>BSBM01000103.1:6388333-7840000 GCA_027924585.1 Larix kaempferi
GCACATGGCTAGATAATATAGACACATGCTCCGTCGATGTTGGGATGATTTTGAATATAAATAGCATTGCATTTTATTTCTATATTTGGGGAAAGAAGAAAAAAATAGCTTACAGAATCAAGGCAGACAGAACAACGCTGAATAGCTTACAGAATCAAGGCAGACAGAACAACGCTGAGAATAGCTCTTCCATGACCACATATCATACAAAATCCCATAACATCATTCCCAATAGAAATATTTATGTTAACTTTGATCTCTCTAATGATTTTGATCTCATTCTTGAGGACTTTATTCAGGCTAAGTTACAGTATTTTTGTGATTGCTCTTATTCTAATAGTCTACCCAAAAAATCTTAAGAACCTATAAGATAAATAACGAAAAAGTATAGGAACTATTGAAGCATTAGGTCAACGACTAGTGAAAAAAGCAAGTAATTTGTGAAAAAAATGAAATCTGTAGACCTTTCCATTAAAGGAACTATCATACCGCCTCTATTCTTGGGCATGATTAAACTCTAAGCCATCCCTTTTGCATCAAGAAGAAGAGAAGCTTTACTTGACTTGAGCAACAATAACAAATTCAGTCAAACTCATAAGTAATAACCTTTGTATTTTTTAAAACTTAATATAAAATTCTTCGCGTATCTACCCTATTACACCCTTATATCTACACCTATTTCATACTTCTCTCTCAAATCATTTTATTCTCCATAAACCAATTTAAAAATACTCTACTCTATTTTATTCAAGAGCCTAAATGGATGTACAGACCAAACCTTCAAATACTCTACTCTATTTTATTCAAGAGCCTGAATGGATGAACAGACCAAACCTTCAAGATTCCTATCTTGTGTTGTAGATATGAGTGTGTGATGGTTGAGTGGATAGAACCTTGTAGTTTTAGCAGCCTCTGCCCATCCATAGAAAACACAAATTTTCCAATTACAGACATATAGTTTTTTGCATGTTTGAAGGTGAATAATGTTGCTGCCAAATATATGTGCATATCGTGAATGCTTCTTCAATGAATATCATTCCTAAATACAGCTTAACCACTAAAATACAAATAAGGAAAGCTTTTACAAATTAAAACAGAGAATCCTTCTTGGAAACAAGAGGCCAAGCATGTGAAGTCGATCATTGAGTTTCTTTCGACGAACAAATTCTTAGTAGCAAACCCCTTCGTCTTCCCCTGATTTCAATCTCAGTCACAGGATTCCAAACATATGAGATTGAAAATAGAGTATAAATCTGTTACCTGAAAGCTAAGAGTCAAAAGCAATGAAATCACAACCAACAAATCTCACATCCAGTTCCTTCAAGTTCAAGGAGCACCACCAATCGATTGGGCACCAACAAAGGTGGAGGAATTATAGGTTAGAATAGAGGGAGTAGTATTGAACGAATGGATGGCTCGGAATAAGTTTTGCATATAGAGGGCACGATTTTGTCAAGTTTTGGGGAGGGCATCATATCCACTACGAGGTTGTAAAATTTTAACATTCCCACCCGCCTGCTTATGAAATTGAAACCTTTACTTTTAGAGCGTGTTTACGTGAATTAAAATTTTAAATTCTTATATCTTATAACTTGTATTATATATTAATATGTTATATTATTTAATATAAATATATTATATATATTATCTATGTAAATATATCTATGATGTACAATCCTTCTAACTATGTCCACACATAATTCTAATGCTAGCACCACATTGAGTCTACAGCCTAATCTTCTAGGAAATCATGCAAGCATTCACTAAGATCATTTTCCATTTAATCAAACATATATGAATATGCATTATTTGCAAAAATTAGCTTACTAGAGTGATGATGATCGTGACAATAATGAAGACAAAGACTATTCATCATCATCACCATGATTAGAACTATGACAATGACAATGATGAAAGTGGGCCAGATATTAGGGGTTCCACACACATTTGTTGTGAAGATCATGTCCCCTTTGCTAACACTCACTAATTCCATACTACTTGATGTTGCCCCTTCGACTCCTCAATTTGTCTATTACAAGTGACTTCCAATAAAAATAACAATAGAGAATGGAACTAAATTTTATGTTGAGGCCAATTAAGGAGAGGAACACATATAAACCATGTGGCATACAATGGAAAAAGATTGAAATTATCGTGGGCTTAAAATTGTAATAGAAGAGACACCACCAAACAAAAGCACAATGAACTTGATATTGGTGAATCCTCATAGGGTAAAGTAGATGATACTATTACATCGTAGAATTAAGTGGAGTCAAATATGGCAATGTTGACTCATAGACAATAGACATCATACATGCCAACAAGGATACCTTAGAAGTGACATGGATACACACTTTGTCCCACAAGCGATTGACCCACACTATATCATGGCACGGGTCTAAAGAAGCATCCCTAGTGTGTTAATTCTTAAAATGGTGACCATATCTCACATGTGGATTAAATATTCCCTATGCAAGCCATGTGTGGTGATCTAGTAGGGATGATGACAAGGATGATGATAACAATGATGAGGATGACAAGGATTGTGAGGATGAGGACGAGGATGGCGAGGAGGTGGATTGGGATGATGAGGATGAGGATGACCACATCAATAAATATCAAATACTCACACAACCAAATATCTTGTGTGAGTAAAAAGAATTCCCATACATATCTTTTCAACATGGGGAAACAATCTAGACACTGACCGAAGCCAAAAGTGAGATCCGAAAGGTTAAATGGTATTTGAGAACTTCCAAAAATATAATTGGATGTTGGATCCATGTTATCAATTATGTAAATAGTTTTTGGTGTTACCACAACAGAGAATAAGTGAAACCCTAGACTACTAGGACTAACAACTCAACCTAGGTATTTTCCATTTTCATTCTTCTAAGCTAATGGCTTACAATATGTTTGTTTAATTGTGAACTCCACACATATTTGATAATCACTATATTTGGTTCCATTGAGTTGAATCTCGATTGACTAAGAAGTGGATTATCTTTTGAGTTTGACAAGTGGACTTTTATTTTGTTGCCAATAAGAGGTTATATTCATTCACTTATCTAGAACCACAAAGTGCCTTGTTTCAAGGATTATCCACACTATATGATATGTGATGGTATAGGGCATTGCAATTGTCCATGATCCCATAAGAAATTGGTACAAACTTCGGCCATAAATTTGGACCCTAGGCCACAGTGTGGGCCAAGAGATCCATTATTGGTGTTATAGATCTCAAAATTACCAACATATCCCACTTGTAGATGAAATATTCCCTCTATAGAGATTATGTTTAAGTTAGAGACTATAGAATTTTTTTTGGTCAAATAATTGGAGCTCATCCTTAGCCAATGTCTAGGGCACTTAGAAGCATACATGTTGAGGTAAACCTCATAATAGTGCTCATATAACACTTGTATGCCAAATATTTCATTTATAGGGCATATGTGGTGTGGGGTCATAAACCACCACATAGACCTTACAAATTGAATCTTCATCATACCAACGATATATGATCCTATAATGGGGATTCTTACTAGTGTCAAAGCTAGGGTTGATACTAAAATACAAGTTATTGTCCCATAAATTTTTTCTTTGGATCTCATGGTCCATACATGGGACCTAGGACCACCACGCAAGTCCTACGAAGGGAATCTTTGGCATGTGAGTGAGATGTGGTGTTTATTTCAAGGTTTATCACACCATGGATGGTACTTAGGAATCATAAGATGTTTTAGGGTTGAAATTCAAGGTCTTGAGCCATAACATTTTTTTGTAGATCTCATGAGCCATGTGTGGGGCCACAACAACCACATAGGAAATTAGTAGGAAATATCAGCCCCATGCAATGACGTGGGTTACTATGCAAAGACCATCAGCCCCATAGACAAATGTTTTATCAAAACAACATGGGTTTTGGTATCAAACCATGGATTAGTGATCAAGAAGCACCCATGATGTGACAAACCTAAAAATGGCTACCATATCCATGTCATAGGGAAAAGATGGGCAAGGGCCTCATGGATGGACTATGTAGAACCTGAAATCCACATGTGATAGACTAAAACTCTGGATCTTCACCATGGACCATGACTTGGGTTGCGAGGACCATCCTTGGTGTACTAAGCATTCAAATGTGACACCACATCTTACACACATGCCAAATATTGCCTATACATGGCCTATGTTGTGGCTTAAGGCACCACACATGGCATGTAAGGGTTAGAGATAGTTTCTATGGATTATTTAGGGATAATTAGTGGTCAAGTTGAGTTCATTTAGGGTAAATTAGTGGATAATTTGGGATAATTAGGTGTCAATTATGAGGTTAATTAGGGGTGGTCCTTCTAAACTTTTGGCAGCAGTCTTTAAAACACCACCTACAAAAGTCAAATTATCTTGACTTTTAGGGGGGGTTTAGAAAACCACCTTGAAACATATATTTAGGTGCGATCTTTCTAAAAAACCCCCTAAAAGTCATGAAAATTTATCCATTGTATCCATTATCCATTGTCCATCAAAATCAATAACTCATGCCCTTGTCCCCATATTTTCCCTTTGCCTCCCTTCCACCGCTTCTACATGAAATGTAAAAAAAATATACCCTAAATATTTGGATTTCCATATAACATAATTAAGCCCCCTTGGCCCCTTAATACAGGGCAATATATTTTTCATTTCCATATCACAGTTTATTCCCCAATATGAATGGGCATGATAGCATATTTCCTACCAACTAAACCCCCCGTGGGAAAGACTCTTATTATGTGCATACCTATTGTGTGTTTTTATTTCTCGCACCATGCATAGTTCATTTTACTATGGTATAAGAGTCATGTTTGAGAAGATAAATATCTCTCACAAGATAATCCCTAGAGCATTATTCGATGAAGATGCAATGATATGAAACATCGCTTGAAAATACACATAGAGGATGGAAAATGAAGAAGTACTCAACTAAGGAATTTTGGATTTGGTTCAATGTATTTGGAACAAGATGGATGTGAGTAATCAAGCAAGTAGATAATTCAAGCAGAACATGCTTGCGCATGCAATTGTAAACTTTTTATGGAGTTTGAATTAATCACATATGTAAATGGGCATATAGTAAGATCTATTTAGGCATGTGTAACCCCAACTTATTAGATCATTGGTGTAAATTTTATAGACCTAGGTTGTTATTAAGGGGGGGCATGTTGGATCCCCAAATAGAGGGGGAGTAGGTGTTTACCCCAAGTCAATTTTAAAGGGGGAATGTTGGGCTAATATTTATTTGATAAAACAATAATTAGTATAATGTGTATTTGATCATTGATGGGTTTACCTTTGGTGGTTTATGGGATCATGGTATTAGGCAACCCGTGATATTTTCACACGGTATTAGTATGTGATGAATCCTATTTAAAGGCTTGAAGAAATCCATTGTAAAATGCCTCATGTGGTCGACATTCATTGTATTAGCCATGGCTTGATAGGATTTTCCATGGGTAATGAAATGTATCTTTTGAGCGTTGGTTTTCCTGCTAAATGGTTTCCATGTTTCTCGGGTAAGACTCTTATTATGTGCATGCTTATTGTATGTTTTTGCATCTCCAATCATGCTCTGTTAATTCTAATATATAGGAATGGAGCATATAGTTTTATTTTAAATGGGTAGGGTGCTCAAGTTTATAGAGGGAACAAAATAACTCTATGTTTTATAATTGGGATGTACATCAATACAAAATAAATAAATAATAGAAATGATATTATTTTCTAATATGTATGTTTGTTACACATAATCAAATTCTATATGTGAGTGCACTTTCATCATAGGTTAATGCAGGTAGCATATTCAAATCCAAATCCAAACAAAAACCAACTAGAAAACACATTGGTGAATAGATTTTAGTCTAATATTGACTTGGTCTTGAAAGTATTTAGATTTACCTTAATTTGTTCATTAATGGGTTTACCATAGATATTTTACAAGCTGGGCTAGATGGGGGGCCCATCCATCCCAATAATGTAATGGGATCTTGTACACATTAGGTATTCCCAGGTTAGTTAGATTATATTATTAAATAAAGTGCATGTGAGAATCTCAATGCATAGTTAGTTAGATCTATGTTTTACTTTGTCCAATATGGACTTCATGTAATTCCTGTATAAATACTCTTAAGCCTTCTTAATACATATCATTTTTCCATTGTTCTTATTATGTTGTGTAGTTTTAAGTGCTTCTATTTGTATTTATCTTAAGAGGTGAGGCTCCTTGAGCCTCACCTCCGATCCATATGTAGATCAATTGGTATCATAGCAAGCTTGCTCCGGGACCTGATTTTCTTAAGAGTTTTAATCAATGTCCTCATTCGCCATAAGATGTTTTTGTAGTTGTATCTCTCTTTCTTGGGTTTCTCTCATCCACATCTAGTCATCGTACACAATTCATCTCCTCTTGGTAGATCAGCTCGCAACCCTCAATTTGTTGTCCTCATTTTCATTGTAAAGGATCCCACTACCAACCTTTTCAATATTCCATCCTCACATCCATTTCTTCTATCTCCCCCATTGTCATACTCCATTTCCCTCATCGCCAGATTAGATCTCCAATTGCATGTTCTAATCCCCATGAATCTCTCCAACAATCACTCCATAACTCTGATCACCCATTGTCTCATCCATTCCATTATTTAATTTGTGTTCATGGCTCTCACCCCCCTCCCTCTCTCTCTATCTTATCCCAGAACAAACCTCTCCATGGCTAGAAAACCTCAACCTATCGTCGTTTCCATCCAAATTTCCCATCATATATCTAAGTTGTCACTCTCACAGTTAGGGAAGTAGTATTGTGTCATTGAAAAATCTTTCAGTGTTACCAAGTTATGTCCGTTTTGGCACGACAATGTTTCTGGTGTTGAAAGGATCCCACTACTAACCTTTTCAATATTCCATCCTCACATCCATTGCTTCTATCTCCCCCATTGTCATACTCCATTTCCCTTATCGCCAGATCAGATCTCCAATTGCATGTTCTAATCCCCATGAATCTCTCCAACAGTCACTGTCTCATCCCTTCCATTATTTAATTTGTGTTCATGGCTCTCACCCCCCTCCCTCTCTCTCTATCTTATCCCATAACAAACCTCTCCATGGCTAGAAAACCTCAACCTATCGTCGTTTCCATCCAAATTTCCCATCATATATCTAAGTTGTCACTCTCACAATTCAGGAAGTAGTATTTGTGTCATTGAAAAAAATTTCAGTATTACCAAGTTATGTCCGTTTTGGCACGACAGTGTTTCTGGTGTTGAAAGGAACGCACCCTGTCTTTCAATTGACAATAATTCTATATGTAGATCTGTTCTATTGTTGAAAATATGAATATGTTATTGTATATCATATTTTTATTAGTAATTGATGGTTGGAGGAAAGGAATCCATACAATCTAAATCATACTAGTGAAAAAGGGATGTAGGGGACAACCACAAGATTTGATTTTGGAGGCTGTAGTTGGTAGGTTGTGCCTCTGCCCTTGCTATGGTTTGTGTGTGGCTGTATATGGAAGCATGTGGACATGTTTTGATGCTATTCTTACTTACTACTTATTAACCATACTATCATCACACACATAACAGAACTAATAAGTAATCCTTATATGAAAAATAATTATTATGCAAGCAAAAGATAACCACAACAACTAAATACTTACTAATCATGTTCTCAATAGCACTACAATCCAATAATTACTATCAAGTACCTGCATTAATTGTATGTTCATAATCGTACTAGATATTCTAATTATCGTTCCTTACTCATGTACATGATACAAAATACATTATTATTATGTTCAATAGTATGCACCATAGGGGAATGTTATGCTTGCATGTCTTGCAATTATTTCAAAAGGATATAGATTTAAACTTATTGGTTGAATGGTTAGTTGGCCTAACCTTATTTCACTATGTAATACTTCACTTAGACCCTTTTTCCTAGGTTTCCTAGTGTCTCTGGCCTTAGTTTGAGGTCGGGGACATTACAAGTCGTATCAGAGCAAAGGTTGAACAACACTATGGTTATTGGGCCTTCTATTGAGTTCTATGAATATGCATTAGAGATGCTATGCATTGAATAAACCTTAAATTAAATAATATATTGTATATATGCATGCACCCTAATGTTGTTAGTTAAATAAACTGTTATCCTAGGATGGCTATGGACTTGATATCCAGTCGATAAGGAGAAATCCTGAAAGGATTTCTAGCTCCATTCTTGTCCAAGTGACACCATTGTCCAATTAGGTAGATTATAATAAAAGAGTTGGATTTTTTTGCTAAATATAAAAATATTTTAGATGATAATGAACTTATAACTAGTGTGTAGTCTGCTAGAAATAATTGTTAATGAACACATTGTAGTTTCTAGTGAAGGATTGAGCAAGCAGTGTGGTTATTGAACTAAAATATTTAATCAAACTAGTGAAGACTAAAGACAGTAAGTACAAGTTCAACAATAGGAAATCAGAGAGAAGAAATGGATTTTGAAGAAAGACAGATACCCTATATCCCTGAAGAGGAGTTTGTTGGAAGAAGAGAAGTAAGGATGAGTAGACATAAGAGAAGTAGTGAGACATCAAGTTTGGAAGATAATTCAATAAGGAAGTGTAGGGAGGATAATGAAAGGATCATCCACATTCAAGAACAAATCATGAATGATCTAAATTTATTTGAAGACCATCCAAATATCAGCTAACAGAAGACATGGGAGAAGTAATATAAGGTCCAGATCGTCTTCAAGGAAACCTCATCACATAGTGAAGAAGAAAGGGTACTCATCAAGTAGCTCAAAGAGTAGTCCTAAAAGATCCCCAGTGAGATATAAGAAGAGGAGGTATGTCTATATTAGCCAAGGTAATAACAAATGAAGGGTTTTCAAGTCAAAGTCATAGTGTCCATTTGTTAGTTCTTTGTGTTTATGTTGCTTCTCTCACTCTTCTTAAATACCCATTTTTTATCATTATATTTTCTTCTAGTTGGAAATTCAACTAGATTAGAAGCCTCTCTTTTGTCCAAGGAGTCTATTAAGTTCAACCATGACATGTACAAAGTTCAAACCTAAACTCCCCTCAATAACACCATTACTCTGTGAACCATTTTACATATGATTTTTTTACCATCGATCATCAAGGAAATGACCCTCCATGCTCTTTAAATAGAGATTATGGACCAATCGAGTGCTAATCCATGGATCAATAGTCAATAATATTGAGGTGAATATGAACTATCGATCACTCTATGTCTAGAAAATTTGATTACATAAGTACAAAGCATACAAAAGAAACACATCTTACCTAAAGAGACATTAGACCAAGTTGATCTTAACTAACTCCTAAGTGTTTAAATATCCTAGCATCCCCCCATAAGAATAACTTAGGATAAGATTGAAGGATTCACAAAGGTGACACAATAAAAGGAAGGAGGCATTATATCCTATCCCACCTTAATGACAAAGTCCCAAACTCCTAACATAGAATGGAGTTTATAAAACTTCAATTATGTAAGAGACTTTGTGAAGATGTCTACAACTTGATGATATGCAGGGAAAATTGCACTTCAAGAATGTGATCCTAAATAATATTTCTAATATGTATCTTAATGTGTTTGTTGTGTTGATGTTGAACTAGATATTTTGTGATCTTGATGGAACTCTAATTGTCACACCACAAATTAGTCAGATGCTACTGCTAGAATCCAAAATCTAAAAGGATATGTCAAAGCCATAGGGATTCTTGAATTGCATTAACTATGGCTTAATACATTACTTATGTTGAAGATTGGGCAAGATCTCGTTGTTTATTACAAGCCCAGGTGACAAATCCGAAAGAAAGACTAAAAACATAATATACAGTAGACTTATGATCAATAGGGTTTCCGACCCAATTGAAATCAATGAATGCAACCAACAAACGGTTTCCCCCTAAACTGTAATGGATCCCAAATTGAAATGTACCCCAAATATATGAAGGTATATTTTATGTTGCTTTCCAATGATTATCATGGGGTGTTTGCATATACCAAAAAACAAGACCAATATCAAAAGAAATATCATGATGGGTATGAGCTAAATAAAAATGTTGTTTCTAATTTGTGTTTGGCAGGAATCCTTGTAATGTAGATAGCCTTGAGGCCTATATTTTTAGTAGTGACACTCAATAGTCTGATTGTAATTTAAGGATACCTTTAATATTAAAAGAATGTATTGAGAAAAATTGAGGGAAACAATAATGCCACTTCAATGTTCAATGAATTAGTATAGGATGGTATGTACAGTTATGAACTTGAGTTCAATGCAACACCACACAAATTTCATATATATATGTCTCACATGCATTCTAACAATGAACCTAGGGTACTAGGGTAGATTGGCAGTTTTTAGTAATAACGTTGGTTAGATGAGGACAACGCTAATATTAGCACATCACCTCTCCACAATAATAAAAAATAGATTTTATATGCAAGGTAGGGATTAAAAGAGGCATTGAATTCATTAATAGAATGATATGGAATAAATGTGTATGAGAAGATAAGATCCCTTACCTTCAATTTAAATGAAACCATGCATAACTCAACAAAACCATGCATAATTCATGTATGTGAATGCCCAACAATTGCAAGCGTTATAAACATAGCTATATGTACATATATGGCATTGGATTCCAAGGAGAGGATTGGACCTTTCTATCAAGCAAACAAAAACAATTGATGAAAATAGATATTTTATGAAGAAAAATGTAGGTAATGTGTAGGTCAAAGGCCTTCAATTTTTTTTGAAAACCTAGAATTGAGTTTGTGAACCCTTTCATATAGGTATGATAGAGTTTTAATGGAAGTAATGGGTTACAAGGATAAGGTAGTATGTTGCACACATAAAATTAAAGTATTTCTAATGAAGGATAAGGCAAGATGATCTAGGAGGACCTTAAAAGGCCAAAATTTCAAATTATTTAAATCTCAGCAAATATGGTACCATGTTGAAGAGCTCGTCGAGATGAATCCAATGGCACAAGCAACACCTCAAACAGACTCTGTATGGCGAAGATGTTGTGTTTTGCAGTTTGGCCAAAAAAGGGGAAAATTTGTCTGAAGTGCCACGTGGCACTCCCACAGGATGCCATGTGGCAGTACAGATAGTACGACCTAGTGACGTGGTAGAACCTCTGACTACCATGTGGTAGTACGAATAAATAGTCAATCGATGATGTGGCAGTGACGTGGATGATGACATAGTGGGAAGGTAGTCAATGAGGAGGCACCACGTGGCCCAATGGGGCTACCACATGGCACCCCCACGGGTGCCAAAAGGGGCCCAAGTTCAACAAAGTTAACTTTGCAAGTACCGAACCCATGACCTCCTTCATGCAAATATTTCGACTTATCACTATGCCATGGCCCATTCATTGAAAGGGATATGAATGAAATTTAATTTAAATGTTATTAATGGTGAAAAGAATTGGCAGTTCCGCCAAACTTGGTAGTAGTTCCTCCAAATCTGTACATTACACCATATTTAGTTACGTCCAACCAAAATTATCCGAAAAAGTCAAGATATGAAGAATCTTATGGGATTGAGTTGGAATTATTGGTGGAATTTGTTTTGTGCATTATAACCATATGCCATTTAAAAACAAAAGGTCAAAACGTATGCCAACTATATACCATGTTGGTTATGAAGGTGGTTCTATTTGTTACAACACATTAAGAGTTTGTTGTGCCACATGTGAATGACAACAAAACTTTGGTTATGCCTTTATGCTATGTAACATCCCACTCAGCCAATCCAACCATCGGGAAGGGACATTAGCTAAATTTGGGCTCTCAAATTTCGCCCCAAATCCATAATACAAATTTCAACATATACAATGTGCAAAAACGTAAATAAAAATGCACAACGAAATTAAAATCTATCCACACACATATAGCATGCAAATAAAATCATAAACACTATAGGCATCAAATAAAAATATTGCAAATTCAAATGCATGAGAATACTTATCTTTATCCAATGCAAATCCAAGCAATTGGTTGTGTAAGAGCGATTTTCGACTCAACCATAGGTACTCTATCTAGCATATACTCTTTCTACTGAGAGGCCACCCCTAAGCTGGGATATGAGGCCACTAGGGCGATGGAAACACCTACATGATTCTCTCTCTAATCCCATAACCCATTATTCTCTCTATGCGTAGCCAAATGCTCATACAAAGCTCTACAGGGGTCTAACTCAGCCCTCACAGCCTTGGCTTCCACAATATCTGCCCCACACCCTTCTAGCTGAGGCATCCCCTTCACTGATCCATGGTTCTCTTGGGCGATCCATCTTGCTGGCTGCTTCCAGTGTGTGCATAGAAGAAGTCCATTCTGATATGTGTTGCTATAGAACCACCTGTAGCCTTAATTCGTGGCTTCCCAAGCACCTACAGGAAGCAAAACTCAATGGGTAAGGGTTCCTAGCTTTCCCAACCTCTATGCTCATCTACAACCATCATTTTTTCCTTCCAAATCTGCAACATGGTCTCCAAATTTCGAATTTATGGGTTAGGGATAGTCCAGTATACTCATGGACAATAATGGAGAGCTTTGCCTAGTGTAGATCTGCATGAAAGAATGAGAGAATGAGGGCTGACTCCAAGGCATATGGGAAAATGGTGAAAATACAACTGACATAACTTCTGGAAGTAGAAGAAAGGACTCCTAGAAACTACAGACTAACTTCTGTTATGACAAAATTGTCACAAAAGTGCATTCAGTCCCATGCTTCAATAACTGCATGAGGTGACTTTTCCCACCAACCTCACACATGCATTAATGATAGGAAAATAGTATAAAAAGAGATAATTGGCTTATTCAAGGCACATGACTGAATTTTGGGGTGGTTTATAGTGTTGACACTTGGAAGTAAGGATTTAGTCTCCCCTAGACCCCCTTTCCTCTTCCCCTCTGGCGGAATCATAGCCCCGTTGGTGCTATTTACACAACCATTCTTGGACCATTTTATTATTTATGCACATAATATTTACATATATTCTAAATCAACATAAAATCCAACCAAACCGTCAAACAAAATATATACATCATACATGCCTAGCCATTCACTAGTCGGGCCTTGGCCTTGAGCTCCACACCAGGAATTTACACTAGCATATTTACATCATTTACATAATTTTGGATAAATACATTCAAAGTCAAAACTAGGGGTATTACATGCTGCTTGGAAATTGGTTGTAACCCAATCCCAACAACATGCCCTATTTATAAAAATCGTTGTAACCAATGTTGTTTTGGGCCCCCATGTGTATCATGCCACCATGGGGAGAATCAAGCTATCTAAACTCCCATTAGTCATTGTTGAGGGGGCATCCATTTTGTGGGAGTTCCACATGTTTGAAGGAGCCAATTTGGAGCCAGACTGAAGATCATTTGTTGAGAGATCATTGTTGGAGGTTCCAAGTTCCTTAGAGCACATTTTCTCTATGTAGCCTGCCTTATGTGCAGAGAGAGAGAAAAAGATTGTTGTGGCCTTATGTGAGGCAAAGTTGGGCTTGCTTATAGTCATTTCTCACCGTTTTCATGAATTAGAGTCACTAGTGCAGTCGGTTTTCGGATCCGAGCAGCGGATTCTCTTTGTCATCAATATCAAGATGAATTATCACCATATTGTATTGAGCTTCTAGCTGCATGCTAGTGAGAGATCGGCCTTCATCACAGGAGAGCGTATCTTTGTATGACAGACATTGCCACTTGCTTGTGAGAGCTAGTTCTCTTTGCATTGTATGAGAACATCTCTTCGATACTACCACTTGTTGTGGGAATTCTTCAACCACTATTTATGCGGGAATTCTTCAACCACTATTGATGTGGGAATTCATCCCTTTGTAAAGGAGAGTATATTTTGGAGAAGATAATAGAAGCAACTCGACGTTTGAATGAGTCTGGAGATGTGGCCAAGAGGTCTGGTGAACTCCGTTAACAAATGAATATTGCTTGTCTCGTGTTTCTTTGTGCATGTTATTTTCCACTATTATGTTCATGATGATCTGTATGTGATGATAAATGAGACTAATGAAACATTCATAAAGTTAAGCATGCACATTTGATTCAATCCTTTTCATTGCAATCAAGTTCAATAAAAATGATCCTATCGTTGATCCTTTTGTCAAGTGAACCTTGAATTAGTTTCAAGTTGGTATCAAGGTCACCCCGGATTAGATCACAAGAGCACTCAAAACAATGATGAATTTGTAAGTATGAATAGTCATCCACAAAACCACTATGCTCATACAAATAAAAATGAGTATGTTACTCCATTAAATAAGATATATAGTATTATTGTAGAATGAAACGATCTTCGACGGTATCATTAGATGCCTCCAAGCTTCTCAAAGATAGATATTTTCGACATGAAACCATGGTCTCACTAAAATGGGTGTTGGGTATGAAAGGCCTTCCTATTTTTATGTTCAAAAGAAATGGTTACACATTGAAATGGAAACCACCATGCCCATTGTTAAACAATGATAGCTCTAATTTGTGGAAAATGGATAAGAAAATACACAATAGAGGAAGGTAGGTCAAATGAGTTAGAGACCCTAGGAAAATGACCACCAAGTCAATAATCACCAATGAACATTTGGCACAACCACCTTCTTGAGGTCTCGAACCAAACAATGAAACATTGGAAAAACCAAATCACATGAAATTGCATAAAACCAAACATTATTACCACACTCCCTTAGTAGAGAAAAACACAAGCCCAAATGCCAAAACATTTGCCATTTTTTTTTTTAAATGCACTCTCTTACAACCTTACAAGGAAATTTTTATGCATAATATATTGTTTATGAGGTTCTCAAGGGTACATAACGAGTTTGTGAATATGACAAAAATATGATTTAAATAATTATATTGGGAATAAAAAAGTTACAGTATATCACTACTAAGTGAAGGTGATATAGCTTTGTTCCAAATCTCTATCTAATTTTGGATTCAACTATATAAACTGAACTTTATTATTGTATTCAACTATTGATATTATATAGTATTCAATGACTAATAAATACAATATGTTTTTTTTTCACAGAAAAATGTAACTTACTATTAATATACGAAATAGTAAATAAAACCAGCTGTCAGAACATACATGAACTATCCATCCCTGTCATAAAGAGTACCAGGGATATACCAATCAGAGTGTCAGGTGTTGTCATACAACAGAATATATCAAAATGTAAGACCCATATGTCCTCATGACATACCGAAAACCTTCCGGTAGGAGAAACAGTTCCAATGTCATCATAATAAATGTGTCCAAATCAAAAGTAATAAAAGGTCTCATATACAGTCATCCAAATACATCAAAATATGGATCCAACCAAGCTATAAATACCGAACAACAACCATAGAAGTCTGATATAATGCCGCATATGTAGAGTATCTATACAAAATCTTCCAACAAGTAGTTGGAACCAGTACCTATGAAGGATCTGTACATAGAACTATTATACACATAAGTATATCAGCCTCATAAATCAGGATAGCAAAACCAAAAATGTACATAATATAAAGAAAAGAAAAATCATATCCAATGTAACAGATGAGAGCCATGAGTGAAGAGTGTATCCTCCTGCCATTCCTGCCACATGATGACCCCAACCTGAGAGTTAAGAGCCCGCCTAGATAGCTCATCCGCCTCCAAGTTTGCCTCCCTAAATACATGTTCAAAATGTATATGTTCAAATTCACGGATAAGTGCCTGTGCCGCATCCATCCAGTGTGAAAGAAGCATTACATTGAGGGATGTCTTGCCTCTAGCCCAATTGATGATAGATAATGAATCACCAAAAACAACAAATGAGGAGATCTCTCTCAACCGAGCCCATAATAATAAGAGCCAGAGGGCACATAATTCACTCCTAGTATTGGTTCCATTACCCAGGTTTAGCCAGATATGTATGGATACATTGTGGGAAATGAGTATTGTAGCACCCGCTCCACCCCTACCATTCCGAGCCACTGCAACCCCATCAAAGAAACCACATGGATATATGAGCACCGGGGGGGCATGACGGTGTAGTAGTCGCGGACATTCCCCACCACCTACAGCTCCATGAACAGTGATAAATTCTTTATGCGCTGCAAGTGTTCTAAAGCAAATGCCATCCCTAGTAGGAATCCTGTTTTCAAATGTATACAGGTTTCGAGCTTTCCATACCTCCCAGATCATATAGTATGGAAGTTCAGTGCATCCAGCAGAAACCCGAGACCATGCATCCAGATATTCACATAGTGTTAGATGGTTCCAGCAAAAATGCACCCCAGCATTGTATGCAATTCGATTCCAGAGTTCACGTGTGAACTGACAGGTAGAAAAAAGGTGGTCAACAGATTCCTCCTGTGAGCAACATAGGGAACACCATCCCGGCCCACAGAACCCACAGTGACGAAGGTTGTCCCAAGTTAGTATCTTGTTGTACAGCGCCAACCATACAAAACATTTTATCTTGAGGGGTAAGACAAGTTTCCATATAGCTTTATCCCACCAACGAACCACAGACAGAGAATCAACAAAAATTGACTCGTATGCCAATTTCGCTGAAACCGTCCCACCAGCCACATCCCAAGACCAAACTAATTTGTCCGCAGCATCTGACAATTTAATATTTGATTGATATATCGGCCTGATATACTCATCCCATTCATCCCCCAAGGAGCCCGATAAGCCCATCTGAGCATCCGTTATCCAACGTGGCCTCCCATCCACCATCCTACCAGCCACATGAGCCAGAGTAAAATATCCATTTACCCGGAGATGTGTCCTCAATTCCAGTGATAATGTGATAAATACAATATGTTTACATGCATTTTGTTTATAAGTCATTTAATAAGAACTGCTATTAAAACCATAATTACATACATGATACTAGAGGGGTTTCTTTTTATTTTGATTGCTATCCCATCGTAGCTTAATGCACATGATAGATTAGACTAGTACAGCAGTGATGGATTTCTAGTAGCCTCAATCGCCACCACTACCACTACCAGCAGTACCACTTCACATCGTTTCCCAACTCCCCATCAATTGGCACGTTTTGTTAAGCAGTGCATGTATGCATGGCTGCCATACCTGTCAGCACCAAGACAACTTTTTCTCTTTTCATGGTAACACTGACTTGTCATCTTTATGTCATGTTATGCACATACAAATATATTATAGTAGTATAATTTGAGTATTAATACGATTCGATAAAAAAAAAAATATGTAACAAAATACAAATAAAATATTAAAGTAGACTTCTTATATAATATTTTTAATTAAATATATAAATCAATATAATATAAATGTACATTAAAAATTATTAGTTTATTTTTAGACATGTTATTTACAAACAATTAAAATTACTATTTAAAAACATAAATATAAAATGTCAATGAACTAGAATAACAACTAGATATTAATAATTATTTTTATAAGAAAGTCATAAATTGAATGTTATTTATATTTTATAGTTATTAAATAATTAAAATTTGATTTTTTTATTAATAAAAATTTATATTCAATTTAAATTGCTACTATAAAATATATGACATAGAATTTACATGGACAAATGTCAAATGTCTAAAGATACATTGGATTTCGAAACTCTTTTGCATTAAATTCAAAAGGACCGTTAATTTGGAATAGTTCACAAAACAATTAAATTAAAATGTAGTTTCATTGCTCGCCAAATCATTAAGGATGAATACATGAATATTTAGTGAAACTTTAATGTTATGATTTGCCTATAGAAATTATCCCCGATAATTTTCCATCACCATATTATGTATTGCAAGCACTCCATTCTATCGAACATGGTTAACAAGTGCATGTATGAATTGGTAATAAATGGTGTTAAATGGAAAACCATTCGAATGATCTATGGAGTATCACTATCAATATTAACGTGGGTAATGCTTACATGTCTTTTTAAAAAATAAAATAAAATACATGTAACAAATAATGCTAATATTATAGGGTAATAAAATATAGATATTATATCTTAATTAACATTTTTTAAATATTTGAAAAAATTATCTTTTTCTCATTACATTTGTATGTGACCTATGTGAACTTATTAATAATCATGTTTTTATAAAACTTTGTTCTCTCTGATCTCTTACTTGTTCAATGTTTTTTGGACAAGTCTTTCCTCTAAGTTTTGGCATAACGATGGAGTAAGGTAATGTTAGATTAAAATAGGGTATTTCCAAATTGTTTGAACACCTTAATTCAACACTCACAAAAACAAACTTATGTGAATTTATTAATAATCATGTTTTTAAAAAACATTGTTCACTGTGATTTCTTACTTGTTCAATGTCTTTTGGACAAGTCTTTCCTCTAAGTTTTGGCATAACGATGGAGTAAGGTATTGTTAGATTAAAATAGGGTATTTCCAAATCGTTTGAACACCTTAATTAAACACTCACAAAAATAGACCTATGTGAACTTATTAATAATCACGTTTTTAAAAAACATTGGTAACTATGATCTTTTACTTGTTCAATGTCTCTCAGACAAGTCTTTCCTCTAAGTTTTGGCATAACGATGGAGTAAGGTAATGTTAGATTAAAATAGGGTATTTCCAAATTGTTTGAACACCTTAATTCAACACTCACAAAAACAAACTTATGTGAATTTATTAATAATCATGTTTTTAAAAAACATTGTTCACTGTGATTTCTTACTTGTTCAATGTCTTTTGGACAAGTCTTTCCTCTAAGTTTTGGCATAACGATGGAGTAAGGTATTGTTAGATTAAAATAGGGTATTTCCAAATCGTTTGAACACCTTAATTAAACACTCACAAAAATAGACCTATGTGAACTTATTAATAATCATGTTTTTAAAAAACATTGGTAACTATGATCTTTTACTTGTTCAATGTCTCTCAGACAAGTCTTTACTCTAAGTTTTGGCATAACGATGGAGTAAGGTATTGTTAGACTAAAATAGGGTATTTCCAAATTGTTTGAACACCTTAATTAAACATTCACAAAAACAGATCACAAATCTACACAACGATGTTTTAGGTGGTTAAAACCCTCATAGAGGGAAATAGTCTATGATTGAACAACCAAATAGCTACCTATGACAATATATTAATGTAAAAGGAAAACTATTTTACATATGAGTTTCTCACAATCAACGATCAAGTAAATGACCCTCCATGCTCTTTAAATAGAGACCATGGACCAATTAGGTGTTAAGTCACATTCAATGGCCTTTAAGATTGAGGTGAATGTGAATCGTCAGATCACTCTATGTCTAGAACATATCGTGGTTGTCATATTACATAAGTAAAAATGCATACTAAAGGAACATGTACACTACATGAAGACACATTAGAACAAGTTCATATTAACTAATTCTTAAGTGTCTAAATATCCTAAAATCTTCCTTAAGAATTTACAAAAGTAAGACAATAAGATAAGGAAAGAGGCATTCGAGATTGTCCCAACTTATAAACTAAGTTATACCTTATGTCGATTCTTCTCCATCCCTTGTAATATGAAAGCCTCCATACTCTAATTTATTTTTTCCCTCTTTGAAAGATTCCATGCTTAACTTATTTTTTCTAACTAATTATATTAAAATAATAATATTTTTTTCCAATCAATTATATAAAAATAATTAACTATCTTCTTTATCATCATCTAAAAATATATAAAAATAATAATATTGTTAAACATTTTCTAATACATAAAATAATTTTTTTCCTAATACATCAAATAAACCTAATATTTTTTCCTAATACCATAAATAAACATAAATTTTTTAATGTTGTCATCATAGTTACAATAAAAAAACTACATTTAATGTTACCATCGAAGTTACAATCAAACAAACTAACAACATTATTGCTCATGACAACATAACCTCGTGTCAATGAAAATGTCACTGAAGTTAATGCTATTCTTCTTTTCAATTCAAATACAAATATATGTTATTATGATATTAAATTAAAAATACATTTATTCATACTCTAAAGATTGCAAAGTACAAGCACTCCATTAATTTTATGAACTGGATTTGAAATAGCTTGACAATATCTAGATGCAACAAGTCATCATGGTTTTCTTGACCAATGGGAAACTTATAATTATTTTCCAACTTCTTACAAACAATATCCAAATCGAAGGGTGCAAAAACGTTTGAAGGTACATAAATATTTACTAATCCGTGTGGCATGGCTACTACATCGATTGAATATTTGTTACTAGTTATGGACTCACGTTGAAAACAAGATATAAACCGAAGTAACTTCATCGTCTAATAGCAAGTAGAGGGGTTGAATCAGAGAGAAAATACATGAATAGTTCGTCAAGTGAACAAACAATGATTATCTGATTAGATGAGATGAGTAAAGAGTATAAATAAGTATTTGCATAGGTATTATGACGGAAGGCAAGCTTAAAGGTTTCGACAGGTATTTACGTATTCTCAATGTTTACGCTCCATATCAGGATCGGAGACATTTATGGGATCGGGTTAATTCTGAAGGTTCGTTACACGACTCTGCTCTTATTATTGCGGGTGATTTCAACTTCATCCTTTCGGAAACCGAGGTGTGGGGGTGTTGGAAGGTCTTTGGATCCCCTAGCCATTTATTTTAAAGAATTATTTGATGATGCCAAATTTCGGGATGTGATGCCACACAAGTTAGTACCTACTTGGTTGAATGGCAGGAGTGGTAGAGATGGCATAGCCAAAAGGTTGGACCGTTTCTTCATGGCCGAAGACCTCTGTAACTCTGTTGGTAGGTTCCGTTCTTGGACTTATTCGACGAGATTTTCTGATCATAAGGCGGTCTCTTTGCATTTGGAATTTGATTCCAGTTTAGGGGGTTATCCTTTCAAATTTAACCCCATTTGGCTCGAGGAAAATTCATTTTGTGACTTTGTTCGAGATTCTTGGGGAGCTAGTGCTAGCTCATTCCATGGTGCACCACTTTCTATTTTGTCCGTGAGGCTCTGTCATCTCAGAAAGGAGGTTATTGCGTGGGAGAAGGTCAGGAAAAAAGAAAACGACCAACGTTTATTGGACCTTGACAGTGAGATTCAGATCCTAGCATAGTTGGTGGATGATGAGATTTTCAACCCTGATAAGATTGAATTGTTGTGAACCCTGTAAAGAGAAAAGAGCGGGTTATTGGGATTGTAGGAGGAAATATGGCGGCAGAAGAGTCATGCGATTTGGATCAAAGCGAGGGATAACAACACGAATTTTTTTCATCGGTACGCGAATCAACGCAGGCTCACTAACTCTATTTGGGATATTGAGGGAGAACAGGGTGAGGTGATCTAGGAGCTGCCGCTTCTGAAGGAAGCTGCGGTTAGCCATTTTAAAGGGATTTATAATCAGAACACATCCAACAATCTGGAAAACCAGTTGCATATCATTAAGCTTTTCCCTTGGATGTTTATGAGGAGGCTTGCTTGGCCATTGGGAGACCTATTACTGAAGAAGAGGTTCTGAAAACTCTTAAGCTTTTCTCAAAGGACAAATCATTAGGGCCCGACGGGTGGACAGTTGAATTTTTCCTACATTTCTTTCCCTTGTTCGGGATTGATATCACCCTGGATGTGGAGGAATCTAGAGTAAAGACTCATATCCCTGCTAAACTCAATGCTACTTATATTACTCTCATCCTGAAAGTAGACAAACCGGTGAGTTTTGGGGACTATCAACCTATTTCCTTGTGCAATCTTCTTTACAAAGTTTTCTCTAAAATTATCTCTGAGAGGATCAAACCTTACTTGGAAAGAGGCATTTCTGCCAAACAGTTCGATTTTCTTCAAAATCGACAACTCTTGGATACTGTCGGTATAGCTCAGGAGGGATTACACTTAATTAAGCAAAAGAACTTTGAGGCATTTATCCTAAAGCTGGACTTGGTGAAGGCCTATGATAGGCTTGACTGGACCTTTTTACGTTTCATCTTACTTCAAGTCGGTCTAAATTTGGAGATTGTGGACTAGATAATGTCCTACGTCACCACATCTAATTATTCGATCTTGGTTAATGGCTCCCCATCTGCTTCGTTTGCTGGTGACAGAGGTTTACAGCAAGGTTTCCCTTTATCCCCATACTTATTTATTTTGGCCATAGAAGGGTTAAGTCTCCTTATTAATGAGGCTAGACGAAAGGGCCTTATTTCTGGCATCAAAGTGGCATCGGCTTTCTACATTTCCAATCTACTATTTGTGGATGATGTGCTATTATTCGACACTAGCACTTATGGAGAATGGCTTCAATTTAAAATAATTACTAATTGTTTTTGTAATGCTACAGGACTGGACATTAGTCCTCCTAAGTCCTCTTTGCTTTGTCATTGTCAGGATCTGTTATTAAAGGAACAAATTAGTTATTTGTTCCCTTATCCGATGAAGGATATCGGTGCTGGGCTCAGATACCTTGGTTACTTTCTGAATTCGTGTGGCTACACTTTGGCTGACTGGGTGTGGCTAATCAAGAAGGTGCAGAGGAGAATTAGTGGTTGGTCTTACAATTACCTCTCACTAGGTGGATGTCTAACTCTCATATGCTTGGTGCTCCAAAGTATACCGATATTTTGGTTTTCACTCTTTCTTGTACCTATGTTGGTTATCACTACTTTACGCGGACTCTTCTCTGGTTTTCTTTGGTCCGGCATTGGTGGATCTAATAAATTTCACTTGTCATCATGGGAATCCATTGCTCGACCTAAATATTTAAACGGTTGGGGCATAAAAGACCTCAGGTACTTCAATATTTCACTATGTTCAAAATCTTTCTAGAAGAGCTTACATGATAGAGGCCTTTGGGAGAAGGTCATAAAAGCTAAATACCTTGGAAGACTATTGCTTCCCTTATTGCTATGTAATGGGAAGGTGAAGCCACATGGTTCCTATATTTGGAGGATTTTTCTAAAGACTTTCCCTATTATCAATTCGGGTTTATGCTGGGATGTGGGCAAGGGTACCCAGGTCTTTGTGGGTCTGGATCCGATTGCAGGTCTTGGTGTCGGATTTAGACTCCCTCCTAAGCTCATCCTTGCTCTTCATGATCGTAACATATACGTTTTAAAGCAGGCGACTCGTCAACTGGTACTGGATGGTTTTTGTTGGCGATCTACTGAAGATTTTTCTCTGGAGCCTTATTTACGCAGCATCTAGGATAGGTATGTAATGTTACTCATTCATCGGGTATTTCGCTATCACAGGAGGAAGATGGTATTTGATGGGGTCACAACCAAACCAATGGCATGATATCTACGTGGTTGGCATATTCACATTTAATGGAGTTGAGGTTGGTGAACCACATCAGTGAGGTTATGGATCGGTCTGGAATGTTAAATGTCCACTTAAGATTCATTTTTTATGTGGTTGGTCCTTCATAAAAAGGTTCTTACATGGAATATTCTTACCAAACATGGATTCTATGGACTGGGTGTCTATGCCATGTGCTGAGAAGCTGGGGAGGATGTGGAACATCTTTTCGGTCATTTACTACTTTCAAAAAACTCTAGGTTTTTCTCGAATCTACACTAAACTTCCATTTCACCTGGACTGGTAACTCTTTTGTTGAAAATTATCATTTGTGGACATCATGTCATTTGGTTGAGCCTGCTCTCTTACATGTCTCGATATGGGAATTCTAGAAAGCTCGTAACTGATACATATTTCAGGGAGAAATTTTCTCGATCACTCAACTATGCATTAGGATTGTTGGTTATTTCCAATCGGTCAACAATTCTTTGGTTAACAAATCTAGAAGGATTATCCGTTTCAAAGAGATGGACTTATGTTTTCCTAATTGATATTTTGATGGTGCTTCCCAGGAGGGCATATGTGGGGCAGGTATGATACTGAAAGTTTCACACAACCATCATTTTCAGCTACAGTTGGGTGCTGGAAAAGGCACAAACATCAGATCCGAACTTTTATCATTATGGGGATTAATTTATTATGCCAAGTCCTTGGGCCTTTCTACTCTGAATTGTTTTGGTGATTCCCAAGTTATTATCACTTGGGCTAAGGGGGAGTAGGGTCTTTACTCGGTGGAGCTGAGTGGTTGGATCAAGCGCATCCGCAATATCATTGCTTGGTTCTCCTATGTTTCCTTTCAACACATTTATAGGGAGCACAACATAGTTGTTGATGATCTCTCCAAACTTGCTCTGGGGGTTATGGAAGGTTTCATTCTTGTCAGGCAGTTCAAGGATGATTTGTTGTACAAGTCGTTTTCCTTATCATATGTTTGAGGGACTGTCTACGTTTCTTATTTAGCGTCATATTTTGAAAGATGGTCAACTTAGCCTACTTTCGGAATTAGTTGTATGCTCTACACAATCCTGAATGTAACTGTTTTTGAATGTATAGGCAGCTCGCCTTACTTGTAAACTTTGGATACAACTTTTTATTAATAAAAGTTGTTTTTTTCGGTTTGAAAACAAAAAAAGTAGCACCAAATCTATGGAAATGGATTAGAAAATGAGCTTACATTACCAACTACAATAATGAAATCTTATTACCCCATTGGAATCCAGACTTATATGTCAACGATTTCAGCTATTCATTTGAAATTAAGTGTTATAATAAATGTCATGCTGAAATGATTGGTAGATATTGTGTACTACCTGCAAGACAATACCCAAGATCAATTGGTGGGTGGATATGATCCACAGAGGTTACTCTCTTGAAATGTAATTGGGCTATTCATGTTATATTGTTTTTACTCTTTTGATATGCAATTTAACTATCTCCAACTAAGCTCCATGAACTAAGTTTTCTATATTACATCACTTTTACTCTTTTGAAATGCACATGCAATTTGATTATCTCTAAACTAAATGGCACTCACTATGTAATGATGCTATACATATTATATTGTCTTCGTTATCTTGAAATTCAATTTAGATATTCTTAAACTAAGTGACAGGCACTAAGGTACTAGATACTACGTAACACTTGTTAATATGGTTGTTACTAGTTACCAATTTACACATAAACTTATAATTAAAACAATATATTTTTAAATTCTATATATATATATTCTTTTAATAATTACAATTACAATTCTTAACAAATAAATACATACATATACATTTATATGGTAGTGGGTAAAATTAATAGTTATTTAAATATTAAATATTAATTTAATATTTAGTAGTTAAATATTAAATATTAAATATTGAAATAATATTAAATTTTAATTTTAATTTTAATATATAATTATTTCAATATTCAATAATGGTGGATAAAATTAATGTCAAATATTAGTCATTTTTAACAATATTATTTCTTGTATAAATTTATTAAATTAAAAAGTATAATAATATTTTAATAAACAATATACTATTAAATAGTATTTAATAATATGTATGGTATTTACAATATAAAAGGTATTAACATTCTTTTAATAACATTAGTTCACGAGTATATTAATGGATGTGTGAATAATATTTTAGGAAACTCAGTTGCATTGTGATGTTCATGAAGGGTTATGTTAAATTGTGACATTCTTGAATGGTTATGTGACATTGTGACGTTAATGAACATGTATTTATATGATGGGTTAGGAATGTGTAGTAAAATACGTCACATTACTACATTCTATAAATATATGTCACACTATGATGTTCCTTTGGGTTATGTTGGATTGTCATGTTCTTCAATGGGTATGTTGGAATGTGTTACTTATCAATAAATACATGGCGAGAGGGTTAAAATATGTGTATATCCATTTCAACGTTCATCTTGGTTGACGAATGTTGACATGATATGTTCCTTAATGGTTTTGAATCATTCTAATGTTAATGAAGAGTTTTGTCACAATGCTACATTCTTTAATGGTTATGTCACACTATGATGTTCGCTAGGGTTATGTTGGATTGTCACATTTTTTAATGGTTTTGTTGGATTTTTCTACTCGTGAATAGTTACATAGAATTCTGAAAAAAAAAAAAAAAAAAGAGGATTATAGTGCGTGCGCACTATTAGTATGTGCACGCTCATAGTGTGCACGGATTGCTAATGCGCGCGTGCTGAAAAATTTAATTTGTTTTTACGCGCTTGCATTTTTCCATAACGTGTATAATGACTTGGTAGGTTTGGTTCCAGGTTTGGATTGTCGGACCTTGTGACTTGGACTACGTTATAGCAAAACATATCATGTTATGTAACTTCATCCTACTCAACCTCGAATTTGTATATGCTCCACTTGTCCACTGATAATGAAACGACACACACTTATAGAACTCTCTGTGCAAATTCCAAATATCTATTTTGAATAAATTTGTTAGTATTTTCTATTTTTTATTCATTTTTGTTTGCAATCATGTCATATTTACATAAAACATAGGTCATGTATTTCAACTATAACTTTTGACTGACTCGCCTATTTTGAAAACGGAAAAGAACCCGCACAAGTATACTGAAATACCTACACACAAAAAAAATATATTGACTTTGTTAATACTGTGATAGCGGGGCCTAAATTGTCTTTTATGGGATTAACTGACTTCCTTAATTTAATATATATATATATATAATTAGCTTGGAAAATTTTGGAAAATAGTGTTGCACTAGATCCACCTGTTATATACAACTCTACATAATTGTTTTTACAAATTTGGACAGTTTACATACCAAACCCAGGGCCTAACGCAAACATATGCATTATGTTGTTGAAAAGAAATAACATACCAATCTTAGAAGAGCACCATTTTTGGGGAGTTATATTTATTTTCCATAAATAAATGTTATATATTCTAGAAGGTGATCCGATAATCTATGTTTCATATTTTTACACCATGTTCTAAAAATTTGTGTAGGTACCTCTAAAAATTCATTTTAATGGTCATATTTGTGCTTTTCAGGAAGTCCATTGCAACTAACACGTCATAAGTGGCTATCATTACCTTGCACCAGCCCATATATATCTATTTTATTGTTCATCTTAGTTGATTGATGCCAACTTGCTATGTTACACAATTACAAATTACAATTGTACAATTACTCTTTAAGAATTTACTAATTAGGCATGTACAAATTACAACTTGCAATGTCATTTACAATTTATGATGCCGGATACAATTTACAATGATTACAAGTCATAGTCTACATTTTACAATTTCACAATACCAACTTACAACTATCGATAGTGTTGCACTAAAGCTTGGGAGGGTTATGAGTTAACGTGGTGAGCTCTAGGCATGTGGCAACATAGAAATACTTCATAGCATAAACATCGAAGTAGTGGGGGATATCGCATCAGAGGGTTATGAGTTAACATAAGGAGCTCTCACGTGGAAACATGGTGGGATGTGAGACCATGGGCATATTGCACTTCACTCCATTGGTAAACTTACATCTATGGTTCAAGGGTTGTCTTCATTATTTTTGGTTAAAAGTCAAGAACTTTTTTAGTTATGGCCAATAATATTGTGATCACATAAATGAGATATGGATGCCAAAGGTAAGATAAGGAAATTGGTATTGAACAACTTACTACTGTGTCGTGGTGTGGCATCAAGATAGACTTGAAATTATTATTAACGATCAAGGAAACAAAACCACTCCTTCCATGGTTGCTTTCACACCCTCTCAGAGGCTAGTTAGCGATGATGCCAAGTATTAGATTGCAACCAATCCACACAACATTGTCTTTGATGTCAAAATAATTATAAGAAGGACAAATTCACTCACGTTGATGTGCTTCTAGATCATATCGCAATAGAAGCGTGCCTTTCTCCTCTAAATTATTATTATTATTATTAATTACAAAAACAAAACTACCAACCACAACTACAAGAGAAGCTACAACAACAACTAGAAGAGAGGCTAGTACTCACAATTCTCACTCGCTTGAATAAAACCCTAGTGTGCTCCTTATTTGCCCCTCTATGGCATAATATTAAATATTTTGTTGATCATCCACTGATATGTTTCCTAACTGTGAACTCAAGTATGTGATTAAAACATGGAGTTGATCACAAATGTTTAGTAAATAATGGATAATCTCTAATACATTTTGACCACCACCAAAATGTAAAAGTACATGTCGTTTAATAGAATACATCAAGCATTGCACTTCTTGTTTTAATTGTTAGAGAATCCAAGTGCGAGGGCATACTAGAAAATACAGGGAAATTGCAAGAATTTTAGTTTTATAAATCATTTATATTTATTTTTAAATTTTGATAATTAAAACCACTTCTGTAGATATTTATGTCCCATTTAAATTGTTCTTAACCAATTATAAAATCAAATTATTATAATTTGAAAATCCTTGAATTTATTTTAATTTTTGGAAATATTAATTTTAATATCAAAATTATGCATAACATTACAAAACTTTGTAATTTGTTTTTTAAAAATAAAAATTTTGCAAGTCAACAAAGGTTGACTTCTCAACGAAAAATATATCCTCTCTTGGAAAGGATAATAAATAATATGGTCATTGATCGAACTAAGATGAAGTTACAGTCATCTTGATCAAGCTTCTGCTAACCATAGATAAACACTCGATTGAGTTATTTAAAAATGTGCATAAAACCTCGATCAAGTGTTTTAAAAGCCTCAATTGAGATAATAGCTCGATCGAGGGCTTCAAAATACACTTTTATCATTTTTCCTGCGAATTTAATTTTATTGACCATTTTCCAGGCTTAAGCCCTACATTGGGATGCACCTTAGGTGGTGTACTTCATACCAATGGATTCGTCAACGAATCATCTATCCATTGGCATATAATTCACAGGTTTCTGAGTTCATATGATAATTTTTTTATTTTCTTTTCAAACTTACACTTACAAAACCATGTCTACAACTTTGAATTAGTGCACTGAAAAATCAACAACATAACAAGTACACAACCAAAAAAATTCAAAAAATATATATGGCTGAGATCAATGCGTCCTCTTCAAAAAGATTTTTTTTTCTTTCAATTTCTGTAACCGGAGAAAAAAATTTACATGCACACAAATGTGTAGGAAATGCAATTAAAATTTTCAACAGTCAGTTTCAAAAATCAATAAAAAATATAATTTTCCAACATAAATTTAAACAAAATGTGCGCCCCAGTGCATTTTGTGTAGATTATATTCATATTTTTTTTTTAAATTATGCATTTATCACTAAATTATTTTATGTGCACACAAGACACTTGTTAACTTTTCCTGAAATTTACAAGAAAAAACCTATCATTAAATGCAATTTTTGCATATTGAATAATATTTTTCTTTTTTTAAATATAGGTAGAATGACAACATAATCCCCTACAATTTGTTTTTTGTTGCATATCGGACTTCACAAGGAATATGTGAGTTTTGAGGGATTCGATTTAATTAATGAATAAAAACTTGAATTTTCACCATCACTTTTGGCCAAAAAAGTGTTACCCATCTTCAAGGATTCGCCCTTGATCAAGCTTTTTAAAAATGCTCGATAGAGGATCGATCATTTTTAAAAATCTCTATAGAGCATTTTTAAAATGCTCGATCGAGCTTTTTAAAAATGCTTGATCGAGCTTTTTAAAAATGCTTGATCAAGCTTTTTAAAAGCTCAATCGATCTATTAGCTCGATCGAGCTTCCACTAACCACACATAAATCCTCGATCAAGGTATTTAAAAATGCATTCAAAACTTAGATCAAGGGATTTAAAAGCCTTGATGTAGCTATTAGCTTGATCGAGGGCTTTAAAATAGGCTTTTAGCCCCCTTATATACAAAATTAACTTTACTAGTGTCTTTGACAATCCTAAACCCTATCCTAGGATGCACGTTAGGTGGTAGACATCATACTGATGGATTCATTAATGAATCATTTATCCATTGGCATATAATTTACAGGTTTCTGAGTTCATATGATATTTTTTTTCCTTTCAAACTTACATGTACAAAACCATGTCCACAACTTCGATTCAACACAAAGAAAAATCAATAACATAAAAAGTACACAACCAACAAATTTCAAAAAATATATACACTATGAATCAACGTGTCCTCTTCAAAAGGACATTTTTTTCGATTTTGTAACGAATAAAAAAAAGAAAATTATGTGCACACACATGTGTACAAAATGTGATAAAAATTTTCAACTGTCAGGTTTGAAAATTAAAAAAATATATATAATTTTCTAACATAAGTTAAAAAAAATATGTGCTCCCCAATGCATTTTGTGTAGATTATGTTCATATATATATATAATGCATATATCACTAAATTATTTCACGTTCACACAGGCCACTTGTTAACTTTTCCTGAAATTTACAAGAACAAATATATCATTAAATGCAATTCTGGAATATTAAATAATTTTATTATTTAAAAAATATATAATTGGAAAGACAACATAATTCTCTACAATTGTTTTTTGTTGCATGTCATAATTCACAAAGCATATATGATTTTTGAGGGCTTTGATTTAATAAATGAGTAAAAAATCAAATTTTCACTATCACTTTTGGCCAAAAAGTGTTACCCATCTTCATGGATTCACCCTTTAACTCTACAGGGTTGTTATGAAAGATTGGGAGGAGAACTTTTCCATAGAAAATGAGGGCTTCTCAAAAGAATCAGTGTGGATCTTATTTTATTCTATGCCTCACTAGTTTTGGGACAAAGAAACCCTAGAAAGTATTGGTAACACCTTGGGCTCATTTTTCAAGATTGCAAAAACAACAAAACAAGGAAAATATACTTCTTATGCCATAATCTAGTGTATATGGACATCACCAAATATTTCCATGAATCTATATGTTTAAGCTATCAAGATAACGAATGGATTCATACAATGGACTATGATAAAGTCTCATTTAGATGTCGCAGATTTCACGAACACAACTTCCTATTTCATGACTTCTCTTTGAACCGCCGCCTCACCAGTGATAACCCTAAAGCCTTCAAGGATTCACAAGGGTATAGAACTATCCCTCCCAAGACAAGCTAAGGAGGATTGAAACAACCACAATCTAGCGCCATACCTAAACCATAGTCAAATAATCGATTTGAGTCTCTTGCCACCCAGGAGGGATCAGAGGATAAACTACAAAGGTTGGAGGATGAATCATGTCAGATCTTCCAAGAAATCACCCCCTTGATAGGTTGTTGTGATCCAGGTGGATCTGAGAATGCTCAATGAGATATTTCCAATGGTGCTTGAATCACCTCAAACAAACGTTGTATGAGGAAGATATTTCCTTCTAAAGTTTTGATTGAACACGCAAAAGTTGTAGGAGGGTGCCACGTGGTAGGCCCAAAGACTTCCACATGGCATGCCATATAGTTGAGGTGGATGATAGGTGGTAAGACCATATAGTTAGTATGATGACATGGCATGGTGATGTGGCATGATGATTTGGCTTGGTGATGTAGCATGGTGGCATGGCATAGTGATGTGGCACATGACTGGGCATTGATGATGTGGCAGCAACCAGTGAATGGCGTCCATATGGGCCAATCACATGGTCCCACATGGTACTTCCCCATGGCCTCTTCAATTTGCGTGCAAGTGGTTCACATGGTCCAACATATTGTATTTATATGGTTTGTTTTACATATATAGTTTTAACTATATATATATATATATATATATATATATTATAAGCCAATGTATATATAGTATTTGTCTTATATGGGATTTGAACCCTAGTCTTTCAAGCATAATTCCAAAAGTTTAACCAATATGCCAACAACTTTAGTTATGTTAATTAATGGCAATTAATATATTTGTTATGAAGTTAATATGGTTGTAACAAAAAGGATACCCTTTAGGGGATTTAAAAGGGGTTGCATCCTCACTATTTGGTCATCGAATTTCGAAGTGAAGTTCTTGAAGAGAGTTTGGGGTGAGCTCTTCTTGAGAGGCTTGCCATGAATCCCAAGGCGGGATTTGAACAATGAAAAATATAGCCTTGTTTTGCATGCCAAGTTGGGTCCTTAAGCACTTGAAGGGAGCATAGGAAAGTTTATAGTTGATTTTATCATAATTTCAAGGGGAGTTTGATTCTAATGTCTATTTCAACATTCAAGAAGTGGATTTGCAGGGCATTGTCTTGATGTACACGCCAAAAGGGGTATTTGAGCACTGTGTCCAAGTATGGTCAAGTTTATATTCATTCTTCTCATTTTTTTGAGAGCATATCAATGGTGAAGTACATTTGTGCATCTGAGCCATGTATTTGGAGGGTGTCTCCAAAACTTGTATTGTAAGTCACCATTGTAATTGTTATGATTTGAGCATTATAATAGAACGGTCTCACTAGTTGAGAGTGGACTCGGAGATGTATCCAGGAGGTATGGTGAACTCCGTTATCAAAGTTTTTATGGTGTTCATATCTTATTCTCTTTATATTTCTGCAATTACATGCGCATTTCCTTTATGCAAGTCGAAGAAGTTTGGTTAAGTTCACTCATGCAAAGCACACTGTCAATAAAAGGTTCTTGGTTTTGAAGGAAAGTGGATTGTTGTAGTCATTTTCAGATAAAGTGAAATCCATGATAACCATCCACTTTTAGATCAAGTGGTATTAGAGTAGGTTTGACAGGTGGATTCTTACAAAATCCAAACTAAAGTGTGGTAAAGGAAAACAAGTCCAAAAGTGGAGAATGGAAAGGAAGGTTCATTTTCCAAGAGAAAGAAATATTGCACTCATTGTGATATCAGTGGCCATTAGATTGGAAAATGTTGGAAAGTTCATCCACAACTTCGTCCAAAGCAGGGAAAGAAAGTTGTGCAAGCACCTACAAACCATTGGAGGAAAGTTGTATGGGTACCAATGAAGACAAAAGTAGATGATGAAAGAGTGTATCAAGCACCTATAGTCCAATAGGCAGATCATGAAGAAGGTTATCCATCCAAAGAAGAACTTATTGAGAAGGAGGAACACGAAGAAGGAAATCCATTAGAATGACTTGGTAAGAAATGGATATCATTTCTGTATAGCTAGTTTTGAATAGCATGTTGTGCTTACCATTCTTGTAACAGTTGGCAGGATGGGTAAAGAGGAACTTCATTGTAGAAGGTTCTCTAAAACAGCTTTTGAAATCAGGAAGCAACGATAGACATGTTAGTGGGATATGAGCCGAGGCAACTTCAAATTGAATTGGTATGACCAAATAAGGGAAGAGTGATGACTTGTTATAACATCACTTGATATGCAACATAGTTTTAAGCCTTTGTCGAGATTGTTCAGCAACAAAGAGAGTTTAGGAATCAACCTCTAAGATGGATATCCAAGATGGAGGGCTAAGATGGAGAGCCAAGATGGAGGTCCAAGATGGAGATCCAAGATGAAAAGCCATCTCCAATATGGAAATCCAAGATAGTGATCAAAGGCCATTTTGATGCAAGGAAGCCATCAACACCAGGGCCGAAGCCACAAGAGCATGCCAAGGGTATAAAGGGGTTGAAGTGCGCCATATAAAATGGTTCCAAACCTTGTTGTACCGAAGACAAATAAGGGATTTGGAATGTGCATTTTGTATAGTGGATTCCAAGACCATAGAGTCTTCCACTAAGTACTTGTATTCAACATTGTAACTTAGCCATGTGCACATTGTTGTAGTGGTTTCTAAATATCATAGAAGTCTACCACTAGTGAACACATATTGTGACTTGAAGACGATTGTTTCCATGTTGTAATGGTGTTAACACACCATCTATTGATAGGGGTTCACTTCGCACTGTCACCAACAAACACCAACCCAAACTCCCTTACACATCGACCCGGAAAGGTTTATAACCCTTTCCAGTAACACTCGCAGAGCGAGTGAAGTCTCACCCAAGATGGATAAGGGGTTTGCAGGAACCAAGTTTCCGTAGTGGAGTTGAGGACATGCATCAAACACACATTACCCTTGCAGAAACCAAAGATTATATTATTCGCATTACACTAACAACTCATCATTCGCACATTCCACCATTCGCTGATTCAACATATAATAGACATTTGCAACAACATAATCAACCTACTCATTCACATAAACAGTAACCATTAAACCCATAGAGCATTAAACATGTTCCAAACATTTGCATTCATCATCGAACAAAGACAAAGACAGAGATAGAACCATAATCGAACATCCTCATGCATTCATTAAAACCAGTGGAATGAACTTTGCAGAAACAGTCAATATATCATGTCGCGGAACAAAACAGATCAAAATGATTGATAAAAATATGGATCAACTAATTATTCCCTTAGTCTTACGATCCTACTCTTATTTATATTCTACTAAGCGGTTACAAAATGGTCCACATGACTAATTCTAACTAATCTTGCGCTTCCTCGTTCTCCATGATTGGTCCTTCTTTCACAGATTTTCCCTTTCGCAACTGTCGGCTTCCGCACTTCATACGGACTAATCCTGTGCCAAAAGGCCCCCAACACAAATTTGTGGCTCGCCCTCGAGCCACCTCAGCTAGACATCTCTGGTATTGTTCTCATCCTTCTTGTGCTAAACTTTTGAAGTTGTCCTTGCCATCTGGAGCTCGCTGTTGTGTACTTCTCGAACTCATCCTTCAGTCTCTAGTTCACTGTCATGTACTTCTCGAACTCATCTACCAATATCTAGTTCTTTGTTATGTACTTCTTGAACTCATCCTCCAATCTCTGGAAAGCTTGATCATTTATCTTTTCTGCGTCGGCTGGTGCGCTTCATGCATCTTCCAGTCTGGGGAAAAGTTCATCTATGCCGCCAAGATGGGAAACAGGCCAACGGCTCTGGCACATCTATTTTGCACCTTGGACTGACTGCTACTAGAGCTAGCAGGCCTCTGCCCCTGGTGTTCTGGTGGTCACAGGGACCATGGATCTTCTAACTACTACCATGCTCTTAGACATATTAGGTGAGACCTTGTCTCTGTTCCTCCTGATTGTCTGCACCATTTTCTTCGCTGGTTGTTCATGCACACTCATCGTTCTTTCCCTTAGTGCACCTGGAGTGTTTCCGCATGAAATGAAATGGATCATTTCCATAGCTTCCTTGGAATTACTCACTCAACTCTCTTCCTTACCAACTTGTAGCATGGATTTCTTTCGACTGATGGATACTTCCTTGCTCAACTAGCCTTTATGCATGTATTTATGCTTATTCCTTGTGTCCTTGACGTCTGATTCTGAAATCATTGGCCAAATCTCTTCGCATAACCATCCAATCATGTCATCATACTCCTACGTCATCTTCTGGTGAAGTTGATCCACAACAATCATGCTCGGATTTGACTCCCGCATGCTAATCGTGTGAAGCATCGACGAGTGACCCAGCTGGCCATGCTTCCACTTTTTATCATTATTTCTTTTTTTTTTTACCGGTTTTATTTCTCAACTGCTTTGCACTAGATCATGGAAATAGGGTTTCAACCTATTCCCATTAACCAACTTAGGTATCAATAGCCCATCTAAACTTTGTAGTTGCACCGCATCTCTGTCAGTGACAAAATTTATGATGTAGGGACCTAACCAATGCATTTGTAACTTACTTGGGTGCTTAGAGAACTTACTGTCATATAATAGAACTGTATCCCCGTGCTGGAAGTGATTTTGTTTAACATGGAGGTCATGCCAAGCCTTCTGTCAGTCTTTCTCCACCTTCTTATGGAACCCTGCGATGAACCGATCTTCCTCGAGCTATACCAGTTATGCCAAACGTTCCTCCAATGCTCCGTCATCGCTCATTCTTATAGCTGCTGCGATGCGCAAACTCGGTACAATATACTCCATCGGCGTGACTACTTCTTGTCCCTAGATGAGCTTGATAGGGGTCTGGCCGGTCAGTCGTTTGCATGTTGTGCGATAAGCCCAATGTATCGCCAGAATTTTCAAATCCCAATCATCGTAGTTTACATTGCACACCTTGGTGAGTGCATGCTCCAATATATTATTGAACGCCTCAATTGTCCTATTCGCTTGAGGGTGATAGGGGGTACTCTTCTTGTGTTGGATCTGAAATTCTTCCGTCATTGCTCCAATCTTCTGGCTAAAAAAATGAGTTCCTTGGTCACTCAGCAGCACTTTTGGGCACCCAAACCTGGTGACCACATTGTCGAACAAAAATATGGCTACAGTCCCAGCTAAACAATCTCTCACTAGTGCAGCTTCTTCCCATCGCGTCAAATATCCTGTCACAGTGATGATGTAGCGCGACCCGGTTGTTTTACCAGGTGGGTTGATGGGTCCCACAAAATCAACTGCCCACTTGTCAAAATCCTGCAGTGTCACTTGGCGTACCAGCAGCATTTCATCCCTTCATGATGGATTCCCTATCCGTTGACATACATCACATCTCTTGGCGGAGTCCGCAGAATATCCATGCATGGTTGGACACCAGAGTCCTGCTCAAAGGATCTTCCTAACATTTGCACGTCCTCCGTAATGCCCCAGTGATCCCGTCGTGAGATTTCGATAAAATCCTCTCCTGCTCATGCGGAAGGACGTATTGTCAGAGTATCTCATTCGGTCCCATCTTGTACAATTTCCCTGCAATCAACTGAAAATCTGCAGCTCTGACGACTAGTTGCTTCTTCTGATTGGTAGTGAATCCTGTTGGTGCCTCCCCTATCGCTAAAAACATAATGATTTGTTCATAATGGTCATCAACCATTCCAACCCTAAACAACTGAGCATCCGGCAATCCTTCGTCAATGCTCCTTGGTTCTTCCCCAGACTCTATCCATGACAAGTTATCTAGTCCTGCATTCAATCATCCTGGCTTTACGATTATCTCAAAATAAAACTCCTGGAATAGTAGCAACCATCGACAGATCTCCCCCCCCCAAAACAGGCTTGTTCACCAAATATTTCAGCGCAGAATGATCAGTGAACATTTTAAAGTGGCCCCCTAAGAGGTAGTGTCGGACTTTTTGTAAGGTGTAGACCATCACAAGCCATTCCCTTTCTGTGGTTGTATAATTCTTCTCTGTAGTAGACAACTTTCTACTTGAGAAGGCTATCGGGTGGTTGATGTCACCTGTTCATGGTTGGGCCAAGATCACTCCTAATGCGACTAATGACGCCTCAAAGTGAACATGGAACTCCTTTGTCCAATCCAAAAATGAAAGAATGGGTGTTGCGACCATCTTTGCTTTTAATATGTCCAGACTCTTCTAACACTCTTCGATCCATTCAAATTTGACATCTTTCTTCAAAAATTCTCCATTGGTGCTGTGATTGCTGCATATCCTCTGATAAACTTTTTGTAGTAGCCCATGTGTCCCAACATCGCTCTTAGTTGCTTGACTGTCGTCGTCGGTGGGAGGTTGACAATGATTGCAATCTTCGCTGGGTCTACCAGCATTCCTTCCCTACAGACAATGTGCCCCAACAAAATTCCAAACGGAGCACAGAAGATGCACTTTTTCAAGTTTAATGAAATTTTGTGTTATCGACATCGTTCCAGCATTAGCCTTAAGTTTGTGACATGATCCTTTACCAACCCATATACTGTCCAATCGTCCATATAGATGGCAAGAAATTTATGAATGTAATCTTTGAACGCTGAAACCACTAATCTTGACAAAATCACTGGAGCATTCTTCAGTCCAAAGGGAATCACTGTATACTAAAAGCATCCCCACTCCGTGACGAATGTAGTCTTATGCCTATCTTCCTTCGCAATATTGATCGAGTGATACCCCGAAAACCCATCCTTAAATGAATATATTTCTTGACCTCCTACTCCTTCGAGCACCTCATCCGTGAATGGTGTTGGGAACAGATCGTGTAGGAAGGCATCATTCAGCTTCCTTAAAACGACACATATTCGGACTTCGTCGAACGTCTTATCTTGGACCACCATCGGGATGATCCACTCTGATTCTTCCACTAGTTCTATAATACCGACCTCTAGCATTCTTTCAATCTCATCTTGCACCCGTTCCTTGTACCTTGGATTCAACCGATAAGGCCATTGTTTGACTAGCTTCGCATCGGGTTTCAGGGGGATCTTCATTTCTCCTAAGTCCCCGAAAATTCCTTTCATCTCTGATAATTTCGTTGGGAACAGATCCTGAAACTCATGCAACAAATCAGTCATTTTTGCAATAGTCGACCCATCCCAGTAGTCTCCAATACTTGCGAACTTCGTGTTCTCCTCCAACCCAATGTTCACCTTCTTAATTTTCAATGGTTGCTGAAATTTGTCGGATGGTATTTCCGGTGCCTCAACATTGCAACTACCTTTTGATTTCGACACATATATAGCACTCGAATCATCCTCATCATCGGGCTCTCCTGTGATATTATAACACTCCATCAACATTTCTGGTGTCGCAATCAATTGAAGTGCCATCGGTTGCTCTGTCAATACTGCTTCAAATATTTTCTCGCAGATCACTTGTAGCGCAGTATGGATGAAGGGGTTTTCATCTGAGAAACAAAACGATTGGTTGAAGCCAATTGTGAGCTATTCCCAAGAGGTCGTTCCGTGTCGCAGTTCTGCTATGACATACCAACTCTGCGGTACTTCATCCAACGTGTGCACGAATGCATGTACCCACTCATGCTTCTCTCGTGAACCCCATTGGTGTTGAAATGCATTCAGATGTTCCTTCGGATCTCCTCTACCATCATATTTCTTTCCGCTATATACCGCAGCTTCGTCGAACCTAACCTCCATGAGGTGTCGACATAGTGGCCAAGTTGTGATATTAGACTTATGCGCCACCCACAAGCGCGCAAGAGTAGCCTTCAAGGATTCCTCCGAGGCCAATAGACGTTGTGGATCCGCCACTTTCTCCTCAAACTTAGTGAGAAAATTGTTCAAATTGGGAAATCCCTCGTATGTAGGTAGCGCACACTCCTCCGTGGCTACCCATCACAGCGATTGCGTGATCCGTGCACACCTTCGGAATGACATGTCGTGTAACCGGTTCTACCAATTCTCAAGCACCTCATCTGTGCCATCCGAGTTCTCCATCTGTAGTGGGATTAATGTAATCCCAAGGTATGTTATATACATTATCCCATCCCTTCGCAAACTCATCTCTGGCTAGTTCAATGTATCGCTGCCCTTCCGCAGGATCAAGAGGTGCGAGGACCCTCATCTCACAATTCTCAAATGACATAGTCCGCTTCTTGAAGTTGATAATAGCTTGGTTTTCCATTTCCCAATCTATCCCTAGCAGCACTGGATAGGGACTGGTGTTATCAACAATCTTGATTACGTCAAAGTTGGCATATGTCTTGAGCCCCTCAATTTCAACTGGGAGTTGACACACACGACCAAGTGGAGTGACCTTACTCTGATTTGCTAATCGCAGCTGCACTGGCGACCAGGCCAACTGCAGTTTTCCCATGTCTTTTTGGTCAGAATGTTCACATCCGATCCCAGGTCCAAAATGATGGAGTCGACATCAAATGCTCCAATTTGTGCCAACATGCGCATCTCTCTCCCCGTATTTCTCTTGTGTATGCAATTGACCTTTTTCTCCTGGTGTGCACCCTCTCGTCGATGCAACAAAATGGATATTTCCTCTAGTGCGTCTGGGTCCTTTTCCAACTCCAGGCAACTCTCCAAGAAGTATTTTAAAGGGTTATCCTTCCTTCACGACTTCGCCATGTCAAACGTCGGTGGCATATCGTAGATAACTTTTTCCTGGAGAGGTAACTGCCTCCTATGTCGCATTGCCTCTTGTGCTTTCAAAAATACATCCCTTTCGACCTCCGCATCAAAGGTGACTTGCTTTCGTGTTGTTGGTCGGACAGCAGGGAAAATTTTAGGGGCGAAATTTCGCCAATTGGCTATTTTTCGGGCTTTTTTTCAAAAAATAAATTCACTATTTGGTCATTTTTAGTCTCTCATATCGCTTATATTTACATAAAATATGTTTTTTTATCATAATATTTGCCAAAATTTACAAGTTTCAGGAGTAAATTGTATGTTTCATATTTAATATTCGCCTACCAATCTATATATATGTTTTTTCCAATCCAAAATAATTGCCTAGAATACTACACTTAAGTATACTATTAGAATCCTTAAAAAATACCTTGTCGGATGGTAGCTTGTGACTTGTCAACTCCTGTCACATCTCCTTTTTGTGTCACGACTCCAACAGTCATATTGTGCTTCCGAACCTCCGTCGATATCATTTGTACAGCCGGTGGTGTAATATTTTGATTCTGGTTATGGGGTGTGTTCTTGGTCTTCCATTTCGCGATGAGCTGTGGGAAGTCCACAACACTGCAATATCTACACTACGGTGCTAGGTTTGGGAAATCCCTCTGATAATGCCCATGCTGCCGACAATTATAACACATAATCTTCCCTCGTCCTCGTCCAGTAGTTCCTCCGCATCCAACGCCAACACCTCGACCTCCGCGGAATCCTCCTCTGAAACCTCCACGTAGTGGTCCATATGGAGGGTACTGCGACTGTCCATACTGCGGCTGCTGATATGATGGCTACCTATACTGTGGCTATCCATACTGCGGTGGTGGATACTATGGGTTCCCATACTACGGTTTCCCGTATGGCCCTTGATCATACTGTTGTGGCTGGTTAAATTGCGGTTGTTGTTGGGTATACTGTGGTTGCTACTGCACTATCGGTTGCTCCTCCCCTTTCATGAAGTATGTGTCTGCAGTCTAGTCTTACAGTAGGTCATAGGCCCTGCAGTATTTCTCATTGTGGCCAACCAACTGACAAAATTTGCAGTACAAGTTTACTGGATTTGACACCATCTTTTGCAAATATACACATTCCTCTAGTCGATGCCCTCTGGTCTGACAGATAGGACACCAAGGCATGCCTCCCTGACGAAGGGGGTTCGGTGCTCCTGACTGCAAATACTCAACGGAACTCAGGGGAATTGTCCTTATGGTGTCCTTCGGCTTTCCACCTGGTGCACCATATGTCTTCCCGAGTTTCCTTCCCCTTCTTCACATCTTGCAATTGTAGCGCCAGGGTGGCCAACTGCGCCTGGATTCTATCCATTCCCATTGCTGCTTCGCCGATTGTTGAAGCCTCCAGCTTCATTGCAATCTCCAATGATTCAGCCCGTGTCACTACCTTTTGTTGCATTAGTGGTCCGCGGATATGTGGTACCAATCCCATGATAAACCACTCTTTGTGTTTGTAATATACCCACCTGCTTACCCAATGCAAGGAAGGGAACATGGCACTAAAATCTGGACATTTCGTAAAACTCAGCCCATTAATTAAATTCATAAAAATTTAAACATTGGTGTGCAGATACAAATTAGTTCATATGCACAACGGAATTTAAAACTAATCCACACACACAATTCATGCCCATCCAACATATCAAAACAATCATCAAATTGATGCATTGTAGAAGTAAATACATAGACAGAAAACACTTATCTTCATTGTGCAATTGTCCCAAGCAACTAGCTATGTCACTGCAACATTCCACCCAACCATAGGCTCTTCGACAGCTTGTACTGAGTCCGTCCGTAGGCCACCCCCGAGCTGGGCATGATTCTCACAAGGAAAGGGAACATCCCATCTCACACACAGCCCATTAACCATTTCATCTCAGCCAAGCCAGTCCAACTGGGTTTATCAGGCTACACTTGAACCCTGGAGGCTTACACTCAAGCTCAAGCCAAAGCCATGGATACCCATAACCCATACCCAACATACTCTTCTCTCACACAGCAAGCACATACATGGGGCAGGGATACACATTTTAACCACTGGTAATTACAAATAATATGTCCATGGGTTTTCCCCAAATCATGGGCACCCCAAAAACGGATTGGGAGAAGGAAATTCAATCGTAGGGGAGAAAACGATTTCTCCCACAGATATCACAGCATTCAGTGGGCCAAAGAGCCTATATACACCCCCAAATCCCTTTCCCCTTTCTTCCCAACTGGTATATAACACAAAAACGCCCTTCTCTTAGCTGAGAAAGAAGTAAACACAGAAAAACCATGGAGGAAAACGCCCAGGTGGTTCCAAACTCGTTAGGGAGGAAGACCAGTTGATGGATGGTGGCTTGGGGGAGAAATTCATGGCTCTTTTCTTGCCCAAGAATCAAAACGCGATTTCCCATGCAGGGTGGCTTGCCCATACCCGAATTTGGACAGCCATACCTCCCATTCCCCAAGGCATTAACTACCTCAACCAACTCTTGGGAGAAATCAATGATTGGGTACAAAAGTCAACATGGGTAGTTGAGGGTTTGATGGGTTCTCTCATTGACATTTGGCTTGACTCTATTGGCTCAAGGGTTTGAATGTTTTCCCTCCCAATTCCTTGTGAAATCATGCCCCCATCTCTTTATTGCATTGCATAGCTAGTTGTGGGTATTTTTTATTAAAATGCATATTACATGATATTTGAATTTCCAATGTGCATTGCTAGCATGCAAACCATATGCATCACTAAATCAATGGCGGGGCCTTGGCCTTGAGCTCCTCACCATGATTTCATAACAATATTACATCATTTATAATGTTAATGCCATGGAGTCAAACTAGGGACATTACAGTGTTGCACATCATTTATTCCAAAACTCACTTTTTCTATCAAAGTCTTGTACCGTTGATCAAATTCCCACACCGGCTCGTTTGGGAATTGCTTAATCTCTTTGAGCTCGGTAACATACTGCGACTCTGACTTTGGATTTTTAAATTCATCGACCATCGCTGCTTTGATATGCGCTAACAACTTGTCCAATGTTCCCGTTGGAACCTTTGTAAACTTCATGAACCAGTCAAACACCCGGCCCCTAAGGGTCGTCGCTAGCTGTCCCTTTTTATATCCTCATCCTGGAGTTGCTTCACAGTCCAGACTGCTTCACACAAGAACCAATACTGTTCGGGATCCTCGGTCTCGTTCCCCTGGAAAGTGGGCATCTTCGTATCATTTGCCATCCTAACGTTCCTACTATTATTGTTTATTGACACACTACTTTTACCGTTGCACGTAGGGAAACTCTGCGAATAGCTTGATTTTCTTACTGTAAAATTCTGAGTAGTGAATGGGGTTGAAGGTATGTTGTCACTTGCGATCCGTTCCTCTTTTGCTTCTGGGGTAGCTTGGTCACCGTATTCTTCGCAATAAGGTCGCTTCCTCCCTTGTGGTCCTGTTTCAAAGTCTTCCGTTCCAGTCCTCTCAGGAGACTCTCTCTTAGTCCTCCTCTTCTTCTCAGGATGTTGGAATATCACCCCACTCCTCAAGGTACCACACTCTTCGTCAGCTTCCCTAGAAACTCGTCGTCTCTCATGTCCATCTACCCCACATCTTTCTATCAGATCCACATTCACGCGATACCCTCAACCTCCGCACACTGATTTTTCTACTCATCGAAAGTCATCCTCAAGATGCCCTTTTCGCAGACGAGCATCTTAATCCACAATTTTAACAATAGTAAGAATCTTCCCCTTGGCCCTTTGAAAAAGTTCCTCTCCGCGTCGCTATACGACTTTATGGTGTCTACTGCGAACTTAGTAACGTATCCCTCGAGGATACTATCCACCCAGAAATTAACAACCCTCGATACCTTGTTGTCGACTTGTTTTAGCTGTCGGATCAGTTATGGGGCCCAATGATCAGGCTTAGTCTCTTGGCAATGATTTTTCTGAAATGTCAACTGCGCTAGCCACTCATGCAACAGCACCAGGAATTCACAGAAGAATATCTCGTGGATATCCAAATAAATATATTTCTGCAGCCAACTAGTTACTGTCTCTCCAAGGTTTCGCTTTTCGCCTTCTGCGAATTCCTCTACCCTATTATCAAACCACTCTTGAATCTCTGGTTTCGTCGGGTGCCACAGCATATCCTTTTCTTTTCCTCTTCAAGGTCCCAGAAACGGAACCATTTTTTGACGCAGCATCTATCGACAGGGTTTCACTTCGCACTGTCGCCAACAAACACCAACCCAAACTCCCTTACACACCGGCCCGGAAAGGTTTAACCCTTTCCAGCAACACTCGCAGAGCGAGTGAAGTCTCACCCGAGATGGATAAGGGGGCTGCAGGAACCAAGTTTCCACATTGGAGTTGAGGACATGCATCAAACACACATTACCCTTGTAGAAACTAGAGATTATATCCTCCGCATTACACTACCAACTCATCATTAGCACATTCCACCATTCGCAGATTCAACATATAACAGACATTCGCGACAACATAATCAACCTACTCATTTGCATAAACAGTAATCATTAAATCCATAGAGCATTAAACATGTTGCAAACATTAGCATTCATCATCGAACAGAGACAAAGACAAAGATAGAACCATAATTGAACATCCTCATGCATTCATTAAAACCTATGGAAGAACTGTAACCCCCATATTTTGATTAGACATATTTATCAGTTAGACACACCATACTTTGTTTTCTTATATATTCTGTTGAACTCAGCTCGACTGAGTAAACTATATTTCGATATGATGGACCTCATTATATGATGTTACCTTGTTTTATGATTTCACCATGATTATGATGTTACTATGTTATGCGGTTACGATGTCATGATTATCATACGATTTCTTTATTTTATGATTATAGTATATGTTTATATGTTTTCATTAATAAGATGTGAAATATATGATTCGATACGTGGATACCATCTTCTTATATGAATTATTGAAGTGTTATATGTCATACGCATCTATGATGAACTAAAAAGGTTACATGGGATAAAATGATTTTGATAACATGGATCAATTGGCGATCAATGGGAAATGCTTTCTATAAATTTGTATTTTGCAAAATACTAACCTACAGGACACAAGGGCTATGGGATAGCCAGTTACTTGATCTGATATATATTGGAATAAAAAAAAACATGTTCGTACAGTAAACCTTAGCAGCCAAAAATGTTGATATGATAACACAAACTGATAATCCCGATAGCAGCAAAGTATGAGTTGATAAGGGCGTAGGCCCAGTATGTTGAGAGGGATGGATGTGTTTCCCACCCTATGTTTCCATGAGACCCGAGGTCGTGGGAGGGCCGTGCTGAGACACGCTCCCCATGTTGTTGTGATGACGATGGTCGAATGCCTGCTAGGGGAGGATAGGTCTGCTGTTCAGCCAATGCTATCGCTCTCAAGTTCTATGTGTTCAGATCGGTGAGTCCGACATCCACTTTTGTACTAGAAGAGGAAGGATAGGGAGGATGCTAGATGTAGGTTATGATGGGAGGATGTGTTAGTTAGTACTGTTGAGGGTTTAGTATTCCTTGATTCCGAGTTAGTGGTAGTAGGTACCCTTCCTTGTACATGATTGATTAAACTAATGTAAAGATAAAGATAATGATGTGAAATTGTAAAGAATTAACTGTTAAATAACTGAAAATGTTGAAGTAATTGTACTATATATATTATGTTTGTTCTTCTACATGGGGGTAAATACTACTATTAGTTAGCAGGTATGCATAGGCGAGATGGGGTTTGTCTATAGTACATTTATGATCTATGCATACGCTGGCCACGCATGCACACCTTGCACATGTACACTAGTATCGATATACAAACACTTAACATATTGAATAAATGTATAAGTTGTCATAAGTAATTAGGTTAATCATGCATTGACCGAATTCAAATAATGAATATAAAGTTATTTAAGATGTGTAAAACAAGTCAATTAAGCTATGTATTACTCATTGGTAAACATCGTGATATACAATTGAGACAAGTGTCATCAGTTAACATTGTCGTCTGAGAATTGTTGTAAATAAGGTAATGGTACTGTCTAATTAATTAGTAAGATTGTTTAAGCCCTTAAGGGTGCTTTGTTTAGAAGAACAACGATACTATGTAGATGTTAGGGTACTCATGTGATAAACAAATGATTTAAAAGACATCTTTATTAAATTCACCAATTATTATTCTTACCTTGTGGTGATTTAATTAATATTATTACTTAAAATTTATTTTTATTACTACCCATGTCATAACAATTGCAAAATAGGTAAAATTTAAATATTGACTAATGAATGATTAGAGTGTGATTATTTTACATTTCTAAGTTAGACATAATAGGATAACAATTTCGGAATGAATGTGATGTGATGGAAAATGGTTTATTTAATTATTCAATACAAATCTTGGAACTTAAATCTCAAGATAAGTGACCTTGACGAATGAGGTAGACCATTAAGACACACCATGTCCAAGTTGAAAAGGGGTCAACCATTTATATAATATTTTATTAATTACATTAATAACATTAAATACAAAGTTGGTGAATAGACTTGTAATTAATAAACCTTTTCCCGAATGGATAACCTTGGGGTAATGATTCCCATCGTAATAAATACTTACAACCGTCAATCAAAGTCAAATAAATTTACCATGAGTGTAAATAATTATTCGGTACATTGAGTGTGAAAAATACATTTTTATAATGAAACGTGTATGAACGAACTAAGGAAAGGAGTAAATGTTTGAGGGGCTCGAGAGGGGGATTTTGGGGCAGGGGAGTAAGCCCAAGGTCTTCTCGAGGAAGGAAGTGTATATATAGGGGGAGAAAGTTGAAGGTAAGGGAGTGGGAAGTGAGGAGAAAATTTTGAGAACAAAAAAGTTTGGAGAACCTAAGTGAAGACTGCTCTCGGGATTATCAGATTATGAGCTTAGGGGCTTGGAAATCCTTTGATTTCCAAGGGCCAGCAAGATAATAGCTGGTCGGTAGGGTGGACACTTCATCTTGGCTGACTAAGAGGATATACAACCTGCTACAACCTACGGTCTACTAGCATCAGCATCAGGTAATTTCCTTAATTATTTATTTTATTTAATTATTATGTGGAAACGTACTCTGAAACCTGCATATACCTTCTTACTGATTTATTACTGTGAAACATATTCTTATGCGAAAACCACAAATTGTTGAAGGAAAATATTAATATGTTAGTTATTCTTTTAAATACGAATGTATGATTATTGGAGACAACACAGTATACTAAACATCATTTAAAAGCATAGAATTTTCATTAGAAATTTACTTACACATACCTGAATAAGTTAATACATAGAAAATTAACTTAGAAATTTACTTAGTGCTCTGCTGTAAAAACCAGAGCACTACAAGAACTTCGCAGAAACAGTCAACACATCATGCCATGGATACAAAACAGATCAAAATGATTGATAGATAGAAAGATGGATCAACTGATTATGCCCTAAGGATTACAATCCTACTCTTATTTATATGCTACTAAGCGGTTACAAAATGGTCCACATGACCGATTCTAACTAATTCTAACTAATCTTGCGCTTCCTCATTCTCCGCGATTAGTCCTTCTTTTGCAGATTGTCCCTTTCACAGTTGTCGGCTTCCACACTTCATGTGGACTAATCCTGTGCCAACAAATGGGATTTGTAGTCACTTCTTTGTCAGAGGCGTTGTTTTTCCTAAAGTCTATTTGGAAACTTTGTAAACTTGTTCTCGAGTTTTATAATCTCTTTGGGACGATGAGGAAAGTATGAGCTTGCTCAGATCCATAGCTTTATGGTCATTATCTACAACTATACACATTTCTACAAGTGTCGGTATTTAAAACTTCTCAATCTGAAGTACAAAGGTGAAGGATCTAAAGGAGGGTGTGGAATTTCAGAGACAGTTGTTGTGCAACAAAAGCAACTACAGGTTTGCATATTGATGCAAGTGTTGGCCTTCGACATTATCAATTCAAAGAATAGAGGTGAAGGATCTAAAAGAGAGTGGCTTTGTAGAGGCATTTGTTATGCAGTCTAGGAAGTGAGTGATCATAGTTCATTTAGGGGATGTTGATGTCGGTCTCTCAAAAATGGCAGTTAACGAGGATCTTGTTGTTGGTCCTCACATAAAACCATAAACCCTATACAACTATGCTATACTAATCGAAAACCATAAATTTCCTTGTACAATTATGTTATACTATTCCAACTATTAAAAATTTAAGATAACTTAAACCCTTTCCAACAATTATCCATTTTCTCTTCCATCGGATGTACTTTCCCTTTAGCATCAGAAAGGTTATTTCAAATTCTTTGGGTGTCCCTTGAATCTTGGGTTTGAAAGCTTAAATTTAAATCTTTGGTTGTTTATGTTGGGAACAATGATTTCTCCAACCTTCGTACTAGAGAATTTAATTCAAGTCGGCATAGTTAAGTAATTGCAGGGCTCAAGATTTTTCTAGTCAGTTCAAAGATAAGTTCATGTAGATAAGCAGTATGGATTCTTATCCAACAATCAGTTCAATAAGTCAGACAATAAGACGATTCATAATTTCATTAGAGGTGTTCTACAGAAGCAGTAATGGAGATCATGATCAGTTTAGGTCATGTCAAGTACAAATCGCATTGGACAAGTTTGTAGGTAGGAGTAATGGTGCCACATCAGTCAAGTCTAGAATTTAAATTTTACATCTACAGAATTGAATTCCATTGAGTGAAGTCACATCATAGTTGCATAGGAGAAGCTTCAAGTGAAGAGGAAATAAGCAAGATAAAGTTGAAGGCCATTGAGAATGTCATATCATTCCCGAAGAGGACATGCGTCAACACGTTGGAGTTATGTATCGGTGTGCACAATAGGTGAACACAATGAAAAGGATGAAAGGTGTAGCCTACTAGCCAGTCACAGAGTGACACATGGCAGTTATGCAGAGATTTGTCTCGGAGTTAGTTTTGGAGGCGCATTGTTGGAGAGCCACTAATAAACCCCAATGGTTCACTCAAAGCAAGATATTTTCTAATGCATTAGTCACTATGTTTGTAAATATTTTGGCTCGAAGGAAGATTCTGATTAATATGAAAATAATTCACTTGTATATAAATAGGCGATTTGTAATTTTATTTGATGGTTAGTCATATGATTGGTTGAATAAATATTTGGTTATGTTCTACTATGGATCTAATATTAGTCAATTCATGTTTTTGATGGAATAGCGGTTCTAACTCTACCTATCCTTCAGACTTGGTTCAAGCTCTAGTCCTTTCCAACCGTTTCAAGAATTGTGTATATTTAGGCCCTAGTAGTTACAAAGCACTTTTTACCGCATACAAACAAAAAAATAAAATGCCCCTTGAAATGTCAAAGCGTTCTCTTTATACGCCAACTTTGGAACTGAACTGAATTATATTTTCCTCTTTCGTATCCGTTGGATCATGGAAGTTGAGTTCCATTAATTATTGGGCAAATTTACTTGCACTTGGTACTCTTTAAACATTGTTATTTTCGTAAAATATCCATTAATTTACATGTGGCCACTTTACTTGTGCCTCGCTGTTTCTAAATATTATTATTTTCATTTCACCCATAATTGAGATAGGGGGTTGCTTTCTACAATCTAGTATTTAAGTAGTCCATTATTTACTCAGAGAGACACTTTTTGCAACTTGGGAAAAGTTGAAATTCATATGCTAAAAGTGGAGCTAACTAGACACTGTAATAAAATAATAAAATAGTAAACAAAAAATCTGTATTGTGGACCATGTCCTAAACTTCAAAACCATTGATATAAATATTCTTGAGTTAATTAAAACTAAAAGAATTTATTGGAATATATGTATGTGAATATATGTATGTGAGTTCTAAAATCTTGCAAGGAAGATTCTTTTTCTATGTATGAAGTTCTTAGTTGTTTTCTATATTCATTGTTATGGTTGCTTTATTCTTGATAAGTTCTATTTTATAATTACTAACTTAAATTTATTTTAATTTAGAATTTACATAGGTTGAGAATGATCAAATCTCTTGAAATGTAAACTGTTCAAATTTTTAAAGTCCCTATTCTCATGCCATGATAAGCTATGATAAATCCAAAAATAAAATAGATCTACTAATTTATTATACTAACAAATAAAAAAATAAAAATAAAACCTGAAACATGAGCCATGAAGACAAGAGTTAAGATTCTTACTAACACTTAAAAACAAAATTATATTAAATTTTCCCATCTTTCAAACAAATATCCATATAATATTTTTTAAAATAATTAGAATCAAATTTTATGACCAAATACTAAAATATTTATATTCTTTCATTATTAATTATATTAAAATACTACTTCTTCTTTTTCTTCATAAAAATCTCCATATAATATTTTTTAAAATAATTAGAATCAAATTTTATAACCAACAACTAAAATATCCCGCTTTTCTCCATTAATTTCTACAAATACTTTGAACACTTTTGAAATCTATAATGTTAATTTAATTATTTTATTTAATTGTAATTATTTAATAAAATATATTAATAGTTGTTGAAGTTTTATTGGACCAAATTCTTTGATTAGACTAATATTATTATTGGCAAAGATTAAAAAATTAAAAATAAAATAAAAATACAACTTACTTTAGCTATACTTTTACATATAAAAATATTTTTTCTTTAGTGCACTGTAAACTTTACCCAACTTGTACACACCGACACACTAACAGGGCTGCAATAATCGACCTCTGTTTGATGTGGGGCACTGGGTTCCCCTAGGTGAGAGCTTTACGAGGAAGAAAACCAAGCTTCGGATCCCGGGGCTTCACCAACTTTTGTCTAGATGCAGGCTTCTGTGGTTTGTTTGAAGTTGAAAGTTTAGAAGGCTAATCTGCTATTGCAGCCTATAAAATTCAATGGCGCACCATGATTTTTAATCTTTTGTTATTATTGTGTACATAATATTGTAATGGAGCCTGCCCTAGCTCCAATTCCTCGCCCTCAATATGAATTAGATTTAGTTTTGGCGAAAATATCTAGCCAGAACAGGACAATAATAATCATGACCTTGAATTGGGCTTGGGCTGAGCCGAATACCATGATCGATCTCTTCTTGAAGAGATTCCATGTGGGTGAAGGGACATAGGAATTGGTGAACAATCTGCTTATCTTTGCTTTGGATGGAAACACATACAACCACTATCTCCAAATTCATTCGCATTGCTACTCTTTGAAGACGAGGGATGTTGATTTCTCTGCAGAGAAGTTGTTTATGACTAAAGATTACTTGAAGATGATGTGGAGGAGGTTGGGTTTCTTGGCAGAAATTCTGGAACTCGGTCACAGTATTGTTTTTTCGGTAAGTAGTTAAAGAATTCATGGAATTTTGCATCCTTCTTTATGGGTTTTTTTATTATAGTGTACAAGACTCATCTAATTTGGTTGCAGGGTTTTAAGCATCTTTTCTTTTTCTTTTTCTATTTCTTTTTCTTTTTTCTTATTAAGGTCTTTGTAGATTAAGGTAGGGTCTTTGTAGATTATGGTAGATTGTTATGAGTGATAGCTACAGCCTGTGTGAGTCACTGGTTGTCGGAGGTGCAAGTTGCTTAAATTGTGATAGAGGCAAGAACAATAGGTTTATTGTGTCCCCAGTGCAGCAGCTAGCAACCAGTGAGATCTCATTTTCAATTCTTCTTCGACTTTATATCCTAGATTTGGTGAGATGGAGTGGTGCTTCTACAAATCGGTAAGAGAAAATGGTGCAGCATGTGGGCATGGAGGTCTAGCTTATGTTTTATAAATTTAAGTAGCAAGTAGATGGAGAGATTGTATGCGTCTGGATCATAGGCCTCGTGTAGAGGAGGAGGTCGGTATGGTAGATTTATTGAGTATGGGATCGATCTGCAAGTTTTTTTTTATACAAGGCGTATAGGGGAGCATAAATTCAATGGTTCTTCCTACTCATTGTTCCATAATTTTCCAGTCAACCAGTCACAGCCATAACTTTAATGCACTAATTCAGTCACAGCCATAACTTTAACGCACTAATTTTAGTGTTGAATTTAAAGACAATTGTATATTATGGTTTAACTTACGAATCTGGGTTCCTTATTCTTTTGGATGTAAACAATTCAGAAGAGAAGAAATTATTTAGCAGTACAAAAGTGCATATTACAATTTAACTTATAAATCTGGGTTCTTTATTCTTTTGGATATGGACAATTGAGAAGGCATTTTCGAAAATTCTAGGGAGTAGTTTTATTTGGCATGACTTGATTCATTTTCACTTGTGGTATTTTATTTTTGCATCTGTTTCAAGTTCTCAAGGAGTGAAGAAAGAACTCTCAAGATTTGAGGGACAAGTCAATGTATAAAAAAAGACAAGTTTTTAAGGCGAATTCTTTGGTTTTTATGTTCTAATTTTATGCTTCTTCTATTTTTTCAAATACAAGACCTTTTTCCCTACTAGCTTAGACATTGAGGATGAGATTAGATAGCCCTATGCACAATTGGAAGGGGATTAATTTGAAAATTTTTGGTTGTGAAAAAATGATTTTCCTGCAAATCTCTCTTGGTAGGATGGCTATGAGAAAATTTGTGATGACTTTTAAGATAACATCCATATGAAAGGCCTAGAGAAGAGTTAAATAATGAAAAAAAATTAAAGGTTATAAGAAGACATGTAATATTGATGAAATCCCAAATGGAAATAAAAAAGGCAAGTTGGTTCTATTAGAACTAGGAGAGGAATGCCAAAAATATAAGATGGAAGATAAAATTGCAAAGATCAAGGAGTTGTAAGACAAAATCCTTCATCTAAACTTGGAGTAAAGAGTGAGGTTTTAAGAACTCAAGAATTTCATCTCTCATGAAGCATCAATGGGTTCACCTCAAGTGGTTACCATGGAAGGGGACACATTATACCAAAAACTAGAACTAAAAGAACACCAGGAACCTTCCTACTTGATTTTAATAAAAAGCCAAGAGAAATCTTAACATCCTAGGTTTATCTAATCCTTCTCATCAATTACAGTGTTTTGTAAATTTACTTTGTTTCTAGGATAGATTTTAGACATAAACCAATCATAGAATGTTTTAGAAAAATACTAGCTAGAGATTGTCATTTTGGAGTCAGCACTTTGGACATGGGCTCCATTTTTGGGGTTTTTTTACTATATTGTATTATGGTTATATTTCAAATTTTATACTCTCAATAAGACAAAAATTCTTTTTTATTATTAGGAATATAATTAATCTTTATTTCTATTAAATAATTAAGCCATATTGTATATAATATAATTTTATAGAACCTTGAAAAGTCTCCACAAACCTTTTTCTAAAATTTAAATTAATTTATTAAATAATATCACTCATAAACACAATAAAAACTCATTTTTAAAAATTTAAATTAATATTAAATAATATCACTCATAAACACAATAAAAACTCATTAATGAGTTTTTAGTATCTACATATCCTTTGGATTCCTTTACTTTATCAATCAACCTATTATGTTAAAGTGATGAAAGCTTATTAATTGCCTTGCATACCCTTAAGTCCTATGAGTTTGCAATGAATCTAGAATACTAAAGCATTTTTCATGTATTGTTTCTTTTTAATTATGCTTGCAACTTCACTATATCAACAAAAAAAATTGTGGAACGTTCATCATTATATTTTTTTTCTTCATATAAATTTGTCATTTTTAAGATTCATAATTTTTTTTTTTTTTTGTAAGTCTGCAGTATCTATTAATAAGTAAAAATCAGAAGAAAAAAAATAGCTTTGGATCATTTGAGGTGGTATGAGACAGTGAAACCACTATCCCAAACGTTCAAAGATGCATGTATGATTGTTTTTAGCCCAAAAGAACTCCTTCCCTCTCAGGGGAAACCCAGCGAAAGTCTTGTGTATAAAATTCAAATTGAGCAGAGAAAGCTTTCGCATTAAACTACAAAACATACGATAGCAAAATAACTGGAAAAAACACATAGAACCCAGGATTGACAGTGCTTGCCATGAGGTCTTTGTCGACATACAAATAGGCTGGAGATTCCTCCAGGATTGGGAAGCCTCCTTGGAAGGTGTCATCTGAAGTCGAAGCTGTAAATTTGGTTGGCATGGGAGTTGATTTGCACGCCGGCATGGATTCAAGCTCTACGTTGTCCCTAACTCTCTTGCTGACGAGAGGCCTCGTGGTTGAAGGCACAGGGAAGGGAACACTCATCTCCGCCACCTGGTTCAGGAGCTTCAAACCTCCAATCGAGAACGAGCCCTTTTCTCCAGATTCCCCCCCAGTTGCGTTGCCTCCTACAACTGCATCAGTGTTCTTCCCTCGACGCTCAACAACAAATTTCTTCCAAGCAAAGGTGGTCCCCATTCCACTGAGCTTGTCATCCAATTCTATTAACTTTGCTCTGGCCGCTAGCATAGTGTCCTTGGTTGAGCTCCAGTTGCTTATCATGTTTCCCATGAACACACCCATCATGTTTTTAACCAGCCAATAATGGTTGATATTTCCCCCATCTCTCCCAGAAGCCAAGTGCTCTGAGACAAAATGAGCCTCCTAATCATCAATTAAAACACGAACCGACAATGATTTCGAGTTGATTCCTAGTGCTGTAAAAAATAAGCAATGATTTTGAGTTGATTCCTAGTTCTGTAAAAAAAAATCTTTGGAACGATTTTGAAATGAAAAACAAATTTCTGTTTATTATTACTCTCTTGCCCAATTCTTGGGCTATTCTTCCTTTCTATTCCATTACTTTTATGACTAATTTTTTTGTTATTCTTTCTTTGTATCCCAATTTCAATGGAGTTAAAGGATATTTTCTTCTTATTAGCATAGATCCATCTAAACTCTGGATCTGCTATGTCCAGAGAGCATCAACTAGAGGTGCAAACATTTAGCATATAGATCTTTCTAAATTCTCTATCTATCATCTCCCAAAAAGGATCAATTAGAGGTGCAAACATTTTTTAGAGTGCAAAACTTGAGGAGAGGTTTGCACTCTAAAAAAAGGTTTGCACCTCTAGGGATTTGATCCATGTGGTTTCATGGTAAATCAAGAGTTTAGATGGATCTATACTGATTAGGTTAGAGCCAACTTTGTGTCACATGTCAACTCACCCCAAGGTGAGCACAAAATTACATTTCTCAGTTCTCCCTCTACTTGACTGTAAGAACCTATCGACGTAAGAGTAGACAAATTATAGCCCATTGCTTATTCTTCATTGTTGTATATGGAACAACCAAAATGCCCCTGTCAGCTCGGAATCCGATAGAGGAACAATTGTTCAGATTGCAATTTCCATTGCTCAAATCACAATTTCAACGATTTGTGTAGTTCCAAAATCCCTCATTTAGTCTAGATCGTGTATTTTGTATTTTTTATTGATGAAATTGTATATTTACAATTTTTAGGCAAGATTTTGGTTCTACAACCCCGAAAAAATGGGACATTTTAATCGTTCTTTGTCCTATGAGGTTTTAACGTGTCGTGTAAAGCTAGAGAGTAAGAATTCAATGATCTATTTTTTCCTGCTAGAGTAGAATATTATAATTTATGTTTCAAGAGTAAATGAAAAATCTTAGCAAGATAACTGTTATCAGATCTTCTTGTATTTTCAGAAGATTTCCAATGGTTTCTCTGTCATTCTCTCTTTTGGGTCTTCGAATTTAATCCTAAAAGAGAAACGAAGTTATTAGTTTATGAACCTACACGTATTGTTGTCACGTATTCACTCTCTTGGATATTCATAGTCAATCCTAAGAGAAACAATAAAACTTTTGGATTGTGATAGTTTATGCAACCTACCAATAGCGAGTTCATCGGTTTGATTTCGGCGCTCCCTCGATGACCATGTTGCCATCGCTGGTCCTTGAATGGACAGAAATTTGTGTTAGAATTCGTAAATAATTTGATCTAAAATTACGAAGGAACTAATAGGGTTTAGCAAACACATAGTTTAATTAACTGGATAATGTTTCCCAGCAGCAGAAATATAAATTTAAATAAACTGATTCTAGTATTGAACAAAAAGTTTTAGTTTGTAGTCTAAATTTATATATCTCACGGTATTAAACTCAATCTCCAACTTAGAGGAATGCCCTTAGAGGCTGACCACATATAATCTGCATATATCTAGATTGTAGCATAGTAGCATAATTAGGCGGTAGATTGTAGCATAGTAGCATAATTAGGCGGTAGATTGTAGCATAGTAGCATAATTCTTCGACTTAGAGGAATGCCCTTAGAGGCTGGCCACATATAATCTGCATACATCTAGATTGTAGCATAGTGGGATAATTAAACGGTATATTGTAACATAGTAGCATAATTAGGCGTATTTGACTTTCACTTACTCGAATTACTACATATTTCATATTCTGTATTCATACTCGAATTATGCTACTATGAATTGTAGTGCATGTGGTTATCCAAAAGAAAGAGTTTGAATGTTTTGAAATGAAAGATTAGAGCACCAATTGGATCCAACAACATATTTAATTGTCAATAATTAAGACTTTTTAGCTCATGAAAGTGAAAATCCAAAATCGAAATAAAAATACCGAACTTAGAATTTAACTTCGAAATGATATCGAACTTCGAATTTAAGATCTCCACATTACTTTCAAAAAGGGAAGAAAACTTTGAATAATCTTTTTTGTTGGGATTTACAGACCAACCAATTTGGCACTCATTTCCTTCTACCATCTTTCTTATACATGGGATGCTGAGTCATGGATCTCACTTAATCTAAACCTTGTATAGAATCTTGGCATAAAAAGGCAGAGGGCCCAAGTTACACTTCTATTGTACAAGACTTGTTGTTGGTGTGAAATGTTAGTCTCCAATATCATAAATATTTGCCAATTTCATTGAGGAACATCTAAGATTCTTCTTTACAATCTCACAAAGAAAAGCCACTCTAAGATTCTTCTCTACAATCTCACACAGAAAAGCCACCTTAGAAAAAAATCAATCTATAGAAAGCAAAGAGTGTGTAAGAGAGTCGGCCTGACATTGAATACTAGCAGGTGTAATTGGTTCACCGGAGATTGGACAACATTACCGTGTGAAGCCACTTCATCGCAATTTAACATCAAGATCGGCGGCGTTCGTGTTCCCTACCCGGGCGAAAGTTTTCGAGTGTTGGCCCAATGTCTTGTTCTATTTTGAAATCCCCCACAGAAAGGAAAAACCATATGAAAACTACATGACAATGAGAAGATGAATCATTATCACCCTTAAAACTTGGGTTAAATTGTAATAATAACTTTGATGAATTAGGTTACAAAGAAATATGTCACTATATTAAAGCATATTAGCGTAATTCGAGTAGAATACGACGATTCTATATGGAAAAAATACAAATGAAAAAATCCAATACGAATAAAATACAGGAGTATAATTTTTATATATAATACTTTTAATCAAATATATACAAGAATATATCATAAATGTACATCTCACACATGTTATTTGTAACAAAAATTACTATTTAAAAAATAAAAATATCGTGAGAGACCGCATTGAGTTATTAATAACTATTTTAAAAATTATTATTTAAAAAACAAAAATATTGTGAGAGACCGCATTTAGATATTAATAATTATTTTAATAAGAAAGTAAAAAAGTAGTTATTGAAGAAGGATTAATGGTTCATAAGTATGAAATTGAATGTTATTTATATTTTATAGTTTAAATAATTGATGTTTGATTTTTTAAAATTGATTTTCATTATTTAATTGCTAGCTAGTAGGAACCCGTATTCATATTACACCTACATCGAATATTCAACGAATTCGAATTGTTCCCAATTTCTGTACATGAAAGTCCAATACGGAGCAATTATGCTACTATGTATTAAAGCCACGTGATACTAAGAGTTTCACTTGTGACTTCCGAGTGTTTAAATGGAAAAACGCCAAGTTAGACAACTAGTTTCCATGCACTACAACAAGAATGCTGCGTTGTTGAAAACTTGGCATCGAAATAATTTGCAAAAGGTTCAAGTCACTTTTGAGTCAAACTTCCCATCACTAACCTCAACTTGTCAATGGTCGTAGCACATAGGCTTCACTAGGGCACGTGGACATCAACTACAAGGGTCAAGAACTATAAAGAGATTGTACCTACTAGCACAGCCACTTAACTTGTGGTTGGTGAACACTGATAGGCCATACGTTAAGTGTCACTAATAATTGATCTATTACTTGTATTCACCTTTTTCTATTTAATTGATTTTCTTGCCACAAAATTCCTGTTAACCATGCATCAACTAAGATTTATCCATGCAACAACTAGCAGTTATCCATGCATCAACTTCTAGTTATTTTCTATATTTTTTTTATATAATTGTTTATTTTGAATTTGGAATGACTGCCATAAAATCAATATGGATAGTACACTTGTCTCATCCTTGTGCAATCTAGAAAAAGCATAGGTGCTACTTCATCCCAAATTATAAGATATAAACACCTATCGGTGTAATATTTGTTAGTCGAAGACATAGATTCGGTGAGGAATAGCTTTGTTGAGCGAGTACTAGTCTCCATAGATTGGTTCCAATGCGTGGGTATGTTGGTATAAGATAGCTTGTCAAGTGCTAGGCATGGTGTGCGTAAGTAAGATCATGAAATTCAATAGTTCAAATTTCATTGATGGCTACATGGCTCCCTCATCATGGTGAGCGATGGATTCAGTGACGAAAATTATTGGTATTGCTTCTGAGATTTTTTTTTTAAATGTTTTAAGTATTGTTTTAATAATGGGCTAAAGTAAGGACCTATATTTGATAGATATATATATTGAGAGAGAGAAGGGTAAGCTAGCAAACGTTATTTGTTATGTTGATAGCTTGCCCCATGGGATGTTCTCGAAGCAATAGTTTTATGTATCCATGGAATATTATTGGTCATGTACTGTAAGCTCTCATTTTTCGTGAGAGTCTTGGTAATACTTGTCATATAACATGGTATTGGTACCTTGGGCCCATCTCATATTATCTAAAAAGGGCAGCTGAGAAGTTTGGAACCTAACCTATGCAACCCTCCAATATGTGAGAACTTCTTTACAACTAAGCTTATAAGTGTAATCAATCTATCTGGTAGTCTTAGTTTTGCCTTCTCTATCAATTCCTTCAATCAAAATATATCGAAAGAAATTCAAGGATAATCACAGACATCACTTGTATTATATACTTTTTAAAAACATGTTTAGATTAGATTTGATGGATTAGAGAGCATAATATGACATCTTACTTTGCATAAGGAAGTCAATACATAATCGGAGGGCTTTCCATTTCAATGGTGGGCCAATACCTAAACCTGACACTGGTCATGAATCTTTCTTATTGCCCATTTGAAAAATGATGATCTTTAGCTCTTGAATCATGTTATTACATCTAAGAAAGACTTTAGATAGATAAGGTTGAACCATTCTCTATGATTTTTTCTCCAATTGGATGAATGTCGGTTAATAATATCTTTCGTTACATTATTTAAACTTTCATTTTCAAATAGGATGAACCAATAGTCCTCATTTCCATGTAGTTGAGACAAGTACAAAGTCTAGTGTCTCAAGAAGCAATAATTCTTACATTCGTAGTTAATCCGACAAAGAAGAATAATAGTCCCATTGTGTTCACATAGCTATAGCCATCATGTGAAGAGCCCTCCGAATAAAAAAAAAAAAAAAATTACACATAACTATAGCCATCATTTGAAGAGCTCCTGGAATGGTTTTTCCAACAAAGAGCCCTTCGAATCAAAAGAGAAAAAATAATTTACACATAACTATAGCCATCATTTGAAGAGTTCCTGGAATGGTTTTGCCAACAAAGAAGAAAAAATAATTTACCTATAGTCCAAAAGAAATGAAATGCTATTCTAAATACAAGGATCTCGGAATAGCAATTTGGAAAAAAATGACAATTCTCTTATTACAACCATAGATATCATTGAGCATAATGAATAGATGGTTCAAGGTGCATAACTGTTGTGGGAAAGGTAAAACAATGCTAGAAATTAAGCCAATCTAGACAACATATCACACTAATCTGCGATGTAATTTATCCATTTAACCAACATTACATATCAATTAATAAAAGGGATGCATGCACACATAAATTCAGGACACACTGAACATAGAACTACTCGCGCTCTAAACTTATTGCCTAATTTTTTTTACCATTTATAATGCAAAGCTAACTAAGTTCTTTGACCCATTTGAAAACTACTAAATCTCACGAACTAATTTACCACTCATCTAATCATGCTCTAGACCTTCGTATACTATATTTGTATTGCCTTGTAGAGAGTAGAGTCATATAGAGTAGAGTCATATAGTAGATTATTTATATATTTTATTAAGTTGGCAATAAAGTTTTATAGTAAATTTTTAAAGAGCTTCTTATATTAATTATTTAAAACTAGCATAGATTCATTTTAAACTAGTATCTATCAAGTATTGAGGGATTCAATTTCTTGAGGTGTATTTCTTTTTTAAAATTTAAACTCAAGAAATTTGATCTCTCTTGATTGATAAATTCGGGTTTAAGTTTTAAGTTTTTATTTTATAAACGAACATCTATTTTTTAATTACTTTTCGTAATATTTTATTTTATGAACTAATATGATTTTTTTTTTAAATACTTTCCATAATTTTTTATTTGATGAGCCGACATGAATTTTTTAATTATTTTGTTGTACAAATATTATTTTGTTACAAACTTTACATCACGTTACAACATCTCCCCCATACTTTTTTTAAATACTTTCCATAATTTTTTATTTTATGAGTCAACATGAATTTTTTTAATTATTTATTTTGTTACAAACTTTACATCACGTTACAACATCTCCTCGATGACTGTAGAACACCTTGTTTCATTCGGTACAAAAATAATTATAATTATTATTATATTAAATATTAAAAAAAATCATTATAATAATTATTATATTAAATATTAAAAAAAATCCTTATATGTTATTATAATGGTTAACATTATATTAAAATTAAAACAAGGTGAAAGAAGCACCATCTTACTCTAAGATGATCTTAAATAATATGAATTCTAAAATATTTAAAAATAAATTAAACTTTTATTATAATTTTCAACATTATGTTAAAGAATAAATCGAGATGAGAAGCACAATGTTGAACTATGGCAATCGGAGTGTGGAGGTATTGACTGGAAGAAGTATTAAAGAGTGTGCCAAGATTGTTCATATAGGGTCGTTTTAATAGCCTCAATTCAATTTAAATACTTGTAAAAATAAAGAAAGCATGTAGAGAAGCACAATCGCCATGTAGAGTTTGTGCACGTGACTCATATTTCAATGAGTTTAGCATGGAGCAAATGTTAGAAACTATTGTTTCATTCATGCACTCCATCACAAGCATCCTCCTTGGTCATAAGTGTTGTACTAATTAATTTCCATCTCTCCTGGAGACCGAAGTGGTCTAGACAATCTTGTTGAAATACCATATATTTTACAACACATGCAAATTGGTTAGTTTGGAAGCACTTCAGGCAAGGCTGTTGTATTTATAGCTTCAAGTAGTGGGCGTTTATACAATAAATTTATGATCCTGCAAAGGGAATTGTTACAGAATTTGTTACCTCTTCTTCTTATGGGTCAGAATTTTCGATTTGGTTGAATATTGAAGATATTTTCCCATAGAATAATACAAATCATGTTTGTTAATAGGACTCAAAAGGATATATCTTATTATTATTAAAGAAGAGGGAGAAGCCATGTTAGGAAATTGTATAATTCATTTTTAAATAATGTTTGTTAATAGGATTCAAAAGGATATATCTTATTATTGTTAAAGAAGGGGGAGAAGCCATGTTAAGAAATTGCATAATTTGTTTCTAGATATACTTTTTTTAGAGGATGTTATCCATCGGCGCTGCTTCAGTGCATCAGAGTAATGTGTAAAACCTGTTTCATTAGATTTGTCTCTTCTAGATTGCTTTCTCTTATTGTTGAATTTTTTATTCTAGGTTTGAGAAGAATTTGTGTGCCCTTATTTCTCTGAAAGATAAAGGAACCTTTACGCACAGGAAAATCTAGAATGCAATGTTATTTAGTCTATAAAATTTCTCAAAAATAGATAACAAAAAAATTGTTTTAACACTAAATTGCAATAGACATATCATATCAATTTCCAGCTTGTATAGTAGTGCTTGCTCCTCTTCTGGTTATAGTTAAAATTTTGTTGGACAAGCCTTGCTTAAGGATTTCATAGGATGCCTTGCAACAATCGAACCCATCGGCAAGGCCTAAGAGTGATTACTCCCCAACAAACAAAAGATAATTAGGATTCTTCTTTTGTTCCCTACTTGGTCTGTGTCGTCTTGGTTGTTTATTCTTCCTTCTCTTTGTTATCTTAGGTGTGGGTTATTAATCAACAAGTTATGGATCAAATCAAATTGGTATTGGTTTTTAATCAACAAAGTTAATGGATTATGGTTAAACAATGGGCGAATGGGCTCTACATCTTTATCTAGGTAATAACACCATGACCTAACACTAATAAAGAAATAAATATCCTGAGAGATAGGGAAGGATTATGTTAATAGATATTGGGACTCCAACAAAGTGAGCTAACCATGGGGAATAGAACGTACACCCATGACCAACTATAGACAGTTTCTTCGGATCCAAGTGAACACACCTTACAGTCAGGCAAGAGAGAGGGGGTGAATAGAGCAAAAAATAAACTGAATATTGCAAGGGGAAATAACCCACTAAAAAGCAGTCAACCCAATAAACAAAAGAAAATTAGGATTCTCCTCAATAGATAATATGTTGGTATTGTTAGTTGGCATAGTGTTTGCTCTTTCAACACCAATTTTTTATGTATAGAAAAACTAATAGGACTGTCAACCATGAACTATATTCCAGGTGTTGCACCTTAGTAATGCTCTCTTTGTAGACTAAGAATGAGGTGTCTTTAAACGTGCTGAATGAAGTTGGTATCTTTTCCACTCCTACTAAACGAGCATGCAGGACATTTCACCAGGGCATTCATATAGAACATAAAGGCAAGTGACTGATGGAGCACTTGGATTGAATTCCCTTGATGTGGAAAGAAGGTGAGTAGCTCAGCAGGAATTGTGGTCACAACTCTTCAAAATGGTGAATAATATTCAGTTCAGAAGCATTGTTACAACATTTAAAGCATCAACACATTAACTAAAACTTTCTTACAAATAGATTATAATTCAAACCAAGAAATATTTGTATGGTTTTTTTATTTCTTACTATAGATTGCTATTTCGATTCAAGTCCATGGATTCTTTAAGTTGGTGCAGAGACCAAAAACAATATCTTAGAGCATGTTAGGGCTTGAAAAAGATGAAGTTCCATGATTTTCTGAAAGGAAAATAGAATAAGGAAATGGAACATAAAAATGGTTGCAAGGATTAGGCAAGATAACTATGGCTACAGATCTTGCACACATGGCCATCATGCAACATGCCAACAACCATAGTGAGACACCCCACCACCACTGTTACATTGGAAATGCGCACTCAACATGCAACATGCCAACAACCACAGTTAGACACCGTCAACGTATGACGGCTGACAACCTGGATTAAGGAAATGAGAATAATGGAGTAAGTACTAGCCTATGTCCATAGTACAAAAAAAATCCTCATAGAAAAAAAATGTTAGTATTAATCTAGCTATGTATTTCTTAATCTTTAACAATAGTAAGATTCTTGACAACTCCTAAGTTGAAACATCCATAAATGAAAATAACCTCGATACGAGGCCAAATAAAACCTCAAAGTTTTTTATTGGACTACATAAAGTTTTTCAAGTACATTATTGGTCAAAGATAAAGTGTATTCTTCATAATCAATCTAAATCTTAAGCTATCAAAAAAATAAAACTTTAACTTGTGTGTCCTATTAATGAAAAACAACAAGCCAATTAATAGAGTCCATGCTAGTCGAACTAATAAGGGTAGTTTCTATGGTTCTTGATCTACATAAATATGTTATTTAAGGATACTTTGTATGGTTCTTGATGTACATAAATATGTTATTTCTAGTATGTTGTTCACTTACATAAGAAATTATGTTAGTTCCTCTTATATTAAAAAAATTGAAGGCAACATACTGAAAATATGGAGCATTCTTTTACATCGTTTTAGTATTTTTCTTTTGAAAAACTTTATGTAGCATTTATATTCACGTTTATATTGTGAAATGAATGGCTTAAGTATTTATAGTGCTTAAAAATACATGCATGCAAAAATATGTATTCGGATTCATTATCTTTGATGCTACAAGTTCACCTACATGCCTCTTTGTAATGACTAAATTCCGTTGTATACTTCATCTCATCTTAATTAACCTTATGGAGATGCTATTGTTAACCTTATGGAGATACTATTGCAGTGTCATTTTCTACTGTCTTAATTATTTGCAATATATGTGTGTTGCAATGAAAGATTAGAAAACATGCAGTACTCAAAAGTTGAACAAATCAACGAGTCAAGGTTCTTGTGGTTGTTTTAATCACCTCTTAATAAAATTTAACAAGTGAGGCTGCTAAGTAGCAAGTCCCTACCTAAAAGCAATAAGAAGAATAAAGTCAATGAAAATAAATACACAAGAAGTCAATGACCGTATTAGTTAATGAAAAGAAATACGCAACAAGTCAATGACCGTATCATTTTGCCAAAGTTTGATATGAAAAGTAAGAAGTGGCAAGTCTCATCCAACGGTCCTCCCACACTTGCCTCGGAGAACGCGAGAAATCCCACTTGTGCTTAATGTTCGCCCATATATACTTTTAACCATTAAAAGTTGCAATTTGACTATGACAACAACTGCTAAATGTCAAATGGTATCTCTTGAATAGAGCTATTTATAATGTAATTAGGTGACAATGCAAAAGGTGAACTGACCTTGAACTTTGCAAGGATGCCGGGAATTGGCTCACGTTGTCGCAGAGTGCCGATAAAGACATTCGTTTTATATCAAAGGTACCAACAGCGGAGGAAAATCGATAGCTCCACTGCAAGCTGCAAATGAAGATCAAGGAAGATTGATCTCAGAAATAGACTCCTCTGCATATACCACGCTATACCATGAAGCATCTTCTCTTTAACAAAGTTAGTATAAAATGCCATTCCCATTATATTTCTTCCCACATCTTCAGTCACAGGGAAAATTATCTTGCTATCAATAACTACATTTCAACCGGAAAACGAAATCTCGAGTACATAGAGAACAAGGATTCTGAAAATGAAGACAATTCAGAGGATGTACTGAACAGTTCGCATCGATTAATAAATAGCCACAAAGTATGTGTGGACTTCAAAGCTTATTCCTCACTATTGCAGGGGTGCGCCAAAAGAGGGGCATTAGCAGAAGGAAAAACTATCCATGCCCACATTGTAAAAACCGGATTGAAACAAGAAGTTTTCTTGCAAAATCACCTTCTTAACATGTATGGTAAATGCTGTAGTTTGGAGGATGCACGCTATGTGTTCGATAAAATGCCTAAACGAAATATGGTTTCATTTACTGCCTTGATTTCTGGATATGCCCAAGATGGGCAAGGGGAAGAGGCTTTAAATATTTTTCGCCAAATGCAGAGTGAAGCCATTAAGGGGAATTGTGTCACTTTTGTTAGTGTTCTTAAGGCGTGTGGTACTGTTGGTGATTTACAGGTTGGGATACAGGCGCATAGACATTTCTTTGAAGCAGGACTTGAATCCAATATCATTGTAGGCAGTGCTCTTGTTGATATGTATGCAAAATGTGGTAGAATCGAGGACGCGTGCAAAGTGTTTGAAAAAATGTCTGAACAGAATACTGTGTCTTTAACTGCAATGGTTGCAGGATATGCACAATGCGGGCATTTGGATGAAGCACTTGAACTATTTGATCGAATGTCTGTAAGAGACACAGTTTCGTGGAATGCAATGATTGTGGGATTAACCAACAACGAGCATAACGCCAAGGCCATGAAAGTATTCTTTAAGATGCAGAGTTCTGGGATGAAGGCAGATAGGATTACTTTTGCTAGTGTTCTCAGAGCATGTGCCAATCTTGCGGTTCTACAACATGGTAAGCAGATCCATTCACACATTGCCAAGACTGGATTTGAGATGGATTTGATAGTTGGGAGTGCTTTGGTTGATATGTATGCTAAATGTGGGAGTATAGAAAATGCTATGGAAGTGTTTGACAAAATGTCTGAAAGGAATGTTGTCTCATGGACTGCAATGATTGCAGCATGTGCTCAGCATGGCCGAGGAAAGGATGCCGTTCAATTGTTTGAAAAAATGCAAGAAGCAGACGTGAAAGCTAATGAAATCACTTTTGTTAGTTTGCTTTCTGCTTGCAGCCATGCCGGCTTAGTAGATGAAGGTTATCATTTTTTCAATTCAATGAGAAAAAACCATGGGATCACTCCAAAAATAGAGCACTATAGCTGCATGGTTGATCTTCTTGGCCGCGCTGGATTCCTGGACAAGGCAGAGGAATTCATACGTGGAATGCCAGTCGAACCAAATCTTGCTGTGTGGGGAGCCTTGCTAGGTGCCTGTAGAATCCACGGAAACATACAAATAGGAGGACGTGTAGCAGAACAGCTTCTGCAGCTGAAAGCGCAAGATAATGCCACTTATGTACTGTTATCAAACATTTATGCAGCCTTAGGTAGGTGGGATGGTGTAGCTAAGGTGAGGAAATTAATGAAAGATAGGGGACTGAAAAAACAGCCCGGATGCAGCTGGATTGAGGTCAAGAATGGTCTGCATGTATTTATTTCGGGAGACAAATCTCACCCACAAAAAGATAAGATTTATGCCATGTTGGATAAGCTGGCTAGGGAGATGAAAGAGGCAGGATATGTACCTGGCACAAATTCTGTGCTGCTTGATGTAGATGAGGAGCAAAGGGAACTTCTCCTTTGGTATCACAGTGAAAAGCTAGCAATTGCTTTTGGGATGATTGCAACACCTCCTCGGACAACCATCCGAGTTATGAAAAACCTTCGTGTATGTGATGATTGCCACACTGCCATCAAGTTTATCTCTGACATAGTTGGGCGAGAAATCGTTGTGAGAGATGCCAACCGTTTTCATCATTTCAAGGATGGGCTGTGCTCTTGTGGAAATTATTGGTGAGGGCTAAGGCGGGCGGGCAACATATAAATCTTCTGATGAGGTGTTTCCCTACACTATGGCCTATGTTTGACATTTGTAAAAAGTAAAATTCAAAGATGAATGGTGTGATCAAGGAAAACAGCTTCAAAAGTCTTGCATGAGGACCAAATTATACTAGAGAGAATCTAGAGTAGTAAAAGGACATCTAGAAACACGAATCCAGATTAGTAAAAGAACAAATAAAATAAAAAACAAAGGGGTAAAACCCAAATAGGTAAACCCTAGATAATGAAGAAGAAACATAGTTCATAAAAGAGGAAAAGAATACCAAACAAACACCCCTGTAGCAGAGAAGGTTAGTTGGATCACGAGCAGAGGCCAAGAAAAGAATTAAATCCATATATGCATTGAATCAGAGGAGGTGCCTACAGCCCCATCAACCACCTTGAAAGCACCAATGCTGAGCTAGATGTATTCTTCTGGAGGATGGCCCGGGCTAAGAGGGCCAGGCTGAACATTATCTATTGAATGACAAATACATCGACAGGAGGTCATAAACTCATGAAGATGCAAGGATCATCCATGAGGTACGTACAATTATGAACTAAACTATTCAGGTTTCTTAACTGTTTGAAACGCTTTCGTTTCATCAAGCGTGTATGTGTGTGTGGCTTCTACTTCTTATGGTTTATTGTATGTACCTGTGGGTTCACCAGTTAACAGGTATTACAGCTTCAGAGATTAGAGCTGTTGAAAATCTTTTACAATCTTGGAGTTGTTTTGAGAGACCATCAGTATGCAGCTCATCTGACTTGACTGCAAACTTGCTAGCAGATCATAAGGCTTTCTTTGTAAAGTTATTTACTTTATCGGATATCCTATTTAATTTTCTGATTTTTTCAGGTTCTTAAGATTGGTATAATATAATACAAGAACCTATATCATATATCCTGATACCAAGTGAGGAAGAAATTCTGCTTGCAGGACACTCTTTTTCCTAATAATTTGTAATCATGAGGAGATGGAAGTCTTAAACTTCTACAGACATTAAATAATTAATCGTCTAGAATGTCAACCATGATTTGGGGTATAAAGTCTGTTTGCACCTCTCAAAAGCCGAACTGTCAGATTTCTGCTGATATGTCAGATACCAATAAATGGTACGGTGAAATTTCACAACTTCGTGCAGTGAAATTCCAGTTATCTATAGATGTATCGAGCCTTCTGGGGAGGTATGGTGATATAGCTCTGCAGTACACTAGTTTATTCTTTCTGAATTTGATGATTCATTGATACACAGATCAAATGTTTTGACTATAATCTTTTAATCCTTCATATAATGTAGGCAGGTTGGAAGAGGTGGGGAATATGGAAGGAGAAGAGCCAAAATGTACTGCTACTATATCGGGCATCAACTACACTTGTATAATACTAGATTCTTCAGATTTAGTAACGTCATATATGTGTGACTGGAATGCAGGAATTACTGATGCAGTAAAGCCATTTGCGGTTTTCAAATGTCCATTTGAAAATAGCTATGCTAATTGCTTAGATAGGTTGCCATTTGTAAGATGTCCTTAGAAACCTAGAGCCGATCACATTGATGGAAGATCCTATGGGGTTATAAATTTGTGGAGAGTGTAAATTTAGTTTCCTTCCTTTGCATCTTGAATATAATAGCATTGTTTAGAAAACTTGAAAAGAATGGCAAAGGCCAAAAATTTAGAAAAGTGGTTTGTTTAGAGAGAGAGAAAGAGAGAGAGAGTTTTTGAAGAATATTCAATGTTACCAGGCTTCTCTCACGTAAACTACAGGGTACTAAATCTGGGATACTTGAAAAGCACTGGACTCCCAAGTCATGTTGGCACTATGCACATTGCCAATGCTATGCATTCTCATACTAGATTATAACATTAAATGAACATTGTTACAACCAAGACCTTTTACAGTGTGTTAGCACAAATTTCTGCACATGCATAAATATGAATAATTATGTGGATCAGCAATCAGAAATATGTGTAACTTTTAGGAGAAAACTGTCCAATGTGTCACTAGCAGAACTCCTCTCTGTTTGGGTTGGTGCATGCCAACCTCAAAGGACGTCCCTAACTCTTCCTATGTTGCCTTCAATCTGTAAATCTGCAACAAAACACAATAAAACAGCAGCAAGAAAAGATCTTTGGTTTGCTATAATTAATTTTTATAAATTGTAGTGGAATTCCCTTCAACTTTAGCTTCAAAGAAATGGAAAGAACATAGATTGAAAGTGCTTATAAACGGTAGATTCTACCCAGATAGAAGGCTGAAATCTTCTAAATCATTGCACAAAAACCCATCAAGATACCATCAAACTTTGAGAGCCGGATATGAGCATAACAAAGCTTTATTCTGCATAAACCAAAATGTTGAGTGCACCAAATAGATAGATATGAAACTGGTACAACGATGTTTCCTATATAAGAAAATGGAAGCTAGAAGAGAAAGGAGAGAACATGAAAGAGTATGCTCTTGCTGAAGAAAATCCAACCCTCAAACCATAGTGACCCCTTCCTTTTAAAGATTAATCCAATGCACATCGATTGACCTAGGTGAGGATGCGCTGGAGTCAAGTGGAGACACCTATGGTTTGACTGTTGACGAACTGTTGTGAAGAGATCATGCACCCCGATCCTCTAGAGATGCACCAAAGTGAAATAATGATGGAGTAGAGTGATGACAGGTAGGTGCCTTGTTGACTGGGTGAGAGGATGAGTGAAGTAAACCATTTTCCTTGTTGACTGGGTGACAGGATGAGTGAAGTAAACCATTTGCTTAGTCCATGTGAAGTCTTTCCTCAGGCGTTCTAGTTAACTCAATGAAGGGGTGAGGTGGAGATGCTATGTGCATTGATGGAGTGGAGATGAACTTGAACCGAACTGATGTGAAGTGGAGAGTAAACCAAGGATGGGCTTCAGTTAGATTAGTTGAGTGTAGTCCAGAAATTCATGTGAACTAGTCTTTCTCGAAGTATCTTTGAGTTGAGTGGCAATGAATTAGAGAGAGAGGATCATGCACTTTAGTTACATTGATGGTTGATTGAGGTGAGGTGTCAAAGTGCTAAGTTAAGTGAAGATACTTTGAGTTAGATCTTAAGTAAAGTGAGAAACCCCTGCACACTAGAGAAGTATAGGTAAATTGAATTGTTCCTTACTTCAGTCTACTAAGGAGGGTGCTTTAGTTCACTGACACAGACATCTAGTTAACTCACCCTGATGCCATCTCACTTCCTTATCCATGCAAGCACCTAGTTGTCTCCATGACCAAGGCATGCCCTTTGATAACTCATGAAATCCCTCAGCAAACTTAGGCACTTGCTACATCACTACTAATTCATGTAGGCGCCTAGATCCTCCCACGTCATAACCAGAAGCTGCCATGTGTCATCACTTGAGACTGCAACATGTCACACATGCATGACCCGTTGATAAGAACATAAAATTTGTTCATGTGTTTGGAAATTTGGCATGCAAAAACATGCAAGTCTATGCATGCCCCTAAAAGTGCTATGTAATGCCATGCAAAACCATGCTAGTCAAAGCCTAACTGCTAAAAATATAAGTTTCGTGCATGTCATCCGAGAAAGGATCACTGGAATCCTGAGCTCACAAGGACGCTGAAAATGTGATCATGTCTGACATGCAAACCTTTAGACCATGTCTCCTAAAATATAGGAGTACTGCAAAAAATAGTAACTCTCCCAAATCTTATGAATATCTATGAACTATCCGTCTCCGAATTAGGAACACGTTACTAAACCAACCTATACATGGACTCAATGGGAACCAATCCTGGCTCAAGCAAAGTTGTCTCTAGAAATATTGTTTGCATACCAACTGTTAATTTTTAGTGCAGCTGCAAGACCCATTCTTAGAGAGAATGGTACCCTAGTCAGTTAACTAGGGTTCCTGGTCAAGTTAACCAGGTAGAGTAAAGAATAAGACCCTAGAAGGTACCCTAGGGCCCCCAACTGTCTCTTGGGGTTCTTGGTTGGGGACCAAGCAGGTTGATGCCATGGAAAAGTCCCTAGCATGTGGCTAGGGCCCTTATTTGTCTCTAGTGTATTCTGGTCTAGGACCAAACAGGTTCTTGGTCATGAGGACCGAGCAGATCCTGCAGGTTGAGACAAAGACATCCTGGTCTAGGACCAGGCAGATTCTTGGTCAAGGACCATGTAAGTCCTACAGGTGGTTGATCAACATTCAGTCTAGGATTGAAAGCTCAGCCTGGGGCTTAGAGCCATTCTTTATGAATGGAGGCACTTGGTCAGTTACCAAGATGTTGACTTTGGTCAACCTTCAGCCTAGGGCTGAAGAACCTGATCAAGGACCAGGTGGTTGATCAACTTGACTGAGTCTAGGACTGAAGCTCAGCTTTGAGTTGAGAGTCATTCCTTGAGAATGGAGGTTCTTGGTTAGTTACCAAGATGATGATGTGTGTTGTCTGCTTCTCCTAGGTCTTCGAGATGGTTGAGTTAGATGGTCTTCTCAAGGGACTGGCCGCCCCTTGATGAGGCCACTAACATTTGAACTTAGGAGCGGTCTCGAGGACCACATGATCACATCATCCAGTGTGGACTCTTTCTTATACAATGATGATGAACTTTCAGGTTATATGGAACATTTGTACATTTGAGAGAGAGATGACTAGTTGTTCCTTCCCCACCTTGGTTGATTTACTGTTGGTCCTTACACAATGTTGTTTATTGATCTTGTGGTACCTTTATGGTTAGTGGGGTCTTCTACCCACTTTAAGTTGTTTCTTGTCTTATACCTTTTGCCTTTGGTCCTATGGGTACTATGGTTATTTGACCACATTGTGGTTTACCCTTGGTTCTAAGGGTCTTGGCTCATATACCCTTCACCTAATTGATCCTAGAACCCTATTTATATTTGATGTTTTAATTATGACCTTTTTATTTTTATTTTATTTTATTCTTTACTTTTATTTTTTATTTTATTTTATTGTGACTTTATTATTATTTTAGTACACACCCAAGTGACTTTATTTTTTCTTTTTATTATTATTATTTTTAAACGGTGGTACCTTCCTAATTTGTTGGAATTCTAGCTAAATTAATCTTGGACCATCCCAATGGATCTTGCTTCTATTTATTAAGACTTATCTTCATCTTAATACATGCTTTTATCCTATCACAGATCTTGTTAATTCATGGGTCTGTCCTTCATCCTTTTTTCTCTTACAGATTTTTTAACGGGTCTACTCCTCTACTCCTTCACAAGTTTGACGGTTTTTCTCCTTCACGTTTTCCTCCACGGGTTTGCTCCACGAGTCTACTCCTCCACAGGTCTGCTCCTTCACGTTTTCCTTCACGGGTTTGCTCCACGAGTCTACTCCTCCACAAGTTTCCCCCACGGGTCTGCTCCTTCACAGTTTTGCTCCACGGGTTTGCTCTTTCACGGATTTGCTCCACGGGTTTGCTCCTTCACGGGGTTTGTTCTATGTTCTATTAACCCGACAAAAGGAGGTCGTGACAGTTAGCTTCTTGTTCTGCACACCTCGTCTTTTGTGGAAATCTGTTCTGCCTTTGGTGGAGCCCGCTTTTCTCAGTCTGTTGGTTGTATATCTGTGGAGGCCGTGAGGTCTGAAAGTTTATTTTGGAGAAGTCAGTGAGCTTTGGAATCTTTTCTTCTTTGTTTATATTTCAGCCAACTTGTTCTGAGTATCTCTTTGGAGGCCACAAACCTTGGGTTCTGCTATTTGTTTCTTAAAGTGCCGTAAACCTAATCTAATATGCAGAGACCTGTTTCTTGGTTTGTTTGGGGTTTGTATTAAGGTTTATCAGTTTTATGTTTGACTACATCTTGTACTGAGTTTCTTGACCAGATCCTTTATTGAGTCTTGTTTCTGTCAGTATGTTTTCTAACTGTCTTTGACCACTCTCGATTGACTGTACTACAGCCCAATCATCTCTCTCTCAGGTTTGTATTAACCCTTTAATAGGGTCACTTGGTTCCTTGTGTTGACTGGCCTCTAAGAGGCTCAGTCTTTTTTTAAAGTAATATTTCTGAGTATATTATAGGAAAGGTTTCACACCCAGGTAAGTATCTTCACCTATCTCTTTATTGATAATTTAACAAGTTGATTATTGTATTATTAATTACATGTTACTGAAGATTACTTTAACACGGTGACCGATTTGGTAGTGTTAAAGGTGTGAAGTTGAAAGAGATGAAAATTATGTTATGTTAGAGATTACTACTGTACTATTTCATATTCAGCTTCAGTAATTGTTCATTAAATGTATTTTTTGCATTAAAGTTATTGAATTGTTATTCTTCTGCATAAAACCCTAATTCTACCAAAAATTAACATGGTATCAAAGCATAGGTCTTGTAGCTAACTCTGTTTTGCGGGGCTAACAAAATCTACATAGATCCTAAGGTAAGGGTTTGTGCCCTAATCAATTTGACTACAGGTTTACAGGTGTATTTGGCAAGTTGACTGTAAGGGTTTGAGATGACTTCTAACTCAGTAAAGGCAGAAGATAGGATTGAAGGAGCCTCAAACTTTAATCCATGGAATGCTAGGGTCTTGAATATTTTGGAGGAGAGTGACTTGGATGAATTGGTCACTAGTGTTGTGGAAGAACTGACAATAGCTCAAAGAAGAGCAACATTTAAGAAGAAGCAAGCTAAAGCAAAGAGTGTCATCTCTGACTCAATCAAAGATAACTTGATGCCTGTAATAGCTCCTCTAAGGACAACCAAGGAATGCTTTGATTCCCTAGCAAATCTCTATGAGAAGAAGGTACCTACTCAGAAAAGGGGCTTGAAGAAGCAACTTCGTTCATTGAAGATGGAGGAGAAGGAATCAATTGCCTCTTTCTTCTCAAAGATTGCTCAATTAAAAGATCAACTCATGGCAATTGGAGTTGAAGTAGATGATGATGATCTTGTGCAAACAACAGTAGATAGTCTTCTTACATCTTGGGAGACATTTCTTTCAACAATAAATGGAAGAGAAACACAACCAAGCTTTGACAGGTGGTGGCATGATTGCCTAGAAGAAGAAGGGAGAATCCAGAGTAGATATGGGCCTCCAGTTGAAAAGAATCATGCTCTTGCTGCCAAGACAAAGAAAGAAAGAAGTTCCCCCCTGCACCAAAACAAAGGTAAGGGACCCCAAGGTAAGCACTCTTATAAGTCAAAAGTAAGATGTTTTAAATGTAACAAGCTTGGTCATTATGCAAACGTTTGTAGAAATCCTCCTAACAGGAATTGGCATAAAGGGAAGCATTATGCTTCAATTGCTACAAAAGAAGAAGAGCCTCAACAAAAGAAATCTAAAGTTGAGACCAAAGAAAAAGATCAAAGAAAGTTCTTCTTGATTTCAACACTCTCAGGTTCCATCTCCAACTCATCAGACTGATGGTGGATTGATAGTGGGGCCACCAAGCATATGACTGGATACAAAAGGGCTCTTGTGGGTTACAAGGCCAAGAAGTTCAATGAGAAAGTGGAGATGGGAAACATAAGTACCTTTGAGATAAAAGGAGTTGGTTCAACTGCCTTAAAGCTTGATTCAAGTACGTTAATTCATGTTGAGGAAATTTTATATGTTTCGGTTTAAACATGAATGTTATTTCAGTGGCAATTTTAGAAGACAAGAGGTTCTCTGTAGCTTTCTCAGAAGGAAAGGCACTAGTATGGACTAAAGGTGGAAATATGAGCTCAACTATTGAGATTGGTGTCCGTGAGGGGGACCTTTACAAGGTCTCCGGACATGTTGTTAAAGCTCTAATGAATAACCCCTGTCAAGTTTCAGAGATCAAGAGGGAGTCTTACAGTGACTCAGATATAGAAGTCTCTAAGACTTCTCGTTCATAAAAGCAAAGGGAGAAGGCCAAGAAGCCTTCAGTTGATCTCATTAAGGAGCCTATTGAGGGGTTCCAAGGTTGCTCCAGTGGGAGCCATGCCAATGATTCAAGATCACCCACTGATGTGGATATAGCCAAACTTCATGTTTGGAAAGATACTATGGATAATGATATGTGGAAAGTGATTCTTAGACAACAAGGGAAGTCAGGTGTAACTTCCAAGTGGATCTATAAGATCAAGGTGTCTGCTGACATTCAGAGCTCTTTGAAGCTCTCCAAAAATCCTATATTCTATGATAGGTTGTTTCATCATGACAAGGACATGGTGCAATTGTCACATGTATTGACTAAGCCTCTGTCTTCGACAAGCTTAGTGTTGTTGAGAATGTCTCTCTTGCTGAGAGGGAGTGTTAATTTTTAGTGCAGTTGCAAGACCCATTCTTAGAGAGAATGGTACCCTAGTCAGTTAACTAGGGTTCCTGGTCAAGTTAACTAGGCAGAGTAAAGAATAAGACCCTAGAAGGTACCCTAGGGCCCCCAATTGTCGCCTAGGGTTCTTGGTCGGGAACCAAGCAGGTTGATGCCATGCCAAAGTCCCTAGCATGTGGCTAGGGCCCCTATTTGTCTCTAGGGTATTCTGGTCTAGGACCACACAGGTTCTTGGTCACGAGGACCAAGCAGATCTTGCAGGTTGAGACAAAGACATCCTGGTCTGAGACCAAGCAGATTCTTGGTCAAGGACCATGTAGGTCCTGCAAGTGGTTGATCAACATTCAGTCGAGGACTGAAAGCTCAACCTGGGGCTGAGAGCTATTATTACGAATGGAGGCACTTGGTCAGTTACCAAGATGTTGACTTTGGTCAACCTTTAGCCTGGGGCTGAAGAACCTAGTCAAGGACCAGGTGGTTGATCAACTTGACTGAGTCTAGGACTGAAGCTCAGTTTTAAGCTGAGAGCCATTCCTTGAGATGGAGGTTCTTAGTCGGTTACCAAGATAATGCATGATGTCCTCTTCTCCTAGGTCTTCGAGATGGTAGAGTTAGATGGTCTTCTCAAGGGACTGGCCACCCCTTGATGAAGCCACTGACATTTGACCTTAGGAGCGTTCTAGAGGACCACATGATCACATCATCTAGTGTGGACCCGTCCTTATACAATGATGATGAACTTTCAGGTTAAATGGAACATTTGTACATTTGAGAGAGAGATGACTGGTTGTACCTTCCCCACCTTGGTTGATTTACTGTTGGTCCTTACACAAAGTTGTTTATTGATCTTGTGGTATCCTTATGGTTAGTGGGGTCTTCTACCCACTTTAAGTTGTTTCTTGTCTTATACCTTGTTGCCTTTGGTCCTATGGGTACTATGGTTATTTAACCACATTGTGGTTTACCCTTGGTTCTAAGGGTCTTGGGTCATACAACCTTCACCTAATTGATCCTAGAACCCTATTTATATTTGATGTTTTAATTATGACCTTTTTATTTTTATTTTATTTTATTCTTTACTTTTATTTTTTATTTTATTTTATTGTGTGACTTTATTATTTTTTTAGTACACACCCAAGTGACTTTATATTTTCCTTTTATTATTATTATTTTTTTTAAACGATGGTACCTTCCTAATTTGTTGGAATTCTAACTAAATTAATCTTGGACTATTCCAACGGATCCTGCTTCTATTTATCAAGACTTATCTTCATCTTAATACATGCTTTTATCCTATCACGGATCTTGTTAATTCACGGGTTTGTCCTTCATCCTTTTTTCTCTTACGGATTTTTTAACGGGTCTGCTCCTTTGCTCCTTCACGAGTCTGACGATTATGCTCCTTCACGTTTTGCTCCATGGGTTTGCTCCACGAGTCTACTCCTCCACGGGTTTCCCCCACGAGTCTGCTCCTTCACATTTTCCTCCACGGGTTTGCTCCATGAGTCTACTCCTCCACGGGTTTCCCCCACTGGTCTGCTCCTTCACAGTTTTGCTCCACGGGTCTGCTCTTTCACGGATTTGCTCCACGGGTTTGCTCCTTCACGAGGTTAGTTCTATGTTCTATTAACCCGACAAAAGGAGGCCGTGATAGTTAGCTTCTTGTTTTGCACACCTTGTCTTTTGTGGAAATCCGTTATGCCTTTGGTGGAGTCCGCTTTTCTTAGTCTACTGGTTGTATCTCTGTGGAGGCCGTGAGGTTTGAAAGTTTATTTTGGAGAAGTCAGTGAGCTTTGGAATATGTTCTTCTTTGTTTATATTTCAACCAGCTTGTTCTAAGTATCTCTTTGGAGGCCACAAACCTTGGGTTCTGCTATTTGTTTCTTAAAGTGCCCCAAACCTTATCTAATCTGCAGAGACCTGTTTCTTGGTTTGTTTGGGGTCTGTATTAAGGTTTATCAGTTTTATGTTTGACTACATCTTGTACTAAGTTTCTTGACCAGATCCTTTATTGAGTCTTGTTTCTATCAGTATGTTTTATAACTGCCTTTGACCACTCTCGATTGATTGTACTACAACCCAGTCATCTCTCTCTCAGGTTTGTATTAACCCTTTAATAGGGTCACTTGGTTCCTTGTGCTGACTGGCCTCTGAGAGGCTCAATCTTTTCTGAAAGTAATATTTATGAGTATATTATAGGAAAGGTTTCACACCTAGGTAAGTATCTTCACCTATCTCTTTATTGATAATTTAACAAGTTGATTATTGTATTATTAATTACATGTTACTGAAGATTACTTTAACACGGTGACCGATTTGGTAGTGTTAAAGGTGTGAAGTTGAAAGAGATGAAAATTATGTTATGTTATAGATTACTACTGTACTATTTCATATTCAGTTTCAGTAATTGTTTATTAAATGTGTTTTTTGCATTAAAGTATATTGATTGTTATTCTTTTGCATAAAACCCTAATTCTACCAAAAATTAACCTGATGGAATTTGTTGGCCCTTAACCCTCCAAATTGTTAAGGGTTATATCTACGGGTTAACAATGGCGACTCAAGGGGATGGGATCTACCTACGAGTTGTTGAGAACCTCATGATCTCTTTGTATGTATCCATGAATGATAATCTGTGAGAGCAAATTTGCAACCAGTGTGCCTGTCCCGTGGGAAATGGAGTCAAAAGTATGCATGGTGCCTCGGTGGAACAAATGAAAGGAGGTCTTACCAACATATGCCTATCCATAATTTATACCTGTTACCCAACTATCATGTTGTTAGGAACCCCTGTCAACCCTTCTCTTTACTATGTTAGTATATTGTTGTTGGACGCATATGCTTTGTAAGTCGTCCCGTAGTATTTGTTGATCCATAGTTTATATTAGCCCATAGTATTGACCCATAGTATTGGACGCATATGCTTTGTAAGTCGTCCCGTAGTATTATATGTCCCATGGTTTTGACTCATAGTATTGGGCATAGACTTAGTATATAAGTGTGTGTTGAGGTCATTGAAGGCACCATGAAGTTAATTGTATTGAGCTTGCTCAAAGGAGGTTGCCCCCTCGAAGTGGCCCATGATCAATATAAAAGTGATTCTGAGTTCTATTATTTATGATATCTCACGTATTTGCATTAATTAATTATTGTAGGTTCTTCACATCTGGTATCAGAGCACTTTCTTCGGCTCGTTGGGTGGGATTTTTTTTTTGTATCTCGCGCTGTTGCAAGCTCGGATCTGGGGATAACCCCTATCCACGTAATTGTGGGAAGTACTTGGGCATAAGCCCTAAAATTCATTGTGATGAGTACCACAGGAACCCCAAATTAGCTGGCCCATTGAAAGGACCTACCAGCGAAAAGGGCAACGACCCCTACCTGATTGACTAGTTCCCACCCGTGAGGTAAACCAAGAGCTGTCGTTTGTGGCAAAGCGGTTATCAGTTTTACCTGAGCCGTGGAGTGAGGGGTATTGCCCCAATACGCAAGCCGCCAGATAGCATTGGTGGCTGAGTGAATCCCCTGAACCGATAGGAAGCTGCACATACCTGGAGTCCATATCTATTTTCAGCTGAACTGTTGCCGATCACTTCCACTCCAGATCCAGCCGTTTCAGATCTATTCTGAAAGTCGTTCCAGATCTAGTCGCCATTTCAGATCCAGCCGTTTTCAATCTCTTCTGCGCCGTTGCAGATCCATTTGTTACGGATCCATTCCGTGCTGCTATTGCCGATCCATTTCTGAAAAAGAAAAAAAGAAAAAAGAAAAAAAAAAGGTATAAAATTTTATTTTTCGGCTATATCTCCCTTGTTTCAACTCTGTTTTCCCTAAAACTTCACTGACATCCCTGCAATCCCATTCTGCATATTTCATTCTTGAAGACCCTATCCCAAATTCCACTTCCTAAGACCAGAAATCCCACATTTGTCTATTTTTAGGGTTTGCCATAACTCCTTCAATTTTCACCCAAACACCTTCAACTTTTGCCATCGTGTTCCTTTCCTAATTCTGCTTCTTTGTCCCTCTCTACCAAATTTTCTCATTCTTTCACTCCGCTTCTGAAATCCCCATTTTTAGCTTCCATGTCTATCAGAAAGTGTCCAAAACCTAGTCAAACCTCAATTACCCATCCGAATTTTTCCCAAATCCAAATCTTCCTTTACTAAATAAGCTTTTGTTTGTGTTTCTCTATCCATTTCCAAAAAAAAAAAAAAAAAAAACTCTTGGTTGTGGTTGTCACCCGCGCAGGAGCAAAAACCATGGAGGAAGCACTTGCGGTCCAAACCAAAATCCAAGATCTGGATGAAAAATTTCTCAGCCTCCATCTTCAGCATTCAACCATGAACAATAACCGACAGCCAGAATCTTTTGCAGCCACCGGGTTCTCTTCTTCCAGCAATTTTCGTGGGCCGAAGCTTGATTTTCCTCGCTTCAATGGTACTAATCCGACTGAATGGATATACCGCGCAGAACAATATTTCAATCTGCATAATACTTTTGATGTCCAGAAAGTTCCACTTGCATCCTTTCATTTGGAACAGGAAGCTCTTCAATGGTACCATTGGTACATCAAAGCTCATCCCGAGCCAAACTGGACAGATTTTTGCCAACTCCTTTTGCCACGATTTGGTCCTAGTGCTTTTGACGACTTCACAGGAGCACTCACTAAACTTCAGCAAACTGGCACAGTGAGAGAGTATTAGACAGAATTTGAGAAACTCGCCAATCACACAGAAGGATTGTCTGATGAATTTTACAGGAGTTGTTTTATCAATGGTCTTAAGGATGAAATCCGGTCGGAGGTTAAAATGTTATGTCCCAACACAATGATGGAATTCCTAGGGTTGGCTAAGTTGGCAGAAGACAAGCTTGTAGCCCAACAACGCTCCAAACCCACTTTTGTTCCCTTCTGAAATATGGGTTCTCAACGACCTCCCATCCCGCCAGCTCCTCGACCAACTCCTATCAAGCATTTGTCTGAAACGGAGATGCAGGCACGCCGAGGAAAAGGGCTTTGTTATACCTGTGATGAGAAATTCGCTCGAGGACATAGATGTGTTCAACAAACGCTCTATCTCTTGGATGTGGATTCTCTGCCTGCGTCTGAACTTGGTGAAGAAGCTCTAGATACAGTAGATGATCAGGTCGACATTCAGCACCTGCATGTTGACACCCCATCTCAGGACGACCCACCCGCGATCTCTCTCCATGCTGTAACTGGTGTCACAACCCCACAAACAATGGAGGTCGGGGGATACTTCAAAAAGTTCCCTCTTACCATACTCATTGATTTTGGTAGCACTCATAACTTCATTGACCCTCGGATTGCCAAACAAGCTGATTGTTTTGTCCATCCTTGCTCCAACTTTGAAGTCATGGTTGCCAATGGGGGCACCTTACCTTGCAAGGGGAAGTGTCACAATGTGCGTATCTCTATGGAAGATTATAACCTGCGCTCTGACATGTTTGCCTTGTCCTTAGGTGGATGTGATGTGGTTTTGGGCGTTCAATGGTTACGCACACTTGGCCCCATCTTATGGCATTTTGCTGAACTTTGGATGCAGTTTTCAGTCAATGGGGCACAACACAAATTAATGGGTTTACAAGGGTCTCTCTGCATCATCAGTTCACATCACCTGGAAAAAATCCTTAAGAAGAATTCACATGGTGTCATTGCTCAACTCCATTCCATTCAGATGCACCCATCAATGGTCTCAACTACTTCCTTGGATAGATATGCAGGTGTCTTTGCTGAACCAATGAGCTTGCCGCCTTCAAGAGACCTTTTCGGTAAGAATTTAGTCGCATCTACCTCTCAGCAGGAAATGATGGCTATTTTGCATGCAGTACAGAAGTGGCAGCCATACCTATTAGGGAATTATTTCTGCATCAAGACTGATCTCCAGAGTTTGGAAAATTTTCTGGAACAATCGGTCTCCTCCCCAACACACCTGAAATGGGTTATCCAACTCATGGGTTATCCCTATGCGATCACCTACAAGAAGGGTAAGGACAATATGGTGGCAGATGCTCCTTCTCGCGCAATTGATGACCCAGTTTCTCTTACAGCTCTTTCTCTGCTTGTTCCAAATTGGTTGCAATATGTTCAACAGGGCTATCTCTTCTATGAACTCCATGCTTCTTCATTAGCAGGGCACTCTAGGTTCTTCAAAATATATGACTGAGAACAATGTAACTTCTTTTGGCAGGGACTGAAAATGACAATTCAACAAATGGTGGCTGACTGTAATACTTTCCAGGTCAACAAGGGTGAAACGAAACTCCTTTCGGGATTGCTCAAACCCTTGCCCATACCTACACAGCTTTGGCCAACTATTTCTATGGATTTCCTAGCAGCGCTCTAGTGGTACAATACCACATCTCAAAGGACACCATATGAAGCAGTCTATGGACAAACACCGCCAATTCTTCTTCCAAACACCCTTAGCAGCTCCCCAGTTCAGGAAATTGACTCAGTTCTTCGAAACCGCGATCAGATTCTTCTCATTCGACAGGACAATCTTCCCATGGCCAAAATTCGCTTGAAACAACAAGCCGATCAGCACCGTTCTGAGCGCATTTTCCACGCAGCTGATAGGGTTCTTCTTCGTCTACAGCCTTCCAAGCAATCCTCCTTGACACTCCAAAGGCGTCAGTGGCCCGAAATGCAACCCGAGGATGCTACCGGGGAACCACTCCTTCAGATTCTGCAACAATTTCTCCAACCAAAGCTTTGAGGACAAAGCTTTTTTTAAGGGAGAGGGGATGTTAGGAACTCGTGTCAACCCTTCTCTTTACTATGTTAGTATATTGTTGTTGGATGCATATGCTTTGTAAGTCGTCCCGTAGTATTTGTTGATCCATAGTTTATATTAGCCCATAGTATTGACCCATAGTATTGGACGCATATGCTTTGTAAGTCGTCCCGTAGTATTATATGTCCCATGGTTTTGACTCATAGTATTGGGCATAGACTTAGTATATAAGTGTGTGTTGAGGTCATTGAAGGCACCGTGAAGTTAATTGTATTGAGCTTGCTCAAAGGAGGTTGCCCCCTCGAAGTGGCCCGTGATCAATATAAAAGTGATTTTGAGTTCTATTATTTATGATATCTCGTGTATTTGCATTAATTAATTATTGCAGGTTCTTCACACATGTGCACTCCTCCTAATGGGAAATGCTTTAAAGTTGACACATGGGAGAGTCACCTAGTAAATGTCAATGATGTATACACCTGCTAAGTGCGAAGGAACCCACCAATAAGGCTAATGGGCCCCAAGGTACAAGCACATCCTATCAATGTGAAAGATGTGTTAGTGTCAAACACAAACAAGGATCACTTGATCAAGGGTCAATGATCATCAACCTTGTCGAATACAAGATGACTGCTAATAAGGCTAACGACGATGAAGGTGCTTAACTTCTGGATCATCCCCCAGATGATGTGTTGGAGTCGATGAGGGATGAACTACTAAAAGCAGAGGCAATGATGAAAGTCTCTTCCCTTAGTGCAAAGTTGCACTAAGTATATGGGATGTATAGTACCGTGTCCCTAGGGTTAGATGAGAGTGACCACTAACTCATAGAAGATGACCAAATAAGTACCACTGAAGAGACACGATACACAATAACTCAAGAATCCCTATCTATTCTTCCATTCTATCCATCCTAACAGACTGCATTTTTATGAGAAATAACACAAGCAAGACTCTCATCCAGACTTGACCTAAATATGAACTGAGAAAAACCTAAGCAAGTAATTGGCAATGACACTTAGATTTGATCCAAGACCAAAGATGGACAACAATATTATTAACGCAATGTGACCCAAATGACAAACAAACCAACCACATAATGGGGCACCTGTGACACAAGAAAACTAGACCAAATGTTGATATAAACAAGGAAAAATCAACAGACTATCATCTAGGATTGACAAGTAAACAAAACAAAAGGAAAATTGCAAGATAAAGGACTTAATTTGTTGTCTATAAGCACAAAAATCAGTGAAACTAAAATCTAAAACTTTTTAAGACAAAAATCAGCAAATAGAAACTACTACCCAAGACATAAAAAATTGCTTCAATATCCCTTCTTTATTTACTTTATTTTTGGGGGTAAGATTCAAAACTATATTATAAATAGAAATCAAGAAAAGTATAGATGTCACCAAGTGAACCAGCTCCAAAGGTCTAAGCAAACAATATTTCAAAGAGTTGCATACTAAGAGCTAAAAACTATACCAAAGACTAGAGTTCTAAGAATTGAAACCCAAAACATCTACCCCCACAGGCCAGGGTTTATGACAAGAGAACATTAAGGATCAACTATATAAAACCCAAGACAAATCGAATTGAGGCAAGGCAAAATAACAATTGGGTCAAAAAGAGAGTAGAAGACCCGATTTTGAGCTAAGGCCACAACTGGACTATTCATCGTTAGAAATATTGATAGGCAAAGTCTCGATTCCAACAGCTAAGTCGCGTTCCACCGTCAAGCCGGAGGGCTCACATTGAGAATGGGGATTTGGTTGCCTACAAAAGATGAGACCAGAAGGGAGCATGGTGGTGGAGGGCTTGTTGAAAACCTTGCCAGTAATTGGAGTTTGGCATCAAAATCCATCTGATTTTTCGCCAAGCAATGAGTCCATCCCTCTAGACGGTTCATTCTATCTACTAGAATAATGCCCTGACTATCCTTCAGGGGCTTGCTTGCTGTGGTATCTATGATGGCTTGACCTAGCAAAGACTTCGTATACCACATAAGAGTGAGGGTCTTGATGCACAGAGTTTCCCATGAATGAGTGAAGCCATGGTCCTCCATTAGTCGTCCCATATTAGTTGTTAGTTCTCCAGGATCAAGACGGTTGAGATTGTTCGGAAGATGATCCTCCATCATGCTAAGACAACAATGCACCATTGGGTGAACCATGCTAGAGAAGTTGGCTTTAGCTTTTTCATGTTCCACCATTACTCTCAGCATATGGAAGTGACTGATGTTGGTAGGGTGCTTGCACTCAGTCCTCTTCACTCTAATCATGATTGCACCAGAGAGTAGTCCCAAAATCCGAATTAAGAAATGAACCATAGAATCATAATTTCCCTAGAACCTTATATCACAATGTCTCTCCAAGTCATCCGAGAAATGAAGCCAACGTTGGTTACCACTGGAATGATAAATACTGCTCAGACGCTTCATTATGATTGAACGTCAGACATCCATCCAAGGACCATGAACTCGACTAGAAGAGAAAGTAGTAACTTTCATAATGTTGATCGAAGTGTTGGACAAAAAATGATGCAAACTGGAGTGTTAGTGGTACTTTTGCGCGAGGGAGAAGGACCTTCCACTTCCCACATTTACTTTTTGAATAAAATCCCAATGAGCCTAATGATTGCGATGATCTGGGCATACTCCAAATGGAGGCCATCTTGAGCCATGTGTTCGCCTGCTAAATCTCATGCGAGTTGAATTTTCTCATCAGGACACCCAATGTGAGGAATTTTTTTTGTGTCTACGTGGTGGCCCTTATTTTTTAGTGTTTGTCATAACTACCATTATCAATCAATATACTCAAATGACCAACGTTTCCATGCATTTAGGTGATTAATGATGCGGGAAAAATCAACATAGTCAACCCTCGAATCCAACCGATCATGCAGTGTTCAGAGACGAAAAAATGCACTCGTTGCATATTTCAATTGAAACTTGGGGCATGGGTTCTCATTAGTGATCAAGAAGAAAACATAAAAGCCAAAACTTTTCAAATTTGCTTCCTGATACACCTCCATCATCCTTGACTCAATCGGATCGTGACTGACACTAATATCCAAACAATGATCTGTTGGAGGATCTTACTGAAGAATAAAATGCGCAATGCTGATTTGTCCTTCTTCCTTTTGAACTTTATCATCATCACTGAGAAGAACCAACAATTCCATTTATAAACTCAACTCTTTCTCTTCATCTTTATGGAATTATGCAAATGGCTCAACAGGTGCAACCACTAGTTTATCATCATCCATGTAAGAGTCATTGTCAGGCAGTTCATCACATGCACAACTTCCATTATTTTGTTCCCTCTTAGTAGCAAGGAATTCCACTACTCTTAGGGAAATGCAAAAAGCTTGTCCTATACTTGTTGGTTGCTCAATTCTGGATCAAAAGTGAAGAAATAATCCAATACAATATCCTTTTTGAATGATAGATGAATCTTACTCAATGTGTGGATAAAACGACCATGGAAAGCAGGGATACTCTCATCTTTTCTCTTATTAATGAGAGATAATTCCACCATGAGAGATTCATTATCCCGCATCCATTTTATGTACTCAACATCCATGATCAATCATGATTCTTCCACCAATGAAGTCGCCAAGGGAGACTTAAGTGGTCTACCCTCTTGTTCCAGAATAGAATTTTGGGTTCATTAAGGCCCAAAACAATGTATTATGCATGGTCAAATCATAGAGATCTTCTGATTGTCCAACCTGATAAGACCTTGCAAAAGTAGAGTCGCCGGGTGAGATGAAATAAATTATAAAGCAAATAAAATAAATCTCACCAATGTTGTTGTGAAAGTTGAAAACTGATGATGATCCATGTCGACAAAGCCAATTTGTTAGCACAAATTACCACACATAAGTAATATGAATAATTCAGTGTATCAAACAATCAGAAATGTGTAACTTTTAGGAGAAAAATAACTTAGTATAAGTATAAAACAAGAACTCGTACAAGTTCTCGTTTTTTTTGGAGGTCACAGTTAGTAGTTGTTTTTAGCTTCGTTTTGAAAAGTGGTGCTACCAGTAGCACCCCCTTTTTTTTCTTTTTCTGGGGATAAATTTAAAACTTTTTTGAAAAAATTGTCCGGTGCCCTTGCAAACAAAATCGTAACTCGACCCTAAATCAAAAAATGGTGCTATTTGTAGCACTTTTTTTTGGGGGGGGAGTTTAACTACAACTCTTTTGGTAACCCCAGGCAGTGCATCATGGTGTCGCTGCAATCAACCCCCAAAATTACAACTTGTTTGACATCATCGCCTTAATAGTTGGCATTGATGCAACAAAAATGCCAAAATCAACCTACAACTTGAAAATAGGTGCTACAAGTGGCACCCCTTTCTTTTGTCAAGTTACATTTTTCTGAAAAAATTAAAAATTAAAAAAATTAAGTAAATAAAAAATTAATAAACTTTAAAATATATATTAAAAAAACATACAAATTGTGAAAAGATTTTGAAAAAAAAAAATGAAATACACACGGAAAATATTAAAAAAAACTTAAATTCTTTAAAAAAAAAAAAAACACATTAAACTATTAAAAACCAAAAATTAAAATGCAAATTATTAAAAAATAAATAAAATTTTAAAAAACAAAACCAAAAAAATTATAAACAAAAGAAAATAATTAAAAGCTACAAAAATTGAAAAAAAAAACCAAAAACTAACCGAAACACTAGAATTTGACAAAGGGAATGGGTAAAGGGTTGATGGATGAGCAGTGCAATTCTCAAAATTGTGTCCCTCCTCCGTCACCCTCTTACCCCCTCTCACCTCTCCCCTTCCCCACTCCACATAACATAATGTTATAATGTTATGTGGAGGGGGTAAGGGTTATGTTTTGCTTTTTATTTTTGTTTTTAAAATTTTGTTTAGTTTTTAATTATTTTTGTTAAGGTTTGTTTTTAGGGGAAAGGGGTAAGAGGGTGAGGCTAATGTTTTTTTTTTAAATTTGTTTTAATTTTTTTTGGTTTTTAATTATTTTTTTAAAATTTTTTTCCCCTCCCCAAAAAAATTTAATGCTTTTTTTTCAAAGTTATTTTATATTTTTTTAGTTTTTAATATTTGAAGTTTTAATGTTTTTTTAAATTTTTAAATATAATTTGTATGTTTTTTTTTAAGTTTGCTTAATTTTTTATATTTTTAATTTTTTGTTTAATATTTTATTTTCAAGCAAATGTAACCCGACAAAGGAAATGGGTGCACTAGTAGCACTTCTTTTCGAGTTGCAGGATAATTTTGACATTTTCATTACAACAACTTCGATTGTTAAATTAATGTTTTGTTTTTTAAATTTTTATTTAGTTTTTAATTATTTAAAAAAAAATTTCCCTCTTTTGTTTTTAATTTTTTTCAATGTTAGTTTTTTAATAATTTTTCAATTTTTTTTAGATTTTAATAGTTTTTAAGTTTTAATGTTTTTTGTTTTGTTTTTCTAACTTTTTTTAACATTTATGTGTGTATTTTGTTTTTTCTCTTTTCTTTTAATAATTTGTATGGTTTTTCTATAAGTTTGGTTAATTTTCTATCTTTTTAATTTTTTCAGGCAATTGTAACTCAACAAAGGAAATGGGTGCCACTGGTAGCACCTCTTTTCGAGTTGCATGTTGATTTTGACATTTTCGTTGCAACAACTTTGATTGTTAAGGCGATGACATCAGCCAAGTTGTGATTTTGGGGTTGATTGCAACGACGCCATGCTGCACTACCCAGGGTTACCAAAAACGTTGTAATTTTGGCCCCGAAAAAAAAAGTGGTGCTACTGCACTGCCTGGAGTTACAAAAAAGTTGTAATTTTAACCTAAAAAAAAGTGGTAGCACCACTTTTCGTTTTGGGGTTTTTTCGGTGTTTTTTATACAAAAATAAGTTTTTTATGGTTAGAGTTATCATTCTTTGTATATAGTTCTCACTGTATTGTATATTGTGTTAAATGCCTAATGTGTCACTAGCAAAACTCCTCTCTGTTTGGGTTGGTGCATGCCAACCTTAGGGGGTCGTCCCTAACTCTTCCTACGTTGTCTTCAACCTGTAAACCTATAATAAAACACATTAAAATAACGAGAAGAAAAGTTTTAGGTTTTTTTTTGCGATTGAACAACCAAAGGGTTTCAACTGTAATTAATTTTATAAATTGTGGTGGAATTCCCTTTAACGTTGGCTTCAAAGAAATGGAAAGAACATAGATTTAAATGGTAGATTCTACCCATATAAAAGGCTGAAAACATCAAAATCATTGCACAAAAACCCATCAGTATACCATCAAAATCTGAGAGTTGGATACAAGCATAACAAAGCTTTATTCTACATTAACCAAAACGCTGATTGCACCAAAAAGACAAATAAGGAACCGGTATAATGATGTTTCCTGCATAAGAAAATATAAGCTAGAAAAAAGCAGAGAGAACATGAAAGGATATGCTCTTGCAGAAGGAAATCCAACCCTCAAACTATAGCAAACCCTTCCTTTTAAAGAGTAATCCAATGTGCATTGATTGACTTAGGTGAGGATGCATTGGAGTCAAGTGGAGACACCAGTGGTTTGACTAGTGACAAACTGTTGTGAAGAGGCCATGGGCCCTATTCCTTTGGAGATGCACCAGAGTGAAGTAATGATGGAGTAGAGTGATGATGGATAGTTTCCTTGTTTAATGGGTGAGAGGCTAAGTGAAGTAATCCATTCACTTAGTCCTTGTGAAGTATTCCCTCATGCGTTCTAGTTAACTCAATGAAGGAGTGAGGTGGAGATGAAATGCACATTAAAAGAGCGGAGATGAACTTGAACTGAACTGATGTGAAGTGAAGAGTGAACCAAGGATGTGCTTCAGTTAGACTAGTTGAGAGTGTTGTCCTAAAATTCATGCAAACTAATCTTTCTCAGAGTATATTTCAATTGAGTGGCAATGAACTAGAGAGAGAGGATCATGTGCTTTAGTTATACTGATGGTTGATCTAGGTGAGGCATCAAAGCACGAGTTAAGTGAATATACTTTGAGATAGATCCCGAGTAAAGTGAGAGAAACCCAGATAGATCCCGAGTAAAGTGAGAGAAACCCATGCACACTAGAGAAGTAAAGGAAATTGAGAGTAACTACAATTGAACTGATGTGAAGTGCTCCTTACTTATGTATACTAAGGAAGGGTGCTTTAGTCAAATGACATAGACATCAAGTTAACTCACCTTGATGCCATCTCACTCCCTTATCCATGCAACTGACCTAGTTGTCTCCAATTGACCAAGGCATGTGCTTTGATAACTCATGAAATTCATCACTAAACTCAAGCGCTTGCTACATTACTGTTGACTCATGTAGGTTCCCAAATCCTGCCACATATCATAACCAGAAGCCTCCATATGTCATCACCAAGAATGCCACTTGTCACACATGCATGACCGATTGCTAAAAATAGAAATTTGCTCGCATGTTTTAAAAGTCGACATGCAAAAGCATGCAATTCTATGCATGCCCCTGAGAGTGCCATGCAAGTCAAACCCTAACTATTAAAAATATAAGTATCATGTATGTCATCCAAGAAATTAGGCTCACTGGAATCATGACCTCGCAAGGATGTTGAAAATGTGATCATCTCTGGCATGCAAACCTTTGAACCTTGTACTTTGATGAACAATATCTTAACTCATGTAGGTAGATCATGTCTCTATAGGAGGATATACGAGTACTTTGATGAACAGTCTCTTAGCTTGACTAACAAATAAGATAGTTTTTTAATACACGACTCTTCCTTATCTTTCTATTTATGGAAAAGGATGGGCTATGAATCAATTGATTTTTCAAGAAAAGTCTTTATCCATAATTCATCTAGCTCATAGAATCAAACTGGCTATGGAGGGAAATAAGCATATCACAAAAGAGAAAATTCATATATGCTTTCTCATGCCAAGTAGCAATAAAGAGATTCCTTGGGGCTTCTTTGACAGGGCTTGTCAAAGTGATCCTGGTCTTTGTGGTATATGGCTTGCTACTTATTTTGACACTAATCATTACTTCTATATGAAATATGTTGTTGGATAGGGCTCACACAACAAGGTTGAAATATATGCACTATGGGTTCTATTAAAAGGTGTAAAAGAGCAAGGGATCAAACACTTTCAAGTCTTTAGAGACCCTAAACGCATCATAGATTGGGAAAATCTCTAATGTAGAATGGAAACCCAGGCCTTGCTCCCATCTTGCTTCAAGTGAAAGAGGTAAAATCCACCTTTGAGTATATTACATTTTGTAATTTACCAACACCCCAAGTCATACCACTGGGGTCGGATACACTGGGATTCTAATGGGAAATGACTGATTTGAGTGAATGCGCAGTGGAATAAAGTTTAATTAATGCTAGGCCAACATATCGACAAGCCAAATAAATTAAATCAACCAACCATTAAAGGAAGATGACACTTCCAATGCAAATTTTCCCTCGAATGTACATGCGATGCAAGGTAATTGTAACATGAATGCCACCAGGTCTAAGTAACCCTTTCACATGGAAATTTAATATCATCATACCATCTCTAGGTAGCCACCGGTCGCCATTTAAGCAATAATAAATTCATATCTTGATATGTTAATAAACTTCAGCCTTATGACAATAAACAAATCAACATTACGATATTCCAATAAAGCAGAATTATAACACTATAATACACCAAATTTACAACATTAATCCTGTCATGTCCCAAAAATTTGCATTAGGTCACAATGGCCTAAGCCCTTTGGCCATAGTCATGATATTTTTTCAAATTGATGCTAAGGGTCAAATAATTGCCAAGCATGATGTCCAAGTTGTTAATAATGCAAAATTAGATCCAAATGGACAAGGTGGGTCACATCAAGAGAAAATTCCCAAGTATTGGTTTGTAATATTTCCCATCCAAATGAACTATCATGGAGGAAAATTACTAGTTCCCTAGGTTGGGGGTGGAAGCATTAAAAGTTGGATTAAAGGAGCTACAAGACCCAAAATTACCTTAGACTTACAAATTCACATTAAAGGGGTCAATTAAATAATAATACAAAGAAAATAAGGTGGCATTGGATCATGAGGGCACATAAGAGGTTGCGGGACCCACATGTGGCAAGATTCCTCACTACACTTGGCATGATACTCTCACCAATTTGAGTTCAAGATGAAGGGTAACATACTTGGGGGATTTTAAGAGGTATTATTCATGGCATGAGTCATGTAAGGTCGAATTGGAGTGGAATAATAACTCCCATGGAAGAGGAAGAGGCATCTTAGAAGAATTGTGACACTTGGAGCTAAATTCCCTAACTGCTATGACATCAATGATGAAGATTCTATGACACCTATGACAAAGTTCAGACTTGATTACTGACATATGACATATATAACATATCAGTGCTAAAAATAGCCTCCAAGAGGGCGCACAAGGGAGTTTTGAAAGCCAAGAAGCTTCCCCATTCGAATTGATGGAAGATGGAGACTATGAATTGTTGGACAAGTGGCACACATTGGAATCTCTTCCCAACTTGAGTTGGCATGAGGATTTTGGAATGAATTCGACCGATGGACGACTTGTGAAGTTTATAAAATAGAAGAACAAAGAAGGAAAGCAGCGTTTGATCATTTATCATTTTGCATATTGAAGAACATAGCTTGTCCATGCTTGTGGAGTGTTTGCTCTACTTGCCTTAGTACCAATTTAGAGGGTGAAAGATTCCCATCCTAATTGGAAATTGGAGATGCCATTCAGACCTTTCATTTGGATATACAATGGAGTACTTTATTGCAGGTTGAAGCTACAAGGAAGCTCGTGACATTCTCACCCTCAACTTGCTTCCACAACTTTCTCAGTTTTCTCTTCATATTTTGGCTCTTTGAGGAAGGGCACATTTGGTGAGATTTTATTTTCTTTGGGGGAGATATTGTGGCCCCATTTATTTGTATTCTAATATATATACTCTTTATTTAATTCTTAGAAGACTCTCAGGTCGAAATACCAAGTGGAACTATGTAAAAATACCAAACAATGCATAAATGGTGTCATTTTCCCTACATCTTGTTATGAAAGCTTGAAGTTGCTCTATTTCGACTTGTATCAGTTCATCTATGTGATTATTATGATGTATGGAGAGTCATTAATGTCTTGAAGAAGTTTCATATACATTGCATAAGTTTTTGGAACATAAATCTCGAATTTCATAGCAAGTGGTGAAGTTTACTATCATTTCCCCCTATGTGAAGACATGTCCACAAAACTCTGATTTATGGGAGTTGCATAAGATTTTAGAAAAAGATTGATGATTTATTTCGGATCCCATTGAAGTCCTTTAACAGTACCATGTCTCTGTTCTGAAATTTGGGAAGGTCGTACAACATTTGGAGATCCATCTTTGACCGCTACCCTTGGGGGATTTGAACCTCTATTTGATTAGTAAATTGCCCTATCTTTCCCTGATTGTAATTGAATGTTGCAGAAGTATTTTGAGAGTGTCTAAGCATCCATCATCCTCATTTTTATGTCTTAATACCTTCCAAACACATTCAGAATAATTTGGAGGCATTTGAGTCAATACTATTCTAAGGGTCGAATTGGCCAAAGTTTGCAATTTTTCCTAGTTTTTACAAATTCATTAAAATGGAAACTACAAGTGGTATCAGAGCATGGTCCTTGCTCCTGTGCATTAGGTTCATCCATTGAAGAAGAAATTCCAGCCATGTCTTACTATTATTATGACTCCTATGAGTACAATTCCATGAATGAACTACAAAGATTGAGAGCAACATGTAAAACCTTGCCCCAACAATATCAAGCATATCTTGATCTATATAAGGGAGGTACACAAAAGGCCATTCATTTTGAATACTTTGTCGATTGGGTGTTTGAAAATAGGCCCAATATAGAAGATGTGGAGTTAGTGGAGAAAGGATTATCCCCTTCTTGCAAAAGACCTTGGAGAGAAAATCATATGTGTGTGAGTGAAAAGAACAGTGAAATATATGAATCTTCAGGGAATGCATGTGTTTCCTACTTGAAGAGAGTTTTTGGGTTTTCTTCAAAAATAGGTTCCAAATATATTGATCCTAAGGAAACCAAGGGGAAAAATGCATCAACTTGCTTGAAGGAGAGAAAGGAGGAAACCTAGGAGCCACCTAGTTCTGAAATATGTGAAGTAGAAGAAGCAGTGCATGAAGAGGATCGAAAGTCACTCCCAAGTGACTCTGAAAAATATGAAGAGACATCACATGTGCATGATCCTACCCTTATGGATCCTACAAATGATGACACTTTTTCATATTCTGATTATTTGGGTGAGTTGGTTCATTCTCCTACATCTTACACTTCCATATTTTGCAACATTCATCCTAATGAAGTATGGGTGAAAAGTTTCTTTTTGATGGTACCACATGAGGAGTATGAAACTCCCATATCTCATTTAGATGATGACATGATTAAAGGACCTTCTTATTTACATTTGCAGCAGCGTTCTTTTTTACCTTATGATGATACATATCTTCATGGATGCACCTATGATGTTCACTTGAGTCACTTGAAGACTCATGATTTTCCTTGCTCCTTGCTTAGTTCAATTGATGTTGGAGGAACTTCATCCAATACTTGGGTGAAGAGATATATGATTAGAGAACATTCTTATTGGAATCAACATACTTTTTTGTTTCTTGATGATACACATATTCAGGGATGCACAAATGGTACTTCTGTGAACCCCTTGAAGGCTCATTGTTTTCTTTGTTCCCTACTTGGTTCAGATTTTAATGGAGATTATTCATTCACTTCTTGGATGAAAAAACACATGAATGACTATTTTGATGCATCTTACATCCTTTTGGAGCATCATTATAGGACACGGGATCCTCACCTATGTCATTGGAGCAGATTTGATTGGTCACTTGAAGCTTATATGCACTTGGAAAATGATGGTCTACTTACTTGGAGGTATAAGCACTTTCATGATTCTTTGATGGCACCTCCTTGATGTACATTTTTATTATGTTGTTATGTACTTTGATGATATATCTTTGGTAATCATGATGTTTGAAAGAATGCATACAAGAAAATGGGATCTAGGAATTCTCTTTCCTGATGGTATGGGTTGGAGAGCACTCCTAATTGTTGGAGTGCAATACAAGCAATGGGACCCTGTGATAAATTTTAGTCTCATTGGTTTCAAATTTTCAGGGACACAAGTAGTATGGGAGATTGAGCCCCACTTAATAAAGTGATTTTAATCAGAGTAGTGTAGGAGCAAGCATGGTGGTTCCTCTATAAAATTTTCATAGAATCTTGAAGACTCAAAGTTGGGCAACTCAGTGGCAACTTCAAAGAATTATAGAGAAAGGGGTTTCCAAAATATGAAAGAGGTAAAAGAGTAATTGTGCAAACTTTGTTTTGATGGATTTAATTAATATTTTGGTGTTTAGTGGTGATGTCACAAGGGATATCAATATGAAAAAGAAAATCCACATCTCATTGCTTTTGGAAACACACAATGGTAGTGCATGAGTGCCACTAGCTAATTTTTGGAAAGAAAGCAAGTTCTTCAACATCCATGCTTGAAATTTCTTGAGGACAAGCAATAGTGGGAAGGGAGGATTTTTCATGTTCCAAAAATTTGCATTAGGTCACAATGTACTAAGCCCTTTGGCCATAGTCATGATAGTTTGTCAAATTGATGTTAAGGGTCAAATAATTGCCAAGCACGATGTCCAAGTTGGTAATAATGCAAAATTAGATCCAAATGGAAAAGGTGGGTTGCATCAAGAGAAAATTACCAAGTATTGGTTTGTAATATTTCCCATCCAAATGAACTATCATGGAGGAAAATTACTAGTTCCCTAGGTTGGGGGTGGAAGCATTAAAAGTTGGAGTAAAGGAGCTACAAGACCCAAAATTACCTTATACTTACAAATTCACATTAAATGGGTCAATTTAATAATAATACAAATAAAATAAGGTGGCATTGGATCATGAGGGCACATAAGAGGTCATGGGTCCCACATGTGGCAAGATTCCTCACTACACTTGGCATGATACTCTCACCAATTAGAGTTCAAGATGAAGGGTAACATACTTGGGGGAGTTTAATAGGTTTTATTCATGGCATGAGTCATGTAAGGTCGAATTGGAGTGGAATAATAACTCCCATGGAAGAGGAAGAGGCATCTTAGAAGAGTTACAAATTCACATTAAATGGGTCAATTTAATAATAATACAAATAAAATAAGGTGGCATTGGATCATGAGGGCACATAAGAGGTCATGGGTCCCACATGTGGCAAGATTCCTCACTACACTTGGCATGATACTCTCACCAATTAGAGTTCAAGATGAAGGGTAACATACTTGGGGGAGTTTAATAGGTTTTATTCATGGCATGAGTCATGTAAGGTCGAATTGGAGTGGAATAATAACTCCCATGGAAGAGGAAGAGGCATCTTAGAAGAGTTACAAATTCACATTAAATGGGTCAATTTAATAATAATACAAATAAAATAAGGTGGCATTGGATCATGAGGGCACATAAGAGGTCATGGGTCCCACATGTGGCAAGATTCCTCACTACACTTGGCATGATACTCTCACCAATTAGAGTTCAAGATGAAGGGTAACATACTTGGGGGAGTTTAATAGGTATTATTCATGGCATAAGTCATGTAAGGTCGAATTGGAGTGGAATAATAACTCCCATGGAAGAGGAAGAGGCATCTTAGAAGAATTGTGACACTTGGAGCTACAATCCCTAACTCCTATGACAGCAATGATGAATATTCTATGACACCTATGACAACAATGATGAAGATTCTATGACACCTATGACAAAGTTTAGACCTGATTACTGAAATATCACATATGTGACATGTCAGGGCTAAAAATATGACATGTCAAGGATAAAAATATCCTCCAATAGGGCGCACAAGGGAGTTATGGAAGCCAAGAAGCTTCCCCATTCGAATTGAGGGAAGATGGAGGCTAGGAATTGTTGGACAAGTGGCACACATTGGAATCTCTTCCCAACTTGAGTTGGCATGAGGATTTTGGAAGGAGTTCGAACCATGGAGGACTTGAGAAATATATAAAATATAATAACAAAGAAGGAAATTAGTTTTTGATCATTTATCATTTTGCATATTGTAAAGCATAGCTTGTCCATGCTTGTGGAGTGTTTGCTCTACTTTCCTTAGTACCAATTTCGAGGGTGAAAGATTCCCATCCTAATTGAAAATTGGAGAGGCCATTCAGACCTTTCATTTGGAGCTACAATGGAGTCCTTTTTTGCAGGTTGAATCTATAGGGAAGCTCGTGACATTCTCATCCTCAACTTGCTTCCAAACCTTTCTCAGTTTTCTCTTCATATTTTGGCTCTTTGAGGAAGGGTGCACTTGGTGAGATGTTGTTCTCTTTGGGGGAGCTCTTGTGGCCCCATTTCTTTGTATTCTGATATATATATATATATATATATATATACTCTGTATTTAATGCTCAGAAGACTCTCAGGTTGAAATACCAAGTGGAACTATGGAAAAATACCAAACAATGCATAAATGGTGCCATTTTCTCTACATCTTGTTATGAAAGCTTGAAGTTGCTCTATTTCAACTTGTATCAGTTCATATCTGTGATTTTTATGATGTATGGAGAGTCATTAATTTATTGAATAAGTTTCATATACATTTCATAAGTCTTTGGAACATAAATCTCGAATTTCATAGCAAGTGGTGAAGTTTACTAGCATTTCCCCCTATGTGAAGACATGTCCACAAACCTCTGATTTATGGGAGTCGAAGAAGATTTTAGAAACTAATTGATGATGTATTTGGGATCCCATTGAAGTCCTTTAACAATACCATGTCTCTGTTCTGAAATTTTGGAAGGTCCTAGAACATTTGGAGATCCATATTTGACCACTACCCTTGGGGGATTTGAACCTCGATTTGACTAGTAAATTGCCCTATCTTTCCCTGATTGTAATTGATTGTTGCAAAAGTATTTTGAGAATTTAAAAGAGTCCATAAGCCTAATTTTTATGTATTAATACCTTCCAAACACATTAAAAACCATTTCGGAAGCATTTGGATCCATTTGCAGGCATTTGAGTCAATACCAGTCTAAGGGTCGAATTGGCCAAAATTTGCAATTTTTCCTAGTTTTTACAAATTCATTAAAAAGGACACTACAAATACATATCCATTAAACCCATAATATATCATATCTAGAAGCTATAATCTACAACCATATAATTAACATAACCACCAAATCTACTGGCTACCACAAAACATAAACCAAATAGCATCTACTAGCTCCAATAACACATACACAAATATGCTCTACGAACTGCCAATTTAACACAATTAATTTATCCATATAGCATAAGAATATAATCAAATATCAAAGATAAACCCAACCTCCATGGGCACATATACATCATAAAAACACAATAAATAAATGTCAAATAAAAAATTACCTTTGAAAGGTGCAAATAGCTTCAACAAGGCAACATTCCACCTAGCCTTAGACACAGTCAAGTCAAATACTTGAACAAGTCACCCCCGATATGAGGCCATGGATCCACATGCTAGGAACTCTCAAAATAATAGGGTACGCTCAACCCCAATACAACAAACAGTGCCACACCAAAAAAAATTGTATCTCAGTCAAACAAAACCTTTTTTTCCATGAAATAAAAAAGTATCCCTTACTGGAAACATCACTCTAGACACAATGGAATAGGTCTCATGACCCATAAATGATCAAAAATAGGTGAAACAGAACATATGTTTTCTCCCTTTGCACACTGTCAGAAACCACAACTACACCTTTCTCCATCTAAACTTTCCCTTCCATATACATGACTACCCGATGCAATGGGATTCCTTTCACTACACAAGTCCCTCAGGACATCACCATCCACAATTGGGATTCACCTATAGATATTCGAATATGAGAAAGAAATGGGATAAGGAATTATGTTGTGTTCTACACATTCAATACCTCACCATTTACTTTCTCCTCCACCTCACTACCAGGTGAAACATAAATCCCTTCATCACCCAAGTCCCTCAGGATGTCACCATTCACCATTAGTATTTATGTGCAGGATCATGACAGAGACAAGTAATGTTCTTGAGGTATTTCTGTGTTCAATATAAAATATCACTAGTGTCCTCACTAGAATAGATCCTTGTTCAATCACCCTCACCAATCTCCAAGTTTTCTTGCAAACAAAAGGGTATGCCAACTATGTGCAAAAAGGACCATTCGAATCCATCCAAAGGGATTTCAATTCACGAGAGGGAAACTCTTAAAAAAGAAGAAGATGATGATTAGAGACCAATTCGAATCCCTTTAATCCAATTTGAATTCCCTACAAGACACTTACTCAGTTTTACTGAGAAGTGACTCAAACTCATTAAGAGATTCTCTAGTTCACTGGATGACAATTCGAGTTCTCATGAGAGCAACTCAAGTCCACTTAGACTGAATTGAATTCACTAACAAAACACTCCAAACCACCGGATACCATGAGAGCAACTCGAATTCCAAGAGTGGTACTCAAATTCACCCAAAGAGTACTCTAATTATCTGATGACAACTCGAATTGCCCAAAAAATACTCAATTTAAGTGGACACAACTCAATTGACCCAGAATTACTCAATTTTACTGGAGAATAACTCAAATTACCCAAAATTACTCAATTTAACTGGAGAATAACTCGAATTACTTAAATTATTCAATTTAACTAGAGGATAACTCAAGTTACCCAAAATTACTCAATTTAACTGGAGAATAACTCGAATTACCCAAACTAACTCAACTAACTAGCATTCACTCCAGTTCACTGGAGTTACTAGGGACTAACTCGAATTAACCGAGAAAATCACTCCAATTAGAGTGGAAGTTACAAAATTGTGTGCATGTTTGAAAAAAATAGTCAAGTAGGGTGCATAAGACATGAGTGATGAGAGAGTGGGTCCCACTAATACCAAGATAGGAATATTCTCTCAAGTGAAGGCACATTACTGCATGCAAAGCATTAGTTAGTTGTATTAGGACCTCCATAGTCCAATAAAATCAAAATAGGAAACATAAAGTACTGTTAGGGAGAGCAACAAATCCAAACCCGAACCCCCTCACATGTGGAATCCATGCCCCCCAGCCATGTTAGTTGTCCATGTTGAGATATTTATTTAATTAATAAAATGATAATAAAATAATAATAATAATCTCCAAATATTAATGTCCAGGCACCTAGTGCCACCATAATACCAAATAACATCAACACACATGTTTGGGGCTTACCATGATATGCAACAAATTTTCAAAAAGAGCATGAAAATAGAAGAAATAGATCAGAAAGAGTACTCCATGAATTTATTTAAGAAAATAACTGAATAATAAGCCTCTTCGAGGGGGAAACCTCCTTACACAATGTAATAAGTACACAAGACAAGACAAGACAATATGCTCCAAATGAATAGGTCTCATTCCTATATATAGGAGACTAAGGGGTATAATCCCAACTAACTGACCCAAGCCGACGTAACTAATATAACCATACTAATGAAAATTACCACTAATGGACCAAAGTTGACATCAAAACTAGTGTAATGAACCACAATATAGGGGGAAATGTTCCCATATTTAGGGCTTAACATGCCCCTCCCCTTCAGACAAGTGTTGTCCTCAATGCTTGATTAGTTGTGGATGTCTTTGTACGAAAAACTCATCTTCCCATGTTGAATCTTCAACTAGTAAGTTTTTCCACTTTATGAGGTACTCAGTAACAGCCCGATTTCATAGTTGTTTGGTCCTTGTTTCAGTGATTTGTTTAGGTTCCAATATGAATTTTCCTTCTTCATCAGTATACAACAAGATTGTTTGAATTGGGATATTGTCTCCTATTACCTTCTTTAAGCAAGAAACATGGAAAACTAGATGTACTCTTGAAGATGAAGGGAGATCCAATTTGTAAGCCATACTACCAATCTTCTGCAACACTTTATAAGGACCATAATACTTGGGTGCTAATTTATTGGCCCTGTTTAGTTGCTTGAGAGACATCTGCTTGTAAGGTTGTAGCCTCAGAAATACCCAATCCCCTTCTTCAAAACTCCTTTCACTACGATGTTGATCAGCTTGTTGTTTCATCCTGTTTTTTGACATAGTCAGGTTGTCCTTAAGTATCTGGAGAACTTCTTGTTGGTTCCCTATATGATCTTCCATGGCTTGAACTTTAGATTTTCCTCTTAAGGGATATGTTATATATTGAGGCTGGTACCCTTAAAGTGCCATAAATGCAGACATTTTTGATGATGTATGGAAGGAAGTATTGTACCACGATTTTGCCAAAGACAACCATTTCACCCAATGAGTTTGTTTATCCAATCCAAAGCAACGAAGATAGCCTTCAAAACACTTGTTCACTATCTCATTTTTCCCATCAGATTGAGGGTGATAAGATGAACTGGGAGCCAATTGAGTACCCAAACAAGAAAATAATCCAGTCCAAAATTTTCCAGTGAAAATTGGATCTATATCATTGACAATAATCTTCGAATTTACATGTAACTTTTGAATAGTTTCCATAAAGGCTGCAGCTATTGTACTTGCATTAAAAGGGTGAGAGAGTGCACAAAAGTGTGCATACTTCATGAGTATATCAACAACCACCATAATAACATTATTTCCTTCGAACTTGGGAAGACTTGTGATAAAATCCATGGAGACTTCCTCCCAACGCTAGCAAGGTATGTCTAATGGTTGTATAAATCCTAGGGTCTTAACTGTTTCACCCTTATTCTGTTGGAAAACCAATCATTCAGCCACGAACCTTTGGACATCATATTTAAGACCTTCCCAAAAAAATTCGTTCTTGACCATGTGGTAAGTTTTTAGGAATCTGAAGTGCCCACCTATAGGACATGCATGTAATTTTGAAAGGACCTTCTGCTTGAGTTCAGATTTTTTGCATAAATATAAGCGATCCTTATACCATAGTGTATCATTTTTCTACACAAAAGTATATGATACACTAGGATCATTCTATAGTTTTGAATGAGCGTCCACACCGATAGGTCATTTTTCCATTCTTCCCTTGCTGCTACTACCCAATCTGGTTGTAGAATGGAAATGGAACAAAGTAATGCCCCAATATCTTCATCTTTTCTGGAGAGTGCATCTACCACCACATTATGTTTCCCCTTTCTATAAATGATTTCAAAGTCATATACCAATATCTCGGTTACCCACTTTTGTTGTTATTCTAAATATAGTCTCCATTCCAAGAAGTATTTAAGACTATCATGATTTGTTTTGACCTTGAAGTGCCTACCTATTAGGTAAGGACGCCATTTCTTAAGAGTGTGTAGAATTTCCAACATTTCCTTCTCATAAATGGGCTTTTATAAGTTCTCTACCTTGATTGAATGACTTGTGAAAGAAAGTGGGTGTCCTTCTTGCATTAGAACAACAACAATGCCATTCCCTGAAGCATCACATTCCATAATAAAGGTTTTTGTAAAGTCTGGTGTGGCCAATATAGGAGTTATGCACATTGCCTGTTTAAGTTGTTCAAAATATCTAGTTTCCTCTGGAGTCCAAGAAAATGCATCTTTCTTCAATAATGTTGTTAGATGCGTTGCAATTCTTCCATAATTTTGAAAAAACTTGTGGTAGTACCCTGTCAGACCTAAGAATCCTCGAATATTATTCAGGGATTTAGGAATCGACTGGTCTATCATGGATTTAATTTTGTTAGGGTCTACCTTGAAACCTTCATGAGATACAATATGACCTAAATACTCTACCTCCTTCACCCAAATGAAACATTTAGAAGGTTTTGCATATAGTTGTTTCTCTTGTAGTAGTCATAGTACCCTATCAACATGTTGAATATGTTCTTCCCAATACCTTCTATAAATTACTATATCATAATCAAATACTAGCACAAATTTTCTAAGAAAATGCTTGAAAATGAAATTGATCAAACCTTGAAATGTGGAAGTCGCATTCGTGAGACCAAATGGCATGACTATAAATTCATAATGGCCTTCATGAGTTCTGAATGTTGTTTTGGTATGTCTTCATCCTTCATTCTGATTTGATGATACCCAGAACAAAGATCCAACTTTGTGAAGAAAATTGCTCCATGTAATTCATCTAACAATTCATTAATGGCAGGAATGGGAAACTTGTCTTTAATGGTGATCTTGTTGGGTTCTCTATAATCTGGACATATACGCCATGATCCATCTGACTTGTGTACAATTACCACCGGTGCAGAGTAAGAACTTTGGCTAGGCCTAATTATGCCAGCATCTAACATTTCTTCAACCATACGCTCAATTTCACTCTTCTATCCATAGAGGTATATGTAAGGTCTAATGTTAGGAGGAACACTTCCTGGAATTAAGTGAATAGCATGATCAAAATATCAGACAGGTGGAAGACCTTTTGAAATATCTTTGAATACCTTGGAATGCTTATTAGTGACCCTTTGGAGATCTGGGGAAATAGGATGCTTAAATGTTTGAACATCTAATAAGCATAATTGTGCAATTACACCTTCATGTCCCTTTTTCATCAATTTTGTCATACCATTAGAGATTATCACCTTGCTTGGTTTCCTTGTGATACCTTGTCATTCATATTCCTTTCCTTCCCATAAAAATTTGATGAAAAGCTTATGAAAATTAAAATCCACAGTTACCAAGGATTGCAACCATTGAACTCCTAAGACAACATCAACACCACCCATTGGAATAGAAATCATTGGACTATTCAATACATATTCCCCCATAGTAAGATTTATATTATGGCATTTCCTTGAGCAATTGATAGTTCCTCCATCTGCAATCATTACTTGAAACTCTGGTGCTAGATATACAAAGCAATTGAGAGCTTTTACTAATTTATAGCGAATGAAATGATGAGTCACTACCAGAATCAATCAACATTGTTACATTTTCCTTTTTTATAAATCCTTCGATCTTGAGAGTTTGAGGATTGCTAATTCCATCCAATGCATGACATGATATGGTGGAGTGATCTATTATGAAGTAGTATCTTCTATTTCTTCAACATAGGCCTTTTGCTCTTCTTTCCTCTAGTTGCTGAGGTTTCAACCTTTGAGGTGGGTTAGAAGAAGTAACAATATTTTCTTGGTATGTGTTGGAGGTGGTATTTCTAGTATCCATTGTCCTATTTTTACTTTCAACCTTCCTTTCCATCATGAAGGCCTTCTCCAATGATGGTGGTTCAAAGAGACACACCTCATGTTGAATGTTATCCTTCAAGGTGCTAATAAAGAGATCCAATAGATTATCTTCTGAAATGTTCTTTACTCTAATAATTAGTTTCTGAAACTGTTTGATGTGCTATGTAACTGAACCTTTTTGCTTGAGATTTATTAACTGGATAAATAAGGTATTGCTATTAATATCCCCATAATGTGCAATCAATTCTTCGATGAATATATACCAAGATATAATAGTCTTTTTTACGGTCACAAAACCATTGGTACCATACAAATTGATCAGGATCTACATATAACGATGCAATAGTTACCTTTTACAAAGTTGAAACTTGGTGTAGATCAAAGAATTTCTCCATTTGGAATATCCATGTTATTAGATCATTGCCATCAAACTTTCTCATGTCAATCTTGGGAAGTTGGGTACCCCTTGGTGACCATCCCTGATGACTTCCATTTGGAATATTTTTATGCATGAAAGGTTTCTCAACATAAGAATTATCTTTATCCTCCTGAGTATCCTGGAACACATCATCACCAGTAGGAAGAGTATCCCTTGAATTTTGTATGAGATTAGCAATATTTGTCTTATTTCCCATCAACTTCTCCTCTAGATTTAGTAAATAAACTGTTCTCAGCGAACCCTTCATATTTTTCTCTATTTTATTCAAATTATCCTCTAAATTATCCAAATCAACTTTTTTCTTAGACCCTTTAATCATATCTTCCAACTGGGACAATCGAAATGAAAGGTCTTCCCTTTCATCGTACGCCGAGGATGGATCCTCTAGTTGTTTGGATGGAGGGTGAGTCTTTACACTTCATTTTGGTGGAATTTTGAACAATATAAATATATATCACACCTTAGGTGTCACCACAATTACATCCTTCTACTCAAAGTTATTCAAAATTAAAAATGGCGTACCTTTTCAAACCCTGATTAGAAGATTGTTTTAAGATCGAATTGAAATTGATGTACATTTAAAATTTATGCTCCTCTAGGTCTAAAAATTCATGTTCTTGTATCCTGATGTGTCCTCTTTCCAATTCTATGGGTCTAACCTAATTTGGATGTATCAATAAGTTATTGTTAATCTCCCAACACTTCTTATTTTTGGTCTTTCCAGAATAATGAACTTGTACGGTCTTCCACTTGTCCAATATTTGGTATCTGAGGTTGAAAACCCTACCAAATATATTGTGGTCCGTCTTATTTCATATACAATAGGTATCACTCAATTTGGATCTTGCATGCCCGAGATATGACTTTTTTCCCAGAACACATGTTTTAGACTAGTTTTTGGACTAGTTAGAAACTCTAGATTCTGGAGTGAATATATCCAAACATGTAATGTTTCAGGATCTAAAAATTGGGCCATAGTTAGTTCGACATTTTTTCTAGATGGGTTTTAAGTCTCACTCACTGAACCCTTGTATAAAAAATCTTATAGCGAAAATTAAAATATGACTCGTTTTGAAGAAACCAGTCCCAAGGAAAGGGCTTTGATACCAAATGTTATGCAACAAATTTCCAAAAAGAGCATGAAAAGAGTAGAAATAGATCAGAAAGATTACTCTACGACTTTATTGAAGAAAATAGCTGAATAATAAGCCTCTTCGAGGGGGAAAGCTCCTTACACAATGTACTAAGTACACAAGACAAGATGCTCCAAATGAAAAGGTCTCCTTCCTATATATAGGAAACTAGGGTAAAATCCAAACTAACTGACCCAAGATGACGTAACTAATATAACCATACTAATGAAAATTACTACTAATGGACCAAATACAACATCAAAACTAATGTAATGAGCCACAATATAGGGGGAAATGTTCCCATATTTAGGGCTTAGCATACCACAATTTGGGGCATTACATCCCCTCCCCCGTAAAGTAATGCATCATTCTCGATGCACACTTACTTACATGCCTTTACAAAATTTCAAAAGAGGATAACATATTTAAGTTCTCCAGTATTCCTTCTCGAAACTCCTCTTCCAAGAAACCACATAACTTCCCACTACCACTTACTTTTTGTCCATATCCACTACCTATGGGATGTGACTCCTATCACCATCCCATTTCTTGGATTCCTGTGCAAGAACAGTGATTAGTAGAGTGGACTCAAGGAAGCAAGTGTCAATCTTTGATTACCATCACAGGGTCTTCAAACCTCTTTACAAGGCCTTCAAACCTTCAACAAATATACATCCACCTAAAAAACATATTTCAATCACTCATATCATTAACATTAGGTGTAAAATTATAGGATACATGATATAAGGATATTCTTCAACAAAGATACTTTCTTCGAAATAAATTCTAATTAATCACATGAAATACTTCAAAGGTACATGAAATAAATTCCTTTTTATTCCATTTCACTCTACTTCACCTATGATCTATGAAATACATCGAAGTTACATGAAATATTTTAGTGGGGAGGAACTTGAGTATAGTAGTTGAAGTCCAAGAGTTGTCTGCATGTGACATAAGGAGTTGGAACAATTGAGTATACCAGTTTACTACAAAAAGAGGGACCAAGAAGACCCTATGGATGAGGAAGATATTAGGAACATGGAGATCAAGGAACTTGAAATACATCTACCTGAAACAAATTATAATAAATATATGCATGTTGAGAACTATCCAAGTGGCATGATGGGTGATAAGAGCTATTGAAGTGGCATACATGGGGTTGGACATCGTTTCCCCTTCTAATCCCAAGCTTAGGATAATTAACCTATGATTAAAGTTAATGAACTTTTTAATAAAGAGGGGTTAATAAAACATAGGATAAAGGGAGTAAATAGAAGTAGTGACTTACACCCTCTCACTCTCCCTCTTGTGGAATGATAGTCCCCCATCTCTTCTTTTTCCTTTAGTCTGCAATAGTCATGGATTTAATATTAAAGAGTCACAATGTACAAATTTAAATAGTTTGGTCATTCTGGACCATTCATATCCTGCTTGTAGCCATTTCATCAATATTTACATTTTTTACATACCAGGTTAAAAAACGGGGTGTTACATCCTTCATGAGTTTCTATTTCATTGTCATCATATGACCTTGTTCAATTTCAAACAAATGGGCATTGATATGCATGCTTCTCATTTTATTAATATAAGTTATAGTAAATGCATTTTGTACATAAAAAGGGCCACATACGTAGCCTCCACAAGCCTAAAGATGATAGTGAAATGTTGAAATCAATTACTCAAAAAATTGCGATGCAAGCACAAAGTAGTGAATGTTTTACATGAAGCTTACACAAACTATGAAACCATATATCTATAGCAAAAACACACAAAAAAAACCCGAGCAATTGTTGTCCAATTGGAAACATCATATCAAGCACTAGGGGGATTAACTCCCACATAAGAGAAGGGTTCTTTCATTGGGGGTTTGGGCCCATCCATTAGTTGTAGGCTCAATATCAACCTTAATTATATCACACCTATCATTTCCTTACTTAGGTTTCACAATCTACTCTAGTTTAGAAATCACTATAAGAAACTTATCAAATAAAAAAACATTGGGAACATTGGGTAGGGGACAATTGTTGTGCCACTCCCAACAATAGATAACAACATATGCAACTTTATATTCAATACATTCATTCATATATAACTTTATATTGAATATATTCATTCATGTATATTTACAATTAAATTGAATGAATTGGAGAATGAATAATAAAGAACACCCTGCTCATAATATAAAGAACCTTAATCCAGAAATTCTAAAAACTAACACAAATACACCACTTCCATCTCCACCACCTTGATCACTCATACTTGGATCTACAAGTAAATTAGAGACAACCAAACACATTGCAATTCTACACTTCATTAAATAAAATTCCATGTGTTGTTTTCCTATTCTTGACTATGTTATCCCCTTTAATGAGAAACACCTACTTTAAGTTAAACACCATCCATTTTTATAAACAAAAACTTGTACAATCATATGCATAACTTGTGATTGAATTTTAGTATCTATATTTTATGTATGGGTTTAAGTGATTCTGATTAACAATACAAGACTCCTCTCTTGTAGTCTCAACAATGATCAAATCATATACTAAGCATCTAGTAGATACTACTGACTAGCTAACATTGTTTTTTGGTCTTGAAGAATGACCTAAAACTACCTTTGATTGGCTAAGAGTTTGTCTTCCTTTGAGGTAAGGAAATAGATTATGACTCAAAAACAAGAAGCATTTGACAAGAGTGAAGCCTTTCCCATTTAGAAACCACCAACAATTTATTCCAAGTGACCAAGTTTTATTTGCACACAATGATGTAGTTGCATGTCAAGATCATGACATCGTATCAATACAGATTAATCCAGTAACCCAAATCATTGTAAGATTTTTCCTACTTTTAAAAAAATAAAATCAAAAGACCAACCATAATAAAAAAACATATTACATTTGAATTAAAAAGAACAAGGCAAATAAATCCAGTTAAATCATTCAGTCTTCACTTGCATCAATCTCTCATAACAAATTATACACAAAAGATGAGCACCCCATGAAAGTATATGCATGTAATATTTTGCTATAATTGGTTGGAAATGGTGAGAAATTAAAATGGGTTTTTGTACAAATAGAACAAATAGGAATAATAGGAAGAAGTCTTCCAAGGACAACTTACATGGAGGCTTGGCTTCTTGGGATGAGGAAGTATTTCCAAGTATAAGACTACTCAGGAAATATGAAAGCAAGAGTGGTTATATTCAATATGAATGGAAGAGCGTCTATATGGAGGGATCACCTTAGGCAAGTGAAGAAGATCAATGAAAGGAAGATTGTGTGGAAGCAGTTCAACAAATATTTCAAACAAAGTTACCTCTTTGATAGGTACTCTGATGGAAAAATTAAAGAATTCCATGAGCTAAAATTGGGACAAATGACCATGGAAGAATATGCAAATAATGTCTTGGAGCTGCTTAGATATGTCAATTATATCATAGATGATATGGTGAAAATTCAACGCTTTATAAGTGGGTTGCCTCAGTCCTACAAAGACAAAATTGAGTTTGATGAACCTCAAACTCTAGATGAGACCATAAGAAAGACCATGTATCATTATGATCAAGCCAAAAGCAAGCCATATTTCCATAAGGCATTGAAGGACAAGAAGAATGAGAATTTTGACCAAAGGAAGAAGAGGTTCAAGCCTCCTCATTTCAGAAATTATCCAAGGCAGCCACCATGAGGAGTGACAAATCCAGCTAGGATGATGGGAGACAAGCCAAGAGAGCCAAAAGAACCACTTCAATGTTGGGGATGTGGAGCGGACAATTTGCTTAGAAATTGTCCACATCGGAATGGGAGTACAAAGAAAGTTCACAACATGCAAGAAGCTGAAACTATGGGTCAAGTGGCAAGGAATGTCCCTAGAATTTATGTTGCACTAGAGGATCGCTAAGAATATCATCAATCAATTGTGTTTGAGGTTGAAGGTAATATTTCCAAGCAATCTATTTCTATTTTGATTGACCCTGGATCTACTCACAGTTATATCAGTCCTAAAATTGTTGAGATTTGTGCTTTTAAGAAAACCAAGCATAGTAAATCATGGTTGGTCCAACTAGCCACATGAACCAAGAGAAAAGTTAGTGAAATGGTGGAGAAGTTTCCATTGGAAATGGGTGGACTGTCCACTTGTGCAAATATGAATATTTTACCACTTTGTTCATATGACATTCTCATTGGAATGGATTGGTTGGAAGCACATAGAGTTAAAATTCATTGCTACAACAAGATTTTTGAATGCATTGATGATGAAGGGCACCCAAGGGTTGTAAAAGGAATTCCAAATATAGTTTCTATTAGGCATATTTCAGCTATGCAGCTGAAGAAGTTATATAGGAAAGGCTACCAAATGTATGCAGCCCATATAATGGATGAAACAGAAAATGAAATTCCTAAGTTGGAGGATTTTGGGCTCCGGAATTGTCTTTTATAATGATGTTATTTACATTAATTTCCCATCCTATCTACCATGATTTAATACACCTATGTTCAATAAGGCTATATTTTACTTTATTTTATTAATTAAAATATCGTAAATGTAAAGTGAGCCTAATATGTTATTTTTAATGTGTTAAATGCAATATTGTGCAAATCATAAGCATTTCGGTACTCCATCCGGTCCTTCATCTGACCCTTCTTTCGGTACTAAGTTCTGTAACTGAGCTTAATGAAACAATTCACCATCTTAACTAAGCTTGCTTCTTGTTATTTCGATTTAAACAACTCATTTACTGTTCTGCTTGCACCATAGACTAGTATGCATAAACCAGCTGGCGTTAGAATCATTTAGTTGCTTATTTTCATACTTTATATCATTTTTTTGTCATCCGGATTTTAATATTTTCACCAAACGATTTACCAGCTTGAATACCTTCGTCTTCTGGTTTTTAATAATCATGCCATACCTGCATGTGCAAATAAAAAACTATGATAATGAGCTTTGGGATATTTCAAATTTCAAACAAATAGATAATTGAAGAATTAATATATTGAAATAATCATTGTTTTAAGATATTCATAAATTTGTTTGAATTTAAAAATCATACCCACTTAAAAACTTTAAAACCATAAATTATAACCATAGTGGTTTACATGCCACCTAGTAATATAAAATGAATGATTAAATGGTAATTATAATTCCAAAAACAAACGTGACATCCATTAAAAAGGGACACCATATGAAATTATTTTTAAAGTCATATTCATTAAAAAGCTACCATATGTAATTATTTTAAACCATATTCATCCAACGTTTCATACCATATGAATTAAATGAATGATTTGTTTGGTTTGTTCCATATATTAAAAAAAACTAACGGACTCTTTTATGCAGGTTCACGTAAGGATGAAGAGGGCACGCATAATATGGATGAAAAGGCAGAGAATCTAGAACCCAACCAATCAAACTCAGCCACAACGTGAATCTAGCACCCATCATTCAATTTGGCAAACAACTTAGCAGAAATTCCGCTCAGAAATCGGGTTTATAAACTAATTTCCATTACGGGTCATTCGGACTATCGTTCGCACCTCCGAAATCATTGGATCGGGTACTTAGAGGCATTTATGGAAGAAACAGAAACATGGGTTTTGTCCGTGGCGATCCTCTCATGCTTCTCCACCTCCAAGATTCCACCCAGGTCGTGTGTTCATCTACGAAAATCATGGGGCTTTGTTGCCCAAATAAAAGAATCCATTTTGCACACGATTTGGGGAAAAACGCCCTCTCTTCCATATGTAAATTTTTATATAGAGAGAGGCTTTTGGCCATGTAAAAAAAGGAGTGGTAGCTATTGTCATTGTTGTTGTGGCTTACACTTGAGCTGAACTCTGTAATTTCGAAATTGATTGCAATAAGAAGCTGGTTTTCTTTGTTATGTTCATCTGAGGAAGTAGATAGTCTCAGGTTGTGACTCTGGGGGGCCCACCAGAGATTGCAAGTTGTTCATGTGTGTGTAAGATCAATCTCGTCCATCTCTGTGTATACTGTCAGCTAAGTGGTTTCAATTCTGCATTTCAAATTATCAATTTCAGTTTAGTAGATGTTCAGTTGTGTGTGTGCTTTCAATTAAATTCATTTTAGCTTGGTAGACTAGGAAGTTTTCCTTAGTTGCAGAGCTCTGCCCAATTGTCCATTTCCTTTGCATTTATGATATTTATACTCTGCCCATGCATCTTTCTTTTCACGTTTATGTTTTGTTGCATTTACGATCACATTCCCGTCATCATTCCAGGAGGAAAATTTCGAGGGCATTGTTTGAGAAAACCGTAAGGAATCTGGGGAAACGGTTCGAAACCCACTTCAGAAATAGGCCCATTTACCCCTAGTCGCGGATAGTTTCCAGAAATTCTTAACATATAGGGAGAAAAATGTTTCCGAACAGACCTATGCATTTTTTCGTCACGTTTTCATATCCGTGTTGCTTTCCATGTGTTTTTCCCTTTTCTCATTGCTTTTGCGTTTTTGTTTGTCTATCACGTTTTCCAAATTGATGTAGGGATTAGTTTCATTTCCCAACATTGTGTTATTCCTTTTCTGATTGATTGCATTTGTTTTTATCACCTTAGACCTGCATTTCATCTTCATATTTCCGTCAGTAGACAGAGATAATATTAGAGGTTAGAATTTGAGTAGTACAACGCCTTTGCTTTGTTTTGTTTGCCATTGATAGGAGATAGGATTAATTTTACAATCATTGCATTCTTAGTTGCCGTAGCTTATTTGCTTTGAAGATTGAACTTGTAGAAGAATTGCTTAGGGTTAGATTAAAGGATAGATTGCTGATTTAGATAGCATTTCAATTCCGTTTTGTAGGTTAAATTTCCGTTTCTATCAATATAGAAAGCATTCCCAAATTTGTTAGATAGAAGCTAGTTAGTTTTTTTACAAATAATTTGTTGTTTCATAGAGATAGTTTATTGCTGTGTAGTTAGTCTCTAGGATAGTATTTCATCTTGCATTCATAGTTAATTTTGGAATTGAATCTTCGTTAGTTTGCTTTCTCAAAATAATGTAATTTCCTGCTTTCAAATAGTTAAGTTACAATTGAATTATTTTCATAGTTTAGATATTTAACTTTGCACAAGTAAAATAGCTTTTCGATTCATAAGAATAGGATAGGTAGTTTGCTTACAGTTTGAATGATTATTTAAAAATAGTTTTGCTTCTGTAGCTTAGACTTAACAATAATATTCCTTTAAAATTTCGTAATCAGCAAGTTTCATTTATCTTGTCGTAGTTTTAAATGCAAGTTTAAATTAGAATAGTTTAAATTATAGTAGTAATTCACCTTAAGATTGGATTGAACTGTGAACTCTATGCTAATATCAAACTTCTTAATACTCATGCTAAGGCAATCCATTAATTTGATAAAAGCATTGAAATATTAAATGAAAAACCAACTACCAAGTTCACTTTTTGTCACATGTTATGTTTTCTGTGTCATTACATAATTTTCTATTCATTTAATTTAGTTTTTGAATTATATTAGTGTACTTTGCTTTCCATGTCCATATCATAGGATTTATTTGCTTTTCAAACATAGGATGCATTTCAATTTGTTAAATAGACATTAAATAGATTTCCTTACAAATTATTTAGTTAGTCTTTAGAATAGTTATTTGTCTTGTTTTTTTGAATTCATAGCCGGTTATTGAAGTTAAGTTGCGTAGATTAATTAGATAGTTTGCTTTTGATTAAATTCTTGTTTTAAAGCATTGCATTTATTTACGCTTGGTCTTTAGAATAGAATTTTATCCTGCTTTCATGAATTCATAGTTAGTTGTTTGATTGTATTTCATAGAATAGCTAGCTTGTTCTCTTAGAAAACACATAATTTCCCACTCTTTTGATAGTTAGTTGCAAGTGAATTCTTAGATAGATCTTTAATTTCACATAAGTATATCACTTTTCAAATTCATAGATTAGGTAGTTAATTTTTGCTTCCATTAGTTAGTTCTCTTTCAGACCAAGCGTTGCTTTCTAGATTAGTCATTTCTTTTATTGCAATTTCAATTCTCGTTCATAGTTTGAGATAATATAGAGTTAGCTTTGAATTAATAGATTAGCTTTACATTTGAAATCTTAGTTAGAGTTTGAATGTGATGTCGTATGTGGTGTCTGAATGCAGTTCCATTTGAAGGTTTGTTTGACAAGTCGATTGATAGTTCAGAACCATTACTCAATTTTAGATAGATTATCAACTTTAGGTTAGCCTAGATTAGTTCAGGCCTTCAATCCTGCACATATAGTGTATGCATCTCACAATCTACCTTCCCGGGTTGACAATCAAGTGTTTAATTAGATAGTGCATATTTTACCCAATAGAGGATCACCATGTTTTGCAAGAATTTAGGGATGTGTTTCCTAATGAATTTCCACGACTTCCTCCAAAGGGAGACATTGATTTCACAATTTCTCTTATGTCAGGAGCAACACCAGTGTCTAAGACACCTTACAGAATGAGTACACCAGAATTATTAGAGATGAAAATGAAATTACAAGAATTATTGGACAAGTACATAAGGCCAAGTGTGTCTCCATGGGGAGCACCCATATTATTTATGAAAAATAAAGATGGAACACTCTTGTTATGTATTGATTACAGGAAGCTGAATAAAGTGAAAAACAAGTACCCATTGCCTCAAATTGATGATTTTTTTTATCAAATGAGAGGGGCAAAGATGTTTTCAAAGATTGACTTGAGGTTTGGTTACCATCAGGTAAGTATCAAAAAAGAAGATATTCATACGACAACCTTTAGAACAAGGTATGGACACTATGAATTTGTAGTGGTTCCATTTGTTCTCACTAATGTACCATCTACCTTCATGTGTCTCATGAAAAGTGTTTTCAGCAAGTATTTGGACAAGTTCGCAATTACTAAGAGAACATAAGTTGTATGAAAAGTTAAGTAAATGTGACTTTTACAAAAATAGAATTCATTATTTGGGTCACATTATTTCAGAAGAAGGAATACCGGAAGATCTGGAAAAGATTGAAGCCATTATGAATTGGCCAACTCTAAAGAATGTAAGAGATGTGAGATCTTTTATGGATCTGTTGGTTATTACATAAAGCTTGTTGAAGGATTCTCCAAGGTTGCACACCTAATCACTTCTTTTCAAAAGAAGGGAATAAAATTTGAATGGACACTATGAAGAAAGCTTACAGCTATTGAAGAAGCTTCTCACAAGTGCTCCAATTCTGAAAATTGCAGACCCATAAAAAGACTTTGTGGTGTGCACATATGCATGTGAATAGGGGCTTGGAGGAGTTCATATGCAAGACAATCATGTGGTGTGTTATGAGTCTAGAAAAATGAAAGAGCATGAAAATAATTATGCTACCCACGATCTAGAACTTTACAGCCATATTACATACTTTAAAGATGTGGAGGCACTATCAAATGGGAAAAAAATTTGAGTTAAGTACAGACCATTGTGGTTTGAAATATTTATTTGAGCAACCAACATTAAATGTCATGTAGGCTAGATGGTTGGAATTTTTATGTGAGTTTGATTTTGAGATCAAACACATAAAAGGAAAAGAAAATAAAGTGGTTGATGCACTCAACAGAAATATGCATGAAATGCATGTGGCATCCATCACAACTTGCCAATCAGATTTAAGACAACAAATTGTTAATTATCTTGTTGAAGATGATTTATATGCGCAAATAAAAGATAATTTAAGCAATAGAATTTTGAAAAGAGGTATGAAGGGTATCATTTGGAAGATGATGGACTTCTTATTTATAAAAAAGAATTTATATTCCAAATGTGGCAGAATTGAGGAGAATTGTTATGGATGAAATCCATAAAATGTCATATTGTGCTCAACCAGGATATTAGAAAACAATTTCTACAGCTAGAAAACAATATTTTTTGGTCGGGAATGAAGAAATATATTGCTAAGTATATTTTAAGATGTATGAAATGTCAACAAGTGAAGGTCGAACATCAACACCCAATAGGTTTGTTGCATCCTTTGCCCATTCTGGAATAGAAATGGGAAGTAATTTCCATGGATTTTATTACAGGTTTGCCAATGATTGTGAGACAACATGATTCTATCATGGTTGTGGCAAATAAATTGTCTAAGACAACACATGTTATACTTGTTAAATCCACAAATAAAACAGATTCCATTGCAAATATTTTCATGAAGGAAATTTTCAAATTGCATGGGTTGCCAAAGGCAATAATTTCATACAAGGATGCCAAATTACTTCAATTTTTTGGAAAAATCTTTTTGCAAAATTGGGTACACAGCTGAACTTTAGCACTTCCTACCATCCACAAAGAGATGGGAAAACTGAAAGAGTAAATTAAGTCCTTGAAGACATGCTTCATATGTATGTGATGGACAAACCATTCAAGTGGGAAGATTATCTACACTTGGTAGAGTTTTCATATACCAATGGGCAGCAAGCTTCATTGGGCATGAGTCCATTTGAGGCTCTGTATGGTAGAAAGTGCAGGACACTAGTGACATGGGATAATCCAGTAAACAGAATTGTAATTGGGATAGAATTTCTTAATGAAATGGAACAAGAGGTTGCAAAGATTAGGTAGAATTTAAAGGCAGCCCAAGATAGACAGAAAAGCTATGCAGATGAGAATAGAATGCATAGAGAATTCAATATTGGAGATCATGTTTACTTTAGAGTGAGGCCAAGCCAAATTTCCTTGAAGCTTGGAATTTGTGCCAAGCTATCATCAAGATATTGTGGGCCATTTGAAGTGCTTGAAAGGATAGGACCAGTTGAATATAGAATTGCATTGTCTGCTAACACTAGAGCTCATAATATTTTTCATGTTTCTTTGCTTAAGAAATATGTACATGATCCTAACCATGTGATTGATTGGGATGTAATTCAGGTGGAACCTGAGGGAGAGATCCAAACCGAGCCATTATGCATACTATACAAGAAGGTAACATTGCCCCGGAATCGAGCCATCAAACAGGTAAAGGTGGAATGGAAGCACTTCAATCTTGATGAGGCTACGTGGGAGTTGGAGGATGCCATGAAATAGGCATAGCCATTTTTTTTTAGCAAACACCGAGGATGGTGTTATTTGAAGGGGGAGGGAATTGTAATACCCCTAGTTTTGATTTGGAATGTATTTAATCAAAAGTATGTAAATGATGTAAATATGCTAGTATGGATTCCTAGTGTGAAGCTAGGAACTTTTACCCATTGATTTATGCTCCTTTTGTATGTTTGAGAAGCCATGAATTAATGTTGCAAGAGGCTCTCCAATAGCATACAACAGGTTGGACTCATACTACACACACTAGGAAGCACTATAAGGGTTGGATTTCCTGATGGAATTATGGATCAGTGAAGGGAAATCTCTTCCTTTTGTTGTGTGGGGAAGTTGGGATGACTGTCATGGCTTTGATGACTTAGTGAGATTCCTATAGAGCTCTGGTTCAGCTTTTGGATGAGCATAGAGAGCTGAGTGGGTTGTGTGTCGAGAGAGAGAAGCATGTAGGTGTTTCCTTTACCATGGTGGCCTCATAGCCCAACTTGGGGGTGGCCTCTCATTATAGAGAGTATATGCTGGACAGAGTGCCTATGTCGGGTGGAAAATCACTCTTACATAGCCAGTTGCATGGATATTCTTTGTTAAAGATAAGTATTATTTTGTATATGATGTTCATTGATTTTATTTATAATCACGTGTTAATTATGCTTGTAATTGTATGTTGTGTGTGTGTGGATTGAGTTATTTCAATTGAGAGTTTTTATTTACATATCTACACATGCATTTTCGATGATATAAATTCGTAAATACGGATATGGGGTGAGATCTAGAGGCCCCGGTTTAGTTAATTTCCCCTCTGCTGGACGAATTGGGTCAAGGGACGTTACAATTCTATAATACTTGCCTCCCAAGTATTGACCCTACAAGAAATAAGGAGTGGTCAAGTAAGTATTAACCCTACAAAGAAGTAGTAATGACTATGGCATTCTATGGTCAATGATGTGGAAAGTCAAAACAAATAGTGGCAATGAAAAGTTTGAACTAACCTCTTTCCAAGTTGTAACTGAAACACTAGGGAGAATGAAGAAAACCCTATGTTAATCAACATTTGCAAGTTCAATGTAATGAAACATCAATACCTATTTTCAATTTAATCAAACTCTAGCTATCAATGAATTCCAATTGCTTGTCTTCTATTAGCCTCATAGTGAATATTGCGTTGGATGGTTTTCATCAAATGTTTCAAGGTTATGCATTCAAAGGAAAATAATCTTGTATGAAAAGGACCCTATCTTATTAAAAATTGGAGAAATTTTCAAGCATAAGTAATGTTCCACCATGATTCAAGTTGTGTGCATGGTGAAATGATACTCGAATTTTTTCTTAATTCTAAATCAACCTTAATCATGAAAAATCCATTCAAATTTTCACACCATTCAGAATTTAAACTCCCTATATCACTAAATTCCAACAACTAGAGGGGAAGTTGTTGTAGGACTAGATGTCTCCTTATGCACATGGCTCTCACATTTTTTAATTTCATCCAACCCTAATATTATTCTTCATCAAATCACGAGCATTCATTTAGTGACCAACAATGAAGTTATGTCTAGGTTCATACAACTCATCAAGCTTAAACTAGTCATGGTTGGCCCAAGGAAATTAGTTACAATATTGCAATTAAGTAGGGTTGTTGTTTATCACCTGCCCTTTTTGGAATCTATATTGATAATCTAGAAAAGTACATAAAATAGGTTGAGTGCATAAATGCCAACCTTCACTACCACACCATTATTATCTTTTTAAATGCTAACAACATTTTCTTCTTAGCAAAGTAGCTCATAGGCCTTGAAAAGCAAGGGAGTGTCCTCCAATAATTTTGTAATAGGTCTAATTTGATGGTAAACATTAATAAAACCAAAATTGTGATTATAAAATCCAAAATTTCAACCAACTTAAAAATTTCTTTCAATAATCAACTTAAAGACAACCCCTCCCATAAATAATTAGGTGTCAATCACAATCATAAGCTTTTTAAATCATATTATGATTAAAAAATCCATTGTAAAGATGCATAAATTTGGCATTGGGATAAAATGAAACCACTTTTCTCTAGCCTCATAACGTCGATGATCCTCTATGGTTGCAAGGTTTGGGGTGGAAGCATATCTTGAGAAACTTGGAACAAGGTTGTGCAAATCCAAAAAAAGTGCATTACAAGAAAAAGGGATTGGTCAATGATCCTTTGTCCAAGCAAGCAATCTCACCTACCATGCTATCATTATCCTACCTACCAAACTCTAAGCATTAGACTTTCCACCTCTTCTTACTAATTATATTAACCATATATTAACCAAACCTACAATAAATCACACCAAGCATTCTCACCTGCCATGTTATCTTGCAAGGAAAGCATTCTCACATGCCATGATATCCCAACAAGCATTCTCATATGCTATGATATCATGCCAAGCAAGCTATCTCACATGTCAAGACCCATTCTCGCTAGCTCACTATCTTCCTACCCCCTAGAAATTAAGTAATTGCATTTGTTAAGCATACTCAACATGATTACCTTCCAAGAAAAGCAATCTTACTTGCCTACCCCAAAGCAAAAGCAATCATACTCACTAGCCTACCCCAAAGAAAAATAAATCATATTGGCATATCCCCATTCTTGCAACCTAACAAATATGCCAAGTAAGCATACACGTAAGCTAACGAACCTGCCAAGCAAGCATAATCACAAACTAACCCCCAAACCACATTACCGCAAGCTAACGAAGCTTCCAAGCTATCGCGCACTGCTACTACTCATGCTATCTCACATTGTTACTACCAACAATGATTAACCACTACCAATTATTACCAAGACAAATACTTAACCAATGTTGATTAGCTACATCAACTTCATAATTAAAAACAATGCTCCCTATTCATGGAAGCTAGTATCTTCCCCACTGAATGTTAATCTCTAACTTGATAAAATTTATACAAGCACATGCAAATGTGCTTCCCTTCATTGTCCCACAATCGTTCCTAGCCCCTCTTTACCTAAAATGAGTTTAAAGAAAGGATTTCGACAAATGGTTAAAATTTTGGGACATCCAAACAATTATCCCACTCTTATGACATAAACCTAAAATTGAAAGTTGAAAGTAAAGTGTCTAAATTCCTATCAATTGATAAAAATATAATTCACAAAAGAAAATTATATTATTATTAAAACACCATCAATCTCAAACTTAATCATGTTTTGGAGGGTGCCAAGACCAAAAAATAATAAATATATATTTTACTCATTTTCCTAGTTTGAATTACAATGGTAATGGTAGATGGCCTACATTTTATATAAACAATAGTGAAGAGACACAACTCTTCATCATCTAGTGTTTTACATACATTTAAATTATTTATTTGCAACAAATTGTTAACTCATTTATGGTATAATACAAATCATCCCTTCCTAAAATGCTTCATTAAGCATTTATTAAGACAAGTACCTCTATCTAAATTCTTCAATATTCCAATAGCTTTATCTTTTGGAAGGTTCATCCATTTTATAAGTTACCCGTTTACACTTCTTGAATGAGGGACTTTGGTCCTAACTTCTAAGATATCTACATGTTCCAATGCTAGCTTCCCTTCATCATCCAGAAAGGGTAGTTATGTTTATATATGAGTTGTTAGACCTAGTTTTTTCTTCAAACATGAGACATGAAAACATGGTGTGATATCCCCTTGTTCGATATATCTAAGTCATAGGATACTTGACCTACTCTCCTTGAAATTCAATAAGGACAATAAAACTTGGGCTCAAGTTTATGGTTTTTGTAATTTTTTAGCAAGTTCTACTTGTATGGCTTGATTCAGATGAACATCCAAGCTCATACTTCAAATTCATGATCAATTCTATGTATTAGTACTTGATTTGATTCCTTGCCTACTTAAGAAGAGTCTTGAGGATACAAAGGATTTCATCAGAGGTAGCTAGGTAGGTTTTCAAAGTAGGTGCTTTGACATTGGTGACAACCTACTCTTCTATTAATGGTGGTGGATATCCATATAATGCCTCGAAGGGACTCATTTTTTCCATACTGTGATAAATGGTGTTATACCACCATTTGAAATATTTATCCAATTGTGCCACTGTGATTAACAATCATTCACCAAATTCATTGGGTAACCTGCAAGGCATTTATTCACCACTTTGGTCTTTCCATATTTCTGGGGATGGTATGAGGTTCTCATGGTTAAGGTGGTCCCTACTTGGTTGACCACCTTAACCTTATGGCATTTTCCATTGCATAAAGTAGTTTTTGTTCCTAGGGTATTGCGACTTGAAAGTCAGAGGTAGGGTAGATGAACATATTTATTCTTTTTGCTAATCTAGTAGCAATGAAATTATGCACACTACCACTATATATAAGTATTGTTACTCTTGTCTTCTTAATGTAACCAAAATCCTTAAGGGTTTGGGGTTGAGAAAAAACCCTCATCGCAACATTAGAGAGTGTTGGGATGGTGCTTTGATGGCTATATTTTTCAGGGATTTCGGATTCTTCATTTGAATCTTTTTTATGTGTTAGATGGAGATGAATCACCTATTTCTTCCTCTTTGTCACTATTGTTGCTTTGTACTTCACAAAGTAGAATTTATTTTCCTTGCACTTGTGTCCTAGACTCTAGTTAGGTCTGTGACATTTAAACACTATTTTTTGTCATTCTAAATGTTGGTTGGAAAAATCCTTTATTAAGGATAATATACTTTGAACTTGGTTTTTCAGAGTGGGACCAAGGGGGTTGTTAATAGGACATCATTTTTTCTTCAATGATTTTGGCTTTTAATCATGCTTCCTCTATATCCGTGATATCTATCAAATTGAGTTTATTTATTATGTTTTCTTTCAATCATGATATGGTGATGTATAAGAGATGATCATTTATAAGTTAGGCACACAAGTAGTGAGCACATGTAAATCATTAGAAAATTCATCCACCGAACTAGATTGTTGCAATCAAGTGAGTTTAACAAAGACTTGCTTTTCTTTGATATCCTAAAATGTTTTGAAAAAATGTTTTCTAAATGCATCCCAGTCTCTTGTTAATGCTTGGGATATTGAGTGTCACCACAAGAGCCAATCACAATTTGATTTCTTCAAGTGCAACGACACAAAACTAATTCTCTCTTTATTGTCGTACATATGGTTTAACTCAAAATAGTGTTTAAGTCTATTTATATATCTTTCATTCTCTCTATCACCTTCTTCGTAAAATATTGGTATGCCAATTTTTGGCTTCTTCATAAATCCGTCAAGGGGCCCCATATTGGACGAATGTTTTGGTAGTGAAAAAAAAGAGAGCGGGAATTTAGACTACTTACTCCCTTATTCTCACTTTCCATTGTTTCAGCTTGGCTCTTGAGCTCGATGTAGTTCTTGTCCCATTCCTTTATTCTAATTTCCACATCCCTAAGTGTTTTGGGGATATCATCCATCTCATTGATTTTTTGGGGAAAAACTGAGTTTCCCAAAGATCTCATTCACAAAATTTATTAAGTATTCTATCTCATCACGTAACTTTGTGTTGGGTGACATATTGCCGATGTCAAACTACATATTGTCTATGGCACCCTAGTCCTTCTTTGAAGTTCCTCAATTCCTCATAGTTCCTATCTGGAAATGGTGCACCGAGTGTATGTTTCCAATGTGGGTGTATGGCTATTGCTTCTGTGAGGATCTATGTTGAAGGATCTAGGGTGATGGGTCCAATAACAGTGAACCTCAAGCCCTTACATCACACTATAGGTCAACCCTTCCTCATGTACCAAGCCTCCCATGCCTACGATAATATGTCTCATGTATCAAGATAAGTATTATGCCCACACCTACAATAATATGTCATATGTAAGTATGCATAATGTCGATCGCTACCCACATGCCTTCTCTTAAGAAAACCAAGAAAACCAAGCTCCATGGAGGCCCATGAAATGACAATGTCCACAACCCAAAAGCTTTACAAATTAATCTTTTGACACTTTGACTTAGGGAGAAGCCAAATCAATCCCTAGCCAAATATGTGGCGATGCTTTCAGAACCCAAAAGCTTTTTGACATTTTGACTTAGGGAAAACCCAAATTTGTCTACTTAACTTGTTTGAATTGATCCTTTCTAAGGAGTTTGTTGTAATCTCAAAGCTTTGACATTTATATTATGGGGCCCAAAATATTACTATGACGTGCCTCAAACACCCTCAAATATAAATATATCCAAATAATAAGGTTAGAAAAGGTTACGATGAAAGAGACGATGTCAAGTTTTGACCCTCGAATAAATCCAAATACTAAGGCCAAAAAAAGGTTACAATTAAAGAGACGAGGTCAAGTTTTGGCCCTCAAATAAATCCAAATACTAAGGTTGGAAAAGGTTACAATGTAAGAGACGAGGTCAACTTTTGATTTGATGTTGAACTTGAAAACAGAATTTGTCCATCGTTCATTATTGACTCGAACCATAAGTAAATTAAAAGGGTTAAAGTTGCACACCTTTTATGGATAGGTTTCGTCTCTTATTGAGGTAATGCCAACATTGGTAGAAAGGTTTGCCGGATAAATTAATAGGTTTTTATTATTTATATTCAGTTAAATTAGTATTAAAAAAATTTAAAAGTAAAATCATGTTTAGTTAAATTAGAATTTTAAAATCTTTTAATGTTTGAGTGGACATTCTATTTATGAAGGGATTTAAGATTAATTTTGAAAGATTTTTTTGGTGATGGGTGAAATGGAATGTTTTAAAAATTTTAACATGTTTATATTCTAAAAGACTCATCATTATTATTCATTTTTTCACAATTTCGATGATGTGAAATATCTTAAAATGATGTGGGTAGTCTTAAAATGAGCCAAAACCACTATGAACAAAGTTTTGTGCTTAAATTTCCTATCAATTAAGTTGAACTATAACTTTTGACAAAATAACTACTAGATTTGGGGAAGAATTTAAAAGGAAAGAGGTTGAAATTATTCACTAACTTATTCCGTAATAAAATAAGGTATCATAGATTCATCTTAACTTTGATCTTTTAGTTCATGAAAAATGTGTGTCTAGGTTTCTTTTGTCTCCTCTTGGTGTTTAATAGATTTTGGATTAAGATGGATTTATATTGATTACTTAGATGGACACCCTACTCGTTTTGAATAAAGGTAAAATTTCACCACTTACCTTCTTGTATATTAAGTATTTGTTTCTTACAAATTTACTTATAATAGTGCACTTTGAAACTTGGACAAGTGGCAAGGACTAAGGAGTTTCACACCCTCACTTAAAGTTCAAATCTCATAAAGTTCACTTCACATATTGGCCAAGGAAAATTTTAGGGACAAAATTTTGCCATTTAGTTAATTTTCCATTTGTTTTAAAAAATGATTCATCAATTTCCAATATTTTCAAAAACAATTCGCCCAAATTTTATACGATAAATTTATTTTACTTTAAAGAAGTCAAGATTAAATTCTTATAAATTGAATATTTTTACAAAAATATCGCCAAACATTTTATAATTGGCATTTTAACAATTAGTAAGATTTGCTAAGGTTTTCACACTTAAGATAAGTGTGAAGCCTTAAAATTTCTCATGATCTAAACTAAGTTCCATTCCCACGAGTTGTTGGCTTGTGGTAAATATGTGTAATTATGGAGGCCGCTTAAGGTAAGGGTTGAATTTATGGTAACTCTGAGGGTTGGGTTGTGGTAAGAATAAAGTGGTTTATCCAAAAGACATCATAGGGGTTGGGTTGTAGTAAGAATAAAGTGGTTTATCCAAAACAAGTCATGGGAGTTGCGTTGTAGTAAAAATAAAGTGTTTATCAAAAACACATCATGGGACTTGGGTTGTGGTAAATATGTGTATGATAGCATTTATTCAAAACACACCATTTTATTAATGGAAGTAGTGCCAAAACTAAAACTAGCACATAGAAAACTCATAAAATTGAGTTATGGTAAATATGCATGGAGTAAATTAATATTGTAGCAGCAGACCCTCTTTAGGCCACAAATTTGTTAAGAATCCAACAAAAATTCCAAGTAGGCATAGACTTCTACCATTATCCAAGGCTCATGCATGGTAGAACGATGAACTTAGGGGTTTTTCCTAATTTTGAAATCCTACCATAACTAGCACACAAAACTCATAAAATTAAGTTGGGGTGAATATGCATGGAGCAAGTCAAACTTGTAATAAATAAACTCTCTTTTCAACCACAATCTAATAAGAATTCAATCCAAATTTATGGCATGTGCAGAGATCTACCATGATCTAAGGCTCATGCACAGTAAAACAATGCTCTTAGGAGTTTAGAGTCTAGATTAGATTTGAAATTCTACCACAACTAGCACATAAAAACTCGAAAAATTGAGTTGTGGTAAATATGCATAGAGAAATATAACCTTGTAGCAGATAAACCATCTTTCTTGTCAGAAATCTAATAAGAATTTGATAGAAACTTTAGGTAGGAGCAAAGTTCGACCATGATCCAAGCTTGTGCACAATGAAGCAATGCCCTTAAAAGTTTTTCCCAATTTTGAAAGTCTACCACAACTAGCACACAAAAACTATAAAATTGAGTTGTAATAATGTGTGGAATAAGCTAGTCTTTTAGCAAACATATCCTCTTTTTAACCACAAATCTTATATGAATTTAACATAAATTTCAAACAAAAATATAGTTTTACTATGATCCAAAGCCAAAGCCAAAGCCCATACCTATAAAATAATACTCTTATGAGTTTTGCCCAATTCTAAATCCACAATATCATAAAAAAATTGATCCAAAAACATGGTTACATAACATTCAAAGAGTGACACTTCTTTTAATATTTCCAACATAGGATATAGCTTATGAAATCTTGATATATATTTTTTTTATTTTTTTTTCAATGCAATCTCAAATCCATATTTTATTTGGCCTTCTTGTTTTCGGGGAAAACTATAAGGTTAACACTCACAAAAGAAGGATTATTTAAACTCATAATTTAAATAATTTGTTATGGTCTCGAGAGCACTAGTCGTTCAAATACACCAACATATTTTAATGGGGTTTGTGTATTCTCAACAAATATAATAATATCTTACCTCTTCATCGTAGTCTATTCCAAGGGCCTTTGTGGTATATTTTGAAGTTGTGATTATTATTTATTTATTTTTTTATTATCATATCTTTAGTTCTAGAAATTTTCAAGTACCATGTAATTGTTCCGTGGGATCGTGCATGTAATTGTACTCAAACTTAGAATTAGGCATGTTCTTCCACTAAGAAAACCCCAGCCCCACCTGCACTTGTAATGTCTTCGAGTACCCAAAAAATTTGCAGATTATCTTTGTCACTTTGCTTTGACCCCATCATTCGCCTAGACAACATTTTGGAAAGGCTCAATGGAACGAAAAAATATTATAAACACGTGCCTCAAACGCCCTTAAATAAATTCAAATATTAAGGTTTTGGCACAAGTGTCCAAGTTTGAAAAAGTTCACAAATTAGGTCAACTTTTAATTTGCAAAAGCTTAGATAACTTTCCTTTTGAAGGGAACCACCAATCCATTAGAGGTCCACAACTTGACTAACTAAGAAGGAAATGCCAAGGTACCATTTCCCAACCTCTCATGGCAATCATTAAGCGTTATGATTATCCCAACCTCTCATGGCAATCATTAAGCTTTATGATTATCCCAACCTAAGTTTCATGGCAATCCTTAATTGTCATTGATAAATAGGGTTAATTATATATATATAAGTATATTGGGGTTGAGGGTATGAGTGAGCAGTGGGGTATTATGGTTGATCCGATGGAATTCCAGGTTTGAATCCATGTTGGGATTGTTTATTATTGGCAAGGCCTTGTGTGACCATGGTGATAATTCTACTCTCATTGGATAGATAGTTCTTGCAATGCTTCAGCTCGTGGTTTTCATCCAAGTTGTTAGATAGAGAAGCTCGCACAAGTGAGGCAGTTGTGAAGTGGCTTGGATTTCCACGGATTGTTAAAAAAAAAATATGTGACCATGGTGATAATTCTACTCTCATTGGATAAATAGTTCTTGCAATGCTTCAGCTCGTGGTTTTCATCCAAGTTGTTAGATAGAGAAGCTCGCACAAGTGAGGCAGTCGTGAAGTGGCTTGGATTTCCACGGATTGTTAAAAAAAAAATATAGATTGGAATCGTCCCCCATTCACAATTCCATTTTGTTTTGTGCACGGTTTCATTCTTTTTTAGATAGGAAGTGAAAGTGAAAAATGGTTGTTGTTTTTTATAAGGTTTGTCTTTTCTATAATGTAATGACACAATGTATTGGTATATTTTGGTTGGTTATTATGTGGATGTTACAACTTATGAGTTAACTATACTTAAAACTTATCAATTTAGAGTTATTTGATTTCTTAGCACTTATTGGTTTACATTTTCTTCTTCATTAGTTTCTTATTCTTTATTTCTTTTTTTTCTAGGATTTGCTAGTATCTTTTATTAATGATGATCGTTCAATTTCAAATGATAAGTATGTAGAGGAACCACTCACTCCTTATCCATTTTAGTATATTGATCTTACACTTCTTGCTACTCTGTTAGATTTTTAAATGCAGTAACAATAAGGATCACTGAAAGATAAACAAGCACAACATAGACAATAGTACACAATAATTTATCCTGGGAAAACCCTCTCGGGGCAGAAAAACTCAACAAAATTCTTCTATATAGATTCATCAGAATGTACAATAGTATTCCTCATGCAAAGACCCAAAACAAGAAGACTCCAAAAGAAGCTACTCACTTGACTCTATCTCTCCTACTCATGTGAACTCAATGAGTGAGAATGATGACCAAATGAGGAGGTCGAACTCCTCATTTATACTAATCAACTGACTTGACCTTTTTGTTAGGGTTTACACGAGCATACATATTTTAACTTGCGAGAGAAATAAACAGAAATAACAAGCAAACACTTGAGACACACAATATACCCTGGAAACCCCATACAGGGAAAACCAGCACCTAATGAAGATAATCATTACCCTTGACCTAAACCGGCCAAGCCGGGCCAAGTGAGCTCACCCGCTCACCTCCAGGCCACTTTACAATGGAGCCTCCTCAAGCCTTATAAAGGATTCCTTACATGCAATACCATGGGGCAATACCATGGGCTACAACAAACCATGTGCCCAAAAACATGTGCTAGACCTAACCAAATTTGACTCAATCCCGAGTCAAGGTTAACCCTAACAATCCCCCCTTTAAACTTGACTTGGAGTAATCACCAACCCCCCTCAAATTTTTAACCGAGGAATCTCACATACACCCCTTATCACCTAGGTCTTTCTCCTGACTTTACTGGTGAGTTACCAGGGGTATGCATGCCTTACCAGGTCTTACAGCCATATGCCCTTTTACATGCAAGCCACTCCATTATTTTATTTTTTTTCATGTGTCTTCATGGTGACTACACCATTACCATCCATTGCTCCATCCTCTCGCTTTTCCATGCTCGCTTTCATGCTCATCCTACCTTGCATTCTTGCCATACTTGTTTTCTTTGCCTTTTCATTTCTCATGTGCAGAATTTTCATATCACCAATTTACACCTATATGCTTGCCATACTTATCATATGCCATCTCCCACATTCTTGACCATGATTCATAAACTCATGCTCCATCATTTCATATACCCAAAACTCATAAACCATCAACCATCATAAAGCTCTTCTCAAACTTAAACCACTAATTCTTTTAAAATATTCCATTTGTAAAATGAAATTGCATAAATTCTTTTTCCCCATTTTAACATAGGTCCACCCTCCATAAAATCCATTCACGTGATGTGGGAGAAAAATATACCTTTTATAAGTCACATTTAAAATTACATTGTTCCTACCTCGCATTTATCCACGTGAATTTCCTTTTACCTCACACATGACATAAATTTCCTTTTCCTTTTACTTTACACATAACATGGAATATGATGTCATAAAAAAACATTTTAAATGTTTTTACCTTCACATCGATTTACCTCTCTCCATGCGATTTAATGGTTTTCCTTCACACCGACTTGAATGGATTTTTCTCCACGAAAAATTATTTTTACTATGGAGACTTCGACGGTGGCTCTCTCGAGGATACAAGTGGCTTCTTCTTGGTTCCTTTTCACATGAATTTATTTTCTTCAATGGTTCATTCTTCACGGATCAGCTCATTCTTCACGGATCAGCTGATTTACTCATGCACTGTCCAGATCCTTTAGACAAGAAATCATGTCATATCTACACCTTTAGCCACCAGATCTAACATATCACCTTCTTGGAGACTCTTGTTCATCGATTTGTGGTGATCATTCTCCATTTGGTCTAGAGTCTAGCTGGATCATGACAGGCCGCACCAAATACCCATAGCTACAGCAGTGGCGGCTGCTCCTTTCACGCCCTCCTTCATGTCCATTTTCCTTAGTGACAACACTCTATTCTTCAGCTCCTTCACTAAAACGTGTCTCCAAAGTAGAACGCGGCTCCACCAAATCGGATCTGGGTTTTCTACGGCAGCGTTACGGTAAACAAATATACCTCTGCGCACACCCAGTACGATCACTTTTCCATACTGTGTTTAGAACCAAGGCTCCTTCTTGCCTCTCTGCTCTGCATAGATCTGCGGCCTTCCGCTCGTCATACAGACACATTGGCTATGCACTATGGCCTCATACCTCCACCTTGCCACCGATCTAGGTCTCTGGCAGCTTTCCACCATCCAGGGCATCACATCCTCTATGCCCTCTCGGCTCTGCACACTTACAACATTCAACCAACACAATATATGCTAAACCATGGCTCTGATACCAGTTGTTAGGGTTTACACAAGCATACATATTTTAACTTGCGAGAGAAATAAACAGAAATAACAAGCAAACACTTGAGACACACAATATACCCTGGAAACCCCATACAGGGAAAACCAGCACCTAATGAAGATAATCATTACCCTTGACCTAAACCGGCCAAGCCGAGCCAAGTGAGCTCACCCGCTCACCTCCAGGCCACTTTACAATGAAGCCTCCTCAAGCCTTATAAAGGCTTCCTTACATGCAATACCATGGGGCAATACCATGGGCTACAACAAACCATGTGCCCAAAAACATGTTCTAGACCTAACCAAATTTGACTCAATCCCGAGTCAAGGTTAACCCTAACACTTTTTACCAAACACGGCCGACTTGAATCTCCTAGTTGGGCCGACTTGTCTAATTCAAAATAAAATATTATTTTCTAGATCTTTCCAAGCCGACCTAACATTTAGGGTTTACATTGTCTCTTTCAATGACTTTTACATGATCAATTACATCAATAATAATCCCCATAGGGTGTACAATACAAATGATGCAAATAAGAATATATTATGAAGTTACATTCTTCAACACTCCCTCTTAACAAGGAAGGTATCCTTCTGACATCGTCACCATCGTCTTCCAGTTGCTGCACTTCTTGTACTCTGACTATTGACATCTGACATCTCCCGAATCTATATATCATTAGAAGTTTCACAGAGACAACCCATTTTCATGTTGGATATAACTCTCCACAGAGCCATCCATTTTTCATGCTGGATGTGACCTAGATCCAATCTAGGACTTCAACATCCACATTGGGATCTCCCCTTGGTGATACGACCAGTCGTACTGGGATCCACCCCTGGAGATACAACCAACCACACTGGGATATACCCTTGGATATATGACCAACCATGTTGGGATCTCCCCCTAGTGATACCACCAGTCACCATGCATCCCGCTCAATCCAGTTCGTCGAAGAGCCTACATGCACCAGTTCAACCCAGTCTGTTGGGGAGCCTACATCTAACATAGGGATCTCCCTTGGTGATACCAACAACCATGTCGGGATCTACCCTCGGAGATACAACCAGCAACTCTAGAGATACAACCAGCCAAGTTGGGATCATCCCATACAATGACCAGTCCTTTTTCATACTCGGTGTACACCACTACAGAGCCATTCCTTTTTCATACTGGATATAGATATCCTGTAGAGCCAATCCTTTTTCATACTGGATGCACACCACTACAGAGCCAATCCTTTTTCATACTGGATGTAGATATCCTACAGAGCAAGTCCTTTTTCATACTAAATGCACACCACTACAGAGCCAGTCCTTTTTAATACTAGATGTAGATATCCTGCAAAGTTGGTTCTTTTTCATACTAGATGGAATTGTCCTCTTCCGCAAACCAAGCAATCCATCTGGTGAGTCCATCCTAGGAGCTCCATTACATTACACACCACAACTACCTGCATTACCTCACCACTCATCTAGATCCTCTCGTAGCCTAGGAGACTCAATTACGTCACATGATACGTGACTACCTGCTACCTCATCTGATCTCATCACTCCCTCTTGATTTGGACCACTCCAAGCTTGTCCCTGAAGTACTCGAACTTCACCCTCGACAAAGGCTTGGTCAACACATCAACTATCTGCTCCTCAGTTTCTATATACTGGAGCCTCACTACTCCATTCTGCACCATATCCCAGATATAGTGATACCTGATCTCGATGTGCTTCAACGTGTCATGAAACACTGGGTTCTTAGACAACTTCACACAACTCTGGTTGTCACAAAAGACACAAGTCGCCTCTAACTCGAGATCAAACAATCCTGATAGCAACTTCCGAAGCCACACTGCTTCGCATCTTGCTGAACAAGATTCCATAGACTCGGCTTCGGCTGTACTGATTACCACACTCGTTTGCTTCCTATTGAACCATGAGATCATACCTAATCCCAAACTAAGGAACACCCAGATGTGCTATTTCTATCAGTGACACTCCCGGCCCAATCTGCATCCACATAACCTTGTGCGTTAATATTTTGATCTGATGCAAATATGAGGCCATAATCAATTGTACCCTTGAGGTACCTCAGCACATGCTTTGCCGCAATCAGGTGAACATGTCTCATCTCTACCATATACTGACTTGGAGTGTTCACCGCAAAGCACAAATCTAGTCTCGTGTTCGTCAAGTACATGAACGAACCAATCATCTACCTATATAAGTGGCATCCACCAGTTTTGAAGAAGTATCACTCAGCAACTTCAAATTCAATGCCATAGGTGTGGCCATAGCCTTACAATCCATCATCCTGAATCTCTTCAGGATCTCTACTTTCTATTTTTCTTGACTCAGGAAAAGTTCCTCTGGATTCTACCACACCTCAAGACCTAAGAAATATGCATCATACTCAAGTCTTCAAACTCTACAGAAAGCTTCCTCTTTGTTTCTGCTATGAGCTTCTCATCACCTGTCAAAAACAAGTCATCTACATATAACAGTAGAATCACAAGATTTCCTTCTTCAACCTTGTAGTAAAGGTTGGAATCCGCTTTACTCTTGGTAAATCCCAAGCTTGTCAGAAATCCATCTATCTTGGCGTATGATGTTCTGGTACCTGTCTCAAACTACACCACATATACTTCCTCTCTGTGAGGGGAGACATTCAGTATCACTCTAAGCATATCCCTGAGATACTAAGGAAAACAACCTTTTCCATGGATAGAGGCTAAGTGATAATGTCTCTCAATCTGTGTTGTAGTCACTCCCTCTGAAGTGGAGCTTTTATGCTCCCTTTGTAATTGAGAGATATCCTCCCTCTGCATCTTGTACTCTCTGCATTGGGACATTCTGCACCAGAGTGATTGGTAACCTTTTCTTATGTTGATATTTTGTGTATCCATCTATGTCATCTCTCTAGGTCACTGGATACCAAGATCTCAGAATCTGTTGCAAGTTCTCTCTTGTACCCATCTATGAGCTCCTCATCTTCAACCTTGTAGTAAAGGTTGATATCTCATCACTCTAGGTGATCCCCAAGCTCATCATGTTATCCCATGGGTGCCTTCTGAGCCCAAACAAAGCCTTCTTCAATCTACGCACATGTGGTTCTCTGTAGAGAGTCCTGAATCCTAGAGGTTGCTCGATATACACTTCTACTTCGATTACACAATCTATCTAGTGTAATATCCACCACTGAGGAAGTGTGTGTGGCCACTAGAGCAATGTCTCCTCATAGTCGACTCCCTCTTTATAAGGGAACCCTTGCTTTGTACTTCTATAGTATGCTTGATTTCGTAAATTTGAATGTCATAGCTGAACCGTCGTCACTTGTTCTTTGGAACAAGTCTTATCATTATTCTCTTGTAGGTGATGGTACACAATATTTCCTACAAGTCAAGTTCAGTTGCATGATTATAAACATTTCATAATTTTCAAAACAACTTCTTATGCATAAATACATGGGTCACACAATCATGCAACTATCTTAGCCAATGCTTCAACACAACATTCATCCATATCCCGCATTCATATGGTAACTTTCTAAATGCCTTCCATCTCTACCCTAAGAACGTTATTAAGAGCGTGCACTACTCCTAACATGTCAGCAAAGAGATTTCATTCTAGATAAGTAGAAATGGAATGTTGTACAACACTATAGGCCACTTACCCATCACATGCATATTAGTAGTATACCGTTCATTAATGCAAACACTCTAACATGCATAATACACTTCCTAAATCTAGGAATATAAATATGTACACAACTGGACAATATCATTTAAGCAATTATATATACAGGAAATGACAATTCAAATACTTATCTTTGTTTGTTTGGTAGGATCCCTCTTGATCCTAGCAGGAATTACTAGAGTCTCTGACAATTTGCTCTACTCCATCATCTAATTCTGAGGACTTGTGCCTTTCTTTCTTGTGATCGACAATGCTGAGCAAGTATTCTACACCATAGATCACATGGAACTATGTATTGGTGTTGAATGTGTGTGTCCCTTCTTCTTCATCACCAATCCCCTTCTTATCCAATGCTGAGATGGATAAGAGGTTCTTCGATCTTCCGTGTTTGAATTCTTCTGGATCAAAATACATATTCCTCATCACTGGAGGAATCTTCTTTAGCCTTCTTCCTAGATGGTTCATAATCCTCTACAGCATGAGCATGATGTCTTTTCTTATTTTCTTCTTTGTTTCCTTTCTTCTTGGGACAATATTCCAAAAGTGCATTGAACAAGATGAGCTTCTTCCTGGAACATATCCCTTGAATATATGACTCCCATGATCTTGGAAGACCATTTGGGGTAGTGATCACTAGTTTTGCATTTTCAACCTCGTCTCCAATGGAAATTAACTGATCTTTGATGTTGGAGACCCTTGTAAAGGAAGATTGGATACTTTCATTGCTTTGCATCTTCACAGCCTTAAGTTGAGTCCTCAAGGTCATCTTCCTATTGATGTCGGTTCCTTCAAACAATATCTTCAGTGCATCAAACATCTCTTTCAGAGTCTTCAGAGAAGAGATATGTGGGATCAAGTGATCCTTGATGGAGTCAGCTATGATCTTCTTAGATTTTATTAGATTCTTCTTATGCTTGTCTTTATCCTCATCTCCCTCCGTCTCTGCAACTCCTTCTATGAGATACTTTTTCAATTCATGCTTTTCTAGGATGAGCGTCACCCTATACTTCCATGCTCGAAATTTCTCTGCCCCTTCAAGCTTATCCTCAAGCTCGGTATGATTTGTCATCTTGATAAACTTGATAAATGAGAACCTCAAATGGAAATAGAAGGAGTATAACTTACCAAATGAGATGCTCCAATCAGAATTTGATTTTTGTGATTCGGCTTCAAGAGGTCCTAAGGTTTGTTAGAGAAACCCTAATTTCTCAACTTATGAATCTTGAATATTTGAGAGGAGGAAAAGATGTGCCTCCCCAAGGTGGGCTGAGAAAATGTACTCTTTCTCCAATTCTGTGGACAGATCCTCCAAAAACTTGATTTCCTAGTTCTTTGAGCTGTAGTGGTGGGCCCAAAAATGAAAGTCCTTAGATTGGAATTCCGCTTCAATAGAAAGATGTGCCCTAGTGAGGCGAGTGCTTGGACCCTCTTTTTTAGATGATTTGTGAAGAATTATTCCAGAAATAGAAACCCTAGTTTCTACAGTTGCAGCAGCTGTACAATGTTTTCTTTCAGGCCAACTCCGATACCATGTTATATTTTTAAATGTAGTAACAATAAGGATCACTGAAAGATAAACAAGCACAACATAGACAATAGTACACAATAATTTATCCTGGGAAAACCCTCTCGGGGCAAAAAAACCCAGCAAACTTCTTCTACATAGATTCATCAGAATGTAGAATAGTATTCCTCGTGCAAAGACCCAAAACAAGAAGACTCCAAAAGTAGCTACTCACTTGACTCTATCTCTCCTACTCATGCCGACTCAATGAGTGAGAGTGATGACCAAATTAGGAGGTCAAACTCCTCATTTATACTAATCAACTGACTTGACCTTTTTACCAAACATAGGCAAATTGACTCTCCTAACTGGGCTGACTTGTCTAGTTCACAATCAAATATTTGTTTCTAGATCTTTCCAAGCCAACCTAACAGTTAGGGTTTACATTGACTCTTTCAATGGCTTTTACATGATCAATTACATCAATAATAATCCTCGTAGGGTGTACAATACAAATGATACACATAATACAAATAAGAATATCTTCCGAAGTTACATTCTTCAACATACTCTTCTTCCAAAATGGGGCCAAAAAACAAGGGAACTTATTAGGACTTGCTCCCAATGCAATCCAATTGGTTCAACTCTTATGGCTAATAACACTAAACCTAAAGATTCTCAAACTTATAAAGAAGCAAGTGATCATCCCAAATGGGAAGAAGCTATGGAATAAAAAATGCATTGCTTATTGAAGAATGACACTTGGGATGTTGTTCCTCTCCTTAAAAGTCATAAAGTTGTTTACTGCAAGTGGGTCTACAGAACTAAGTTTAGCAAATAGAAATGTGGAAAAATTCAAAGTTCACCTTGTTGCTAAAGGTTTCTCCCATGTTGAATGTATTAACTACTCATAGAATTTTGCACATGTTGCAAAGTTGAATTCAATCCAATTTTCTCTCTAATTTGTTTTATTGCAGGGTTGGGAGATATGTCAAATGGATGTGAAAAGTATCTTTATACAAGGATACTTGAACAAATAAATCTACATGGAATAAAATCTATTCTTTTTCCAAAGTGACTCCTCCCATGTTTTCCAACTGAAGAAGCTAATTTATGGTGTCAAGAAAGCTCCCCAAGTTTCTATGAAAAGATGGACAATTTCTTTCCTGGTTCTAGTTTTTTGATATGTCGGCTATATCCTCATGTCTACACCTAACATGTTAATAATGAGCTCCTAATCCTTTTGCTTTATGTAGATGACTTAATCATCATTGGAAATGATCACCACCATATCAACGATGTGAAATATATTTGTATGACTCAGTTTGATATGTCTAACTTATGCCCTCTTCATTACTTCCTTGGTCTTCAAGTATAATAATGCAAGAAGGATATATTTGTTTCACACTTTAAGTATGCCCTTAACCTTCTTCACAAGTTTCACATGGAATATTGCAAGTCTATCGCACTCCTTCTCAACCAAGTGTCAAAATATATGCCAAGTATTTAACACATAAGGATGATCCTACCTTATATAGATAGATGGCAATAAATCTTCTCTATTGGATCCATACCTAGTCAAACATACCCTTTGTTATTGGTTTAGTCTCTCGCTTCATGCAATATCCATACGAAATTCATTGGGAGACAACAAAGCATAGATTCTTATACATTCAAAGTACTTATCAATTTGGCATCAAGTATTCTAAAAATGGGATTTTTTCTTCCTTGGTGCATTCTACAAACTCAAATTGAGTAGGTGATGTTGATGATCAAAAGTCTACTTTTGGTCATACTTTCAACCTTGGTTTTATTCTTATCACTTGATCTAGCAAGAAGTAATGTGTTATTTCATTTCTTCTACAAAGGTAGATTATTATGGCATTGTTAATGTCAACCAAGAAGCTTTTTTTATTTGACAATTACTCAAGTGTTTGGTTTTCCCCAAGCACCACCTACTACTCTTTGGTGAAACAATTAGAGTGCTATTCACATTGATCACAATCCATTTGAGCACCAACACACAGAAGCCATCGATGTCCATATACACTACATACAACCACTCCTTCATGATCATGTTTTTGGCTTGCAATTTTTTTGTTATGAAGATTTAGGTGCAGATATGTTTACTAAGCCACTCACTAAAGCCAAGTTCCTTCATCTTGGATATTGGCCCAAGGTGAGGGAAGTTTTCATTATGGCGATATAGCATTTAATCCTCTTTTCTTCCCATGAAATCTAAGTCAATCTGATAGGGGGATGTTTATGCATAATTATTGGGCATGTATAACTATTAATTATGCACAATAAATTAGCTTTGTAAATATATAAAGAAAGCTTTAGAAACATAAAATAATAAGATAATCATCAAAGTAAGCTTTGGAAACACTTGAAAAATAAGCATTATAATCATCAAATTAAGCATTGGAATTATCAATATAAAGTTGATCCACCTTAGTTAACCTATCTTGATCTTATCATATATAGATGGATCCATAGTTGGAAGTAAGCTTAAATTGGAGGATCGAATTATTGAAAGCTTAGTTATTTGAGAAGTGCCTTAGCGAACTAAAAACATGTAAGTAGTTGGAATTCAATTGATTGCTATATGTATTGGACCTTGGTTCTCCTTGTACCAAGTTGTTTGAGGTGATAGATTAAAATATATTTTTTTTCTTTATGACCGTGGATGTTTCCCTTTCAAAGGTTTTACTATGTAATATCTTGTTCCTTCATGAGTTTTCTATTTCACTTTGATTGTGTGACCGTGTTCAATTTCAAACAAGTGGGCATTGATATTCATGCTTCTCATTTTTATTAATAAAAAATATAGTGCACGCATTTGTTACATAAAAAGGTTCCACAAGCATTAAGATGATAACAAAGTGTCCATATCAATTACTCAAAAAGTTGCCATGCAAGTGCAAAATATCGATTGTTTACATTAAGATTGCACATACTATTAAATTGTATATCTACAACAAAATCACAAAAAGTATATCTACAACAAAATCACAAAAAGTATCTAGAGCAGTTGGCCTACTAAAAACATCATACCAAGCACTAATGAAAATAACTCATGCACCAAACTAGGGATCTATCAATCAAGGTTTGGGCCATCCTTTAAGGTTTGGCCCACCATTAGTTGTATACTCAAGCTCGATCTTAATTAGCTCACACCAATCATTTCTCTTCACAAGTTGTTCTAGTTCAGAAATCGATAAAAACACTATAAGAAACTTATCAAATAAAAAACATAAAAATTAATTAGGAACAACTAATGTATCACTCTCGACACTTGATCAATTTTATGTCAAATGAATTGAAAAATTGAATAAAAGTAAAAACCCCATTGTAGAACATTATTCTAAAATGTTTCAAAACTAACACAAATATACGACTCCATATCAACCTTGATAACTTACAAGTAAAATCATCATGATAACCAAACTAATTACAATAACTCCTGCTCACCATCATGCATAATCATCCAATAATATCCTTCAATATTTTATTATGGCTTGTATGTTTTCCAAAACCCATAGGTGCACACCCAAGTATTTTTGTAAGTAAACCCATAATTTATCTATGATGGTCTCGAGAGCACCCAATATTTCAAATACCAATATAATTATTTTTAACTAAAAGAATACCTCTTTGTCTTTTGTATATGGTATTTTATTTTTATATTTTTTTCATATCATCTATGTAGTATTTGACATATAAGCATAATGTTGTAAGATAATTTTTTATTATATAATATGTTGTGTAAGTTATTTTATTATATTTTATTTGATGAGATCTAAAATTTCAATTATTACCCTAGCTTTTTTGTTGTAGGATCATGGAAAACCAAGTTTTTAAAGAACCCCACCTGCAATGGCAATGTTGGGAGAAAAAAACAAATATTTAGAATTTGATGTCTGACATTTTGCCTGATTTATGGGAGGCCAGATCATTTCCATGGACAAAATGTATATGTTAGGATGGGTTTCCGGATAATCCATGGTCGGCATTTTTGTTGTCGACGTTTCGAATCCCAAGCTGGATTCATCATTAGGATAGATTATGGGCAGAGAAGTTGCTAGTCAGGCGTATAAATAGATAGATAGGGATGCCCAATCCTTTCCCCTTCCGACTTATTCCTTCATCTTCATCTTCCTACGATTCTCCAAAAGATTCCAAAAACTCTTTAAAAAATAAGAAAATAATCAAGAAACCCTAAATGGTGATTATTACTAGTGTAAATGATAATATAATTATAGTAGTTCAAAGTAATAATCTTAAGAATAATAATGATGATCATGAAACCTTAGTTAATGATTTATACTAATAATTCTCCAATAATGATTATTATTAATAATAATAGGGTTATTCAAAATTATTCAAAAGTATTATAATGATAACATGGTAGGTGATATTGTACTACAACAAAACACACAATTAGTGCATAATTTTGCATCATTTTTTAGTGTAATTTTTTTCCATTTCAGTTGGAAAATTTGGTACCAAACTTGACATGAAATTGCAAAATTTTAAAGCACCTATATTAGCGCTAGGCTTAACACCCCAAATAGAGCCATCTTTATCACCCCTTTTAGCGCCCTCTTTATAGCCTAAGTTAGTGCCCTCTTTAGTGCCTACATTAGTGCTATGTTTAGCACCTTAAATTGTGTCAGGGTTAGTGCCCTGTTTAGTGCCAACAGCAACGTCTGGTTTATCACCATAAATAGAGCCTAAAAGAGGACATTTTCTCTGCTTTGAGCATTTGATTTAGAAACACATTGTTAGAATATTTTATATTCCTTGGAAGGTAATAATGTCTTTGTATCATGTCGGAATATATACACAATCTTATGTAAAAGAGTAATACAGTATATCTCATATTCATTATGGTAAAATATACTCTTGATATTCATTATTATATAAATAGATGTTATTATGGAGAATTATATTATCCCACATGTAATATGTGAGAGTAATTCCTCCTCATCTCTTAGTATATAATAGAGTCAAGGGAGTCACATCACTAATTGTGATCTTTACTTATTCACACAAGTATTGCTATATTGTATTGGGGTTATTAGCATTACTCTGTTGTAAGCTTGAGGGAGATATTCTGGAGATAATAGAAAACTATCTTCCCGTGGACGTAGCCCAATTGGGTGAACCACGTATATCTGGTGTACTATTTTCTCTTGTTCCCTTTTTTGTACTTATTGTTGATATATTATTGTTTTGCATAGATAGGTAAGCTAGTTTAGATAGATCCATATCTCTGACATGGTATCAGAGCTTGTTGCTATGATCTAGCACCTTCTATTGCTTTCAAACAATATTTTATCATTTGGGCATTGTTTCTTTCTTGTAGATTTGCTTTCTATCTGGTAGCCATTAGGCTTATTTTCAGATCTGGGCATATTTCTGCAGTTTTTTACTTCTAACCCTAACCTTGTTGTGTAGATTTTTGTAGAAATTTTTTCAAGGGTTTCTTGATGTTATTTTTGTAGATCTATATGTTTTTTGGATTCTCATCAAGGAGATCTATCTTCCGATTGTCAAAAACGACAGTTTTCGTCCAAGTTTGGTAGACTTTGTGCAGGTTTTCGTTTTCGGCATAATCGGCACTGTTTTTGGCCTTAAAATGGACACTCACGACTTTTCTTCGCAAAGAACCACGGTTAACCGCAACTGTTCCTACTGCGAACCCGCGAATAGACTACAGAATCGCGACATCTCAGTGTGCAGACCCGCGTATGCTTCGTCATACTCACGACTGTTCCACTGCCGAAATCGCATTTACTTCAGTTTATTCACAACCCTTCCTGTGTTGAGCTCACGAATGCTTCGGTAGAACCGCGACCTTATAGTATAGAGACCCACGAGTAGCCACGACTCCATTACACCGCAAAACACAGGTAACCGCGACTCTTGCCGTACAGAACCCGTGTTTTTTCAGTGTTATTCGCAAGTCCACTGTGGTAAAACCTACGAGTGACTTTTCTTAGCACTTTTCAAAAAGGGATGTAAGTAAAATTTTCTTTCCTTATTGTTTTTTCTACTGTGTTTCTCCAGTTCAGTACGGTAAAGTATATTAGTTTTTTGTTTTTCACTTTCTTTCTCTTGTCATTTCTAGCATTTGGGTTTCTTGTCAATATTTCTATCATTATGAATTCAGAAGTAGCTTTTGTTCCTGAACTTGTTGGTCCTAACTATCTTGCATGGAAGAGAAAAATGATTGATGTTCTCAGGAGTAAGAATCTATGGAGAATTGTTAATGGTGAACACATGAAACCTGTTGATGCTCAAGCTTTGGCTGTATGGGAAGATAAATGTGATCAAGCAAGAGGGATTATTGGTCAAACGGTTGCATATAGTCTTCAGGTAAGTATAGAGGCATAAGATAGCCCCATTGAGGTATGGAAAATTCTTGCTTCTTTATTTGAAAAATCTGATGATGTTTCTGCTTATTACCTTGAAAATAAGATTTTTGAGCTAGATCCTACTACCTTTGAAAGAGTAGAATTATATCTTGTTGAAGTGAAAACTTTAAATGAAAAATTAAATAATTGTGGTAAAGATTACAAGAAAACAAACACTGCTCTTATAATTCTTGTAGAACAAAAATTGACATCTTGTTTTGATATGTTCATTCAAACTAGGAATAGAGCTCTTGAATTGTCTTCAAATACCACAAAACCTACTTTTGATGATTTTTGTAAAGGGTTGATAAATGAGCAAGAAAGGTTAATTGTTTCAGGACAACTCTCACCTAATAAAGCTCTCATGGCACATAATAAGAATCCTAAGAGAAGTTTTAATAATGTTAAAGGTTCTAATTCACATACTTCAAATCCTACTAGTAACTCTCGTAATGATTCTAATGCACATCATGACAATAGTAAGATGAAGAAAGTGTATCCTCTTTGTAAACATTGTAGTAAAACTAACCGTCCTGAAAAGAATTGCTTTAAATTGAAATGTTTAAAAGCTAAGGATAAAAAGAATGGTTCTGATGAATCACAAGTAGCTTTGTGTGCTTCTGTTGTTTCTTCTAGTAATTTTTATTCTAATGTGGAATGGATAATGGATTCTGGTGCTTCTAAACATATGACTGGTAATGCTTCTTTATTTACATCTTATGACAATAATAAAAACACATCTTAGAAAGTATCTATAGGTGATGGTAAACAACTTTCCGTAATTGATTCTGGTAATGTTAATGTTGCTAATGGTCAATTGGAAGATGTTTTTCATGTTGAAAATATGCCCATCAACTTACTTTCTATTTATCGTGCATGTCAAAAAGGATATAAATTTGAAGCTTGGCCTGATAAATATGTTCTTAAAGATATCAATCAAAATTTCAAAGTAGTTTCTTCTGGTCTTATTGATCATACTGCTAGTTTATAAAAATTTGTTGGTTTTAATTCAACTAAAAGACAACCTTTTTATTCCTATGTTGCTCATGCTGATGCACTAAGTAAATTATGGCATGAAAGATTAGGTCATTTGAATTATGGTAAAATGCAAATGTTAACTAAAATGGTACTTGGCTTGCCTAATATTTCATCTACTAACGGTTTTTGTGAAGGTTGTGTTCTTGGTAAACATCATAGAGAAATGTTTGATAAAGGTAAAGCTTGGCGTGTTAAAGAATATTTGCAATTAATTCATAGTGACATTTGTGGTCCTCTTGACGTTCTTTCTATATCACATGCAATCTATTTTCTTACCTTTATTGATGACTTTAGTAGAAAATCATGGGTTTATTTTTTGAAACATAGAAGTGACATTTTTTCTAAATTTCAAGTATTTAAATCCTTGGTTGAAAATGAATATGGTAAAAAGATTAAGACTTTAAGAACTTATAATGGTGGGGAATTCATTAAGAAAGAATTTGAAGTATTTTTATTTAAACATGGAATTCAACATCAAAAGATTGTTCCTTACACACCTCAACAAAATGGTGTTGCTGAAAGGAAAAACAGAACTTTAGTTGAAATGACTAGATGTATGCTTTATTCTAAAGGATTACATAAGAAATTTTGGGCCGAAGCCATAAGTTGTGCTAACTTTATTTTAAATAGAGTTCCTTCAAAATCTGTTAAGCATGTTACCCCTAAGGAAAATTGGAATGGAAAAACACCAGATATTAGTAACTTTAAAGTGTTTGGTTGTGAATGTTGGGCTCATATTCCCGGATGAAAAATGAAAAACGTTAGAACCCAAGTCTCACAAGTGTATATTCATTAGTTATTCTGAGGATTCTAAGGCTTATAGGTTGTTTGATCCTTCTAATCAAAGTGTCATCATTACAAGAGATGTTCAATTTATTGAACTCTCTCCACCACCTAAGTATGTCGAATATCATGTTACTCTGAATATTCCCTAATCATCTGTTACTCCTATCTCGATTGTTCCTTCCAGTTCTGTGGCTGGTCTTAGTTCACCTTCTTATTCTTCTTCAAGTATTCCACCTAAATGTCTCGAAGCTCCTAAAGTGACTTCTGTCCCTTCTAACCTTCCTGTTTGGGCCCAGAAAACTCTTGAATCTGTAGGAAGTGATATCAGAATCCCTTCCGATAGTCATATAACTAGATCTAACTTTGCTCTTATGACCAAAGTTTTGGCCACAAATAATCCTAGTACTTATGCTCAAATTAAGGATAAAACTCATTGGTAACAAGCTATGTCTATTGAGTATGATTCTCTTATGAAAAACAAGACTTGGTATCTTGTTCCTCTTCCTTTGGGAAATAATTTAGTTGGTTATAAATGGGTTTATAAAACTAAATTTACTGCAGAAGGACAGATTGAAAAGTATAAAGCTAGATCAGTGCAAAAGGTTTTAATCAACTTGAAGGTATAGATTATAATGAAACTTTTGCTCTTGTTGCTGAAATGAATACAATAAGAACCATTTTATCTATTGCTACATCTTATAAATGGGAAATACACCAAATAGATGTTAAAAGTGCTTTTTAAAATGGTGATCTTAATGAAGACATTTATATGCAACAGCCTCCTGGTTTTATTAATGTTGAATCATCAAGTTTAGTATGTAAATTACACAAGTATTTATATGGTCTTAAACAAGCACCTAGGGCTTCGTATGATAAAATTGATGCATATTTCTTGAATAATGGTTTTAAGCATTGTATATCTGATCCTACCCTGCATGTTAAGCATGTTGATGATAATATCATTGTTATTGTTTTGTATGTGGATGATCTTATTATCACTGGAAGCCAACTTGTTCTCATTCAAATTATGAAAAGTGACCTTCAAAAGCAGTTTGAAATGGCTGATCTCGGTATATTGCACTATTTCTTGGGTCTTCAAATTTGGCATCTGGCAGACGGTATTTTTCTCTCTTAACCGAAGTATGCTACATATTTATTGGCTCGTTTCCACGTGAGTGATTGTAAACCTACTCCTACGCCTTTTTAGTTCGTTGTAAATTTAACTGTTGAGTGTACTAATCCTCTTGTTGATGCTACTCTTTACCGTCATCTAGTCAAAAGTTTGATATATTTAACTCACAACAGACCAGATCTCTCTTTCGTCATCAGTATGGTTTCACGGTTCATGCAGCAACCTCATGAAAGTCATTGGAAACATCAAAGATAATTCTGAGATATTTACAGGGGACATTGTACTATGGTGTTTTTTATTCGAGCAGTACTACAGTTTCACTTTCTAGTTATACAGATTCTGACTAGGCAGGAGATAGTTCTGATCGACGGTCAACTACTGGTTATATATTTCAACTTGGTTCAGGTCTGATTTCTTGGTCCAGCAAAAAGGTGAAGACTCTTTCTTTATATTCGTGTGAAGCAAAGTATAGAGCAACAAAAGAAGTAGTTTGGTTACGACATGTTCTCACTAAGCTTGGTCTGGTTTCGAAATCGTCCACTGTGTTGAAATGTGACAATTAGGCAATTCAACTTACTTATAATCTGGTATATCACTCCAAGACAAAGCATCTCGATATTGATGTTGATTACTTATAATCTGATATATCACCCCTATGAATTAAGTAATTTCACCTACCAAGAATACTCAACATGATCATCTTCCAAGCAAAGCAATCTTACTTGCCTACCCCAAAGAAAAAGCAAACATACTCACTAGCCAACCCTGAAAAAAAAAACATACTTTCCTATGCCAATTCATGCGACCTAATGAAGATGCCAAGTAAGCATACTTGCAAGCTAACGAACCTACCAAGCAAGCATACTCACAAGATAACCCCCATACCACATTAACACAAGATAATGAAACCTGCCAAGCTATCTCGCATTTCTAGTACTCTCGCTACCTCACATTGCTACTACTAAAAATTATTTAACCACTACCAATTACTACCAAGACCAATGATTAAACAATAATAATTAGCTAGAACTTCATAATTAAAAACAATAATCCCTACCCCATTCTATTAATGGAAGCTACTATGTTCCCCATTGAATGTTAATCTTTAATATGATAAATTCTATACAAGCACATGCAAATGTGATTCCCATCATTTCCCACAATATTTCCTAGCCTCTCTTTGCCTAAAATGAGTTTGGAGAAAGGATTTTGACAAATAGTTAAAATTTTGGGACATCTAAACAATTATCCTACTCTTATGACATAAACCTAAACATAAACGTAAAATGTGTAAATTCCTATCAAATGATAAAAATATAATCACAAAAGAAAATTATATTATTATTAAAACACCATCAATCTCAAACTTGATCATATTTGGAGGGTACCGAGACCAGTTAATAATAAATATATATGTTACTAATTTTCATAGTCTAAATTACAATGATAGATGGCCTACATTTTATACAAGCAGTAGTGAAGAGACATAATTCCTCGTCACCCGACATTTTACACACATTAAAATTATTTATTTGCAACTAATGTTTAACTTATTTTACCTAGTATATTACAAATCATCCCTTGCTAAAATACTTCATCCTCAAAGCATTGGTAAAGACTAGTGCCTCAATCTAAATTCTTCATTCTTCCAAGTAACTTCATATTCTGGAAGGTTCATCCATTTGATAAGTTACCCGTTTACACTTCTTGAATGAGGGACTTGGATTCTAACTTCTAAGATACCTTTAGGTTTCAAAACTAGCTTCCCTTCTTCATCCAAAAGGGGTATTTATTCCTGTATATGAGTTTTTAGACCCATGTTTGTCTTTGAACATGAGACATGAAAACATCGTGTGATATCCCCTTGTTCAGTATATCTAAGGCATAGGATACTCGGCCTACCCTCTTTGAAATTTGGTAAGGACCATAAAACTTGGGCTCAAGTTTATGTTTTTTTGTAATTTTTGAGCAATTTCTACTTGTACGGTTTGATTTGGATGAACATCTAGGCTCATACTTCAAATTCATGATCAATTCTCTTCAAGGTGTATTTTTACCTCATTCAATTCCTTTCATGCTTGAGAAGAGTCTTGAGGATACAAAGCATTTCATCAAAAGTAGCTAGGTATTTTTTTAAGTAGGTTCTTTGAAATTGGTGACAACCTACTCTTTTATAAACGGGTGGTGTATATCCATATAATGCATCAAAGGGATTCATTTTTTTTCCACGGTGTGATAAGTACTAGTGGTGTACTATCATTTTGCAAGATGTGTCCAACTGTGCCACTATGATTAACAATCATTCACCAAATTCCTTAGGTAACTTTCAAGGAATTTATTCACCACTTTGGTTTTTCCATATGCCTAGGGATGGTATGAAGTGATCATGGTTAAGGTGGTCCCTACTTGGTGGACCACTTTAACCTTATGACATCTCCCAATGCATGAAGTAGTTTTGTTCCTAGGTTATTGTGACTATAAAGTTAGATGTAGGGAAGATGAACATATTTAGTTGTTTTACTAATCTAGTATCGATGAAATTGTGCACTCTGCCATTGTCTATAAGCACTATTACTCTTGTATTATTAACATAACCAAAATCCTTTAGGATTTGGGGTTGAGAAAAATCCCCTCATTGCAACAATAGAGCGTGTTAGGATGGTGTAACTTTGATTGCTATATTTTTCAAGGATTTTGGATTCTTCATTTGAATCTTATGTTTCTGTGCCGAATGGAGATGAATCACCTACTTCTTCCTCTTAGTCACTGTCATTTCTTTGTACTTCGCACATGTAGAATTTTTTTTCCTTGCACCTATGGCTTAGAATTTAGTTAGGTGCATGACATTTAAACACTAATTTTTGTCGTTATTTATGTCAGTTGGAAAAATCATTTGTTGGAAAGAATATACTTTGAATTTGGTTTTCCAGAGTGGGACCAAGGGGTTCGCTGATATGACATCATTGTTTCTTCAAATATTTTGGCTTTCAGTCGTACTTGCTCTTCATCCTCGATATATTTCAATTTGAGTTGGTTTCCTATGTTTTCTTTCAATCATGATATGGTGATTTATAAGAGACAATCATTTGATAAGTCAAGCACACAAGTAACAAGTGGTGAGCTCCAACAATGCTTGGTATTGAGAACCAAGATTTATTGGGACTTACACTTGAATTATCAACCAGGGATCATAATCTAGTGAAGCATCCTGCAATGTATGTGCATTCTAGATTTGAACAATATTCAATAGAGACTTTCTATTTTTTGAGGGGGTTTCTCTTGATGGTGGTGTATCATCTAGATCCTACTTAACTAACTATGAAAGCATACAACAATTACTACTCTAAGCTAATTCAACTATATCAATGCAGTATACATAATACCTCAGATAAGTAATGTGGAAAATAATGAAAAACAAGATCCTACTTACTTTGAATTAAAGCATAACCATATTCTTTACAATCATCCAGTTGTACAACATACAACACAAGGCATGTAGACTAGAAATAATAGGTCACAGTTAATGATAATGGAAAGCGCAACTTGCAATCAAATTAACTTATGGAAATTGCATAATAATATAATAGCTAATCTAAAGCAAACATATGAGCTACAGGAAATATACAAAGTAGAATAATAAATGAATCTACAAAAAACTCACACAGTGAAATGATAGATAAAGCTACAAAAAACACATAGCAAATGCTAAGGAGTGAAACTTCAGTAACTGCAAATAACTATGTAAATGAATGGAACTACAATGAATATATATAGTGTGATAACAGTAAGAACTATTCAATGCATGTGCTCACAACTAAATTAGATCATATACAAAGTAAATACAAATGGTGGAGATCCCCTTCACTGGAGAGCGGTCCCTTTCTCTACAACAATAGTGACCTCTTTAATCAACACACGGATTCAAAACTCAAATATTAAAATGAAAATAGATTCAATTATTTCCACAAATAATAATAATAATCCATGCTAGAGGGTCTCGGGGTTTTCCCTCCTTTTATAAAAAAAGAAATCCTAAATCAGGGGCAACTACTGTATTGCATGGAAACCTCAAAAATAGATTATCATTTAGTTTCTTTAAATGATGGGATTTGGTCCCATTAAAAAGAGGTACAACAAAAATACATGACAAACAAAAAAGAAACACAATCCAGCATTGTAAATGATCGCGTTGGATTTGAGGCATCGATGCTAGTCGTGTGTCATCGGGATTTGACTGTCGGACAAGAAAATGGATCACGTTCCCCTGCTACCGAAAAATTGGTAAGAAGTTGTTTCCTAAATGTTCATCCTCAGCTACTCTAGAGAAGTCCATCAACAACTTTGCTAGAATCAACAGGAATCATCTTTGGCTGATCGTCTGCAAAATAAGCTATTCATAGTTGTACACATCTTGGTTGTTAGCTCAATTTGGAGTATAATATATCCATTTCAACATAAAATAAGCATGCATTTTAAAACATATCCATAAGGAAAAGATATGAAGAGAGTGTCAGGAATTGGTGGAAAAAGATAGGGAATGTGACTAAATATCCATCTATGAGGGTGCAAGGGCTTGGTCATTTGCCACACTCATCACACCCAAAAAATCAACTTCTTACTCATCCCTTAGCAACAGATTAATTTGGTTTGAAATCGTGGTCAGATTTGAGTTCTGGGGGGTCTGTACAGATGGACCTGATATTGATTGGATACTAATGTGTGGTGGCCACCCCTCTATGGAATCCTCTTACCATCATGATTTTTTTCCAATGAAAAAATTCCTCATTTTTATATACCATTATCTGGCCATGACATTGAGGAATAGGATATAATATGAGGGGGTAAAAAAAACTTAGTCCAATCCAATGTTAAGGAATATCTTCCAAGGTAGTGATGTAGAGGCTACTATGATAAAGTGTTGCATGAATATTGGGAAGTGAGTGTAGCTCTTTTAACTTCGGGTTGGTCATTAGTAACCTCCATCATTGCTCACAAGCTTTGGTTGCTTTGCTTGTGGAGCCACTGTAGAATTATGTAAAGCTATTGATTACTTCCTGGTAGTGATATTGGATTACTTCATGAATCCTCTAATTTCCCATACGCTTGTAGTGTTTCCTCTTAGCTTCTTGTGTAGAGAATACTTCATGTCATTCCCACAGTGGTTATGAGTCTTCATTTGTTTTAAATTTATACGATTCTTCGTCCCATTATATCTCATTTTGAAGGTACGATTGAAATGCTCTGATGTGGACATCCCCAATGAAATGGTTGTGATTCCATGTCGTGTTCGTAGCCATTAAGAAATTATGAAGGTAAAATTCACAAAATAAATTCTTTCTGGTAAGGGGTAATGTAAAGAAAAATTTGCAAAAGTGCCTGCCTAATTGTTTGAAATGGATCAGAAACCGCGAGCTAAGTCGTTCAATTTGGTAATGAATCCACTGCAATTTGAGGTATAATACATATAATTCAGTGAGTGCTCTACAAGATATTAGTTATGAACCAATTTTCGCCATTATGACCAAGTCTTGCTGCATGGTTTGAATAACACCATCTTTTTGTTTGAGCTCCTTCTTATTCTCCTGCTCAACTTCCTTTGTCTTCCAAGGATGCATCCCTATAGTACTAGTGCCAGCTGAAATCCATTGCTTGTGCCCTCAAGATCTTGAGATTCCGAGGAGAGATGCAGCCTTCTAAGTGTGGCTTGGCTAGCTCCCTCCACTTGTTGAATTCTACTGTCATTTCCTCTAGCTGAATTATAAGCTTCTCCATTTTGTTGATTGCTACCATGAATTTGGTTGGCATTACTATATGGAGTTCCCCCCCTTTCTCAATTGGAGTTTCCTATGGTATCTCAAGGGGTACTTGAACATCTTATTGGACCTCCTCCTCAATTAGGATAGCCTAAGCTTCCTCAGGTGTGTCAGACCTTATTTGAATTTCCTGTGATGTTAGAATTGCTTCTCCTTCCATTGCTTCTACCTAAATTGGTGATGTTTCTTCCTCTTTTGTCAGTGAAATTTCCTTAGGAGCCTCTTCTAGTGTGGTCAGTGGAATTTCGAGTTCTTGCAGCCTCAAAGGTGTCTATGTTGTGGGAAATTCCGAAGGAACCTTTTCTGGTGTGTCCAACGGTACTTCTCTTTCTTGCTAGCAAGCTGATTTTTCTTCAACAGTTGCAGTTCCTACGGCTGCAGTTTCCAATTCTTCAGTTTCTACTTCCACGGCTCGGGCTGGTGATGGTGGGATTTCAGAGGCTATTGTTCCCTCATGATTTTTCTTTAATTGGCTTCTCCAATGCTTTGGTGTTGTCTCCGACGGATAAGTGAGACTAAGGAGAGCTTCCACTCGTTCTTCCTCCATCTGAGTGATTGCGGATTCTTTTTGTTTTTGTTAGACAACATAATATAAAATATATATGAAAAAGATAAGTAGAGACATGAAGATGAATATGGCAGAAAAGACAATATATTAATGAGCTATTAAGCTATCTAGCATATGCACAAAGATGTACATATATATTACACAAACACCATAACTGTCATGTAACTGCATAACAGTTAGGTTAAGCTAACTAATAATTATTAATCTTTAACATCCCCCCTTAATAATAAGTTAGTTAGCATCTGAAAAACTGCCTCTACTTGACAATCCTCAATGTGTTAAGCAAATTCAGAGAGTAATAGCTGAAAATATCTCTGACTAGTAGAACCTCAATTTTCTGCTAAATGGGTGGTTTTTAGGATGACCACAAACCGACATGGCTCTGAATCTGGCTCTGGATACTGCTCTGACTTTGGCTAGGAGGCTCTGGCTCAAGGCTCTATCCACTGGCACAAGTTCTAGCTCTGGCTCAGGTTCTGGCTTCCTTTGTTCCTTCTCGATTGATAGGGATTCAACACTGAACTATCAATCAATCTGAAATCCATCAAACTTCGAAACTTGAAGTTTGACAATCATCATTGTGTTCCCCCCTGTCAGCTAAAAGAGGAGAAGTTCTCTGAAAATGTAAGCAAGCAGAACTTCATGTTTTCTGTTATGTACATATATATTACACAAACACCATAACTGTCATGTAACTGCAAAACAGTTAGGTTAAGCTAACTAATAATGATTAATTTTTAACAGTTTTGGGATTCCTCCAGAGTTAGAGACTTGCTTCTCAATAAAATCCTCCCAATTTCCCTATGGTCATGCCTACTGGAATGCATGCTTGACTAACAGAAAAATTAAACCATGGTGGGATACTTGATTTTTCTTACCATCCTAGTGTTGTTCTGCCATGGTATCCAATGATCGAAGGAAAATGTATGACAAATTTATGCAGCGACCCTGCCAAAGGTGATCCAGAAAACATAAGTGGTATTTAATGCATAGAGATGCTTGACCTTCACAGGTGATATATCTGATAATGTGCTACAGGACTGCACCCCAAGGTCTCAAAAGCGATGTTTGTTTAATTCCTTGCTTGGTTTCTGCTAGGTCCTCACTGGTTGCAAGAAAGTTCCCTTTTGTTGTCATGGATTCTGTCATTTCTTTCAACTAATTTTTTCCTTTACAAGTAAGCCCGGTGGCCTGTGTGATGGTTTCCTCTATAACCGAGACTGCTAGGCATTGTATGCTGGTCTTTTCAACCCTCATATCTATGCAAACTCATTTGCAATGGAGAGGTTGTTATTTTGAATTTTCTAGAAAAAATACAGCCACCCTGTTTGCCGGAATATCTCTACTACCTCTGCATTTTCCAACACTACTAGTACTGATAGTGACTCCTACCTCTTCAAATCACCCCCCATGGATATTGCGTGAAGGTCTTAGTTCGTTGCAGGAGTCTTCCATAGTCTATCATTGCTACTTTAGGATTCAAATGATGGGGTTTGTAGTTGATCGTGGGGATGATAATGTAGCATGCATGCATTATGAATAGAGGTAGTGGTGATATTGGTGGGTAGATACGGTGATCTATGGAGTTAATGGAGTGATACATAGAGGGTACAACCACTACAGTAAACTGATGACTTGCTAGGGTTTTGGATTATGATTGGCATCAAATCGTCATTGCGACATCATAATTACTAAACGCTTATTTAGATGTTGAAATAAATACACTACCTCGAAACTTGAGCACGTACCATGCTTGTGTGAGTTGATATAGATTAGGTCGGGCTTGGTGCACTTAGCATGCTTGCTATGCTGACAAAGGTCATTATTGCGTCGCTAAGTGGTGGCAAGGTTGTTGTGGTTGAATTTTGCAGCATCTAGCTCAATTTTTTGTGATGGAAAATAGTTGTAGAAGAATTATGCAGCAACTATCTGGCTCTCTTGATGTGAATGAACTATAGGATAAATCTATAACAAATGTCTCACTACTACATTTTTGGCCTTTAGGGGGGGTTGTATTCTGCCCCCAAAAGTGACCTACAGGGGGGTTTTGGCTTTGGGGGCGGTTTTGGTAAAACCGCCCCTAAGGCACCGATGTTAAAAAATTTTCCCTTTAAGGGCGGTTTTTTACGAGATTTGAACCGCGCCCCCCAAAAGTCACTTTTGGGGGCAGTTTGTGACCCCCCTCGTAGAGGTCTACGGAGGCGGTTTTAAACCCCCCTTGTATACCCCTTCATAGAAACCTATGGGGGCGGTTTTGAACCCCCTTCATAGAGACCTACGAGGGTGGTTGTGAACCCCCCTCATACAAACCTACAGGGGTGGTTTGGAACCCCCCTCGTAGAGGACTATAGGGGCGGTTTCAAACCCCCCTCGTAGAGACCTATAGGAGCGGTTGTGAACCCCCCTCGTATAGTCCTATAGGGGCGGTTTGGAACCCCCCTCGTAGAGTCCTATAGGGTCAGTTTAGAACCCTCCTCGTAGAGACTAATAGGGGCGATTTTGAACCCCCCTCGTAAAGGACTATAGAGGCAGTTTGAAACCCCCCTCGTAGAGGCCTATAGAGATAGTTTGAAACCCCCCCTAAAAGTCTTTATTACAAAACTTTGGGGGCGGTTATAAACCCCCCTCGTAGGTACCTACAGAGGCGGTTCAAACCCCCCTCGTTGTAACATACAAGGGCAGTTTTGAACCCCCCTCGTAGTGACATATGAAGTCAATTTAGAACCCCCCTCATAGCCATAATAAATCATAATAAAATATATTTTATTAAAAATATCAATATTGCAATATCATTAGGGCACGAAGGAATCGAACCTTCAACCTCCTGCTTGTAAAGCAAGCACTCTTCCATTGAGCTAGAACCCTTTAAGAATTGGGGAAAAGGGCAATATTAACACCAAGATTACATCATTTGTAATTCTAAGAAAATAATAATAATCCCAACATTGTTTCTAACTCGAGAGACCTAAGAAAGTAGTCTAAATGGCTCTGACCTTCTTTAGATATATGCTAACCACTTCAAATCCTATGATGTAATCAATATAATGTAGATGTATGTTAGGAAATTCACATTTACACTCTTAAACATATAATTATGCATCCAATTGACCTTAAGTTGGCATTTAAAAAGAAGAATATTATGCCACCTAGGAAGACACTCGGTTTGCTTGATTATGATCATGCCATTGTACAGCACACAAAGTAACAACAAATAAATGCGTTTTGGAGCTCTGTAGATTTGAATCTTCTGTTGTTAGCAGTGTCCCGCAGTAAAAAATGGAACTCCCGAAAGGAGGGAAACACATCTCCGATGGGGGTACAACAATATACAATGATAATATACATCATAATATCTTCCGAAGTTACAATTACAACAATAGGAGGTACACAAATAGAGATTAGTATTGGATGCAAGTACAAGCCAAAAGTTGGTTAAATTTCATAGTAATTTGTGTTTTGCTTTTTCCAATCCAAGCACTGTCGAGGATAGAGAATTTTTATGTCCATATATCAGCTTCTTGCTAGTAACCACTAATATAACCATGAATGCAACCAAACTATATATCCTCCTCATCGACTTATGAATAAGACACATCAACCCAAGCAACAATTTGGAAATCCTGCTCTTAAACAACTCTTGAGACTAAATCTATTAGTGTAAACGTAACTACCATGCAATTTAATGGAGAAAGAATAGCCTATATGCTTGTCAATGCAATACAATACTGAGGAAGAATGAATAGCCTATACGCTTGTCAATGCAAGCCTCAACATATATATACCTGACCACATATAATACACTTATAGGTGGGTTTTGCAAGGTGAATAATATAGAGAAGGCCAAGGAGCTCCTTCAAGAGATGTGGGAGAAAGCTTGCAGGCCTGATCTAGTTCACTATAGTACATTAATAGATGGACTTTGTAAGCATCACAAAAAAGACAAAGATTAACAGATATGGATGGTCAGAAGTTCGATGCAAATGTGATTATATAAGTGTATAAGAAAGTGATTGGAGTAGCTATGAAGAAGGCTTCCGAAAGTGCAAATCTATGTCTTCCGTCAATTATGAAAGTTATTCATGTGCAGAGAAGTGCAAGAGTTCTACCCCATACTTTTCCATCTGATAAACATCACCCCCACATAAGTAGTCCAACATTGCATCAATAATACAAACCATCTCAAAGAAAAAATATTGCTTCTCTTGACACAAAAAAGTACCCTACATTTGACCATTTCTGGTGAACTAATTGTGGCTAATATGGCATTTGTTGTTCCTGGTGCACAATTAATGCATCTAGGTAGTGCCCTCATGATCAGTGATAAAATGATGGAATAAAACTCTGATGCTATAATTTCAAAGAATGAACTTGTTTTAATTCTCCATGTTACACTAAGATACCTCTTTTCAGAGTTGAGAGCAACAAAAGTGTCATTTTTGGAGTAATAAAAAAATATCACATCTCACTATTTCAAAATAATTTGGAAAGGATTCTTGAAGTGGGATGAGTATGTTTGATATCAAATCTTCAACATTGTACAGTGTGATGAAAGGAGATGTGAGACCGCAAAATATTTTGCATCTTATTTCAGTGGAACTCTACTTGGAAGAGCTATCTACCTACTGCAGGTTGGTTTTAGTTCAGAGAAAAAAAGTAGGAAAAGTAGGAAGAAATGACTGAGTTCAATTCTTCCAAAAGGTAGTAGTTTTCTAGATCACGTAACCAATGACATAAATGGTTCTTCTTTTGAACAGGTTTTAAACATGGTACATAGAGTTGTTGCTAATGTGACCTTGGCAAGGTGGCTATTATTACCCAAAAAGTGGTTGCTTTCCTCTACATCAAGAAAGTAAGACTGAAAAACACCCTCGAAATGGTGCTTTAAAAAATAGCCAAGAGAATATAATACAATCTAGATTTGAAGAGTGTAAAATGGAACCAACTGACTAAGCAAGGTTTACGAACTGCTTGATATGCACTCTAGATACATTGTTTCAACATTGTTTCAATCTAGACTCAGGAAATCAAATATCAGTCAAACTTGATGAGCTTCATGGAGAAGACAATACTTAGTCACTTGATTGACGTGTCCACGGAAATATACTATGATTCCTCTTCCTTGGCATGCACAAAATATTCCAATTTGGTGGTTCATCCTTGATTGGATAGTAACCTAATAATACAGAGCTTTCAGAGGCCCACAACCTAATAGTGTAGTTCTCACACTTTCTTATTTTGCATCGTATTCCAATGTTTAACTTTTCTTATTCCAATGTCTAACTTTTTCTAGAATGTAACTTTTTAAATACACAAAATTTTCTTCTATAACCTGCAACCTATTCTCTCACTATTATCTTCAAGATTGTGCCCTGGACTCAGGGATGTGTACCGCTCGTTCTTAGGAGGTGGAATCTCTCACTGTTTTTTAGCTTCACTATCAACAAATGCAAGTTTAATGAAATATAGAACATGCAAGCAGGACACAAGAACTGTAATAACAAAGTTTAAAACAACAATGGATCTTTTTGAAGATGCCAACGATGCCCATTAAGGTCACAACACACAGTTGTATTTTTGGTGACACAAACTGTGAAATTTGCAATCCTCACAATCATGCAGCCAATGAATGTACATTTGTATGGGTTAAGGGTTGAATTGTAAAATATCATTTATATTATTCCAACAACACAATCACTTGGGATGATTATGGAGTCTGAGCAGGTAGGTACATTTAGTGTAGTAGACAACAAAAGCAGTGAGTCTGGAGAATGGACTGGTTACCTCTTGCATAAAGCTTAAAGCACCATGAATCTATAAATAACTATGTTTTATTTGCTTCACAATCAACATTGTGAATCCAAAAGCCTCACCAAGCACACAGATAGGGACTGTCACTTCTATGAAGGGACTTATGGAATCTGAAGTTTTGATGAATACAGAGCAAGCTCTAACGCATCCAAGAATTATTTCTTCTACTGCCAAAGTGAACCCACCTCAACAGGATTCCTCTCTTCTGGCAACAATTGTTAGTAAAGGAAAGAAATCCTCTTAGTTACAGAGTACTCGGGCTGTATGAAAAAAAAATCGCATGTTCAAATTTCATCTACACTGCTAGTACTGTATGGATATTAGTTACTTGCAGAATTTGCAGGCATTGAGTAAGCGTATTGGAAGAGAAAACAGGAAAAAAGCATAGCTTCTCTACACCATGCTGCTCCGTTTGAACATATTTTCAGAGCTGCTCTTCACCAGGCTGCTTCAGTTGAGCATATGTTTTAGGGGTTTGTAGGTCTTTAAGTAGATTTACTTTACTTTAATTTAATTTATATATTAATGTCCATTAAAATTCCAAAATTGATTCATGGAACTACAAGAGATACAATGTAAAGAAGAGAGGTGAGTGCAATAGCACATCTAAAGGAAGAAAATAAATCCTCTAGAAAGAAAACAAAGCATTTAAAAATAGCCAATCCTATTAAGATGATGAATAGTGAGGAAGCTACTAAAGAGAAATGTAATCCAGATGGATCATATTTCTTTTTCCTTAGAGAGACACTTCTATCACTCAAAGTAAAAAATAAGTGTATGATGGTCATGGGGTCAAGAGATTCAATGGGCCTACGCCACCTGAGATGTCTACAATGTGAGCTTGGAAGAAGGTCATGAGACCTTTTCCTATTAATGTAATAGCACTAGAGAAGGAAGTGATTAACCTATTGCTTTCCCCAGTTGGGGACTTCCTTCTGGGAATTTGAAAATTTGATAATAAATGTCGATCATCTCATGGAGGAAGAGGGCCAAGTATCTATGGCTTTTATAAACCATAAAATTAATCCAAGTGAATCCTGAAGAGAAAATAAAACCATTACATTATTGGCTATGGTTGGATAAAACCTTCTCAACAAGCTTGGTTTAAACTGAGTTTGGAATTTGAATGTAATTGTTCACCAAACCTGTTTTAAAGGGTAGTGATAGACAAAAGTGTGTTTAAATGATAAAATACCACTGGATATGTGATGAAAACAGGACCTCATCACTTTGATAAGTTTTAATTTGGGCCTCTGTTCTTCTTGAGATGTGTATATGCTCACAATTGTATTGAGGGCATGATTTTTAAGCAACATCTGCAGCTTATAGATGTTCAACTCTCTAAGGTAGACACAAGTTTGTTGAATATTGTAACTTCTAAGAATATTATATTTGTACATTATTATTCCAGAGATGTTTCATCCCTCCGAGGTGATTCTATTATGTATCCGGAGATGTTTATTCCTCCGATGGTTTGTGGTAACTAGGGTTATTAGACCCACCATGTGGGGGTCGGCCCTGAGTTTATATTTTAGGGGTTATTAGACTTCTCTAGGAGAGGTCGGCCCCATTAGGGATTTTGGTCAGTTGGGAACTAGTATAAATAGAGGAGGAGAGCTCCTCATTTGACACACTTCCACAACTCAGAAAGTAGTGCACTTGTGTCTGGGAGGTCTGCATAGGAGGTAGAGAAGGAGGTCAAGTCTTGGAGCACATCTGGTATTTTGGTTGATCATCTTATTGAGGAAAGATTTGCTGGGTTTTCTACCCCATGAGGGTTTCCAAGGGTAAATTCTGTGTCTATCTTGTGATTATGTTTCTTTCAGTGATCTTGCTAGTCTATTTGGTTTAAACTTAACAAAGTTCAAGATGTTTAACGGTTTCAAATTTTCCATTAGCCTTTGTAAATTTCAAGTTCCATGTGATGCAAGAAGCTAGAATCAAACTATTTGTTGCTCCCCTCATACATACATACAGACATATTATGGCTCAAAATGGAGGTGTAAAATTAGTCACAGCAGATCTAATGAACAAGTAAATCAATCACAACAGATGAATATAGAAAATATGGTGTAAAACTGTGCAAAACATGCAGCAGTGCTCAATATCCCAATAAGGGTGAATGAATTACAATAGAATACAATTCAATGTCAATGAGCAATTCGAATTGACTAAGTAGGCCATTCGAATCACTGAATGGAGTAGCTTGACTCCAACTAGGAGTCCTCATCATCAATCGGTGGTGGTCATCAATGCACAAGAACCAGTCATCCAGGTGTCAATCTGAGTCTAACTGAGTGTAATAAGTGTAACTGAAGTGTGTAGCACTGATTAAGGAGAGGGAGGCTCAGTGGGGGCGCATGGGAGGCTAACTGAAGTCAGAACAAGTCATCTAGTCAATCTGGAGGTCCAACGGAAGTGAAACAGTCAGTCGGGAGTGAAACTAGCCTCAAATCAGGGAGAATCGGAGCTAACTGAATGTAATTGAAGTGGAACTGCAGTGGTAGGTGAACAAGTGCACCCTTCTCTGGCAGTAGGTGAGAAGTGGGCGCCTTTTAGCCTAGGAGGGCTAAAACTCTGTGGTAAGTGGCTCCCGGGTGCTAGAATGAGGTGGCTAAGGTGCTGGAGGCATCAAACTGGTGAGTGGGATGCATGCAAGTGCATGCGGGTGCATGCAAACCCTAGATTCTGCATGCAAACCCTAATTGCATGCAAGATCCTGAAAAAGATGATGTGGATATCCGAACACCCCCCCTCAAGCTAGACTATGATGTGCCAATAAAAATAATGTGGGGCCCTGGTAACTAAGACCAAAGGTCACCCCAATACAATAATCCAAAAAATGCTGAAAATAAACTAAGTGAGGAAAGAGGGAAAACCCATTGGGAAGAAAGCCCCCCCTCAAGCTAAAGCATAATAATGAATCAATCTATCTCCACCATGATGGAACTCACCCCCAACAGTGAACGGAGGTAAGAGAACTTCTTCTCAGTGAAGCTCTTGGTGAAGATGTCTGCAATTTGCTCATCAGTAGGGCAATATTGCAGAATGATGGTGCGGTCATGCACCAACTATCGAATGTAATGCATATGAATCTCAATGTGTTTGGTCCTCTGCCGCTGAACTGGATCTGTGGAGATCTTGATAGCACTTTGATTGTCACAAAATAGGACAGTCGAAGTAGTGCCACCAAAACCAAACTCGGAAAGAATACCCTGCAACCAAACTGCCTGAATGCAAGCATTGACTGCCCCTCGATACTCTGCCTCTGCTGAAGAAAGTGCAATGGCTGCTTGCTTTTTGCTGGACCAGCAAATAGAACCATGACCAATCATGAAAACATAACCGGAAGTGGACTTCCGATCAATGCTATCACTTGCCCAATCTGAATCAGTAAAACCAATGAAATCTAGCTCAGAATCTGCAGCATAATGTATGCCAAACTATCTCGTACCTTGCACACACTGCAAGATCCGCTTGGCTGCTCGCCAATGAAGCTCATGTGGCTGCTGCATATATCTTGACACGGCACTCACGGCATATGAGATATCAGGCCATGAGTGTGTCAAATAAAGTAGTGAACCAATCAACTGTCGATACATACTGCAATCTGCAAGCGGTGTGGAATCTCCCTCCTCAAGACTGATTCCTGAGAGGAATGGGAATGGGGCTGCCTTACATTCAGCCATATTAAACTTCAATAACAGGTCGGAAGCATATTTTTGCTGAGATATAGTGATCCCATCAAAATTTTGAGCTATCTCCAAGCCCAAAAAATGACTCAGCAAGCCCAAATCGCTCATGTCAAAAGCTAGATTTAAGGCAGATTTTAGCTTGTTTATTGAAGTAAGTGTGCTACCAGTAATGAGCAGATCATCAACATAAAGTACAATAACCAACAAATTACCTTTAACTCGCTGAATATACACATTCGGATCAGATTTGCACCTTTGGAAATTCTGAGAAAGAAGGAAGGAGTCCATCTTTGCGTACCAAGCTCTTGGGGCCTGTTTTAACCCGTACAAAGATTTCTTCAATCTACAAACCAATGATGGATCTGATGTGTAACCCTCTGGCTGCTGCATATAGACCTCTTCAGCAAGGTCTCCATGTAAAAATGCACTCTTCACATCCATGTGGTGCACTTCCCAGTGCTTGGATGCGGCAATAGCTAAAACAAGGCGGATGGAATCCATCTTTGCAACCGGTGCAAAGGTCTCAGTGTAGTCCACTCCTTGGACTTGGGAAAAACCTTTTGCCACCAACCTTGCTTTATATTTGCTGATAGTTCCATCAGCAGAAAATTTAGTACGGTAGACCCATTTACACTTCACTAATTTTCTTCTAGGTGGAAGAGAAACTAGCTCCCATGTGTTGTTCTTTTGAAGAGAACTGTACTCTTCGTCCATGGCACTTTTCCATTTCGGATCTCGATGGGCTGAATAGTATGATGTAGGATCTGAACCAGCCATCAAATAAAAAATATCAGGAAGAAATGGATCAGCAATAGAAAGAGCCATACCTGCTCTTTGAAAGTCTCCTCTTGTTCGTCTCGGATCAGCAGGATTTCCAAGATTCGAACCAGCAGAATGTAGAGTGTTTTGGGCCCACTTTGGTAACTGAGGAGGATCATAATGGTCGGATTCCGAACCTGATATGTCATGATCATCATATGCTGCTACAATATCAGAAATATCAGAACTCATACCTTCATTATCGCTGCTCGGATCTTCTTCTGGTGAAGGCGGTGAATCGGCAGTCTTCTCCTCGACTAGTTGCAATTCTTGAAGCGGTTCTTCAAATTGCACACTGCGCTCTATGAATATCTTTTTAGATCTGATATCCATGAGTTTATATGCTTTTGATTCTTCCCCATATCCTATCAATATGCACTCGATACTTTGTGGATCCAAAGCTCGTCTCTTCTCAGAAGGAATTCTAGCCCATGCAGTAGAGCCAAAAACTCTCAAATTTGACACATCCGGTTTGTGACCAAAGAATGCTTCGAAAGGAGTCATACCTTTCACGGATGAATGTGGAACACGGTTCTGTATATATGCAGCAACATTGATTGCTTCAGCCCAAAGATTTGCAGCCAAACCTTTCGATTCAATCATGCATGTAGCCATCTCTTTCAGTGACCGATTTTTCCTTTCCGCTACACCGTTCTGCTGGGGTGTGTAGGGAACTGTATGTTGGATCTTAATTCCACTTTGGGCACAAAGTTGCAGCAACTCGGACTTGATATATTCCCCAACATTATCAGATCTAAGATCTTTGATCTTGCTCTCAGTGGTGGTCTCAATAGAAGCCTTAAAATCCTTGAATTTTCCAAGCACTTCTGACTTGTTTTTGAGAAAGAATACCCATGTAAAGCAGGAAAAATCATCAATAAATGTCAAAACATACCTTGAACCATTTAATGACATATGGGGCAGCGGACCACTTATATCAGAATGGATCAATCCCAAAATATTAGAAGCTCTGCTAGCTTTGCCGCGGTCGAATCTGTGCTCGGGGTGCTTCCCAATGATGCAACCGGTGCATATTCCCTTCGAGGAACGGAGTTGTGGAAGCCCATCTACCATGGATTTGTTTGATAACAGCAGAAAATACTTATAATTAAGATGTCCAAATATTTCATGCCAAATCCTACTAACCTCATTACCATGTGTGCGAAGAGCAGTGGGCTTTGCAAGCGGAATAAAGTGTGAAAACTCATAGCATTTTGCAGTGTGATTTGCCTTTCCGACTGCAACTAGTCTTCCACTTTTGATATCAGAAATTTCAGCTGTATTAGGGCTGAATGTAACTTGCTTTGGTTCACCAGTATGTGTCATTTGATACACAGAAAGGAGATTTGAAGCCAAGGAAGGCACATAGAGAACATTCTGAAAGCTTACATGTTCTACATGAATCATACCTTTGCCCTTTGAAGAAATTTTTGAGTCATCTCCCAAATGGATGGGGATGGAGCTGTTTGGATCGAATGAGGAAAAAGAATCAATATTTGCAGCCATATGATTTGATGCACCCGAATCTATCAAGAGAGTAGTGGGCTTCGAAACCGTTGCCATGAGTGCTTGTCCTCTTTCATAATCATCATTCCTATCCTTCTTCCTTGCACCGTCAGGAAGGGTTATGTTGTTCTTTTCCAAAAGGAGGGCCATTTGATCTATAGTCTTCTTCATACATGAACTTTCGGGATGAAAGCCACGGTTACAATAAGTACATTTAGATTTTTGGTTACCTTCTTTGCCCTTTTGCTTGGATTTCGAACTGGATGGTGCATCCGTTTGCTTGCCTTTGTCTTTTTGCTTGTGAGGCTCGAATTTGGGCTTCTCCTTCTTTTGATTTCCTTTACCATTCAAGATCTTGGGTCCTTGAACATATAGGGCTGAATCTTTGGAGCTTATGGACCCCATTTGAATCAACTTGTCATGCTCTTTTGTGACGGACTCAATGAAGGCATTCAAGGTAGGCATCTTCCAATTCGGGGTAGTTAGCCGACCGGAATTGAAAGTAGAGACAAATACCGAATAATCTTTCCCAAGCTTGCTTAGAATGGAGAGGATCAATTGTTTATCCTCTTTGATAACTCCACTGTTCTTCAATTGCAAGTTCAAGTTCTTGAATTTTGTGAAGAATTCATTGATGGTCTCGAAATTCTCAGGATTAAGGCCAATCAATTCATTCTCTAATTGAAAAGCCCTAAGCTCATCCTGCTTGCCAAATAGTGTTTCAAGTTGCTCCCATATAGCTTTTGGAGTCTTCAATCCACTGAGATGGAAGTGAAGATCTTTGGAGATGGAGAGACAAAGAATACCATAAGCTTCATCAAGCTTGTTGTAGTGTTTGGTTCGATCTGACACATTGTTTGGCTCCAATTCAAGACCAAGAGTGACTCGGTAGTAACCTTTTGAACGTAATATGATCTCCATATCATCTTTCCAATCAAAATAATTGAATGGGGTGAGGATAGGCTTTGAAGAAGAGTATTCCATTGCTAGGAGCGAGTCAAACTGATGTAGATGAGCTTGCATGCAGAGAGTAGCGAATGCAAAAGAGGAGTTTGCATGCACAGTATAGCGAATGCAAGAGAGGAGCTTGATAACCTGCAAATCATAATCAAACCAAGAACCGTAAGGTCGAACAATCCACCCTTTTAGAGTTGCATCACACCTGGGATTGGAGATCAAACAATGTTGAATGGGTCCAATGTATCAGATCCAGGAATTATGTGGAAACTCAAGCTTCTGGAGTGGTATTGGAAGTATTTTTAAGCTTTGCATGCACAGGAGCGAATGCCCTTGAGATATCTCATGCCAAAACTTATTGCAATTTGAGCAATTCAATCAAATCTTCTTGTAGAAACACCTGTAGAAAAGAGATCTTGTCCCTGCAATGGCTCTGATACCATGTAAAATTAGTCACAGCAGATCTAATGAACAAGTAAATCAATCACAACAGATGAATATAGAAAATATGGTGTAAAACTGTGCAAAACATGCAGCAGTGCTCAATATCCCAATAAGGGTGAATGAATTACAATAGAATACAATTCAATGTCAATGAGCAATTCGAATTGACTAAGTAGGCCATTCGAATCACTGAATGGAGTAGCTTGACTCCAACTAGGAGTCCTCATCATCAATCGGTGGTGGTCATCAATGCACAAGAACCAGTCATCCAGGTGTCAATCTGAGTCTAACTGAGTGTAATAAGTGTAACTGAAGTGTGTAGCACTGATTAAGGAGAGGGAGGCTCAGTGGGGGCGCATGGGAGGCTAACTGAAGTCAGAACAAGTCATCTAGTCAATCTGGAGGTCCAACGGAAGTGAAACAGTCAGTCGGGAGTGAACCTAGCCTCAAATCAGGGAGAATCGGAGCTAACTGAATGTAACTGAAGTGGAACTGCAGTGGTAGGTGAACAAGTGCGCCCTTCTCTGGTAGTAGGTGAGAAGTGGGCGCCTTTCAGCCTAGGAGGGATAAAACTCTGTGGTAAGTGGCTCCCGGGTTCTAGAATGAGGTGGCTAAGGTGCTGGAGGCATCAAACTGGTGATTGGGATGCATGCAAGTGCATGCAGGTGCATGCAAACCCTAGATTCTGCATGCAAACCCTAATTGCATGCAAGATCCTGAAAAAGATGATGTGGATATCCGAACAGGAGGGACTAGGACAGAGTACCAACACCCATTAATTTTCCCTGACCATATAGGCTACAAAATTTACTCTTTCAACCCTAACCACTATGATTTGCATGCCACATGTTGAATTTGAAACTGGAAACTGTCATCATAATCTTAGGCTAGCTAGTGGACAGATGGGGAAGAAATCCAAACTCTTGTTGTATGATACACCAGGAAATGGTTGTTTGACTTCTTACACACTAGAATTTTGGTACCAAACCACTGTAACTCAATAGTATTGCAACAATACCGAGATTAAATTTCAAATTTAATGGCACAAATCATGACTTACATAGTTAAGAGATCCTATTAATAAATCCACAAGATGAGAAAACATAAATAAAAAATGAGGTTGACTAAACATCAAAGAAATGTCTAAATCTTGTAGCATAGTGTCCATTGCATTTGATTTCATAATAGGATTTTGTTGCATCCAATGAAAATACTTTTTGTCTCTTGCTGGAATCTTTTGGTGCAACACACTGAGTAAGATCCTTTGCACAGTAAGGACACGAAAGCTTACATTATGTAGAAAAAGTAGATGATACTTTGAAGCTTGGCCTTAAACAAGTTGTAAGTTTCCAAATATTCTAGGAAAATTCTGGGTTTGTGTATGTTCCTTTATCAGGAATGGAAATCATTTTGTAGAACATGTTGTGAAATATTAGTTAAGTACTAACAGTGCAGGCTGGTTTATTTTTATCCTTTCTATGAGCAGAAGGTGGTTGGGCTTTTTTATGGAGGCATGAATGGAGCATCCACATTGTCAGTAGTTATTGTGGTTATCTATGGTGCTTTCTTGACCATTTATGGGTCCATGACGACTGGATATCTCACTTCTTTTATTCTTTATAGACTCACAGGTCCATTGTATATAACCTCCCACATTTTGCTTCTCCATTTGTAAATAATAAATATAGATCTGTAAATATATGATGTGTTTTTCAAAACAAAATAAATGGTTCATGGCAGTTACTAGTATCGATCTAAAGAAAAAAATGATATTTTCAGGCTTATTTTGTCTAAACGATTTGTTCTTCCTTGCAAGTGGTATAAAGCTAGGTATGACATATAGGTAAGTTCAAATTAATAGATTTGTTAACATTTATCTTATGCTTTGCTCAGTGGATTTGTCTGTATCTTCCCTGTCAGGGTTGTATACAACAGCCATGAAGACTGCCGGAGCATGTCGACGTGTTTAATGCCAAACCAGTTTGTTTTGTGGGCTTTACTAAAGAAAATATTGCCATGACAAATGGATGTGCTCATACAATTTGAGACTTAGAAAATGACCATTCAATGATTGGGGTAGACAGGAATTTATATGAAGGCACTCAAATCTCTATACATCTTTTAGACCCTTAACAATGTTATGGATTGGCATGATTCTGGACAATGTTATGGAGTAGCAATGCCTCCTTGCTGTCGACATATTAATTATGCCTCATTCATCACCCAGGATCTACCTGCAGCTACTCCATCGCTCTGTTTCAACTGCAATTTCACCATGCAGCACAAGATGGCCTCTTCGGATCATTGCATCCTATGTGAGACATCAGATTTGTGAAGAGCTCAATAAATGTGGACACCATGTAGCTGGTACTAAGGAAACTCTCACTTAGTAACTAAATATCCATTCAATTTTTGCTCAGAAGGGAAGAAGTTCAGTGTTCATAGACTGAAGAGACCTTGTCTCATGCAAGAGAATTGAGAAGCTGGAAGCAAACTGAATAGGCCCTAGGGTTAGCTAGGAACTTAAGGAACATACATTCAATAAAAAACAATAAAATTAAGGAACGTGCACTCAATAAAAGACAATAAATTACTGACCAAAAGTAAAAATTAAGGAACGTGCACTCAATAAAGGACAATAAAATTAGTAATAATGCTAGATATAATAGGAATAGATGGAAGGAATGAATGGCTGGTGATTTGTCTTTAAACTTCGCAGGGGAGAGGCTTGGTGTATGGTTGACTCTATTTCCAACTATTTATCTATCAGTCGGGACGGCAACTGCCTTGATATTGATCAGTAGAGAGACAATGAAGCTGTTTTTCCAAATTTTTTGTGGCCCAACTTCTGGATCCAATCCACTTACTACAGTGGAATGGTATTTGGTTTTTGTATCCCTTTGCATTGTTCTGTCGTATTTGCCTAATCTTAACTCCATAGTAGGGTTCTCTCTTATAGGATCTATAACTGCAATTACCTACTGCACTGTAGGGTTTTCTCTTGCTTATCTCCTTTCCCCCTAGTCTTTTGCTTCTTTACACACATGATTTTTCTTGTCCTTGTCTAGCAAGGTTTCATGCACAACTGCCTCGCTGTCCTTAGCATTGGTCATACCTTCTGATTATTTTTTGGCCTTTTCATTGCTCTCCAAGATCTCTCCCTGATCCAAGTGGCCATTTGAGACATCCAAGTGCCATTCAGGACTGCAACCATCTCAAAAGCAGTCCAGAACCTTGCCAGATTTACAACTGTTTTGCAGGTGTTGAACTTATGATGCATATTTTGGGCCCTTCCCATGCGTTTTTGATGGCCTGGTTGTTTATGAAGGCCAAATTCACACTGAATATGCCTATGGCAAATTCATTGTCAACAATTCTAACATGTCAATTTTCATTTTTCTGGAATATACTTCAAATATTTGTTATTGAAACTATTGAAGTCAAATACGTATATAGGAGCATTTACAAAAAGGGGAAACTAAAGGCATGCCACCAAGTAGCTCATGGGATCAATGCCAAAACTTCAAGTTGAAAATCATAGCTCGTAATCAGCAAGCTGCAAGACATAATACAAAGTCTTTCCCTAACAAAATAGACATGCATGGTCTTGAAAAAAAAATTGATATACTAGACAGATCTTCCCTTTACACAACATAGGATGCCTTGCAAGGGACTGAGATGACATTGGTCACCAAAACAATAGAAAGCAATATGGCCTAAACCATAAAACATGACCCCATAAATTAGCTGCATAAGGTCACTAGGTGTGTTGGGGAAAGCACATTGCCAAAGCCACAAAAACCAAATGGACAAATTGTTGTTACAAGGCCACCTTGAGGAGCAGTTGTGCATCCAATGAGGGTGTAGCAGATTCTCAAACAACTAGTGTTCAGCTTCCCAGTCACCTAATACCAGAATGTGCACATTCACTGGGATGGGTTGAAAAAAACATGCATCGCAGATCAGAAAGTAGTGCATCATGGGTGTTTTTCATGAGTGTCAAACATGCTTGCAACAACCCTCTTCAATTGTAGAACATCTGCAACAATCCTCTTCAGTTGTAGAACATTGAGACATTGAATAGAGCCATATGCAAACTGTTGCTGCTACATACCAAAGCCTGCAAACTATTGCTGCTACATACCAAAGCCTGCAAAGATGTGGGAAAATGACTAGCACAATCCATAATCTGCAAAGGCCTAAGTGAACCACTGATGCCATAGACCATAAGCTGCAAAGACACAACCATGTGATCCATCAAAGGTGCCTGGGTTTGCACCTCAACCTCTAACCAGTCTTTCTGGTGTTCCTTATTGCCAATATATTGTTCTCATGCCGGTTGAATCCTATTAGGGTTTGCAGTAGGAATTGTGTGGGTGAGAGGGAGGCAGGAGCCTCTCCTCTTCCCTCCACCCTCTTGACAATTTTCAAAAATTGCATTTTTGGCATTTTACTTCATAACATTTGCGTTTGCATAAAATTTGGGGAACTATTCAAAATATTAGTAGTCATCATTAGTTGTTGAGAGATTAGTGGAACCAACATTGTGATGACTTGTATTGTATCTACCATTCTATGTTTGCAAAACCTTACTATATGATACACAGGGCTTTAGATGTAGGGACATATTGAGTGACTATAATTGAATTACATGTCTTTTTGAACTATTATTGCAGTGATTTCTTTTTAAATATATCATTGAATATATCATTGCAATAGTCTAGTTGTCACAGTTTTGCACGATTAGGATAATGTTTGCATTGCCATTGATTGGAAGAAAGATGGACACTAGAGTCTGATGTAATTACCTTTTATGTTCTTGAGACCAGTGTTACAATTATCGGCGATTTATCACCGATATCGCGATACAAATTCGCCAGTGATATTATCGCCAAACATCGCGCAATTTTTTAAATGATTTTTTCGGCGATTTTATCGCGATGTTTTAAAAAAATCGCTAGTCGATAACTCCCGCGTGGGCAAAAAACACTAAAAAGTTAAAAGTTAAAAATCGTTTTTTTTTGTTTGTTTCCTTCAGTTTCGGGTTGGCTGCATCTGCATTCGTCAATCATCTTCGAGTTCGAGCAGAGACTGTGGATAGGGTACGGGAGTCGGGATAGGGGATGGTGCTACTGTTGACTGTGGCGGAGCTAGGGCACGGGACCGAGACGATGGCAGAGCTGTGAGGGCATGGGATGGTGCTACTGTTGACCGTGGCAGCTATGCCGGGACGGTGGCAGAGCTCTGAGGGCACGGGACAGTGTCGGGACTCGGGAGTGAGTGCCGCTGCTGTGGCTTCTGTGCTGAGGATCCCTCGGTTGAGGAGAAAGGGCATTCCAACTTCCAAGTTTCCCAACCTCATTCCAGGTATGTGCTCACTATTTTTTTTTTTAGTTTTTTTTTTTAATTTTTCTCCATCAATGCAAAATTTGAAGTTAGAAGACAGTAGAACCAAGAATATAGGCTTAATGTGCCCGAATCCGGTGCCATGGACAGTGGGGCCTGAGCCATGTTTTTAATTGAAAAAAAAAATTAAAATTAATAGTAACAGTGACAGTAACAGTAACAAATTAATGTAAATTAATTTTTTGTTTGTAATTTGTAATTTTGTATCACTGATTTGTTATTTTTTATTTTTTAACAAATTTACAGTAACAGTGAAGTTGTGAACACCATTTACTGTTTTTAGCAAATTAACAGTGAACACAGTTTACTATTTTTTGTTTGTATGACTATGATTTGTTATTTTTAATTTTTTTGCAATAAAATTATAAAAGTATGCTAAAAAAACTTTTTTTTTTATGTTGCAGCCTGCAGGTTCAAAGTTTCAAGTTTCAACAAACATGTCGAAGACTTTGGATCCATTCTGGGACTATGCAGAGCCTCTTGATCCACAAAATCGCCCAAATCTAAAATGCAATTTGTGTGGGAAGGAGATGACGGGGGGGATAAGTAGGCTCAAATACCACCTCGCACAACTTTCAGGGCATGAGATGGATATTTGCAAAAACTGCACACCTGAAATTATTCATAGGGCCAAAATCACAATTGAAAGTATTGGCAAGAAGAAAGATGAAAGGGAAGCTCTCAGGAAGGAACTTGGAATGAGAGTGTCATTAGGATCCGGGACAGCCGGACACACTTTAGGGGGAGTGGGGAGTGAGACCTTTTCCTCATCTTCCGCCATGCCTTCAACAAAATCTAATTACGATGTTCTGAGATCCGAGCCTGGTGCACAACCAGGTATAAAGTCAATGTTCAAGATAAATGAGAAAAAGGAAGCAGACAAACTTGTGAGTCGGTGCCTTTTATGGAGTGATATACCATTCCACTTTGCAAGGAACCCATTCTACATTCCTATGTTTGATGTCGTTGCTACTGTTGGGCCGGGGTATAAGCCCCCCACTTATGAGGAGCTGAGAGGGCCCCTCCTTGATAATGAAAAGGTTGATTGCACTACTAGGTTGGAGGAGGTTCGAGGTTCATGGGAGGTCACGGGATGCACAATGATGTCATATGGTTGGACCGATACGAAGGGTAGGACCCTTCTCAATTTCTTGGTTCATTGTCCCAGGGGCATAATGTTTGTAAAATCTGTGGATGCATCTGCACATATCAAACATGCAACATTACTATGTGATTTGTTGGATGGGTTCATCCAGGAGGTAGGACCGCAGCATGTTGTCCAAGTTATAACGGACAATGCTGCGAATTATGTGGCAGCTGGCAGGATGCTTATGGACATGTATCCTTCTTTGTTTTGGACCCCTTGTGCTGCACACTGTATCGACTTGATCTTAGAGGATATGGGAAAGATTGAGTTTATCAGGGATGTCATTGATCCAGCAAGAAGCATCACCAAATTTATATACAATCATGCTTTTGTGCTTAGCTTGATGAGGCAGTTTACTCATGACAGGGAGTTGGTTCATCCCGCCATCACTCGCTTTGCCACTTGTTTCATCTCTCTTCAATCTCTCCATACTTCTAAGTGGGACTTGCAGACTATGTTCCTTTTAGCTGAGTGGCGTGCTTTATCGATTAGCACTAAAGCGGAGGGACTTGCCATATCCAGACTAGTGTCATACCAAGAGAGCTTCTGGGATGGGTGAAGGAAGTGTGTGCCATCTGTGAACCTTTGGTAAGGGTTCTTCGCTTGGTTGATGGAGACAAGCCCACAATGGGCTACCTATATGAGGCCATGGATAGGGCCAAAGAGGCCATTCGTGCCTACTGCGAGGACAGGGGAGAGGATGTGCAAGCGAAGCAACAATTGATATGGGAAGTGATTGATCAGCGATGGAAAAACACACTCCATCGCCCCATTCATGCTATAGGGCTATTCCTCAACCCCGCATTCTCTTACTCCTGTGACTTCCGGTTTGATGGAGAGGTAATGGATGGGTTCTTGGAATGTGTTGAGAGGATGGTTCCAAGTGAAGATGATCATTCAGAGATTTCCAAAGAGTTGGAAATCTATAAGAGGGCCATAGGAACATTTGGGTTTTCTATGGCTATCAGGGATAGGAATAACAAAATGCCAAGTAAGCTTCACCTTGTTTCAAGTTCAACTTTCAAGAATGAAAAAAATTCAATTTATTTATTTCTTTGTTTTAAATTTTAAATTTTCAATGTCTTCTCCTATGTTTCTAACTTTCTCCAATTCATTATAGATCATTGGTGGGAAACCTATGGTGCACGAGTACCCCATCTCCAAAGTCTTGCTGTTTGGATCCTTAGCCAGACATGCAGCTCTTCTAGTTGTGAGCGTAACTGGAGTGTATTTGAAAAAATATACACCAAGAAGCGCAACAGGTTAGAGAATTTGAAATTAAATTCGAAATTCATTATCTACTGTAATTTATGTCCCATGGGTAATTATAATTTATGTATTCTAGATTCTTATTTAATAAATTCACTGTCCTCATATAGGTTGGATACCCAACGCCTGAATGATCTAGTGTACATCTCCTACAATCTCAGGTTGTGGGTGAAGCAGCTTCAGAAAAAACCTGATGTGGAGGCCATTTCATTGGATGACATTGACACCACTACTGCGTGGAGAGTGGAGATTGAGGAACCTGTTATGGAGGCAGCCCCTAATTGGTTAGAGGATGATCATGATACACAGGATCCCCAGAGTGAGATATGGGAGGATGAGGGGTTTGGCTTTGAGAGTGTGCCACCACCGGAGCCACCAGTAGACTGTCTAGTTGCACAGCCACCGGTTGCACGACCACCAGTTGCACGACCACCGGTTTCACGGCCACCGGTGTCACGACCACCGTATCAGCCAAAGGGACCCAGATATAGGGGTAGTGGTAGCAGTATCAGTGGTAGAGGACTTGATGAGCGTGGCATAGTAGTACCTTATCAGTCTTCTAGTTCTTCTATATTACATAAGAAACCAGGCACTTCTAGAGGCAGAGGACGCCATAGTCCACGACGACCCCACGAGCACCTGGGCTTTCTAGCTCTAGAGGCAGAGCCATTACTAGAGCGATTACCTTTACCCGTAGAAGGGGTAGAGGGAATCCATAGTTTACTTTATTTAGTTGATTTCATTGCATATGACAGTTGACTCTATGAGATACATTGATTGTATTTTTTTGGTGATTCATGAATCGGGGACTCAAGATCCAGGAAACGATTCATTTTTAATATGTGATGTCTAGACTCTAGCGATACGTCTTATTATTTATGCATCTTATATATCAGTTTTCTTTCCATATGCATGTGGCAATGTGTTTAAACTTTATTTGATGTTCTTGTTGCTTTAGATGTTTAGAAAATTGAAACAAAATGAAGGACACGATTCATTTTTGATGTGTGATGTCTAGCAATACGTCTTATACATCTTATATATCAGTTTTCTTTCCATATGCATGTGGCAATGTGTTTATTTGATGTTCTTGTTGCTTTAGATGTTTAGAAAATTGAAAAAAAATGAATATTTTTGTATTTTTTTAAGTTTGTCGATATATTGCCGATGTTTGCCGACATTCTCGCCGATAAATCCGATAATTTCTTTTTGGACCCTTGGCGATATATTCGCCGACATGATATTTGTAACTTTGCTTGAGTCTCTTGGTATATTTTGAAGGGTGTAATAAATAAATATATTGACAACATTCTTTGAATGGCTTGTAGATCTTCTCACGAAGGATTACAACTATGACCAGAAATTTGCTGTGACTACATACAGTGAAGATGGGTTGGGGAGTCCTTGTTTATGTAGATATACTTTTTTATTTCTAAACATGTTACATCAATGTTACAAAAATTCCTTGTTATAAGTTTACAACCATATTTGTTAAATTTTATATGATACTAATATTTTGTTAATTGTTTGGTGCTCCCAAACCTCATCATGGAAACAAGTTCTTGACTTGCCTTCAATGACCCTAACAGTGAACCTCCTCAGTTCCTCCCTTGCCCTTGGCCATCAGGACTACCAGGCACTGACATCCTCTCTCTCTCTCTCTCTCTCTCTCTCTCTCTCTCGCTCGCTCACACACACACACACACACAACACTGGGATTTCCAGTCTCTGACCTCCCTATCATACTACTGCACTTATACTTTTGTATTTTTTGGATTGACTGCTAGAGTATAGCTTAGCAAGACAGTTATGCTACTTTCTTTTTTTCCTTCTGTGACCTTCAGCATTGTTATAGGCATTGCTTTTCTACTCCCACGTTGTATTCGTACTGGTTTTACCTTCTAGTACCATTGACCTACTTTTATGCTTATTTGTTGGACAGTAATATAATTATCTTATCTTATGCTGTAATATTCCTTTGGTGATATATGATTTAATCTATCAAAATAATTATAAATTAATGATAAAAGGGAATTGACAAAGGAAGCTTTCCTAGTCCATTGTTGTCATATTCTCATAAATCTATTCTGCCAAAGTCATATGACTTGAATTCAAGGAGTCAACATGCCAAAATTTGCCACTCAATAAAATCTCGATAAAACTGTCATACTATGAAACATATAAAATAATAAAATATTCAATGTTTGGAAAAAAATGTGAGAAGATATTTTTTCCATGGAACAACCTCGCGGAAAACCCTTTTAGTACTTCCCCATGATTCATGGATGGTAAATGACGTAAATCATCAGCCTTGATTATGGGGTCTATCCCCAAGGGGGTCAAGAGAGATCCATGACCTCCCCATCTTTTTTTGGGGGGGGAGATCTCATGTTTGGCTCATGACTGCTTAAGCTAACCCTCGGGGCTATATAAATTTGAAGGGCATGGGGGTGGGCTATGATCCACTTATGTGTGAGACAATATTTTACATGATCAAGTGTATTGTTTAGACAACAATATAGTCTTATGCTCATGTAAATAATAAAATGTCATTGTCAACATACATGATATATTCTAAACCAGAACCTTGATAGATAATAATCTAGAAAACGATACTAGAAGTATATAGTTTATGATTACAAAACACAATGTACAAACATAAAACACAAATTGTAAACTGCATAAAGTAAAATAAATAGAAAAAAATAACTGACACTGGACCAACTCATATTTTATCTTGTGATTGGCATCCCAAACATTCTACCCTCAGCCTCTGATCATGCTATTGTTTATGCACCTCCTTAACCAGTTGAGGTCCTCACTTACAAATTGTGCATTCTTAGTCTCTGCAATCTAATATGATGTTTGTTTTACATTCTATAGATTGATGGCTTCGACATTTGTATTGCACTCTAATGTTCATGATGGAGTGGAAGAGTGCAGAAAACCATAATTATTCATTTATTTATCCCAACAGATTGTGCTTTGAGTAATCAGTATATTGCTTAAGCATATCCTAGTTATTCTTGCAGCTAGAAGCTCTACAAGTTTGAGTAAAAAATTCTGATAGTAAGGTTCACGAAAGTAGATGCAGGATTACCAAAGTCCTCCATCTACATATTAAAAATATTATATTTCTATGAATTCCAATAATAAAATCAGTAATTTAAAAAGAAAGTAAATCAATGATAATAATGAAACATACCATAATGCAAATTAGATTCTAGCCTCTAGGACAATGAAATGAACCTAAGAAGATACACTATTTTTAATGGTATGCTAAATTATAGCAAAATAAGCCATCAACATTCTTATACTTCTATAGTTGCCAATAGATGGAGTTCTATATTCTCAATATTTTAGAACATCTTTCGAATGTATTGGAAGCACCTTCCATGATCTCTAAATCTACATTGAGGATTCAAGTGTATGCAAATGTATGTCATACCATGGGGTTGCTTGGATGCTTGTTTGGAGGCTTGGAGTTGGCTTGGGGATGCTTGGGTTGCGATAACATTCTTAAAGGGGGCAATTGACCTAGTGGATTACATTGTTTAGGAGAATCGATGGAGTCTATGAAGGCTTGAGATGGAGAGATGTGGGCATGCCTTGTGTAGCTACATAATCTTGGAGCCCTTATTATGTATGACATCACCATTGAGAATGACGAGTACTTTGGAGTGGATATCTTCACTTGTGTTGGTCTACAAGTGCTCAATGTAGGTTCCTTTTAAGGTCTTGGGCCCACATTGTATTGATGGCCTCCCTTACCTCTCATATATATATGGGAAGGAGAGAGTCATTCATCATCATTTTGTCTCTTATCTTTGTACTTGTCTTCTTGGAGTGATTTGCTTGGGTTCATGAATTCATGAAGAAACCCTAGGAGATGTTACCGAAGGAAAGACGATGTCTTGAAGAAGAAAATGTTGGATATGATCATTCATTATTGATTCAAACCCTGTGCTACATCTACATTAATATTTAGTACTCTTGACCCTATGTATTAATATTTTTGGACCCATACTATGATTGTTAAGGCCCTCTATGAGAATCAATAATGCACATGTCTTCAAAGGAATTGAATGTGCATTTCTACAAAGCGACAAGGATATGATCCTACTTAGTCATCTAATATAATTGGTCCTCCTCTAATATGTCAAACAGAATACGCTCAATTCCAAATCTTATCTTATAGTCTCTTGATCTGAAAATATGAAGTGAAAGAATTGAGGCTTAGTCCCTCTAAAATTCCTTCCCGTTGCCTTACACTTTCTAAGAGAAACAATGGTCATAACAGGTTGTCCAGCTATAGGGGCATCATAATTACAAGCCCTGTTCTTAAATTTTAAGTTCATTTTTCACACATGTAAACTCTAGCATTCAAAGCATTGCCCCATTGCAAAGGGGCACCTTGATTCCCCCCTTACGGAGATACAGGGTCACCAAAATCCATTTGTCGCTATTTTTGGAGGAAATGGGTTTGTAAGCGGGATAGGTTGTCGAGATAACAATAGGGGCCTTTCCGATCCAAGCCATAGTCTAAAGGATCTTTTACTAGAAAATGACAGAAAAGGAGATTTACTTAATCGAAGTGAAAACGATGCTAGGACGGGTTGTGTGAAATCCAAACAATCAAAATGGTTTCCAAAGATACCAGGATAAAATATTTCATTTATTTTTAAAAGGAAATAGATACAATAAAGTATTTCCTTGAGCACATCAATAAGACACATGACAGAAAATATTGAAGATCAAGCAAATTGTGCACTGTTTACCTCTTGGAGTCGTCGTTCTTCTATTGGCACGCAATTTTCTTCTTGTGCAAGGGGTTGCCAAGAACGTTTGAAGATCAAGCAAATTGTGCACTGTTTACCTCTTGGAGTCGTCGTTCTTCTATTGGCATGCAATTTTCTTCTTGTGCAAGGGGTTGCCAAGAACGTTTGAGTTTGACCTGATTCCTGGAAGTACACAAGGCAAGATTAAAGAGTTGGTTCAAGATGGTGTTTGGGCATTATCCATTTTTCGAGTAAGTCTCCCAACATAGTTCCTCCCAACCAATTGTATTCTGTAAATTTAACTTTCACCATGCTGAGAGCTTGTGAAAAATCCTCAGAAGAGTCCAAGGAATAAAATGAAGCCCTGGCCGCTGTCTCTACTCTGCATACCCTCAACCCCCCTATGTGTTTGTCTACTTCCCTTTCCCTTCTCAAAACGACGATTCCCCTCAGGCTTAATGTCAACCACAACTCCCTTCCACCAAAACACTGTAAAAGCTCCAGACCAGCGCGAGGGAGACTATACAGACCAACATGACTGAGTTCATTTCATCTCTGCAGGAAAAATTGGTAGAGGCGGGAAAAATTGAGGGCATTTCATCTCTGCCTTTTAACTAATTTTTTGTTTTTATGTTTTGTTTAGTTTTTTTATGCTAAACAATAGCTCTTCAACTATCAAATTTTATTAAAAAATACATTTCAATAATAAAAATTTTATTAAAGAATTTAATTTTCAATTAAAATATATATATATATATTTTTATTAAGGAATTTAATTTCCAAATAAAAATAAAAGTGTCAACATTATGCATTTGAAGTATTTTTTTTTTTCAAGTTGAAAAAACATATTTTATTAAAAGAGAAAAAGATGTGTAAGTTAACACATGGTTAATTACAGCGGTTGATTACAAAGATTACGTACATGCAACTTACATATGGGTCCATCATCATACTTAATAAGAACCAAAAAAACAGATTTTTGCTACATCGGTCGTGACCATGATAAGAAACAATAAACACATGCTGGTCAGCAACAGAAAAAACAATATTCCCACGTAGCATAAAACGGCAACACACGAGGTAGAGTTCCAGTTACGAAAGATTGGAAAAAGAAATCAATATACACTGCGTCGCCACCCCACAAACAGGGCCGTCACCTGGATGATAAAAGCACAAAACAGATACTGGCATGCTGGAATGAAATACACACAAACCATTCAGGGCCCAACCGATCACGTGCATTGAAGTTAACAAAAGGAGAGAGTGGACTCATTGATCAACATGCCATCCTGAAACTCCTTGAAACAAATAATCACATCCATAGGTCCCAGCACGAGCTTTGAGAGTCGATCGGCCTCGGCATTGTGACATCGAAAAATGTGGGAGAACGACAGCTCCCCAAACCGGATAATCAGATCCTGGGTCCTCCTAACCCAGTGTTGCAACAGAATAGGACGAAGAGAAGACCTCCTGCAATCCCAATCAATAATGCACGTCGAATCGCCAAAGATGTGGGTCAAATAGATTCCCTTCACCAGAGCAAAATGGAGGAGACCCTAGAGAGCCACCAAGTCAACCCTAGTGTTTGAACCCTGACCAGCATTCATATTAAGGTGAAAATGGTGATCCACCGCAATTCTAAGTACCATACCAACACCACACAGTCCCCTAATTAGGCAGCCCCATCAAAGAAACCAAACGGGAAGGAGAAGCCGTCATCCAAACATGGGGGACATCCCCAACAGCTTTGCAGGGGGCTTCCTTCGAAGATAACATCCACGTCATGATTCTCCCCACAACCAGATCAGAACGCGAGACAACACCACAGAAAAGTAGGCTATTACGCGCCCGCCAAACCTCCTAGAGGGTATAAAAAACCACCGAAACAACACCCCCCAATCTCTCAAAATAAAAGGCCAGGTTCGAGTTGAGAATCCCACCGTTCCAAGTTGAGAGACGGGCCCAATTAGCTCTGAACGAAGCCCAAACCACCTAGAATAAAGGAAAACTCCCAAATAGGTGCTCAATATCCTCAGAGGAATCCAAACAAAGAAGACAAATTCCTGGCCCCTGGAACCCCCAACCTTGCAGATTCTTCCAAGTCATAATCTTATTGTCCAGGCATAGCCAAATGAAACAAGCCACCTTAAGTGGTAAATTACATCTCCACAGACACTTATGTAGACCGAAAATTAGATCACCACCCACCTCCTCTAGCTACATTTGGTATGCCAACTTCGCCGTCACAGTGCCCTGATCAGAATTAAAATCCCACATCAACTTACTCGGCTCAACATTAAGCACAATACCAGCCTCTAGCAGCATTCCACAGTAATCATCCCACTCACAACCTAATGATCCCGACAAAGCCAAGGCGGTCGCTGTCCTCCAAGTGAACCAGCAGATGTTTCAGAACATGTATACCACGCCCATGCAGCTCACGAACCAACTCCAATGAAAGCCAAAAATTTCCATTGAGTCCCAAGATCGGGTCAATGCCAACAAAGGTTTGAATGCCTCTACCAACCATCCAACAAAGTGAGCGCGTAATAATGGGCAACGTCTTCAGGAGACTACGCCAAATCATCGATGTATTTGCAGAAGGGGAGGTCAAAGTACGAAACCACATACCTATATCAAGACCCTTCCTGTACTTATCCTTTATTTATCATAAGACTGAGACCTTCCATCACCAAGATAAAGAGGTACGGGGATAAGGGGCATCCCTGACGCAAACCCCTGTTGCCCGAGAAGAAAGGAGACGGTGACCCATTAACCAACACAGCAAAACTAGCAGAAGATTGAGTAACACGCATATATCCACTTCAGAGTATCCGTTGGAAGCCCAATTTGGATGAGGACAAAACGGAGAAAATCCTAGTCCACCCGATCGTATGATTTCTGCAAGTCCAACTTCAAGATAAAAGCACACAACTTCTTCATCTTAATAGTGTGTAAACACTCATGGGCCACACCCACGGTATCCACAATCTGACGATTCAGAATAAAATCAAACTATTATGCCGAGTTGAACCTACCCAGGATGGGCTTCAACCTTTCAGCTATAATTTTTGATATAACCTTGTAATTCAAGTTGCATAGGGAGATGGGTCTGTAGTTGTCAAAACCCCCAGGCTTGTCAACCTTTGGAATCAGGGTAATGTGCATACGATTCAGTGACAGCGGGATCCAGGCTTTCAGCCTTGACTCTTCAATGGCTGCCGTAAGTTTCTCCCCCAACATATCAAAAAAATGAATATAGAACTCCACCCATCGGGCCCCAGACTCTTGTCTTGGCTAAAAAGCTTAAGAGTATTCAGCACTTTATATTAAGTAATAAAATTATGAAAGAAACAAAACATGGAACCTAGAATCATTTCTGAAAGTAATGTGAGGTCACATGTAATGCAACATATAAAATCTTGTAAGGTTAACATGTTACGTCAATGGTGTAATTGAAATTGTGACATTCTAGTTTTCAATTAAAAGATGTATTTTTATTAAGGAGATTAATTTTCGATTAAAAGATAACAATAGACTCATTACTCATGTTTTTCGTTGATCATGCACTCTGAAAATCAAGGGTGGAACAAAACAAACTACTAGTAGTGGCACACACAACTCAATAGTAAATGTGTTGACATTATGCATTTGGCGTACATTAAGTGATAAACTTAGGAAACAAACAAAAGGTGGAATATAGAATCCTTTCCAGAGGTTAGTGTCAGGCCACATATAATGCAACATACAAAAAATTTCAAGGTTAACATGTTGCATCAATGGTGTAATTGAAATTGTGACATTTTGTTCCAAATGACTTGAGTTAAAAGGCCAGATAAATATAAAATGCCATTTGTACAAGCGATTCATTAAAAAACACATTGCAATCGGCGTTGCACTATGATGTTCTCTCCTTCCTTTGTCAAAAAAAGAATAATAAGGCTGGTTTTCAAAGGTATGGATTGTTTCGGATTCCTCAACTATTATTGTACACGAACTTGCACATACCAAGCTGCAGCGAATCCTTCACGAAAGTGGAGTTTTCTATGTATTATCCATTATGCACTTTGAAGAGAATTTGATAAAATAATTTTCTTTTGTTTTACTTCATTCATAAAGGAAATAATTTAGTTTCCTAATATAGGTAATTCATTTTATTTTAAGTTCATAAAAATAGAACAATGTAAACATTTGAATATATAAAATTCTTCTAGTAACACTATTTTTTGGACACAGGTTCTCTTAATATAGAGACAGCGAAGTGATACATTTTTTAATTCCCAACCAATTCCTGGTTCTTGCTTTCATTTGGCCATTCACTTTCCCTTGGCTATAAATGGATAATAATTCAAGCTTGTTTAGAAGCTTTTTTCCCATGAGTAATATCAAATAAATCTTTTTCAAAAAAATGTGAATAGATACTTGAAAATATTTTAGGAACAAGACCTATAAATTGTAACTTGGAAGTATTGGAAGTGTACAAAGTGGGATTGGGAGCCTCCCATAACAAAACTCAGTTTCCATGCCTTTGTCAGTCACGAGTCTAAACCCATTCCTTTGTCATTCACAAGTGTTAAAACCTAGCTCAATATCAAAATAACAAAAACAATTTCATGTTTAAGAAAAAAAAGGGAGATTTTCATTAAAATTTGTTTTTAGATTATGATCAAATTTATGAAAAATTGAAAATAACATCTTACTAAAATTAGTAGCTCCAAGTCTCTGATAGCCAAGGAGAGCACTTTCAAATTGTCTAGAGAAATGGGTATCTAAATTTAGCACATGCTTCTAACTTCTGAGGCTAAAATGCCATAGGTGACGCTTGGTAAATTCGGTAGATGATAAATTGTTGATGGTAGGGAACCATTGAAGATGATCAATGATGACCTAGGTAGGTAGGGAGGAAAGAATGTTTACTTATTATATGTGTATAGAAGGATCAAGGAAAAACTCAATAAGGTGATCTAGAATTATAGATAGACTTAGGTTGAATCCAAATTTAGCCTTCAATGAGGGATGGAATTGCCAATTAGTATGGTACCTATATCTAGAATTAAAGAATAACTCTCAATCAAATCCTTTAGAATCCTCAATACCTTGGGAGCAAAGGACAAGGAGGAAAGAAACCATCGAGATGAAGGGGATGAACACCATCCACAAGAAGTAGTAGAGTGACATTTAGGATGAGGGATTCTTAAAGTTCAAAAGTGTACCTTTTAAGGAGACGACTTTCTCTAGTCATGATCCAAAATCTAGACTATATGGACAATGGATGGGTCCAAAATCTAGACTATGAGAATATCCCTTTTCACTAACATAAAATGGAATTGGCATATCCATTAACTATGGGACAACCCCCTTAATGTTAAACATGTGCAAGTAGAGGAGAATGGAAATAGGAACTATGATGGTTAAGTAGTAGTTTAGAGGAAAGGGAAGGTGGTGCCACTAAGAAACCCAAACCAAGGTCCCTTGCTTCATTAAACTCACTCATGAGGTGAATAACCATGAGAAGACAGAGACGGAGGGATATAAATCTCAAGGAATAAATAAATAAGACAATCAAGATCATAATGAAACTAAAGAGAAATTAATAATGAAGGATACAATACACACTAATCAAACAACAGATCAAAATCATATCCACGGAGGGGAGGAGGAAGAAAAAATAACTAGGAGACCAAATAAGAGGCTATATACATGAAACTAAATGAATTTAAGATAGAAACCACACCAAAGAAATGGAAACAACAAAGGATAATGAATGAGATTGTGGCAATGGTAAAGTAGTAATATTGCAAATGACCTTGATACTAAAAAGGGAAAAGAGAACATAAAGAAGATATATAAATTAGAATTGAACGCAATAGGAGGAGGAGGATGTGGAATAAGTGCACATGGAGTTATTATCCTTGCATTATAATAAAACATTTATAATTTACCCTTCAAGTTAGCAACTGGTGAATCTACACTAGCACATGATAAATGGAAATGGGAGGATAGAAATGTTGAAGGATTGTCAAGCTCCCATAAGAAATGATCATGAATAGACACAAATCCCACAAAGTTGACAAAATCTAAGTTGGGACGAGGCGAGAAACTTGTCAATGATAACTTGAAGGAGAAAAGGGAGCAATTAATTAACCCAAGACAAACAACCTCACTTAAGGAGACATTTCTTCAAACGCCTAGGCCTTCTAAATGAAAATTCTCTTATGGAACATAAGGGGCAATAATGCACCTAAGAAACAAATCATTTTGAAAAACAAAATAAGAGTAGAAAAACTAGACTTAGTGTTTATTCAATAAACAAAATGCAAAATGTATAACATGTATAAATTCACCAAAATGATATGGGGAGGATGTGATTGCTCGACTAGAGGATTGAGAGGATTTTCAAGAGTTATGGCAATGATGTAGGATCCCATAAACATGGATCTAGAAAACCAACTTACCACCTATTAATAGATGACTAGTGATTTATACTTTAGACTCAAGGGTAAAGGGAAATATAACTAATGTATATGGGTTCAATGATCCCTGACAAATTCTAGATTAATGTTTGGAAATCTTAAGTACGATTAAGGTCCTACCCAATTAGGAACATTGAATCATTAGATAATACGGCCTAACCACAACAAAGTCCCTCTTTGAAAAGAAAGGATGAGTGTAAAGGTTGGATGCGGCAAGCTAGATTCTCCGGGACCTTTTAGAGCATTGATAATTTGTGGATGTATTTCCAAAGAATTCCATCTTCACTTGGAACAATTGGCATGGAGGGTTGATTATAATATGCTCATCACGTGGCTTATAGAATGTCTCAATGAGACACCATTTTGTGGACTATAATGCTTATGAAATATGCCCATAATGGTAGCATGGACAAAACTCAACAATCTTTAATAACATGCTTGAGAATAATGTTGTCTCGTGGAATGTTGTGATTTGGGATTGCATATAAAATGGGAAAATCAAGGAGGCTCACAAATTGTTTAAAAGAATGCTACAATGGAGATATGCATTGTTTCAAGCATGGAGAGATGTTCTTACATTGGTCTTGTTGTTTCTTTATGTGGACCTAATAGATACTTGGAGTGGATTTGACATACCAATTACAATTACCAACAAAAATTGCCAAACTGTGAGGGCATTCCATCATGGTGCCTTTTAAGATTATCATCATAGTTTGGACATTGACCTTCATTTGTCGAAGACATGACTAGTGAGGAATTCGAGGGAGTAAAAGAATGTAATATGTGATTAATATGTCAAGGAAAATGGACAAATACAAGGCAAAAGCTGGCCATTTACAAGGTGGGAGGACGCATTAATTAAACTCGAAACCTCACACATCCAAATATGCCATGTAAGTAAGGATAATTCTTCTGCATCAACCTTACCTTAGGCCATTTTGTCTCTAGGGATAATGTGACATTAATAGGCCTATGTCCACCATACAAGCCCTATAAAGGGAATCTTTATCATGTAAGTGGAATATAGTGTTCATTTCAAGTTTGGCACACTAAGGATGGCTCTCGTGGCCTAGTCCATGTTCTAGGGTAAACATATAAAGTCCTAGGCCATAACATTTTCCTCAAGGGATCGGGGCCCACAAATGGGGCCCTAGTCCATAACGTCATCTCTATGTGGGAAATATTTGGCTTACAAGTACGAAATGGCCATTTCAAGCTCTATGCGACCAAGAATGGTTATCATTGATTGGGCCATATTATCAAGTCAAAACATAACGTCTAAGGGTAAGGGGCTCATGGGTCATGTGTGATGCCCTAGACCACCTCAAAGGCCCCATATACTACATAGGTAATATTTAGCCAATGAGTAAGCTATGTTGGCCATTTTGAGGTTTGGCACACCAAGTATGGATTTCAGTCCCTAGGCCATGGACCAAGGTTTTAGGGTACAAGGCCATATGAATTACCTTGGGGATCATGGCCCATGAATGGAGACCTAGATTATAACATAAGGCCTACATGGGGAATCTTAGCCTATATGCGAGATATGTTCACCATTTTGAGGAAGCACACGCCAGGGATGATTTTCAAGGCCCGTGTTATGATATAAGGTTAAATAAGGGTCTTAGGCCATAACATTTTTCTCTAAGCTCATGGTCCTTTTCAAGCCCTCAAACCGCCACACATACGCTCCATAGGGAATCATTAGCCTACAAATGAGATATGATAGACATTTTCCTCTTTCTAATATTAGACATGGTTCTCAATGCATATGTCATGGTTCAATGCTAAAATCCCTAGCATACTCATAAGTTCAATGCCAAAAAACCACCTCGAAAAGTTCAATTCTCATGAGTTTTAAGGGGGTTTCCAAAAAAACCACCTCCAAAAGTTCAATTCTCATGACTTTTAGGGGGGGTTTTGACAAACCGCCCCCAAAAGTTATGAGAATTGGGCTTTTAGGGGGGTTTTCAAACAACTGCCTCCAAAAGTTCAATTCTCGTGACTTTTAAGGGGGGTTCCAAACAAACCGCCTCCCAAAGTTCAATTCTCATGACTTTTAGGGGGGGTTTTGACAAACCGCCCCCAAAAGTTATGAGAATTGGGCTTTTAAGGGGGTTTTCAAACAACTGCCTCCAAAAGTTCAATTCTCATGACTTTTAAGGAGGGTTCCAAAAAAAACGCCTCCAAAAGTTCAATTCTCATGACTTTTAGGGGGGGTTTTGACAAACCGCCCCCAAAAGTTATGAGAATTGGGCTTTTAGGGGGGGTTTTCCAAAAACCGCCCCCAAAAGTCAAATTTCAAGACTTTTGGGGGCGAATTTAAAAAAACCCCCCCCAAAAGTCCAATTTCCATGACTTTTAGGGGCGGTTTTAAAAGACCGCCTCCAAAGTTCTAAAAAAAATTTTAGGGGGGGGTTTACCAAGACCCCCGCAAGCCAAAACCGCCCCTAAAGGGCTATTTTGTTGTAGTGTTTGGCTTGCTTGATGTGAATGAGCTTCAAGAGAAATCTGCAGCAACTATCTGGTTCGCTTGATGTGAATGAGCTGCAAGAGAAATCTGTAGCAACTATTTAGCTCGCTTGATGAGAATGAGCTGCAAGAGAAATCTACAAAAACTAAATGGCTCACTTGATGTGAATGAGTTGCAGGAGAAATTTACAACAACTATCTGGCTTGCTTGCTGTGAATGAGTTGCAGGGGGGATCTACAACAACTATCTAACTCGATTTATGTGAATGAGCTGTAGGAGAAATCTGCATCAACTATTTGGCTTGCTTGATGTGAATGAGCTACAGGAAAAATATCCATTCACTGGGTCACACTTTTTTTTTGATAATGTTTTTTTCTTCAACGGCTGCAATTTCCGTTGATGCTAGAAAATTGGTAAGCAGCTATTTCCTAAACATTCATCCTCGACTAGTGCAAAGAAGTCCTTCATCAACTTTTCTAGAAGCAACAGTAATCATCTTTGGTTGGTCGTCTGCAAAACAAGCTATTCATAGTCGCACACATCTTGGTTGTTAGCTCATTGGAGTATAATATATCCATTTCAACATAAACTAAGAATGTGTTTTATAACATCTCCATAAGGAAACGATATGAAGGGTGTTAGGAATTGGTGAAAAAGGATAGGGAATGCGGCTACATAGACATCTATGATAGTGCAAGGGGTTGGTCATTTACCACGCTCATCAGGGAGCAATGTAAATCATTGAAAAATTCATCCACAAAACTAGATTGTTACAATCAAGTGGGTTTAACAAAGACTCCCTTTTCTTCAATATCCTAAAATCTTTTCAAAAAATGTTTTATGAATGTATCCCAGTCTCTTGTTAATGCTTGAGGTATTGAGTGCCACCACAAGAATTAATCACAAACCGATTTATTCAGGTGCAACAATGTGAAATTAATTCTCTCTTCATAGTGTTCAAGTCTATTTATATATCTCACACTCTCTTTATCATCTTCTTCATCAAATATCGGTACGTCAATTTTTTGCTTCTGCATAAATCCGTCAAGGGAACCCAATATTGGATTAATGTTTTGGCGGCATAAAAAAGAGTGGGAATTTAGACTACTTACTCCCTTATTCTTGCTTTCAATTGTTTCAACTTGGCTCTTGATCTCATCATAATTCTTGGCATGTGCCTTTATTTTGATTTCTACATTCCTGAGTCATTTGGGGATATCATCCCTCTCATTGATTTTTTGGGAAATTTGTTGATTTTCTCAAAGATATCATTCACCAAATCTATTAATTATTTTATCTCATCACTTAACAATGTGGCGGGTGACATATTGCATATGTTAGATTACATATTTCCTATGGCACCTTAAGCATTCTTTGAAGGTTCTCAATTCCTCATAGTTCCTACCTAGAAATGGTGCACTGGTTGTATGTTGGCAATGTGGTTGTGTGGTTATTGCATGTGTGAGGATCTGTGTTGAAGGATATGGGGTGATGGGTCCAATAACAGTGAACCTAAAGCCCTTAGATCACATTATAGGTCAACCCTTCCTCACGTACCAAGCCGCCCATGCCTACAATAATATGTGTCATGTATCAAGATGAGTATTATGCCCACGTCTACGATAATATGTCATGTGTAGGTGTGCAAAATGTTGGTCGCTACCCATACAAGACTTCCACTATAGCTTCCATGGATACTTCATGCAAAACCTTTAGTAAACTTTCATGCAATCTTCCACAGAGTAATCAACAACTTCCTAATGAAAAACATATGTGCGACAAAAATATTTACTATAATACCAATTGAAAGGTACCCAAACTAAAAAATAATAAATATATATTTTATTAATTTTATAAATCCAAACTACACTGAAAAAAGAACAACATTTTATACAAACAACAGTGAAAAGATATAACTCCTCACCAACCAACATTTTACACACATTTAAATTATCTATTTACAATTAATTGTTAACTTATTTTTGATATATTACATATTTCTTATGATGACTAGAAAACAAAACTATAGAATATTTCGATGTAACCCCTTCTAGCCAAGGATCGTGCATGCCAACCATTAGAATTGCACTCAAACTTTGACTTCCACATGCCTTCCCTTGAGAAAACCAAGCTCCATGGATGCCCGATGCAATGGCAATGTTTCCACAATCCAAAAGCTTTACAAATTAATCTTTGATACCTTGAGTCAGGGAGAGGCAGATCATTCCCTAGCCAAATTTGTGTCAATCTTTACAAATTAATCTTTAACACTTTGACTTAAGGAGAAGCCAGCTTATTTGTGGCGATGTTTTCAAAACCCAAAAGCTTTTTGACCTTTTGACTTAGGGAAAAGCCAAATTTGTCAATTTGAATATTCTAAGGAGTTTGTTGTGATCTTAAGGCTTTGACATCTATGTTGTTATGGGCCCAAAATATTACTATGACGGGTCTCAAACGCCCTCAAATAAATCCAAATATTAAAGTTAGAAAAGGTTACGATGAAAGAGAGGTTGTGAAGTTTTGACCCTCAAGTAAATCCAAATACTAAGGCTAAAAAAGGTTACAATGAAAGAGACTAGGTCAAGTTTTGGCCCTCAAATAAATACAAATACTAAGGTGGGAAAAGGTTACAATTTAAGAGAAGAGGTCAACTTTGAACTCGCAAAACAGATTTTATCTTTCGTTTTACTCGCCAAATTTTATGTTTTTTTAACTATCATTCATTATTGACTCGAATCATAAGTAAATGCAAAGGGTTAAAACTGCACACCTTTTATGGATAGGTTTCGTCTCCTATGCCGGATAAATTAATAGATCGTTATTATTTGTTTTTGAATAAATTAATATTAAAAAAAATTAAAGTAAAAGCATGTTTAGTTAAATTAGAATTTCAAAATGGTTTAATGTTTGAGTGGATATTCTATTTATTACGAAGGGGTTTAAAACTAATTTTGAAAGATTTTCTGGTAAGAGTGAAATGTCTATTCAAAATGTTGGGAATGTTTTAAAACTCTAAACATGTTTATATCTAAACATGTTTATATTTTAAAATATTTGCTATTATTATTATTTTTTCACAATTTCGATGATATGAGACGTCTTAAAATAATATAGGTAGTCTTAACATTAGCCAAAATTACTCTGGACAAAGTTTTGTGGTCAAAATTTCCATTAATTAAGTTGAATCATAACTTTTGATAAAATAACTATTAGATTTTGGAAATAATTTAAAAGGAAAGAGGTTGAAATTGTTCACTAATTTATTCCATAATAAAATAAGGTAGCATAGATTCATCTTAACTTTGATCTTTTAGTCAATGAAAAATTTATGTCTAGGTTTCTTTTTCTCTCCTCTTGATACTTAATAGATTTTGGGTTAAGATGGATTTACATTGATTACATAGATGAGCACTCCACTCACTTTGAATAAAGGTAAAACTTCACTTGCCATCTTGTATATTAAGCATCAACTTCTTACAAATGCTTAATATATTTTGGGTTAAGATGGATTTATATTGATTACTTAAATTAGCACCCCACTCACTTTGAATAAAGCTAAAACTTCACTTATCATCTTGTATATTAAGCATTAGCTTCTTACAAATTCACTTATAATAGTGCACTTTGAAATTTTCCCAACAAACTTAGACTAATGGCGAGGACTAAAGAGTTTACACCCTCACTTAAAGTTCAAATCTCATAGGGTTCACTCACATCTTGGCCATGGAAGATTTTGGGGGCAAAATTTTACCATTTGTTTTTAAAAATTATTCATAAATTTCCTATTTAAAAAAAAATGATCGCCCAAATTCTATATGATAAATTTATTTTATTTCAAATTTAAATTCTCGGAAATTGAATATTTTTACAAAAACATCACCAAACATTTTGCAATTAGCATTTACAGAATTAGTAAGATTTGCTAAGGTTTCTACACTTAAGATAAGTATGAGGCCTTACAAATTTTCATGATCTTGACCAAGTTTCCATTCCCACAAGTTGTTGGGTTGTGGTAAATATGTGTAGCTCTATAGGCCCCTTAAGGTATAGGTTGAATTTATGGTAACTCCGGGAGTTGGGTTGTGGTGAGGATAAATTGGTTTATCCAAAACACATCATAGGAATTGGGTTGTGGTAACTATGTGCAAGATAATGTTTATATAAGAAGCACCATTGTATTGATGGAAGTCTACCAAAACTAGCACATATAAACTCATACAATTGAGTTGTGGTAAGTATGCATGGAGTAAGTTAATCTTGTAGCAAAAAGACCTCCTTCAGGCCACAAAACTGATAAGAATTTAACAAAAAAATCTAGGTAGATGTAGAGGTCTACCATTATCCAAAGCTCATGCATGGTAGAACAATGACCTTAATGGTTTTGGCTACTTCTGAAAATCTACCATAACTAGCATAAAAAACTCATAAAATTAAGTTGTAGTAAATACACATGAAGTTAAAATTGTAGCAAACAAACTCTCTTTTCAACAACAATCTGATAAGAATTTGATAGAAATTTTTGGTAGGCACAAAGTTCTAATATGATCCAAGGCTCATGCATGGTACAACAATGTTCTTAGGGGGTTTTCCCAATTGTAAAAGTCTACCACAACTAGCACATAAAAGCTCGTAAAATTGAGTTGGGGTAAATATGTATAGAGAAATCTAATCTTGTAACAGACAAACCCTCTTTCTCATCACAAGACTAATAAGAATCCAACAGAAATTTCAAGTAGGAGCAGAGTTCGACCATGATCCAAGGCTTGTGCACAATGAAACAATGCCCTTAGAAGTTTTGCCCAGCTTTGAAAGTCTTTTCCAACTAGCACATATAGACCCATAAAATTGAGTTCCGATGATTCATAGAGTAAGTTAATCTTCTAGCAAGCATACTCTCTTTTTGGCCACAAATCTTATATGAATTCAACAAAAATTTCAAACAAGAGCATAGTTTTATTGTTATCTGAGGTTCGTACATGATGAAACAATGCCCTCAAAAGTTTTGCCCAATTCTAAATTGACCTAAATCATAAAAAAAAATGATCATGAAAACTTTACCTATCTTATTTTTCGAAAACAAAAATGAAATTTGTTAGAAACTTTCTATAAATATTCAAAAGAAACATTTTTTTTTTAATTTCCAAAAAACAACACTTTTTAAAGATTTCCAGCCTAACAAATAGCCTATAAAATTTTGATCTTTTTTATCCTGATATTTTATTTGGCTTGTTTGTTTTCAAGGAGAACTTTGAAATGAAGACTCACACAAGCAGTGTTATTTAAGCCCATAGTTTAAATAATAATATGTTATGGTCTCGAGAGCACCTAGTGCTTCAAATACCAACATATTTTAATTGGGATTATGTATGCTAATCAAATTTAATAAGAGAAATAGCTGCAAAGTAGCTAGTCCCTGCTTTAGGATTATGTTAAATTATTTAATTTTAGAAATAGCTGCAAAGCCTAGTCACTACTTTTGGATTATATTAAATATTTTATATAATTAATCATTTTATTAAAAATAAATAAATACATTGAAATTAAAAAAAAATATTTATATAATTTTAATTATAAAAAATAAATTTATTATCACTAAAAAATATAGTAAATCAAAAATATTTACCATATACTAAAATCAATAAAAAAACAATATAAATCTCAATTACATAAAGACTTGGCGCATCGTACATTGACATGAAAGACTCCTCAAATGATCTGACCATCTATGTTATTTTTTTTAATAATTATTTTATAATTAATATTCACACAGGGCTATGGTTTTCCAATGGTGCTCAACAAGGGAAGAGAATCTTGCTATCCAAGTCTGTGGTGAGTGGATAAGGATGCGCCTCCCTTCAGTATGTACGGTAGGATAATATTTATCTAAAATGATTTTTTTGAAAACTTTAGTTTGTTCACAAGTAAATAACTCAAATTCAAATTTGGTATAATGGTAAGTTATTTATGTAATTTTAGAAATTTTAGGGTATTTAAAAAATTTCAAAACTTTTATTATGCAACTAATATTCTTATTTATATATAATTCAATTTCAAATTTGATATACATCTAAGTTATTTATGAAATTTTAGTAATTTTGTCATTTAGACATTCTCAAAACATTTAAAAGTATTAAGCTAATTTTTTTATCTATAAAGTACACTCTATTTTCCCCAAATTTATTATCTGATTTGTTTCGATATATACACTTCACAGCCCATTTAATAATGCTAGTCTGCTACGGAGCAGTACAAGGGTTAACTAAAACGCCCTAGATTTGCCAGAATCCAGAAGAGGAAGAATAGCTGAAATTGCAATGGAGTGCTCAAATTGTAATTTCGAGGATCTAGATAGTTTTAAAATAAGGCATTTAGTCTAGAAGAGGTAATTAAGAATTAGGATTACTGAGATTGCAGAAATATGGAAATAACAATTTCCAGAAACAAATTTGACCGGTTTTGATGAAACTTTCACCGGAAAAGCGGGGCGCTTTTGTTGTCTTTTATCCTATGCACGGTCCGCTACTGCAAAATTATGAATTATGAATAATTGTAGATACAACAACTCATAATCCTCTCCATTAAAATCCTCGGGAGGTTTAAAATATTCCTGACATATTAGCTTGCTAAGGACTGTTTACTGGTGCTTATGTCAGCCAAAATCGTTAGTGTTCATGGTTTTCAAAGCATTGTTTTCCTATTGTGTTCTTAAATATGTAGCCGCAGGCATGCTCCAACGCTTCACTCAAATGGGTTTACTGCTTAAAAATTAAGATGAAAAATCCAATGTTTGTAGTGGAATAGAACATATCCTAATGTGATGAGTAAAAGTGAATGAAGGAAAAGCTGCTCTATTCATCTATGGGTATTTCATCTATTCATAAAAGTGAGTTATTTATTTGTAATATCAATATTCTAGCTGAACATATGTCTGAAAGAACTTAATGCCTGAAATTGGGTTATATTCATATACTTCATAGACCAAAATTCTGATTCTATATAATACACAGACTGTTTTGAACATGAAATTATAGCAATAACTGAGTAAGGAAATAGGACTAGAAATAATCCAATTATAGCATGGGTGACAACATCGTAGGGAAGCTTTTCCTTTTCAGTGTCTTTCTTGGCCCGATATTCCATCTTTACCTACACTCACATCAATAACCGCTAAGATAAACATTCGAAACATTTTACAAACTAATTTAGCCACAAAATAAGCATGACTTACCCTTGCAGACTCCTAGTGAACCTCATCCATGTCAGGTGGACATGAAGGAGCGGCGATGGCCTTCATTTTCTGGCATAAATTTGATTCGATGCTAGCCAGAGCTTAGATCTCCAACGGCTATAAAAGGCGTGCCAGTAACTATAGCCCTCTTATGCATACGAAAGATTTCTCCCGATTTGAACCAAAATTTTTTATTTCTCGCCCAAATATGCAATACAGACGTCGCAGCTACTGCATATGTACATATCACTGAATTACTGAAAATCAAAATATACAATCTTGGGACCAAAGAACAAAACCTTCAGGCAGCCAAATATATTTCTTGAGCACTGTACAGTATATACTGAAAGAAGCTTTAAAATATTGAACTAAATTCGTTTACCTATATAATCCAAATGACGACTGAGGTTTGAATTGCGTGGACTTTGCAAGCTGTATGTAATATGGGAAATTTCAGTGCTCACTCATATTATGGCTGGGATCAATATCTAAATAAAAATATAAACAAAAATTATAAACAAAAAATATAATTACGTAGCTTTTATTATTACATAGCTTTAGCATCCGCACGCATCATTCCATGAAGGCCACATGGATGGGGTACGTCTTACCACAAAATTGGTGCATGCATGCCAGGTGCATCATCCTTGGGGATCCGTCACTTGTTTTGGTCATGTGGGTATCACCCCCTCACAGTCAGACAGTGCTAGGAGTGCTAGGATCTCCAGCAGACTGTCTCATTTAATCGCGGCTCACAACTGGTATGCAGAGAAGGGTTAGCAAGTATGGAAACATTGGTATATTTTTAAAGCAGATAGTCCCATTGAATCTTGCCCAGTCCTCATAAAAAATTATTCAGAAGCCAGAACATGCATCCAAAAACGCAGCTGGAGTACAAATTTTGGGTTTAAAATCTAGTGCCAAATAATCAAGCAGAGGGAGAGTTGGCCTCGTAGGGCATCTCCTTTCTTCTCAGTTATAACGGGGATGAGAAGCCATCGATGGGGTGCACATATTTGCAATCAGGGAAGAATGAGAGGGCTCCAAAATTATTCTCATACCTTGGATTTTGAGTGTAATCCAGTAAAAGAACCTGGACATGCGGACTGTAGAGAGGTTCAGAAGTTGAATGACTTTCAGCTACTTTTCCTTCACCCCAGGAGCTGATTCGTGTTTTGGGTTTGAGCAATTTCTTTTGGTTCTTGGAATTTTTCCAAGGTGGGAATCCATGCGATATTGAGCATCTTTGGCTTGGGAGTGACACTACTTGAAGGCTGAAAGCAGTGAGCTCTGCTTGGAGGATGTGAAGTACTCAATTGACAGCGGGAAAAAGGTTAGTAAAATGTGAATAGATGGGTTGAACGGCTTCTTTGGAGCTTATTCGAAGGTGGTATTAATTCTTCTCTTCTAAATAAGAAGTTTATTTGAAAATTTTGGTTTTCTGTTAGAAGGGTATCATCTTAAGATTCACCATCTGTGAGATGGGTATTGAAAATTATTGTTTTTCTTGTTTTTTTATGTCAATGTCGGTCTTCTTTTAAGTGCTACAGTTTGAATAATATATTCCACCAAATATGTATTCATCTATATGCATTCATATATTCTACCTGTATTTGGTTCATATATTCTACCTTTATTTTGTTTACGAAACGAAACCAGGCAGATCACTAGTTCCTAAAAATTTTATGTATATATTTTATACAGGCAATTAAAAAACTTTGAATCGTTTTTTAAAAACGAATGCTACCAGATTCTTTTCGGCCTCAAATGCCTAGGTTTTGAAAAGAATAGCTCAACCTGGAATGTAATGCTCACCAGTATGCTCTCTTCTCTTCACCAATAGTATGGTTTAACCTCCCAAGAGGCGCGGGCTACTAGTGCGATGGTATGGTTTAACCTCCCAAGAGACGTGGCCTACTAGTGCAATGACTGTAAACCACCTAAACGGATATAGATATATTATGTAGCTTCGCAGAAGTTAAACCTAGCCCTGCAAACATAAAATAAAAAAAGCTTATTTTTCAAAGAATCGATAGTGAAAGAATTCAAATAAAAATTACTAATGTGTATACCTTGCATCTCTTAAGCAATTGGAAGGGATTACCCTCAACATCGAGCCTAGGGTCCAGTTTTACTGGTAAGAGATCTGCAAATTCAGCTATAACTCGACTTCACAAGGCTCTCACTGAACTCCTTTCTTATCTCTGGAAACATTGGGTTGTTAAAGCCCAATAGAATTTATAGTCGGATGTCATCGACATAAGGGTGGAATATGATGGAAATCTAAGAGGATATGCAGTCGAAATTGCATAACCCTACCAACTATTATCTGAAGTGATGAGCAAATCCCAATTGCCAAGCTCTTGTAGAAAATATGGAGTTTCCTCTCAAGAGGATTAGCAATGTAAATGCCCAAGAATGGTATTGTTATCACATATATAGTAGCCGGGCTACCATACATTATTTTTCTGATTCCAGTACATTATTCAGCCAGTTCCCTTGCATTGAGATGCTGAGATGAGCATCTACTATGGATCACTATCAGATTTTGGACAGCAGTTTTATTCCCCATGCCATGATTGAGTCTCAGGACACTCAGAGAGATGACCGATGTAGCTATTTAGCCATTTACACAGAGTAGTTAGTATTTCCCAGAGTTACAACAGCAGTTTCAGAGGTCAGATGATGAGCATTCAAGTATATGACTCAGCAGGTATATTATGGTGTTGTGGTTATGTTGCTTTTATTTCCATTCTCTTAGCATGTCTTAGCATATAGTATCATGATCTAGCGATCATATAGATATGTGGACCTGGTTGTACTATATATATCATATTTGTCCCTACTTAGACTTGGAATTTCTTGGCCTATACTCATTGGTTTTACCCTCCTTAGGGAGAATAGAGGTGGTCATTCCCGCCATACTTTGGCTTGCTAGTGTTGGTTTCATTATTCACTGTCCTCATCCATCCATACTCACCCAGTTTGTTCATTACCTTGACTTACTACTTGACTAGTGGCATGGAGGACCTTTCCCCGTTGTAGCCTCTATATTTGATGAGCTTCCTTGTTTATTGTGTCTCAGCTCTGAGTTGGTGACAAAACTTACCTATGGTGAGTTGGATTTCCTTGAGAATTCCCCCTAGTCACTAAAGCTGTTGTGGGCTAAACCTGAAACTTTTAGTGCTACCATGAATACAAAGTATGGAAATGCAATGTTGTATCTTGTATGAAAAGCCTATTCATGCAATGTGTTTCTCAACACACATGAATGAAAGGCGAGCCAAAAGAAAGTGGCTATGAAATATCAAATGTTATATCTATTGTGAAATGTAAATACCTAGGTAAACAAGCTGTCTATGACACACCTATAAGTGCTCAGGTAAACAAGTGCCTTAAAAACACACCTGCAGCAAATAAGCCTAATTAAAATGTAAATATATGCAATGTGTTTATAAACACACATAGATCAAAGGCTATGGAAACTCTAGGCCCAAAAAGAAATGGAACTTAAATTCTATATCAAAAAGATTACTGACCTCATTTGTATTATGGATTGTGCGCATCTATGTAAGGTGAATAAACACTCTTTGAACAACTTATCCATTTGTGAGACACCGCCATTCCCTGTGTTGTTGCTTGTCCACTATATGCTATGGTGTGTATTCCCTTTTCCATTTCCAAAGTGTCACAGTGTTAATTCAGTAAGTCATCCTTTGACCTAGCCAATTGTTTCTTAGCCTTCACCCTTTACTAGCAAATTGATCACAGCTATGAAGTGAGTATGACCTTGAAAGTCTTGTTTGAGTAATAAATAATAATTATGACTTATTATATTTGGATCTAGATCGCCAGTAATGATTACTTCTTGTTATAATTGCTAATTGAATGGATTGTAAAGCATGTTTTAACCTTGGACACCTTGCAACAGCTTGATGACAGTTTGAGTCATATTTTGGTCATGTTGACTTGGTCAAACCTCAGTTTGACCAATAGTCAACCACAGGACATGAGGTGGCAGACCTCAGATGTTATAGATAGATGATATATGGTCTGGTACAGGTCACCATAGTGGGCTTATGCAGTGGTTTCAGGCTTATGATGATGATTTGTGCTTTTCAGCACTTTTACAAATTATTATTATTTGGTCTGCCAGATATGATGAGTATTTATTTTGGACCATGCAGAGGTTTATATGGTGTATGAGTACACATATTAGATGGATTTGGACCTTCTGAGTCCAATGAGATAGTCTGTTTTCAGTTCTGGGCAGTTACAGTGATGATTGAGCCTCAGTTGGCTATCCTAGTGCAGTTTTGGTCTGTCGGAGGCCTTATCAGAGCAGTGATGAGATTTACTTGGTTCACCTAGGGAATTGTGCATGGAGGGGGTGGTCCAGCCACTTGTTATTACCATATTACCCCCTCATAGACTCATTAGTGAGCTCACCTTGACAGCGCAGGAACTCCAGGAGGTAGTTTGGGCAGTTTCACATTTCCCGAGGCAGTCCATAAATGGTAAAAATGGCTACAGAGGAATTCGATTTGGGATACTGAGGCAAGGTTATGGCATAGGATGATCAGTGATGATGAGTGGGATGTCTTCCACACCTTCTCCATCAGTTTCAGCTTCGTCGTGACCCACGTCCATCACTTATGGCACTTTTTGATGACTTCTAGAGCCTCCTAAGGCTCACGACTTTCCCAGAGAGGCATGATTCCTAGATCATTTATTCTTGGATATTGTGCCATGGGGATTGACCAAGGGTGTTAGAAATTACCCCTTGGACCCATCATGAGCTATTTTTTTATGTTTTATCATCATGATTTGGTGGGATCCCCTCTTTTAGGGTGAGTTTGTCCACATATTGTATTATTTTATTAGTGATCCATGTATTGTATTGTTGAGCTCATCTCAACCATTGATTAGATATTTTGATCTTAGCCACTCATTTAAAAAGTGGTTAGATTTTGGACTCTCTCCTTCCTATTTAAAGGAGAGAGCTTCTCATTGTAAAGGGGGACTTTTGGCTCTGGATTATTGGAATAGAGAATTATTATTGCATCTATCTGTTGTGTTGTGGTGAATGCTTTTGGAGTTCGTTCGTTGATTCTTCCTTTGCACTGGGTTCTTGGAGATTTTGTCTTGCTATATTTTTGTACCACGTTTTTGCATCTACAGGTGGAGGCCGATTTGATTTGAGAAGGACATATTGGTATGGGAGGACCCTCCCTATTTCTTCTTTGGATCTCTTTGTTGGTAACAGGGAGTATTACTATCCCAGGACCTTCTATTTCATGTTATCATTTCATTTTACTTGTATTTCCTCCATACTTGATCTCACTGATTGAATCGCTTTCCTTGGTTTGACAGGTAGAGGAGGTCGCACTTGTGGGCTAGGGCATCATTTTGGCAAGCAAATTCAACAATTCCTCATTTGATCTCTGCGGGAGTCTTCCTCAACAACAAGGCATCTCATCTCATCACTAAGGTATGATCTCAAGGTACTTTCTCTTTCCATGATATATCCATTTGTCTAAAGGCTTCAAACTCTTACTATTTCAAAACCCTCATTTTACAATTTTTCAGATCTAGCTTGATCCACTTGGCTTTTGGGTATAAAATTTAAAACCCACCTCTATAGCATCCACGGCAATTTGGATCTATAGTTTGGTGAGGATTGGCCTTCATTTGACCCACTTCCCAAGGCAAAGAAGCTTCTTCAAGGGAGGTCGCACTTCCTGGGAGAGGTGAGTTTGCAGGGATCTAGCACTTGGGTAGGTGAGATTCCACTTGATCTGTAATCTGCACATTCAATAACCTACCCCTAGTGTGTCACTTCAGTGATTTTGACCTTGTGGTCCCCATTCCTCATTTTGAGGGTTGTGCCCCACTTGGGTCACTTTGTGGCATACTTCAATCTCAGATCTATTGAGATCCAGCCATTGGATGACCTTAATCTTTTAGATCCACCTACCTCAATACCTCAACATTCCAGATCTGTAATTTGGTGGACATATGACTCCATTTGGCCCATTTCCCAAGTCACTGATCTTTCTCCAAGCCCATTCGACTTTCCTGGATTGTTGGGTTAGCTTGTGGTTTGATTCTTTTTTTGGTTACTTGAACCCCTTGACATTGTCATATCACTCAATTCAGTCCTTAACTACCCTGCATTGGACACAGTTCCCAAGGCAGTGGGTTCTCTCATAATTGACTAGTACCCTAATCCTGGATCTTATTTCAAACATCATAAGTCACTCTTTCACCTATAATGGACCAAAGCTACACTATTTAAACCCCTTGATCCAAACTATTATTCATCTTGTGAATTCTTCCATAGATCTAGGGTTCACCATACACCTTACGTACTTCAACTATACTTGACTTGATCTGGTGTTTCGGTTTGATCTCTCCTATTGGGAGTAGATCTGGGTCTCCCCCTTTGTTGTCTTGGGCTAGATAACATAAAGTGAAGATTGCCTCGATTGGCATGACAACCATCCATTAGGAGTCGAGGCCATCTTGGTTGCACCTCTTTGGTTTCCCATCCCTTATGCCATCCATCTTGGATCCATCTCTAGGGGCACCTACAGGTTTGGTGATAACAGGTACACATCACATATGCAATGAATCCGATTCTAATTGATCAAGCTATGAATTATCTCAGAAGCCTAGCTATGCCAACGTAACAGATGTTTTCTCTTGCAGGAATGGAATATTATCATAACGGTATGTTGTTCCTCTTAATATGTCTACAATTGAAAAAATGTTCAGACTTTTGCTTAAAAAAATGTTCATGCATAGCTTCTATTTACGTGAATGAATCCAAATCTTGCCTGGTCGTTTCATCACCTAAAGCGACTTGAACCTTTGAGCTCCCAGCTCTGTACGTCTCTCTGCATTCTCAGTGATGGCACAACCAATACAACCATCACTTATATCCTTGCAGTTGACCTCCCTTCATGGCTCTTTCCAAAATGACAGGCGACTACCTTTAAGGGGCACAAATCTATATGTGGAGGCAAACCTACATCTTTTCACTGCCCAAATCTCAACATCAGTGCCCATGTCTACAATGGCACTCTTATGTTCTCGGGATAGCTCATGGCCCCTCACTCAGTGATTTCTGGTCGTTTCATCTTAGCTCGAGACAGTTCCAGAGACCTTGAACGAAGGTAATTTTGTTTTCATCAAAGTGAAAAGCACTCATATAATCAGGGATATGAAGGTTTTAAAGGATATAATCAATGACAGAAGGTGCTATTATGCATATAATCAAGGTTAAAAGGTGCTAATAAAAAAATTGCAGGTGAGGTGTTCCATTGCAATCTTTGCGAAACCCATCCCAATCTTCATTAATAATTTCATTAAAAGCTGGAATGGCCTTAAAAAAGGTGCTATACAACTATTCTTACAACATTTAATGCCATATCTTCGATGTATTGATGTTTCCGAAGATGGAATTAAGCTTAAATTAGATGATCCAACTATTTCAAGCCTAGGTAATTGAGAAGTGCCTTAGTGAACTATAAACATGTGAGTAGTTAACATTCAATTGATTGCTTTATAAATTGGACCTCGATCTTCCTCGTACCGTATTGTTTGAGGTTAAAGATTAAAAAAAATAAAATTATGACAGTGGATGTTTCCCTTTCAAAAGTTTTACTACGTATTATATTGTACCTTTTATGAGTTTTTTATTTCACTATGATTTCATGTTCAAATTCAAATAGATGGGCATTGATATACATGCTTATCATTTTTTAATACAAAAATATAATGCACGCATTTGTTACATAAAAAGAGCCACGAGTATAGCCTCCACGAGACTTAAGATGATAACAAAGCGACCGGATCAATTACTCAAAAACTTGCAAGTGCAAAATATTGATTGTTATAAATTAAGGTTGCACAGACTATTAAATCGTATATCTATAGAAAAATCACAAAAGTTATCTAGAGCAGTTGGTCAACTAGTAACATCATATCAAGCACTAGTGGGAATAACACTTGCATCAAACTAGGGATTTGTCATTGGGGCTTGGGCCCATCCATTAGTTGCAAACTCAAGATCGTCCTTAATTAGTTCATACCAGTCATTTCCGTACTCAGGTTTCGCAAGTTGTCCTCGTTCATAAATCAACAAAAGCAGTATAAGAAACTTATCAAATAAAAAAACATAAAGATTAAATAAGAAACAATCATTGTACCACTCTCAACACTTATAATCAGCGCAATCAACTTTATATCAAATATATTCATCTATAGATATTTACAACTAAGTCAAATGAATTGAAAACTAAATAATAATAAAAAACCCTACCTAACCTTCATCTACAATGTTTCAAAACGAACACAAATATACAACATCCATATCTCAAAAACAAACATAAATATGGAGAATACTTAAATTTACATGTAAAATGAAGACTAATCAAACTAACTAATTGCAATGTTACACTAAACTTTCATTTGTCATTTTCTTCTTATCTTCTTATTCCCTTTTTCCCACACTGACTTGCACTCAAAGGCCGAGATTAAGATTTCTAACACAACTCCCACTAACCACCATGCATAACCATCATTTAATATCATTAAATATTTTATTATGGCTTGTTTGTTTCCCAAAACGCATGGGTGCACACTCATAAAACAAGTATTTTTTAAAGTAAACCCATAATTTATATATGATGGTCTCAGAGCACCCACTTTTTCAACTAATACCATAATTCTTTTTAATTAGAAAGAATTGTATATTATTTTTATATACAATTCGTAGTTTATTTTTATAATTTTTCAAATCCTCTATGTAGTATTTAGAATTTGATAATTGGCACTTTGCCCGATTTAGGGGAGGCCAGATCATCCCCATGGACAAAATGTATATGATATATGCTCTTTTGAATGGATCCTTATGATACTTAAAACCTTGCCATCTATCTGGACCAAGATGTTCACTTCATGTATCTAAGGCGCCCTTAAATAAATCCAAGTATTAAGGTTTGGCACAAGTATTCAAGTTTGAAATTCACAATGAAAGAAACTATGTCAAAAATTTAGTTGCAAGGATTCGTTAAAGGTGTGGTATAAGTTTTAAAATATTTTGATTTTTTTATGGTTGTGTTTATGGAGGTAGTTGTTTCTCCACTAAATTAATAATATATTGGTTGTGGAATGATTATGTTTGTTTTCTAGTATTTTTTTTCTTGTTTATGTGGTTTGTATGTATGTGAGAAAAAAAATAATAATAGTTGAATATGATTATCTTGTGGTAACTTGGAATAGCTTTTGTGAATATAGAGTTTCGTTCCCTCTATCACACATTGATATGGATCAATAATTTAAGGTGACATATAAATTGCAATATATCATTATCTTTATGTTAAAAGGAGCATCCACAAAGATAGCGACTCCACTACTAACATAATGATTGATTGGTTGCGGGGTGATTATGTTTGTTTATTTGACATTCTTTTCCCTTCTTTGTGTGTATAATGTGTGTGAATAATAACAAGAATAAAAATAATTAGATAGCCTATCAGTTCATGGCATCAAAAACTACAAAATATCCTTCCTTTCTTTTATTCCTTCAAATTCCACATTAATATATAACACTGGAATTATTTTGGGATATTTATTTTCTTAATACAATATGTTCATCCTAAATTAGAGGCTCATTTTCTTTGATAAATATTACGAGTTTATAGTTGAATTCATCATCTGCATTGTAGATTTTGTCTTGAAATCTTTTTCTTATGGTTTATCTTATCTAAATTGTCGTTTTCGATAGTGGAATGTGTCTTCTAGAGAAAATGCTCTCTCTTGCTAACCCCGACCTATTAGAGTGCATTTTGTTTGTCTCACTTGTTGATGTGTTCACCCCATCCTAACTAGACAATAGTGATTTTTCTCATTTGAAGCCTTCATACGCCTTTATAGGTTGGTTTCACTCTTTAGCATATCATTAGTTAAACCTAGAAGCTCCATTAAACATTGTGGCGGGGTACTTGACATTGAAGAAACCTCATGACATCCCATATTCCAAAAAAAAAAACTAAATGAAGAGCAACTCAACCACCATTCATAATAACAACTAATAACCTCAAAAACTCTACCAAATTTAAACTTGTAACTGATGAGCTCCGTATTTAAAATATACTTTAAATGAATGATTTAACAAATTGAACTAACCCTTAAAATGAACTCTTTCATATCATTTATGTTTACATTGAAAAGAAATTAATCAAAGTAAAACAAAACTTTTGATACTTGAAACTACACATTCAAGACTTTAAGACATATTGAAAGTTTTTTTAATAATTTAACATTTAATAAAATATGCCCTTGATGTACCAGAATGATAAACTGCTACCAACTTTGTTGTGTTCACATCCATGTTATTACAATGAAGTAATGTTATTGCAACGAAGTGAGCATATTTGGTTAATCATTCTATGATCACAAATATAGTGTCCTTCCCATATGAGGTGGGAAGACTTGTGATAAAGTCTGTAGATACTTGTATTCATTTCTGATATGGAATATGAAGGGGTTGAAGGAGGCCTAGAGGTGTGACTGAGATGGACTTTAATTGCTAACAAGTGTCACAATCCACCACATATTTCTGAAAACCAACCTTCATTCATTTCCAGAAAAAGGATTGATAGATAGTAATTTTTGAAAACCAACCTTCACCCACAAACGGAATGGGAAATTTATCTTTAATTGTAATTTTGTTTAATGCTTGATAATCAATACATAGTTTGTAGGAACCATCTTTTTACTTACAAGTATGACAAGTGTCAAATAAAGGATTTTTCTTTGGGTTACAGTGCCACAATCCCATAATTATTGAACCAATCATTCAATTTCGATTTTGTGTCAATAGGATTGTCTATAAGATTGTCTTCTAACTAGGCCTAATTCAGGGATCAACTCTATGGTGTGATCTTTGGATCATATTAGAGGAAGACCATGAGGTAGATCTTGAAAATGGTACTATATTTCGCAAGAATCTTATCTAGTCCCTTTGGATCATCTATTTTGTTAGGATCTCCCATCATTAAATAACATTGTAAAAGATAAGCTTGGGATCCTTCCTTAATCATTTTCTACATTTGTTAGACACTACTATTTATGCGGAAGGGCTCTTGATTCCATGAAGTATGTATTTTTTCCCTTTTTCAAAAAATATTAGGAAATGTTTTTTTTTAATTTAACCCCACTATACCAACTCTGGCTGACCATTGGGATCTTAATGATATGCCTACTCTCCCAATTTCATACGTATGATACTTTAGATAATCATTAATAGACAACTCTACCTGATGCCATTTGACATCACCTGAAGTAGTTTTGTTCCCTAGTATTGCTACTTGAAAGTTGGAGGTAGAGTAGACTAGCATATTTAATTGTTTTGTTACTCTAGCATCAATGAAATTATGTGAACTTCCACTGTCTATAAGTACCATTACACTTATCTTCTTAATGTAACCAAAAACCTTAAGTGTTGGTGGTTGAGAGATGCCCATCATCGTAGTAGTAGAGAATGTTGGGAATCAGGATGGTACTTTGATTGCTTTATTTTTTAGGGACTTTGGATTCCTCATTTGAATCTCTTATTTTTGTGTCAGATGGATATGAAGCACACACTTCTTCCTCTTTGTCACTATCGTTGCTTTGTACTTTGCACAGGTGGAATTTTTCTTTTCCTTGCACTTGTGGCCTGGACTCCAATTAGGTGCATGACATTTAATACACTAATTTGTTTCATTCTTTGCATTGGTTGGCAGGATCCTTTTGTTAGGGATACTATACTTTCAGCTTGGTTTTTTGGAGTGGGACCAAAGGGGTCATTAATAAGACATCAATTTTTCTTCAACAATTTTGGCTTTTAGTTGCACTTGCTCTACAATTTTTATATCTACCAGTTTGAGTTTGTATCTTATGTTTTATGTCAATCATGATATGGTGATTATTAGATGATATGCTTACACTACATAGATAATCCTTAAAATGATAGATCATATTATAAGTTAGGCACACAAGTAGCAAGCACATGTAAATCATTGAAAAAATCATTCACCAAACTAGACTATTGCAATCGTGTGATTTTGGTGAATACTTCCTTTTCTTCAATATCCTAAAATATTTTGAAAAACTGCTTTCTAACTATATCCTAGCCTTTTATTAATTCTTGGGATTTTGAGTGCCACCACGAGAACTAGTCACAAGCCAATTTCTCCAAGTGCAACAACACAAAATTATATATCTCTTCATTGTTGTACATATGTTGCAACTCAAAATAGCATTCAAGTCTATTTGTATATCTTGTACTCTCTCTATCATCTTCTTCGTCAAATCTCGGTATGTCAATTTTTTGCTTGTGCATAAATCCATCCAGGGACTCCATATTAGATGAATGTTTTGGCGATAGAAAAAGAGAATGGGAATTTCCCTTATTCTCACTTTTCTGATTGTTTCAAGTTGGCTCTTGAGGTCAACATATTTCTCATCCCACACCTTTATTCTTATTTCCATATCCCTAAGTCTTTTGGGGATATCATCCATCTCATTGATTTTTTTGGAAACATCATCGAGTTTCCTAGAGATCTCATTCATCAAATCTCTTTATTTTTTTTATCTCATCATTTAACTCTATGTTGGGTAACATATTGTCTATGTTGATGACATATTGCGTATGGCACCATAGGCCTTCTTTGAAGTTTATGAGTTCTTCATAGTCCCTATTTGAAAATGCCACACCAACTATAGGCTAATAGTGTGGTTGTGTGTGGATCTATGTTGAATGATTTAAGGTAATCAACAACAGTGAATCTCAAGCCCCTAGATCACATTACATGTTGACCTTTCCTTGCGTGCAAAGCTGCCCATGCCTACAATAATATGTGTTGAGTACCAAATTAAGTATTGCACCCATGCCTATGGTAATATGTCATGTGTAGATATGCAGAGTGGTGGTAGTTTCCTACACAAGACTTCCATGGAGACTTCATGTAAGACCTCTAGCATACTTTCGCACAAAATTCCATGAAGTAGTGGACAACTTACTAGTAAAAACATATGCACAACAAACATATTGGCTTTGATACCAATTGAAAGGTATCAAAACCAATAAATAATAAATATATATATTTTTAATTTTTCCATTCCAAATTACAATGACAAATGACCAACTTTTATACAAACAATAGTGAAAAGATGTAACTCATCACCAATCAACATTTTACACATATTTAAATTATCTATTTACCAGAATAGATCCATTTTAAACCTGGATATATCAAGCACCGAGAGGGATCTAATTTCTTGAGGTGTAAATTTCTTTTATCTTAAATTTTTCACACATTAAGAAAAAATTTACACCTCAAGATATGTGATCTTGTTCTTGATCTATGTAAATTTACATGTCATGGCATTTCCCTTTTTTTGTTTAAGTCAACATCATTTGAATTTTATTTTTTAATAGGAACGACATGTTATATAACTAGGAAAGACATGTTACATAACGTTACAAAATGTTAAGTGTTACAACGTCTCCCTTTTTTTGTTTAAGCCGACATCATTTGGATTTTTTGTTTATAAGAACGACATGTTGCATAATACCAACCTAGATCCAAATCCTAGGCTCTATCAAGCGCCGAGAGGGATCAAATCTCCCGGGGTGCAAACCTCTTCTTAGGTATTGCACTCAAGGAGCTTTTCGAGGAAAAGTAAAATATTTATTACTTTTTTACTTTTTATTACATGTAACGTTACAAATCTCTCTCATATTATTACTTTTTACTTTTTATTACATTTTATTAATGGTCGACAATAATATCGAGTTACATGTAACGTTACAAGATCTCCCTCATATTATTACTTTTTACTTTTTATTATTTTACTTATAGCCAACAATATCGACAAATGTTACTCCATAAATGTTACAAGATCTCCCTCATACTGGACTGTAGAGCACCTCTCGGTGAAATTATACAACGTTACATGTTACAACATCTTGCCCATACTAAGCTATAAAACACTTCACTACTCTCGATACAACAACTAATTATTAACTTATTTTTAATATAATAATTTTTTTTTCAAAAAAAAATTGAAATACAAATAAAAACTATAAAATATTTCAATTAACCCCTTCTAATATAGGATTGCCAATCAAATATAAATGCACTCAAAATTTGACTTCCACATGGCCTCACATGGCTTCCCTTGAGAAAACCAAGCTCCACTTCCACATAAACCAAGCGCCATGGAGACCCATGAAGTGGCAATGTTTCATAACCAAAAGCTTATTCATGGCAATGTTCATAACCCAAAAGCTTTACTAATAAATCTTTGACACTTGACTTAGGAGAAGCCAGATCATTCCCCTAGCCAAATTTGTGTATAAGGTTTGCTCAACTCGTTTGACCTAATCCTTTCTAAGGAGTTTGTTGCAATCTTAAGGCTTTGACATCTATGTTTTAGGCTCCAAAATATTCCTATGACGTGCCTCAAACGCCCTCAAATAAATCCAAAAATTAAGGATGAAAAACGTTACACTTAAAGAGACGAGGTCAACTTTTGATTTGAAGCTGGACTCGCAAAACAGAATTTATCTTTCTATCATTGGTTGAAGTTGCACAACTTTTATGAATAGGCTTCGTCTTTTATTTAGGTAATGTCAAGTGTCAACCTTGTTAGAAAGCTTTGCCAAATGACTTCATAGTTTCAAAAGTTTTTAGAAATTTAAATTAATTTTGAAAGATTCTTGGATGAAAGGTGGGATGTTTATTTAAAATATTAGGGAATGTTTCAGAATTCTAATACATTTTATATTTTAAAAGACTTGGTATTATTATTCATTTTTTTTTAACGGTGTGTAGATATAAAATGAGGTAAAAAATTTATGAGCAAAGTTTAATGGTTAAGGTTTTTGTCAATTAAGTTGAATTATAATTTTTGATAAATTTCCTACTAGATTTGTGGAAGAATTTCTAAGGAAAGAGGTTGAATTTGTTCATTAATTAACTTTTTTTCCCTACAAAAAACATATTTTTATTCAGGCAAAACCAAAAATGCAATTATCATGTGTATGTGGCACAAAGCATAAAAGCGGATGGTTAAGAACTAACATCCACAAAAACGCAAAAAATACAATTTCAGTCCAATCCCAAAAGCACCATTATAGTTTGTATGATAATTATATGTCTAACAATAGTCATCCCGAGAGTTAAGACTGTGAATAAACTTTAAAATCAGTTTTTGCAAAAGATTTGTTGTCCATCTTAAAACCATCCTAAAAGGACTAGAGGACAAAAACTTGAACATGAAGAGTAAGTCCTTCCTTTGATAGATGAACAACATCTCCATTCTTCTCTTTGAAGATATGCTCAAAAGCAATATCATAAAATTACAAGGCTACTTGTTTCAAAAGAGAAGCCAAGGAGGTAAGTGCATTGTTGTGGATATATGATTGACCCCTCATCCAATTTATCATGAGAAGTGAATCCCCATATATTTGTAAATGACCAATATTCCTATCGATTGCATATTTCATAAGATAGAACAGAGAAAATAACTCCCCGGAATTGTTAGTACCTTTACCAAGATTTGCTTTAAACTAAAAACACAGCTACAATGACATATTAAGAGTAAATTCCACGTCAACCACTTGGTTGGGACCTTGGCAGGTGCTATTAAAAAAAGGCCCAAACCATTGAATAATCAACCTAAATCTCCTTAGGCATCCTAGAATCTTTTGTATGTGTAACCTTCGAGAAATAAGGCAATAAAGACCAAATATGTACTGTTGTTTGTTCGAGACATGTTTCCCCTAAAAACACCATACCATTGCGAGCCAATCATACCCCCCATAGATTTATATAAGAGAGATCTCACCATTTATTTTAATTATCAAACTAGATTTGAAAACAATAAGCCAAGGAATCACCCAATCATAAATTCCTAAAGTTGAGTAAGTTTTCTAGGAGAGACCAAACATATACACTATAAGAACACAACAAAATAAGATTTTTATTTATCTCCTCGTAGTCTTTACATAGTAAGCATATGCATGGGTCAAGCTTGCCCCTTTTCTATAATTGGTCCCATGTCAGAACTCTACCATTGAGCGTAAGCCACATGAATAACTTTGTTTTGTTGGGGGCTTTGAGATTCCATAGTTTATACCACCACCAAATAGAGTTGGATGCATGCAAAAGTAATGAGTTATATCCTTGCTTAACTGAGTATTAACCCCTGACACAGTTGTAAGCCCAAACAAGTGAATCTTCATCTTCTAAGAGTCGGGTATGAGAACTAATTAATTTTGATAGGAATAGTTCCCAATATTGCATCAAATGTGGTCCAATACCCAAAGTTTCCCCAAACATCCACCCTTGTCTCCATAAGGTAGTGGTAAATGGGTTAGAGACCTTAAAACATAGATCTACCTAAAGCACACAAATGATTGATAATGTATGCCAATAGGAGAATAGCTCTACTACTACCTCTTAAGAACCCATGTCAACCCTTCTATTTACTTTGTTAATATATTGTTGTTGGACGCATATGCTTTGTAAGTCATTTCGTACTATTTGTTGATCCATACTTTGTATTATTGTTGTTGGATGCATATGTTTTGTAAGTTGTCCCGTAGTAATTTTTGATCCATATTTTGTATTGGCCCATGGTTTGTATTGACACATGGTATTGACCCATGGTATTGGCGCCTAGACTTAGTATATAAGTTTGAATTGAGACCAATGAAGGTACCGTGAAGTTATTTGTATTGAGCTTGCTCAAAGGAGGTTGCCCCCTCGAAGTGGCCTACGATCAATATAAAAGTGATTCTGAGTTATGTTATTTCTGCTATATCGTGTGTTTTCATTAATTAATTATTGCAGGTTCTTCACATCTGGTATCAAAGCACTTTTTTGGGCTCGTTGGGTGGAATTTCTACCAAAATTTGTTTTTCGCATCTGTTGCAAGTTCGGATCTGGGAATAATCCCTATCCGCTTAATTGTAGGAAGTACTTGGGCATAAGCCCTAAAACTCATTGTGAGGAGTACCACAGGAACCCCAAAGTAGTTGGCCCATTGAGAGGACCTGCCAGCAATAAGGGCAACGACCCCTACCTGATTGACTAGTTCCCACTTGTGAGGTAAACCAAGAGCTGTCATTAGTGGCAAAGTGGTTATCAGTTTTACCTGAGCCGTGGAGTGAGGGGTACTGCCCCAATACGCAAGCTGTCAAACAGCATTGGTGGCCGAGTGAAACCCCTGAACTGTTAGGAACCCGCACATACCTGGGGTCCATATCTATTTTCAGCTGAACTGTTGCCGATCACTTTCGCTCCATTTCAGATCCATTCCGAGCCGTTTCAGATCCAGCCGTTTCAAATCCATTCCAAGTTATTTCAGATCCATTCTGACAGTTGTTCCAGATCCAGCCATTTCAGATCTATTATGAAAGCTATTTCAGATCCAACCATTTTTATCCATTCGGTGTCGTTTCAGATCCATTTGTTGCCAATCCCTTAAGCGTCATTGCAGATCTATCTGTTTCCAATCCCTTCCGCGCCATTGTAGATCCATTCCTAAAAAAAAAAAAAACCTGTTTTTTCGCCATATTTCCCTTGTTTTAACTCTGTTTCCCTTGAAACTTCCTGGACACCACTGCAATCCCATTCTACATATTTCATTCCTGAGGACCCTATCCCAAATTCTACTTCCCAAAGCCATAAATCTCACATTTGTCTATTTTTAGGGTTTTCCATAACTTCTTCAATTTTCACCCATTCGCCTCCAAATTTTGCCACCGTGTTCATTCCCTATTTCTGCTTCTTTGTCCCTCTTTGACAAATTTTCTTATTATTTCACCCCGCTTCTGAAATCCCCATTTTTTGCTTCCCCGCCTATCAAAAAGGTTCCAAAACCTATTCAAGCCCTAATTACCCATCCAAGTTTTTCCCAAATCCAAATTTCCCTTTACTAAATAAGCTTTTGTTTGTGTTTTTCTATCTATTCCCCCCCCAAAAAAAAAACTCCTGGTTATGGTTGTCACCCTCGCAGGAGCAAAAACCATGGAGGAAGCACTTGCAGTCATCCAAACCAAACTCCAAGATCTGGATGAAAAATTTCTTAGCCTCCATCTTCAGCATTCAGCCATGAACAATAACCAACAGCAAGAATCTTCTGCAGCCAATGGGTTCTCTTCTTCCAGCACTTTCCGTGGTCCGAAGCTTGAATTTCCTCGCTTCAATGGTATTGATCCGACCAAATGGATCTATCGTGAAGAACAGTATTTCAGTCTGCATAATACTTTTGATGTCCAAAAAGTTCCACTTGCATCCTTTCATTTGGAACAGGAAGCCCTTCAATGGTACCGTTAGTATATCAACGCTCATGACGAGCCAAAATTGACAGATTTTTGCCAACTCCTTTTGCAACGATTTGGTCCTAGTGCTTTTGATGAATTCACTGGAGCACTCACTAAACTTCGTCAAATTGGCACTGTGAGAGAGTATCAGACAGAATTTGAGAAACTAGCCAACCACATAAAAGGATTGTCTAATGACTTCTACAGGAGTTGTTTTATCAGTGGTCTTAAAGATGAAATCCGCCCATAGGTCAAAATGTTCTGTACCAACATAATGATGGAAGCCTTGGGGTTGGCTAAGTTGGCAGAAGATAAGATTGTCGCCCAACAGTGCTCCAAACCAACTTTTGTTCCCTTCCAAAATATGGGTTCTCAACGACCTCCCATCCTGCTAGCTCCTCGACCAACTCCTATCAAGCATTTGTCCGAAACAGAGGTGCATGCACGCAGAGAAAAAGGGCTTTGTTATAATTGTGATGAAAAACTCACTCGGGGACATAGATGTGTTCAACAAAAGCTCTATCTCTTGGATGTGGATTCTCCGCCCGCCTCTGAAGATGGTGAAGAGGCTCCAGATACATCGGATGATCAGGTCGACATTCAGGAGCCGCCTATTGACCTTCCATCTCAGGAAGACCACCCAGAGATATCTCTCCATGCTTTATCCGACGTCACCACCCCCCAAACAATGTGGGTCAGGGGTTACTTTAAGAAGCTTCCTCTTACAATACTCATTGATTTTGGTAGCACTCATAACTTCATTAATCCTCGGATCGCCAAACATGCTGATTGTTTTGTCCATCCTTTCTCCAACTTTGAAGTCATGGTTGCCAATGGGGGCACCTTACATTGCAAGGGCAAGTGTCACAATGTGCGTATCTCTCTAGAAGATTATAACCTGCGCTCTGACATGTTTGCCTTGTCCTTAGGCGGATGTGATGTGGTTTTGGGCATTCAATGGTTACGCACACTTGGTCCCATCTTCTGGGATTTTGCTGAACTTTGGATGCAATTTTCAGTCAATGGGAAACAACACAAATTTAAGGGCTTACAACAAGGGTCTCTCCGCATCATCAGTTCACATCGCCTAGAAAAGATCCTTAAGAAGAATTCACATGGTGTCATCACTCAACTCCATTCCATTCAGATGCACCCATCAACGGTCTCCCCTACTTCCTTTTATAGATATGCAGGTGCCCTCAATGAACCAGTGGGCTTGTCGCTTTCAAGAGACCTTTCCAGTAAGACTTTAGCCGCATCTACATCTCAGCAAGAAATGATGGCTATTTTGCATGCAGTACATAAGTGGAAACCATACCTATTAGGGAATTATTTATGCATCAAGACTAATCTCCAGAGTCTAGAAAATTTCCTGGAACAATGGGTCTCCTCCCCAGCACACCTGAAATGGGTTATCCAACTCATGGGTTATTCCTATGCAATCACTTACAAGAAGGGTAAGGACAATATGGTGGCAGATGCTCCTTCTCGCACATTTGATGACCCGGTTTCTCTTCCAGCTATTTCTTTTCTTGTTCCCAATTGGTTGCAATATGTTCAACAGGGATATCTCTTCTATGCATTCCATGCTTCTTCATCAGCAGGGCACTCTGGGTTCCTCAAAAATTATGGCCAGGAACAATGTAACTTCTTTTGGCAGGGACTGAAAATGAGAATTCAACAGATAGTGGCTGACTGTGATACTTTCCAGCACAACAAGGGTGAAACAACACTCCTTTCGAGACTGCTCAAACCCTTGCCCATCCCTACACAGATTTGGACAACTATTTCTATGGATTTCCTAGAAGCATTCGAGTGGTACAATACCACATCTAAAAGGACATCATATGAAGCAGTCTATGGACAGGAACTGCCAATTCTTCTTCCATACACCCTCAGTAGCTCCCCAGTTCAGGCAATTGACTCGGTTCTTCGAAACCATGATCAAATTCTTCTCACTCTGCAGGACAATCTTCACATGGAAAGAATTCGACTGAAACAACAAACCGATCAGCACTGTTCTGAGCGCACTTTTCACGCAGTTGATATGGTTCTTCTTTGTCTACAGCCTTCCAAGCAACCCTCCCTGAAACTCACAAGGCGTCAGTGGCCCGGAATGCAACCCGAGGATGCTACAGGGGAACCACTCCTTCAGATTCTGCATCAATTTCCACATCTAAAGCTTTGAGGACAAAGCTTTTTCTAAGGGAGAGAGGATGTTAAGAACCCATGTCAACCCTTCTATATACTTGTTAGTATATTGTTGTTGGACGCATATGCTTTGTAAGACATCCCGTAGTATTTGTTGATCCATAGTTTGTATTATTGTTGTTGGACGCATATGCTTTGTAAGTCGTCCCGTAGTAATTGTTGATCCATATTTTGTATTGGCCCATGGTTTGTATTAACACATGGTATTGACCCATGGTATTGGCGCCTAGACTTAGTATATAAGTTTTTGTTGAGACCAATGTAGGTACCGTGAAGTTATTTGTATTGAGCTTGCTTAAAGGAGGTTTTCCCCTCGAAGTGGCCTGCGATCAATATAAAAGTGATTCTGAGTTCTGTTATTTCTGCTATATCGTGTGTTTTCATCAATTAGTTATTGCAGGTTCTTCACACTACCCTTAATATAATCCAAGCCAACCTAAACTTTTGATCCATCCCCAACTTTCCATGCTAATTATGAGCCCGGAATAGGGAAGGAAAGAGTCATTTCCTTTCATTGGTTTGATACATTCTAGATGTACTGCCTCTCCCTTTGGATGTGCTTTGAACCCAGTCCAAAACAATATCAAACTCAATATACTTCTACACATAATCTTCTTCCATATACCTTTTGTCATAACATTTCACAAATATTATGCTACGAAAGAGCAACCAAAAAGACGGTTATATTTTATACCTCAACTACCTAACCTTTTTGAAAGAGCCAACTTTTTCCATCTTACCCAATGCATACCTTTATATTCATGATTCCCTTGCCAAAGGAAATTAAAACACAGTTTTTTGAGCTTCTCCAAAACCCTTTTTGGAATATAGGCCAAAGTATGCCAATACATGGGAATATATTCAAGGACATCTTTGACCAAAGTTAGCCTACCACCATAGGAGAGCCACTTATTACACCAATGAGAAATTCTTACTTTCACTTTATTGATCAACCATAACCAATCATTTTTGTGGTAACACTTAGATTTAAGCTAAAACCCCAGGTACTTAATCCCGCCATCCAACTCATAATATTGAAAAGGGAAAAGTGCTTAAAAGTGAGCAATGTGAGCATTAGAAATATTCATGACATGGAGGGAAGATTTACCTTTGTTAACTTCCATCTCGATAGCACGACAATAGAATTGAAGGATACTGCTTATGATAGCTCCATCCCAACCCAACCCAAAGCAGAAAAGGATGATATCGTCTACAAAGAGTAGATGAGAAAGAGCCACATCTCCCTATTTTGATTCCATGAAGGGACTAAGAGAATCTAGCATCCAAAATAACCCAACTAAGAGCTCAACAACCAAAAGGACAATATATGGAGATAGAGGGCATCCTTTCCTCGGCCCTCCGGAGGCCGTGAAAAGGGAAGTTGTTGAACCCATGGAAAATTTTAGGGGCTGATCTTAGCCCACAGGCAATATTTGGGGGTTTTAAATTTTTAATAGGCTATTTTTTATTAAACACCCATTAGGTATTATTGGACCACATTTTATTTATTTATTTTTAATGAATAAAAGGTTAGGCCCACATAATATAAAAAGGGGAGGCAAGATAAAATAATTCCGTCCCTCTAAAAATTGATTTAAACCTTTGTTCGCCCACGAAAATCGCTAGGGAGCTCCCATTAGCCCCTAATTTCTAGAAATGGTAGTTTCGAGGGGCTCTTTCGCCTTCTATTGATAATTGAAATCGAAGTCGGAGTTACATTCGTCCCAATTTTATGGGTTGAATCTCATTTTACAAGTTGCTTAATGTCCACATGAGAAGGGAAGTTGATATTTACTATCAAGTCTTATAGTGACTCATTTGCATCTAGGAGAGTTATGAATCCCATCACCTAAGATCCAAATTTTCCCCAACAAACATGGGGATTGTGAACCTCGTGATCAGTGATGTGACAATAACATTTTTGTGGGTGTTTGGGGCATCATGCCAGGGGGTTGGGACTTCATTCATAGCCACATATTTGGGTGTGTTGGGTAGGGTATTTTTTAAGGATTCTAATATTATATGTAAGTATAATATCCTAGGCGATTATTTTGGATTGAAAAAATCATGTATATAGATAGGTAGGCGAATATTAAATATGAAACATGCAATATACTACTAAAATGTGTAAATTTTGGCTAATATTATGATAAAAAACATATTTTATGTAAATATAGGTGATATTAGAGTCTAAAAATGACCAAATAACAATTTGTCTTTTGGAAAAAAGCCCCCAAAATAGCCAATTGGCAAAATTTCGCCTTTAAAAATTACCCTAGTGCTGGGGTCCATGACGCTGCTTATAACTAGTGACATTTTGTTTCTACTTGTTTTTGTGTTCTCCTTTATGGGACAGACCATGGGTGTAGCAACCTAGAATCCCACTATCTTTGCTACTTCTTTTAATTTGGGCATTGTCAAGTATTTTGACATGTTTCTCGATTTGTTTATTGAATTTTATGGTTCTCAAAGAATTTTTGTAGGGTTGACATTGTATTTTGTGGTTGGTTAGCCTACTGTTGCGGCATGAATGTTTCTCTTTTAGTAATGGGTTATACATTAAATATGGACTTACAGAGCTAGAAAAATTGATATGTGAAGCATCGGAGTAGGTATGAAATGCTTAACTCTATTTTTTTGGCTTCCACGTGGAAAGGTGTACATGATGCTATGTTACAATTGATGATATTATGCATTATTTGACTGAATCTTCCTAAATTGAGTATGTGGGGATGTCTTGGGATGAATTAAGATACCAAAGGAAAGCTGTTAGTTTCTTGGTAAGATTGTCCCACACTCGTGATTCATTAACAAATACCTATATGCATTGGTATTGCTCTCTTAAAATCATCTTTGGTAAGGTGTGTGCATAGATGAGGTATTGGTGGGACCTTGTAATAGCCTAGAGAACTAAATGAGGATCGAGGTGTTGGTGCAATTTCATATTAACATTGATTCTATTTGTCGTGGTGATGAAAAATTTCATTGTTGTTTTCCAAGAATATTCCTAGAGTATGGTGAATTTCTATGTACTGCGATAATTAGAGTGAGGTACCAAACTACCACCAAAAGAAGGATTGCTATGTGATCGTTTATTAAGATTTATCTCTTATTTAGTCTTTTTGTATATGTTTCCTATTACTATATATGGTTTTATACTTTATCAAAAAATTCAGTAAGAACTCACAAGATTTTATAATTTAGTAAAAGATTCGCCAAGACTTTTATAATTTAGTGAAAGATTCGTCAAGATTTTACAAGGTTTTATAATTTAAGACAAGATTTGCCAATATTTTACAAGATTATATAATTCAATGAGAGATTCGTCAAAAAATTATATATACATAATATAACACTGATAAAATAGCCTTCATATTTTCCTATATATCTTGGGGATTAGCCCATTTATTATACATAGAAATTTAGGGGGGGCTCTTAAAATTTTCCTTGGTTGAACCATTAATGAGAACGACAAAATCAACAAATGAAACACACCCCATAATCCATCTAACCAATGGCAGTGAGAACCCAAAGTGAGTGAGCAATAAGTGTAAATATAACTAAGATAACTTGTCATATGCCTTTGAAAGGTCAAGCTTCACCATGCCTACAGGAACTGCCCAGTTTTTAAAGAATAAATTCCTTCTTGATCTGAACCAATAGCTTCATGAATTTGTCTTCCGACAAGAAATCGAAATTGTTCATCTGATATGTAATTAGAAAGAACTAGCTTCAATCAAACTACAATTATTTTAGAAATAATCTTATATAAGCAATTACAAAAGGAGATATGCCAATACTCTTCAAAGGAAGTTGCGCAATAAACTTTGGGAATCATAGTTTAAAAAGTAGCTTTTATACTCCCAGGAACCTCTATAGTCCTTCTAACTTCTTCCACCACCCTCAATAAGTCATCACTTAATAGATCAAAAAATCAATTGTCAATCCATCAAGCCCAAGGATTTTATCCTTTTTAAAAGTGTTGAGGATCGATGCCACTTCTTCTTTAGCGACAAGTGCATGAATATTTGTTGCTAGTGTTTTTTTTTATGCGTATTAGTTGTGTGTGGATATATGTTGAAGGATCTAAGACAATGGGTCCAACAATTGTGAACCTCAAGCCCCTAAATCACACTACATGTCGACCCTTCTTTGTGTGATAAGTCGCCCATACTTAAATAATATGTGTCGAGTATCAAGTTGAGTATTACACCTACACCTATGGTAATATGCCATGTGTAGGTATACAACATAGCAACAACTTTTGCAGAAAATTTCACAAAGTAGTGGACAACTTCTTAGTGAAAAACATATGTTCAACAAACAAATTAACTCTAATACTAATGGAAAAATATTAAAACCAATAAATAATAAATATATATTTTATTAATTTTCCCTCCAAATTACAATGACAAATGACCTAACTTCTATAAAAATAATAGTGAAAAGGCGTAAATCATCACCAACCAACAATTTACACACATTTAAATTATATATTTACAACTAATTATTAACTTGTTTTTAACATATTAAATATATTTCTATTCATATAGATGTAGGATTGTGCATGCCAATCAAGTATAATTGCACTCAAAATTTGATTTCCACATGCCCTGCCGTGATAAAAGCAAGCTCCATGGAGGCACCATGAAGTGGCAATGTTTGAGAACCCAAAAGCTTTACAAATAAATCTTTGACACTTACTTAGGGAGAAGATAGATTATTCCCCTAGACAAATTTGTGTACAAGGTTTGCTCAACTCGTTTAAATTGATCCTTTCTAAGTTGTAATCTTAAGGCTTGACATTTATATTATGGGGCCCAAAATATTCCTATCACGTGGCTCAAACGCCCTCAGATAAATCCAAAAAATAAGGTTGGAAAACGTTACAATAAAAGAGACGAGGCCAACTTTTGATTCGATGTTGAACTCCCAAAACATGATTTATCTTTCCTTTTACTTGGCAACACCCCATCTATCATTGGTTAAAGTTGCACAACCTATTCTGAAGAGGTTACGTCTTTTATTCAGGTAATGTCAACATTGGTATAAAGGTTTGACATATGAGTTAATATATTTTCATTACTTTATTTTTAGTTAAATTAGTATTATATAAAAAAAATTAAGTAAAAAATGTTTAGTTAAGTGAGAGTTTTAAAATGTTTTTAGAGATTTAAAATTAATTTTGAAAGATTCTTTAATCAGAGGTAGATTGTCCATTCAAAATGTTGAGATCGTTTCAAAACTCTAAAGATTCGTTATTATTATTTAGTTTTTTTAAATTTTGATAATGTGTAGATTGTTTATTCAAAATGTTTCGTTATTATTATTTAGTTTTTTTAAATTTTGATAGTATGTAGATTGTCTATTCAAAATGTTGGGACCGTTTCAAAACTCTAGAAGATCCACTATTATTATTTAGTTTTTTTAAATTGTGATAATGTGGATCAATTTAAAATGAGCCAAAACCTCAATGAGTAAAGCTCTTGTCAATAAAGTTGAACTATAATTTTTAACAAAATTCCTACTAAATTTGGGGAAGAATTTCCAAGGAAAGATGTTGAAATTGTCTACTAATTAACTTACTCTATAATAAAATAAGATAATATAGATCCATCTTAACTTTGATCTTTCAGACAATGAAAACTTTGATTTATTTTTTCTCTCCTCTTGATGGTTAAGATAGATTTATATTGATTACCAATATGAGCACCCCACTTGCTTTGAATAAAAATAAAACTTAACTTACCTTTTTATATCTTAACCATTAGCTTCTTACAAATTCACTTATAATACAACACTTTGAAACTTGCCCAACAAACTTGGACTAGTGTCGAGGAGTGAAGAGTTTCACCCTCACTTAAAGTTCAATTCTCATAGAGTTCACTTCACATCTTGACCAAGGAAAATTTTAGGGGTAAATTTTTTCCATTTTTTTTTTCAAAAATGATTCATCGATTTTCAATATTTTCAAAAAATGATTAGCCAAATTCTATATGATAAATATATTTTGCTTTAAAATATCAAAATTAAATTCTTATAAATTGAATATCTTTACAAAAGTATCGCCAAATATTTTATAGTTGGTCTTTCAAAATTAGTAAGATTTGTTAAGGTTTCTACACTCTAGCATAAATATGATGGATCCTTGAAATTTCTCCGTGATCTTCACCAAGTTCATTCCCACAAGTTGTTGGGTTGTGATGAATATGTCTAACTATGAAAGCCCCTCAAGGTAGGGGTTGAACTTATAAAAACTCTAGGAGTTAGGTTGTGGTAAGAATAAAGTGGTTTATTGAAAACACATCATGGGAGTTGGGTTGTGGTGAGAATAGAGTGGTTTATCAAAAACACATCATGGGAGTTGGGTTTTGGTGAATATGTGTAGGATAATGTTTATCTAAGACAATCCATTTTAGGAATGGAAATCTACCAAAACTAGCGCATAGAAACTCATAAAATTGAGTTGTGGTAAATATGCATGGAATAAGCTTACATTGTAACAAAAAGACCATCTCCAAGGCACAAATAGGATAATAATCCAATAGAAGTTTCAACTAGGCATAGAGTTCTACCATTATCCAAGGCTCATGCATGGTAGAACAATGCCCTTATGGGTTTTGCCTAAATTTGGAAGTCTACCACAACTAGCACATAAAACTCATAAAATTAAGTTATGGTAAGTATGCATGAAGTAAGTTAAACTTGTAACAAACAAACCCTCTTTCAACCACAATCTATTAAGAATTCAACAGAAATTTATAGTAGGCACATAGTTCTACTATGATCCAAGGCACATGCATCGTAGAACAATGTTGTTAGGAGTTTTGTCCATTTTTTAAAGTCTACCACAACTAGCACACAAAAACTCATGACATTGAGTTGTGGTAAATATTCATGAAGAAATCTAATCTTGTAGTAGACATACCCTCTTTTTTGTCACAAATATGATAAGAATCAAATAGAAACTTCAGGTAGGAGTAGAGTTCAACCATGATCCAAGGCTCGTGCAGAACAAAATAGTGTCCTTAGAGGTTTTGCCCAATTTTGAAAGTCTGCCACAACTAGCACACAGAGACTCATAAAATTGAGTTGTGATAATGCGTGGACTAAGTTAACCTTTTATTGGAAAACATACACTCATTTTGGATGCAAATCTTATAGGAATTTGATGGAAATTCCATGCAAGAGCAAAGCTCTACTATGATCCAAGTTCCATTCATGGTGAAAGAATCCCCCAGGGTGTTTTTCCCCATTCTAAATCGACCCAGATCATAAAAAAGTTGATCCAAGATCCATATTGATGGAAACTCTAACCATCTATATTTTTCAAGAATTGGAAAGAAATTTCGTAAATACTTCCTTTTCTTCGATATCCTAAAATATTTTGAAAAAATGTTTTCTAAATGTATCCCAATATCTTATTAATGCTTGGGATTGGGATTTTGAAAGCCATCACAAGCCAATTTATCCAGGTGCGACGACACAAAATTACATATCTCTTCATTGTTGTACATCTGTTGCAACTCAAAATAGTTTTCAAGTCTATTTGTAAATATTGTACTCTCTTTGTCATCTTCTTGATCAAATCTTGATACATTAATTTTTAGCTTGTGCATAAATCTATAAAAGGACCCCATACTAGCTGAATGTTTTGGCAAAAAAAAGAGTGGGAATTCAGACTACTTACTCTCTTATTCACAATATTTTCATTGTTTCAACTTGGCTCTTGATCTCAACATATTTTTCATCCTACACTTTTAGTTTGATTTCCACATCCTTGAGTTTCTTTGGGGATATCATACATCTCATTGATTTTTTTTTTAAATATTGTCGAGTTTCCCAAAGTTCTCATTCACCAATTCTCTTAATTATTTTATCTCGTCACTTAACTCCATGTTGGGATATGTATTGTCTATGCTACATGACATATTACATATGGCACCCTAGGCCTTGCTTGAATTTTATGAGTTATTCATAGTCCTTATTCGAAAATGGCGCACAAACTATGTTGTTAGTGTGGTTGTATGGCTATTGGTTGAGTGTGGATCTATGTTGAAGGATGTAGTGTGATGGGTCCAACAACAATGAACCTCAAGCCCCTGAAATGTTCATTTAAAATGTTGGGAACTACACTATTTATATTTTAAAAAACTTGTTATTTTATTCATTTTTCCAATTTCGATGATGTGTTAAAACTTTGATATAGTTTATATTTTAAAAAACTTGCTATTTTATTAATTTTTCAATTTCGATGATGTGGGTAGATTTAAAATGAGCCAAAACTTCTATGGGAAAAGTTCTCGTCAATTAAATTGAACTATAATTTTTGACAAAATTCCTATTAGATTTAGGGAAAAATTTCTAAAGAAAGATGTTCAAATTGTCCACTAATTAGCTTACTCTATAATAAAATAAGATAGCACGAATTCATCTTAACTTTGATCTTTTAGACAATGAAAAGTTTGTATCTAGATCTTGGGTTAAGATGAATTTATATTAACTACTTAAAAATGAACACCCCACTTATTTTGAATAAAGATAAAACTTCACTTTTTTTTTGTAAAGTTGCAAAAGTATATTAATTCCAAGAGTCAAAAAATACATCAGAAATTACATGTCTGTCAGCAATCTCGGGTGGCCTAAGGTGGTGAAGCCACCATCCGAGGTGCTCAAAGATGCTGAAAAAACTATTAACACACCAAAAAAAGACTTTAGAGAGTAGTCCCGTGGAATTGTAATTTTGGGTCTGGTTCAGTTCATACATAACATTCATAATAAAATGACTAAAAAATAGACAATGTAGTAAGTTATAACAGAAAAGTTGATTATCACAAAAGTAACCCGACGCCATCGCAGTCCTTCTAGGAGCTTGCTTCAGCATAGTGCAGGTATGGTGTTTCCTCCATGATGGGGCAGCCGCCAAAGAAGTCCTCGTCCAAACCTGGAGAGGGGAAAATTGGAGACAGTGGCTTAGTGCTGCGACCTAGGGGTGTAATGCCTTCCCCCTGTTCCTTGGTGCTGATGTTTTGCACAGGGAACATAGTGGAAGGCACCAAGGAAGGGAGGGGCTGTAAGGAGGCCCCATTTCTGGGGAGACCTCCTTAGGCGACAACAGGAGCATCCTTGACCATCGACCCACCAATGTGACTGTTGTTGCCTTCATTACCCACATCCTGTTGCAGACCTTCGAACTCGTTACTGTGACCCAAGGAGAAATTCTCCCAAGCCAAGCTAGAGTCCATGCCGTCGAGACTCTCCCCCATCTTATCCAGGTTGGTCCTGATGTCCATGAATGTGGCTTTGTTGGCATTCCAGTTGGTCATCAACTCATCCACAAGGGTACTCATCATATTTTTTATCAGCCAGTAGTAATTAATTCTGCCTCCATGCCACACTGAGGCCAGAATGGTCGCCACTCTACGTGCTTCCCAACTATCAATAAGGCCGTGGGTTGAGGCAGAGACACTTTCGGCATACCCATCCATAGCAACCCATTCGGAGGTGTTCTGGGCGCTTCTGTCCATTTCGCTCCTGTTACCACCCCTCCTTAGAGTTCCTCGTGGTCTCGTCATGGAAAAAGAATAGCAGAGAGCAACGCAAACCAGAACCCAAACATGAGCCATGTTTGAAGCCCTCTGTCGTGAAGACTCCAGAACATCGGTGCATATGCAAAAACTATTGCGAGCCATTGTGCCCTTCTTAACCCAGGTGGAGGAGTTAATGCGCCCGATGGTCATCTTGGTGGAGGTGATGAATTAATGCAGTGGGTACCTCCTGGCTCGAGCTCCATCGACAATGTAACTTCTACAAGGTGTGGATTAAATGCAGTGCCTTTCCTCCATTCGAACGACATTGAAGCCTCATCGTCACCTTGGTTCATGTGCTGGCAGGAGGCACCTTGCCTACGAGTGATCGCATCCACGTGCATGGCTCGGGAGGGTTGTGGGCGTGTGCTTACATCCGCGTTACCCGGATCCGAGGAAGATAAAACTTCACTTACCTTCTTGTACATTAAGCATTAGCTTCTTACAAATTCATTTATAATAGTGCACTTTGAAACTTGTTGAACAAACTTGGACTAGTGCCGAGGAGTAAAGAGTTCACCCTCATTTAAAGTTCAAATCTCATAGAGTTCACTTCACATCTTGAACATGGCAAATTTTAGGGGCAAATTTTCACCATTTGGTTACTTTTGCATTTTTTTCAAAAATAATTCATCAATTTCCAATATTTTTAATCAGAAGAAATTTATTGTATAGAATTTGGGGGAATCATTTTTTGAAACTTACAAATTGAATATTTTTACAAAAATATCGTCGAACATTTTATAGTTGCCCTTTCTTAATTAATAAGATTCTTTAAGGTTTATACACTCTAACATAAATATGGATACTTAAAATTTCTTATGATCTTGAACAAGTTCATTCCCACAAGTTGTTTGGTTGTGGTAAATATGTGTAACTATGGAGCCCCCTCAAGGTAGGGATTGAACTCGTGATAACTATGGGAATTGGGTTGTGGTGAGGATAAATTGGTTTATCAAAAACACATCATGGAAATTGGGTTGTGGTAAATATGTGCAGGATAAGGTTTATCCAAGATGCACCATTTTAGTAATGGAAGTCTACCAAAACTATCTCATAGAAACTCATAAAATTGAGTTGTGGTAAATATGCATGGAGTAAGCTAATCTTGTAACCAAAAGACCTTCTTCAGGGCACAAATATGATAAGAGTCCAATAGAAATTTCAGGTAAAAGTAGCGTTCTTCCATTATCTAAGGTTATTGCATGGTAGGACATTGCCCTTATGGGTTTTGCCTAGTTTTGAAAGTCTACCACAACTAGCACACAAAACTTACAAAATTAAGTTGTGGTAAATATACATGAAGTAAGTTAAATTTGTAGAAAACAAACCCTTTTTTCAACCACAATGTAATAAGAATTCTATAGAAATTTCTAGTAGGCACAAAGTTCTACTATAATCCAAGGCACATGCATGTTAGAACAATGTTGTTAGGGGTTTTACCTATTTTTGAAAGCCTACCACAACTAGCACACAAAAATTGTAAAATTAATTTGTGGTAAATATGCATGGAGAAATCTAATCTTGAAACAAACATACCTTCTTTCCGGCCACAAATTTGTTATAGAAATTTCAAGTGGGAGCAAACTTCGACTATGATTCAAGGCTCGTATGTAAAGAAACAATGCCTTTAGAGGTTTCGCCCAATTTTGAAAGCCTACCACAACTAGCACACATAGACTCATAAAAATGAGTTGTGATAATGTATGGAGTAAGCTAATATTTTAGTAAACAAACCCTCCTTTTGGCCACAAATCTTAGAACAAATTGTTGGAAATTTCATATAAGAGCGAAGTTCTACTATAATCCAAGTTCCATGCATGATGAAACAATGCCCTCAAGTGTTTGCTTCATTCTAAAACGACCCAGATCATAAAAAAAATGATCAAAGATCCATATCAATGGAAACTCTAAAAATGATCAAGATCTTATAAAAATGATCAAAGATCGATCATTTTTAGGCTTTTAGTTGCACTTGCTCTACGGTTTTTATATCTACCAGTTTGAGTTTGTTTCTTATGTTTTATGTCAATCATGATATGGTTATTTATATTAGATGATATTCTTACACTACGTCGATAATCCTAAAAATGATAGATCATCTTATAAGTTAGGCACACAAGTAGCAAGCACATGTAAATCACTGAAAAAATCATTCACCAAACTAGACTATTGCAATTGAGTGATTTTGGTGAATACTTCCTTTTCTTCAATATCCTAAAATCTTTTGAAAAAATGCTTTCTAACTATATCCTAGTCTCTTATTAATTCTTGGGATTTTGAGTGCCACCACAAGAACCAATCACAAGCCAATTTCTCCAAGTGCAACAACACAAAATTATATATCTCTTCATTGTTGTACATAGGTTGCAACTCAAAATAGTGTTAAGTCTATTTGTATATCTTGTAATTTCTCTATCATCTTCTTCGTAAAATCTCGGTATGTCAATTTTTTGCTTGTGCATAAATCCATCCAGGGACGCCATATTGGATGAATGATTTGGCAATAGAAAAAGAGAATGGGAATTTCCCTTATTCTCACTTTTCATTGTTTCAACTTGGCTCTTGAGGTCAACATATTTCTCATCCCACACCTTTATTCTTATTTCCACATCCCTGAGTCTTTTGGGGATATCATCGATCTCATTGATTTTTTTGGAAACATCATTGAGTTTCCAAGAGATCTCATTCATCAAATCTCTTAATTTTTTTTATCTCGTCATTTAACTCTATGTTGGGTAACATATTGTCTATGTTGATGACATATTGCATATGGCACCCTAAGCCTTCTTTGAAGTTTATGAGTTCTTCATAGTCCCTATTTGAAAATGCCACACCGACTATAGGCTACTAGTGTGGTTGTGTGTGGATCTATATTGAATGATTTAAGGCAATGGATTCAACAACAATGAATCTCAAGCCCCTAGATCACACTACATGTTGACCTTTCCTTGCATGCAAAGTTGCCCATGCCTACAATAATATGTGTTGAGTATCGAGTTGAGTATTACACCCATGCCTATGGTAATATGTCATGTGGTATGCAGAGTGGTGGCATTTTCCACGCATTTTCCTACACAAGACTTCCACAGTAGATTACATAGAGACTTCACATAGGACCTCCAGTAGAATTTCATGCAAACTTCTACGAAGTAGTGAACAAATTTATAGTAGGCAGACTTTCGCACAAACTTCCATGAAGTAGTGGACAACTTCCTAGTAAAAACATATGTACACCAAACAGATTGGCTTTGATACCAATTGAAAGGTATCAAAACCAATAAATTATATATATATATATATATATATATATATATATTTTTTTTTTTTTTTTTTTTAATTTTCCCATTCCAAATTACAATGACAAATGACCAACTTTTATACAAGCAATAGTGAAAAGATATAACTCATCGCCAATCAACATTTTACACACATTTAAATTATCTATTTACCAGCATAGATCCATCTTAAACCTGGATCTATCAAGCCTCAAGAGGGATCTAATTTCTTGAGGTGTAAATTTATTTTATCTTAAATTTTTCACACATTAAGAAAAAAATTACACCTCAAGATATTTGATCCCGTTCTTGATCTAAGTTTAAGATGGAATCAATACAATTTATTATTATTTTTGTTAAAGCCAACATCATTTGGATTTTTTTTATAGGAACGACATGTTACATAACGTTACATGTTACAACATTTCCCTTTTTTTGTTTAAGCCAACATCATTTGGAATTTATTTTTTTATAGGAACAACATGTTATATAACTAGGAAAGACATGTTACATAACGTTACACAATGTTAAGTGTTACAACATCTCCTTTTTTTTGTTTAAACCAACATCATTTAGAATTTTTGTTTATAAGAATGGCATGTTGCATAATGTTATACAACGTTACGTGTTACACCATCTTGCCCATACTAAAGTATAAAACACTTCACTACTCTCGATACAACAACTAATTATTAACAATATAATAAATATTTTTTTATCCAAAAAAAATTAAAATACAAATTAAAAACTATAAAATATAAAATATAACCCCTTATAATATAGGATTGCTAATCAAATATAAATGCACTCAAACTTTGACTTCCACATGGCCTCACATGGCCTCCCTTGAGAAAACCAGGCTCCACTTCCACATAAACCAAGCTCCATGGAGGTCCATGAAGTGGCAATGTTTCATAACCCAAAAGCTTATTCATGGCAATGTTTCATAACCCAAAAGCTTTACTAATAAATCTTTGACAGTTGACTTAGGAGAAGCCAGATCATTCCCCCAGCCAAATTTGTGTACAAGGTTTGCTCAACTCGTTTGACCTGATCCTTTCTAAGGAGTTTGTTGTAATCTTAAGGCTTTGACATCTATGTTATAGGCTCCAAAATATTCCTATGACGTGCCTCAAAACGCCCTCAAATAAATCCAAAAATTAAGGATGAAAAACGTTACACTTAAAGAGACGAGGTCAACTTTTGATTTGAAGCTGAACTCGCAAAACAGAATTTATCTTTCTTTATACTCGGCACCACCCCATCTATCATTGGTTGAAGTTGCACACCTTTCATGAATAGGCTTCGTCTTTTATTTAGGTAATGTCAACCTTGCTAGAAAGGTTTGCCAAATGACTTCATAGATTTTTATTATTTTATTTTTAGTTAAATTAGTAAATATCAAAATAAAAATTAACTGAAAAAAAATTGTTAAGTTAGAGTTTCAAAATTTTTTAGAAATTTAAAATTAATTTTGAAAGATTCTTTAATGAAAGGTGAGATGTTTATTTTAAATATTAGGGAATGTTTCAGAATTTTAATACATTTTATATTTTAAAAGACTTGTTATTATTATTGATTTTTTTAAAACTTTTGATTGATGATGTATGTATATATAAAATGAGTTAAAAATTTTATGAGCAAAGTTTCATGGTCAAAGTCCTTGTCAATAAAGTTGAATTATAACTTTTGATAAAATTCCTACTAGATTGGGGAAGAATTTCTAAGGAAAGAGGTTGAATTTGTCCATTAATTAACTTTTTTCCCTAAAAAAATACATATTTTTATTTAAGCAAAACCAAAAATACAATTATCATGTGTATGTAGCACAAAGCATAAAGCAGATGGTTAAGAACTAACATCCACAAAAACGCAAAAATACAATTTCAGTCCAATCCCAAAAGCACTATTATAGTTTGTATGATAATTATATGTCTAACAGTAGTCATCCCAAGAGCTAAGATTGTGAATAAACTTTAAAAATCAGTTTTTGCAAAAGATTTGTTGTCCAACTTAAAACCATCCTAAAAAGACTAGAGGACAAAAACTTGAACATGAAGAGTAAGTCCTTCCTTCGATAGATGAACCATACGTCTCCATTATTCTCTTTGAAGACATGCTCAAAAACAATATCATAAAACTACAAGGCTACTTGTTTCAAAAGAGAAGCCAAGGAGGTAAGTGCATTGTTGTGGATATATGATTGACCCCTCATCCAATTTATCATGAGAAGTGAATCCCCATATATTTGTAAATGAACAATATTCCTATCGATTGCATATTTCATAAGATAGAACAAAGAAAATAACTCCCCAGAATTGTTAGTACCTTTACCAAGATTTGCTTTGAACTGAAAACACACCTACAATGATAGATTAAGAGTAAATTCCACATCAATCACCTGGTTGGGACCTTGGCAGGTGCTATTAAAAAAAGGCCCAAACCATTGAATAATCAACCTGGATCTCCTTAGGCATCCTAGAATCTTTTGTATGTGTAACCTTCGAGAAATAAGGCAATAAAGACCAAATATGTATTGTTGTTTGTTCGAGACATGTTTCCCCTAAAAACACCATACCATTGTGAGCCAATCATACACCCCATAGAGTTATACAAGGGAGATCTCACCATTTATTTTAAGTCTCCTTTATCAAACTAACTTTGAAAAAAATAAGCCAAGGAATAACCCAATCATAAATTCCTAAAGTTGAGTAAGTTTTTTAGGAGAGACCAAACCTATATACCATAAGAACACAACAAAAGAATATTTTTATTTATCTCCTCGTAGTCTTTACATAGTAAGCATATGCTTGGGTCAAGCTTGCCCCTTTTCTATAATTGGTCCCATGTCAGAACTCTACCATTGAGTGTACGCCACATGATTAACTTTGTTTTGTTGGGGGCTTTGAGAGTCCATAGTTTATGCCACCACCAAATAGAGTTGGATGCATGCAAAAGTAATGATTTATATCCTTACTTAACTGAGTATTAGCCTCTGACACAGTTGTAAGTCCAAACAAATGAATCTTCATCTTCTGAGAGTCGGGTTAGGGAACTAATTAATTTTGATAGGAATAGTTCCCAATATTGCATCAAATGTGTCCCAATACCCAGAGTTTCCCCAAACATCCACCCTTGTCTCCATAAGGTAGTGGTAAATGGGTTAGCAAACTTAAAACATAGATCTACCTAAAGCACACAAATGATTGAGAATGTATGTCAATAGGAGAATAACTCTACTACTACCCTCAATAGAATCCAAGCCAACCTAAACTTTTGATCCATCCCCAACTTTCCATGCTAATTATGAACCCATAATAGGGAAGGCAAGAGTCATTCCCTTTCATTGGTTTGATACATTCTAGATGTCCTTCCTCTCCCTTTGGATGTGCTTTGAACCCATTCCAAGACAGTATCAAGCTCAATATACTTCTACACATAATCTTCTTCCATATACCTTTTCTCATAACATTCCACAAAGATTATGCTACGAAAGAGCAACAAAAAAGATGGATATATTTTATACCCCAGCTACCTAACCTTTTTGAAAGAGCCAACTTTTTCCATCTTAGCCAATGCATACCTTTATATTCATGATTCCCTTTCCAAAGGAAATTAAGACAGTTTTTTGAGCTTCTCCAAAACCCTTTTTGGAATATAGGCCAAAGTATGCCAATACATAGGAATATATTCAAGGACATCTTTGACCAAAGTTAGCCTACCACCATAGGAGAGCCACTTATTACACCAATGAGAAATTCTTACTTTCACTTTATTGATCAACCATAACCAATCATTTTTGTGTTAACACTTAGATTTAAGCTAAAACCCCAGGTACTTAATCCCGCCATCCAACTCATAATATTGAAAAGGGAAAAGAGCTTAAAAGTGAGCAATGTGAGCATTAGAAATATTCATGACATGGAGGGAAGATTTACCTTTGTTAACTTCCATCTCGGTAGCACGACAATAGAATTGAAGGATACTGCTTATGATAGCTCCATTCCGACCCAACCCAAAGCAGAAAAGGATGATATCATCTACAAAGAGTAGATGGGAAGAGCCACATATATCCCTATTTTGATTCCATGAAGGGACCAAGAGAATCTAGCATCTAAAATAACCCGACTAAGACCTTCAGCAACCAAAAGGAAAAGATATGGAGATAGAGAGAATCCTTTCCTCAGCCCTCTGGAGGTCGTGAAAAGGAAAGTTGTTGAACCCATGGAAAATTTTAAGGGCCGATCTTAGCCCACGGGCTATATTTGGGGGTTTTAAATTTTTAATGGGCTATTTTTTTATTAAAAACCCATTAGGTATTATTGGCCCACATTTTATTTATTTATTTTTAATGAATAAAAGGTTAGCCCCACAGAATATAAGAAGGGGAGGCAAGATAAAACAATTTCGTCCCTCTAAAAATTGATTTAAACCTTTGTTCGCTCACGAAAATTGCTAGGGAGCTCCCATTGGCCCCTAATTTCTAGAAATGGTAGTTTCTAGGGGCTCTTTCGCCTTCTATTGATAATGGAAATCGAAGTCGGAGTTACATTCGTCCCAATTTTATGGGTTGAATCTCGTTTTACAAGTTGCTTAATGTCCACATGAGAAGGGAAGCTGATATTTACTATCAGGTCTTATAGTGACTCATTTGCATCTAGGAGAGTTATGAATCCCATTACCTAAGATCCAAAGTTTCCCCAACAAACATGGGGATTGTGAACCTCATGATTAGTGATGTGGCAATAACTTTTTTGTGGGTGTTTGGGCATCATGCCAGGGGGTTGGGACTTCATTCATAGCCACATATTTGGGTGTGCTGGGCAGGGTATTTTTTAAGGATTCTAATATTATACATAAGTATAATATCCTAGGTGATTATTTTGGATTGAAAAAATCATGTATATAGATAGGTAGGCGAATATTAAATATGAAACATGCAATTTACTACTGAAACGTGTAAATTTTGGCGAATATTATGATTAAAAAAACATATTTTATGTAAATATAGGTGATATTAGAGTCTAAAAATGACCAAATAACGAATTTATTTTTTGAAAGAAGCCCTGAAAATAGCCAATTGGCGAAATTTTGCCCTTAAAAATTACCCTGGTGCTAGGGGCCATGACGCTGCTTATAACTAGTGACATTTTGTTTCTCCTTGTTTTTGTGTTCTCCTTTATGGGACAGACCATGGGTGTAGCAACCTAGAATCCCACTATATTTGCTACTTCTTTTAATTTGGGCATTGTCAGGTATTTTGACATGTTTCTGGTTTGTTTATTGAATTTTATGGTTCTCAGAGGATTTTTGTAGGGTTGACACTATATTTTGTGGTTGGTTAGCCTACTGTTGCGGCATGGATGTTTCTCTTTTAGTAATGGGGAATACATTAAATATGGACTTACAGAGATATAAAAATTGATATGTGAAGCATCGGAGTAGATATGAAATGCTTAACTCTATTTTTTTGGCTTCCACGTAGAAAGGTGTACATTATGCTATGTTACAATTGACGATATTATGTATTATTTGGCTGAACCTTCCTACATTGAGTATCTAGGGATGTCTTGGGATGAATTAAGATACCAAAGGAAAGCTATTAGTTTCTTGGTAAGATTCTCCCACACTTGTGATTCATTAAAAAATACCTAAATGCATTGGTATTGCTCTCTTAAAATCATCTTTGGTAAGGTGTGTGCATAGATGAGGTATTGGTGCGCCCTTATAATAGCCTAGAGAGCTAAATGAGGATCGAGGTGTTGGTGTAATTTCATATTAACATTGATTCTCTTTGTCATGGTGATGAAAAAATCCATTGTTGTTTTCCAAGAATATTCCTAGAGTATGGTGAATTTCTATGTACTGTGATAATTAGAGTGAGGTACCAAACTACCACCAAAAGAGGGATTGCTATGTGATCGTTTATTAAGATTTATCTCCTATTTAGTCTTTTTTGTATAGGTTTCCTATTACTATATATAGTTTTATACTTTATCAAAAAATTCACCAAGAACTCACAAGATTTTATAATTTAGTAAAAGATTCGCCAAGACTTTTATAATTTAGTGAAAGATTCGCCAAGATTTTACAAGGTTTTATAATTTAGTAAAAGATTTGCCAATATTTGCCAATATTATATAATTCAACAAGAGATTCACCAAAAAATTATATATACATAATATAACACTGATAAAATAGCCTTCATATTTTCCTATATATTTTGGGGATTAGCCCATTTATTATACATAGAAATTTAGGGGGGTTCTTAAATTTTTCCTTGGTTGAACCATTAATGAGAACAACAAATGAAACAAATGAAACACACCCCATAATCCATCTAACAAGTGGCAGTGAGAACCCCAAGTGAGTGACCAATAAGTGTAAATATAACTACGATAACTTGTCATATACCTTTGAAATGTCAAGCTTCACCATGCCTACAGGAATCTACCCAATTTTTGAAGAATAAATTCCTTCTTGATCTGAACCAATAGCTTCATGAATTTTTCTTCCAGAAAGAAATCCAAATTGTTCATCAGATATGTAATTAGAAAGAACTGGCTTCAATCAAACTACAATTATTTTGGGAATACTCTTATATAAGCAATTACAAAAGGAGATATGCCAATACTCTTCAAAGGAAGTTGAGCAATAAACTTTGGGAATCATAGTTTAAAAAGTATCTTTTATTCTTCCACCACCCTCAAGAAGTCATCACCTAATAGATAAAAAAATCAATTGTCAATCCATCATGCCCAAGGCTCCTAGCCTTGCCACTTCTTCTTTAGCCACAAGTGCATGACTATATATTGCTAGTGTCGTTTTATGCTTATTGGTTGTGTGTGGATCTATGTTGAAGGATCTAGGACAATGGATCCAACAATTGTGAACCTCAAGCCCCTAAATCACACTACATGTCGACCCTTCTTTGTGTGATAGACGAGCCATACTTACAATAATATGTGTTGAGTATCAAGTTGAGTATTACACCCACACCTATGGTAATATGTCATGTATAAGTATGCAACATAGTGGCAATCGCTTATGCAAGACTTCCACAACAACTTCCACAGAGACTTTACATAAAATATTTAACCAACTTTTACACAAAATTTCACAAAGTAGTGGACAACTTCCTAGTGAAAAACATATGTCCAACAAACAAATTAACTCTAATACTAATGGAAAAGTATTAAAACCAATAAATAATAAATATATATTTTATTAATTTTCCCTCCAAATTACAATTACAATGACAGATTGCCTAAATTCTATGCAAACAATAGTGAAAAGTCTTAAATCATCACCAACCAACAATTTACACACATTTAAATTATATATTTACAACTAATTATTAACTTGTTTTTAATATATTAAATATATTTATATTCACACAGATGTAGGATTGTGCATGCCAATAAAGTATAATTGCACTCAAAATTTGATTCCCACGTGCCCTCCCTTGATAAAAGCAAGCTCCATGGAGGCACCATGAATGGCAATGTTTGAGAACCCAAAAGCTTTACAAATAAATCTTTGACACTTACTTAGGGAGAAGATAGATTATTCCCCTAGACAAATTTGTGTACAAGGTTTGCTCAACTCGTTTAAATTGATCCTTTCTAAGTTGTAATCTTAAGTCTTTGACATTTATATTATGGGGCCCAAAATATTCCTATGACGTGCCTCAAATGCCCTCAAATAAATCCAAAAAATAAGGTTGGAAAACGTTACAATAAAAGAGAGGAGGCCAACTTTTGATTCGATGTTGAACTCCCAAAACAAAATTTATCTTTCCTTTTACTCGGCAACACCCCATCTATCATTGGTTAAAGTCGCACAACCTTTTATGAAGAGGTTACGTCTTTTATTTAGGTAATGCCAACATTGGTAGAAAGGTTTGCCATATGAGTTCATAGATTTTCAATTACTTTATTTTTAGTTAAATTAGTATTATATATATATATATATATAATTAAGTAAAAAATGTTTAGTTAAGTGAGAATTTTAAAATGTTTTTAAATATTTAAAATTAAGTTTGAAAGATTCCTCAATCATGGGGTAGATTGTTATTTAAAATGTTGGGACAGTTTCAAAATTCTAGAAGATTCATTATTATTTAGTTTTTTTAAATTTTGATAATGTGGATCAATTTAAAATGAGCCAAAACTTTAATAGGTAAAGTTCCTGTTAATTAAGTTGAACTGTAACTCTTAACAAAATTCTTACTAGAGTAAAGTTCTTGTTAATTAAGTTGAATTATAATTTTTAACAAAATTCCTACTAAATTTGGGGAAGAATTTTTAAGGAAAGAGGTTGAAATTGTCCACTAATTAACTTACTTTATAATAAAATAAGATAATATAGATCCATCTTGACTTTGATCTTTCAGACAATGAAAACTTTGATTTATTTTTTCTTTCCTCTTGGTGGTTAAGATTTTGGGTTAAGATGGATTTATATTGATTACTTATATGAGCACCCCACTTGCTTTGAATACAAATAAAACTTAACTTACCTTCTTTTATCTTAACCATTAGCTTCTTACAAATTCACTTATAATACAACACTTTGAAACTTGCCCAACAAACTTGGATTAGTGCCGAGGAGTGAAGAGTTTCACATTCACTTAAAGTTCAAATCTCATAGAGTTCACTTCACATCTTGACCCAGGGAAAATTTAGGGGTAAATTTTTGCAATTTGTTTTTTTTTTCCATTTTTTTTTCAAAAATGATTCATCGATTTTCAATATTTTCAAAAAATGATTAGCCAAATTCTATATGATAAATATATTTTGCTTTAAAATATCAAAATTAAATTCTTATAAATTGAATATTTTTACAAAAGTATCGCTAAATATTTTATAGTTGGCCTTTCAAAATTAGTAAGATTTGTTAAGGTTTCTACACTTTAGCATAAATATGATGGATCCTTGAAATTTCTCATGATCTTCACCAAGTTCATTCCCACAAGTTGTTGGGTTGTGATGAATATGTCTAACTATGGAAGCCCCTCAAGTTAGGAGTTGAACTTATCAAAACTCCAGCCTGAGTTAGGTTGTGGTAAGAATAAAGTGGTTTATCGAAAACACATCATGGGAGTTGGGTTGTGGTGAGAATAGTGTGGTTTATCAAAAACACATAATGGCATTTGGGTCATGGTAAATATGTGTAGGATAATGTTTATCTAAGACAATTCGTTTTAGGAATGGAAATCTACCAAACCTAGTGCATAGAAACTCATAAAATTGAGTTGCGGTAAATATGCATGGAATAAGCTTATATTGTAACAAAAAGACCATCTCCAAGGCACAAATAGGATAAGAATCCAAAAGAAGTTTCAACTAGGCATAGAGTTCTACCATTATCCAAGGCTCATGCATGGTAGAGCAATGCCCTTATGGGTTTTGCCTAAATTTGAAAGTCTACCACAACTAGCATGCAAAAGTCATAAAATTAAGTTCTGGTAAGTATGCATGAAGTAAGTTAAACGTGTAACAAACAAACCCTTTTTCAACCACAATCTATTAAGAATTCAACATAAATTTATAGTAGGCACATAGTTCTACTATGATCTAGGGCACATGCATCGTAGAACAATGTTGTTAGGAATTTTGTCCATTTTTGAAAGTCTACCACAACTAGCACACAAAAACTCATGACATTGAGTTGTGGTAAATATTCATGAAGAATCTAATCTTGTAGTAGACATACCCTCTTTTTTGTCACAAATATGATAAGAACCAAATAGAAACTTCAGGTAGGAGTAGAGTTCAACCATGATCCAAGGTTCATGCGCAACAAAATAGTGTCCTTGGAGGTTTTGCCCAATTTTGAAAGTCTGCCACAACTAGCACACAGAGAGTCACAAAATTGAGTTGTGATAATCTGTGGAGTAATTTAATCTTTTATTGGCAAACATACTCTCATTTTGGATGCAAATCTTATACAAATTTGATGGAAATTCCAGGCAAGAGCAAAGTTCTACTATGATCCAAGTTCCATTCATGGTGAAATAATCCCCTATGGTGTTTTTCCCCATTCTAAATTGACCCAGATCATAAAAAAATTGATCCAAGATCCATATTGATGGAAACTCTAACCATCTATTTTTTTCAAGAATTGGAAAGAAATTTCGTAAAGACTTCCTTTTCTTCGATATCCTAAAATATTTTTAAAAAATGTTTTCTAAATGTATCCCAATATCTTATTAATGCTTGGGATTGGGATTTTGAATGCCATCACAAGAACCAATCACAAGCCAATTTATCCAGGTGCAACGACACAAAATTACATCTCTTCATTGTTGTACATCTGTTGCATCTCAAAATAGTTTTCAAGTCTATTTGTAAATATTGTACTCTCTTTGTCATCTTCTTGATCAAATCTCGATACATCAATTTTTAGCTTGTGCATAAATCCATAAAACTTACCCCATACTAGATGAATATTTTGGCAAAAACAAAAGAGTGAGAATTCAAACTACTTACTCTCTTATTTACAATATTTTCATTGTATCAACTTGGCTCTGGAGCTCAACATATTTTTCATCTTGCACTTTTAGTTTGATTTCCACATCCTTGAGTCTTTTGGGGATATCATCCATCTTATTGTTTTTTTTTTAAATATTGTCGAGTTTCCCAAAGTTCTCATTCACCAATTCTCTTGATTATTTTATCTCGTCACTTAACTCCATGTTGGGATATGTATTGTCCATGCTACATGGCATATTGCACATGGCACCCTAGGCCTTGTTTGAATTTTATGAGTTATTCATAGTCCATGTTCGAAAATGGCGCACGAACTATGTTATTAGTGTGGTTGTATGGCTATTGGTTGTGTGTGGATCTATGTTGAAGGATCTAGAGTGATGGGTCCAACAACAATGAACCTCAAGCCCCTAGATCATACTACATATAGACCTTTCCTTGTGTGCCAAGCCACCCATGCCTACAATAATATGTGTTGAGTATTACACCCATGCCTATGGTATATGTCATGTGTAGGTATGCATAATGGTGTAGGCTTCATGTGGAAGACTTCCATGATAGCTTCCATGGAGACTTCATGTAAGACCAATTTGTTTGTTCCATGATAGCAATAAACGAATTGGCTTAGATACCCATTGAAACGCATCGAGACCAATAAGTGATAAATATATATTTTATTAATTTTCCCAATCCAAATTACAATGACAGATGGCCGACTTTTATACAAACAATAGTGAAAAGATGTAACTCATCACCAACCAACATTTTACACACATTTGAATTATATATTTACAACTTATTGTTAACTTATTTTTTATATATGAAATATATTTCTTATTGTAATAAAATTGCAAGGAAAAATGGACCTAGAGTAAGACCTAAAACTACTTTTAATTGGCTAAGAGCTCGTCTTCCTCGAACATAAAGAAATAGGTTAATGGCCCAAGACCCTAAGGCATCTAGCAAGAGTGGAAGTCTTCCCCCTTACAGACCACTAGTGGGTTATTTCAGATGGTGTGATTTTACTTGAATAGTGATGATGAGTTAACTCGCATTTACAAATAATAGCCAATAATAATTATTTTTATCACTGTTTTAACAACTAAATTATAATAAAATTTTCCATCTTAAAAAAAAAAAAAAAAATTATTTCAACATAGCCCCTTCTAATTTAAGATCATACATGCCCATCAATAAAATATAATTGCACTCAAACTTTGGTTTCCACATGCCCATAATTGTACTCAACCTTTGGCTTCCACATGCCCTCCCAAGCTCCATGGAGGCCCATGCAAGACAATGTTTCAGAACCCAAAAGCTTTACAAATTAATCTTTGACACTTTGACTTAGGGGGGACCTAAATCATCCCCTAGCCAAATTTGTGTGCAAGGTTTGCTCAACTCGTTTGAATTGATCCTTTCTCAGGAGTTTGTTGTAATCTTAAGGCTTTGACTTTATGTTAAGGGGCCCAAAATATTCCTATGACGTGCCTCAAACGCCCTTAAAAAAACCCAAAAATTAAGGTTGGAAAACGTTACAATGAAAGAGACGAGGTCAAATTTTGATTCGATGTTGAACTCACAAAAAAGAATTTATCAGTGTCAAATTTTTATTTACGTAATGTCAACATTGGTACAAAGGTTTGCCAAATGACTTCATAGATTTTTATTATTTTATTTTAAGTTAAATTAACTTATCATGAACAAAATTTAAAATGAAGAAATGTTTAGCTAAATTAGAGTTTTAAAATAATTTTGATATTTCTAAGAATTTAAAATTAATTTTGAAAGATTCTTTGATGATGGATGAAATGTTCATTTAAAATGTTGGGAACTACACCGTTTATATTTTAAAAAACTTGTTATTTTATTTATTTTTTCAATTTTGATGATGTGTTAAAACTTTGACATAGTTTATATTTTAAAAAACTCGCTATTTAAAATGAGCCAAAATTTCTATGGGCAAAGTTCTCGTCAATTAAGTTGAACTATAATTTTTGACAAAATTCCTACTAGATTTAGGGAAGAATTTCTAAGGAAAGATGTTCAAATTGTCCACTAATTAGCTTACTCTATAATAAAATAAGATAGCACGAATTCATCTTAACTTTGATCTTTTAGACAATGAAAAGTTTGTATCTAGATCTTGGGTTAAGATGAATTTATATTAAATACTTAAAAATGAACAGCCCCCGCTCATTTTGAATAAAGATAAAACTTCACTTACCTTCTTGTACATTAAGCATTAGCTTCTTACAAATTCATTTATAATAGTGCACTTTGAAACTTGTTGAACAAACTTGGACTAGTGCTGAGGAGTAAAGAGTTCACCCTCATTTAAAGTTCAAATCTCATAGAGTTCACATCTTGACCAAGGAAAATTTTAGGGGCAAATTTTCACCATTTGGTTACTTTTGCATTTTTTTCAAAAATAATTCATCAATTTCCCATATTTTCAAAAAATGATTCGCCCAAATTATATACAATAAATTTATTTGCTTAAAAATATCAAATTAAATTTTTAGAAATTGAATATTTTTACAAAAATATCGTCGAACATTTTATAGTTGCCCTTTCATAATTAATAAGATTCGTTAAGGTTTATACACTCTAACATAAATATGGATACTTAAAATTTCTTATGATCCTGAACAAGTTCATTCCCACAAGTTGTTTGGTTGTGGTAAATATGTATAACTATGGAGCCCCCTCAAGGTAGGGATTGAACTCATGATAACTACGGGAATTGGGTTGTGGTGAGAATAAATTGGTTTATCAAAAACACATCATGGGAATTGGGTTGTGGTAAATATGTGCAGGATAAGGTTTATCCAAGATGCACCATTTTAGTAATGGAAGTCTGCCAAAACTAGCTCATAGAAACTCATAAAAATGAGTTGTGGTAAATATGCATGGAGTAAGCTAATCTTGTAACAAAAAGACCTTCTTCAGGACACAAATCTGATAAGAGTCCAATCCAATAGAAATTGTAGGTAAAAGTAGCGTTCTTCCATTATCTAAGGTTCTTGCATGGTAGGACATTGCCCTTATGGGTTTTTCCTAATTTTGAAAGTCTACCACAACTAGCACACAAAACTTATAAAATTAAGTTGTGGTAAATATACATGAAGTAAGTTAAATTTGTAGCAAACAAACCCTTTTTTCAACCGCAATCTAATAAGAATTCTATAGAAATTTCTAGTAGGCACAAAGTTCTACTATAATCCAAGGCACATGCATGTTAGAACAATGTTGTTAGGGGTTTTACCTATTTTTGAAAGTCTACCACAACTAGCACACATAAAATTGTAAAATTAATTTGTGGTAAATATGCATGGAGAAATCTAATCTTGAAACAAACATACCTTCGTTCTAGTCACAAATTTGTTATAGAAATTTCAAGTGGGAGCAGAGTTCGACTATGATTCAAGGCTCGTATGTAAAGAAACAATGCCTTTAGAGGTTTTGCCCAATTTTGAAAGCCTACCACAACTAGCACACATAGACTCATAAAAATGAGTTTTGATAATGTATGGAGTAAGCTAATATTTTAGCAAACAAACCCTCTTTTTGGCCACAAATCTTAGAAAAAATTGTTGGAAATTTCATATAAGAGCGAAGTTCTACTATGATCCAAGTTCCATGCATGGAGAAACAATGCCCTCAAGTGTTTGCCCCATTCTAAAACGACCCAGATCAGTAAAAAAATGATCAAAGATCCATATCAATGGAAACTCTAACCATCTAGTTTTTTCGAGAACTAAATTTTTACCAAATTAGATGGCTCTAAAATACATAGGATAAAATTGCTCCAAAAATCATTTTTTTTTACATATTAAAAAGTTTTAAGTATCTCTCCCCGGATGCGGGTGTCATCCACATTCAACCCACAGATAGCAGCTTGGATTGTCTACCTGGCGGCTGCATGCAACACCCATCCCCTCCTCGGCAAGCTGGCATGCACTTACGCGGAGTAGTAAATAAGGAGGATGATGGGATGGTTGGGAATGCGGCAGTAGTTATTACACCTATGTTGGACTCGGTTGATTATGCCCCTTCGCATTAACTCGATCGACCGGACCATGAAGCTCCCGCGTGTGTATCCTCTGTGCTCCTTCTCCAAGTCTCGAGATATGAGGGATGGGCTCTTCACTACCCTCATTTAAAAACTTATGCAAGTTTCCGCTGCGGACTACTCTGCTCATATTTTTATAGCCTGTGAGCTTGATTTCTACACTATGCCCAGACTGCGTGGAACCTCTGGGAGAGGTGTAGGACATGGCGTCGGTCATGATGCGGCCCCTCTAGGCACGAATAAGGTGGTCATTAGTGGTTATGCAGGCAACGTCTTAGCTCCTGTTCGTTGACTAATTGATGATTGGGAATTTAGAAGGGTTGCATAAATTCTTGCCTCCAGTAGCCATGGGAACCAGATTAATTATTGGTTGGTAAAAAATATGATGGGGACTATGGTGGAGGAGATGATTGCTAATTGGAACACTGCCAAGACCTCCATTTTGGACATCAGGGCCAACTTGGTTCACCTGGATGAAAATATGGTGACTTTGGACTCCAGCTTAGCTGCAAGCAAATACTCCATGGAAAGTTGCTCGATCCTTCGAGGGGGCTTTGGTCAAGCCGAGCCTGTAAAAAACAATGATGGTTCCACTGCTACAGATGTCACTCAGTTTGGAATGGTCTCCTCCGCATCTGGAGCTGCCCCAAATTCTAAGGATATGGAGGTCACTGTTGCTAATGTTTCCGCTGTTGCCGAGGGCACTCCGTTTGGGTTGGTCTCGCCTGCCTCCGGAACCACTCCGGGGGACCCTCCCCTTGCAGCCACCTTTCCCATTCTATCTACCATCAACTCTCTGCACTACAAGTGCGTTCGGAAGACTGATGGGGACGCTTCCCCCCGTTACAAAACGGAACCGTTGTTGCCCAAGCTCCCTCCCCAAAGTTGGGATGATGATTTCTTCGACAGTTGTCCAATTCTCGAAAATAAACCAAGCCCTCATAATGAAGAAGCAAGCACTTAGGTTGGCACTGGCAATCCCAAACTCTCACTGTGACGTTCAACGTTTCTATGTATTTTGGCTTTATAGTCTGTTTTTATGTACTGGTTTGTCCTCTGGTCTGTTATGTAAAGACTTATATCAAACATGGTCCCCTCGGACATGTCTTTTTTGTAAAGTTATTAATCTTCCTAGCATTTTTTAGCAGACCACCCACGTTAGTAAGCCGCCATGTAATTTTTGAACCTCTTTTTTAATTATACAGTTGCATATTTACAAAAAAAAAGTTTTAAGTATCTCTAAATCAATATGTATGCAACCTTAAAAAAACATGTGTTCTCCAAGTGGACATCCTACAACTCTTAATCAATGGAGTATTATTAATCAAAAAGATTAAGTTTAATAAGTGAAAAAAGTCAACCTTTTTAGTTACTCTATATTTTGGAAAGACAAAGTTCCATCTTGATTCATTCATTTTTTTGAAATTCTATAGATTTGAATTCTTAAAATGGTTTAAAGCTCCTTATGACAAAGGTCCCATTAATCAAATTATATAATAAAATTCTTACGAAAAAGTGTTTTGACTTGAAAACAATTAAGTTTATGCACTAATTAACAAAGAAGGCTAAACATTCTACACTAACATTTTTTTGTTTTTGCCATCACCAAAATTTGATGAAGGAATCTTTACCAAAATTGGGTTAATGAAATTGCTATTTTTAATATAAAATGGAATTCAACCTCCCATGCTAACATTTGACTTTTTTCAATTTCACCAATATAAAATGATTATTTACATTTTCAATTTCACTAATATAAAATGATTATTTTTGTTCTCAGCGGACTATTCAAATCACCCTCGCTTACGTGTGCCCCATGCTTGGGGGATTGGATCCCTGACCCGTGTCACTCCACTCCAGTACCAACCCCTTCCTAGTTGTAATTCCTCTAGTTACAAAAAAAAATATACGTTAAGAAATTGGATCCCTCTCAATACTTGATAAATCTATAATAATATATAATCAAAATCTAATTATAACAAGAAAAAAAATCAAATCATCTAAAATTAATTATAATTAAAATAAAAAAACAACCCATTCATAACACTTATTAATCAAAATACGCTAAAATTATTTTGACAAGTTACAAAACAAATCGTAAAAACCGCATTTTATATCACATATCAAACGCCACCTTAAATATAGTACCCTCCACTCTAGCACCCTGCAAATCACTGCTAAAAGTCAAAAACAGAAAAATTGAATAGTGAAATTCTCATTCAACCCTCTCCTTCTCCCCTTAAAATATGTGTTATTTGACCGTTTCACAAACGGCTATATACTTATAACGGGTCTCATGCACCTATCAATATCGCATTCTAAATTAATAATAATTGTCTCGGTTGCACGTTACTCCAGTTGCCTTGTCCTTTGTACAGAACACAACTATATATTTCCAATGCTAAGCAGAGTTTCGAGTCCCTGAGATGTTCACGATGTTCACAAACTTTCAGAGATTTTTATCAGTGGAATGTGAAAAATCTCCCGTGAGATTTATACAAAGGCAGGTTATGTAAGGCCTTGCCTTATTGTATCCATTGTCATTGTATTTTCCAGTGTTGTCATTTGAATTTGTAGCAGAGATTACAAATGGCTTGCATGGCTGCCATTGTCAGCTCTCCTGTATTGGGTTCAGGCAGATCCCCTTCACTAAAGAGCTGCAGTGAAGTGGAATCAGGAAAAGAGATGCATGCAGGATCACCAGGAATGAGATCTCCATTGAACAATACTACAGTTTCTCCAAGCCTATCTCTCAGGCAGCAAGTACAGGAGAATCTGGGCTTGAACAGTGCCAGCCATGGTCTTTCACCTTCAAGGAGCTCTTTACAGACATCTCGGCTTCGTTCTATCCGTGATGAGAATCACCCACCAGTGCTTCAGTGGAATGATAACAGTCCGGTGAAGCATGGGGGCGATCATCATCATGTGGGTGTTTTGGGGCAGAGTTTATTGTTTTCTCAGCGAGGTAAACAGAGGTTCCAGGGCAGAATCAAGGTGAAGGAAGAGCAGCCTGAAAGAGTTTTGACAGAGATCAATGGCGGTTTCGGTGCAATTTCTCCTACACTGAAGAGAAAACGCCCCCCCAAGCTTGATATTCCAAAGTCTCCTAGAGAGCTTAAGATGATCAGCCTCAATGAGAAAGCTATTGTGGACGAAAGCAAAAGTTTCGAAGGTGACCATTATGGTTTTTATTGTAAAAAGGGTCGGAAGGAAGTCATGGAAGACACCCACAACGTGACTACGAATATACTTGGAGATGATAAGCAGGTAAGCAAATATCTGCTTTTTAGGCCACCGGTGAAAGGATTTGAATGTTTTGTAGTTTCTCCTGCTCTTTAGGCCACCCTTAAAGGATTTGAATGTTTTGTAGTTTCTCCTGCTCTTTAGGCTACCGGTGAAAGGATTTGAATGTTTTGTAGTTTCTCTTATGTTTTCACATTTGAAATAAGGATGTCATAGCCATGGTTGGGATTAAACTTCCCTCCATGCTTCTTAGGTACCCACAGTTTCACCTTAATTAAAAGACCAAACATTAACTCTGCTTATTGGGCAACCAGGCAACCACATTCGCATTTGTCTCCTTTACAAATTTTAAATCATCACGGTCCTTGTGACCGGGAGCTTCCTCCAAATCATCCCAGACGCTACCATTATCCATGACAGAAAAATTAAAATATATCAGATTAGCACAAACCTATCTAGAGCGGCAAATAATAACCACCAAGCAGTGCAGTACAAGGCACTGTTGGATGTTGAATGCCTCGGATCTGACGGTGCATATGCAGGGATATATGTCAATTAATGCGGCTCTGCTCGGTGGTTATTGTTTGCCATCTAGGACCCTGGGTCTGATTGACTTGAATTCTACAATTTGATGCTCTGTATGAATGTGTGATATGCATCCTTGGACTTTGTAACACCTTCATGTGCATATAACACACCCTGGTTTACATGGGTATGTTCTGGTGTCTATTTCGTTGCGCCCAATACAGTGTCTAGATTCAGTTCACTGTTACAAATAGGAAGTGTTGATGGCTTCCCTGTCCCACCTGCACTGTTTGTGCCTCTCTCTTTTCTTAGTGCGATAAAATACAATAGGTAGCAGCACGGGTTAAGTTTGTTCCAATTTTACGTACTCTGTATTTATATGAACAGATTTGTCCTGTAACCCTTTCTGAAAAAGGCCCTTTGCATGCTTTTCCAGACTGGTTTCTCCTCAAACTCTGTTCCCCAAAAAAACTCATTGAATGCATATCTTCACTGTTCTGTGCCCTAGCTCTGTGTGTCTAAAAAATAATCTATTTCATTTTCATTATGAGTTGGTGAGACTTAGAGTTCACATCTGCATCCCAGACTTCTTAGGCTCCCACATTCTGGATTGGCATTATTTTAATCTTGAGCTGGTGAGACTAGGGGCTTAAATACAACAGCTGGCCCCTTGGGTTGGTGATACTAATGCAACACAGGTTGCCAGTTGGGAGGTCTGTATAGGCCGTGCTGTGTAATAAGGGCACCATCCTGGATGCATTCCAGCTGCTAAAAGGTCTTCTATTAGCCCTGCTGCTTAATGAACACATTCTTTAAATTACATAAATACCTTTTAACATGTATCTGATGGATGCATGCCTAGTGAGACTTAGGTTTCAAGTGTACACCCTGAACTTATTAGCTTCCCACATTCTGGGTTGATTTGAGTTTGGTTCTGAGTTGGTGAGATTTGGGGTTTAAATGCAACAACAGGTAGCCCCTTAGGAGTTCTGCATGGGGCATACTTACGAGGATACCGTCCAGGTGATTACATTCTAGAATGAACTGGAAAATGCATGCCAGCTGCAAAAAGTCTTCAAATCATACAAATATCTGATGAATGCATGGCTGGTGAGACTTAGGTCTTAAATGTACACTCTGAAATTATTAGGTTTCCCACATTCTGGATTGTTTTTTTTTTGAGTTAGTAAGGCTCAAGGATCAAATGCAACAAATTTCCATGTTCGCCCCATGACTTGGGATGCCTACAAGTGGCTACGCTGTGTAACAAGGGCATCACTCTGGCTATGCTGTGTAATAAGGGCTACTCTGCCAATGGTTTAAAGTCCTCTGTTTAGCTTTGGTGATACCAATGACCTGTATATTCACTTTACTAGGTCTGCCCTGTAACTCTCACAGAAAAGTTTTCTCATCATTTTGAGCTGGTGAGACTCGTGCTTGACATGTATGACAGACAGATTGCAACATCCTATCATAGCTTAAGGACGCACATGTGGCATTTAGGATCCTGGACTCTATTTAGTCCCAGCAATCCCACTTAATTAAAAATTTCTTCAAACCAAATATGAATCTTATCCAAGTATTGACTTGATGTAGCTCTGCGTTATTGTTCAAATGGATCTGAGTTGTTTACTTAAATAAGAAGCATGTCTGTTTCGTTTCCTGTAATAACAGAAGAGCTTCCTACAAAAAAAACACCTATAAATTTTCTTTTATTTTCGTAAAAGATTATCCAGTCACTTTATCTAACCCTGCCTCAGTTCTAAACAAACCATCAGTTCGATTTTGGATTAGATATATAGAATCGCATGTGAAGTTTGATCCCTGCAGCATTACATTTACTATCAAAGATATCTCAGATTCTCTTTTAACAGTTTTTAAGACTAACCTGAATGGTTTTAAAGACTAACCTGAATGGTTTCTATTTTGGTGTGCTGTGGGGTTTGGCAGGCTTTCTTTGGTGTGTATGACGGACACGGAGGTCGTAGAGCTGCAGATTTTGTCGCTGAGAAACTTGGACAAAAGATTGTGGATTTGATGCTCAAGTCAGGAAAAGAAGATTGTGAGATAGAACAGGCAGTTAAAGCTGGGTATTTGGAAACAGATAAAGAGTTTTTGGAACAGGTATTCTAGGTTGCAATAAATTACTGCACTTTATTCTTCTTCTTTGAAGCATACTGGATTGTTGGGCAATTTGGGATTCTAACCCTTTGATGCATTAAATATGTTTTGTTTTCATTGAAGATTTTAAGGTCGGACGGACATTTCATTAAATTATTTTTTAGGCCTAAACAGTAAAAACTCATAGTCTGGGCTTGAATCTTGGACTTGCAATTTTGGAAGCCAGAAGAAGTTTCTTATTATGAATTGAATCTTACTGAGTTGTTTGACACAGGGTGTAAGCAGTGGAGCTTGTTGTGTGACTGCCTTGATCAAAGATGGTTGCTTAGTTGTGGCCAACGCTGGGGATTGCCGGGCAGTTCTCAGCAGGAACGGAAAGGCTGAATCCATTACCTGTGATCATAGACCTGGAAGGGAGGAAGAGAGGGAGAGGATTGAAAATCTGGTAAAGAGTCAACCAAATGCTATACACAGCATTAATCGTTTCTTCCATTCTTTAATAGGTTTTACTGAAGAACTTTTGGGTTTGTGGCAGGGGGGGTTACGTGGATATTCACTCTGGAACTTGGCGAGTACAAGGAACCTTAGCTGTGTCTAGAAGCATAGGAGATTTACACTTGAAACAGTGGATATCAGCTGAACCAGAGATTAGAAAACTGCCCATCACATCTGACGCTGAATTTTTGATAATGGCATCTGATGGACTTTGGGAGAAGGTGTGCTTAATTTTTCAAATTGCTTTTGCACTTTTGCTCGTTTATTTATTCATTTGTTTTCAGCATCCATTCGATTTGTAAAACACATGGAAGCTTCAAAGTTTAGGCACTTATGGATTTTCTAAGAAAAACCATAATTGTCAAACACTACAAGGATCTCATCGAATCTTTCAGAACTGAAACATTTTGATTTTGCAAATTTGCATACATTCAATAGGAGCTCATGGACTTTTTCAGAACTGACATATTTTGAATCTTGATTTTAATTTTGCATACATTCAAAAGGGACCTAATTTATTAATAGGAGAACTCATCACTCATGGATTTTTTCAGAACTGAATAACTGAAGGGGCTAATTTAGGAATGTATGAATTTTAACTGAATTTTTTACTTCTAAGGTAGGGCACTTTAGTAATGTACCTTAGAACCCCGAGTTTCACCAGCTCAAAGAGTAAAAACCAAAAAAAAATGTGTTAGAACTGAAACATTTCTCCATTAACTCTGTATATTTTCATAAGCAAGGGCACTGTAGGAATGTATCTTCTTGCCTGATTCCGTGCTTTCATTTTAGTTATGCTTGTTCTTCATCAGCTCATGGATTGTGTTTACACTTTTATACATCTTCACATACTTCCAATAAGGGGGACACTTTACAAATGTTTCTTCTTCCCTGAATTTTGTACTTTACATAAACAGTGGACTTTAGTAATGCATGATCTTCATCTAAATTGTAAGCATTTAACTGTTTCAATCAGCTGATTCTACTTTCCCTATTATGTATCAGGTCAGTAATCAAGAGGCAGTAGACATTGTCAGGCCCTTTTGCGCAGAAGAAAAGAAAGCAGCTATCAGCCCTCCTGAACTTTTTGAAGAAAGAGAAGCATGGAACGAGAATGCTAGCCCACCACCCAAGGCAAGGAAAATTTCCTTGGGAGGTGTACCTAAGGTCATGAAAGTCAGGGGTTTTAGCACTATGGGATGCTATGACAAAGACTTCAAAGAGAATCCCAAAAGTCCCAGGTTGCAGCAATTGCCTTTGCGACATCCTATGGCAGCATGCAAAGAGCTTGTGGAGCTTTCTGCAGCTAGAGGCACACGAGATGACATTAGTGTAATGATTGTTGACCTCAGACATTTCTGCAGAAACAATAGCCCAAATGGTTGATGTAAGAGCCCAAATGTACCATTTGGGATATGTGCAACCTTTGGCACCATTTTCAACACCATCTTGCACACACTCCCCATGTCAAAAATCCTCTGCTAAGCCGATCCACTAATCATATTGTTATTATAATTTAGACTGGTTCAAAGTAAGGCAGTAAGAGGTAAAAGAAATCAACGATAACAGGAAAAAATAACAAATAAGGAGATTGGCACATTGGAAGTACAATTATAAAAATCTCCATGCTTAGATTTGTTTACTTCGTTAGCTGTTTTTGTAACTCAATACCTGTTTTTGTCAGGCAATAAAAGGGAAAAAAAATTAAGAATAACAGGAAAAATGGCAAATAAAGAGACAAACCAGCATTGGCTTTAGCACATTGGAAATACAATAATAAAAATCCATTAGCTGTTTTTGTAACAGGTTGTCTTAGTTGGATAACATGAATTTTGTACAGATGAGAGTAATTTCAATTGATTATTTTCAGAGTTTTTTTCTAACCAGTAAAAGTTCTTAGTATCTCTTGTACTGTTTTCCTTGCTTCTCTTTGGTGGTAATAATAATGATATATGTTAAAAAAAAATAACCTCCTTTTTATTAGTCATTTCTATTTACCATTTCCTCATGGTTGGATGAGATTTGCATTGTAGTTAGTCTGCCTTTACCACTTGTTACACATCATTAACTAGAATGTATGATTAAATCCCCAAAGAACAAAGCTAGCCCAATTATACCTTACGAGGGTCCCTCATTGTCACATCAATGACTCTCCATCTCTACGCTTAGGTTGGCTCTTCTTCAACTCAAGGGGTGCTTTCATAGGGATAGAATTACTCAAGCTTAGCAATGAGATAAAGGTGATATGAAGAGATGCCCTTAGTAAAATGTTAGGTCTTTTTGTAGTACATGATAAATGGGTGATAGGAGGACCATGAAAACTAGTGCCAATCCCCAGGGCAAATGGAGTCCAAAGAAGTTAGTCCAACAAAGGAGTTCGTTCATGAAAAGGTTAGGAAAATTAGGACTGCATGCACATGCCACAAATAAACCCTAACATGCTGAAAAATTAATGTAGAAATGAGCTCGGATGTACCAAGAGTGGTGCCACATCAAAACAATATCACCTAGTGTGTGCCTCGTACAATTAAGTATTACAAACTCTTACTCTAGGAAGATGAATGGAACAACATAATATAATCATGCATAAAACATCAAAGGGAGATAAAGGAATACAATTCTCACACAAACCCTTCCAATGAGACAGATTGCCTATGGCCCTAATTAACAAGTTGTAGGTTATTCTATATTCCATAAGCAATGTTAGAAATGGGATTAGAAGAAACTCTTACACTTCAAGCTGCACCATGAAAGATATGTCTATGTAATGTCCCCATCCAAATAAATACTAGAAGGGGAAATTCCACCAATCTACTAGTTCCCTAGGTTGGGGTGGAAACATTTGGATTTTGAATAAGGGAGCTAATAAACCCCAAATGGACATTAGCTTGACATAAATCCATTAAAATGGGCTAAATAAATATTTACAATATGAAAATAAGGTGGCACTTGGTCATGGAGGCACATTGGTGGTGTGGGACCCATAGAAAGCAAGATTCTTCATGCCAGATGGCATCTCATTTTCACCCATTCGAATCCAAGTTGGAGTCTAATGTTCTTGGGGGAGTTGGAAGGTCATTATACTTGACATGACTCAATGAAGGTCGAATTGGAGTGGAAGAGTAACTCCCATGGAAGAGGAAGAGGCATTTTAAAGATATTGAGACACTTGGGCTAGATTCCCTAGCTTCTATGACAACAATGATGAAGATGCTATGACACTTATGACAAGAATCAAATATGATGGCTGACATTTGACCAATATGACATGCCAGGGCTAAAAATAGCCTCCAAGAGCGTGCACAAGGGAGTTAGGTAAGCCAAAGAGCCTCCTCATTCGAATTGGTGGAAGATGGAGACTAGAAATTGTTGGACAAGTGGCAGACTTTGGAATCTCTTCCCAATTCAGGTTGGCATGAAGCTTTTGGAAGGAATTCGAACCATGGAAGGCTTGGGAAGTTTATAAAAGACAAGAACAAAGAAGGAGAGGGGCTTTTGATCATTTCTCATTTTGCAAATTGGAGAGCATAGCCCCAAAGAACAAAACCATGCCCAATTATACCTTATAGGGGTCACTTACTGTCACATCAATGACTCTCCATCTCTACGCTTAGGTTGGCTCTTCTTCGACTCAAGGGGTGCTTTCATAGGGATAGAATTACTCAAGCTTAGCAATGAGATAAAAGGTGATATGAAGAGAGATGCCCTTAGTAAAATGTTAGGTCTTTTTGTAGTACATGATAAATGGGTGATAGGAGGACCATGAAAACTAGTGCCCATCCCCAGGGCAAATGGAGTCCAAAGAAGTTAGTCCAACAAAGGAGTTCGTTCATGAAAAGGTTAGGAAAATTAGGACTACATGCACATGCCACAAATAAACCCTAACATGCTGAAAAATTAATGTAGAAATGAGCTCGGATGTACCAAGAGTGGTGCCACATCAAAACAATGTCACCTTAGTGTGTGCCTCATACAATTAAGTATTACAAGCTCTTACTCTAGGAAGATGAATGGAACAATGTAATATAATCATGCATAAAACATCAAAGGGTGATAAAGGAATACAATTCTCACACAAACCCTTCCAATGAGACATATTTTCCTATGGCCCTAATTAACAAGTTGTAGGTTATTCTACAATCTATAAGCAATGTTAGAAATGGGATCATAGATGCCACACTTTGAATGGAGAAGAAACTCTTACACTTCAAGCTGCACCATGAAATATATGTCTATGTAATGTCCCCATCCAAATAAATGCTAGAAGGGGAAATTCCACCAATCTACTAGATCCCTAAGTTGGGGTGGAAACATTTGGATTTTGAATAAGGGAGCTAATAAACCCCAAATGGACATTAGCTTGACATAAATCTATTAAAATGGGTTAAATAAATATTTACAATACAAAAATAAGGTGGCACTTGGTCATGGAGGCACATTGGCGGTGGGGGACCTACACAAAGCAAGATTCCTCATGCCACATGACATCCCATTCTCACCCATTCGAATCCAAGGTGGGGTCTAATGTTCTTGGGGGTGTTGGAAGGTCATTATACTTAGCATGACTCAATGAAGGTCGAATTGGAGTGGAAGAGTAACTCCCATGGAAGAGGAAGATACATTTTAGAGATATTGAGACACTTAGGCTAGATTCCCTAGCTTCTATGACAACAATGATGAAGATGCTACGACACTTATGACAAGAATCAGACTTGGTGGCTAACATCTAACCAATATGACATGTCAGGGCTAAAAATAGCCTCCAAGAGGGCGCACAAGGGAGTTAGGGCAGCCAAAAAGCCTCCTCATTTGAATTGGTGGAAGATGGAGACTAGAAATTATTGGACAAGTGGCACACTTTGGAATCTCTTCCCAATTCGAGTTGGCATGAAGCTTTTGGAAGGAATTCGAACCATGGAAGACTTGGGAAGTTTATAAAAGACAAGAACAAAGAAGGAGAGGGGCTTTTGATCATTTCTCATTTTGCAAATTGGAGAGCATAGCTTGTCCATGCTAGTGGAGTGTTTACTCTACTTGCCTTAGCACCAATTTCGAGGGTGAAATATTCCCATCCTAATTGGAAATTGGAGAGGCCATTCAGACCTTTCATTTGGAGCTACAATGCAGTAATTTGTTGCAGGTTGAAGCTACAGGGCTGCGCATGATCTTCTCTTCTTCAACTTGTTCCCACCACTCTCTCACATTTCTCTTCATATTTTGGCTCTCGGAGGAAGGGCGCACTTGGTGAGATGTTGATCTCTTTGGGCCCCATTTATTTGTAATTTGATGTATTTACTCTGTATTTGATGCTCAGAAGAACCTCAGGTCAAAAATCCAAGTAAAACTATGTAAAAATGCCAAACTATGTATGGATGGTGCCATTTTCCCCTGTATCTTATTGTGAGAACTTGAAGTTACTTAGTTTCGATTTGTTTCAGTCAACCTCTGTGATTTTATTACTGTATGGAGAGCCATTAATGTACTGAAGAAGTCTCATGAACATTATACAAGTCATTAGAACAATTATCTCAAATTTCATAGCAAGTTGTAGAGTTTTTCTAGCATGTCCCCCTATGTGAAAACATATTTACAAATCTCTTATTTATGGGAGTTGCAACAACCTTTAGGAATTGATTAATGATGCATTTGGGAGCCCATTGAAGTACTCTAACTATTCCATGTCTCTATTTTGAAAGTTGGGAGGATCGTACTGCAATTGGGAAGCCATTTGTGTCTCCTACCCTTGGGGTTTTGAACCTCGAATTTACTAGTAAATTTTCCTATTTTCTCTTGAACTTAAATGAATGTTGCAGAAGTCTTTTGAGAGTGTCCAAGCATCCATCAACTTCATTTTTATGTCTTAACACCCTTCAAACACCTTCAGACCCCATTTGAAAGGATTTGGAAGCATTTGAGTCACTACTAGTCTAAGGGTCGAATTGGCCAAAAATTGCAATTTTTCCCAATTTATTAAAAGAGACACTACAAGTGGTATCAGAGCATGGTCCTTGCACCAAATGTGGATGACAATTCATGAGGGCAAGAAGTTAGAAAAATCATCCCCCACCCTTAGAAACTGAAACTAAAAGTACTTTTGGTGAAAGGGAAGAAGCAAGAGAAGAAGTGCATTATTTGGTAACCATGACTAAGGATGAGAAAGGAACCTCAGAGAGAGAGAGGAGAATGAGAAGCTTAGGAAATTCATGAAACCATTCTTTGAAGACATGACAAAGCAGATAATGAAAGGGTTCGAATTGTTGGCTAGTCAAATTGAAAGCAAATTGGCAATATGATGCAACAATAGTTCTCCTTTCAAGGAAAAGAAGGCAATGGGTGAAAGTATTTTCTCAAAGATAGGGCCTCATAATCGACCTCATGAATTTCAGAGCTCAACAAGAGCTACTACACCTAAATTTCTTGATACCAAAGAAGATCCTAACACCCAATATGGTATGAATGAATTTCTAGCAGAATGGCAGCAGTTGAGTGAAGATTGTAAAAGGACCCTACCATTTGAGCAATTCTTTATTGTCTCAAACAAGCTCAAAATGAGGGGAGGTAATAGGAATCCCTTTCAAAATGCCCCTTCCTACCTTTGATGGCTCATCTCATAGTTCTGCAAATACTTGGATACAAAAACTAGATGTCTATTTTCAGTTGAATCCAATGGTTGAAGAGGATGCTCTAAAAATGGCTATTTTGCATCTTGAGGGAGAAGCCAATGATTGGTGGTTCCATGTAATTAAAAATTTGGGACATGATTAGGTTACAACATATGAAGAATTTTTTAACAGGGTATTGGAAATATTTGAGAAAAGGACCCAGAAATGCCTTTCAAGGAACTAGCACAGCTGAAGCAAATTGGAACCTTTGATGAGTACATGTTGGAATTCCAAAAAATATTAGTTAAGGTGGCTGATATATCTATGGTCAGATTAGTATTGCTCTTTACTGAAGGTGGCTGATATATCTTTCACTGCTGCACAAGTGGCTGATCTATTCTTTAGAGAAATTTTCAGATTGCATGGACTTTCCAAGAACATTGTGAGTGATAGAGATAACAAATATATGAGTGCCTTTTGGCAATAAATTTTCAAGTTGGTGGGCACTCAATTGACTCCGAGCACAAGCTATCATCCTCAAACTGATGGCCAAATAGAAATAGTGAACCAATGGTTGGAGGGGTACTTGAGGAACTATGTTGGTGAGGAGCAGAAAGCATGGGTTAAATGGCTACACTTGGGTGAGTTTTTATACAATACTACTTTCCATATGTCCATTGGCATGTCTCCTTTCAAATCACATTATGGTTATGAAACACTCACATTTGTTGAGCACATTTTGGTGATGGTAGAGCCCCAAAAGCTAAGGATTGGGTGGAAGAAAGTCAAGAGATTTTGAAGCTTCTAAAAGGCAATTTGCAGGTTGCCCAAAATCAACAAAAACAGTATGTGGATCAACATAGGGAGAAAAGAACTTTTTAGGTGAATGATTTGGTTTATTTGAGGCTGCAACCATATAAACAAACCTCCTTGAAATGGAAATGATAAAAAAATCTCAGACCAAGGTATTATGGTCCATACAAGATAGTTCGAAAAGTTGGGGAGGTAGCTTATGAGTTAGAACTTCCAAAAGGTAGCAAAATACACAATGTATTTCATGTATCATGCCTTAAGAAGGCTATTGGTTAGCAAATTTATATTTTAGAAACACTCCCTCCATTGGATGATGAAGGACAACTCATACTTATTCCAAATTTTTTTTTGAAGACAAGAGAAAGGAAATTGAGGAGCAGAACTGACGGGCTATGCATATGACCCTTTTTGTTCCTCCTTTCTACTTTGTTTTTTACTCCTTTTTGACATACTCCTGTATTACTACGGGCTCTTTTGGTTGCATTTTGCACATTTTGGCCTTGGTAAGAATTCATCTTGTCCCTTCTGTTATTTGTCAATTGCTTATGATTGATAGGGCTATGTTGCTATTATTGCCTACTAAAGAAGATATGTTTTAGGTTCGGTATCAGTTCATCTACAGGTTGCATAATGAAGGACTATGGAAGCTGGGAGATATGCATTTCAGTCTGGAGCTTTTACATCGAGGTATCCAGCTTGATGTATTCTGCTACAGTATTTTGGTTGCTTATCTAACAATTAGATGATGCTGCAGTTGATCCAAGGAGATGGAGGTTTCATGCTTAATTTGGTATTATGGGTCCATGATGACTCATAGTTGACCATCCCAACATCCCAGGGATCTTCCTCCACTTTCCACGATGTATATCCCAGAAATATCTTATTAAGGATCCGTAGATAGGCTTTATTGGGGAATTCGTTGTAACTACGCGATTCCTCATTTATCCTCTCATAAGCATTGATGTATAAAAGACAGGGGGACTCTTCAGAAGAGTTAGCCTCAATTGCATAAGAATTATTGAACACTGTATCAGTTTTATATATAAGAAATTCCTGGTTTTATCTGATTCGATGTGTTGATCCATTTCGTGTGATTGAGAGGCTGTTAAGATCCTGTTGCTGAAGGCAGGGCCCCCTTCTGTGACAGGTGCTGTTATAGATAGGATTTAATTCCTTTATGCATGTGTGTTCAGTTTGGTAGCTTAATTATTAACATAGTGTGGTTGATGCTTTAATTGATACATAGGATTGGTGTGTTTAGCTTTGTTGTGTGTGAATCCTTAACGAATGTTGTGATTGCATTACAACGTTATTTTTATTATTGATCATAGAAGAATTTATGAACGATACATATCCAATTAGTATTAATCCTGCAATGAATGGATGCACTTAGGTTCTTTCCAATTTCTATTGTGAGTGCGTGTAGGTAAAGGCAGATTGTGGAATTCAATTCGTTATCCAACCTTGTTCATTTCCGATTCAGTAAATTAATTTCATTAGGAAATTTCCAAGTTTGTTAATTAGAATAGGAATTTAATTGCTTTCTGTAATTCGACAGATTGTGTGGGTAGTGATCTCTTTCTGTAGTCTAGCTGAATGGTGTTGAGAGTTAGATGTTTTCATGGATGTATAAGATCTTTTCTGTAGTTTAGCTGAATGCTACTTGATAATTAGGAACTGTTATTAAATTGCAAGATTCTTTAAGAAGTTAGTAATTCCTTAGAAGTCCATTCACTAAAAGATTACATCCTAATTCTGATTGAATGTTTCATTAATTTTCTCTGCATCAAAGATCTTCCAAGTTGCAGTGTCTGGCATATATTTTGCTTGGTAGCTCATAAGCTCTTGTAGCCCTGGGTTGATAATTTATGCACAGCTTTCTATCTTCGATTTAATTAAAAGAGATTAAAAGAGTTCGTCATTTTGGCGCCGTTACCGGGGAGCCGCCAAGGACATTGTAGTTTGATTGATTATTTTGGTTCCAGTTGTGATTTCTTTTCTTATTTCCTTTGAGTGGATTGTGTGTGTGACAATTTTGGAAAAAGTCTGGTTTGATTTCAAAGGAGGGTCAAGTAAGACGCACCGACATATTCATTTAGAATATTGCCTGTCGCAAGTCCCTGTGATCCTGAAACATGCAAAGTATTCATGCGTAGAGTAAGAGATAGTACAGGTAGACTGGTATATGCATATGATACCCCTCCCCCAGTTACTAATCGTGCAGGAAGTTCAATAAAAGGAGGACGTGTTCAGGGAAAGTCACCATCTCTCGGCAATCCCAAGGTAGAATTCGTTCCAGAACAAGAGTTGGTTCAAGAAGAAGGGTTTCCTGAACAATTCAGTGTTGATAATCAAGGAGAAGAGGAAAAACTGGTTGCTGAATCCCCGTGGTCCACCGGGTCAACTACTCTAGAAGATCTAATGGCAGGTATGGATGGTGAGGGAGAACACATTCCCCGCGGGGAAGAGACAAATTGAGGAAACACAAATGGAGAATCTAGTACAGGAACGGTTACTTTCGAATTCCCAATCAGGAACTCCAGATCGACACTCACAAACCAGATGAAGAACATTCCACATTCAGCATTGCCTAACTTCCATGGTATGGCGAGTGAAGACCCAGATACATTCCTATTTGAATTTGATGTCCTATGCAGGAGCTATGACTATGTTATAGATCACCAGAAACTCAAGCTTTTTCCAGCCACTTTGAAAAGCCAGGCTCTGAGATGGTTCATGGGCCTGGGAGGAGATAGTATAACAACTTGGGCTCAAATGAAGAAATCTTTTCTGGATAAATATCAAGAATACTGCTAGGACAAGGACCAGAAGGAAGCCATTTTTAAGATGTCCCAGCAGGAGGATGAGAATTTAGAAGACTATGTGGAGAGATTTCAATATAATTTGCAAAGATCAAGGCAGAATGGGTTGAATGATGACACATTGAAGATTCTGCTCTTACGAGGCATTAGAGATGATTGCATTGATCCGTTGAATTTGATGGGTGCAGGGGATGTGTCCCTACTAAAATATATGGAAATATGCGATCTCTGTAGAAGGTATCAGGTAGAGGAATTCGGGATACAGTAAACATAACCACGAAGACCTCAAGAGAAGGAGTTTCAAGGGTGGAAATTGGGAACCTCTTGGAGGATTTCAATACTGATATACTTAGTTCCCTGAGTTCTCAGTTAGATGCACTCCAGGAAAATAAAAGGCAAGAGGAGGAGGATTGAGCTTTGGCTGTCTTCTGTCCTAAATGAAGAAAGAGACATCCCCTCAAAAGCTGCCCATTGGACAAAGTGGAGATCTGTCTTCTATGCGAGCTGGAGCACCCTACAAAAGAATGTCCTTCGCTGCCAGGGCTCAAATCTATATATGAAGAAGCAGGGACGGATGCAGAACCAGTTTGTTTTATACCTCAAAAAATTTCATGGCAACCTCGACCTTCAGGTACAGTACTAGATCCTATGCAATCATTTAATCCTTATTGGAACAATACTCAATTACATCAGTCGCAAGTTCCACAAGCTCCACAAGTCCAACAAAATTCTCAGCCTTGGTACCCACCTTTGCCTCAACAAACTTGGGCACCTTCCTATCCCCAAAGTAACCCTTGGCAATCAAATTGGAGGAATTCAAATTTTGGGAATAGCCAACAGATTCAGCATTTAGCCCCACAATTACAGAATCCTCAATTCCCATTTGCACCAGTACAACCATTAATGCAACCCCCCCTACAACCTCAGTTAACCTTGCCAGTGAACAATCCACCTCCAAAACCACTTCTTCCTGCACAACCCGCTCCTAACCCTAATAATAAGGTTGGACAACCTATAATGGCTGCTGAAATACCCAATTATCCAGCCTATTCCATCTCCACGGTGGACTACCACAACATTCAATTATGCTCTGGCAGGAAAATTAGTAAAACCACCTCTCCTATAATTTCAGAGGAGGAGGAGGAAGAAACACTAGAAAGTTTACCATCCCAATCCAAAGAAATACCAGTGCAATCTGAAGACAACTTCCCACCCATCCCACCCAGGGAATCACCTTAAATTGAGCAAAAACAACCACCACCATATCCCGAACGCTTGGCCATAGAAAAGTTGATGCCACAATCAGAATTTGATCTCCTTGGAGAATTACGAAATGTCTGTGTCAAAATTCCACTATTCCAAGCTATCAAAGACATTCCCATTTATTCCAAAGTTGTCAGAGAATTGTGTCTGAAAAAGCCAAGCAGGAAACGAAAAGACCCCCCAACAGTCCATGTGATAGATGACTTGGCTAAATTGATGATGGGTAATACCTTTACTGCTAAGTACTCTGACCTTGGTAGTCCTGTGGTTAAAGTGCAAATCAATGGCATTCCTATCTCTAATACACTAATAGACTTGGGAGCAATTATTAATGTCATGACTAAAAGAACAATGGATAGATTGGGCATTACAAAACTCAGACAAACTTCTACTATCTTACAGTTGGTTGACCAATCTCCTGTGAAACCAAAAGGCATTATAGAAGATCTTGTTATTTCAGTGGACTCATGGGAGTACCTGGTAGACTTCATGGTTCTACAAACAAAATCAAATTTGGGAGGCTACCCCCTAATTCTGGGGAGACCATGGTTGGCCACGGCAGACGCTTATATTGGCTGTCGGTCAGGTAATATGCACATATCTCACGGACATGTTGTTAAGGAACTTACTTTATATTCTCCTGTGAAGCCTATACTCCAACAAGAACTTCCGGTTTGGTTAGAAGAAGAAGGAATTGAGCAAGCAGAAGACACCCTACAGCTGTACATGATTGAACAAACAATGGCAGCAAAATAATTAACTAAGGATGATCTGCTTAGTCAATTTATTTCTTCTAATTCCTCGGGAGACTTCGTGGAGTTGTTTAGTGCAGTTTGCGCCACTTAACAAATTGACAGTACTCCGAGCTCATCTAATAATGCCGCTATCCCTGATGTGGAGTCTGAAATTAGGCAAGTGGAAATTGAACCTAGCAAGCTCCTGAAGATTAGCTCCACATTGTCAGAGCAGGAAACATAACAACTAACTGCAGTGTTAAAGAAACATAAGTCTGCATATGCCTGGGATTATAGTGACATGAAAGGTCTACACCCTGACCTATGCACACACCATATCTATACTAAGGAGGATTCTAGACCCATCAGACAACCTCAGCGCAGGATGAATCCGACACTCAGAGAGGTAGTCAAAGAGGAATTACAGAAGTTGTTGGCTGCAAATTTTATTTATCCCATCTTTGATAGCAAGTGGGTGTCTCCACTGGTGATGGTGCCCAAGAAGAACGGGAAGTGGCGTGTTTGCGTTGATTACAGGGAATTAAACAAAGCCACGCATAAGGATCATTTTCCGTTACCCTTCATCGATCAGGTGTTGGATACACTAGCAAGGAGGAAGTATTTTTCTTTTCTAGACGGGTTCAATGGGTATAACCAGATCAGGATAGCACCAGAGGACCAAGAAAAAATGACATTCACATGCCCATGGGGCACCTTTGCATACAAAGTGTTACCTTTTGGGTTATGCAATGCCCCTGCTACATTTCATTGGGTTGTTCTTAGCATTTTTTCTGATTTGATTCATGACACCATGGAAGTTTTTATGGATGATTTCACCTCCCATGGTGAAGATTTTGCAGCAGCCTTGAATAATTTGGACAAAGTACTTACACGATGCAAAGAGGTGAACCTCTGTCTCAGTAGTGAGAAATGCAGAATGATGCTTACCCAGGGCGTTGTTTTGGGTCATCTTATATCTCCGGGGGGCATTCGAGTAGACCCAGCAAAAATCCAGGTAATTGGTAATTTATCAGTCCCATCCACACAAAAAGAGGTACGCAGTTTTATTGGATATGCAGGTTATTATAGAAGAATTGTGCAAAACTTTTCAAAGATTGCCAGTCCTTTATTTCTGCTCATGTCTAAAAATAAACAATTTGAATGGACAAAAGATTGCCAAGTAGCCTGGGAAACCTTAAAACAGAAAGTCTCTACTGCACCTATCCTACGACGTCCAAATTGGTCACTACCCTTCCTAATTTCTATAGATGCCTTTGATACTACCATAGGAGGAGTCCTGGGCCAACACGAAAATTAGAATCCCTATGCCATATATTTTATCAGTAAAAATCTGATTGCTGCTAAACTTAATTATACTGTGACTGAGAAAGAGTTCCTGGCTGTCATCTATGCCATAAATAAATTTCTCCATTACATTACAGGATACCCAGTAACTGTCCATATCGACCACTCTGCCATTAAATATCTCATGAATAAATCCATCACAAATGGCAGAGTCACTAGGTGGCTGTTGTTGCTACAAGAATTTGATATTTCAATAATGGAAAGACCTGGTAAAACTAATGTGGTTGCTAATTTTCTTTCAAGAATAACTACTGATGAAGAATCTCAACCGATGGATGATGCTTTTCCAGACGAATATTTGTTTGCTATTTCTACTAATGTTCCTTGGTTTGCAGATGTAGCAAATTATTTGGCTGCAGGAAGACTTCCGGGGCATATGACATCAAAAGAAAAGAAGAGGATTGTGCAACGTAGCAGCAAATTTTCATGGATTGATGGTTATTTGTTTTATACAGGACCAGACTTGGTGATCCGTCGATGTGTTCGTGAAGATGAAATTTATCCAATCCTGAGATCCTGTCATGATGGTCCATGTGGAGGACACTTTGTTGATAAACGAACATCCCATAAGATTTTACAACTGGGATATTGTTGGCCCACAATATTCAAAGATACCCGGGAATATGTCCAGAGTTGTGATAGTTGTCAAAGGATGGGGCAGCCACTTCAGTCCGATGAAATGCCACTTCAAACTCAGCTGGTGGTGGAGCCATTTGAGAAGTGGGCATTAGATTTTTTTGGTCCTATTAAACCTCCATCTAGACAGAACTCCTACATTTTAGTATGCACAGATTATGTAACTAAATGGGTGGAGGCAAAGGAACTTCCAAGGGAAACAAAGCAGGCAGTCTCAAACTTTCTATATGCAGAGATCTTCACAAGGTTTGGAGTTCCGAGGGAGATTGTTACTGATGGAGGCTCTCAATTTACATCTAAAATTATCAAAGCTCTTACAACGAAATATCATATCAAGCATAGGGTAACCTCACCATATCACCCTTAGGAAAATGGGCAAGTAGAAGGCACAAACAAAATTCTGGAAGCTGTGCTCACAAAGACTGTCCAACTTCATCAAAGAGACTGGGCTGATAGGTTGCTTGAAGCCTTATGGGCCTACAGAACAGCCTGGAGAAGCACAACAGGTTTGAGTCCTTATCAATTATTTTATGGAAAACAAGTCACCCTACCAATAGAAGTTGAGATTAAGACATTAAGAACTGCATTTCAATTAGGCATGGATTTATCACAGGCTCAACATACTCGCCTACAGCAGCTTAATGAACTTGATGAATTACGCCTGGATGCCATAGAATGTACAACCATTGTGCAACAACAACGAACCAGATGGCATGATGAATTCATCAAAACTAAGCATTTTCAAGAGGGTGACTGGGCTCTTCTCTACGACTCCAGATTCAAAAAGTTCAAAGGGAAACTTCATACTCGCTGGCTGGGACCATATGAGATTGAAACAGTTTTTGATAATGGTACAGTATGACTCAGAACCATTGATGGTGAAGGTATGTTTCTTATGGCCAATGGTCATAGACTAAGACCTTATAAGAAACCATTTTCCAAAGAGGCGTTCATTCGCAACATTGCTGCCTGCTGGTGCACTAATGATTTCCAGATCACTAGTTCAATCTCTGAAGAATAAAAAAAAAAGAAAAAAAAAAGAAAAGAAAAATGGATTGTGAAAATCCTTCTGGGACGCAGCCCTAAAAAAAAAAAGAAAAAAAAGAAGAAAAAAAAAAGAGAGAAAAAGAAGAAAAATGGACTGTGAAAATCCTACTTGGACGCAGCCTAAAAAATGAAATAAAATAATTTTTTTTTTTCGATTCTAATAAGTCTATCTGTTTATTTGCTACAGGGACATTCTATCCTAGTTCCCCTTCTTTATTCCACCCCTCTCCTGTTCGCTTTTGGATGGCCCTGCTTTCTGGAATAAAACCATTCATTACAGAACCTTTCCGCTCTATTGCGGAACCTTTTCCGCTACATTACAGAACCCTTCCGCTTTATTACAGAACCTGTTCCACTGTATTACAGAACCTTTCTGTTCCGTCATCAAAATCTTTCCGCTACATTATAGAACCTTTCCGCTTTATTACAGAACATGTTCCGCTACATTACAAAACCCTTCCGCTTTATTACGGAACATGTTCTGCTGTATTACATAACCTTTCTGTTTCGTCATCAAAACCTTTCCGCTACATTATAGAACCTTTCCGTTCCGTCATCAAAACCTTTCAGTTGTATTACAGAACCTTTCCGTTCTGTTACCTAAACACCCTTCCACTCCACTTCAGCACATGTTCCGCCGCACCCCAGAACATGTTCCATTTTATCACCACTACCCTTTCCGTTCCACACCCAAACCTTTTCCATCCTGGTACATAACCCCCATCTAGTTTCCACACTTTCCGAGATACCACGGAATCATTTCTCATAATGCACCGGCTCCTTCCCGACTTTTCCAGCGCTCCAATGGTTATACTTTCAGCCACCTTCCATGCCACATTCATATGGCGGCACCTCATTTCTTTGTACGGACCCATCATCACTCGATGTAGTCGGAAAATAAAACCGGAACACTCATAAGTTGAATTGCGGCATTATGGATCCTTTTCAGCAGCCAAACTGAAGTCATATCCAATTCTATTTGATAGGACCGCTACCAGAAAGATCATCACAGTTCATCAGCCTCACAAAAGACCATCAACGCTACAACTAGAGAACCTTCCATTCATCATTCAGTCCAATTATCGCAACCAACCGGATTTGTACTCTACTCATCTCTTCTCAGGTAAGGCAGGTATGTACCCATCTTTCATTGGCATTTGATAAGTACAGAAGGATGGGTCATTCTATCATGCTAATTAGTGCCACATGAGGACGTGTGTTGAGTTAGTTGGGGGGGGAGAATTGGGGGTGTCTTTAAAAAGTCGGTAAAACCAGTTAGTGTCTGATAATTCCACCATTCATGAACTCTTAGCTAGACCCGTATTAATAATCCACCCTTGTTTAATCCCAAAATCCAATTTTCTCCTGGAATCGGCAAGGACTTGAGAAAATTTAAGCACTTTGGGGAGGCAATAAGAAGAGGAACGCAATGAAAGGGGAAATCAGGAGCGAACCAGGAAGCCCAGATATGGTTTATGGGAACAAAGAAGTAAAAATGATTTTCCAGCAGGCCGGATGGCTGGCATATTTTGACAGAATGAAGAAAGGAGACGCTGAAATTGCTATGGAGTTTTCACTCACATATGATGGTAGAGTTGCAGAAGTGCGGGGATTGAGAATTCCAGCGGATGAGATGACAGTTGCGAGGGTTTATGGATTACCACAGATAGGTGAGAAGTGGTTTGAAAAACGAATGTCGATAAAACCTCTGATTGATGCATTTGTGGAACCTGGTGAATTGCTGCAAGGGACGGAAAAGGGGACAAAGCGAACTTCATTACCGGTTCCATGGAGCGAAGTGGCACTCTATGTAATCAAATTTATCACATGTGAAGGTTAGTTCAGCTTAATTTTTGCTTATCACTTTAAAATCTTGAACCACTTAAGGCATCAAAAATACATTGACATGCCATACTTTCTGTGGAAGTCCCTAGAATCAATGAGCAAAATGGTCAAAAACAGTAATAATCCAGACACAAGCCTGGCTCATCACGGGTTGATCAGGTTATTGGTAGAATATTCCCTACAGGAATAGGACCAGACCTGAGAATCGTTTGTGGGTACATCCTCGAGTGTGGGTCAGACAAGAAAAAAGAAGAAGAAAGTACTGGAAATTACCCCAGAGATCCAACAGGAGAAACCAGTCCAGGTAGTCCCAATGAGAAGCCTTCAAGCCGAAACCCCATCTTGCTTAATAGAAGGACCTCATACTCGGACAAGATCTAGAGCTCAGGGAGGGCGACAAAATCAGAAAGAATTGCTAGGCCGGAATAAGGAAATAGAGGCAGAACAGGAAGTATTCATTATAGCAGGAAGTACCAGTAAAGACCAGGAAAATCAATTAGGGTTGCAGAACATGGAAAAGCAACAGAAGGGAGAAAAACAATGGTTGGCTTTATTCAGAAAATACAAAGGTAGCAGGATTAGGAGATTCCAATATTTCCTATTATGCAAGTATCGTAAGGAATATGGAGAATTGAAGAAGGATCATAAGACTTTGAAAATCTCCTATCAAAAGAAAATAGAAGAAGTGGCGTCCCTACAAGAGCAAGTTCAAAAGATGGAGAGATATAAGATGGACCCCTTATTGGAGGCTGTAGCATGGGAAAATGAACAAAATGAAAATTACAACGATGAAGAAATAGAGGACAGCATGCAAGTAAGAAATATGGAATCGAAGGAATATTCTGAAGCAAAAGAACTGGAAGATTTGGAAATAGAAAGTCCAGGAGGCCAAGAGCTACATGAAGAAAACCCTTCCGACGAAGCCCGGATAAAATATTTAGAAGAAATGGTAGTTAAGCTACAGGCGGCAGTAGGAGACCTGGAGAGACAATTAAAATTGGCCCGTGATCGGAAAAAAAGAAAAGAACAGGAGACAATTACAGAACAGCCGCAGAGACAAAATTATGCCATGGCTACAAGAAGGCTTGGTCAAGAAGTGGAAAAATTAAAATTTGAAAAAGAATATATGAATTATCTAGCTCATTCCATGAGGAATCTAAGACGCCTTTCGAATTTGTATTTTGTGTTTTTAAAAGAACAACTTATATCTGGTGTCAATGGTAACTATGGGTTATAATGATCATATTGAGACAGAAGCCCAGTTTGTTGATGCCTTTGCCAGGAGTAATGACGAAGAACGGAATTTTTTGTGTGAGGTATATATGCATAACCTAGTTATGACTGATTATGAAGATTGGGATCCAAACCCTCATGTTGGGGAAGTACAATTGAGGGCATTCATGTCCTTCATGAGAAATCATTTAAGATGGAACAATGTGGCCACTGCTGTAGAAAATATTGAATGGGAAGATGCCCTTTGGGTGAGAGGTTCCCCCTCAGTTGAAAAGTTATTTATGGCCAGGAACCAGGTTATGCAAGATTCAGCATTTGTTACTCTCCTGGAATCTACTCAGTCTAAAGTTGTTCATGAATGTAGGAGATGGATTCCTTTTCACAGGTTGGAAGTGATGCTTTGTCTACGAAGAAGGATTAATGCTTTGAGCATGGATTTAAGAAGGAAGGATCCCTTCTCTGTTAGAATGTTTGAGTGAGTCCTGGACAGAATACGAGTCTACTTTGATTGCCTAAGCACCCAGAGAGCCAACTAGATTGGGCTCCGATTTTACTTTCCTACACTTTGGTGCCCTGTAGTGGATGGGGAAGACAGTGAGTTTTTCAGAATTATGGGAGAACAGAAAGGTTTTTACAGCATAACAGAAGGTGGCCATTCCTCCTTTAAGTGGACTGATGAATGCCTAAGCAGCTCTCCAAGTACCCCTGTTAGTGGATCACAGTCTTAGTTTGCATAGGGACATGCAAACCCTTTGGTTGGGGGGAGATGACGGGCTATGCATATGACCCTTTTTGTTCCTCCTTTCTACTTTGTTTTTGACTCCTTTTTGACATACTCCTGTATTACTACCGGCTCTTTTGGTTTCATTTTGCACATTCTGGCCTTGGTAAGAATTGATCTTGTCTCTTCTGTTATTTGTCAATTTCTTATGATTGATAGGGCTATGTTGCTATTATTGCCTACTAAAGAAGATATGTTTTAGGTTCGGTATCAGTTCATCTACAGGTTGCAGAATGAAGGACTATGGAAGCTAGGAGATATGCATTTCAGTCTGGAGCTTTTACACCGAGGTATCTAGCTTGATGTATTCTGCTACAGTATTTTGGTTACCTATCTAACAATTAGATGATGCTGCAGTCGATCCAAGGAGATGGAGGTTTCATGCTTAATTCGGTATTATGGGTCCATGATGACTCATAGTTGACCATCCCGACATCCCAGGGATCTTCCTCCACTTTCCTCGATGTATATCCCAGAATATCTTATTAAGGATCCGTAGATAGGCTTTATTGGGGAATTCGTTGTAACTATGCGATTCCTCATTTATCCTCTCATAAGCGTTGATGTATAAAATACAGGGGGACTCTTCAGAAGGGTTAGACTCAATTGCATAAGAATTATTGAACACTGTATCAGTTTTATATATAAGAAATTCCTGGTTTTATCTGATTCAATGTGTTGATCCATTTCGTGTGATTGAGAGGCTGTTCAGCTCCTATTGCTGAAGGTAGGGACCCCTTCTGTTATAGGTGCTGTTATAGATAGGATTTAATTCCTTTTGGTAGCTTAATTATTAACATAGTGTGGTTGATGCTTTAATTGATACATAGGATTGGTGTGTTGAGCTTTGTTGTGTGTGAATCCTTAACGAATGTTGTGATTGCATTACAATGTTATTTTTATTATTGATCATAGAGGAATTTATGAACGATACATATCCAATTAGTATTAATCCTGCAATGAATGGATGAACTTAGGTTCTTTCCAATTTTTGTTGTGAGTGCGTGTAGGTAAAGGCAGATTGTGGAATTCAATTCATTATCCAACCTTGTTCATTTCCGATTCAGTAAATTAATTTCATTAGGAAATTTCCAAGTTTGTTAATTAGAATAGGAATTTAATTGCTTTCTGTAATTCGATAGATTGTGTGGGTAGTGATCTCTTTCTGTAGTCTAGCTGAATGGTGTTGAGAGTTAGATGTTTTCATGGATGTATAAGATCTTTTCTATAGTTTAGCTGAATGCTACTTGATAATTAGGAACTGTTATTAAATTGCAAGATTCTTTAAGAAGTTAGTAATTCCTTAGAAGTCCATTCACTAAAAGATTACATCCTAAATCTGATTGAATGTTTCATTAATTTTCTCTGCGTCAAATATTTTCCAAGTTGCAGTGTCTGGCATATATTTTGATTGGTATCTCATAAGCTCTTGTAGCCCTGGGTTGATAATTTATGCACAGCTTTCTATCTTCGATTTAATTAAAATAGATTAAAAGAGCTCGTCAAGAACCATAAGCAAATATTTGGTACAATGGAAAGATTTTCCAAGTGAGGATGCCACATGGGAAGAGGAACAAATTTTCTAGCATCCTAATTTAGAATTGCTTGAGGGCAATAAATCTTGGGTGGGGAGGAATGTAATTTCCCCATCCAAATAAATACTAGAAGGCAAAATTCCACCAATATACTAGTTCCCTAGGTTGGGGTGGAAACATTTGGATTTTGAATAAGGGAGCTAATAAACCCCAAATTGACATTAGCTTGACATAAATCTATTAAAGGGGATAAATAAATATTTGTAATACGAAAATAAGGTGGCAATTGGTCATGGAGGCACATTGATGGTGTGGGACCCACACAAAACAAGATTCCTCATGCCACATGGCATTCCATTCTCACCCATTTGAATCCAAGGTGGAGTTTAATGTTCTTAGGGGAGTTGGATGGTCATTATACTTGCCATGACTCAATGCAGTTCGAATTGGAGTGGAAGAGTAACTCCCATGGAAGAGGAAGAGGCATTTTAGAGATATTGAGACACTTGGGCTAGATTCCCTAGCTTCTATGAGAAAAATGATGAAGATGTTATGACACTTATGACAAGAATCAAACTTGATGGATGACATATGACCAATATGACATGTCAGGGCTAAAAATAGACTCCAAGAGGGCGCACAAGGGAGTTAGGGCATCCAAATATCCTCCTCATTTGAATTGGTGGAAGATGGAGACTATAAATTGTTGGACAAGTGGCATCCTTGGGGGTTTGAACCTTGAATTTACTAGTAAATTTCCCTATTTTCTCCTAAAATTAAATGAATGTTGCAGAAGTATTTTGAGAGTGTACAAGCATCCATAAAATTCATTTTTATGTCTTAAAACCCTTCAAACACCTTCAGACCCCATTTGAAATCATTTGGAACCATTTGGAAGCATTTGAGTCATTACTTTCTATAGGTCGAATTGGTCAAAAATTGAAAATTTTCCCAATTTTTCAAAATTTATTAAAAGGGACACTACTGTCTATTAGGCTAAGGAAGAGGCTCTCTTATATAGGAGAGGATATCAAATTCCTTTTCAATAAAATAACAATATGGTGGAGTAAACTATGAATAACATTTAGTAAAACCCTAACATGCTCTAACAATATCCAAAATATGAGGTGGTCAATGCCACGTGTAATGTCCAAGATACATAAGGCCCAAGAGAGAGGGTGCATCTCCAAGAAATTAAGGAAGACAACATCCTTGCCTCCAAAGGCTCTCCAAGGAAAGTGCTCAATAAGAAATGGTCCAAAAAATGGAGCACTTCCTATAAAAGGTGAATGCTCTTCATGAAAAGGCTCCAAAAAGGCACATGCAACAAAAATACGATGTGGCACTTCAAACAATAGTTCTAGATTTTCCAACTTCCTCAATATTTATCGGTTTTTCTATTATAACTAATTTTCAAAAATCACATGGTCACTCTGCATTTAATGACATTGAGATGACATAATTCTGACTACTTTGTCAAAAGATAACTACTCTCAAAGCTAGGATGCCCCTCCAAAAGGCTCAAATTGATGTCCACATCCAACAATAGTCCTTCAAGCTAGGACATCACCTCCAAATGGCTCAATATACCAAGGGTCAAAACTCAACATATGCACATTGGTGTCCACATATTAACCAACTCAACTTGTGCCATCTCATCAATCCACACGTGGACAATAAGTCCATGAAAGAAGGATCCCATCAATCAATAAATAAACCATCAACCATAAGAGTCAATGTCGACAATAGATAACTAACCCATGAAGAATGCCACCATAATGCCACAATAGAGAAACAAGGAGGGTATTCAACCGATGTTGATACCCAAAAGCGTTATGATTCCATCTCTATGCCAAGGATCATGAATGCCCTAAGGCCACCACATCACCAACATAAGCACATTACAGATAAATGAGATAGAGTGATATCATGGAAACCTTCCATGTGTCACCAAACCATGAAAACAAGTCAACATAAGCAAACTAAGGCTAAATGAGATAGAGTGCTCTCATGGAAACCTTCCATGTGTCACCAAACCATGAAAACAAGTCAAGCATTCCATAGGACATTCATCATCAACTTGTAGACACCCATGCAAAATGGGGGGTAACATCTCGTTGCAATTGTGGGATATGTGCTCTTCATGGGAGTGCACGAGAACCCCAAAATCTCAAAATGTACATGTTAGCAATGATCGCCAATAATATAAATCCAAAAACCATGTGGTGGGATGGATAACCTCATAATCTCTAAACATCAAATCACATCCAAGAGTTTATTAATTTAAGTTTTGACTTTACAATAAAAGAATCTCTCAATACCAAATGAAATCTATTTCTACTATAATGCTCTCCTGAGCTTATTCCTCTTACCCTACTCTAACCTTGATTAAGCATATATCAAGTAAAATCATAAACCCAATGCAACCATGTTCTCATTGCATCAAGACCATGGCACCTTCCCTTGTGTTTGTCACCAACCAAAACATGGGTAAATCAAATGGCAAGTAGATAGAAGCTTAAATGTCCATGAAATGTTGGAAAGTGTAATGTTGTCTATTGGTCTCATTTATTGTTGTACAAGCCTAGCTAAGGCATTTTGTAGACACAATGAGTTCTACCCAAAAGAATAAGGCATAATATTCTTTATAACTCTCTAACATATGAAAAATGAGTTATCCCACATGCATCATGGAGTAAACTTTTTCTATTTCCATTCTTTATATAAGAGAGGTGGGAAAATATGCATCCCACACATGTACTATGGGATATGGACATCTATCCCTCGAGCATATATAATAGAGGTGAATGAGACACATTTGGTACATTGGAAAGTCATTGTGACATGAAGTCGAGATGGAATGTGATGTGATGCTAATGTGGAGATGCCAAAGATTGTAAGATTGAAAGTTTCCTAAAGAATAAGAAGATCATACTTTTGTGGATTTTTCCCCGTCTTGGGGTCTTACCATGTAAAATTTGTCATCTCCTCTCTTTCTTGTTTCTTGCATTTTATGTTTATTGATTTATCTGATGCTTGTATTGATACGATATTAGACTAGTTATTTCTTGTTATCTACACTATGTTATTTTATAAAATATAACATGGTATCAAAGCCAGGTTATGATCCTAGTACCTGTTATAGAATACCATATCAGGCCACCTTCTTCCAATTAAAATGTATTGTAATGTAATATAATACCATATAATGGCACCCTCTTCTAATTAAAATGTAATTCAATGTATGCTATCTTCCTGTAAATTCATGATGATTGGCTACATGCCACATTTTCATTGTATAGCCTACATGAGACATTTATACACACCATGAGGTGTCTTGTTGAGTTCATCGTTAAACTTGGTTCAGGTGCAATTTCATGATCCAATAAGAAGCAGTTGATATCTTCATCAAATCCATGAGGTGAAGGTTGTTCATCTTCGCAACTTATTGAGAATTCTGGAAGTTGTTATCAAGGGGGAATGTTAATGTAATGCCATCTTCCTCCATTTGCGTTTGATCCCTCTATTCATCATTAAGGGGGGATGTTGGAATGTGTAATGATGTCTACTGGTCTCATTTATTGTTGTACATTCCTAGCTAAGTCATTTTGCAAAGACAATGAGTGATACCTAGAAGAAGCATAATATTCTTCATAACTCTCTAACTTATGAAAAATGAGTTATCCCACATGCATCATGGAGTTAAATTCTTCTATTTCCATTCTTTATATAAGAGAAGTGGGAAAATATTTATTCCACGTGTATTATGGGATATAAACATCCATCCTTCTAGCATATATAATAAAGGTGAAGGAGACCCATTTGGTACATTGGAAAGTCATTGTGACATGCAATCAAGATGGAATGTGATGTGGTGCTTATGTGGAGATGCCAAAGATTGAAAGATTGAAAGTTTCCTAAAGAATAAGAAGATCAGTCTTCCATGGATGATTCCCCATCTTGGGTTTTACCACACAAAATATGCCATCTCTTCTCTCATTCTTGTTTATTGATTTATCTGATGCTTGCATTGAGAAGATATTAGACTAATTATTTTCTTATTATCTATACTATGTTATTTTATAAAATATAACGTGAAATGTAAGCCAAATTATGAAATGTGCTTATGAAAAAGGCCAAAAACACTAAAATCATGCCAAGAAGGACACCATCACAAGTCTCATCTATCCAAGCTCAGATAGGAATAATGTAAGCATGGTCATCATGGATTGATTCATCATCATAACTCCTCCCCTCAAGCAAAAAGAACTTAAGGGGATCTTTAAAACTGTAAAATTCATCAAGGCAATTATCCACATTGAGATAAAAATGTTTTTCCAGAATTAGACAATTTTTCAGGCTCAGATTTAGGGCTTCAAAACCTCCTTTTGATGGCTGGAAATTTCTACAATAAAACTCCAAATGAAAATATTGTTGCCATAAACAAATGTTTGCATCAAAATCAAATTTTCCAACTAAGCACATGCAAAAAATGAGAAATAGGTGGTTGAAAATTTGTTGTGAAAACCATGCAAGCATCACCGGAAATGACTCAAAAAATTTCTGCGATAAATAAAATCTGCCCTATACCATTTCCAACACTCAAATTGCCATCAACAACTGCAAATTCATATAAAAATTCACCAAAACTTGAAGAAAAATGAGGTTGGAAAATTTTGTCTTCAAAATTTGTTTTGTTTAATATATCCTTTTCCCACGTCAAAATGTTGTCGTGGGTTAATGAACAATGACATGCGACCATGTACTTGTTAAGATTATAAACACATGAAAAAGATTGGAGAGATGATAAAGTGGACTCACATAAAATATTAATTTATTACAATGAAATCATTCAATACAATAATGCCATTACTTGGTAGCTATGCTACCATTATATAGTAACTAATTCATTTAACAATATCTAATTTTCAATTTATTAGTATCAACATGACTTTTACATTTGGTTTATAACTACTATCAATGCCACTTTTACATTAGATTATAATTACTGTTGGAGCATTGTACTCCAACACCCCCTCTTAATGCTACAATATCAAGAATTACAACAAAAACATAAAATGATTTTTTTTTCTTCAAGCAAATTCTCTTCTCTACAGATATCGAGTATTGTAGGTACTCCATTATGATGTCTCATCACTCTCGTAAGAGTAGAATTCCCAAATTCCCAAATCTTCTAAATTCCCGAGTTTCTAAATTCTTCAAATTTACAAACTCTTGAATTATTCTAAATTCTCAAGTTCCCAAATTCCTCAAGTTCCCAAATTCCTCAAATTCCCAAATTCTCGAATTATTGAGACCCCTGAATTCCCAAATTACTTGGACAATAATCCATAGTCCATACTAGGTTAAACCTTCTTTGATTCTTTCTTGTTTTGAAAATTCAACCACTCTGAATAAAAAATCACATTCTACTTTTGTCGCCATCATTCATTGCCTTTTATTAATTGGGGTTAGTAGCTATTTTTACATTCTTAAAGAGTAAATGTTCCACATCTGGTTTCAAATAAACTCATCAAAATCTCAACGTATTCTCAAAAAGGAAAAAAATGTTATATGTAATCTTTCTATTTTTGGATTGATAAATTTCCTTTGTTTGGAAATAAAGAGAGAATATTTAATAATAAAATTGTTTCATCTCCCTCTTATTTCAACAAGAAAATCATTCTTCTTCCTATAAGTAAACATTTTATCGTTGCCTTCTCTTCTTTCAAAGATTAAAGAAAAATGTGAGTAATCTCTTAACTCAAAAAATCACAAAGATACCTCTACTTCTTTCCTTATATGGGCAATCACTTTGTACTCTGGATCTCTCTATTCTTTTATGTGTCTTCTCTTCTTAGTGGCAATTGTATGATTTTCTCTTTGTGATGTCAGTGGATGATAGCTTTGATTGATACCCTCAAATTTCACACAACGACATTTTCTGATGTGGTTGATGGTTGGCTTCATCTATTTGATGCACAGTGTCACTCCTTGATGACAACTCCACAAATGATATGACAAACAACTCTTATAAATTGTTTTTTCTCCTTAAACCTTCTTTCATCTAAATCATGATCACATTGACATTCAATCATTTCATGTTAATTTTTCGCTTTATTGCTCAAGAGCTTCATGATACCATGTTAAAATTTTAAACACACTCAAAAGATTGGAGACATAATAAAAGTGAACTCACATTAAAAACAATTATTATAATGAAATCATTTGATACAATGGATTTGGTCTCCTTTTATACATCGGATTGGTAGTTGTACCACCATTATCAATGTATCTATATTTAATAATATATAATTCTCAATTTTTTAGTCACTTCAATCAATGTGAATTTTACATTATATTATAACTACTATTGGAGCATTACACTCCAGCAATACTTATATGCATTGGCTAGTCATGATGGTGAGGAATCATGTCCTTTAGTTAGTCTATGTCTTTTATTATTATTATTATTATTTAATGTTTATTTATATATTTTATATTCATTAAATTGCTTCTCCCTTCAAGGTTGATTTGTCATCAAAACATTATATGGAAAATTACACATCTTCATTTTGGCTTGCAATGTTTTGTCATAATTCTTCCTTCTTGAGGTTGAAGACACAAGACGATATGATCTTCGAAGCAATGAGTAAAATTGTCGAATTCGATGCTCTATGGGACTTCACATTTATAGGTTTCCCAAGCTGTACTTTTTGTATGGTGATTCCCAAGATGACTTCTATTGTGAAAAACCCAATTGTATTAGCATTGAAATTATTTAAAATATAGGTCAATTACTTTTTTTTTAGAGTGACATTAATACGTTGATTGGTTATAGTATTGGCTCTTGTGATTAGGATGTTGAGAGCATATCCTTGTAACATGATTTAGAATTTTCTTGATTCACCTTTTGGATTAAATCTTCTTCATACATGTGTGTTTCTTTGTTAATCATTGAATTTTTATTTGTAGAGGCACTTGGATTTTCCATTAGTTGTACTTTGACATTTGAAGATATTAATGCTTACACAAGATTTGTATTTTTGTGAGGTGTGATTGATTCACCTTTTGGATTAAATCTTCTTCATACATGTGTGTTGCTTGGTTGATCATCAAATTTTTATTAGTTGAGACACTTGGATTTTACATCATTTGTACTTCGACATTTGAAGATATTAATACTTACACAGGATTTGTATTTTTTTTAGTTATATGTCAGTTGGGTATGTATTGGTTCCTTTCTCCATTGCTTGAATTTTTACATCTAGTGACTTCTCTAATTCGACAACATTGACCAATGTTTCTTTATCAATCAAAGATTCCTACTAGTAGGTTGTTCTAACTTTCTTTGTTGCGACTTCTTTTTACTTTTTTGTGTTTTGATATGAGCAACCAAACTTTGATTATGGTCCTTGAGATGAAAAATTTATTCATCTTTATCAATGACTAGCATTGTAAAAAAAAATTATGATCCTACAACTTATGTAATGACTTCTGACTATATTAAAGGATCACCTCTGATACATCCTTCAAGGTTTTTAATCAAGGTGCTACTGAGCATGACTTCAATGTAAAGTCCTAAAATGTTGTCTTCTTCTTGTAGAAAAATGTCAAAATTTTATTCTGTGTATAAAATAAAATCCCTCAATGTTTCCATCTAGTTAGAATCAATACTAATGTCAACATTTATTTGACAATTGTCACATTGAATTGGGAAATGAAAATACAATCAGAATTGTAAATTGGAGAGTGCTTATGCCATGTACTTTTGGGTTAAAAGTATCACTTTGTTTGAATATACATAACCTCCAAATTAATAACTAATTGGCCAAGTCGATGTTAATGTAATTATCCCTTTTATATAAACAAATTCAAATACTAATATATTTTCTCTAATTGTCCATTTTTTCAAAATGTCTAAACCAAAACCTTAATTTGTTAGTTTCTCCTCTATTTTTATTTTATTTTCAAATTTACATTTATACATCTATTGACTACCTTAATATTCTTTTATAATAAATACTCTCAACATTTTTTATAAAACAATATTTTATTTTCAAAACTGAACAAATATGTAAACTCCAATGAAAACAAGACATTTCATAATTGATATTACCATAATCATTATATAAATTATGATACCTTTAACAGAATAATAATATCAAATAAAAATCCCACCAGGTGTAGAATAGACGGTAAACGGGTGTACTGGTAAGGCACTCTTTGTATAAGGTCATTGGTTCAAAACTCCATAGATATGAACCTTACAAAATTATCAAATTTAAAAACTGTCTTCTAAATAAAAGACTAAATTTTTTTCTTCTTCTTTAAAAGATCAAATAACCACTCAAAATATACACATTTTATTTTGACTTGAAAGAGCCTTTTTTTTGTCCTAATATATTTTTTCCTTGCTTCTACTTTTGTAATATTTTTTCCTTGCTTCTACTTTTGTAATAAGTTTTTTGGATTGAGGCCTATATAAAGGTTTATTTTTTAAACCTTTTGAAATAGGACTTTACACATTCCGATATTTATTAGTCCTTGACTCCAAGTCAAATTGCTAAATTGTATTGAATTTGTATTAGTATTTTTTTTTAATAAATTATGGTTAAAGTTTTTAAACCATATATTAAACATATTTCCAAAAAATAGAATTAAAAAATTATTTGTAATTTTATATTTTTTTAACTTAGTAGAAGAGATGGTATATGGGGCATAAAATTCTTAGAGTAGTTTGAGTTGTCAAAAAAATCAATATAAAAGAAAATTTATCCCATCACCATGTTACATATGACTTTCCATATTGTCGTGTAAGGACATTGAGTTGCAATCTTGATGGCACAGGGAAGGGGTAGAAACGAGGAAGCTGTTGATCCTAGAAATCATAAAGTGCCTACAAATAGACTCCATTCCAATCACAGTAACTCATTTATTCATGTTTCAAGAGAGGATGGAGGTCTTTGTTCCTTGTCTGAAAATCGAGTAATCTGACAAGGTCATGAATTGCTAGATTTAATGTAGGGTTGTTGAATCAAAAAAGATAAGGACATACAATTACAAGGCATAACAATCATATTCAAAATGCCAACATGTAAATTGGGGTTGTATGTCTCCATAAGGACATCCACTAACAAGGCATGTGAGTCATATTTACAAACCCAACACCTAAATTTGGAATATGATGAAATATGAGTTAATGGTTTTGGAAGAGGTTAATGTGATTAATGTGTAGATGGTGCTCTATCCATAAATTTTTTCCATTTCTCTCACCATCTTTATGTAACAATGAAGAAGACACTATGATAGATCAACTCGGTGTAAGTTAAACTCAAAGGTTCAATTGTTCTCTCATGCTAACTTAAGGGTTTGGTGAAAGCATGAAGGTTTGCTCGTAAACAAATAGGGGAAGAAAAAATAGAGCACTAGGGTTTTGTGGGGTAACCAACAAGGATGTGGTTGGTGAGGAATATGGATTTTTCTTTGACCTGCCTTCATTCATTTTTTTTTTTTTCTTCTGTGGATAGCATGCTTCTAGCATTGGATGCAAATCATCCATCAATAGTCTTCTTTAATCTCCTTAGATCAGTATTCCTGTCATGAGATAATTGAATACATGGATGCATTCTTGAACGAATCAGCTTTGAACGTAGTTAAGACTCCTTTCCTTCTTCACTGTCTTTCATATTTTACTCTCCCGTAGATTCATGGGAAATTTTTAATATTGCTCTTGTTTGCAAAAAATGTAAATTGTTACTAATAAATTTTGAGGCACACCATGAGAAGATATTTTGATTGAGGCATTGATTTTATGATATTTTTATTTCTAATTTTCTCCAATTATAATGATGGGTCGCATACTTATTTGTGATGATATGGTTTATAATATTTTTTAATTTAAATCTATACAAGAGTATGCTTATGAAGATTTTTAATTAATCCATCCGGTATCTCTCTATTAATATACATATAATAGTGCATATTAGAAAGAAAAAAAAAGAAATTAGGTCTTGAGATTATCAAATCTAGTGTAAATTCAAGTCTTTGCCACCAATGAAGCTTCACAACTTTTTTGACATAGATTTAGTGACTATGGCTCATGGCTGAATGGGCTAGGAAGGGTGTATTCTCTTCTCTATAATCAAGGTGAATATGCCTTCTCTGTACAAGGCCTTTAAGGATAAGGGAAAGGGCTTGACTTTGTATTGTACACGCATATCAACAAAAAGCTCTTAGGAAAACTAATTCTTCTTCGTCCCTACGAGTTATGACAATGTTAAATCCTCTTGATCTATAGTTTGGGAATCTAGTCTATGGTTAATAGCCATTAATGACATCTCTATCAATGTTATCTCAATTGTACTAGATTGGTATATGGCCTTCTTAGTGATTGGCATATACCTCTAATATTTTTCTTAGGTTAATGCTTGCTAGGGTTCTGTGGTTGGTTCTAAGTTGAAAATGTAAATCTTGGGTGCTCAATATTGCCATTCTAGCTAGGTTAAGTATAGAACTAGAGTATGGAAATATCATTTGTTTTCTTTTAGATTATGTTAAAAGGAGGCCAGCTAGGTTTTGTTCAATTAGATGGATAAACAAATCTTTGAATTTACTTTTTCGTCCTGGGTTGTTCAAGCACTAGATTGTTTATTTAGAACATCATTTCACTAGTTGATTATGCAATACAAGGTTTTGAAAACATTTTTTTTATATTTTGGTTGATACAACAAAATATATATTTATTATAAATTTTCATAATATAACCATATATTTATAAAATCCAAAATTACATTTAGTTTGGTTTGGTTGAATGCAAATCATATGTTTTGATTTAGTGATTATCTACAAGTACTAGTTTAGTGCTTTCTTTATAAACCTAAAAGAAAGGTTCAAACTACAATTTTTATTTTGGTCTCACAACTTCAAGAGGTATAAGGATTATTTAATTTGATTAATGATTCAGGTTTGAAATCAAAATATATATATTTTTTCCTTTCGGCTAATATCCAGAGTTTAAAAAAAGTCTAAGATCTTCCCCTTTGACCACTTAATATAGCTTCCAAAACCAGAAAGTGTATAGGTGACCTCTTATCTTTATCTCAAAAAAACCCCAAAATAAAAACAATGCCCAAAAAAGAAATCAACCAGGATTGAAGTTGGGTCCCCTTACACCTAAAATGAAAACCACCAAGAAGAAATCATAATATATACCAGCATGATTCCAAGGATTCTTTGTATTCTTGAATTGACAAGAATCCTTCCTACACAGTAAGAGCTGCTTTAGAAAGTGAATTTTACTTTTTATTGAACATCTTATAGATATGAGTAGCATAGATTGATTTGAAGTAATTTTTTTACCTTTAGAACCCTATCCATGATAAGTCCTAGAGTCAAATCTGTGAACTGAAATTTTCCATTCGCCCAATCGATCAAAATTTTAGAGTTCCTAAAGACTTTTAGAGACCTTTTTCTTCAGTTGTTTTCATCAAAATCCATAGAACATTAAACTCTACTCTATTATTGCTCCCAAGCCAACTCCATATTTCCAATAATGATCACTTAGATTAAGGATGGCCCTAGCACCACCCTTACGTGGGCTTCCTTGACAAGCCCAATCCAAGTAGTCCCAAAAAAAGATGATTTAATAATAGGTTCTTGTATGAATATTATTTCCATTTGCTTTGGCTCCTTCTAGCTTTCTTTATAGGAAAATATACTTGTATGAGTTACTCACGAGTTACTTTACCAATTGTCAATTCTTTGTCTTCAAATATCATCTTATTCCTAGCTAGTTAGATCCCCTAGAGAATAAAGCATGGAAAAACTCCATGATGTATGGCATATTTGTCTTTGGTCCATGTTTCAAAACACTCCAAAAGATCATTATTTTCCCATGTTGTTTACCCAATGCCTGAATAAAGTATGTCTTTCCACACATATTTTGACAAAGGACAAGTGATAAATAAATGATTTGCAATTTCATTTTCTCCCTTGCATAGAGCACATCTGCAAGGTCCACACCAATTCCTCTTCTGACCATTGTCTCATGTGAGAATCTTATTGTTGAGTGCTAGCCAAATAATTTTTTAATTTTTTTAAAGAATAGTCTAGCTTCCAAACTATGCTCCACCATTTTTGGTTAGTCTTGAGTTAGTAAAAAGGTAATTAAGATAACCTTGATTTAGTCATAATAGGTTTACCATTGGTGGTTTATGGGCCCATGTTATTTTCCCATGGTATTAGAATGTGACGAAGCCTATTTAAAATATTAATAAATCCATTGTAAAATGCCTCAAGTGGCCAGTGTTGGTCAAAGGCTTGGTCAAATTGACCATGGGTAATGAAAGATATATGTTGAAGGCTAGTTGTCCCAGTAAAGGGTTTCCAAGGTAAATATTGGCCATTACTGTGTGCATGCTTATTGTTGTGTATTTTTATTTCTCCACAATGCTTGGTTAATTTTTGTTTATTTATCTATCCATGCTAAATTTTAATCAAGTATTAGAGTCATGTTTGGGAAAATAATTGAATTTGATGAAGAAAACTCACACAAAGGATAGAGAATGAAGAAGTACTTACTTAAGGAGTGCTTGATTTGGCTCATTGGATTTGGAGAAAAGATGGATGTTGGTAAAGAAGCAAGTAGATGTTTCAAGCATCACATGCTTGGGCATACAATTATAATCGTTTTTATGGAGTTGGATTTAATCACATATGTAAATGGGCATATGAATGTAAGACCTATTTAGGCATGTGTACCCCTAGTTTCATAATTCACGAGTGTAAAGTCTAGATGTAAACTTAAGTCATAGGGAGTGCATGTTGTATTCTCCAATATACGATTAAAATTTTTAAGAGGGTAGGTGTTTACCCCAAGTCAAGATGGATGTTGGTAAAGAAGCAAGTAGATGTTTCAAGCATCACATACTTGGGAATACAATTATAATCATTTTTATGGAGTTGGATTTAATCACATATGTAAATGGGCATATGAATGTAAGACCTATTTAGGAATGTGTACCCCTAGTTTCATAATTCATGAGTGTAAAGTCTAGATGTAAACTTAAGTCATAGGGAGTGCATGTTGTATTCTCCAATATACGATTAAAATTTTTAAGAGGGTAGGTGTTTACCCCAAGTCAGGTTTAAAGCGGGTGAATGTTAGCTTAATATTTACTCGGTTATGGAGTAATTAAGATAACCTTGAATTGGTCATTCATGGGTTTATTGTTGGTGGTTTATGGGCCCATGGTTTTGGGTAATCCATGGCATTTTCCCATGGAATTAGTATGTGTTGAAGCCTATTTAAAGGATTGAGAAAATCCATTGTAAAATATCTCATGTGGCCGGCTTGGTCGGATTGGCCAAGGATAATAATATATATCTATTGGGTGTTGGTATTCCCGGTAAAGGGTTTCCAGGGTAAATATTGACCATTATTGTGTGCATGTTGATTATTGTGTGTATGTGTGTTTTCCTCTACAATGCTCACTTAATTTTAATATGGTATCAAATCCATGTTGGGGTGGATAAATCTCACTCACAAGAGAAGCCCTAGATCATTAACTTTGATGAAGATGCATTGATGTGAAGCATTGGTAGAAAAATCACACATTGGATAATGGATGAAGAAGTACTCGATTAGGGAGTTCTTTATTTGGTTCACTATATTGGGAGTTGAATCATCACATGCTCGAATATACAATTGTAAGCATTTTTATGGAGTTGGATTTTTTTTATAACAGAAATGGCTAACCAGCTTTGATTATATAGAAAAAAGGAGAATACATAGCAAAAAACTGATTGGATTGCTCCCATGAAATGAAGACATCCATCACTCCAAGTTCATCATGTTCAAGATGATAACTATCATGATATCTACCTGTCCCATGGAAACTATAACATCTTATGAACTGCCCTAGGAGGAATATGCGGAAGTATAACATTAAAAATATACTTGCTTATACAAAAACTGGAAATTAAGTCCTTCCAAGTTGCCAAAACTGCAGCTGGTACCTATACTATGAGTTTCAGAGTCCTTATACATATTACTAAAGAGCACTAAATACATAACAAGACTAGAAAAGGGCCAACCCGCGACCAGAACCGGAGAGCTGCTACTAGAGACCCATATCCATGGCAATGCCTGCAGAATCCGCTGCCACATTCTTCTTTGTGCTGAGGTCCACAAAGTTCCCTGCATTTGCCATGAACTTCTGCAATTTCACCATTTTCTTGTTAATGTCATCAAGATCTCTTCCAGATATTTTGTGCTTGCGAGCCTTGTGAGGATAAACTAGACCCAGGGTCTCTTCTAGATGTTCAATTTTCTCAGCCATGCTATTGTTCTAATCTCTTACCTTGGAATGGTTAGCAGACGCCAAATTGTAGAGGCGGAATAAAACATTCTTGTACTCCAAATTTTCGCTATGGATCGTCCTAACTTGCATCTCCAACTCTTGCAGGCGGTCCAAGAATTCCACTTTGAATTTTGACATGCTACATTTCCCATCCTGACCATGAGTATTCCCAAACCCAGCATGCCTACGACAAGGGCCGAGCCCAGGGTTGTTCTCAATTTCAGCTGAGTCTCCCCTCGATTCCTCCAGTTGCAAACCCTAGCTGCATCGACCATTGGTGCCTCTCCCCAGCTTACAACACCTTCCACACTTCAAGATCACATTGCCCCCTCCCTGAGAGCACCCAACACCTCGGTAGAACAAATCACCCTCTCCCCAGGGACATCCAACACCATGGAGTTCCATAATCCCGAGAACATAGAGATAATTCGAGCACAAGAGCAACAACTGCAGAGTTCGGGAGCCTACGATGGAATGAAGACATAGGGGCTTCCAAATGCATTGATATACCACACCTACCAGCCCACATTCCGGCCAACTGGAAAGATGGTTAATTGCCATAAATTCGTGCATGCGAGGGTGGTTAACGAGGAGCAAGAAGGCCGTCGATTTTCCAAGAGAAGCTTCCCGAAAATTCAAAAATTTGAAATCCTAATGTATTGATCCCAATAATGTTGAGGGGGCCAATAGAGGGGGATATGAGCCCATTTACTAAGGACTAGCCCTAGTCTAGGGAATCCATAAGTTTTCCCAAGTATCATTGTTATAACTTAGAGAGCCATAGGAGAGTCCGACTCCAATATTAGCCATTTCGTCAGCTTGTCCATTTAGGCCTCACAGAATATGAAGAAAGGTAAGCTCATGGAATTCTTTACTGGTGCAGAGTAAGAGATGATGCATTTTTTAGGTGGGGTCTTTTCTTTTATCAACAATACATCTGGCTTCTTTGATTATGATTGAGGAATCTCCTAAGATCTTCAGCTTCTTAATTCCTAGGTTTATAGCAATCTCAATCCCTTTTATGAGACCAAGCCATTCCGCTCCATTGTTGGTATTTCTTCCAATGCCCCAGGAAAACTCCTTCTGCTTGTTCCCCTTGGAGTAAAAAATCACCCCCCCCTGCGCTTGCCAACCCAGGATTTCCTTTCAAGAAACCATACAAAAATAATGTGTTGCATCCCAATTGGGTCTTCCAATACTACAAATCATCCATATTCATCCTCAGCTGCCAGGACAAGGGCCTCGGTTTTTGGGAGGAGTAATCCAAAATGAGGAAGAAGGTGGCATAAGGAAGTCATCCATCCAGATTCTTTCATCAACTGTCAAAGGCTCATGATGGATACTAGGCATACCTCACATAGATAAGGCTTCAAGCAAGAGATCCTTTGCTGCGATAAATACCTGGCGTGGATTAGAGGGCGAGCCTTCAAATATCTCTTTGTTTCTTGCAATCCAAACCTTCCAATTGATAAACCTAGGAAGGGCTTCCCATGCTCTGGAGAAGTCTGATTTTCTGTAAAATGAGCCTTGATAATAGTCCTTCCAGCATTTAAATAAATCATTCCAATTGGTTGGCATCACTAGGTTAATGTTTAGAATTTTGATTGAATAATTCCAAACCTCAAGAGTGAAACTACATTCAAGAAATAGGTGATCTAGCGACTCTTCAACATCTTTTCATAAAACACAACGAAGAGGTCCCTCTATTCCTCGCTTTCTTAGGTTGTCTGCAGTTAAGGTTTTCCTGTGAGAGAGAATCCAAAAGAAGACATTCACCTTAGGTAGTCCATATTTGCACAAGACCTTGGCCCATTTAGTGTCTCTAGTGCCTCCGACCCTACTGGTGAGCACATGAAGGTAGCCCTCCTTCACCGAGTAGGATCCCGTTCTTCCCCAGCCCCGTATATCTTTGAGAGTGTAACTAATGGGGCATTGCTCCTGTAAAAGGGAGAGAAGAGATTTGTAGTCCATTTGAAAGTGAACAGGTAAATCCAAATCCTTCCAACTGACCCATCTACCATTGGTGGACCAATTGGAAATGTCAAACAGGGTGTGGATATTATTACTTTCCAGCCAATTTTGAAGATTATTTAACTCATGACGAAAGTTGGCAGGAGAGATCCTCCCTAGTTTGTCATACCAAATTTTGATGTTTTTGCCATTTTCAACGATCCAGTGAATTTTTTCTTTGATAATGAAGGTTTCCTTCTTGCACAAATCCCAAATGGGGGTCCCTTTCTTCTCCATGTTGATATTTTCAATGCATCTCTTTCTGGTTCCCCTCATGTATTTTTTTTGCAAAACTTTCTTCCACCAGGCATCTTTGTCAGTTGCAAGTATCCACAAGATTTTGGACCCGAGGGCCAGGTTCATAATATTAGGATCCTTCACACCCGCCCCTCCACATGTCTTCAAATTGCAGACTGTGCTCCAGTTTATTAAGTGAAACTTCCTGGTGTTGCTTGCTTTTCCACCTTGCCATAGAAAATTACAGGTTTCTTTATTGATTTCATGAATAATGTAGCTTGGAGCTAGAGAAATAGAGTAGACATAAATCAGGTAGGAGGAAAAAATGGACGATATCAAGGTAAGCTTCCTCGCAGGGTTTAGCCATATGAAACCCTAGGCATAAATTTTCTTTTTGATTTTGTCAATCAGCCCTTGCCAATCCTCCTTCCTTTTTTTTTCGTTTGAAGATAGGGATTTCGAGGTAGTTGAATGAATTCTAGATTGTGATTCCTTCAAAACAAGTATTCTTGAAATCCTTTCCATGGTGGCCGGTGAACAATTCCAACCATACACTTTAGATTTAAGCTCACTAACTTTACCATCCGAGGCATTAAGGAAGATAGTAAGGACTCTTTTGAAGTGTTCAACAATAACAATAGATGCTCCTCCCAATAAAATGGTATCATCTGCAAATTGTGCGTTGTTTGCTGCTTGAACCCCTCTGGAAATTTTAAGGCCTTTAAGATCCCCATAGTTATGTAGCTGCTGGAGTCTTCTACTCAAGAAATCAGCAACCAAAACATAGAGAAACGGGGAGAGCGGGAAACCCTGGCGAATACCATGAGATGCTTGGAAGAAATTGGTTGGTCGACCATTGACTAAAGGGGCAATCCAAGGTATGCTAATGCAGGCCTTAATCCACCTGAAAAATATTTGAGAAAACCCAAACTTTGACATAATTTCAAACAAGAAGAAATGGTTAACCCTATCAAACACGTTTTCTATGTCGAGTTTAATTGCCATACCTTGCTGCTTGCGCTCCATGCTAGAGTGAATGGCTTCCTGGACTATGATGATATTGTCAAGGATTTGTCTTCCGAAAATAAAACCTCCTTGAGTCTCTGAGATAAGGTGACCCATAACTTTCTTCATTCTAGAAGCCAGGATTTTTGCAAGAATTTTGTATGATGTGTTACAGAGCGTATAGGCCTAAAACGATCAATGATAGAGGATTCTTATCCTTAGGGATTAGGGCCAGAAATGAGGAGTTTGTGGCTCCTCCAATCTTATCCTTTTTTCGAGTCCAGTTCAACATTTTTTTTAAGTCTTCCTTAATTACTTCCCAAGCAGCTCTGTAAAAATTAATGGTAAACCCGTCTGGACCTGGGGCTTTATCAGCTTTCAAGGACCAGATGGCATCTTTAATTTCAAACTCCATAATAGGTTTGGATAGATCCCCATTTTCCCCTTCAAAAATGAGAGAATGAATGTTATAAAGAAGATCAGCCTAGGCCAAGAGATCGGTCTCATTTTTATCCAAGTAGAGCTCCTAAAAATGTTGAAAAATATGAGTTTTATCTCTTCCTAGTCAAGGATTCTTGTCCCAATTTTATCCCCAATTTCTTTGATCATATTATAACTTAGCCTTTCTTTAGTTTGCTTGTGGAAATAGCAGGTGTTTCTATCCCCCCTTTTAACCACAACTGCCTGGACTTGATTCTCCAGACCTCTTCTTCTTTTCTGGTCGCGTTAAGAATTTTGTTGTTGAGTTCCTATTCATAACAAATTAAAGCTGGAGTGATGTTGACCCTTTCCATATTCGACTGGAGAGATGTGAGGTCTAATTGTAATTGATTTTTGATGTGGCCCGGGCTTTTGTATTCCAGTTTCGCCCAACTCTTCAACACATAGCGAACATTCCTAAGTTTGCTCTCCCATACATAGCTCAGAGATCCGTAGCATGGGTAGTTCCAAGCCGTGGAAATTAAATTCAAAGCTTTCTCATCTTGAATCCAGGAGGGATTGAACCGGAAGGGAATAGGGCCAAGATTAGTAGGGATGGAAAGTGAAAGGGAAATCGGTTTTTGGTCAGAGACGATTGAAGGGATCACAAAGGAGGCAATTTTTATGGAGTTGGATTTAATCACATATGTAAATGAAAATATGGTTGTAAGACCTATTTAGGCATGCATATGTATGCTTTATTTGATCATTGATGTAAAGGCTAGATGTAGATGTAGGTTATCATTAAGTGGGCCCATGTGGTATTCCGAGATACATAGTCATAAAATTTGAGGGAGGTAGGTGTTTACCCCAAGTCAATTTTAAATGGGGAATGTTGGGTTAATCTTGACTTTGTAAAAAAGTAATTAAGATAACCTTGATTTGGCCATTAATGGGTTTACCATTGCTGGTATACAAGCCTATGGTACTTTCCCATGTTATTAGAATGCAATTAATCCTATTTAAAGGCTTGAATAACTACATTGTAAAATGTTTAAGTGGTTGTTGTTGGCTGGATTGGCCATGGCTTGGTCAAATTGATTGAGGATAGTGAAATATATCTTTCGAAGATTGGTTTTTCGGTAAAGTGTTTATAGGGTAAATATTGAACATTAATGTGTGCATGCTTAATTTGTGTATTTTTATTTCTCCATAATGCTAGGTTAATTTTTATTTATTCACCTAGCCATGTTGAATTTTAATACACTACCACTCCCTTTCCGCTTTTATATCATCTTCCTCATACACTTTATTTGTTTGAATAATATAACATAAATGAGCATTTAAATATTATTTCCATGTTTGAGGTTAATCCAACTAGATCGGTATTGTAGAGTTTTAAACGTCATATTTTCATGCTTTATCATTTATTGTGTCCCAGTTTTTACTTATGATGTCCATGGAAAACTATATTTACAACACATAAATTATAGTTTAGTCACATAGCTTATGTATTAAAATTACTCTAATTTAATGGTAATAATATATATCTATATCAATTATTTCTTCAATGCATTTAGGATATCTCTTCCATTTGCATATTCTAGTTTTTTTAGTAATTCAGTGCTAAGATATGTATAGTAAAAAAAGATTAACTCATTCTTTCTTAATTTCAACCCATAATTGAATATTCTAGAGGAACTTAGTTTAACATCCTGGGTGCTTCAATACTAACTATAACAACTTCAACTTACTCAACAAGACTATTGTTATAGGATGTAAGGACAACTAACCTAACAAAAAATTAACCAAAGCTTATAAACAATTTTAACATACATTTTTGGTCAATTGGGTCTATCGAGTGGTTTGGGGATGGATTTTTATCCTCCCCACCCAAGTTTTATTCCTCTAAGAGACATGTTGAGCTCATAATGAGTATATTGTTGTAATGGCTTTAAGCCCCTGTTGATTGGTCTTGTGCCTGAAGAATCTAGGGCTTACCCTGGGTACCATCCTCAAAATGAGGGGAAGTCCCTGGGGGTTTTCATCCAGTTGGATACTCCTTTCCACCCAACTATTCCACATACTTACAATGGTTCTCCACCTTCTTGGCAATTTTCTATGGTTTTCGGGTCCCAAACTTCTGGGGCTATTTTGAGGCCTTAAACAATGTTTTATTTTTCCAGGGGTTACCATAGCATGCCTCAACCCTAGTCAAAATTTGTAATCCTTAGTCAGTTATTTCAATAATCTATCATGTGCCCTAAATGGAGATAGTATGCAAAAGTTGCACCCTCGAGAAGTTGGTGTATCGGCTAGTCACCTCGTGGTCCATAAATCCTTTTGGCACTTCATCTCCTAGGGTTAAGTTTTTGGATGTTTATGGTTTTTGCCTCTTTATGCTTATGATAAAAGGCCCTTTTTGGTCTCTTGTAATCAACTCTTGCAAATGGTCATAGTTGGCACATCTCTCTTCAGACATAAGCTACCACAATCTGAGCTAGTTCCTATTGCGTTGCAGTTTACAGTGTTTTTTCCATTACATTCATTAATAGAACTTGGGTTTTATTGTACTATCATGCTTTCTACAAAATATTTGTGTGTGTTTCCATTTTATTTTTTCATCTTCATTTCGTTTAAAAAATAATCCAGATTAGTGGTATCAAAGTAATTTTCTCTTGTTGTTTCTTAGTGCATGTCCCCAACGAGATCTAGATATTGAGAGTTGGGTATTGAACTAGTTGAGCTTGATGACAACCACTCTCATCATCCCAAGAAGCCTCACATGGCAGGAGAAGAAAAGAGAGATGATGGAGCATTAGATCCTATTAATTTATTTCTCAAGGAATTCCTATTAAGTTGTTGCTCGAGGAATGTCTTGAGTGAAAGAGGAACGAGATGATGGATAGTTTCAACCAAACCATTTGATGAATGTTGACATCAACGAAGACACCTTCAACGAGCAACCATTTTGGAGATATGAATCCCTTCAAGGTACAAGTTAACTTTGGCATTCCCTTATTTGAAGGCTAGATAGATGCAAATGATTTTGAGAAATGGTTAAATCTATTGGATGGTTACTAATATGTTCAAAAATTTTATGACATAAAAAAGATCACCTTCACACTCCTAATTCCCTCCCCCATGTCAAATATTGGTGGGATGATTACTATGAGAGGGATGTCGGAGATGAATCTGAAATACATAGGACAAAATCCAATTGGGAGGATTTTGTCGATGTCGTTAAGGAGGAATTATAACATGTTTGAAACTATGATGACCAGTATACGAGATGGACAAATCTGTGCTAGGAGAGAGACCATATGATGTTGTAGTTAACCAGTATATTCCATACCTTGCGCTCAAAGCTAGGTATCTGAGACTCTGAATGGAAATTGGTCCTAAAGTATTGTAGCAGCTTGCAAATGTACATCCAGATGGATATGGATTTCTTGGACATCTCCTCACTAGGAGTTGCTTATTTTTATGATGTCAATATCGAGCAAAAGTTTAAGAAAAATAATAAGCGGGAGTTTGGATTTGCAAATCAAATTGAGCAGAAGGGGGATAAAGGTGGCCCAACTCATAGAACAAAGGACAAAGCAAGGATGGCCAAAATCATGACAAGTAATCCAAGTCGTAGGTAAAGAAGGGTAATGGGAAATTGAAGAAGGACACTGGAAAGTGGTGTGAGTTCCTCAAAAACCCATGGCACAAAATTGATGAATGTTGCTCAAAAAAATCGTTGTTGGCCGAGATGATATTTTCAGAGCTCGACTATGGCTCAGGCTCTAATTCAGAGCAAGAGAAGGGAAATTATATCATTGATGTGGAACCTAATTCCATCATTGTAACCACAAAGACCCAACCAAAAGACTTGGAGGAGCCAGAGGATTGGGAATGCCTCTTGACTTCACAACTGTATGTGAAGCAGAATCCACTACATTTCATTGTTGACAATGGTATCCAAAATAACCTGATCTCGGTCGAGGTTTTCAAGAGATTGAATATGACGATGAAACCACACCCCCAACTATAAACCTTTGGTTGGTTGAGCCAGGGATGAGACATCCACATAAGTCAACAGTGTCTCCTATCCTATGACATCAAGGCCTTCAATGATGAGGTACTGTGTGATATTTCCCCTCTTGAAGTTTGTGTTGTTATTTTAGGACAACCCTATATGTGTAAACATCATGTTGTTTATGATTCCAGGCCCCACATTGTTATTGTTACTTTGGAAGGCTAACTCTACAGGATACCCAAGGTAGTATCAACTACTGCAATTTCCTTGATCTTCGCAAAGCAATGTCGGAAGTTCATATCTCAGAATAGGAAATTTGTCCTCTTAATGGTTCAGTCAGAATATGGATAGAAGGTCATTGCAACTGCTAGAACCTGAACATAAATTCTCTCTAAACAACAAAATTAGGGGGACAAGACTATCGAAGAATATATATATATACATTTGCATCACCTAAAGGGTGTCTCTACACTAACAAGTTAAACATTCAATTGATTTGACACTTGGTGCTCCTTTACCTAATGTCTCATTATATAGATGCTATCTTTTAGAAAATGAGGAAATAAAGTGTCACATTGAAGAGCTCATCCAAAAATGCCACATTCAATCGAGTTCCTCACCTTGTGGGATCCAAATTTTGTTGGTGCAGAAGAAGGATGGTACATGGAAACTCCGTAATGATTACAAATCTTTCATAAGAAATTACCACCCCCAAAATGTATCCTAAATAAGAAATCATTAAAAAAGTAATTAAGAGTTAATGAGCATCGCTAATCATATGAAAAGTCAAACCCCAATTTTCCTCGGAAATCTTTTCCGGTTGCACAACAAACAATGTGGGGTTAACTTATTTTGCATGGGACACAATGTGGGGTTAATTCAAAATTTTCAATTTGGAAAAATCCCTCTTCTTTTTTGTCTTTCCCAAAATCCGTTACCAAACTAGGTCATTTTCCTACTTCAATGAACTCTATCTGTTACCAAAAGTTGAACTATATATATTACCAAACTAGGTCATTTTCCTGCTAAGTTGAATGAACTCTTCAAGAGAACCTATCAACACACCAGGTGGGATCCTTTGCTTGAATGAACCTAGTAAGAAGAAAACCCTGTGAAAAAATGAAGTCCAATGCCCTACTTTAGCAATCAAGATCAACAACTGGGTGAGTATCGAGATAAGGGTAATGATTAATTCGTGAGCGGCAAGGTGAGTGTAATTATTTGATAGGAAACTATTGTTTGATTTTGTGTTACAGTTTCTACAGTGAACGAAGGGTATGCATTCACGTTTGGCATGTTTTATGTTCTAGTCAGGGAACTTGCGTACTACATTTATCGATCAATATCAACAATTAGGTGAGGATTAGGATCAAGGTAATGATTAATTCGTGAGCGACAAGGTGAGTGTAATGATTTGATAGGAAACTATTGTTTGATCTTGTGTTATAGTTTCTGCAGTGAGTGAAGGGTATGCATTCACGTTTGTCATGTTTTATGTTCCAGTCAGGGAACTTTCCTACTATATTTTTCGGTGGATCAGAGGAACTTTCTAAGGATTTGGCCGATGAAGGGATAGGAGCGCCAAGATTCGAATCAATTTTTATCCTTTCTTATTTGATGCATAAATCTGTTTGGACCATCTGTATACATATATTGAAGCTATTGTGGAAAACCATTGTGAGCTTATAAATGATTCCAGGCTCGGTCCCTTTCTTGAATTTTAACTGATGTAACTGCTGAGAACCTCTATTTTTTGGTGTTATATTCTCGTAAGACCTGTTAATTTGGTTTTCTAATTTCTGTTGTGCAATTTTTTGTCTATAAGCAGGATTTAAATTTTTTTGTCAAATATTGTATATCCATATTAATCAATTTTACCCTTTATTATTTTATGCAGAAATCTATTTGGACCATCTGTCTATAATTCTAAAACCTTGGTTGGAAAGAGAAAAAAATCAAAATTTCTTACCAAAGGTTAGTTACTATGTAGTATTTATATTATCCTTATAGAAATAATTGGTTTTTTTTTTTTTTCTGCTCTTTGTTTTCCAATTAAGAGATCTCATGTGTAACATGTGTAGGCCTTTTGGGCATCCTGTCATGATTGTAGATTTTTAGTTTTTATAAATTTAATCATGTTCAATACAAACCCTAATCTATTGCCACATAAAGAATGTAAGTCATTTCCGCCAGAAGTTGTAGAAGACACTTTTCGAATACTTGCTGAAGAGGATGCTAAATGAGAAAAGAGACTGCAAATGAAGCAACAATTATCTATACAAAGACAAAAGTCACAGAAATTATCTAAAATTGAAAATTTTGATTGTTGGAGTGACGATGATGTATCCAACAGTAAAGATGTCCAGATCCAACCTAATGACAGGTAAATACCTTATCAACTATGATGTCATTCAACTATGTCGTTTTTTAGGGGCAATGCTCTAAACTTTGATACAGTTGCTCTTTTCAAAGGTGAAAAAGGTTCAGAAGACATCGTTATCTGCAAAGTTATAGATGAGTCCCATACATGAAACCACAGGGGGTTCACTCAGTGAAGTTGTTACATAGCACGATCGTTCACATGATATTAAAGAATACCCCTAATTTCACTAAATATTGGAAAATGCATCCTAAAATTGTATTGATGAACCCCCCTCCCAATATTCCTTTCCAATTAAGAAAACGCCGAGTTTCACCAGATATTGTACATATCCATTTTTATCAACCCATTTTTAACACCCCCTTTATATCATATTATCAAGTTGTAACAACCAGGATCCCTAATACATATTAGTGTAAGAAAACAAGATTCTAAATAAAATAATAGTATAATGTTAATAATGATCCCACTAGGACTGCAGGTGTGACTGATCAATTGGTAGCATTGAATAGTGGAATACCCAAAGAAATAGTACTAGGGAAGGAAAAATGCATAAAACACAACCTAGTAAAGAGATCAACATAACAAAGAATGTAAAAGACTGATAGTCCAATTGTTAGTGCAATGCCTAGAAAATATGAGAATTGCAAATGTTTCACACCACAACCTGCCAATCTACCAATTTAATATCATGTAAATACGAATATAGCCATAGAGAACTCATGTTTTCTATAAGCTTAATAAATTAAACTCCATAAAAATGAAAAATTGAAACCCTTTTGTGGAAAGACACCCCTACCTTCCTATCAAAACAAACATCATTGATGTTTGACCCAAATGAACATAGAAAAATTCCTTTTACTTTTCAATAAAACCACATGATCATGTGTATAGATTGGATTTTGGTCATTCACAAGATCCAATGAATTGCCTCCACTTCCTCTACATTTATTCTTGCAATCACGGGAATTAACAACATTTAGTTACCTTTTCTTGGGTTATATCTAGTTTTTTATCTTTAAAGGATAGGGAAACATCTCCATTGTTAGGTTTCAAGCATGCAATAGTTATAAAGATACACAGATGGTGGAACTTATATGATACCATTTCATGGTCACGATAACACATAGGGTATGTAAATAAGGATTTAGATTTTCACCTATGTTCGTGTTAATTCCAATACAATATTAAGATAGATGCCTTGCATATAAGAATTGAAATTTCAATTGTAAATTTGCCAAATATAACTCAATCTAACAACTATTCCTAACTGGCAATGTGAAAATAATAAAGAAGAATACAAAAAGTTGAAAGAAATAATTAGTCAAGAAACATTGATCTAACTTTTCTTGGTTCCAGTGAGCCAAGAAATATTGATCTCACTTTTCTTGGTTGTTGTGGAGCAAGGTTTAATTGAATATCAATGCCCACCTAAACCCCAACCTAAAAAATGAAGAGGCAAATCTTTTACTTGAATTCCTACAAAAAATACAATACTAATTGTTCAAGTCTGGAACTCCCGTTTAACTATAGCTCTTAACTTAAATATGAAAAACAATATAAAATCAATTCAAACCAAGCCTAAATAAGCTATTAAATGAGGATTGCTCAAGGCCAATAATCCAAAGAGACTTCCATCGATAATATCATTGGTACACTATTATCAAATTTATGCAAACCTTAGGATCATAAGTAATATCAAATAAAAATGGAAGGTCCTTAAGTTTAAGGTGGGTATGAATTGAGCCCGTGATTTGGACGTATGAATCCATCCCATGATTTGGAGGTTATTCCTCAGCACTCTCAAATAAAATAACCCCCAATATTTATATTACTATGTCAAATTAAAAAACCCCCTTGACCCCTTAATACGGGGCAATATATTTTTGAGGTTTTTAAGAGTATTCAACCCCCCAATATGAATGGACGTGATATGATATTGCCCCACTAGTGAACCCCCCATGCATGAAACCTAGAGTTTACATGTTTGGATCCTTGTGGAAATGATCCAATTGTTTACATTGTTGGTAACAATGACACATGGACACATAACATGGATGATGTTTTGCATGTTCAAATGGTGTATGTAGATGAAAGTGGCAAGATTGTGCTACACAATACTTCACTATATCAAATAAAAGCAGAGTTATCTTCAATTGGGTCGATGAAAATCATAAAAAAAATTCCATTGCAGTCATCAAGCGAGGGTATTATATGGGATCTTGTTCAGATGTGACTCCCTTACTTACTAAAAAATGGTCATTTTGGGAACATTGGTAGAAAGAAATTCATTCAAATGGATGGGATTTTGGTGTGCAACACAAATCCATTTGATTTTACCATAAAGGCAGGCATGCATGTCTATATTTATTATGAAAATTTTCCTGGAATGTATAAAGATTAGTCATTGAAAATTCCATATCCTGTAGAAGTGTTGGATTGTTTAGTAGATGTTTCTACTAGTGGAACATTTTGTGGGGTAATATAAATTGAAAGTCATGTAGATGTTATTGGTAGAGGCCACCATATTCCAGAACATGTGAATTTGCACATGAGGTGTTTTGTACTAAATAAGGATTGTTGATACCAGCTGAAATCGTCGATGGTGAGTATACATGTATCTTTTAATACTTCTTTTTCAACTCATATGTGAAAATTTTCAGGATATATAATATCTAATGTTATTATGTTTTTTTGTAGGTATTGTTGATGTTTTCTTTACTATGAATTCTATTAAAAGGTGAGGAACAAGCATTTGAAAGGGAGACTCTTTTTTTTTTTTCGTTTAATTGCTATGAGTGATGCTAAGCACACCACTTTCCAACTTCTTGTAGCAAAAGGTGACAATAAATTTGTGATTGCTAGACTAGCTACCTCCACAAAATATGGGACACACAATGCATTGCCATCATATCTTAGAGTATTGCAGCCTAATTGTGTACATCGTCACAATATTCATCTTCTTTCACACAAATTTTTCAATCAAATAAGGTCTCGGAACATGATATGTAGTGAATCTTATGTGGAAATTCCTTGTTTAGATGAAAGTTTCATGGTTACTTTCGAACTAATTGCAATCCATTATATACCACCCGGGATTGTAAATAATAATAATTCATTGGAGTTCATCATAGAAGGCTATGGGAATCTTATCTAAGTTGTTTTCTATACCTGGGAAAACTTCCCTGATAGATATCAGCCAACTTCAGGCTCAAGTGATCAGATTCGACCTCCTGGTAAATGGAGAGTGGGACTGACATTTAGATTTCGATATTTGTATAATAGCCTACAGCCTCATGTGCAAGTAAAATTTTCATGGGATTGAAACCAATGGGATCATGTCCATCATTGTTATGGATTAGGGATGAGGACTAGTGTACCCCATTTGGAGTTGTAAATGTTGTACCTTTCACTAATATATTGTTATACCTTTTTGCAAAATATATATGGTGAATTATATAATTTAATATATATCGTTATTTATTTGTTACACTATGTTATTTATGTCATGGTATATTTTAATGTTATGTTAAAAATGGTTTGTAATTTCTAAGAAATTTTTATTTATATATAAAATTTAAAAGTTTGAAATGATAACATACATTTTCTTACTTGTGAGCTGTTGAGAATTTGCTTCTGTATTATATTTAATCTGTCCTAACTTTTTTTTTATTATAGTCTTCCATAATCAACATAACATGCCCTGTCAAGATCTGCACTTACAGAAAACATAGAGTATAACTTTCCAAAAACAAAAACCTTACAACATTATTACTTTCTTCGTCTTTGTAGGACAAACCATATAAATTTAAAATCAATTTTTCTTTTTCTTTTAATAGAAATAATTGCTTTGTATTTGTCAAAAAAAGAGTAGGATGCATCCTAATCATTCATATTCCTATTACATCCACAGTTCACATAGTTTGATGACTATACTTTGCTTATGGGGATATTAAAAAATTGCAATATATTTTCATTTTATCATTGCATGTCTTCTACTTGAATTACAATCATTATTACTAGCATAGATCCCAACCATAAAGGTGTGTTCCAAAATCATCCTAAAAACATCTTTATGATAGTCTTTGTCTTTAAAATCTTCAAAATTTGATAATTGTTGTCCACTGTTCTCCATGAAAACATTGGAACAAAAACTGTATGGATTGCAATACTCGAGCATGCCTGTCAACATAATTGAATAGATTTTAACCAAAAAAAAAAGGATAAGAGCCATGGCCATTAGAGGACTATTTCATTCCCCTCCTGGATGATTTCCTAATGTATTTCTTGCTCAATAGATTCATTTGTAGTCACAAACTCTGCCACCATATTAGCATCTACCAAAGGTTCATTGATATCAGGGGCACTGTTCTAATTATCCACTGAAGTAATAACTGTTTCTTGAGCAGGGTCACCATCTTCTGATGGTTCTTGCAAACCATGATTCTCCAAGATGCTTTTTAACAATCTAATTTCTTCCTCATACTTCTCAGCTTTTCCTTTTAGGATTCCAATCTCCACCTTTGCCATCACTAGTTTTGTTCTCGTGTTGATATTATGAACATTCAAAACATGAAACTTTTATTGTGAAAGATTTATGTTTCTTTGAATATTGTCCCTCGAAACCCTGCATTGATTTACCAACCTATTGACAATACATATCATATTCTCTTACATGTTATCTCCCCTCCCTTTATCATTTCGACTAACAAAGTTTCTCTGCCCTTTTGTGTTTTCCATATCACTTAGCAATATTTCTACTAGGTTCAACTTTACCCAAATGATTAATGGAAATATTGATCCAACCAAGAGCTATATCAATACTCTTCTGCAAACCAATGCCACAGTAGAAATCAAACTTAAGTTCTGAAATTTTTTATTCCCAGTGACTATACTAAACTAACAACTGAGTTTCCATTTAGTCTAAAACCCAGTAAATGACGCATCATTGTAGGAAACTGAAAGAGGTTTTTGTGAAAAATGTAACTAGCTTTAGGAATGTAGCTTTACTTTCAATTAATGACCAATGTACATACTATGGTGTGCATTTTAGTAAGCCCATTTTTGCAAATTTACACTTAGTTTTTTATACAACACTGTTTAAATCTATTTTAATTTTTCTTTCTCTTTTTGACACAATGTGCAAAGGTTGTGAAGCCCCCCAAAAATAGATAGATCGACAATAAGGTGGAAAATAGCTATCCACACCATTTCCAATTTAAATAACTGAAAAAGACCCAATAATGAGAGTTGGGCGTGCATTTTATCCAAGTGGGTAAAGATGGTTCCAAAAATGAAAAATTGTCATCTTGGCAAATTGATTTCTAGCAAATGAAAGAATATTTTAGGAATTTGAAAGAGGTTATTGTGAAAAATGCAACTATCTTTAGGACAATGGTTTTACTTCCAATTATTTACGAATTTAGATATTGTGGCATGCATTTGACTAATCCCATTTTAACAAATTTACACTTAGCTTTTTACACAACACTGTGTAAATCTATTTTAATTTTGCTTTCTATTTTTGACACAATGTGCAAATGTTGTGAATCCCAACAAAAATAGATAGATATACAATAAGGTGGAAAATATTAATCTACACCATTTCCAATTTAAATCACTGAAGAAAACCTAATAATGAGGGTTGGGCGTGCATTTTATCCAAGTGGGTAAAGATGGGTCCAAAAATGAAAAATTGCAATCTTGGCATATTGATTTCTAGCAAATGAAACAACATTTTAGGAATCTGAAAGAGGTTCTTGTGAACAATGCAACTATCTTCAGGACTCTAGTTTTACTTCCAATTATTGACCAATGTACATACTGTGGCATGTATTCACTAAGCCATTTTAGTAAATTTACACTTGGATTTTTACTATTTGCAGACAATCCGTCAGTGCAGACACTAACCAATCTCCCTAGTCCGAATGGTTGGGATCTAGAACAAAATTAATACAAAACACAAATATATTTCCTAAATTGACCAAAATGTAAGAGGTATGGGAAGACAACTTACCTTATGATTGTAGTGTTATCTCTTTTCTTGGTGTGGTTCCTGATCTTCAGATCTTTAGCTGCAAAAAAGTATACAACAAGTGGAAACAAGAAAGTACCAATAACATGCAAATATAGATCAATCTAAACTAGTAGTCAAAGAAGCTAATTCTAAAGATCTCACAAAAATAAGATTTTTATGGAAAGAATCTGCATTAATGTAAATATAATAAGTGCATAGGGAGAGATTACAACTGAGATTTGACGTCGTAACTCCTTCTAAATGATCCTAGACTTCGAAGATCCAAACTCTTTCCTCCTAATGGATGAAAGTGAACCATCCCTGGAATAATTTCACCAGCATTTAAGTGCTCTATATTTCTCCTCCTTAACCATGGAGAGAGGTTTTGTATTTATAGGCCTAAAGGGATAAGAGAGGTTGAGGATTTGTGGGAGAAGCTCAAGGGATCATCCCAAAAGGTAAGGGGATCGAGTGCTACCCTTGCTAGTTCATAGGGATAAGCTTCCACGTAACCAAGGCTTCTAGAAGTCACTCAAAGCTTCCTTTTCTCCTTTTAAACCAACAGTTCTGCACTTTGTACATAGGAAACTCACATCTTTGGAGGGTGACGCACCTTGTCCAAAGGCAAAAAGTTTCATTGATACACTCTATCAATGTGCATAGGGCATCAAAAAGGGTCCGACGCACATTGTCAATGTGCAGGGTGCGTCAGGGTGACAACAAAGGGAAAAGGAAGTAACCACAACTCTTCCTTTAATCAATTGGCTTAAGTGCTTTAGGAATCAGGGAAAATGAAGGACACATAACTCATGATGAAGAGATTTCAGTGTAACAGATTGCCCCCCAAAGCACGAAGCTAGTGAAATAGGGTAGGTGAGGTGCTTTGAGATATGGGAAAGGACCATTGGTTGAAGTGCCGAGAAAAGACTTCTGCAGTACCACAAAAATCCTAGATATATGTCTTAAACGACTCATAACATGGTTGCCGACCAATACATTGTAGATCCATGAAATAATGAATAGAAAGTATGGCCACTAAGTATACAAACGTGGATCCATACATCCATGAAAAGACCGGATCATAGCCACGAGATAATACACAGTGGATCTATGAGATGAACCAAACATAGCCACGGACCGATACAATGTGGATCTATGTGACAGTATAATGGTTTCATCATGATATCTATGTGGAACCTACTCAAAAAATATCTCCATCGCAGCCTGGGTAAAATACATAAGTTAACCCAGGGTCTTCAACCCAAACCCACAATGATACGAATCTAACCATGTGATTACAATATGTTGAATTTGAACACATCATAAACCACTTGATTACCAGCCATTGATGTATACCGTTAACAAGTGCAAGGGAAATGATAATTGATGTGAATGATCCCCAAGGTATCATATTACATACCACTCAATGTGAATGAGCTGAAGTAGAACATTCAATGGAATCTTTCAATCAGAAGTCAATGATGTGAACTTACTGTTGAAAGTGAGGTAACCTGCCATTAAGGCATGTAGGCCCAAGGTACTTTATTGGTTTCTAGGTTCAATCCTTGGATGGCGTGTTATAGTCGACAAGGAAAAACTTGTTGAAGGAGACCATGATGTTACCCCCATCATCGACACGAAACAAAATAAAATATATTTTTGGAGTAGATCGAATTGTAGAGTAATGTTTGAGACTGACTCAGGGGTGGCCGACATAAAAGAAGGTATAATGATTGCAGAGGATGACCCAATTAACAAACTTCTCTTGAACATGGAATGGCATGACTTGGAAGCATTGATACAACGAGACAAATACCAAGACCCAATACAACAGATGGTTGATGGATTCTTCAGATGACCCAAAGGAGTATAATGACTCGTCGAGTGGGTAAGAATTGAGGACAAGCAGATTATCCAAGTGGTTTGAATGAAATGAAAATGAGTGCCATGTTCAAGAGTGACTATGAACTCCCATTAATACAAGTGAATAAAAACTCTTTCCTTATTCCACATAATGATTGGCGAGTACCTATTTGTTTATTAATGAGCTTGACAAGGATAACAGATGCTTGATGTAGCTCATCCTTAGGATGAGTCCGATATCATATGTTTAATGAACCTGACATAGGAGGGGTTCGTCTCGAAGAGGGCCCTTCAATGTTAGATTTTAACAAGTCTAAAGAAAGTAAACTCGGTTCCATTTCATATTTAGAGAGTCTAAAAGGACTAAAGAAGACTCCAATGAGTATGTTGTTGCTGCAACATCCCCCCAAATTCTGAAAAAATATTGGGGCCCCTCCTTTACCTTTAAGAGAAAGTCACCTAGAATTCTAAGGCCATCAAGAGTCTTTCTTTCTTAATCTTTCTAGAGATAGGTTTTTTGCTTGCTCCCTTTGAGTTTATTTTCACTAATTTTGTTTAAGTAAAACTCAAGTTTCTAGGCCGCAACGGCGGAAGCCTTGAGGTAACTTTTTCGCAATAGTAGGAGATCTGCGCCAACCTTGCCGAAATGGTGAAACTTTCCAACGGCGGAACAAACTCATAATATTTTTCCGCAATGGCGGAGAAACTCATCTAATCTTTCTGCAACGACGGAAGCTTTAGGGTAACTTTTACGCAACAATGGGAGAACTCGCCAAAGTCTTCTCAAACGGTGGGAAATGTCATCTAACCTGGCCACGACGATGGGAAAAAGGGATAGTTTGCAAGTGCGGAAAAAACGCGGCTAACTTCCCCGCGACCGCTGATTATCTTGTCTAAACTCTTTCGCAATGGCGGATAAACTCAACTAAACTTTCCATTTCACAACTTCACTCTTTTCTTTTGCGGATGAACTTTGATAACTCTCCCGCAATGGTGGGAAAAATATTATATCCTTCCCGCAACGGTCATAAGAGTAAGGAAAGTCCTTCTGATTTTGGCAGTCACACTTAATGTTGAATGTGCCGATTTGACCCCATTCATGCACCCATTAACCCCGTTTAAATTTGTGCACCTACTCCATTAATGGGTCGCACATGTTTAAACATTATATAAAGGGTTTAAACCCCGTTGAATTTCATTGTTTCAACTATTTGAAGGTCGGCTTCCATTCCGTTTTACTCCAAGCTCACCAGCTCCCCAAGCAATGCTACTACGAACCAGGCGGAATTCACCAGGTTGGTACCCCCCAAGCCTCATATCCTGATCCGAAGAAGTTATTTCTTTGTCTTTCAAGTTTAAAGGGGCCATGATCGTATTTTGTTTATCCAAGCTGTTTGAATTCTGCGTTTTATTTTCATCCATGGTATTATGTCAAGCCGAAACTAGAATCGTGCTCCTATCCTGCTAAAACACAGCCAAGCCTAGCTTCATAAGGGTTCACAATTTCCCAGGCCATAAATCATCTACCATGCATTTTGTTAGCAAGTCCTACGATCCATCATTGTCTAGTTTCAGAATTTAGTGACGTCATAGAATTGAAACCAACCCTGGCCGTTCTTACCTGGACCACATCGGTATTCCTACCCCACTATGAAGTTTCACGCCACTTTCGTACTTTGGAACATGTTATTACCATGTCAACCCTCGTGCCATAAAACATAGTATACTCAAAATTGTTGAGATACATGACCCTTATACTTCATAGTTACAATATAGCGGCCTACATAAATAATTTAGTTTTGCACAGGATTAAGAAATAACATGTGATATAAATGTTTAAACTGAAAATGGAAGAGCCATAACAATTTAAAACTTGCAAATCAGTAGTGAAACAAGCAGAATTAGAAGTTTTCAGTGGGCGTTTGAGTCTTAACATTATGAATAGGATGCTAGTTTGGATTGCCGACATTGTATCATGTCTTCTTATATTTACCTATGTTTGATTACTGAATAGGATTTTCAAAATGGCTAAAGGTGGCAAGAAAAGGTCAAAGGCAATTGACCACAACGTAAGGGTGGAAACCACATTCCAAGATACTAAGTGCATTATAGGAGTGCCCCCAGAAGTAAAATGGGGAGACGTATACCTTATGGTAAGAGACCAAGACTTCCATGAAGCTCTTCTTGAAGAAGAATGTCTATATCGAAACATTAGAAACTCTTGTATATCCAAAGCAGCCACACGTCCAGAGCTCTTCCCCTGCTCAAAAGTAATTGGATGGATTCTGCGGCATGTGAATACCAAGACAAGAGTTCCTTCGGACAACAAAGGAAAAACTTTTGCGACATTTCACCCATCCCATATCTCAACGGCTTATAAGTTTCCCAAGCCCTAGCAGCGGCTTGATGATGTATGGCTAGAAGAAATCAAGATGGATAACTTGGAGATGGCTAGGAAGTTGCTAATCTCAGGCAAACAAATCAGAAAAAAGGATAGTGAGGAGTACGAGGTTCAGAATCTGAGGCCCCCTTTTAGATTGATCGCTCTCATGCTGAGCAGAATATTTGGGAGGCCGGATGGGACGATGTTTATGCTACAATGGGTTCCCATCATCCACTATGTGGCATTCCAAGGAACAATTTTTAACTGGGCTGATATTCTCTCAGACAGCCTGTCATCAGCTATAATTGCTGCACAAGAAGGGTTAGTGGATAAAAGGGCAGAATGTTATATGGAATCCTACTTGATAGATTGTATTGTGGCGAAATGTCCCTTTCCCAAGCTGGGATGCATATGGACCTCGACTGATACCTCAGTATTCATTGCTTACAAAATATTTTGGGCTCAGAATTACAAAAGGCATTACAAACTCATTTGTGAGGAGTTTGTCATACCTCTATACGAATTAATGTTCAATGAGGAACCCAACTGCTTATCTGAGAATGGCATGGAAGTCCTGGATAATTATGGTGATTTCTATTTTTCGTTAGGAGGAACCTACATAAGAATGTACGGAGGCTCTAAAACCCCGTATATCTTACCTAGGTATGCTACTGACTATGTAGTCCACAATGAGCGGTGAGACAGGTTTTCATTGATGGAATTGGTAGTACCTTGTACAAGGAAAAGAAGGCATCTTTCCCGCCTTTACCCTTCTTTATTGGGGCTTACAAGTTTTCAAAAATCGCGACAGCAGAAGATTTTATTGCAGAACTGAAAGGTTTTCATTTCGGGGAAAAGATTTTTCACAGGAATGATCGACGAGGCAAAGCTGCACAACATTGCAAAGAGATTTCTGCTCCCTTTGAATACGCTAACTGTTATGATAAAGATGAGGAAGTATATAGGGGGGTTAGCAATATGACTGAGCTACAGATTTTCCAACTTGGCAAAGGAGGGGCCAGCTCAAGATCTAATATTATGGAGAAAGTAGAACAACAGCAAGAAAAGGGAACCTCGGGGACTACTGAAGCTCTCTCTAGAGAAGAGCAAAGGCTCAAGGAACAAGTCAATAAGATCCAAGAGGAAGTTGAGAAAATAACCAATAAAGAAAAAGAGGATAAACTACGAGAAGAAGAAACTTTAAGAGTCCACGCAGCTGAAGATGAAGCTCGAAGAATTCAAGAAGGAGAAAGGATCAGATTAGAGGGAATTTCCAAATAGGAAGAAGATGACAAACTGAGAAGGGAACAGGAGAAAAAAACACAAAGAAAAGAAGAAGAAGAAAAGAAATCCAAAGAAGATGCTAACCCTAAAAGCCCAAATATACAAGAATTGGATATGAGTTCCCCCATAAGAGACCTCCCACTTGTCCCTTTTACACCATCCAAGAGTAGTATGGTGTCCCAATGGGATAAGTTTACTTATAACAAGTAAAGGAAATCCATTTTCAAAGAAACGGTGACCAGAATGAAGAGGCCTTTTCAACCAGATATTGTCACCAGGCATGAAACCACAGTCATGCAAGGTACCCAACATGCGCACAAACTTATGGCATCTATTTCTGTGGCCTCTGTTCTAGCAACCACCGACAATGTCGGCATATTAGCAGACAAGTTAGAATCGGAGAAGGAGAGGGCCCACCATCTGTAGGAAACTCTGGTCAAAGAGCAGAATTATTCAAATTTGATGGTTGAGAAATGTGACACCCTTGTGTTAGAGAAGGGAGAACTTAACAGGAGATTTCAACATCTAGAAGCTAAAAAGAGAGCTTTGGTGATACAAATGAGAACTTTGGAGACAGAGAAGAGAGATCTAGAAAGACACAACCTACAGTTGGAGTCCGAGAAATTTGATACTGCTCAACAGATCAATGACCTAAAGGAGAACATTGAGAAGCTGGAAGAAAAGGAAGAATTGCTAGAACAACAATTACAACTCGCAACCAGCAAGGTTGGAGACCTGGGATCCTTTCATGAGCAGAATTGTGAAATTATGAAAAGGACACACGAGATTCAAGAGCTCATAACAGAGGAAATTTGCAAGTTAAAGGAATTGGTGGCCAGAATCAAAGAAATAAATGCTGAGGCCACTATGCATAGGAGAAAATATGTACGTATTATTGAGGACATTAGGAGGGAAATGGAATGGAGAGAAGGAAGGTCAGGATTCCCAGAAAGACTCCCTCTTAAGTCCATCGCCGGTTTCAAAGCAGATATCTGCCTCTTGGGGTTTTTCCAGAATTATGGAGTGAAGTTGAATGAAGTGGCCATGGTCATGCTTAAACAGTGTGGGAATTTGTATTTGAAAATACGAGCCACCCAAGAAAATTGCCAGGTGAAAATGCCCCAAACTATAAAGGAGTTTCCAGACAAAGCCCAACGTTTGTCTGATCTAAGGGATGGGTTAAATGCTGAAATGGATTATGTAAGGAAGATAGATGCTTTGACCACAGAAGACCTTCACGATTGGATTGGCCAGGCTACAATTCGCGGACATCTCCTAAATGAAAGTCTCCAAGTTACAACAGTAGAAGTCGCTAATCTTGAAGAAGAGATGGCTAAGCATGAAGTTTCTCTGAAAACCATGCTTCCCCTTGATGCAAACAATATCATAAAAGAAACCAGTCTCTGGGTGAAGCATATAGTAGAAGCAGACAGGGTACTAATAGCAGGAACACATCAAGTAACAGCAGGAGGAGCAGAGGCATCAGTTTCAGTGGAATTACCAGCAGCACTAGTGGCGCAAGCCCCAATAGGAGTATTGGCTTTAGCAGAAACGCCCAAGTCAGCAAAGGCATCAGTTCATAAATAATCCACCTTTGTCTTATTTTTTGATTTGCAACCAACGTGTCTTCCTTCAGTGTTCGTATGTGTTAGTTATTAAAATGACATTTGGACTTCTGTCACGTTCATTTTTGTAATATTTCTGGGCTTTTATTCTTTTGTGACATGGACACTACAAGACAAATTAGAGGAATGTGGACGGTTAGGGTATCGGTGGCAGCTCTTGGAGTATTTTGTAAAGATATATATAGCCGAGTAGAATAGAATGAAAGGACTTTTGGCAGGTGAAATAATTTCTTCTTGTGTATGAGAACTACTTTAGTTACATGAATAGAGAAATGATTTGGACTTGTGGAAGATGGTGCATTGTTTTGCTTTGAGTTGTGATGAATAATTGCTGAACTATTTCGACAGTTTCTATATACATTCAGTGAGATCTTTCCTGGCTTATGTGAATTGATTCTATGCTGTGAATGATTTTACTTCTTGGAAAAATTTCTGTACCTTATGAGTGATGGAATGTTTTAATATAATCAAAGCTATCTTTGATATCATTTATATTCTGCTGAAAATGCTTTTATGGGATTAAATGGCTATCTGTTTCAATCTTTAAGGGTTACTTTCAGTTTATTGCTCATAATTTAAAGTGCTGATCCTTGCAAGGATAGGTTAATTTAGTTTTGAATAGCTTAGAACATATTGGTTTAATGCATGCATTTAATTTAGGGAATATGCATATCATCTTAAATATAAAATATATAAACGATGGATCGGGCCGCAACCGATAAAATAAACAAATCTTTAAAAAACTCACACGGTAGCCAGACTGTTAACCGGACGGATTCCCTACACCAAACAATGGGCAATCTAATTGGGATCGCTTACTGGGGAGAATCCCTTGCTAATTGATGCTACGATTTTCGAGGCATCAACAAAGTACTTTTTCGTAAATTTTAGTCTCCTCACCAGAAAAAGGATAAAACAATGTGAGATATAAATCTTCTATACATGATTAACTAGAGTGCTCATTTTTTCCTAAATAGTCTCATTGGTCCAAAAAAGGGGTAAACTATCACCAAAAAGATGACCTTTCCAATACTTTTACAAGCGTGAAAGAATCAAGTTTGCTGGAAAACGTTTCCTATTTAGGGATTCTGAAAAGAGCTTAAAGGAGAACTCCAGGGGGGTTCCTTTTTAATAGGAGTTTTACGAGCCCGAAAAAGAGATAAAAGATAACTCGGTGACTTATTCTCAAGTATTTGTGAGCACGAGAAAGAACTAAGACTCAACTCGATACATTTAATACTTAGTTTTAATGAGCGCGATAATAGTATCAAAAACACTCTAAGAGCTTTTCACACTTGATAAAGATCATTACAATTCAACAATAGTTTCCTCCATAGCCAAAACATCGCTTTCCTCCACCTGCAAGCTTCAGGAACAAAGTTAAGATTCATCACAAGGTTTCAAAACACTAAAACGGGATCGAATATAGTAAATGTTGATGTATATGTAACTTCGGATTGTATTTCACCTATGTATATTGTACTCCTATAGAGATGGTATTATTCCTCTATACGAAAGTGTTGTCATTTGTATTGACAAGTGTCTCAAGTGTCGTAACTTGCTGTGATGGGTTATTAGACCACCAAGTGTGGGGTCAGCCCTGATTAATGTAATCACGAGTTATTAGACTCTTCTAGAGAAGTCGGCCTTGATAGTTTATTAGGCAAGTCAGGAAAAATATAAATAGAGTGCGGGAGCACTCTATTTGATCATCTCATTATTCAATTCTACACTACTCGGAAAGTGGTGCACTAGTGAGGAAGGAGGAGTAGCTGCTAGGAGAAGACTATCTCTTGTACTTGGGTTGTATCATTGCTCTTTCTATCTCTGAGGAAGTTGTGGGGTTTTTCACCTTTATGGTTTTCCCCAGTGAAACTCTGTGTGTCTATTGTCTCATGTGATTGTTTGGTGTGATTGATATGCATTGTTATACTTGATATGCTGTACATGTTATTCTCTCAGTAAAGATCCTAGAGTATATTGAATTAATGCTAAAAAATTAACATGGTATCAGAGCTAACTTGAGAAGAAGACACTGTGTAGTTGCGAAAACTGAGGTTTCTTGTTTATTGGGTTTCTCTCCACAGATTTTGGAAAGGCAGTAAGGTAGATTGAATCTACTCAGCAAGGTGCATCTTTTTGTCCAATTAGAATTCAATTCTGGGCACTTTTATTTTTGGCCCTAAAACTTAGGGTTTCCACAAAAATAGGAATTTTTGAAATATGAGGACATAGCTGGAAGCTCCTTGGGAAAATCAAAGTTTAGAGCTTTGGATCAAACTTTTTGGTTGGGTGAAGCTCCGGGAAACTCAAACCCTAATTCAGGGTCCTCCAAGTGAATCCAGGAAGACTAAAAGCCATTTCTGAAGGGTGAAACTTTGCAATTTTCAATTTCTGAATATACTAGGCTGATCAGCTCATCAAGGCGCATCTTTCTATCCTTTCAGAAAGTTGAAATTCACATTTTGAATTTTTAGGGTTTCTCTGACAAACCCTAATCCAGGACCAGATCCAGTTTTCAGCAAATCAAGTGGTAAGACCTAAATCTTTTCTATTTCCATTTGAAGTACTCTTTAAAGATGTCTCACCACACCAAGCTTGAGGATAAGCTTGAAGGGGATGATAAATTTCGATCATGGAAGTATAGGATTGGGTTAATCCTGGAAGAAAATGAATTGGACACTTACATAAGTGAAGAGGTCCCTATCCCAGAGGAAGAAGAGGCTAAGGCATTACACAAAAGGAATTTGGTCAAGGCTAAGAGGATCATTGTTGATTCTATCAAAGACCATCTCATACCACATGTGTCATCTCTAAAGACACCAAAGGAGATGTTTGATTCCTTGACCAAGCTATTCTAAGGGAAGAACAAAAATCGGAAGATGACCTTGAGGAATCAATTGAAGAATGTCAATATCCAGAATGCAGAGACTATGTAGTCTTATTTCTCAAGGGTCTCCCAGATAAAAGAACAACTTGAAGCTGTGGGAGAAGACATAGAAAATGGATAAGTGGTAATGACCACTCTTAATGGCCTTCCTAGGTCATGGGATTCCTTCATCCAAGGAATTTGTGCTAGGAAGAAACTTATCACATTCAGTAGGCTGTGGGAAGAATGCTCACAGGAAGAAGATTGAATTGTAACTCGAGAAGAGAAGATGGGGAATGAAGACCAAGTTCTCACAACACACTCCAAAATTCACGGTGACAAAAAGACTCACCATCATGGCAAGAAAGAAAGACATCACCATCATAATCAGAGGGGTAGTCCCAGACCTCGAAGAAACATGTCCTATGTCTGTTGCTATACATGTGATGAAAAGGGACACTATTCCAGAGGCTGTCCCAGAAATAAGAAAGATGGTTCTCACAAGAAGAAGAACATCAAAAGAAGACATCATGCTCATACTGCAGAGGATGATGAACCTCCCAGGAAGAGGGCTAGAGAAGATAGTGAAGATTTTTCAAGTGATGAAGAATATGTTTTGATTTCTGCTCTCACTGGAACCATTACTCATGGAAGTAATGATTGGCTTATAGATAGTGGGGCTTCCAAACACATCATAGGATTCAAGCAATCCTTTATGAACTTATCTGAACATGAATCACCCCACAAGGTGAAACTTGGGGATGACTACCAATATCCAATAAAAGGAAGTGTTGAAGCCTTCTATAAGCTAGACTCTGGAAAGTCTATGAAGATGAAAGATGTACTATATGTTCCAAGTCTCAAGAAGAACCTACTCTCCATATATGCATTAGATGCAAAAGGCATGAGGGTTGCATTTGTAGATGGCCAAGTCCTAATGTGGCCAAAGGGCAAGACTATAGATGATGCAGTGGTGATTAGAGAGCAAGAGGGAGGATTATACAAATTGAAGGGCCAACCAGAACAAGCCATGGTCCATGATTCAGTAGAGCCAAGTGACTTTGGCATAGAAGGATTGCACACATGCATTATAGGGCATTACCTATTGCAAACAAAGTAGTTGAAGGTATTCCTAAAATCCAGTCAAAGTATGAAGATGTTTGCAAAGGATTTGCAAAAGGAAAGAACACAAAGAAGGCAATCACAAGCAAGTAAGGAAAAATGAATTATCCACTCCGATGTATGTAGTCCGATGTCATCCAGTTCTCTGAGTGGGTATGTATACAATGGTTCCTTTATTTATGATTTCTCTAGGAAGACTTGGGATTTATTTCTTGAAGAACAAAGATGAAGTATTCAGCAAATTCAAGGAATTCAAGGCCTTGATAGAAAACCACACTGAAAAGAAGTTCAAGACATTTATATCTGACAATGGTGGAAAATTCACTTCAGCAGACTTCAAAGTGCTATGCAGTGATTTAGGGATTAAGAGGGAGTTCACCACTCCTTACAATTCACAACAGAAAGGAGTAGAAGAAGTTACTTCAGAATAGGACTCCAGCAGCTCCTGTAAGGAAGCAAAGATTCAGAGGGAGTTCACCCAACAAACAAACAAAGATAAGTATTTGAATTGTCAATTCTTGCATATTCGATTGTTTAAATAATATTGTTTAATGATGTATATACTTATGTTCCTAGACTTAGGTTGTGTATTATGCATATTTGAATAGTTGCATTGATGAACAATATACTACTAATATACATGGGTAAGTGGCCTATGGCACTGTACAACATTTCATTGCTACTTATCTAGAATGAAACCTCTTTGCTGACATGTTGGGAGTAGTGCAAACTCTTAACAATGTTTTGGTAGATATTGGAAGGCATCTAGAAAGTTATGGGATATGGATAAATGTTGTATTGAAGCATTGGCTAAAATAATTGCATGATTGTATGACATATTTCTTTATGTGTAAGAATTTGTTCTGAAAGCTATGAGATGTTTCTAATCATGCAAATTAACTTGTTTTGTAGGAAATATCGTATACGAGCACCTACAAAAGAAGGACTACAACATTTGTTCCAGCAACAAAGTTATCTATTGAAGATATTGAAGATATTGAAGTTCCTAGGATCCAGGAAGAATGCCATGGTCGAGGAATACCAGTCGATCATGAAGAATGATGTTTGGGATGTAGTCCCAAGAATAGATGGGAAGTCTGTTGTGACTTCCAAGTGGATCTATAAGGTCAATCATGCTGCAGATGGAAGCATAGAGAAATATAAAGCAAGGTTTGTAGCTCGTGGCTTCTTCCAGAAAGAAGGGATTGATTATGAAGAGACTTTTTCTCTTGTGGCCAGATAAACTTCCATTAGATTAGTACTTGCTCTGGCAGCAGTAATGAAATGGAAGGTACACCAGATGGATGTTAAGACAACTTTCTTGAATGGTGTAGTTGAAGAGGAAGTGTATGTGGAGCAGCCACTCGGGTTTGAGACACATGACCGAGAGTCACATGTGTGCAAACTAAAGAAAGCCCTATATGGTTTGAAACAGGCACGTAGGACCTGGTATGGTAGGATAGATGTCTTCCTATCTAGTTTGGGCTTTACTAAGAGTAAAGCGGATTTCAACCTTTACTACAAGGTTGAGGAAGGAAATCTAGTGATACTACTATTGTATGTGGATGACTTGTTTGTTACAAGTGAGGATAGATTGATTGCTGATACGAAGAGGAAGCTTGATACTGAGTTCGAGATAAAGGACTTGGGTGTGATGCACTACTTTCTAGATATGGAGGTGTGGCAGAGCACAGATGGAATCTTCTTTGGACAAGGGAAGCATGTAGTAGAGATCCTGAAGAGGTTCGGGATGATGGACTGCAAGGCCATGGCCACACCTATGGCATCGAACCTGAAGCTTCTATGTGATGCTTCATCTGAGCCGGTTGATGCCACGATGTATCGTTAGATGATTGTGTCCTTAATGTACCTGACGAATACAAGACCAGATATCTGCTTTGCGGTGAACACCTTGAGCCAGTACTTGACAGATCCGAGACATGTTCACCTAATAGCTGCAAAGCAAATTTTGAGGTACTTGAAGGGTACAGTTGATTATGGGCTCAAGTATGAGGTGAATCAAAAGTTTAACCTGGAGGGTTATGTTGATTTGGATTGGGAAAGAAGTGCCATTGATTGAAAGAGCACTTCGGGGTGTTGCTTCAGTATGGGATCCGGTATGATCTCTTGGTTTAGTAGGAAGCAGTCTTGTGTGGCACTGAGTACAGCTGAAGGGGAGTATGTCGCACCTTGTTCGGCTAGTTGTGAGGCAGTATGGCTGGGGAAGCTACTGTCTGATTTGTTTGATCTCCAGCTGAGTGCTACTTGTATATATTGCGACAACCAGAGTTGTGTGAAGTTGTCGGAGAACCCCGTGTTCCATGACAAGTCAAAGCACATTGAGATAAAGTATCACTATATCAGGGATATGGTGCAGAGAGGAGCAGTGAAGCTCCTGTATGTTGCGATGGATGAGCAGATAGTCAATGTGTTGACCAAGCCACTGGCCAGAGTGAAGTTTGAATACTTTAGAGGGAGACCTGGTGTACTTCAGATCGAGATACCTTCCAAGGGGAAGTGATGAGTCCGGAGACACAGATGCACACGATCCATTCTCACATAGTGGTAGGAAAGTCCTCCTATGGTGTAGATGTAAGGGCTGGGGCCATTCTTACATGGTGGTAGGAAAGTCCTCCCATGGTAAGATGTAAGGGCTGGGGCCATTCTTACATGGTGGTAGGAAATTTCTCCCATGGTAAGATGTAAGTGCTGGGCGTGGCTTTTATGACATGGTTAGAGGAAAGTCCTTCCATGGTTGTGATGTAATTGCCGAGCTTTTTCGACATGGACAGAGGAAATTCCTTCCATGGTCGTGATGTAATTGCTGTAGCCGTTCCGACATGGTCATAGGAAAGTCCTTCCATGGTCATCGATGTAAGTGCTGTGAGCCTTTCCTAGATGGTCAGAGGAAATTCCTTCCATGCTGGTGAGTGTAAGTGTTGTATGTGTGCATCTGGATTGTGCTTCGTGGACGATGACGATGATCTGAAGATGATGATGTGACAGTATGGTACATAGGTTTTGCAGAGGCATATGATCAGTCCTGAAATTCTCTTGCAGGTTTTTGCAGAGGGAGAGTAACCAATCCTGGGAGATCTTGCAGGTTTTACAGAGGCAGTGTAATCAGTTCTGAGGTGTACCTACTTAATGGCTTGCTCGCAGAGATGTTGAAGGCCTACATGGAGGCTAGGCCTACATCCAGCATGAAAAAGGGCTAGCTCTGTAGATGATGAAGACCTGCAGGTGGTGGGCCTACATCCAGTATGAAAAAGGATTGGATCTATAGAACTTCCTATGACGAGTAGATTGGATATTAATTGAGATAGTAGCAACAGTGATGATGACGATGATTCGATGACGATGATCCAGTGACAATGATCCATAGAAGAAGACTTGTGCTAGCAGATCTTTGTCGAGAAATACCTTCCTAGTTAAGAGGGAGTGTTGATGTATATGTAACTTCGGAATGTATTTCACCTATGTATATTGTACTCCTATAGAGATGGTATTATTCCTCTATTTGGAAGTGTCGTCATTTGTATTGGCAAGTGTCACAAGTGTCGTAACTTGCTGTGATGGGTTATTAGACCACCAAGTGTGGGGTCGGCCCTGATTAATGTAACCACGGGTTATTAGACTCTTCTAGAGAAGTCGTCCCTGCTAGTTTATTAGGCAAGTCAGGATAAGTATAAATAGAGTGCGGGAGCACTCTATTTGATCATCTCATTATTCACTTCTACACTACTCGGAAAGTGGCGCACTAATGAGGAAGGAGGAGTAGCTGCTAGGAGAAGACTATCTCTTGTACTTGGGTTGTATCATTGCTCTTTCTATCTCTGAGGAAGTTGTGGGGTTTTTCACCTTTATGGTTTTTCCTAGTGAAACTCTGTGTGTCTATTGTCTTATGTGATTGCTTGGTGTGAATGATATGCATTGTTATACTTGATATGATGTACATGTTATTCTCTCAGTAAAGATCCTAGAGTATATTGAATTAATGCTAAAAAATTAATAGTAAAAAACCCATGAAATAACAAATATAAAAAAAGGGAATATTCCATTTTGAAATAAAAGGAGTGAATAGTAAAAAATATTTACCATTTCATTTTTACCAAGTTGAGAAAGTGAGAAAAACCCTCTTTGAAGCTCGATCTTGTGGTGATGATTGTGGGAGCCTTGGTCAGTCATTCAACCTCCCGTCAGTTCGAGGTAACTCTAAACTTTCTTCCCTTTGAATTGATGGTTAAAAATTTGTTTTTAATGCATCTTTTAGGTTTTTTTCGAACTCATTCCATAGGGGGAATAGCGTGTTAAAATTCAATATGCTAAGACAGAAAATAGCAGCATTACATTCCATTTCACAATAATAGCATATACAGGATCACTGAAGAAACAACAAGCATAGCATAAACACAAGAGACAGAGATTTATCCTAGGAAACCCTCATGGGGTAGAAAACCCAGCAAAGATTCCTCAATATAGATGACTAGCAATATACAAAGATGAAACCCTGAGATATGATCTCCTCCTCCACAATAGCAGACCTCTCCTCCACAAGTGCGCTATCCTCAAGTGTGTGTGTGTCAAATGAGGAACACACCTCCTCTATTTATACACTACTTTGATATGTATTTTACACAAGTACATGTAGGCTCGTATTTAACCATTAGGTTAAATACCCCATTATAACTGACTGGGCTGACCCCCACATGGTGGGTCTAATAACCCTAGTTACCACAACCAACTTGGAGGAATAAACATCTCCAGATTTATAGTATAATCACATCGGAGGTATGAAACATCTCCGAAATAGATAATATACAAATATAATATTCTTTGAAGTTACAATATTTCAACACTCCCCCTTAACGAGAAGGATATTATAACAGTATCTGCAGGAGCAAGGAGTCATCAACATCATACATGATACATCTATATATCATCGGAAGCTTTCTTCAGTTCATCATCATCAGTAACTTAACTAGTTACTGGAACATCGATATCACTCGATCATCAGCATCGATATCATCACTATCATCAGTATCATCATCACACGATCAACATCGTCATCATACGATCAATAGCATCGTCATCACATGATCAGTAGCATCGTCACCACACGATCAGCATCATCATCATACGATCAGCATCGTCATCACACGATCAGTCACATCGTCATCACACAATCAGTAGCATCGTCACCACACGATCAGCATCATCATCGTACGATCAGCATTGTCATCACACGATCAGTCGCATCGTCATCACACGATCAGCAGCATCGTCATCACACGATCAGTAGCATCATCATCACATGATCAGCAGCATCGTCATCACACGATTAGCAGCATCATCATCACACGATCAACAACATCGTCATCACACGATCAGCAGCATCATCATCACACGATCAGCAGCATCATCATCACACGATCAGCAGCATCGTCATCACTCGATCATATTACAGGATGATCAATCCTTATCTCTTTTAAGACAAGTCTCATGTCTAGGGACACTTCAATCCCGACCACAGTGCCAGTCCTCTTTCATACTGGATGTGTCACATCTACAGAGCCAGCCCTGTTTCATGCTGGATGTATCACATCTACAGAGTAGCCCTGTTTCATGCTGGATGTATCACAAATACAGAGCCAGCCCTGTTTCATGCTGGATGTATCACAACTACAGAGCCAGCCCTGTTTCATGCTGGATGTATCACAACTACAGAGCCAGCCCTGTTTCATGCTGGATGTATCACAACTACAGAGCCAGCCCTGTTTCATGCTGGATGTATCACAACTACAGAGCCAGCCCTGTTTCATGCTGGATGTATCACAACTACAGAGCCAGCCCTGTTTCATGCTGGATGTAACCTAGAGCAATTCTAGGATTTGTCACGTACATTTTGAACTGAGGTCCAGGGATGATCCAGTCCTATCGTGTACCTTTTGAACCGAAGTCCAGGGAAGATCCAGTCCTATTGTTCAGTTATCGGAGACCTCATGTCTACGACTCTTCTTTAGGACTGAAGTCCGGGAATGATCCAATCCCCTCATATGTTCACTAAGAACTTCATTTTCGAAGACATACATCTACGGCTCTTCTTTCGGACTGAAGTCCAGGAATGATCCAATCCCTTCACATGTTCACCAAGAACTTCATTTTCGAAGACATACGTCTACGGCTCTTCTTTCGGACTGAAGTCTAGGAATGATCCAATCCCTTCACATGTTCACCAAGAACTTCATTTTCGAAGACATACGTCTACGGCTCTTCTTTCGGACTAAAGTCCAGGAATGATCCAATCCCTTCACATGTTCACCAAGAACTTCATTTTCGAAGACATACGTCTACGGCTCTTCTTTCGGACTGAAGTCTAGGAATGATCCAATCCCTTCACATGTTGTATACCAAAAACATGTATCCTCATCACCAAAAACATGTATCACCAAAACATGTATCATCAAAACATATATCATCAAAACATGTATAATCATCATCAAAACATGTATCATCATCATCAAAACATGTATCATCAAAACATGTATCATCATCATCAAAACATGTATCATCATCATCAAAACATGTATCATCATCATCAAAATATAAGAGTCCTAAATCTAAATAATTAAATGCAGTAAAAAGTAACCTCATCATTGATGAGACAGACTAGTTATCAGATACTATGCTACTCCCCCTTTCGAGGAGAGTTCTTTTGAACTATACTAAGCTTGTCTCGAAAGTATTCAAACTTCACTCGAGACAGAGGTTTAGTCAAGATAACAGCAAACTGATCCTCAGTACTTATATATACGAGCTTGATAGCTCCTCTTTGCACCATATCTCGTATATAGAAGTATCGGATCTCTATGTGTTTTGACTTATCGTGGAACACATGATTTTCAGTCATCTTAATGCAGCTTTGAATGTCACACATAATCATAGTGGAATTCATTTCTAAGTCAAACACTCCATATAATAGCTTTTGAAGCCACACTGCTTCACAGCTGGCAGAGCAGACAGCTATATATTCTGCTTCAGTAGTACTGAGAGCCACACTAGATTGTTACTTGCTAAACCATGAGATCATGGTAGATTCAAGACTATAACATCCACCTGATGTACTCTTTCTGTCTGAGACACTTCCTGCCCAATCAGATTTTGAGTAACCATGTAATCGGAGTTCAAGACCTCCAATATATTATAGACCAAAATCTAATGTACCTTTTAGGTACCTCACTACATGCTTTGTAGTTATTAAGTGAACCTTTCTAGGTTCTACTAGATACTGACTTAGGGTATTTACAACAAAGCATATATCTGGCCTAGTATTTGTTAAATACGTCAATGACTTAATGATTTGTCTATAAATAGGGTTAGGTCCACTAAATACGATGAGTCATTAACTAACAACTTCAAGTTGGAGTCCATGGGAGTGGCCATGGCTTTATACTCCAACACATCAAATCCTTTTTAGAAACTTCACAGCATACTTACCTTGAAATAAAATATTCCTTTTGGATATTGCCATACTTCTAGACCTAAGAAGTAGTGCATTAATCCGATATCTTTCATTTTCATTTCTGCAGCCATTTTCATGACCTGTTTCTCATTCCTTGTCAGAAAGAGATAATCGTCATACAATAATGGTATGAAAGGTTCATCATCCACAACCTTAAGGTAAAGGTTAGGAACAACTTTACTTCTGGTAAAGCCCAAGCTTTGTCATGAAGCTGTCAATTGTCCATTATTCACACTCAGCATTGAATGATCTTCTGCTTATCTATCTGTGCCATCTCTCGTCAGATGGGTCTACTAATATGAGCCTCAAAATCATTCGAACTCTGTGGTGAGTTCCTTCTTGCATCCATGTCATATGTGTATAGAACCCATATTCAACCTTGTAGCAAAGGTTGAGATCCACATCACCCATGATGATCATTAAGCTCATGAATTGACTACCGATCCTGGGAACCCATACAGAACCTGATTACATTATTAAGAGAATGGTCTCATCTAGTCCCTTGGAGTAAAACATCTCATCATGATTCTCTTCCTCTTTCTAAGAGAATCTCTTAACCACAAGCTTTCTATAGTGTGTTTGATTTGTAAATCTTTTGTTGAACATCCATCGCTTGTTCAGAGCTCATCATTCATCGTGATCTTTCCTACAAATCAAAATTAAGTACATGATTAGTAATACTTCATAATCATCAAATCATATTGACATGATAACCTATTATGCATACAGATATCATTTACATAGTTATGCAACTATTTTGACCAATACTTTGGCACAACACTTTCCCATATCCTGTATGCATACAGTGGCTATCTAGATGCCTTCCATCTCTACCAAAACATACTATCGAGAGTTTGCACAGCTCTCGGCATGTCAGCAAAGAGGTTTCATTCTAGACAAGCAACAATGTAATGTTTGTCCAACTTACCAATCATATGCACATTAGTAGTATACTGTTCAATGCTCTATGAATGTTTACACTCAGCATTATATATTCTAGGAATACAAATATGCATACAACCTATTACAGGCAATATCATTACTATTTCAAATAACAACTCAAATACTTATCTTTTATGTTTGTGTGGTTGCCTCCCGCTTGATCTTCTGTATGTCTTTTGAACCTCTATTCATTCTGTACCACTGTGCATGCTCAAGAGTCATCCTCACAAACATATACTCATTAGTATATTCTAAATGCTATCAAAACATTATAGTACTAAATAATCTTGAAAATGTATAGTCATGATTATAGTTAATAAACATTAGTATTCAAGATTTCAGGGAAGTCTTCTTTTACTCATGCATATCATCAATCAAGATAAAAGATATAATATGCATAATCCCTTGATTACTAACTTTATGAATAAGCATAACCAATCATTCCAAGTATACTTATATAAGGGATCCTAACACAAGGTAAGATTCATGGGAAACATACCTGGATTAGTATACCTACTTGGTTATGTGCAACATACCTAAACAATCTCTTCAATGATTTAGAGATCCTGAGCTAGAACCTGCATGTCTCATAGGTTAAGCATAATATAACAAAGTCATACATACCTCATAAGTAGAACAAAGATTGTGGATGAGTCCTTGTCTTCATGTTTTCATGGTCATGGAACCTGATTTGTCTTTTGTGATGTACCTGTATCTTGTTAGCAGACAACATCAACCTCACACAACATCATAATGCATTAGTACAATCATAAGTGTCAACACCCTAACCAATGAATATCTTCTATCATGCATTCATAATTTTGTTAAGGTGATACAACAAATCTAAAATCAAGATTGTACTAACCGTAATAACATGAAGACAAACATACCATAAACTTAATCATGAACAAATATCAAAACATACCTCGATGAGTCATACCTATCGAGATCGCTTGTAATCTCCTTATGTAAAGCCTTAGCCTCATCTCCCTCTGAAATAGGAACTCCTTCACTTATGCAGGTGACCAATCCATCTTCTTCTAGGATTAACCCTATCCACTTGATTTGCAAGAACTGGACCTGGAGCTAGATATGGGTTTGTCAGAGAAACCCCAAAAATTCAAACTTTGAATTTCAAACTTCCGAAAGGATAGAAATATGCGCCTTGATGAGCTGATCAAATTGATATATTCAGAATTTGAAAACTGCAAAGTTTCACTCCTCAATTTTGCCTTTGAAACTTCCGGATTCACTGGACGTGACCCTGAACTGGGGTTTGATGAATCCCACTCTTCTGCCCAATCAAAATGTTTGATCCAAATCTCTAAGCTTCTATTTTTCCGAGGAGCTTCCAGCCATGGTCACAGATTTCAAAAATTCCCATTTTTGCAGAAGCCCTAATTTTCCACTTTTCTGATCAAAGTCCCGAACTAGGGTTTGATCAAGCCCGGCCTTCTGCCCAACCAAAAAATCTGATATTGGTCTGTAAATTTCTATTTTGATGAGTAGCATTCAGCCGTGGTCTCTGTTTACAAAAATTCCAACTTTCTTCAAAGCCCTAAATTCCGGAAGCCATGAATGAAGGTACTCAAAAATAATTCTGTTTTGACAGAAATATGTACCTGATTGTTTCTGGTGTAACTCCAAACTTTTCAATCCATAGGGTCTGAAATTTTTTTCTGAGATAGCCTGACCTGTTATCTTTCCATCCTAATAGGTCTGACCTCAATTGGATTCTCTGAGAGAGAGTTATGTCAAATGTCGCAACGTGACTTGTTTTGGGATAAAACAGAAGAGTGAACTTGTACGGCGTTCCACGTGTCACTGTTTGAACTTCGGCCTCTGAAAAACTTTTCTGAGGTAGCTCGGCCTGTTATCTTTACATCCTGATAGGTCTGACCTCAATTGGACTCTCTGAGAGAGAGTTATGCCAAGTGTCGCAACATGACCTGTTTTCGGATAATACAGGAGAGAGAACTTGTACGGATTGCCACGTGTCACTGGTTCAACTTCTATCTCTGAAAAAGCTTTCTAAGATAGTACAGACTGTGTACTACCTGTCACTTTTTACGAAATTTCATTTGGAGCTTCTTATCCCAAGATATGACCTTTTTCCCAAGGTCACCTGATTTTGACTCAGATCTAGAAGAGGCAGAAACCCTATATTGTACAGATCATAAATGACAAAGTACAACGAATTAGAGGTTGTCCTTTGGAAACAAGGTACCTGGAGATTTAATATTTGTCATGTAACAATTTCAGATCCGAAAACTTTGCCAAAACGGATTTATAGCGAAAGTTCTACGATGACTGGTTTTTGCTATGTAAAACCCTAACCTTCAAATTGTCGTAAGTAAAGCAAGTGTTGTTAGTGCCATACCTTGTCTTCCTTCAGGTTAGCTCTGATACCATGTTAAAATTCAATATGCTAAGACAGAAAATAGCAGCATTACATTCCATTTCACAATAATAGCATATACAGGATCACTGAAGAAACAACAAGCATAGCATAAACACAAAAGACAGAGATTTATCCTGGGAAACCCTCATGGGGTAGAAAACCCAGCAAAGCTTCCTCAATATAGATGACCAGCAATATACAAAGATGAAACCCTGAGATATGATCTCGTCCTCCACAATAGCAGACCTCTCCTCCACAAGTGTGCTATCCTCAAGTGTGTGTGTGTCAAATGAGGAACACACCTCCTCTATTTATACACTACTTTGATATGTATTTTACACAAGTACATGTAGGCTCGTATTTAACCATTAGGTTAAATACCCCATTATAACTGACTGGGCCGACCCCCACATGGTGGGTCTAATAACCCTAGTTACCACAACCAACTTGGAGGAATAAACATCTCCGGATTTATAGTATAATCACATCGGAGGTATGGAACATCTCCGAAATAAATAATGTACAAATATAATATTCTTTGAAGTTACAATATTTCAACATAGCGCGCCTTGGGTGAAGCGCTTTCCTTTTTTGGGAAGTGCGTCACTCAGGGGTGACACGCCTTCCCCATGGGATAAGCATGTCATTGATGCCCTATCTGCAAAGTCGGGGTGCGTCAGCACAAGTTAGCCTATGAGATTTTGAATGGGTCCCCAAAACAATCTTTAAGGAAATTAAAAGGACTTGATGCTTATTATTTTGATGTTTATACAGGGTTTAGCCATCAAAATGGTGTATTGGAAAGAACGTGAGCACGAATTGGAGGATGTGAAAGCTACAAATGATCCTCACTTTGTTAATGATTTGAGGGAGTGTGGGTTGCTCGAATTCTTTCATGAACAGGGAATGAGAGCCCAAATACAATTGTTGGAATATTTGATTCGATTATGGGATCTAGACTAACATTAATTCAGAGTTGGAACACATACCCTCACTTTGGACATCGAGGACATATAATTTTTGATAGGATTATCTAGGCATGGGGCCTCGGTGTCACTATCTGGACTTAGGGGTAGTGATCAATCCACTGAGAACCTCATAGCACAGTTCTGCACTCCAGGCACATAGATATTGGGTGGGAAAATTCCTATAAAAAATGTGAGAGATCTTCCCTTGAGGATTGTATTGTTTACTATCGAGTGGGTGGTGGGAAGTAGGGCCCCACATTAGGCCAACTATGTAAAGACAATATGGTGACAGGTTTTCCAATGGTATCTTGCAGGGATGGTGTTTGTTCCGGTTGTGTACTCGAAAAACATTATCGGGACAGTTTTGACAAACGTGCCTCTTGGCACGCCTCGGTTCCCTTGGAGCTTGTGCATAGTGACTTGTGTGGTCCTCTTACATCTGCTTCCTTTTCTGGTTTCAAATATTTCTTAACTTTCATTGATGGTTACACCAGACGCACTTGGGTTTATTTCCTAAAACTTAAGAGAGAAGTATTTAACATGTTCTTGGTCTACAAGGCCCTTGTTGAAAAACAATCTGGTCATCAAATTATTAAGTTAAGATCTGACAATGGAGGAAAATATGTTAACAAAAAGTTCACTACTTTCTGCACTGAACAAGGAATCCAACAATAGCACACTATTCCATATACACCACAACAAAATGGTGTAGTTGAGCGGAAGAACCGCACTTTAAAAGAAATGGCTAATTATATGATCCAATCTAAGGGACTAAGTCTTCAATTTTGGGTTGAAGCCATTAATTGTGCAAATTAAATAGTTAATCGCACCCCCACTAAAGGATTACAAGGTATAACACCGGAAGAAGCATGGAGTAAAACTAAACCTGATGTAAGTCACTTCCGTGTGTTTGGTAGTGAAGCATGGGCTCACATTCTGGATGAAAAACGGAAAGCATTGCAGCCTAAAAGTGAAAAGTGCATATTTGTTGGATATTCTGAAGATGTAAAAGGTTATAGACTTCTTCAACTACATTCTCATGATATAATCATTAGAAGAGATGTTAAATTTGATGAAAATCTCTTGGCCTGCGATCCTAACTCAGCGATTGTGCCATATTTGGCCTGCGAGCCTAATTCAGCTTTTGTGCCTTCTTCTTCTTCTTCCAACTTCCTTGACAGGTTTCCAACTCCAGTTTCTGATGATGATAGTGAGGATGAAAATCCACCTCCGCCTGCTCATGTTCCTCCAGTTGCACCAACACAAGTGCTTCCTCGATGGGTCCGTTCAACATGTGAAGCAGCTGGTGATCTTGCCGATGATCCTAGAGATCAACGTCGAACACGTTCTCAGTTTCAACAAACCTCTTCTCTTTTGACTCAAGTTTCCGAGAATCATGATCCAGAAACTTTTGCAGAAGCTTCAAGGAATCCAGATTGGGATGCATCCATGGATGAAGAATATCGTTCCTTAATGGCGAACGATACTTGGGATCTTGTACCTCTTTCAAAAGGAAGAAAACTTGTTAGATGTAAATGGGTCTACAGAACTAAGTATGCATCATATGGAAATGTTGAAAGACTTAAGGCAAGGTTAGTTGCCAAAGGTTTTCCCCAAGTTGAAGGGATTGACTACAATGAAACCTTTGCTCCCGTCTCAAAAATGAACTCCATTCTCCTTGTTCTTTCCCTTGCAGCCTTACATAACTGGGAAGTCCATCAAATGGATGTCAAGTCTGCCTTCTTACATGGTGATTTACAGGAGGAAATTTACATGGAACAACCTCCTGGATATGTTCAGAATAACTCTAGCCTTGTCTGCCGCCTTAAGAAATCCTTATGTGTCCTTAAGCAAGCTCCTAGAGCTTGGTATGCCAAAATGGATAACTTTCTCCTTGACACTAGTTTTTCTAGATGCCATTCTGACCCCAATGTCTATACCAAGAAAGTAGGAAACCATCTCATCATACTTGTTCTATATGTTGATGACCTTATTCTTACTGGTAGTTACCCTAAGCTTATAACCCATGTGAAATCTAGTCTTAAACAAAATTTTGAAATGTCAGACTTAGGACATTTGCATTATTTTCTTGGTCTCCAAGTCCTGCAAACCAAAGAAGGAATCTTTCTTTCTTAGTCTAAGTATGCTTGTGACCTTCTTCGTCGCTTTCACATGGAAGATTGTACACCAGCCCCTTCTCCCTTCCAGTCTGGAGTCAAGCTTTCTGCCACTTGTACTTCACCTGAAGTCGATGCCACCTTGTATCGTTAGCTTGTTGGTAGTCTCTTATACTTGACTCATTCCCGTCCTGACCTTTCCTTTTCTGTTGGTCGTGTTGTCCGTTATATGCAGACACCTCATAAAAGTCACTGGAAAGCAGCTAAAAGAATACTTCGATATATTCAAGGTACAGTTCAGTTTGGGATTCATTACAGTACAGGGGGGAAACCTTTGTTGGTTGGTTCCACTGATTCATATTGGGCCAGCGATCTTGATGATCGAAAGTCTACTGCAGGTTATGTTTTTAGTCTGGGATCTGGACCTATCACTTGGGCTTGTAAGAAACAACAAGCTCTTGCTCTTTCTTCAGCAGAAGCAGAATATCGAGCCACAGTTAATGCCAGTCAGGAAGCTTTATGGCTTCAATAGATCCTTTCAGAGTTTGGATTCGAGCAGTAGCAGCCTACTCCACTTTGGTGCGACAATCAAAGTGCCATCAAACTTTCCAAAGATCCATTTCTACATCAATGCAGCAAACACATTGAGCTACATATGCACTTCATCAGAAATCTTGTTCATGATCGTGTTCTTGAAGTGCTCTTTTGCCCTACAGATGATCAAGTTGCAGACATCTTCACCAAGTCTCTTACAGAAGCGAAGTTTTATAAACTTCGATCTATGTTAGGAGTTCAGGAACTTGTCATTAAGGGGGGATAGGCTCTAATGCCTCCTTCCTTCTCCTAATAGTGTCACTTTTGTAAATCCTTCAATCCTATCCCAAGTTGTTCTTAAGGGGGGATGTTAGGATATTTAGACACTTAGGAGTTAGTTAAGATCAACTTGTGTAATATATCTGTTAGGGATAGTGTGTTTCTTTAGTATGCATTAGTATGCATTTGTAAATACTTAATCCGACGGTCACGATATGTTCTCGACATAGAGTAATCTGACTGCTCAAATTCTCTTAGATCATACCTAACCTTGATCCGTGGCTTAACACCCGATTGGTCCATGATCTCTATTTAAAGAGCATAGAGGGTCATTGTTTAGTTGTTCGATTATGAGAAGCTCATTTGTAACTTTCTTTCTTTGCATAATACATTGTCCCATAGAAGCTATTTGGCAGGGGCTGTGGAGTGTTTCCCTCAAGAGGGTTTAAACCACGTCAAAACATCGGTGTGTTGATCTATGATCTGTTTGTGTGAAGTGGTTGCTCTTGGTGTTCGGTCCTTTGGTAGTACCATGTGTACCCGAACATATGCTACCATGAGCACCCTCATGGATAGGACGTATATGTTATGATGCACTGAAATCCATAGGCTTTAGATTTTGTAGACGTGACATATTGAAAGCCAAGAGCTTCATAATTTTTGTATCAATACCTTTTTGTATAACATTTTTCTAGTCTTGATATATAAAACACTATCTAGCGGTTTATACACTTCATTTTTTATGATGGATTTGGATCTTATACATGCTTTCCTATACACTACGAATAATTTACATGTCATGATTATTATGCATCTTTGATAAAAAAAATGCTTATGAATGTGCAATGTGCCAATCTAGCACAAAGTTGGCCAATGAATTGACAACCCTGTTCATGCATCTTAGGATATGTTGGTATTGAATGGAATCAAAAGACCTTTCCAAGAAACGTACCTTCTAAAACAAATGAAGTAATGTAGGGTCACAGATAGGGTAGAATCGGTTTAGATGAGAGACCACTAGTTGGCAATCGAGGTAGATGACAACATGGTTCACACCAAGGGTAAAAGTGTTGGTCAATAATTCAATCATTGTGTGGTATTCAACGACATTATTGGTTGTAGGACCTAGGCAAGTTCCTCCTGAGATTAGAATTTCACCGGAAGGGGAATATAGTATCTAATGTCATGTCCCCAAATTTTGCATTGGGTCACAATGGCCTAAGCCACTTGGCCATACTCATGATAGTTTGCCAAATTGATGCTAAGGGTCAAATAATTGCCAAGAATGATGTCCAAGTTGGTAATAATGTAAAATTAGATCCAAATGGACAATTTGGTTCACATTAAGAGAAAAATCCCAATTCAAAGTTGTAATATTCCCATCCAAATGAACTATCATGGAGGAAAATTACTAGTTCCCTAGGTTGCGGGTGGAAGCATTAAAAGTTGGATTAAAGGAGATAAAATACCCAAAGTGACCTTAGACTTACAAATGCACATTACATGGGTCAAATGAATAATAATAAAAATAAAATAAGGTGCCATTGGATCATGAGGGCACATAAGAGGTTGTGGTACCCACTTATGGCTAGATTCCCCACTACACTTGGCATTATTCTCACCCATCGAATCCAAGGTGGAGTCTAATGTTCTTGGGGGAGTTGGAAGGGAATAATACTTAGCATGAATCAATGAGGGTCGAAATTGACAGGATGAGTAACTTCCATGGAAAAGGAAGAGGCATCTTGGAGTTATTGGGACACTTGGGCTAGATTCCCTACATTCTATGACAACAATGATGAAGATGCTATGACACTTATGACAAAAATCAGACCTTATTGATGACATCTGACATATATGACATGTCAGGGATAAAAATAGCCTCCAAGAGGGCACACAAGGGAGTTAGGGCAACCAAAGAGTCATCCATTCGAATTGAGTGAAGGAGGAGGCTAGGAATTGATGGACAAGTGGCACACATTGGAATCTCTTCCCAATTCAATTTGGAATGAAGCTCATGGAGGGAATTCGAACCATGGAAGGCTTGGGAAGATAATAAAATACAAGAAACAAGAAAGAGAGGAGATTTTTTATCATTTCTCATTTTGCAAATTGGAAAGCATAGCTTGTCCATGGTAGTGGAGTGTTTACTCTACATGCCTTAGTACCGATTTCGAGGGTGAAAGATTCCCATCCTAATTGGAAATTGGATAGGCCATTCAGACCTTTCATTTGGAGCTACATTGGAGTCATTTGTTTTAGGTTGAAGCTACAGGGATACTCGTGATATTCTCTTCTTCAACTTGTTTCCACATCTCTCTCACTTTTCTCTCTATATTCTTTCTCTTGGAGAAAGGGCGCACATGGTGAGATGTTGATATATTTGTGGAAGTACAAGGGGAATAATTTATTTGTAATATGATTTATGAAATATCTATTTTACGGTCATATAAACCCCAGGTCAAATATCCAAGTAAAACCATGTAAAAATGCCATACTATGTATGAATGGTGCCATTTCCCCCCATAGTTTTTGCATAGCTCACTTGTTGTTGCACATAGTTAGTGAAGGATTGCAATTTCGACTTCATGGACATGTTAGCTGATATATATATCTGTAATAATAATATCATGAGAGCCACATCTTGAAACATCATGTATTTCAAGTGATATTTACATTCAAGGAAGAGATTCGAGCCATTTTCCCATATATCTTATTGAGAGAGCTTGAAGTTGTTTGGTATCAACTTGTATCAGTAAATATCTGTGGTTTTACTGATTTTTGGAGAGCCATTAATATAATGAATAAGTTTCATACACCTTATGCAAGTCCTTGTAATATTTGTCACAAATTTCATAGCAAGTTATAGCTTTTTTATCTCATTTCCCCCTATGTTAGGACATGTTTACCAATCTCTGATTTATGGGAGTTGCAGCAGCCTTTAGGAACTGATTAATGATGAATTTGGGTGCCCATTGAATTAATATAACTAATACATGTCTCTTTTCTAAAATTTTGGAGGTTAGTACTGCATTTGGGAAGCCATTAGGGACCTCTACCCTTGGGGGATTTGAACCTCGAATTTACTAGCAAATTTCTCTATTTTCTCATGAACTTAAATGAATGTTGCAGAAGTATTTTGATAGTGTATAAGAACCCATTAGGTTCATTTTATGTCCTAATAAAATTCAAACACTCTCAGTCCCAATTCTAAATCCTTATGATTCTGTTGGAGCCATCTACCCTTGGGGGTTTCAACATCGATTTTCCTGGTAATTTTGCCTTTCATTCCCTAATTGTAAATGCAAGTTGTTGAAGTACTTATAAGATGTCCAATAATATAATAGTTGTATTAAGGTGTCCTAATACACCACAATACACTCTAGACATAATTCAAAACCATTTGGGATCATTTTTGACAGCTTAGAGCTTCACTAGTCCAAGGTTCGAAAATTGACCAAATTGGGAAAAAATTCAAATTGGGGACATTACAATGGTATCAGATCATGGTCCTTGAACTTGTGAATTAATATCATACATTGAATAATAATTTTCAGCCATCTATTATGATGACTCCTATGAATACAATTCTTATGAGCAATATGAAGCAAAATGTGAATGGTATGAGGAAGAGGTGCCATCATGCATAACCTCTTACAATTTCACAAGGAATGAGGGTTATTATTATGACTTTGAATCTGATGAAGATGAGTGTTTCATACTACCAAAGGATAATTCTATGAATGAATTACAAATATTGAGAGCAACATGTAAAACCTTGCCCCAACAATACCAAGCATATCTTGCTTTGAAGGAAGATACACAAAAAGCCACTCCTTTTGAAGACTATGTTGATTGGGTGTTTGAAAATAGGCCAAAAAATGAAGATGTGGAGTTAGTGAAGAAATGTCTATGCCCTTATTGCAAAAGAACTTGGAGAGAAAATCATATGTGTGTGAGTGAAAAGAGCAGTGAAATATCTTAAGCTTCATGGAATGCATGTGTTTCCTACTTGAAGAGAGTTTTTGGGTCTTCTTCAAAAAGAAGTTCCAAAGATATTGATCCTAAGTAAACCAAGGGGAAACATGCATCAACTTTCTTGAAGGAGCGAAAGGAGGAGAACCATGAGCCACCTAGTTCTGAAATAGGTGAAGTAGAAGAAGTAGTACATGAAGAGGGTCGAAAGTCACTCCCAAGTGACTCTGAAATATATGAAGAGACATCACATGAGCATGAAGAAGACTCTATTGAAAATATTGAAGATCATTTTGAGACACATTTTACCTTGGACATGAATCAAGGAGCATCTACTGATGGATGCTTGAACTATGAAGGAGTACCTACTGATGGGTGCTCACACCTCTATGTTGGTGACATAGAGATCACTTTTGAAAGTGTTGCTGCAGGCCAAACTTCCATTAAGCATGAAAATGAATACCTTGTAGCAGTTGAAGAAGAGACAAGATCAACTTCCCCATAACCACTTGATATTCATGAAGTTGGTCCAAGCAAGAAGGAAGAAGATGAGGAGGTTCATTTGTAAGAGCCTCATTTTCTTGAAGGGTCCTTGAATATGAATGAAAAGAAGATCCAAGAGACCCTTAGCATACTCCATGACACTCAATCATTGATGTCAAATTCATGTTGGAGAGTTTCTTCATTGAAGGATCCATCCTTCCTTGAAGACATGGAGAAGATTCAAAGAGCAATGTGCAACATCGAAGGTAATTTCATGTCCTTGCTTTTTGATAGAAACAATTTGGTTGAGCTTAATGAATGGTTACATGGATCATACTTGAATAATAATGAAGATATTCATAAGCTCAAAATGCAAAATGATCAACTTCTTGATAGGTTGCAAGATACTTGTTCTTCCTCCTATGTTTCATATTGTCAAATGGTAGATTGCTTGGAGGATTCTCATGACATGATGGATCATGAGAAACATGGCAACTTGCAGGTGCTTGATGTGTTTTAAGATTAGCTTGATGAGAACCAAGCACTTGTTGTGGTGGAAGAGGAACTTGGGTTTCCTCTTGGAAATGGTTACACAATTTTTGAAGAAGCGTATGATTCCACTACCTTCGAACCAACCTATGAAGAAAGTTTTTCCCTTTTGAGGGACGTGCATTATCCTAACCTTATGGAACCTACACATGATGATACTTTTGCATATTATGATAATTTGGGTGAGTTGGTTCATTATCCTACATCTTACACTTCCATATTTTGCAGCATTCATCCTAATGATGTATGGGTGAAAAGTTTCATTTTTATTGTGCCACATGAGGAGTATGAAACTCCTATCTCTCCTTTAGATGATGATGATGATGAAACTTATTATTTACATTTGCAGCAGCATCATTTTTTACCTTATGATGATACATATCTTCATGGATGCACCTATGATGTTCACTTGAGTCACTTGAAGACTCATGATTTTCCTTGCCCCTTGCTTAGTTCAATTGATGTTGGAGGAACTTCATCCAATACTATGGGTAACAATATTTATTGAAAACTTTGAGAATCCAAAAATATTAGCCCATCTTTATCTCGAGGTGCTCTCTTAGATAATCTTTTAAGCCAATAAAAAGCAAAAAGATAAAGTGCATTTTTGTTTTCTTGAAGATGAGTGAAGGATTCACTTGTGGATCTTGACATATTGATATTGTTTGTTTCTATAAAATTGTGTATTATTTTGATACCTATAAACTCCAAAATAAAACATTGTTTAGTACCCACTTAGTTATTGTATTCAATGGATAAACAACTAAATTTAAAATTTATGATTTAGGTAAAAAATGATTTACATAAATAGAAAAGAAAATAAGGTATCCTTTATTCTCATCACCTAATTGTTCTTTAATTAAAACAGAATAAAAAGGAGTTGTTCAACATCAATCCTAAAGAACCCAGGCATGAAAGACGGGATAGATAACCAAGACAAGCTCTCTCAACCCCAAGTACTTCCCTGATGACATTTTCATGCAGTGCATTGGCACCTTCACATTGATTGTAGTGGCAACAAATCCCGCTTCTCCTTCATCTACCGTGAATGTTCTACATGTATACCCAATGATAAGTATTTTTCTTTGTTTTTGTTATTTTACTTTACTTCCTTACTCCTTGGTATCTTATTATTTCGGTTTTCAGTAGTAATCTTGGTAGTCCCAGAGTAATTCATTCTAGTTAGGTCCTCTCCCAATTTTTTAAATCATTCAATATACTTTCTATTAAATTCAAATTGCATACACATAAGATAACAAAAAGCAATAATTCACAATCTTAAAAAGCAATAATTCACAATCTTAAAAAGCAATGTTCCACTAGGGCATGTCTCGCAAAGTGGGGGTGTGCCCCCTTCATTTCACATGCCCTTGGGATGGGGGGTTCCCTGTAAAATGTTTCACAACACACCCTTTTTTGTTTCGCAAAGAGGGGGGTGTCTAGGCACCCCTTATGAAAAATTAAAAAAAAAATGTAAAAACCATAAAACTAAAACTAGAAAACTAAATTCTAAAACCTTCTTACCTTTCATAAAGCCCCTTTGTTGTGTTATCTAACATTAATTGGTTGTAATGTACCCTCCCGTGGACCCAATTCAAGGAAGGGAACATGATACCAATCTTTGGGGATTTTCATAAAACTCAACCCATTCATTAGATTCATACACAAATATTAATAAGTGTGAAGATGTAAATTAAGCCAATATGCACGGCGGAATTAAAACTCATCCACACACATATCATATGCATACAACATATCAAAATAGTCATCAATTTAAACATTGCAGAAGTAAATACATAGACATAAAAACACTTATCTTCATTGTGCAATTGTCCCAAACAACTAGCTATGTCACTGCAACATTCCACCCAACCGTAGGTCTCTTCCCAGCCTGTATTATTTCAGCACTCAGAGACCACCCCCGAGTTGGGCATGATTTCTACAAGGAATAGGGGACATTCGTACTCATACACAGCCAATTAATCACTGCGTCCAAGCCAAGCCAGTCCACAGCTGGGTTTTTCAGGCTAAATCTAATCCCTCTGCATTTATGGATGCTTGCACTCAAGCTCAATCCAAAGAAACAGATACCCATTACCCATACCCCTAAATACTCTTTCTACACACAACAAAAATGAACATTGGGCAGGGATACACATTTACAACAAGGGTATTTTACAAAACTGGCTCCATGGGTTTTTCCCCAAATCGTGGCTCACCAAAACAGACTGTGGGAAGGGAAATTCATCCCTAGGGAGCAACTCGATTTCTCCCACCTGTTATGAGCATTTAAAATTGCCAAAATGGTCTCATTGAAACCCCAAATCGATATGTTCTCTTCCCCATTGGTAACCAAAAAAAAAACACCCTCCCCAACTTGAAAGATGAAGGAAAACACAGGAAATCCATAGAGAAAACGCCCAGGTAGGTCCAAACTCGTGGGAGACCAAAGTTGCTTGATGGGTAATGGCTTGGGGAGCAATTCATGGCTGTTTTCTTGCCCAAGAAGCAAAACACGATTTTCTATGACGGGTGGCTTGCCCATACTCGAATTTGGACAGCCATACTTCCCATCCTCCAAGGCATTAACTACCTCAACCAAATCTTGGGAGAAATGAATGACTGGGTACAAAAGTCAACATAGGTAGTTGAGGGTTTTATGGGTTCTCTCATTGACACTTGGATTGACTTGATTGGTTCCAAGGGTTTGAATATTTCCCTCCCAATTCCTTGTAAAATCATGCGCCCATCTCTTGTTGCATTGCATAGCTAGTTGTGGGTATTTTATTAAAATGCATATTTACATGATGTTTGAAATTCCAATGTGCCTAGCTAGCACGCAAACTATATGCATCAATAAATCGATGGCAGGGCCTTGGCCTTGAGCTCCTCACCATGATTTTATAACAATATTACATCATTTACATTTCAATTGCAATGGGGTCGAACTGGGGACATTACATAGGTAATATTAAATTCTTAAACTAAAATTGACATTCTCTTTAAATCTTTCATTTTCTATCCTTTTACTTAAAACATTACCATTAATTGTTTCACAATGTTTGAGAGTGGCTCCAATCTCATCAAACTTATATGCAAAAAATAGAATTTTATATCTCATTCATAATTCTATAGGCTTAATAGTCTTTAACAAACTTAATAGGGTTTACAAATGTCTCATCTAACATTTCCATTTCCATAATGCTTCATATCTAATGGTTGTGCAAGGATGGAAATTATATGAAGGACAAAGTAGAAAATTTCTATGCTCCAACAATTCTACAATGCAATTTGTCTTCTTGGTTTTGGGTGCTACATCATTTCATCAAGTAGCATCCTAGAGCCCTCAAACCACTACCCTCAATGTCTACTATGTCTCTGAGAAATCTTGGTTAGTTGGTAGTTGTATAGATTTCTTTCTTGTTTACTTATGTATAAGTGGTAATGATATAGCCAATTAAAACAATTTTTAAGATATTCAATCTTTGAAATCCACATGAATCAAGGACAACCATTTCACATCTTTTTGTAGCAATGCAAAACATTAAATACATATTATGCATCTCAATCCTTCCATACCTACTTTAATACAATTTTTTCTTCTTTACTACTCTCTTTCTATGTTAGAAAGTGGCAACAAGGAAGGTCTTATATCATTTGCATGTATCCTTGCATGATGGAATACATAAAACATGAAGCCAAATGGATTAATGCCTTTATCCAAAGTTTAGACTTAGGAAAAGTGCATTATGTGATCTATTTAGTAATTGACTTAATGGAGTTACTTTTTATAAAGTTAAAGTGAAAACAATTTAATTGATGGCTAATCTAATCTTGGCCATTGATCTCACTGGGGGATCTCATCCATTGATCCATAGTGAGAAGTTAGGGTTTTCGCTTGGCCATTGAGTTAAAAGGAGGACACACATACACACATACACACATACACACAGTTGAGATTTCTTACTCATAGCATTTAGCCGGAGATTGAGAAAGATAGTTTGAAGAAGAATTTTACAAAGGGTGAGACTGAAGAACTTCTATCTCCAGATTGACAAGGCAACTTGGTAAAATCAAAGGAGGTCGTACAGGTTTGCAGGGAAGCCATACACGTTTACGCAGAGGGCCGTACAATCTGACGTAGGGTCAGCCGTACGAGTGACGTAGGAGGCCGTACGGGTGACGTAGAGGCCGTACGGGTGACACAGGAAGGTCTTACGTTGACGCAGGGGTCCTACGCTAACACAGAGGCCATACACTCTGACGCATGGGGTCCATACGATCTAGCTGGGGTTTTCTCTATGAGTTTCGGCTGTACGATTTTTCTAGGTTGGATAAAATTGATTTATGGATTGTACTGTTCTATATCTTACTAATGAATATCTTCTCAGACTATTGCACCGGTTTTCCCATCTTGGGTTTTTCCGGGGGTTTCAATAGCCAAAAATATTGGTGTCTCTATTGATGTGATTGTTGTTCTATTTCTCTTGGTATTTATTTTCCGCTGCAATATTTGTGAAGAAATCCATTTGTGGTTATCAGTAATAATTTGGGGTTAATAAAAAAAAAACTTGCATACTGTCACTCAAGATTGGGTTTTAAGGAAATTTACATGGTATCAGAGCTCTTCTGAGAAGATCTGAGAGAAAGCAACAGTTTTTGGATAAATCAGGGAAAGATCTATTCTAAGGGTTGATAGGTACACTTAATCATGGTCATACAGTTGAGAGTTGAGGAAAGATTCTAGGGGGTTCAGAACTTTCCTACATGGAAAAAGAGGATCACGAGGATCCTAGATGTTAGTGATGCAGAGGAGCACATTGACGACCAAAAGGTTGCTCCCATAGATCCAACAGAGTTGGAAAAATGGAAGAAGGTAGATTCTATAGCTATGTTGATTATCTTGGATTGGGTCAAGGATCACATAGTCCCTCACCTTTATGGGAAGAAGACCGCATTGGAAATGTGGATGGCTTTGGAAAGCCTCTACTAGAGTAAGAATGAAAAACAGAAGATGGTGCTACAGGAGAGGCTATGTAGTATCAAGATGGACATGGTTGAAGGAGTGGTGCCTTATCTCACAAGGCTCACATAGATCAAGGATGAACTTGGAGGAGTGGGTTCTAAGACTGAGGATGAGGAGCTAGTTCGGATAGCTCTCAATGGCTTTTCTAAGACATGGGACGTCTTTGTCAAATTCATGGTGGCTAGGGAGAAGCTCCCTGACTGGTAGATATTGTGGGATGATTTTTTGCATGAAGAGATCCATATGGGTCAAGGTTCAGGTTCATCCAACAGTGCCCCATAGATTTTGGATGAAGAGGCTCTAGCCCTAGCAAGCAAGGGCAAGGGAAAGGTAAAGAAGAAGAAGGGTGGTAAGAAGAACATTGACATGTCAAAGTTCAAGTGTTTCTTCTTCCACAAGCATGGACACTATTCCTCCTAATGCCCAAACAAGAAGAAGAAGAACAACACACCAATGGCAGGTTTTGCAGAGGTGGATGAGTTTAGCAAGAGTTTTGATGAGGATTTTTTCTTGATAGCTTGCATGGAAAGCTCCATCAACAATAACATCTTGTACGTTGACAACGATGCATCTTGTCATATGAAAGGACATAGATCATTCTTCAAGATCTTGCAGTTGGGAGATGATGCGCGGTATCAGACGCAGGGAGTTGGTATTGTTTCATTAAGAGGGAGTCTAGTAATCCCATAAGTTTTGCTCATGTATTATATGTTATGGGGTTGACAAAGAACATCATATTTGTTTCCACACTAGAGGACAAGGGTTTTCTAGTGACATTTCAGGATAGGAAAGTGTATATTAGGCCCAAGAGGTCAGATAAGAAGTTGGATCGGATGATTGGGGTCAGGAGCAGGAAGGTGTATATAGACTACAATTCGAGTTTACAAAGGCTCTAGTCAATAGCAGTAGCAGTCAGAGTGAGTTGTGGCATAGGAGTATGGCACACTTACTTCATGGAGCACTGAGGCATTTGGGACAACAATTTATTGGATTTCCTTCCATACAGGAGGAGAAGCATAACCACTGCAAGGGTTGTGCATTGGGGAAGAACATCATGAGGCCTTTCCTGCAAAGTGAGCACAAGTTTAAGGGGACCTTGGACTTGGTGCATTCATATTTTTTTGGACCGATGAGAGTCCGTTCTTTCAGTGTCTACAGTTATTGCATCACATTCATTGATGACTATTCTAGGAAGACCTGGATGTATTTTCTGAATGCCAAGTTAGAGGTCTTTGAACGGTTTTGGGAGTTCAAGACTCTTGTGGAAAATTGGATAGGGAGGAGGATTCAGATATCGAGGACAGACAACCGTGGTGAGTATACCTCCAAGGAGTTCTTGGAGTTTTGTTCATTAGAGGGGATCAAGAAGGAGCACACTGTTCCTCATACCCCGCATCATAATGGAGTGGTAGAGAGGAAAAAAAGGACACTATTTAGCACAGCCAAGGCGATGTTATTTGATCAGTGATTTCCACTATTCCTATGGGCCGAGGCATTCCAGATTGTAGTATATGTCCAAAATAGATGTCCCCACTCATTTTTAGGGAAGAAGACACTTGAGGAGGTAGTCACAGGCACTAGACCAGATGTGAGTCGTCTACACATATTTGCGAGTGTTTGTTATTGTCACATTCATGCTGACACTAGGAAGAAGATGGAACCTTCTGGTGAGAAGGGTATTCTAGTTGGTTACAATGAGACTTCTAAGGAATATAGAGTATATATTTCGGCTCGCAAGAGGATCATTGTGAGAAGGGATGTCAATTTTGATGAGGACAGGGCCTTACGAAGATCTATGAAATTACCAGCACTGTAGCAGCTAGTACAGGACTTAGGAGTCAAGTTGGAGGAGCCACAGGTACATGTATAGACATGGGATAGAGGTTCTAGTAGTTAGAGGGAGTCACATGGACAAGATCCTTTGGTCATTGATTTGGAGGATGAGACATAGTAGGAGGATGATATCTAGTAGCCGCAGTAGGTAGATACTAGGCCACAGTCTAAGTGGTACAGTTCCACAGTTTAGGATTCTAGGAAGGTGACTCTTCCATAGAGCTCCATGAGACGGATCAAACCACCAAATAGACTTAGTTATATTTCACTGAGGACGGAGTTGATTTACTCCAAGCCTTCCAATTTCGAGGAGGTTGCACAACATGATGTGTGGTAAGAGGCTATGGTTGAGGAGTATGACTCCATTATGAAAAACTAGGTATGGGAGGTTGTTCTGAGGCCAGAAGGGAAAGGGGTGGTATGATCTAGGTGGATCTACAAGGTAAAGCATGTAGCAGATGGAAAAGGGGTATTCGTAGAAGGAAGGTATTGACTATGAGGATACCTTTTCCCCTGTCGCTAGATACTCTTCTATTAGTACTATTCTCTCATTGGCGGTAGAGATGGCTTGGCGCGTTCATCAGATGGATGTGAAGACTGCCTTCCTCAATGGAGTTATAGAGGAAGAGGTATTTCTTGAGCATTCAAAGGGGTTAGAGGTAGAGAGAAGGGAGTTGCATGTATGAAGATTGCAGAGATCTCTTTATGGGCTCAAGCAGGAACCTCGGACATGGTACTTGAGGATCAACAACTATATACGAGAGATGGGATTCCAACAGAGTGAGGCAGACTATAACTTGTACTTATTATCAGGTGAGGTACCTCTCATATTGGTATTATATGTGGATGATCTCTTTCTGTTGGCTTGAATAACTGTTCTAGAGGTTTTCAGTGTAGACCCAGGTTCTTAGTGGTTCGAGGAACCAACAAAACCCCTTTTCACCGGCCCTTTCGGCAACAATCTACGAGCAGACTGAGGTCTCACCCGAGATGAAGTTACGGGGGGCTGTGGAAGTAGGTCTCCACAACCTGGTGATGAGTGATTTAAACAGATGTGGTGGGAAGTGCGTGTGATAATCTGTAGGGATCTAGCAACTGTAACAAACTCACAATCTAACTCTCAAGATTATTTTCAAAGAATAAGTAGCATGCATTCAATAATCACTCATAAAAACAGAATAATGGACAATGTCAATATCATACAATGAATAATGAATGTAGAGAATGTGTTATAATAATCAATGATGAGGTATCATATAGGATTCGAATTAACCAAGTAGGGCATTCAAATCTGATCTCAAAGTCTAGTATGAATAACTATGGAGACATCATCCAGTTGGTAGTATCAGTCATAAATGGTAAGAGTCAGTCAAGTGTGACCAACTCAGTCTAACATAACCATCTATCCATAAATCAAGGAATGGAGACTCCAAGGTGGGTGCATGAGGCTCTCTAACTCAAAGTCTAGCTTGGATAACAATAGAGACATCATCCAATCAATAGAATCAGTAATAAATGGTAATAGTCAGTCAAGTGTGTCCAACTGAGTCTAACAGAACCATTTAGGCATAAATCAAGGAATAGAGACTCCAAGGGGGGCGCATGAGGCTATCAAATAGTCAAGTGGAACTCCAAAACTATATAACTAGAAGCTACAAGCAGCTAGCATGAGCAATTAGTGGAAGAACTACTCAATCAATGCACTAACTGAATGATAACTCCTGGTAGGTGAGATAAGGCGCCTTAACTGAGTGATAAATGAAGGTAGGTGAGTAAAGGCGCTTTAACTGACAATGGTAGGCGAGAAAGGTGCACTTACAATGCACAATAGTCAAGAAGGGTGCATCAGGAAGGCAGGAGGCCAATTGGGGGCTCTAGACGGGATTTGGAGAGATAGAAACAAGCTCTAGGTGTTGGGGAGACCACCATGATGATGATTGGATGCATGCAGTGGCATGCAAAGCATGCAGATTTTCATGTAGGCATGCAAAATACAAAAATGATGGTGTGAATTTTACAACACCCCCCCGTAAGCTATACTATGAGATAATAACCAAAAACAAAAAATAGGGCCCTGGTGACTAAGACCAAAGGTCACCCCATACAATCAATCTAAATATACTAAGTGAGGAAAGAGGAAAAACCCAGTGGGAAGAAATACCTCCCTCAAAATAGACTGAAGGATGCTAATGAAGCATATCATCTCTCACCCCTAGAGGAGGAAAGTGTCCTTCTTTTCCGAAGAAGGATTGATCAATCTGAAATGGATCAGCATTGTGAGGAGGATGGACCCTTGCATGCTAAAAATCCGATCTGGTTCTTCTACGATCATGTGGATCACCAACCAAATCATTGGAAGATCAAAGTGTAATGGCAACCCATCGAGGAAGAGGAGGAGCATCAGGTTCTTGTGGATCTGGATCTCTCATTCTCTCATATTCATCATCAAGACCTTCAGGTTCTTATGGATTTGGATCTAGCATTCCATCATCATCATCTCCATCTTCAGATTCTGAATCTGAAGTATCATGTGAATATGCATCGCTCTCATCAATCAAAGGAGGAGTAGTAGGTGAGCTATATTGCTCAGTAGAAAGAGTATCATGGAGAGGCCACTCCTCAAACTGTACACTCCTTTCCAGAAATGTGGTCATGGAAGTAGGATCAAGTAACTTGTAAGCCTTTGCATCCAATGCATAGCCCACCATAATGCACTCTTTTCTTTGTGAATCAAGAGCTCTCCTTTTGTTAGCTAGAATCCTTGCTCAAGCTCTAGATCCAAACACTTTAAGATGAGATACATTAGGTTTGTATCTCATCCATGATTCAAAAGGAGTAGTATCTTTGAGTCCCTTGTGAGGAACTCTATTCTGAAGATAGGCGGCACAGTTAATGGCTTCTGCCCAAAGACTAGGGTGCAACCCTTTCGAATTTAACATGCAAGTGGCCATCTCTTTCAATGTTATGTTCTTCCTTTTAGCTACACCATTCTGTTGTGGTGTGTAGGGAACAATATGTTGCATCTTAATGCCCTCTTCAGTACAAAAATCTTGAAATTCACCCTTAATGTACTCACCACCATTGTTAGTGCAAATGGATTTTATTTTCCTGTCTGAAAATTTCTCTATAGAAGACTCGAAAAACTTGAGGAACCCAAATACTTATGATTTCAATCTAAGTAAATATACCCAAGTGAATCTAGAATAATCATCAATAAAAGCGAGCACATACCTTGATTTGTTCAGAGATAGATCTAGAAATGGACCAGCCACATCACTATGGATGAGATCAAGAGGGTGAGAGGCTCTCCTTGCCTTTCCTTTCTCAAACTTCTTCTCAGGATGCTTCCCCATCAAACAACCATGAAAATTTCCTTTCGCAAAATTGATCTGGGGCAGCCCATCAACCATCTCCTTTGCATGCATGTCATGCAAGTACTTCTAGTTAAGATGCCCAAATATTTCATGCCACAATCTGCTTTCTTCATTGGCATGAGTATGGAGAGCTGATTGCTTCGAGAGAGGTAAGAAGTGTGAGAAATCATACAGTTTGGAGTTGTGATTTACAACTCCCTTTGCAATGATTTCACCTGAAACCATGTTTTGTATCTCAACTTCATTTGGAGAAAATATGACTCTATTGGGCTCTCCAATATGAGTCATTTGATACACTGAAAGTAAGTTTGTTGTAAGAGAAGGAACATAAAGCACATCAGAAAAGTAACCATAGTCAAGATTGATTCTTCCAATCCCCTGAGAGGAGACTTCTGAATCATTCCCCAACATGATGGAAGGGCCAACTGAGATTTCGAAGTTGGAGAAGAGATCTTTGGAGGAAGACATGTGTCTTGAGGGTCCTAAATCTATGATGAAAGAAGAATTTGTTGATGCACTTGCCACGAAGGCATGACATCTTTCTTTTCCTTTGGATCTAGAAGATTCAGTATCAGGATCTTTCTTCCTTGCACATGCTGGTACAGGAAGGTTGTTCTTCTCAAGCAACTGAGCCATCAAATCTATAGTCTTCCTTATGCAAGTACTCTCAGGATGAAACCCCTTCAAACAATAAGTGCATTTGGTATTCCTTGAGTTTGAAGCCCCATCTAACTGGTATGGACTATCTGTAGGCCTTGTATCATTCGATCTCTTGTCAGAAATATTTTGCTTTCCTTTACCATTCACTCTCTCTACAACTGTAAGGGCTAAATCCAATTTGGGTTTGATCATTCCCATAGAGATCAACTTCTCTTCCTCTTGAGTAAGAGATTGAATGAAGTCATCAAGTGAGGAAAACTTCCATCTTGGAATGGAAAACCTAGCTGATTGGAAAGTAGAGACAAAAACTGAGAACTTTTCCCCCAAATTTGAGAGAATGGCAATTATAAGCTGCTTGTCTTCTTTCACTATCTCATATCTTTTCAACTGTGATATCAATATTTTGAACTTGGTGAGGAAGGCATTGATAGATTCGAAACTGTTTGGACTCAAACATATGAGCTTATTCTCCAATTTTGGTCCTTTCATATCATCCTTCTGTCCAAAAAGGGATTCGAGCTTGTCCCAATCCTCTTTAGGAGATGTAAGATCGATGACATGGAAATGAAGATCATTAGAAATTTAGAGAAGGAGGAGACCAACTGCTTCATCAAGCCTATCCAAGTACTTGGACTTTTCAACTGCATTGATAGGTTCTACCATCGTTCTGTTGCGTATTCGGGTGAAGCCCTTGGTTCTCATGAAGAGAGCCATCTTGGCTATCCACTCAACATAGTTGGAAGATGTGAGCTTTAGATCCATCTGAAATAGAGAAAGTCGAATAGTTGAAGAAGATTCTAAACGGGTGAATAAACCTGTAAAACAAGAGAATTTTTGTTGATGGAGAATGCTAAACTTCGACTGAACACTACCTTAAGGACACTTGGCACATAGACTAAGTCCTTTAGACCTTGCTATACCTCACTGGATTTATCCAAGGAATTCAAGTAATAGCACCAGGATTTGCTGTGGAAACTCAGAGGCTTCTGATGCACAAGTGAAAGATAGTTGCTCAAAGAAATGTTGCAACTGCTGCAATGGATGCAATTCGAATAACTGTTGACTGCTCTAATACCATGTGATAATCTGCAGGGATCTAGCAACTGTAACAAACTCACAATCTAACTCTCAAGATTATTTGCAAAGAAGAAGAAGCATGCATTCAATAATCACTCATAAACACAGAATAATGGACAATGTCAATATCATACAATGAATAATGAATGTAGAGAATGTGTTATAATAATCAATGATGAGGTATCATATAGGATTTGAATTATCCAAGTAGGGAATTCGAATATGAGCTCAAAGTATAGCATGAATAACTATGGAGACATCATCCAGTCGGTAGTACCAGTCATAAATGGTAAGAGTCAGTCAAGTGTGACCAACTGAGTCTAACAGAACCATCTAGCCATAAATCAGGGAATGGAGACTCCAAGGTGGGTGCATGAGGCTATCTAACTCAAAGTCTAGCTTGGATAACAATAGAGACATCATCCAGTCAATAGTATTAGTCATAAATGGTAATAGTCATTCAAGTGTGTCCAACTGAGTCTAACAAAACCATCTAGGCATAAATCAAGGAATGGAGACTCTAAGGGGGGCGCATGAGGCTGTCAAATAGTCAAGTGGAACTCCAGAACTAGCTAACTAGAAGCTACAAGCAGTCAACATGAGTAATCAATGAAAGAACTACTCAATCAATGCACTAACTGAATGATAACTCTCGGTAGGTGAGATAAGGCACCCTAATTGAGTGATAATTGAAGGTAGGTGAGTAAAGGCGCTCTAACTGACAGTGGTAGGTGAGAAAGGCACACTTCCAATGCACAACAGTCAAGAAGGGCGCATCAGGTAGGTAGGAGGGCTATTGGGGGCTGTAGAGAGGCTCTGGAGAGCTAGAAACAAGCTCTAGGTGATGGGGAGACCACCATGATGATGACTGGATGCATGAAGTGGCATGCAAAGCATGTAGATTTGCATGCAAGCATGCAAAATACAAAAAAAATAGTGTGAATATTCCAACAACGCGCTGCAGAGCCTGTGCTGTGGACTGATGCCTCTACAAGTTAGGATGTTGTGCAACTCGCGCATCTAAGGACTGCACGGTTCGGGTTTTATTCAATAGTAGGACATCACCACTGATAGTTGCGCTTTCTCCTCGATGCTTAAATACTTTAATTAACCGCACTTAACAAATATTATGCATCCATTGTTTCCTCTTATTATTCATCTTATGATTCATGCAATATGACAAACATAATATACTGCGCACTTCCGGTGATGCGCACTGCATATACCTTCTCTATTTAAATGATTGTCCGACCGATTCATACATTCACAAAATTTGAAATACTTGTGCCTTTGACATTCATCCACATATGCGACACTTAACATATTATTCCCATATTCATTCGATGGCGAATACATATAAAAGTAAACACATAAACTGATAGGTAGGAGCTCAAGCATTCGTTGTACGCAAATAAACAAGTGCAAACATATAAACAATCACACAACACACTATTTTACGTGGTTCACTCCCACGATGGGATCTACGTCCATAGGAACTGTTGTTATATTATTTCGGGAAGGGTACAACAGTTCCAGTCTGCGCACTCAGCTGTAGACTCTCTTATCTCTCAATAGGCCTCTGCGCACACAGTTTGTAGAGCCTTTACAATCTTATCTCAACAGAGTTTGATGTTCAACAACGATTACAATTCATACTCTAAAGATTCAACAATGAATATTATTCAACCCTTTCCATTTTCAAAATGTGCCCATTTATAGATCATGCCAGTAGGTCATGTATTTACAATGAATAGGAAAAAAACCCTAAGGTTCCCAAAACAGGTGCGGGTACTCGCCACCCTTCCTATCGTCATCGCCAGGTTACTCCACTTGCTTCAACCATCTTACTGGGCCACTTATGGATCTAACGGTCTTTTGAAAGCCGTAATCATCTCAAAAAATGGTTGCACTGCATCGTGGCCTGTCACTTTCTGCCCCTTTAGCCTGCCTGCCACCATTGTCTTAGTGACCTAGCTCCTTAACTGCTTGTTGCCACTCCCTTTTACAGGTCGCTTTCCTCTTTCTTTCGTTTTGCTCCTTACCCAAAATAGGTCGCTTCCTTAGCTCGACCTTCCTCTATACTCTTTTACCAAAAATAGTTGTTGCATTGGCACTGCGCACTAGCATTGTTGTGCCAAGACTGAATATGCACTCCGAGCTGCGCACTCCCCAAAAATGTGCCTTCTGACTTCATAGCCCAAAATTGTGCATCTCCCAAAATTGTGTCTTTATCAAAATTGTGCCTACTTGGGCCACGCCCAACAGGCCCCTAACACTAACTTGTGGCTCGTCCCAAGCCACTTCAATCCAGCTGCTCCATCTGCGCATCCTTTGAAATACCTGATCACGCAATAAAGTCTTGAACAGTTGCACTTAGCTTTGCAACTACTTCCTTTATTTCTTGCTCATGTCCTCTTACCATGTTTAGCATCTCATTTGAGGTAGGTTCCAGAATTTGCTCCTTGACTTTAGTCTCTGTTTCCTGAAGATATTGCAACTTTGTTTCAATTTCATCGGTTAAGGTGAGTGCCTCTTCTTGTAATGGATGTAACCTCGAAGAGGTTTCAGCTTCTTTTTCTCTCAGAGTCTCAAGCTCCTTTCTAAGTACCTTAGTTTGCTCAAAGACGTGCCTCTTCTGTCGGACCAGCAAGTCCTTCATAGAAGCATCCTTCTGTTGTATTTCATTGTGGATCTTTTGCAACTCTAGTTCCTCTTGCAATATGCTCCAGATGTTCGAAACATCATCTAGCAGGTTTTGGCATCGTGCTATTGCTGTGCAAATGCTCTGCGTAGAGGCCCTCAATGACTTTGCTATTGCTTCCTCCGCCTGCTGTGCTATATCAGTTGGTCGTCGAGCTGCTAGCTCAACCATCTCTGCCTAATGGGAAGCTTCCATCTCTGTAATCTTCTCTTTGTGGGAGATTCCCAGTCCTTTCATTTTTTCTTGCAAGCTATCCACAGGAACGCCGATCTTTAGGATAGCTGCGTCAGTTTTTGGTTCCTCTTCAATTTTGGGTAACCTCGCGCAAATATCTGATACCACTCCTTGGACCCTACCCTGCTTCTCTTGTGTGCACTGAAGCTCCCTTGCCTTCTGTTCACATTATTCCTATAATTTATTGTAGTTCTCTTCAAGTTGTTGGTGCTGAATGTGTGAGATGATGTCTCATTCGTGTATTTCTGCGGCTATTTGAGTGTGCAACTCATGCAATCCTTTCACAGGTCGCATTGCTAGATTAAACTCCAGCTGTGCGATTAGCCTCATGTTTTCTACCATCTCATCGGTCGGGAAAAAAATGGACATGGGCACAATCTTGACTATGTGCGTTCGATTTGTATAGGCAAGTGACCTGCGCATCGACTCACTTGAATCCCCTAAGTGGCCATTATGGTCCAGTTCCTTAGTGAAGTCGCGATGGACTTGCTCCATTCGTAAGACTAGACTGGTAGCTTTATTGATGTTTTCTCTGACCTTTGCTTGTGCTGGTTCTTCCTTATCTCCTTTCAAGATGACTACATCCTCTAGGTGCGCTGACACTCGTGATGCGATTTATTCATGGTCATCATCATGCAGCATTCTGTCAAGAGGTGGTTTTGTCGCTTTGGTCTTCTTCTTCTATGGCTTCTCCGGTGTCTTTGTATCTAGTTCCATTCTTTTCCCTCCAACCTGCGCGACAGGCGTTTGGATTGGTGTACTTTGGACCTCAGGATTTTTGTCCATTTTCCCCTCATCATCCTCCTACGAGGATGTAGTGATAACAGTTTATGGTGCATCTTCTTTCCAGTTCTCGGGCCAGTCCTCAATGATCAGCTCGATCATAGGCGCGCCGAGATGATATTGGCCTTCGTACCATGTCTCTATTGACAAGCATGGCTATATGTAGATACAATGTAACCCAGCCTTGAAGATCATGTTGGGCTTATATGTGTTCGTCTCCTCTTCTGTGATGCGTGGGGTCTTCTTGATGACTGTGCACAACTGCTCAAAATAAGTCAAGAATTGCACATCGTTGAGTCGTTGATTCTATGCGTTTATGGATGCCCACATGTTCGTGTAACCGACTGCGCAGTAGTCATCTACTGCTACCGGCAGGCCGTTATGATGTAGAGGTTCTTTCCATCCTACAAAAGAAATCAGTATTATCAACCAACTGAAGTGGAAAGGTAACCCTTTGTCCTGAGTGTCTTGTACATCCAGTAAAACCTCATTGAGCAGAAAGTTTGCCCAATTATACTCATGTATATCCATAGCTTTGGTAGCTAGGGCCACTACTGATGCGGAAAATTCCTTTGGTATTTATTTCCTCAGAAGCCTTCCCGCCAGTAGTTGAATGGTTAACCACAGAGGTTCAATTGTAATTGGATTAGTTTCGTATCCTTGGTTCCCTCTTACCAAATTAAATTCCGCCTTTATTTTAGCAGCTAATTCCTGATCGTCTTTCTTGTCGACAAATTATGTAGCAGGGTCGTCGCCCCTTTTTCTCAAACTGGTAATTCTTGCTATCAAGTCGACATTGATGTTGACCTTAAAGTCCAGCTAAATGTATACTTGGTGCATATAGGATAGTAGTGTACGCACCACAACCTTGCATTCTTTGTTGCGTTCGAAGTGTGGAATCTGCAACAGGTTGAGCAGACCAACCCGGGACAGTGGCACCGCCCAGTCCATTGGAACAACCTCTGATTTCTTTGTGGTTCCATCATCTTTGCTATACATGTACCTGTCCATCTGCAGGTGTGGGAATTTCTCAGCATCCTTCAGATTGTAATCAGTAAATTTGCAGGTAGGAATTTTTCTGAGAAAATCTTCCTTAGTCCGCACATGCTTCAACATCAACAGCAATGGGATGTCATATTGTGCTTTCTTCTCCAAGTACCTTTCCGAGGCATCGCTCTTTCTTGGACTGATATACTCTGGAATGAGCCATACAGGCGGTGGGGGGTTCCCTTGTGGAGCCGTCAGGTTAGAAGTGCCTGGTGTCTTTGTTTTTTCCTATGTGGTGGTCGAGTGCTTGTCCTTCTTTTGCTGTTGTGGCTAGTTCGAGTTCAGGCTCTTGGACTAGCCACCCCATTCTGGTGTCATCTTCTTTGGTGGTGTCTTCATCACTCCACTTATACCAAAGCGGTTGAAGGTGCCAAGGATCTCTTCTAACGTCTTATCTTTGGACATAAACTCAATGAACACTCGTGCTTCTAGTTGCTAAGTTCTTACGATCTTTACAGTCGATAAAATTTCAGACTCACGGTAAAATGCATAAAGAAGAGTTGGTCAGTATTTATAGATCCCTTACCCGATGGTGTGGCCATTAATGGTTAACCGAGGGATTTAATGCTACATCCACTTACCCAATACCGGATGGATCTGCACCTTATGTCACATTGAATGTGTCGGGAATGGCTAGACTAGGCATTCAGTGCTAGGTGTGCTGGATAAGATCTCACTGGAATCTCAATATTTTCCACCGTTAACTATGTCGAGTCGGATTAAATTTCCTTAAATGTTGAGGTGTAATGGTACTAGAAACCGTATGACAGCCTACCGATCGATTAAATGCCAAGTCCATTGTCTGGATCCCATTAGGATCTTGATCATTTCAGTCTTTATTACGCCCGAACGAATATGATATTCTTTTAATGCAGGATTTTGTTAGTGCCGCCATTTTTTGAATAACGGATCACTAACCGACCGACAGTTGTCATGGTTTCCCGCTTCTGTCATGATGCGATGGCGGTTCTGACAATTTGTTTTGCTTGCGTCCATTTCCTTCGTGTCTTTAACTGCACAGTTGCGATGCCACTTCATGCCGTTCATCGCAGCTACTCACATTTGATAGTTGTCCTCTTCCATTCGATCAGCGCAACTACCTTTTCATCTTTGTACTGCGCGGTTCTCGGCTGTGAGCTTTTCACTTTCTTTGCTGCATTGGATTTGCACAACTACCCTTTTGAGCTTCGAGCTGCGCAGTTCTTCTTTTCTTCCTGTTTTTATCTCTTTTTTTTTCAGTCTATAGAGGATGCTGCAAAGTAGGGCTATCCCGATAGGGTTTTGGCCTACTTCCATTGACTAGTCCAGGTAAATTGTCTCCTGCTAATGTGGCTAACTGAGCTATGCAACCATTAGTAACATGTACAACAGTATATGGACCAAGCCAATGCATCTTAAAATTTCCAGGAAACTTCATAAATTTTCTATCGTATAGGAGGACTAGATCACCTACCTGAAAAGGCTTGTTCTTGATATGGCGATCATGCCATGATTTTTCTCTATCTTTCTGCAGTTGCTGGTGAAAGCCTGTCATGAAGCGATCTTCCTCCAACCCAACCACGTGTAGAAGTATTTCTTCTAGTGCCTCTTGATATTCCATGCATGTAAGCGCAGCTATCCTCAAGCTGGGAACAATGTACTCCATAGGCATTATTGCTTCTTGTCCATAGGCCAACCTAAAAGGTGTGTGGCCCGTCAATTTCTTGCATGTGGTCCTGTATGCCCATAACACAGCTGGAATGCACAAGTTCTAGTCATCCTAATTCACATTGCATAACTTTGTGATACCATGCTCCAACACTTTGTTGAAAGCCTCCACAGTTCCATTTGCTTGCAGATGATATGGTGTACTTCTCTGCTGGTGAATATGGAACTCTTCAGTTAGGGCTTCAATTGTTCTATTCAGAAAGTGAGATCCCTGATCACTCATCAAGATCTTTGGACATCCAAACCTCATAAGTATGTCTTCAAATATGAACTGCGTGACAGTACCTGCGCTACAGTCCTTTATTAGCTTTGCTTCTTCCCATCTGGTGAGATAATCGGTGGCAGTGATAATGTATCTTGCACCAGTCCTTTTTCCCGGTGGGTTTATAGGTCCCACAAAATCAATGGCCCATTTCTCAAAGGCCTGAAGGGTCAAATATGGATTCAATGGCATTTCGTCCCTGCGCGATGGTCTTCCTGTTCTCTGACAGACATCGCAACTCTGGGCATGTTCCTTTGCATATTTGTGAATAGTAGGCCACCATAGCCATGCCCGCAATATCTTCTGCGCAGTGGCTCTTCCTGCGTAGTGACCTCCCGCTACACCTGAATGTGCATCATCCAATATGAATGGCTTCTCGTGCTCTAAAACACATATGCGCAGTACTTCATCCAGTCCCAATTTGTATAACTGACCCGCGATGATGGTGAAGTTTGTTGCTCTTACTACTAGTTGCTTCTTCTATTGCGTAGTAAACTCTGTCAGTTCCAACCCAATAGTAAAAAAGTCTACAATATCTTTGTAATAATCATCAGCTATCTGTATTGCAAACAACTACGCATCAGGCAGATTGCCTTCAATATTGGTAGGTTCTTCGCCTGACTCAATCTTGGAGAGATGGTCAGGTCCTAGATTCAATCTTCCTGGCTTAACCACTATTTCAAAGTCATACTCTTGAAAGAGTAACAACCATCTACAAATTCTTCTCCCTAACACTGGATTATTGACCAGGTACTTCAAAGCTGAATGGTCAGTGTACATAGAGAAGTGCACACCGAGCAAATAGTGCCTGAATTTCTATAGTGCATATACCATAGCTAGACCCTCTCTTTTAGTGGTCGTATAATTCTTTTCATCAAACGAGAGCTTCCTACTAAAAAATGCAATGGGATGGTCAATACCTCCCTCTCCTGGATGTGCAAGTACAAATCCCAATGCTATACATAAAGCATCAACATGTACATGAAATGGTTTCTCCTAGTCTAGAAAAACTAGGATCGATGCAGTTACCATTTTCTCTTTTAATGTGTCAAAGCCTTGCTCACATTCTGTGTTCTAGATGAATTGCGCGTCTTTCTTTAATAACTTCTCCATTGGCATGGTTATTTGCACATAACCCTTTATAAACTTTTTGTAGTAACCCGTATGACCCAACGTGGTGCGCAACTGCTTTACTGATGTTGGCACAGGTAAATTTACAATTACTGAGATCTTCGTAGGATCAACCATCAGTCCTTGTGTGCACACAATGTGTCCTAACAGAATGCCATAAGGCACACATAAGACACACTTCTTAAAATTCAAAGATATCTGATGTTGTCTGCACTTTTCTAGCATCATTCTGAGGTTTGCGCAGTGGTTCTTCAGTAATCCAAATACAGTCCAATCATCAAAGTATGCTTCTAAAAATTTATGCATGAAATCTTTAAATGCTACGACCACAACTCTGGAAAATATGGCAGGCGCATTCTTCAAACCAAACGACATCACTGTGTACGGGAACGACCCCCATTCAGTGGAAAATGTAGTCTTATGCCTATCTGTTGGATCAATCCTTATCTGATGGTATCCAGAAAATCCATTAGTGAAAGAATATGCCTCATTTCCTCCAACATTGTCTAAAACTTCATCTGTAAAGGGGGTAGGAAATGGATCATGCATCGAAGCATCGTTTAATTTTATAAGATCGAAACAAATCCTAATCTCACCTTTTGTTTTCTTGTCTTGGATAACCATGGGGCTTATCCACTCAGATTCCTCCACCGGCTCAATGATCCCCGCATCGAGCATCTTATCAAGTTTTGTCTTTACTCTTTCTTTATATCGAGGATTCAGTCTATATGGAATTTGCTTAACAGGCTTCGCACCTGGCTTAAGAGGTATTTTCATAACCCCTAAGTCGCCCATAATACATTTCATTTTTGTGAACCTTGTTAGAAATAGATCCTGATATTCATGTAGCAGGTCTGCGATCTCTGCGACTGTCTGATCATCCCAGTAGTCTCCAATAGATGCGAACTCCGGCTCTTCGCTTGTGCCAATGTTCACTTTTCTTGTCTTCACAGGTCCACTCATGTCTAGAATTTCTAGCGGAGGTCCTTCTAGATTGTGTGCACCCTCTGACTCTAGTATATTGACGTTGTGCAGGTCCTCCTCATCGCTTTCTTCTTGCTCTTCATTTTCAACAATGTTATAGCATTCGAGGGCATGTTCTATCGTTTTTTCCCATTCTGGCTATAGATTCATAGGTACTTTTATATCTTCAAACACTTGTTCTTTGAGTTCTTCCAATGCCTCATTTGTACTGGGGCATTATAGTCTTTCTCTCTTTGATGACCTGCAACGCTTCATACTCTAGCTGTCATCTTCAAAACTGAAGCTTCTCTGGAAGTTCGTAGTCAAGGTAGGCCAATCTGCAGTTCCTCTACGCAACTCCATGTCTAGGTACCAGTTCTTTGGAATCTGTTCCTCCAATGTGTGTACAAACAGATGAACCCATTCTATTTGTGGTCTTTCCTCCCATGCTTGTGAACATATTACAATGTGATAGTGAACTTGATCTGCATCATGCGTCTGCACTGATACCATGTGGTCAATGTCTGTTTATGCGCAACCCACCATTTGGTAGGTGTCTCGCGCAATGCCATATCTAGTGTTGGTAAGTGATGCTCAGCTGCAATTGATACAGTATATTCCTGGATAAATGAATAAACATTAAATGAACCATCATAGGTGGGGATTGGAATTACCGCTTTTCCATTCCAACACAATGACTTTTTGACCTGCGTGCATCTTCTTGCAGATACTTCATGCATACGACTTTGCCAGTTCTCCAATCCTACGTCCAAGTCTGAGATGCAAGAACTGTCACATCACCAACTGAGTGTTCCATCCGTAGTAGGATTAATATAGTTAGCATCATTCATAGTCATTTTGTATATGCGGTCCAGGTCTTGAGCTCTGGATTCTTCTTGAATCAACTCACTGTATCTTTCTCCTTCTGAAGGGTCCAATGGTGGGATGACCCTTATGTCCTGAACTTCAAAGATCATCTTCTTTGTCTTCAGATTTATAATGGTGGGGTTATCCATTGCCCAGTCTATACCCAATAGTGCTGGATAAGGCTGACTATCATCCACAATTTCAATGACCTCGAAGTCTACATAGCTTCACACTTCGTCGATATCAACAATAACTTTGGCTAGTCTCCCAAAAGGTATAACTGTCATCTGATTGGCCAATTTCAATTGTATGGGTGACCACAACAACTTTGGTCTCCCCATCTGCTGCCATGTCTGCTTAGTCAAAACATTTACTTCTGATCCGAGATCAAGGAGGATCTCGTCCATCTGAAAGTCTCCTATCTGTGCACTGAGCATCATTTCTCAGCCTGAGATTTTGTGTTTCTTAATATGATGAATTGTGCTCTGGGCATTCTCCATCTCACTGCACGGTTCGTACTGGTTTAATAGTTTTTGAAACTCCGCTACAACGTCTAGGATTTTCAACAATTTCATGCAGCTCCTTAGGATTTGCGCAACTGAGGTGCCTGTGTCTGCTACATTGCACGTTCTGTCATATGTTGTTGGCATGTCTTGTGTCTGCAATACCTCACTGCGCAATGGGATTCTTGGTGAAGTAGGTGGCAGTTCTTTGAAAATGTTTCGTGCTTCTTGGAATACTTCTTTATTTTTTTCCAGATTGAAGGCAGGTGCCTTCCTGGTAGATTTTCTGATCCAAATTGTTTTAGCAGGAGTCTGCTTAGTATCAAAGTCTCCTGAAGTCAAAGCTTCTGCTCCTCTATCTCTTCCTGTTGTAGTGCCACTTTGCGTCACCACATTGATGCTTGGGTCTGCAGCCCTTCTTTTTTCTCCAATCAACTGAATGTTCGGGTTCGGCGCATCTTTCTTTCGTTTCTGCATTTCTACCACTAACACTGGGCAATCTTCAATAACATGATCAAAATATTTACAATAACTACACATAGTGCATGGGTTGGTACAATCTCTAGATTCATGACCTAGATGGCCACAGTTATAACATATTACCTGGCCTCGGCCTCTTCCTTGTGCTGGGCCGACATTTCTTCCTCTTTCGCGGTATCCTCCACGGCCTCTATATGGTCCTTGCTCGTGCTGCACATTATCTTGTTTCCGCGGAGTCTCTTCTTGGATTCTATATACTCCTCCATACATATGCTCGACATCTTTCTTCCTTTCCAACATGAGCTCATATGCGCGGCAGTTGGACTCATCATGCCCAACTGACTTATAGAAATTGCAATATAGAATTTTAGGTGTTCTTACATATTTTTGAATTAAGTAGCAGTCTTATGGCCAGTGTCGTCTAGTTCTGCAGATATCACACCATGGTCCTTGGTTCTGATTTAATGGGTTTGGTGCACCCATGTTAAGGTATTCTTGGAATAAAGGACAATGATCCTTAGTGTGTCCTTCTCCCTTACATCCTGTACTCCAGAATTCTTTTCTCTCTTTCTTTCCCTTCTTCATATCTTGTAGTTGTAGTGTCAAGGTAGCCAACTGGGTCTGAATTTGAGACATCCCAGTGCTAGTTTCTCCAATAGGTGAAGCTTCTAACTTCATCGCAATCTCCAAGGCTTCTGCCTATGAATCCACTTTCTGTTGCATCAATGGAAGTTTGATATGGCGCAACATCACGGCTATAAACCATTCCTGGTGCTGTTAAGGTGCTATGACGAAACTTACTTGGTCCAACAGTGTCTTAAATTTCTGGTCAAATTCCCATACTGTCTCATTAGGTTTTTGTTTGATTTCCTTTAATTCTGTGATACATTGGGATTTCGACTTCGATTTCTTGAACTCACTCAATAGTGCAGCCTTAATCTCCACTAGGGTTCTCTGATGTCCACCGGAATACTTCATGAACCAATTCAAGGCTCTGTCTCTAAATGTGGTAATGAGTTGCACTCGCTTCACAGCATCATCCTGGACTTGCCTAAAACTCTAGACGGCTTCACATAGAAACCAATGTTGCTCAGGGTCCTATAGACCCGTTCCTGTGAATATCGACAGCTTAATATCATCAGTCATCCTTCTTCTAGGTGGTGCGAGGTTTTGAGCGGCAAAAGTAAAAGTGGTACTGTGCGAAATGTTCTGATTCAGAATATTCTGAGTGTTAGGGATATTCACAACTGGGGAGTTATGAACTGGTGGGTTTTGTGGAATGGGAGCCGTGGTGTTCACAACCGGTGGATTCTGCGGAGCAATAGGCTAATAGGTGGAAGATGGAGGTGCAGCTTGGCTATCAAGTTCGGCTTGTAAATCAATATCTATGTGGAGTCCATGTGCACTGGAATTCTTCTTAGGAGTATATTTATATATTTTTCCACTTCTCAAACTATGTGTCTCTTTGTCAGAATCACTATAAATGCTATTGACCATTACAGATTCAAAAATTTCTATACACTTTTACTGCATTCCTAAAATGCCTTTCTTAGTTAAAAGCATTTTAATGTATAAACTCAAATTGTTCAGGTACTTACCTCTGAAACACTTGAAAAATTATGCTTCTGCTGCACTGTAGGATTTTAGCATGTCCGCAGCAAACTGCCTCACGAAGCTCTCTAGTGTACTGTCAACACAAAAGTTGACTGCTCTCGAGATTGGGCTATCTATTTCTTTAAGCCTCTGAATGAGCTCTAGAGTCCACTCGGTAGGTACTTCTGGTTGAAAGTAGTTCTTTCACTCTGCGAGCCTCGATAACCACTCGTGCAACTCATTTCCAAAACTTGCCCAGAAAATTTGGTGAACATCTTTCCACAGGTATTTGTTCAACCACTGGATGTCAGAGAGATGCGGGTGTCGATTCTCCTTCCTTGCGAAGTCTCTCTCTGTCTTGTCACACTAGTCCCAAATCTCTTTCTTGTCTGGATGCCAATTTTCTACAATCAACGGGATCTTGTATTTGTTGCACATCACTCTTTCAATCACGACAACTCATCACGGATTATTAGCGCGGCAACGGAACCATTTGTTGGCTTGAATAACTATTCTAGAGGTTTCCAATGTAGACCCAGGTTCTTAGCCATTCGAGGAACCAACAAAACCCTTTTTCACAGGTCCTTTCGGCAACAATCTACGAGAAGACTAAGGTCTCACCCGAGGCGAAGTTATGGGGGGATGTGGAATTAGGTTTCCACAACCTAGTGATGAGTGCTTTAAATAGACGTGGTGGGCAGCGCGCTGCGGAATGATGCCTTTACAAGTTAGGATGTTGCGCAACTCACTCATCCAAGGATTGCGTGGTTCGGGTTTTATTCAACAGTAGGACATCACCACTGATAGCTGTGCTTCCTCCTTGATGCTTAACTACTTTAATTAACCGCACTTAAAAAATATTATGCATCCATTGTTGCCTCTTATTATTCGTCTTATGATTCATGCAATATGACAAACATAATATAATGCGCACTTCTGGTGCTACGCACTACATAGACCTTCTTTATTTAAATGATTGTTCGACCGATTCATACATTCACAAACTTAGAAATACTTGTGCCTTTGAAATTCATCTACATATGCTACACTTAACATATTGTTCCCATCTTCATTCTATGGCGAATACATATAAAAGTAAACACATAAACTGATAGGTAGGAGCTCAAGCATTCGTTGTACGCAAATAAACAAGTGCAAACATATAAACAATCACACAACAAACTATTTAACGTGGTTCACTCCCAGGATGGGAGCTATGTCCACAGGATCTTTTGTTATATTATTTCGGGAAGGGTACAACAATTCTAGTCTGCGCACTCAGATGCAGACTCTCTTCTCTCTTAATAGGCCTCTGCGCACACATCTTGCAAAGCCTTTACAATCTTCTCGCAACAGAGTTTGATGTTCAACAAATATTACAATTCATACTCAGAAGATTCAACAATGAAGATTATTCAACACTTTCGCTTTTCAAAATGTGCCCATTTATAGATCATGCACGTAGGTCATGTCTTTACAATCCATAGGCAAAAAAACCTAAGGTTCCCAAAACTGGTGCAGATACCTGCCACCCTGCCTGTCGTCGTCGCCATGTTACTCCACTTGCTTGGGATGCCTTATTGGGCCACTTACGGCTCTAACGACCTTTTGACAGCCGCAGTCATCACAAAAACGGTTTCACTGCATCGTGGCCTGTCACTTTCTGCCCCTTTAACCTACCTGTCACCATCGTCTTAGTGGCCTAGCTCCTTAACTGCTTGCTGCCACTCCCTTTTATAGGTCGCTTTCCTCTTTCTTTGTTATGCTCCTTACCCAAAATAGGTCGCTTCCTTAGCTCGACCTTCCTCTATACTCTTTTACCAAAAATAGTTGTTGCATTGGAACTGTGCACTAGCATTGCTGTGCCAAGACTGAATATGCACTCCGAGCTGTGCACTCCCCAAAATTGTGCCTTCTGACTTCGCAGCCCAAAACTATGCAACTCCCAAAATTGTGTCTTTATCAAAATTGTGCCTACTTGGGCGATGCCCAACACTTTCTTACAGGATATGAGAGGTTGATCGAGGAATGTAAGTCCAACCTTGCAGTAGAGTTTGAGATAAAAGACCTTGGGTTGATCCATTACTTCTTAGGTCTGAAGGTTTGGCAAAAGGATGGGTGCTTCTTCATTGGTTAGGGGAAGTATGCAGTGGAGATCTTGAGGAGATTCAGGATGGAGGACTGTAGACCCATGTCCACACCTCTAGTTACAAACTAGAGGGATATTGATGCATCAGGTTCAGAGGAGTTTGATCCTACATTGTATCGCCAGCTTATCAGATCAAACATGTATTTGGTCAACACATGACCATACATTAGCTTTGCAGTTAACTCTTTGAGTCAGTTCATGGTGGATCCTCAGAGAGTGCATTCGACAGCTGCGAAGCATGTAATTCGCTACCTCAGAGATACAGTGGAGTATGGATTGGTTTATGAGCGCAGTGGGAGAATGCAGTTAGCAGGCTTCATAGATGCTGACTGGGCAGGATGTGTAGAAGACAGGAAGAGCACTTCAGGTTGTTGCTTCAGCATTGGGACAGGGGTTGTCTCTTGGTTCAACAGGAAGCAGAGATCAGTTGCATTAAGCTCGGCATAAGGTGAGTACATGGAAGCCAGTATGGCGGCATGTGAGGGGATGTGGCTGAGAAAGTTGCTCTAAGGGTTATTCGAGTGTGAGTTGGAGACTACCGTGGTTCACTGTGACAATCGGAGTGGAATTAACCTATCTAAGAATCCAGTGTTCCATGACATGAGAAAACACATAGACATCTGGTATCACTTCGTGAGAGATTGTGTTCAGAGAGGAACCATTGAGTTGGAGTACATTCAGACATATGAGCAGGTGGCAGAAATATTCACCAAGGCACTTTGTAGGCACACGTTTGTGAATTTCATATACAAGTTGGGGTTTCTACCAAATCCCTTCCTCATTGAGAGGGAGTGCTAGAAAGTGGCAACAAGGAAGGTCTTCTATCATTTGCATGTGTCCTTGCATGATGGAAGACATAAAATAGGAAGCCAAATGGATTAATTCCTTTACGCAAAGTTTAGACTTAGGAAAAGTGCATTATGCGATCTAATTATTAATTGATTTAATGGAGTTACTTTTTATAAAGTTAAAGTGAAAATAATTTAAGTGATAGCTAATCTAATCTTGGCCATTGATCTCACCAGAGGATCTCATCTTGATCCATACTGAGAAGTTAGGGTTTTCGCTTGGCCATTGAGTTAAAAGGAGGATCGATTTGGTGGAGAGGACACACATACACACAGTTGAGATTTCTTACTCATAGCATTCAGCTGGAGAGTGAGAAAGACAGTTTGCAGGAGAATTTTATAGAGGGTGATACTGAAGAACTTCTATCTGAAGATTGACAGGGTGACTTGGGAAAATCAAAGGAGGTAGTACAGATTTGCAGGGAAGTCATACGCGCTTACGTAGAGGGTCGTACAAGCTGACGTAGGGTCGGTCATACGAGTGGTGCAGGAAGGTTGTACGGGTGGCATAGGAGGTTGTACACTGAAGCAGGGGTCATACGTTGACGTAGATGTCGTACACACTGACGCAATGGGTCCGTACGATCTAGCTGGGGTTTTCTCTGTGAGTTTCGGTTGTATGATTTTTCCAGGTTGGGTAAAATCCATTTCGGGATTGTAGTGTTCTATATATTGCTAATAAAATATCTTCTCAGACTGTTGCACCGGTTTTCCCATCTTGGGTTTTTCCGGGGGTTTCCATACCCAAAAATATTGGTGTCTCTATTGATGTGATTGTTGTTCTATTTCTCTCAGTATTTATTTTCCGCTGCAATATTTGTGAAGAAATCCATTTGTGGTTATCAGTAATAATTTTGGGTTAATAAAAAAAAACAAAAAAACTTGCATAATGTAACTCAAGATTGGGTTTTAAGGAAATTTACATTCTCCACTTTGTCTCCCCTACTTTTTCTTCCTTTTTTTTCCTTTAGGCATTCCATCACACCTTCTGAAACAATTGCTAGTATATGCAAAAACTAGTTTTTAGTTTTACACCATAATGTGATCAAAGCCTACACACCACGTCATAGAACAATTGCTAGTATATACAAAACGTGTTTTACACCATAATGTGATCAAAGCCTACGCACCAAGTCATGGTACGAAAAGGTAGAAGATTTATATTCCAATGCTCGGTTTCATTGGTTTCGAGGTGAAGGGAAGCTAGAAAGAAAAATATATGCTGACAGAAATGCCTAGCACCCATAGGGTATCCATAGGTGGCAATAGTGGCAGGGGTTAGATGATTAATATGCAATCCGATGTCGACAGGGAACACATAGAAAACCCTAGCCTTCATTCGCCAATGTATAAGGGGGCATAGGTAAGCACACTAGTGTTGGTAGCCATAATTTCTTCACCGCCACAGTATGGAAAAGACAACCACCGCCCTGTTGAGTGGCCACCAAAACTCTAAGGAGTCAGCCACCACCACACTGTTTTGAATATGTCTTGCTGTCACAGTTTGAAAGAGGCAGCACACCAAATTAATTTCTGAAGAAGCATTTACAGCCTCTATCACAGCACACTACTGTTCATCGAATAAATATTGGGGCTGAGTATTGCATTGATTTTTGAAGAGCCAAATCTAAAGAGACGTTCACTGACATGCTTAGGATGATAAAAAATTGAAGGAGCAGCATGGGATATCACTGTTGCAACACAGGGACATTCACTTGCTCAGCTGTAGCCTATCAAAGATTGAAGGGGCATCTGGAACGTTCCTATTACAGTGCATGAAAGGGCAGAGTATCCACACAAAATCTGAATAGACAATTTTGGTTTAGATGTTCTGAAAGGTCAAGCTAATTAATGTGACCGACTATATTTCTGATGTATATATACCTATGTAACTCTCATGAAAAATATAGGGGGTGATTTGAATGAAAACAGAGTTTCAACTCTGTACTTTTGATCCTATATTCCTCTCTGTCTTTAGGAGTTCGTAAACTCATAGTTAAATGTTTAAATGATGTTTTTTGTTGTAGCATGATAGTTTGCTTAGAGTATATGATTGACTGTGTATGTTTAGTTTTGCTGTAGCAAGTTAGATTTCAGAATTGCTGAAACATTCAAGTGTTATGAACGCATGGGTTATCAAAATATAGCTGATACACTCAGCTGTAACAGTCGTGTAGTTTACTGTGAGATGAAACAGTCCTGTAGGTTACTATTGTGTGAAACAGTCAGCTGTTACTGTCAGTTGTGACTGTGATGAAGATTACAGTGAGTTGTGACAGTCTTGTAGGTGAAATTTCTGAGTTTGAAAATCTGAGTGTGTTGCTCTGAGTTAATGCAACACCCCCCTACCTTCCCTCAATTGGTATCAAAGCTGAGTTTTGTATGATTTGTGTTCGTTGGTTCTGTGCTCACTTCATGAATGAGTCGTGCGATTGTATGTTGAACCATTTATGTTTTGTTTGGAGATCATGTTGTTGAGCTTTTTACTCCAACATCCACTTCCTACTATCTAGAAAGAGCAGAGGTAATTTCAGTTGAGTTTTGTGTTTGAAAGAGCTCATGTTCTCCCTTAAGTAAATGTTGAGTCATCATTTAGCAGCTGAAGTCTGAATCAAGTATTTCTTGTGTTGTTCAAGCCTGGTTGTGGTTTGTGTAAAGAGAAGAAAGGGTTGTAGCATGTGGATGAAGTTGATTCTATGTTTGTGTTCCCTCAGATAGAGGTTGAGAAGTTGAAAGGAAGATATTATTTCTGGTTGAGAGCTCCCATATAGTTTAATGGTAGAGCAGTTTGAATTCCATTGTTTTGGAAGTTTGTTTGGTTTGAGCTGAAGCTCGTATGCCTGAAGACGTCTTGGAAAGAAATTTAAATTATGTGCAAGTATTTAGTTTGAGACAGAAACATGGGGAAAAGCAGAAGGCTTAAACGAATGAAGAAGAATATTGTGAATGCAAAAGAAGTTGGTTTTTCCATAGAAGAGATATTAGGTGAAGGCAGAGGATACTGAAGCAAATGAAGTTCAAGAAAAGTTAGAGGATGCATGGAGAAACATCTATTATCCACTGCCATATTTCTCAGGTATAACGTATGATTCTTGGCCAGTTAATATAAAAAATTTCTTGCATGATAGAGGTTTATGGTATTTAGTACTTGAGAATGGAGTTAAGAAACCCTAGGATGAGGCAAAGGATGCATTTGCATTGTACTACATCCAGCAAGCTCTGGATGATAATATTTTTTTATGTAATTGTTGAAGCAAACACAGCTAGAGAAGCTTGGGAAAGTTTGAAGAGAAAGTTTGATGTAAGGGGGAGATATATGGCTGAGTCACAGCCTGTTAATATTTCAGCAGATAAGCTTGCAGAAGCAGCAGAGGATAGTCAAATTATTGGTGAATTTCATTGTTGTGTTGATATATCAAATGATGAAAATGTTGCTGAAACTAAAGAAGAAGATGAGGTTGTTGTATCCTATATTGCAGCAGTAGAATTTGAAGAAGTTGAAAGTGTTATTGAAAAATATGTTGATATAGTTTCAAATTTAGATGTCACTGAAGTGAACTGTGAACATGATGGAATGGTTAACATGCAGAATGTTGATGAATATGATAAATTCCTCAAGTGTGAGGAAAATGGAGAAGTATTTGTGCAAGAAGAGTCCTTGAAGGACACGCCCATGAAGGTATTAAATTTCTGTATTGAATCTGATGATTGTGGACATGTAGGTACAATGAGTCAAGAAGATAAATCTGAAGATGTTGTAAAAGTCGAAAGCCAAGTTGAGCTTGAAATAATTTGCAGTAATCATGTTGTAGAAAATGAAGAGTGTTGCACTGATTCATTTGGTGCATATAAGGAAGATGATAAAGCTATTGGTGAAAAATACATTTCTGAAAATGATGTATCTGTTGATGGAAAAAGTGTTGGTGATATTTTTGAAGAAGAATCTGCAGCGATATCGAATGGTGCAGAAAAGGTCAGAAAAGAGAATGATATGTTTTCTAATAATTTGTTTGATAGTGATTGTGCATGTACAAAGGAAGAAAATGATGAGGTCTTGACTTGTAAGTCAAATATTGAAGGTGATGTAACTGCCAGTGTAGTAGTTCGTTCTTTGAATATTCTAGTGATGTCTATTGCTGATGACAATGATGAAGAAGGTGCTAATGAAGCAGCTAGTATTGGTAAAATTGCTCATGGGGAAGTAATGGTCAATGATGATCATGATGATGGAATGAAGACTGCCATATCAGTAGTATGTGAAGCAACATCAGAAGCAAAGAAAGATAAAGTGCACTATGTTGAAGTGCTTGAATCAGTTTGTGAGTTTTTTGAAAATATTGATGATTTTAATTTTGTTGAAGAATTTGATAAGATTGTTGAAGAATGCATAGAAGTTGCAGCGATTGAAGCAAAAGGAATCTATAATGATGCTGAAAATAAAAAGGTTGACAATTTAGTGATTGCAGAAGCAATGATAGAAAAAGAGTTGCAGAATGTTATATGTTCTGTTGTAAACAGAGCATATGAAATAAAGAATGATGTCCTTGATGAAGAATTGAAATTTTTGGAAGAATGGCTTGAAAAGCCAAGATATGATGATAAAGATGATAGTCTTGTTGTGGAAGTAGATATGGAGAAAGTTGATTTCCTTGTTGTAGTAGCAGAGGCAGATTTGAATGAAGAGATAGTGACAGCTCTTAGAGAAGAACACAATGAAAGGAACCAATATGGTTCACAGTATGATAATTTATATAATGTTGATAAAATGTTTTAATGTGCAAATGAGAAACCAATTGAAGATGAAGAAGAATCATTTGAAGATGATGATGAGTTTGATTTGAATTGCAGCGAAGATGAACTGGTTGAAAAATCAGTTGAAAAAGTATTCATGTTATGGAGTCCTGCAGAAATCAGGCATTATTATCAATTAATGTGTCTGCAAAATGACATTGAACAGATTACTCTTGCTGAAGTCAAAGATAGAGTGTGGGATCTTTGTATGTCCATGTTACAGTTTTTACAAGAAAATATTTGGATTGGAGTCCTTGGCATAAAGGACATTGAAAACTATGAATGATGATTGGTTTGCAAAGACCAAGAAGGTTGAATACAAAGAACTTAGTGCTGAAGCAAAGGATGAAAAATATGAAATGTTATATTTTGTTGATTATGAACAGCTAACTGAAGCTGAGAAGAACAAGCATTGTGGAGTTACTAAGCAAAAGGAGTCCAGATTAATAAGATCCAAAGTTAAGATGAACAGATGGCTGAAGCCACAAGTGACGCGTGAGCTGAAGAAGATCAAGGTGAAGATGAAGATAAAACAAAAAACAAAGTCTACATATTTCAAAGTTTGGAGTTGAAAGAAAAAGAAATGCTCTTGAAAGATTTGAAGAAACGTTGCACTAGTATGTTGCAGCAAAGAATGTGAAACAAATTTTTGAGTTGTTTAGCTATAGATGTAAGTCTTGCTGAGACTTAGACCAGTAGGTGTTATAGTTGGAATGTTGTTTTGTAAAAACAGTAGTTGTTTGTGTTTGATGTACTTTTTTGGGTGAAGTAATTAAGGGGGAGAATGTTGGCAGCTGTAATTCCTTCACCGCCACAGTTTGGAAAAGACAACCACCGCCCTGCTGAGTGGCCGCTGAAACTCTGAGGAGTCAGCCACTGCCACACCGTTTTGAATATGTCTTGTTGTCACAGTTTGAAAGAGATAGCACACCAAATTAATTTCTAAAGAAGCATTTACAACCTCTGTCACAGCACACTACTGTTCATCGAATAAATATCGGGGCTGAGTATTGCATTGATTTTTGAAGAGCCATATCTGAAGAGACGTTCACTGACATGCTCAGGATGATCAGAAATTGAAGGAGCAGCGTGGGATATCACTGTTGCAACACAGGGACATTCACTTGCTCAGCTATAGCCTATCAAAGATCGAAGGGGCATCTGGAACGTTCCTGTTACAGCGCATGAAAGGGCAGAGTATCCACACAAAATCTGAATAGACAATTTTGGTTTAGATGTTCTGAAAGGTCAAGCTAATTAATGTGACCGACTATATTTCTGATGTATATATACCTATGTAACTCTCATGAAAAATATAGAGGGTGAGTTGAATGAAAACAGAGTTTCAACTCTGTACTTTTGATCCTATATTCCTCTCTGTCTTTAGGAGTTCGTAAACTCGTAGTTGAATGTTTAAATGATGTTTTTTGCTGTAGCATGATAGTTTGCTGAGAGTATATGATTGACTGTGTATATTTAGTTTTGTTGTAGCAAGTTAGATTTCAGAATTGCCGAAACAGAGTATGCTAAAACAGTCAAGTGTTATGAACGCAGGGGTTATCAAAATATAGTTGATACACTCAGCTATAACAATTGTGTAGTTTACTGTTAGCTGAAACAGTCCTGTAGGTTACTGTTGTGTGAAACAGTCAACTGTTACTATCAGCTGTGATTGTGCTGAAGATTACAGTGAGCTGTGATAGTCCTGTAGGTGAAATTTCTTAGTTTGAAAATCTGAGTGTGTTGCTCTGAGTTAATGCAACACCCCCTGCCTTCCCTCAGCTAGTAGGGTGACGGGTGCGGTATCAGAACATGTCAACAAAATCAAGGGCAGCTGCGGTAGGGATAGAGGGACAACATTAACATGAAGTGGTAACATAGCTTTCTCAATAACGCGAAACCCTAAACGCTAGACATCCATAGGCTAGTGCAAATGTATGCAGGTCGAGCCGATGCAGTCGAGGCACATTGCAAACGGTCGCAGAGAGGATATCGCCGATGAGCAGGCAGAAGTTATGATGGAAGACAGAAGCCGACGACGCATCCAACCACAGCGAGGTGTAATGAGTTTAAGTGCCACGTCTGAAAGGAAGCGATGCATGTTAAAATCGAAAAGAAAATCAGACCACCCACGTAGTAATAGTTGTATTGTTGGCTGAGGGATCCTCGACTGTAGCCCAGATGGTCGGATCCGCTGTCAAGTCGTTGGTCTTCTGTCATGAGGTTGTGGGTTTGATTCATAGTGTTAACTAATGTCATGCTCCTATATATAGAATCGGCATCGGCACCTCAATGATCAAATCAAATCAATAGGGGTGATTTTTTTTGAGATTCCGATAGATGGGGCACCGGTGCCTCAATGACCAGATCAATAGGGGCGAATTTTTTATTATCTTTAGACTATTGGTAAACGTAGGCCGAGAATGGTCGTCATGATTGAGTTTCTTGACGAAAACTATCCATTGAAACCTTCTCTATGTACTTAAGTAGTACACGCAGAATTGACAGACTCATCTTTAAGGCGAGCCTATTAGGTATGATATCCATCCATCTGATATACATGCCCATGAACTAGCATCCTGAGGCATGGCGACCAGTTTTTATGGCATGCATCATGAACTTGATTCTCTGGTGGTCGGGAAACTCTCGTCACTTCACTACCTGGCACGTACATGGGATAATTTCTTGCGGCGTCATGAATATCACTTCACCTGAAATCGCCCTAACAACATCACATGGCGAGGACATCCTCTAGATCTTGCCAGATTCTCCCGATCTTGCCAGGTTGTTGCCTGGATTTGGGGCTGATGGATTTGGACGATTTACCCATAAATTTAAGCTCTTGAAACCCACCTTTGCGAGCTTAATTCCAACATACGGTGTAGGAGATGATTTATGTAAGAATCGACCGAGTTATCTGGCACAACAGAATTGGAAGAGAGGACGAGGAGGTGATCTCGGCAACGAGACCTTCGACAATTCGAACCCAGACATTCGTAGGCTGGAAAGGCTGGTTGGCGAGCAAAATTGGTAATATTTTTGCTCTAAATTGTCAAGTTTGAATGTTCTGTTCTGGTTGTTTCAGACCTATGAATAATGAATTATAAAATCAACTGTGTTATCCTCTATCTCAATAAGTCGACCGGTCTCACAAACCAGCAAGCCAACCCTCCCACTGAGTTCTTGCATACCATCGATTGGTCACATTTTGTAGGTTATCTTAAAGTCGTAGTGCGGTTATCTTGAATTCTGTCATTACATTAACGAATTTCACTAGGAAAATGTTCAAGGTCACACAAGACTGCTTAACCTCAAACAAATAATACTAAAATGCTCATCCGCATTATAAAAGTGGAACTTAACAACTTTCATCACCACACATTTCTTCACTCGAGTGCATTTAATCATTTTGTTTTGAGCGATGGCGAAGCAGGGTTATTCGGCAGCAACTATTAGAGTGGCCGCGCTACTGTTCTTCTCGTTGTTTTGCGTGCAAATAACGGAGGCACAAAGAAATACGAAATTAGGAAGGGAGAAGATAAGTCGGTTGCATTTATTTTTTCTCGACATAGTGTCTGGAAAAATGTGACGGCCGTGGAAGTCGCCTCGTCTGCCACCACCGATTCTTCCTTTGCACGGTTTGGGATAGTGATGGTTATGGACGACCGGCTTACAGAAGGGCTGGAGGCGACCTCCAAAATGTTGGGCAGAGTGCAGCGTATATACGTTTCCTCCTGCCAATAGAATGCCCATCTCCTCATGGTCACCACGCTTGTGTTAGAGCCAACCATGTCCACTCGGACCTATACACTCAATAGAGAATCTCCATCTTGTGTTATTTGCGATCTCGCCCTACCTCTGGTGTGGCCTCATCTCCGGTCTTTGGTCTCGCCCGGCCTAACCTCAAACTCCAAGCTTCTTCACTAACTTTTTAGTGCCTAGTTTCATCTAATACATCCACTTCCGGAGGCCCTTCTAAATTTATATCTCTGCACCGGGCAATTCAGCACGGTCGGGAGAACAAGGAGCGACGAGGGGCAACTCAACTGTTTTGTTCACCATCCTTTCTAGATCGTAAAATCTAATAGGTATAATAAAAAAGTAATATAGTCATAGTGCCTAGTAGCCTACCCACTAAGTATTATTTATCCTTAGAGTGTGGTGCCTTTTGATACAAGCCCAAAGAGTTATTCCCACCTGGAGCCGGACTTGCTGTTTGTCCTGAAAGAATCTTCTCAAGCCTTACAGCCAAAGCAGATTTCAACCAATTGTCAAGAGAGCGGTTTGTTGAGATCGTCCTCCGAATGCCACTATTGTTTCGCTTTGAAGAAGTCGATATAATCAACCGCAGAAAGAATGGTTGTTTTACTGATACTTTATTTGGCAGCTCATGAGGCAAGCCCCACAATGGTTGTTTTAGTGATACTTTATTTGGCAGTTCATGAGGCAAGCCCCACAACTAGGACTCATTAAGTCCACATTAAAGGCTATTAACATAGAGGATGTTTTCCTCCGAGAGACAGTCCCTCAACACCATGGTGGGGAAGAATGCAGTTTTCGATCAAGTGAGAGAAATGTCGATCGTGGGGAGTAGTGGGTTGTTTCGATTGGCTCGAGGCTCTGCTCTCGCTCGCATTCATTTTATTTTGCTTTGTTTTTAATGGAAAGCATAATAAAATGTAAATGTAGCCAATAGTATTGTAAGCATGTTAGTGTTTATTGTCCATCCATAATTGGTGTAAAGATCGAATCTCAATGAGAAGTATAATAAATTAGTGTTCTTTGTAGGGTAAAATGGAAATTTTACCTATGTATTAAATTGAAGCCCTCAAAACTCATATTTGTCACATGAATTTTGACATGCTGTCGAAAAATGAAATGTAGAGAATTATGTTGACTTTCCAATGATATCTTTTTCGAAATATATCAATGTCATTTATCGTGTTGAATTTTAATTTAATGAAATGTGTATGCACAATAATTTAATGTTAAAGTCATAATTTAAAAAAATGAAATATGTGAACATGATCTAGACAGCATGCACTAGTGCTTACCTATTTTTCTTTTATTTTTTCTCGAAAAATTATATTTATTATTATTTTTCGAAACTGACCAATGAATATTTCAGTCACATTTTGCACACATGTGTGTTCGTGCACCAAATCTTTTGATTGTTTACATAATTTGCAAAACTAAAAATACCTTTTTGAAGATGACGCGTTTATCTAATGCTTGTGTATTTTTTCAATTTTTTTGGATGTGTATTTTGAATGTTGTGGATTTATCTTTGAGCCCAATCGAAGTTGTCGGCAGGGTTTTTAGGGCAAATTTTAGTAGAAATTTAAAAACAAGACATATGAACATAAAAATTCGTAAATTTTATGTATCTGGATAGAGGATTCGTTGATGAATCCAATGGTATCAAGTCCGCCCATTAATGTGCATTTAATGACATGGTTTAACCCTCTGGAAGGCAGAAAAAACTTTCATTCTACAGTGAAAAGGGCTCTCGGCCTGTCTTTTAGGCCCTCGATCGAGGTATTTAAAATACCTGATCGAGAGTTTAATTAGACCTTGATCGAGGGTTTTAACTAGACCTCGATCGAGGTATTTTAAAACCTTCAATTGAGTAAATTGCTCAATTGAGGGCCTAAAAAAGGGTTGCGGCTCTTTTTTTTATTTTTTTCAAAAGCTAGATCAAGGTCTTGTTTCAACCCTCGATCGAGGTATTTAAAAACCCTCGATTGAGGTTTTAAACATCGATCGAGGGCTTGAAAATACCTCAATCGAGAATATGAAAAACAATTTTTTGGGTTCCGTGGATTCACCCTTAAATAAATTGGTATTAATTCAAAGTTAAATTATATTAATAATAATTTTTATTTATTGTCATTTTTAATTTTAATAAATTGGATTATATTAATAATATTTTTTTTTAAATTTAGGTAAATTTGTATTAATTCAAAGTTGAATTATATTAATAATAATTGTTACTTATTGATATTTTTTAATTTTAATAAATTGAATTATATTAATAATAATTTGTTAAATTTAAGTAAATTTATATTAATTCAAAGTTGAATTATATTAATAATATTTTTTTAATGAAAGTAAAATTGTATTGATGCATTGAGATTGGATTTAAAATTAAATTATTAAATTTAATATTTAAAAAAATAACGATTTATTTTATTTTTATATTTAATTAATTTTATAATTAAATATTTTTTTATAAATTTTACAATGAAAGAAGATGTAAGATAATTTTATAAACGGTGGTTAAAACATTTAAGTTTGGGTTATGATTGATTGAGCAATTTGATATCAAATACACCTATTTAGAGAGACTTGATATGGATAAAGAATTATTATATTTATTATTTAGCATATATATTTATTAGATATAAAATGTCTACCAATCTATTTATTATTAATTGATTTCCTTCACTTTTGTCTATTTGCAACTTGAGCGGATTAGGGTGTTAATAATGATCAAAATGTTTGATTAGGGTGTTAATAGTGATCCGATGATTGATGTTCGATCTCTATTAACCACTAACCACTACAATCCTAATGTGAAAGAATAGGTTCTTCAACTGTTAAAAATTATTAAAAAAACTTGAAGTTAAATTTTTTTAGTTATTTATATTTTTATAATTGTTTATTTGAAATTGTGAAGGACACCCATAAAATAGATTTGGACAATACACTTATCTCATTCTCGTGCAATCTAGGATAAGCATAGATGATAATCCACCCCAAATATATATACGCCTAGATTTATGTTATTATAATTGTGTACATATTTATGTTAATATTATATTTACACGTTATTATAATTGTATACATATTTATGTTACTATTATAACACTAGATATATGTTATTCTAACACTAGATTTATGTTATCATAATTACTTACATATTTATATTATTAATTTTTATTTATAATTACTTAAAAAATATTTATCATTAATTATTTTAGATTTATGTTATTATAATTGTTTATAGATTTATGGTCATTTTGTTGAGGAAATCTACACCTTAAATAAATAAATTAGCAAAAATTAACATTAATCAATTGATTTCCTTTTAATTATTAATAATTAATAAAAATTATTTATCATTGATTAATTGATATTTCACAACCAAACATAAAAAGACATATACATATAAAAAAAAATATTATATAATATGGTGTTTTTTAGTTTTATTTCATAAAACTAAGACCCACTATTATATAATGTGGTGTTTCTTTACTAAAACATGACAATTTCATAAAAAAAAAACATAATGTGGTGTTTTTTAAATTATAACAATAACATTTTCATAAAGCTAAGATGGTGTATGTTTAGCAAATATTTTAAAAGGTAACCAATGAATTATAGTGATGTTTGCTAGAGATTTTGTTTAAGCGTAATTACATATTAAATAATTGACTATATTGAGTGATATCTCTATCGCATTAAAAAACAATTATAGTGATGTTTGTTGGAGATTAAATGTTTAAGTATTAAAAAGATAGAGTTCAATTTAAAGAGCATCCTTCTTCTTATAAAGTATATATGTACTTTTCCTCATATCAAGTAAAGATGAGAAAACATCAACTACAAAAAAAAAAATTCTTAAATATATCTACAAACTTTAAAGGTTTCTGTGTGTACAAACCTTTTTTAGAACATTTTCTTATTTTAAAATTGTTGTAAATGCACTATGGATTAATATTATTATATTATTATATTTTATCTTGTATTATTTACTTTACTTCAATTTAGTATTGTTAATTTTTTTTAATATTTTTCTAAAATTTGATATATATATATATTTGTTATTAAATAGGTATTTATTTATTTGTGTCAAGTTTTAATTATTTAAAATCTTCGAATTAAAATAAAATAATAATTCTATTTTAATTTCACATTTAATAAAAAAAAATGATTAAATATAATTTAGAATCATGGTATAAAACTCTTTCACATTATTATGAATTATGAATATAAATTATCATTATTTATCTTAAATTAGACTTAGACTTATTATTGGTGGTTTAACACAAAGTAGTTTTAGTGTTCAATGATGCATTTTTTTGTCAACTTTGTAAGCTATTCATAGAAACCTTGCAGGTTAGGGTGAATATTTACTTCATAGAATATTTGTACTTTATTTGGATCATGACTTTCATTAGAGACATGTGATATGTTAATGTTCCTCTCTTAGTGTACCTCATGTTCTAAATGAGTTAGATTAACTTATTGTTTATGTTCTAAACCAGGTAGATTAACTTAAATTGTTTATGATGCATGGAAACAAATAAAAACTAGAAATCCTCTTCCATAATACTTTTGAAGGATAAATGTGTTTGCTTATTATTTTTGTTGGAATGTGTTCATTTATGGAATATAAAAATAATTTATGGACACTAGTAAGAAAAATTTACACATTTTCAATAAGTTTTATTGAAAAGTTATTTTTTCCCCCGCTGAAAAGGAAATGTAGTAATTAAATGTTTGGAAATGCCTTATTTCCTTTTCTCTTTAAACTTAAAGAGGATTGAGACTATATATTTAGGAAATGACTTTGTTTGGTTTTACCTTCCTTCCTTTCTATTGAATTTGTTGTAATTTTATGAAAATTGAAATTATCAACAACTTTTAGAAATACTTTGGGTAATTTTTTAATACATTATTGGTGGAATCATGAGCATTGTTGGTGGAACCATGAGCTCTAGTTATGGAACCATGAGCATTGTTGATGGAACCATGAGCCCTAGTTATGGAACCATGAGCATTGTTGGTGGAACCATGAGCTCTAGTTATGGAACCATGAGCGTTGTTGGTGGAACCATGAGGGTTGTTAGCGGAACCATGAGCATTGTTGGTGGAACCATGAGCTTTATTTATGGAACCATGATCATTATTGGTGGAACCATGAGCATTGTTGGTGGAACCATGAGCTCTAGTTATGGAACCATGAGCACTGTTGGTGGAACCATGAGCATTATTGGTGGAACCATGAGCTCTAGCTATGGAACCATGAGCATTGTTGGTAGAACCATGAGCGTTATTGGTGGAACCATGAGCTCTAGTTATGGAACCATGAGCATTGTTGGTGGAACCATAAGCATTGTTAGTGGAACCATAAGCTCTAGTTATGGAACCATGAGCGTTTTTGGTGGAACCATGAGCGTTGTTGGCGTAACCATGAGCGTTTTTGGTGGAACCATGAGCTCTATTTATGGAACCATGATCATTATTGGTGGAACCATGAGCATTGTTGGTGGAACCATGAGCTCTATTTATGGAACCTAATGGCCCTCTTCAAATAATGAATCTTATTTTTGACACAGCGTTATGCCCACCCAAGGGTGTACTCCGATGAGCGACGCATAATCCTAATGCACAATCCGCCCACAATTACAACATTGTGGAATATTTGGCCCCAGCCCCTTGTGCTATGTCTTCTCTTGAAATATTGCAAAGTTGTCTCACACAACATAAATCAATGTTGTTCGCCATTGGTGGGAATGATCCCTCATAATTGAGTTTTGTCGCATTTAATATGGAACATTGCCAACCTAGGCTCTCCCACTAGATTTCTTTTCAAATACAAGTAGGTGTCGGTTGGAAAAACATCTTTCGCACAATTGTTAATTAAGGAGCCTCTATGTGTGTTGTCCATTTCCTATTGGTGAGCCATTGGATCTCCTATTCTAGCACAATCCAATACCATCTTGAAAACATTCGTTGGTCATACTTTTATACCTCGAGGAATTCTCATCGCTTTTCCCATCGAGTTATAACCTCTTACTTGGGTGTATTTGGTTTTATGTAATGAAAGTTGTATCTTCATTGGTCTTTCATGTTATTTGTTTTCCTCATCATGGGAAGATCATTACTATCAACCAAATTGATTACTGAACACCTTATTTGTGTACCAACACTAGAAATAACATGCCATTTGTGGGTGATTCCATGAGTACTTATGAGAGTGTTGGTGTCGGTTTATTCAAAAACTCACATTTGATGGTTTTTTTCCTTCTCACATCCCATTATACCACTTATTCTCTCCATCCAAACTCACTTATTTATCTTTTTTAGGTCATTAAAACTGAATGAAAAAGACACCTTTATCGACCACACTTTTATCTCTTTTTTGGTTTTGTAAAAATGTTACGAAAAAAACACTTTCAAGCACACTTTTACCTCTTTTTCAGGCTCGTAAAAGTTTTACAAAAAATATAATATGAAGATGAAAAATATAATATGAAGCATACTTTTATCTCTCCTTTGAGCTCATAAAACCAAGAAGGACACACCAAAAAATAAAAAGAGAGGGTGGGGAATCATTGTCTATCCTTTGAGATTATGGAAACAATCCATTACGTCACCCCTGAACATGGAATTTGTTTGCGTCATTGTCTTATATTTCAGGTTATAGCTTTCTTTAGGATCTTACCATCTTTATGAGTCATGGTACGCCTCTAATTGGTTACTCTTCCAATTGTTATGGAGGATACCTCGCTTCTATATGGTGTTTTTGAGTGATGGAAATGGGGCTAACCCCCATTTCATTAAATCTAGACTAATTCAAGTCCATATTCATTTGCAAAAAAATAAAAAATGGGTTTTCTAAAGCCCAAAATTAGGTTTTCTAATTTGAATAAAAATTGCACTTTAGAAGGACTATTTTTGGGCTTTAGAAAGGGGGTTGGATAATACTATAAGGAATGATTGTTCCCTATCCTCATGAGCTACTACAAGAGTTAGTTCTTCAGAGAACGACTCTACGACCTCTACAATGTATACACCAACCCCATTGAAGCAATCATGTGTGCAATTTCATATCAAAGCATGTACTACCAACTTCCTAAAAACAATAATATCAAAGGGTGTGTGCAAGAAGATGAGGGTCACTTTAGATGCAATCCTACTTTTTCAAAACTCGTTCCTGATACATAAAAACATAACGCGTTTCTGATACTTAGCACTTGGCATGGTAAAACCCGAGCCTGACATGTCACTAGACATGTAGGATAGGTAACCATAATGCGTACGCATTATAGAACTACAAAATGTGTACGCATTATGTAGTTACAAAACGCATACGCATTATTGAAATCTAAAATCAATTTAAAAACATAGTCCCAACCACCCCCGACCACCCGAGGTGCTCTTCACGCATCAGAAATGCGAATCAGAGGTTGGATGAGGACGGTTTGTGTGCCCTGGAGTATCGGTGGAGCTCGATTTAGTTGGAGGGGAGACAAATTCATCGATGGATTGTCATATAATCATGTAATTCATTCACCCATATTATTTTTTGGTCATTTCTTAACCTAAATTACTATTTTTTTATTGTTTAAAACAACCTAGTTTTGTAATATTTATAAAATTGGGAATAACCCAATCTCTAATTAAATTCACATCTCCCTCAACCAAGATGAGTGAATAATTAAAATGAATCCCTTTTCAAAAACTCAAAAATTCCTAATCCAACCAAAAATTGAAAAAAATAGAACTCCTCCCTTTCTACAATGTATCCATCCACATGAAACCAAAATTTCCAACCCTCAAAGGCCATTTCCCATGATACTAATTAAATAATTTTCCTTGGTAATGGCCATAACAAGATGAAATGCATGCACAAGTGTGAATAGAAAAAATGCAAAAAAAATTAGTAACTTGGTTTCTCAAAGTTTCATCACAATCATTTGTCCATGAACATAATCAAAATTTCATTAGAAGTGTATGTAGCTATACATTGCCTCTTAGTTAAGCACCCTTGACTAAATGCCAAAACACATTCAAAAAGTGTCTCTCGGGCCTTCCCTATCCACACCCTCGAACAATCTACTCAACGCTCAGGGACTGTCGATTCAACTGAAAGACTTCATATAGAAAATCACTATGTTTTTTATTTAATTTTTTGAACTTGCCATACAATGTAGAGATCGATTTTGTAGAGAGAAATTGTCTCTGTTTTGAGAAGTTGACATTGTTGTTATTGTCATTCTAGTCACAATCTCTAGTTGATTATTCAACATCTTAATCATTGATAGTCATCTCAAGTACATATGTAATCATATTGGCAAGACAAACTCATACATATCCATTTCATTCCATGCCACTTTGTCCTCCCCTCCAACCACAAGGCGTAATATGTTGAAATCAATAAATTTAATGTTAGCTTATGAAGTTGATGGAAATATTGCTTTCTACAAGGGACGTAAAGGCCAAAACATGTCAAAATAACACTCCTAAATTCTGAGAAGTTTAAACCCAAGTTTGCATGGAAAAGTCACTAATGAGGGTTAAGAAGTGCCTTAACTTCTAGAAAGAAGTTGAACGAAACTTACTTTTTAATTGTTAAATGTATGTAAGTGAATGCCATTAAATTGCTTACTTGAGTTTGATTTAATACATTTTCAATTTTGAAGAGACGTCATTATATACCATGTATATGTTTCTAATGATTTTCGTGTTGATGTTTTTATTGCAGTTGCGGCTATGGACACAAATGCTGAGATACTGATTGAGCTTGCCCACTAGAGGGGCATTAGTGCAGCTTTTAGTGGTGGTGACAGGATTCACCGCTCGCTTGTATCAACCTTGGATGCAATTGTTGACACCATTTCACAGTCTAGCAATGTACTATATGATATTACATCATATAGAGAAAGACAAAGATAACAATATGCTGATGGGCTAGACTACAATGCAATAAAAAAGTTGAAAATATCCAAACAGCTCATATTTGCATTGTTTAGGGACCCTCGGACAGGGGAAATCCCAAATGCAAACAGGTCATATATCTCCATTGAGTGGTGCACGTTTCAACCATTTGTTGATAACTGGATGGACAAGTGGTACATGGTTTTTGATATGCCACCACATAACAACAGGGAAATTCCCTTGTATTTCCTTCGAAAGATGTACACAGAGTTCGTGTTACATAAACACGTAAACTATTTTGACATCTTGCAGTTTCAGGGGATCGATGGGGGGATGCCCCAAAACTGACCCAATGTGAGGCTTTGAGACCAGGATCGCCCTATCCCTGCACCTCGCAGGAAGTTGCCTGGGCCAGATGTCCCACCTGCACATTGTATTATTCGAAAGACACGTGATGCATTTTTGAGTTTGGCACGAGCAGTTGTTCGCCATGGCACTATGGTTCAGCATATGGGTGAGGAAGGGACATCTGTCCTTGGTGTGGTACATACACCATCTAGTCACCATGCAGGACCATCCACTAGTGCAGGACCATTGACACATCCCCATCCTAGTACTGATCCTCACGAGTGCACATCATGTGGTCGTCCCTGCTATGGTCTTGCCTCAGATGTTGCTTTCAGTGGGTTTTTGAGAGAGCTATGTAGATGGTTAATTGTAATAAATTCTTCATTTATTTTTGTCTTTGTACACATTTATATAGTTTGAGCTAATATATTAATTTTGTGAACTTGCAGTTGATGTTTTATGCCGGCAGCGATGCCCCAGAGCCAGATGTTCCAGACTCTACAGGGGGGCATGATGCTACTCATTTGGCAGGCCCATCTTATATAGCACCTATTGCCGTATCTCACACCGAGGTAAACATTTTAAAATTTCAGTTTTTTAATACTTGTTAATTTGTTAATTTCCACATACTTTACATTTGAGTTCACTAATGCTATCTACGGTCTAATATTTACAATTATTAAACTTGCAGATGGCAGATCCTTCACTGGGGAAAGGTAATGTGGAGGTAGAACCCATGGTCGTACCGTCCGATGAAACATCTGGGCTCCAGGTAAACAATTAAAAATGACATTTTTTAAATACATGTTTGTTTGTTGAATCATGCATGTCTAACTACATGAACACTTGCTAACTATAGGCACCATCCGAGACATCTGGACCATTTCCTGGATTTGTATCTCCCGCTAGGCCATTCATGAACAAGGGTCGTGTGTATGTGAGGCGTTCTACTCCTAGAAAGACTCCAGCTGCCCACGACGATGGGCTTACTCATACCATGGTAATGTATATCCTTCGATGATATTTGTTGTTTAACTTGAAATCCAGTGCATAAATCATTTTTGTTAATGTTTGAATTGCATGTTTACTGTATCAGGAAGCCGAGTTGTCTACTCAAAACCTTGCATCGATGGTTGATGCAATAGTCAATGCTGCACTACAATGGCAACTGATCACACACAGGTATGTAACTATTTCAACATTATCTTTACATAGTTTATTATTGTTTATTCATGCATTTCTAACTATTTCAACATTTTTTCATTGTAGCCACCACCAGCAGGAGCAATTCCTGGCCCCCCTGGTTCGACCATCTTGGATGTTCAACCAACGGCTCCATCTGCTACACAAGCAATGCAATCTCCTTTGTCAGTTGAGGTGAGATGTCCTTCAGTGACCAAGTGTTTCATGCACTTTCCATGCACCAGTTGATAATTGTTGAGTTAATTGTTGAGCTAATGTATTAGTGTAAATAGTTAGTTGAATTTAACAATTGATATTTAATTTGCAGAATCCAGAGACGCACACTGATCCTAGAGATGTGCCTAGAGGATCAATGTCGGGAAAGAACAAGAGGAAGCTTGAGTTTTGATGTGTCTTATGGGATATATTTACATTTGGATACATGTACATGTGGCTTTGATAGTTTTGGACACATGTGCTTTTGGATACTTTTGGATATATATGTACTTTTCGATACATTCACTTTTGGAGACATGCATATTGACTTCATTGTGCATGTTCTTTTGGAGACATGTACATTGACTTCATTGGATACATGTACTTTTGGATATATATGTACTTTTGGAGACATGCACTTTTGGATATATATGTACTTTTGGATACATGTAATTTTGGAGACATGCACATTGACATTTCACTTATAAATGAATGATACATTTCACTTTGTATTTGTTCTTCAGTTTCCACGTGTTCAACGAACTCACTACATGCGTGCACTAATTGGTATCTAATTAAAATTTGTGATTTTGGATGATCATTACAAGTTATGTCAAAGTTCTTGCTCGTGTAATTTAATCAAACTAAGTGCAATACAATGTTTTTAAAGGTTTCAACGAACTCACTCATGCACACTAATTGGATAGGTGTAATTAAAATTTGTGAGTTTGGATGATTAAATTACAAGTTAAGTCAATGTTCAAGTGTAATTTAATAAAACTAAGTGCAATACATGCTACACATTTCATCAACGTCCAATATTTGATTGTACAATTAGATTCAACACTACATATGAGTAACTACATACAAGTGCTCAAAGCAATATTGGTGAAAGGAACAAACGTTACCTCGGGATTCGAGAAATAAAGTGCCTTCTAATGTTGGTTTGGAAGCATATGCTTGGATATCCTTATGGCTCGGAGGTCATCTTCATGTAGATAAGTACTCTTGTTGTAATGTGTCATTTAGGTTTTTTCATGTGATAAAACCCTTCAGGGTTTGGGTTTGTTCATGGTTTCATTGTACTTGATTTCTAAACATATAATTATTCTAAGAAAGGTTGCTAGGTTTTCTTCCCCATTAGGGTTTCCCGGGATAAAATGTTGTGTCTCTTGTCCCTGAACAACATTTTCATGCGACTTGCAGCTCGACATAGCCTAGAAACCGGACGTTGGACTAACGAACCATCAACTCCGTTGGTCTCCTGGTATGCGATTACCTCTAGGGGGCCCTCTCCCTCATCTCCCCATGGCCCAGTGGCTTCATTGTGCATTCATTTCGTAAACTAGGGTTTTGCTCAGTTTCATTGCATGCAATCTCACATTGGTGGGTCAACTCTGCAAAAACCTCCCCCGAGCCAGTGTTGGCAGTGTTCCCATGTCGGCGTTGCCCACACACACCCACAGGAGCCAACGACATGCAATCTTGCTGCTCCGTTTGCTTTTTGGCTCCTGGGTGGAAATTCACCAAGTGTCCTTGAGCGGCATTTTCATGCAACTTGCAACTCGACATAACTCGAAAACCAGAGGTCGGATCGACGAACCGTCGACTCCGTTGGTCTCCTGGCATGCGATTACCTCTAGGGGGCCCTCTCCCTCGTCTCCCCATGGCCCAGTGGCTTCATTGTGCATTCATTTCGTAAACTAGGGTTTTGCTTAGTTTCATTGCATGCAATCTTGCATTGGTGGGTCAACTCTGTAAAACCCTCCCCCGAGCCAGTGTTGGTAGTGTTCCCACGTCGGCATTGCCCACACACACTCGCAGGAGCCAACGGTATGCAATCTTGCTGCTTCGTTTGCTTTTTGGCTCCCGGACGGAAATTCACCAAGTGTCCTTGAACGACATTTTCATGCAACTTGCAACTCGACATAACTTGGAAATCAGAGGTCGAATCGACGAACCGTTGAATCCGTTGGTCTCCTGGTGTGCGATTACCTCTAGGGGGCCCTCTCCCTCATCTCCCCATGGCCCAGTGGCTTCATTGTGCATTCATTTCATAAACTAGGGTTTTGCTTAGTTTCACTGCATGCAATCTCGCATTGGTGGGTCAACTCTGCAAAACCCTCGCTCAATCCAGTGTTGGCAGTGTTCCCATGTTAGCATTGCCGACACACACCCGTAGGATCCAACAGCACGCAATATTGCTGCTTCGTTTTCTTTTTGGCTCCCAGACGGAAATTCACCAAGTGTCCCTGAAGGCCTTTTGGATGCGAGACAGAACGAGCCATAGAATGACGATCGTGGATCGGATCGACAAACCGTCAACTCTGTTGGATTCAGGACATCCAGATAGTGCTAGGGGTGCCCCTCGCCTCCGGTCTGGTGGCCCAGGTGCCACCTTGCAGGTCCATCTTGGAAACTAGGGTTTTGCTTAGTGTGGGAGTGTGCAATCTTTGCACACAGGGGTTAAATTTGGAAAATCATCCACCAGGTGGGTATGGCTAGTGTTCCTAGCCAAAATCTACCTAGACACACTTGCAAGACTCCTTAGAACCCCGGTTTTGTTGCACGATTGGAGTTCTATACCCCCCGCAGGTATCCACCAAGTGTCCCTGAAGGCCTTTTAGATGCAAGACGAAACGAGCCATAGAATGACGACCGTGGCTTGGATCGATGAACCGTCGACTCCGTTGGATTCAGGACATCTAGATAGTGCTAGGGGTGCCCCTCGCCTCCAGTTCGGTCCACCTTGCAGGTCCATCTTGGAAACTAGGGTTTTGCTTAGTGTGGGAGTTTGCAATTTTTGCACATAGGGGTCAACTTTGGAAAATCATCGACTGGGAGGGTATGGCTAGTGTTCCCAGCCTGAACCTGCCTAGACACACCTGTAGGAACCCCTGAAACCCGATTTTGTTGCACGGTTGGAGTTCTATGCCCCCGGCAGGTATCCAACAAGTGTCCCTGAAGGCCTTTTGGATGCGAGATGGAACTAGCCATAGAATGACGATCGTGGCTCGGATCGACAAACCGTTGACTCTGTTGGATTCAAGACATCTGGATAGTGCTAGGAGTGCCCCTCACCTCCAGTCCAGTGGCCCAGGTACCACCTTGCAAGTCCATCTTGGAAACTAGGGTTTTGCTCAGTGTGGGAGTGTGCAATTTTTGCATACGGGGGTCAAATTTCGAAAATCATCCACCGAGCGGGTATGGCTAGTGTTCCCATCCCAAACCTACCTAGACACACCTGCAGGACTCCCCGGAACCCGGTTTTGTTGCACGGTTGGAGTTCTATTCCCCCGGTAGGTGTTCCTGAAGGCCTTTTGGATGCGAGACGGAACGAGCCATAGAATGATGACCGTGGCTTGGATTGACAAACCATAGACTCCGTTGGATTCAGGACGTTTGGATAGTGCTAGGGGTGCCCCTCACCTCTGGTCCGGTGGCCTAGGTGCCACCCTGCAGGTCCATCTTGGAAACTAGGGTTTTGCTCAGTGTGGGAGTGTGCAATTTTTGCGCACGGGGGTCAACTTTGGAAAATAATCCACTGGGTGGGTATGGCTAGTGTTCCTAGCCCGAACCTTCTTAGACACACCTACAGGACTCCTCAGAACCTGGTTTTGTTGCACGGTTGGAGTTCTATGCCCCTGGCAGGTATCCAGCAAGTGTCCCTGAAGGCCTTTTGGATGCGAGACGGAACGAGCCATAGAATGACTACCGTGGCTCGGATCGACGAACCGTCGACTCCGTTGGATTCAGGACGTCCGGATAGTGCTAGGGGTGCCCCTCACCTCTGGTTTCATGGCCCAGGTATGACCTTGCAGGTCCATCTTGGAAACTAGGGTTTTGTAGGTCCATGATGAAGATTTTCATGATGATGATGATGGTGATGATGATGATGATGGTGATGATGATGAAGATGTTGATGATGATGGCTTGGTCTAAGGTGGTGCTCTCAAATAGCTAATTCATTATGAAATATTTAACAAGACATGGATTAAATTTAATATAAGTTTATTGTTTAATATAGTGGGCATGAATTGAATTAATTTTGTTGGGTGAAGCCAATAACCAACATGATGAACATAATATAATTTTAGGGTTTACTGATCATATGTAAAAAATGGCATATTCATAAACTTGACATACAAGAGAACTTTTGGCATATTTATAAACAACGTAAACGTAAATTTGGCATATCAAGAACACAAAATTGACATATTCATATGAAACATACATGTGAAAATTGAGCATATATCAATATTCAATTACAAATAGTATAAATAGTATAGTATTAAAAGTATGTAACATACCTCATCATGCTAGATCCCACCTATTATCATACAACCAATCCCTCCAGATCATCTCTCATACGGATGGTCTCCATTAGTCTCTCGTGCTCTGTATCCGGTAAGAAGTATCATACCTTCGATGTATTTCGGCTAGGCATTGTTTGTACCTGGAGGTTTGTGCCAATGATTAAGTTGGCAAAGTGATATACACTTGCACCTGGTTTGTAATCCCTGTAAACATATCCACCCTTCTTTCTTGCATTGCTGTCCTGTGTCAAGTATTCACCTTTAACAACCATAGACCCAGTTGGGAAGTGGTTTTTTTCATCGTCAGTCATGGACATAATGAGGGTTTGCTTTCCATCTATGCAGCGTGCCAACCAGTAATCACTACCCCATTCACTATCTTTTGAGGCAACAACTGCGTATATGTTCCCTGCATAATATGATTGTAGGTATATGATCAAAATATTTTTCGTGCAATACAAGGCCTTTAATGTGCATTTGAATACTACGTAAATAAACAAAATTGTGTTAAGGAAATGCATCATACCAGGTTGTACAAGGTCCGAGACATGATCAAAATATTTAGAAATAGCTAATTGGTCTTCTTACAAGAGTTAAATCAACAATTGCATGCTGATTAAGTGGAAGTGATATGCGATCCCATCCATCAACCCAATCCAATGATTCACACCCATCCCAGTCACCATCACAATAAGGCGGGCAAAAACAACGAGTTTTCTGGTCCAAATTTCAAATACTGGGTTATCAGAGCTTCGAACTGAATGAAAGCCACGAGTCCCAGGAACAGTCTTGCATTACCATGCATGTGAACGATCTATGTCTACCACCTCCCAAAAAAATCTCTCCACATGTCTCTTTCTTGTGGATTCTACTTGCGTAGTTGATCCTTCTCCAATTACTGAAGTGCACCACCTAACTGTATATTGAGCATTTAGAATAGTAGATTCTGTAGATACTTTCAATTCCTCTCTTCGTAGGGTTGTTTTGACGCATGCTCCGGCTCCATCATGCTCTCCTTTACCATGCCTAGTCTCAAAATAGTTCCACATATGTGGCACTTTGTAGTTTGTATGAAATGAACACAACCACTGAAATATGCATGCATTTTTGAACTAACCAACACACCCATCAGACCAAATCCAGTGTCAATCCATCTCTATGTTCCTTCCCTTCAAGTGATCATAGAACATGATGAAGCAATGACATACATAGTGGAAGTCGTGGCACCTATCATCACTTATGTAGAAGTGATATTCCTTCATAATTTCTCTTTGCTCTTCAGTGCTATTTGGGCCATGCCTATATGTGATATGGACCATCAAGGAAACTTGCTCAGAGTGATAATACTGACTTTGGATCTCATTTTGAGGTTGCAGAGTGTAGTTCTCGGCAAAATCAACTACTGAAAGTATAGTACCAAGGGGAAATGTATCTCTGCATATTCTAAACTTCTCATCCTACCATCATACCACGTGGACATGCTGAACATATTGATGTGCCTTTTCAATAAATTCCTTGATGAAGTCACTAACTTGTACCTGGTGACACGAAATGATCTCAATGTCAGTTTTTTTTGTAAGTAAGGATTGAAATGTAACCGTTACAACATAATTTTATAGATATAAATGCATACCTGAGATGTCACCAATTGTATTTTTTTGCTTTCTTTCCTTGGGACTATTTCATAGTTGATATATTTGAAACTTTTCATGTCTATAACCATTTTCCCAAATTCACTATCTCCATTCTCGTGCATACATTGGCTCAATAATGCCATTCCAGCACAGTTGGAGCATGTTCCATCCAAACAAGATTTTGCATAGTATGTTTTCCCCTCGGGCCTATTGCACATGATGCTATGAATGAATTCTCTTGATGAAGTCGGTGGTATTGTCATGCCAGCAATCCTGCACATGGTTAGTGTGCAACACACGATGAATGTACAAAAATGTTTCATAGTAATATTCATATTTTACATGGCATCTACAACAACAAGTGTTACAAAGAGTATTTATTCTAACATACCATGGCTTACATTTCTCAAAATATCTTTGCCCCAAGTTCAATTGTCTATGCTCAATCCTAAATTTCTCGTAAAGTTCTGTCTGTGTTATATCAAGAAGATGCTTAGTATGTGGTTCACGATCCTTTGAACCCCTTCTCAGTTTTAGTACATCCTTTCGGTTTGAAGAAGGCCTTGTGTGATCATGCCAAAAACTATGCACTAGTCCCTTTACTGCATCAACTAGCTTCATGTCACGATGTGGAAACTGACCAACAAAGGCCCAAAAATCTGTCTGATTGGTTGTGTCAAGATGTTCTCTTCTAATAGAATACCTACGGAGGGTTTTTACATTCAAATTAACTAGTTTGGATGTAGGCCTAAGAATATGAAGGACCCTGGTGTTCTTATTTGCAATTGCTTGTGACAACACACGACGAGCAGCATTGCGGTCCTTTGAACGTGTGTTCTTACCAATTTTACCAAATGCATCTACTAGGATTTTAACTATATGAGAACTTGGTTCAGAATTCTTTATCATCTTTATCCCTAACTTTTTCCTAACAACATTCATGCTCCTAGATTTTAACAATGATAAAAATAATCTACATTTATCTTCATCACATTTAGAAACAAAATATTTATCAAGTATCTGTTGAGTTTGATAAGCAATACTACGTTTAGATAGTGTACCTTCAATGGAATTGATGAGACTTTCATCAACTTGTATACGCTTCGGAGTTCTTCAATGTGTGCTTGCTAATGGAGGTAAGGGGGTTGTAATTCTACCATGTAGCGCATCACCAAGATGCTCTAGTGTTTCAGTAGTAGCTTGGTGTCCTTCATTCTCTTCTTGGTAGTTGGATGGTGGAAGTCCAACATCCTCATCGATGGTCTGCGGAAGTCCAACATCCTCTTGTGGAAGTCCAACATCCTCATCGATGGTCTGGATAACATTCTCTTCTTCAACAGTAGGCAAAATTTCCAATGCCTCTCTGACTTCATCGCTTGTATAACCACATCCGGATAGCAAATTTTATGTTTCTTCATGAGCTTCATCTTGAGATGGTAACTTATCACTTTGACTTGAAGTGGGAATTGAAACATCCCCTAATGAGCACCTATGTTTTGCTTCTTGATTACTTCCATGGGGTGCTTGTTCAACAACTATTGTGGAAATTGAAGGTCCCTCTTGTCGTGGATTAATAGGATGAACCGTGGTATCCTCTACAATTGGATTTGGATTAGTTTCCAAAGAAAGCCTCCGATTCATCATGTATATTCTTTTCTTTTATTTCTCTTCTTCAATGACTTCTTGAGGTCTCTTCTTCCTTGTTGATTTGTTTACTCAGTTACGTGCATTCCCCATCACCACAATGATCAATTCAATATAGTTTGTTTTTGTTGCTCCTCAATTACAAGCTCTTCAATAATAAGCAAATGGAAGTTAAATCATAAATTGTTTGGGCTCTTTGATTCTCTTGTACACTTGTGTATATCCACCATCACCATGAAATGGTATTGAAGCTTGATATCTTATCTTGTGTGCTCCTCAAATATAGGCAAAATGAATCTTTCAAAGACCTTATCTTTGGTGTTATTCAATTGGAGATTCTTCAAGCTTGCTGATTATCTTCTTCAAATATGGCCATATAACCCAACACCACACTGAGCAACCATGAAAGATGTCCTCAATGTTGCACCTGCATAAAAAAAATAATAATGGAGATGGTGTAGAGTGTGAGAATTTCCAATGGCAGGCTCGTGTTGTTCGAAAAATCGCGGGAGTGTTGTTTTGGCTCGGACAGAGTGAAGTTTCTCTCAGACAGGGACAGTCCACTGTTTATAGAGTTACAAAATGTGCACGTGTTATATAAAGCTAAAATGCGTGCACGATATGAAGTGTAAAAACACATACGCGATATTGTTAAGCATAATAAATAGGTTAGGTGCACGGCTAGGGCAATGAATAAAATCAAAAGAAAACAAATATTTTATATGGTTACATACAAAACAAATGTTTTTAGTGTGGGGACAAATATTTTGTAGGGTTTAATACCCCCTAGCTCTCTCCCAATAATCCCTAGATACCCCCTATCTCTTTCTAAATACCTGTCCCTCATTCTCCCTACATCCCTCCCTACATGTTTCTTTCATGTTTCTTTCTCTCCCTTACTCTAGCCATGTCCCTACCACCCCACTCTCCATATCTCCACCTTCTCTTTATCTTCGTCATTATCCCTCCCTATAGCACTCTCTCCCTTCTTCTCCCTTAATCACTAACCCTCTACGCTTTTATCCCTCCCCCCTGCCCTCTCTGTCTTACCTTGTTCCTAGAGTCCCTCTCCCATAAAGGCCTTTAGACCCTCTTCTAAACATTAATCCCTAAGTGCATAAGTGCACAAGATGATGAGGAGGAGGAGGGTGATGACAATGAAGATGATGTAGATGCAGATGAAGATGATAAAGATGATGATGAGGAGGAGGGTGATGACAATGAAGATGATCATGATGCAGATGAAGATGATAAAGATGATGATGTTGATAAAGATGATGGTGATGATGATGAAGATGTTGATGATGATGGTGATGGTGATGTTTGGATGATGATGATGATTATGATGATGATGATGATGAAGATGATGGTGACATGATGGAGATGTTGATCTGATGAGGATGATGATGATGATGAAGATGTTGATGATGATGATGGTGATGAAGATGATGATGATGAAGAAGATGATGATGATGGAGATGTTGTGTTGATGGGGAACCTAGAGATGACAATGATGATGAAGATGGTGATGGTGATGGTGATGGTGATGACGATGAAGATTTTAATGATGATGCTGATGGTGATGATGATGAAGATGTTGACGATGATGGTGATGGTGATGTTTAGATGATGATCATGATGATGTTCAGAAGATCATGATGGTGATGACGGTGATGATGATGGAGAAGATGACGATGATGGATATGTCGATGAGAAACCTACAGATGCCAATGATGATGATGATGATGGTGATGAAGATGATGATGATGGAGATGTTGATGAGGAACCTACAGATGCCAATGATGATGGTGATGACGATGAAGATGTTGATGATGATGGTGCTGGTAATGATGATGAAGATGTTGATGATGATGGTGATGGTGATGTTCGGATGATGATGATGATGATGAAGGTGATGGTGACATGATGGAGATGTTGATCTGATGAGGAAGATGATGATGATGATGGTGATGATGATGAAGATGTTGATGATGATGATGATGGTGATGAAGAAGATGATGATGATGGAGATGTTGTGTTGATGGGGAACCTAGAGATGACAATGATGATGAAGATGGTGATGGTGATGGTGATGGTGATGATGATGAAGATTTTGATGATGATGTTGATGGTGATGATGATGATGATGCTGATGGTGATGATGATGAAGATGTTGACGATGATGGTGATGGTGATGTTCAGATGGTGATGATGATGATGATGATGATGATGAAGATGATGATGATGGAGATGTTGATGAGGAAGGGGGAGATGACAATGATGATGAAGATGTTTATGGTCATGAAGATGATGATGATGGTGATGGTGATGATGATGGAGATGTTGAAGATGATGGAGATGGCGATGAAGATGATGATGATGATGATGATGATGATGGTGAAGATGATGAAGAAGATGATGATGATGGAGATGTTGATCTGATGATGATGAAGATGATGATTATGGTGATGATGATGAAGATGTTGATGCTGATGATGATGGTGATGAAGATGATGATGATGGAGAAGATGATGATGATGGATATGTTGATAAGGAACCTACAAATGCCAATGATGATGATGATGATGGTGATGACGATGAAGATGTTGATGATGATGGTGATGGTAATGATGATGAAGATGTTGATGATGATGGTGATGGTGATGTTCAGATGATGATGATAACGATGAAGAAGATGATGGTGACATGATGGAGATGTTGATCTGATTCAAGGAAGATGATGATGATGATGGTGATGATGATGAAGATGTTGTTGTTGATGATGATGGTGATGAAGATGATGATGAGGAAGAAGATGATGATGATGGAGACGCTGATGTTGATGGGGAACCTAGAGATGACAATGATGATGAAGATGGTGATGGTGATGGTGATGGTGATGACGATGAAAATTTTGATGATGATGGTGATGGTGATGATGATGAACATGTTGATGATGATGGTGATGGTGATGTTTAGATGATGATCATGATGATGTTCATAAGATGATGATGATGATGATGGAGATGTTGATTTGATGAGGAATATGATGATGATGATGATGATGATGGTGATGATGATGAAGATGTTGATGATGACGATGATGGTCATGAAGATGATGATGATGATGAATATGATGATGATGGAGATGTTGATGGAGAACCTAGAGATGAAAATGATGATGAAGATGTTGATGTTGATGATGATGATGATGATGATGGTGATGATGATGAAGATGTTGATGACGATGGTGCCGGTGATGAAGATGATGATGATGATGATGATGACGAAGATGATGATGATGGAGATGTTGATGAGGAAGGGGGAGATGACAATGATGCTTGAGATGTTTATGGTGATGAAGATGTTCATGATGATGGTGATGGTGATGAAGATGATGATGAAGATGATAAGGATGAAGAAGATGATGATGATGGAGATGTTGACGAGGAACCTATAGATGACAATGATGATGAACATGTTGATGATGATGATGGTGGTGATGATGATGAAGATGGTGATGGTGATGAAGATGATGACGAAGAGGGTATCCACCTTATGTATATATTCTCAAATATCCAAGTCCCTATAGAAATCTCTCCCTTCGTTCGCCCTTAATCACAAACCTTATGTGCCTTTATCCCTCCCCCTTTCCCTCTCTATCTCACCTTGTCTCCCTCCCTCCCTATATCTTTCTCTAGATTTGTCCCTGGTTATGTCCCTCACTCCCTTTACCTTCCTCCCTCTATGTTGCTTTCTCTCCCTTACACCATCTTCATCCCTGCCACCCCATTGATTCCTCCTTCCCTATCACACACACACACACACACAACCTCCCACTTTCTTTGTCGCTCACAACTCCCTCTAGTCTCTCTCCCCCCAACCATCAATATCTCTCTCTCTCTCTCACACACACACAAACACACACACACACACACATACACATTATGTCCCTTTCCATTCTCAAACCCATCCCCCCTCCATCCATATCTATCTCCACCTTTCTCCCTCCATCCCTCACCCTAACTTCTCCCCCTCCCTCTCTCATCATCTGTCTCTCTCTCACCTTCTATCCATCCCTAATGTTATCTTTCCCTCAACCTATCCTAATATCTCCATCACTCCCTCTCTCACACACTTTATGTCCCTTCCCCCTCCTCTCATACTCTCTCTCTCTCTCTCTCTCTCTCTCTCTCTCTCACCACCACACCCTCCATGTCTCCCATCAACACTTTCTGTCCCTCCCTTCCTATCTCTTTATTTCATTCTATCCCCATCTATCTCTCACTCCCTCTAAATCCATTCCTCCCCATTGCCCCTCTACCTCCCTCACTCTATGTCTCCCCCCCCCCTTGTATTCTTTATTTATCTCTCACATCCCCCTTGCCTCCATCCATTCCCCCTTGTCACTCAAGTCTCACTTTCAACTTCTAACCCTATACCTCTTTAGAACCTATTCTACTCCTAATAGTTCTCTCAAGCTCCACTTCCCTTCACCCCCTGTAGCCCATCATGTTCTCATTCCCTTCATCTCTCCCCATTCAAGCTTCCAACATCCTTCTAAGCCCTTGACCCTTTCCCACCCCTATTAAATATTAACCATAGATTCCCTTGACCCTTCCCCACCCCTTGTCAAATATTAAACAAAAATTCCCTTCAGTCTTCCACACCCCCTCTTTCTCAAGTATTAAACATGTATTTTATGATTTACATAACGCGAGCGTGTTTTGGAACTATATAACGCGTGCGCGTTATGTAGTTATATAACGCGAGCGTGTTATGTACATCTAAAAGTGCGGCAATATTTTTGAATTTAAACAGAACGCGCTCATGTTTTGTAGAGCCTAAACCAAGCTGAGTCACTTGCTCGCATGTCAACAATAATCCTATGTGTATGCTTTGGAGTTTGCTTCAGCAATTCCAAACCTGTGCTATGTTAATGAAAAACCAAAGCTAATTGGGTATTTCTTCTAGTTTCTGGAGAATCCTGTGCTTAGCCACTCGTTACAATATGCTACACACAGTCATTTTTGACAAAATCTTAGACACAAATAGCATTTTTTTCTGCAGATTCCAAATATGTAACTTTTATTTTGAAATATTAATTTTTCCTATTTTCTTTCAATTTCTTTTCTGTCCTACCTCCTTAACTCATGAAACACACTGTTAGTGTTTCTTCCATAACTTTTTCAATTCTCGATCATTTCAAAAAAAAATTGTATGGTGCACAAGAGGACACTAACCTCCACGTTCTATGAAAAACCCATTTCAAGATTTTTGCATTAAGACCTTCAAAGGCTCTATCCACAAAAGAGGTACTATTTTCAAGGTTTGATCACTTAGACAATTATAAAATTACTAATTTAGTTTTCGAAAAATAATGGCGCACAAGTGCTATATGTTCTCTACATGCATGCCGATTTTTGTAGCTTGATTCCATCATTTAGGTCCTCAAAGGCTCCACCCACAAAAACATATACCTTATCATTTGCTTGAAAAAGAAAAAGTGTCTGTTAGGAAAAATGAAACTTGACATAGCTATGCAAATTTTCAATACATAAAAGTTATATATTCGGAAACGTGATTCAATTTCCTACATTTCATCTTTTTTACTCAATGCAAGATATTTTGCGTAAGTAGCTCAAAAAATCCAAGTAAGTTGAGGGATGCCTGCTTTTTCAGTTTTCTATTGCATCTAACGTGCCAAAAGTGACCCTCATTAGCTTGCACTAACCCCAAAGCAAACTTCACATGCAGGTTTAAAAGAAAAAGAAACACATGTCGACATTAAATCAAAGTTTACAAAATACATAACATGTTAATTTCATTAGGCCATCTATGCACAAACTATTGCACTTCTATTCTATTCCTCTCACCTGATCTTATAATACTATGGTCCCCCTCGGCCTGATTTTTAATTACTTGGCCGCTTCCATTCTTTGCACTTATGGATTACATATAAAATAGGATGAAAATCATATCGATCATCTCGAATCCACAATATTCTCCCTAATATCTCTAACTATTTGCTCGAAATAGCAATTTCATGCCTACAGTAACAAACCCTACCTTCTAGATACATGTTTACATAATTACAAGGAAATCGCGTCCTCCTTCAACTTGAATTTTGATAACGATCTAGTGGGTTAATGCTCCCGCATCACCTACCTTAGGGATGATATGTATACATACTTGGTTGATGATTGATTGTAGGTACTATCTGGTTCCTTGATCTTTGATTCCTTTCCTTGAGAGCTTATTATATTTATTTTAACGTGTTTTAGCCATCAGTTTCTATTTTGACCTCACACTTTAGGAGCCATCTGTTATACCATTATTTTACACCCTTGAGGTATATAGGAGATGCATTATACTTTGTATGCATTGGAACTACATTTTTGACCCTTAACTTTGAGTATCATTGTCATTTTCAGCCCTATTTCCCTTATATATTATGCAAGGTGGGACACTCCCTCATTATTGCTCCTTGCATCATTGGAGAGGGAGATCATATCCCTCCTTGCACCGATGGAGAGAGTGACAGCCTCATAACCTTCTACTTTTTAGTAGTGTAATGTCCTCTCCATGAGGGCCCCATGGTCATTCTACTACATCATAAACCCCTATAGATTCAGGCATAAAAAGTTAATAAGAAGGGGGTTAAGTTTTGAGGCATTAATTGTCAAGTTAATTAATTTTTAGACTTAGGATTAATGTGCTATGTTAAAATTGTAAATAATTTTGATAATATTTAATTTTTTTAATTGGTGGATGTGCTAGGTGGACAGGGAGGACACATGAGGTCTCGTGGACCCAATGACTTGTCATTCGAAATGACAACTGCAAGAAAATGAAGAAAAATCCACAAAGCCACAAAAGGTGGAAAGCAACACAAAAGCAGCAAACTTAGAAAAGAAAAAAGATGGCAGAAAAGAAAGGAAAGTCCATAAATAAGGAAGAAGCAGAAAATAAAGAAAAAGAACAGTAAAAGCAGAGAAATCCAAAAAAAGCAAGATGTTTCCAAAAGCAGAAAATTAGTCTAAGGCAGAAAGGTGACAAAGTAGGGAAAAAGGCACGTAAAAGCGGAAGATGCCAAAAGCAGTAAAGGAGGGCACATTAGTAAGCTAGATGACCATATTCAATGTATCTTGAAGACTCATTCATGCTATAAAAGAAGGTGGTGTGCCCCAATGCACATTTTTTTGTCATTTTGAGAATTGTTTTGAGAGCTTTGCATCTCAAAGGTCCCGGGAGATGCACCCCTAGCCAGATGTGGGTGATGTGCCCCATAGAAACCCTTGTTCCAATCATATTAAGAAGGTTTTGTGCATAAATTAGAGCTTGATTTGCAGGTCTGATTCATCCCTCTTCATGAAGAACTAAAGCCTCCAGATTTGGTGCAAATATTGATGCATCAACTTTTATGATTTTGTTGTGATTTGGTCATAAGAGGAAGACAAACTGATCTATTGCGCTCCACAGAGTTGTAGGATATGCATATGTGTTTTCAAAGAGCTATAATATGATCAATTCCTTCTCTTCGCTATGATCCTTTGGTGACATACCTCCCTTTTACCCTCATCTTCAATATTCTTGCTTATATTGTAAAATATTAAGGATTGAAGACTCTCTGTAGATTTTGATTCTAGTATACTTTCATTGATGCTATAAAACTATGGCATAAGCTTTTTGTTGCTTATTCACATGCCTTTGATCTTGTATATCAATGTTGGTGATGATTTCATGAGCCACTAAGGCTGTTTGTAAAGTTATGTTTCAATGCTTGCTCTTTTGCATGATAAAATTGACTATTCTTATAGATTTTGTAATGTATTTATAGATGTAAATCCTTTTATCAGTTTGTAAGTTCTACATGTCTTCAAATACTTGATAAATATATCAAAAGTCTTAGATCATAAATTTGTGATCCTCTACGTTCATTTGGAAAATCCTGGAAGTTTACTAGCTGAGCTGGCCTAGGTAGCTCACTTGCTTGTTTTGCCTCTAAACTCTGTGAGATTGCTACCAAACCTTTATATTAATGTTATAACAAGTCTGAGATAAGCCAAATAGTCTACCCCGGGCCTGATTACCTTTAGTGAGTACCAAAATATTTGGGTTTCCACAAAATTCCTCAAGGAATGTGCATTAGTAGCCTTGGCTTTGCCAAGGAAATATTCCTAGGAATGAAGCACCATTAAATGTGCCATTGTCAAGGTATTGTCTTGTTTGCCATCTTATTTTCAGCCTTAGTAGGTCCCTAACTATATATTGGGAAATTTTAGGAAGAGTTATGAAGTAATGTATTCTAAGTAATCTATTGTTTGTTTTATTTTGCAAATATTTTGAGTTAATGTGCCTTTAACCATAATAGGTATATTACAAGTAGTTTCAAGGCAATGTCTGTGATGATTTGGATCCACATGTCACAAGCTTGGGAAATCACAATCCCAACTCAAATATGACAAGCCTTACATTTGTAGATTCATTTCATTTTTCTCCTCCATACACCTATATAATGAAGCAATTCAAGGAAGAAGAAAAGACGAAAGAGTATTGTTATGATGTTGGATTCCAAAGTGGATCCCTGTAGATCTCATTGAAATCATGGTGTGTGGTTGAGATTAAGGAAGGATTTGAACAAGGAGCTTGGATAATACTTATATCATGACTCAAGGTATGTGCATGATGTATACTTCTCATTGATTCTATATAGATATATGCATCCCCCCTTCCATTTCATGCATGGATTATTATTATCATTTTTTTATGATTATATATGTTATGTGTGGAGGATCCGTTATATCCCTGAGTAGACCAAATTAGATCTAGTTTGTATCTTGGATGCCTTGATATAATTTATATTGTTAGTGTTAATGCTTGAAATGGTTTGAGAAGGGTATTGTTGTTTGATTGTGTGTAGGAAACATGTGCAAAGGATCTGGAGCAAAGTCCACCATATCTACACCAACAAGGGATCTACATCAATGAACATAAAAAGAGACAAGGTGAGTAATAGTTATACTCCTATCCTCTCTTTCTGATGTTGTATGCTATAAGGGTTGGATCTAGAATGAAAATCATATAGGTCTACCACTGATCTGTCTTAGATCAAGGGAAAGAGATCCAAGGGAGACCCATTCTATCTGCAGAAAGGAAATATGCAAACACCTTCCTTTCCCCCTTTGGTTTCTGAGTCCCACTCTCTTGCACATCCTTGTATCCTCCCTCGTGCTAATAAAACAAAGAACCATATTACTTTGTTTTCTATGGGCCTCCCTCTATCGAATTCAACACTTATATTCTAGAAGACAAGCTTAGAGGCATTATGTACATTGGCCCCATAACCATCATTGGTGGGTTACCTTAGACCAACTAAGGGACACCTCATTTCCCCTTGGACTGGTCAGTTCTCACATACATGAATCTAACTCATTATTGCACCATTGAGAATCATATAGTGTGGTGGTTCCCTTATCTTAGCTTGGTCAGAGAATCCATCTCTTGAGTCTATTATGGAATCCCTTCAATTCATAACTTCCTGTGGTGTATGAGTTGCATTGGCGACAATGACCCAATTTCAGTTGCAGTTACCTAGACCTATTTAACTTAGCCTTTCAAACATTTTGATCTACCTGTGAAGAGTTTCTCATACTATCACTCCATCAAGATCTTGGGCCACTCTAGTTTTCAGTAGGGCTTCAGTTGCTATGATTTTTCATCTTATCAGGATGTTATTGTTCCTACTCCTGTAGTCCATATTAGCAACTATGGGTTGAACCATATTTATATACTTGGATTGTGTCAGTCTCTGACTCCTATGATGTATTATACCCATAAATTATTCATGTATACTAATCATCAAACCCATCTTTACATTGATTCCATGTTGTATTGAGACAATGCTCTGAGCATAGGGATGGCCACCTCATTTATATTTGAGAATGTATACACTTGATCCCTCTGGTTGGTTTGTTTGCATGTATCTCCTTTGTATCCTCCTCGAGGGGTGGAACTCTTTCTATTTACTTGCACTTGTTCATTTTCTTGGTGCTCATGGTTCCCTAGTATGGATGATAGAGTAAAAACCTATGATTTATTTCAGCCATACAATGATGTATGAACCTCATACATCATGAGGCAACTGTTAACAACCTAATTTTGTTCACCTACTTTGTCATGAGTCTCATTTCCATTGTCCATCATTCCTTATAGTAATAGTCCCATTTCCATCACTTCCATCTTCATATGACCTCAACAATGTGACAAACAGATGGAGAAAAGTCAAATTTTGACCCTAACTAACACGCCATGGATTTTCCCTAAAATCGTGTGATGATTCTTCACACGAAAAGCATCAAAAACCACGATGGGGTCCCAAGATAATTAATTTTTCCTCCCAAAAATGTGTAGTGGTTGAAAGTGGACAAACCCTAACCATCATGGTTGAAAATAAATGTTGTATTGATCTCCAAAACCTAACCTTCCCATTAAATCATCAATGAAAAGGAGAATATTCACATTGGAGCTAGATCTTAATATTTTCTACATTATTTCCTATAAATACAACCCTCAAGGTTACCATTCCATATCCATATGGGCACTGACGTTATGTTGCCAAAATTCCAATTATGTATTGAACAACTTTATGTTTTTAATAAACCTCAAAAAAGAAAAACCATTAAATTTCCAAATCATCCCAACAAGACTTCAAACACATTTACATGGAAAACCACTAAAATTAAAAAAAGAAGATATAAGCAATATTGACTTTGATCTCTTTTCCTTTTTAAGCATTTAGGTGGCAAGCGTTATTGAAAAAACTTACTAAAAAATTCGAAGCAAATTAAGTGTAAGCCTAAGAAGGCTTATAAGAACGTCCCTATCACTTAAAAACCAAGTACACTCAAGAGAGTTCATGGAAAAACTTAGTAAGAAAATTTCAAGTTTGGTTACTCAATATATGTAACAATTAATGGAAAAACTTAGTAAGAAAATTTCAAGCAAAAAACTAAGCAAATTCAACATTGGTTGCTTATACTTCTCACAAAGTAGACTCAAGAGAGTTAGTGGAAAAACTTAGTAAGAAAATTTCAAGCTTGGTTACTCATAATGGAAAAACTTAGTAAGAAAATTTCAAGCAAAAAACCAAGCATACTCAACATTGGTTGCTTATACTTCTCACAAAATAGTTGATATCAATGTCCATTTCCTCCCAGGTTAAATTCTTCAAAGTGATATGATGCTCTTGTTGAACTCCTACTTGCTTGATAAGATATTGATGAGATGAAATATTGATGAGAGATAGTTGAAAAGATAAGAAAATGTTAACAAAAATATCAAGTTCACTTTATATTTATTATAAGATAATTTATTTTATCAAAGTTGAGTGTTAAAAATAAAGATGCATATATTTCTTTAAGAATTAAATAATTGTAAATTTAAAAATAAATTATTATTATAATATTAATTATTATTATTATTATTAATATTAATATTTAATATTAATATTTTTTTAATTTTTATATTTAGATAATATAGTTTTTCTTTAAATAATATTATTGATCATAATGATAACTTATTGTGAAATGATTTCGGAATAAAATCTAATCTATTTTTGATTGGTTAAGAGATTATCTTCCTTATAAAAAAATGACTCACGGAAAATCTACTCCTTTATTAAATAGTGCGATTTTATTTAAATAAAAGTAATGAGTTAAGTCACTTTTTTACATATAATAGCTAGTAATAACTATCCTCTCATTATAAAAAAAATCCCAAATATAACATATCTCTCTTATCTCTAATCTTTAAAACTTTTAGGTTTTTTTTTTAATTTTATGTATAGTTTCTCTTATCTCCCATCTTTAAAGCTTTTAGGTTTTGTTTTTTTAATTTTATGTATATTTTCCAAGCGTAGTCATAAATTTGTCCACAAGGACTTGGCTGGTTGATAAATACTATTCCCTTCCACTGTAGAAATTTGTCTACAATGGCTTTTGGCTTATGGGTATTTGCAAGTTTATGTTTAATTTTCAGAAATTGTGTCAAACATATTTTTAATACTAACACAAATATGAATATAGCAAATTGCTCTCCCAGCAGAACACTACCATAATAAAAAAAAATACTTAGTATTAAAATTCAATAAAAATATCTTATACCTCGATATAAATAATGATATTAATTTTAAATTACCGCACGAAAATTTTAAATGCAGGAAGATTTGTCCAATTCATTCACCGAAGACGAAATGAACAAACTTCTCTATTCAAATACTCTTATTTTGAATCAGAAAGTAAAAAATTTAAAAATATTAGCACCATTATTTTCACAAAATCAATATGAGAATATCAGTGAATATAAAAAGATAATCTTTATAAACCATCTTTTGTAATATTAAAAAGATTATCTCCTTACATAAACTTCAAAGTACTCTCTGTCGAAGAAGGTGGGCGAATTACGTTAAACTTAAACAGGTTATACCACTACTTCATAAACAAAAGATTTTCTAGACATAGACAAAAGATTTAAAACTACAAACTTCAGCTATTTGAATCATCCCAAAACAGGGTACGTTTTCAATACGTGTTTTGTCACTCGAAACCCTAACACGAAATTAAACATTCCTCCAAAAAGCATTACGAATCTCGCACGAAACCCTAACACGAAATTAAACATTCCTCCAAAAAGCATTACGAATCTCGCACGAAACCCTAACACGAAATTAAACATTCCTCCAAAAAGCATTACGAATCTTGCACACTGTAGAGTCGTTTTATATACATAACCTCCTAATGCAAAAAGAGCACTAATCCAAACTTGCAGTTGGCGCGGAGAAGTAATTTCAGCGATCAACAAGTTCTCCCTCTCGAATTTTCTCCACATTGAATTCGAGGAACCTCCAATATGTTAGGTCTCCAGTGTACTCAAAATACCCATTCTTTGAGTTTTCCAAGCCATTGCCAATTTTATTTAAAGGATCAACTTTGCTTGCGCCTGGCTGTTGCACCATACCCGTGTATTCCCATTTACATTTATAGAAACAACACGTCTCTAAGGTTTTCAGAGGCTTTTTAAAATATGGGTAAACACAATCACAACTGTCCTTTGCAAGATCAAACTTTCCATAACCCCCTCTAGAAAGTTTGCAACAAACACTCCCCTCGTATGCACTGCAGGTACGAGTACCGCAGATACCAGAGAAGGTGACCCCAGGGTTAATGATATTTGTTTCTGCAGCTGACTCATAAAACCTGTAAAACCTAAGTTCCGTCATGCTTGAAAATGCAAACAGTAATATCATTTTCATAATTCAGACAAGAACGGCACGGGAAGACTTACATGGAGCAGAAGCCCATGACTGAAATGAACAAACTTTCGGACAGCCCGACATTCTGAACCAACCGACTGGAACGACTTCCCTTCTGCTCTTTAGTGTAGATCTGCACAACTTGCAAATATCATGAATCAGTATGGAGTTGTGGGCTAAGTTCATACAAAACCTTTGCTTGCAATGCCGCCTCACTCACACAGCCGATCCAACAACAAATCAAAAAATCCCCGACTACAAAGCTACAAACTTTCTTATGAAATCTGCATGACGAGAGAGTTTGAGATGTAATGATGTAGGATCCGTATGAGATTTCTGGTTTTAATGAAATGATTCTCTCAATCTATGTGCTAAATCAATTTCATTGCGTTTGGAAATGAACATGGAGAGAATAGCAGCAAGAGGTGAACATGGAGAGAATAGCAGCAAATCGGCACAACAATGATGAATAGTGACATTCTAGGCAATTTCTATATATCCGTTTTTGAGTTGTATTAAGGATCTTGGGTGGCTGGATTTGGTTTCGTTAATAATCGCAGCAAATCCATGACAATCCTGAGCACAACAATGGATAGTGAGCACAACAATGGATAGTGGCGCAGCAGGCAGGAAACTCGTAAATGTACTCGCCGAGTAGTGTAATGAAGTGACAGGAGTTTCCCAGCCACCAGAGAATCGCATTCATGATGCATCATCCAATGATCAAATTTGAAGGGTAGGTCTTAATTTCAATTGGAAGGGCATTTGTTCTTGGAGCTCTTCAAAGATAAGGGAAATATAAATAATTCTACTTCAATTGACAAGTATAAATTAACTAAACTCTCCCCCCAATAAATATATAAAACAAATATTTCCCATCCAATTTTTTACAATTATGAACAAATAAGCACTTCTTAATATTTACATGAAAATGAAATCTTTTCAATAAAACCTAATTTGTCATATATATAACATTAATTTTACAATTTATCAAAATAACAACTATTATGTTGTATTTTTCCATGTTAGAGCATATTTCATTATACATAAAAACTACTTAGACCTTGCAATAACCATATTGGGGCATCCACATGATATTGTGGATAGTCTAGGACATTGTAACTAGATATAGTCTTAAAATAAAACTAGAACCATGAGAAAATTACTTACTTTTAATTATGTGCAAAAGGAAGCCACTAAGCAAGAGGCTATAATAAACCTACAACCAAAAAATACATGAGAGGGAATCCATTCAAGCCTTAGATATGTAAGAATCATGGGCATTAGGCACCTAAGAAAAAATAATGCATAGCTCATAAAACATTAAAAAAATCCTCCATACCAAGCAAGTTATGTTTGAGTCTTGACAATATGCCTTTTAAATTGAACCAAAACACCAAAAGAAGTTTTTTAATGGTTGGGTTTGAGAAAATTCTATATGTGATTAATTAAGAGCTCTAAGCTCTAAAATTTGTTTTGTTTTGTACCAATCCACGATTCGATAAATTGATAGTCATTGACATGAAATTTAAGTTATTTAATGAAAATAATTAATGTATCTACCTCTATGTCGAAACCATTTTCAATGTTGATGCCACTACCCTCCTTATTGTCTAACCAAAAGGCATGAGAATGAGGAATTAGACTTAAAATTGTGGACTTCACCTTCAAATAGTGCCTTACAATCACATTGACAAGGAGTGATAAGAAGATCATGACAATCCAAGGTGTCCATTATTAGTTGATAGTGTCAATTAAATACTTCTATCGTAAATTTAATATAAGACTTACTTATAGTTGTGTGTTACTCTTTGCATCTTGACACATTTGATATTTTATGGTTGTCTCGTCCTGACCCAATTGATATTATAAGGTGAGGATGTGCATGCATGATAAAGGATTAGTTATGACTATGAGATGAGGATTTAAAGAGAAGAGGATGTAAAGACATGTAATTTTTATATTTATTTTGGCGGTGAGCGCCAAAGAAAAATGTGGTGAGAATAATCCTTAGTTATGACCATGAGATGAGGATTTAAAATGAAGAGGATGTAAAGACATGTAATTTTTATATGTATTTTGGTGGCGAGAGTCGAAGACAAATGTGGTGAGAAACCACATATGTTTGGAAGGACGAAGGGAGATTACATCATGATCATTCCGCCCATCAAATTGAGACTATTCTTGAGACATTTTTAAATTTTTTTTTATTAATAAACATTGTGGTGCTTTGGTCCAAATGTTTTTTCGAACTCATTGTTTCTCCATATTGTGTGCCTAGTGCCACTTCTCTATATTAATGCATAAATCGACCTCTACACCATTTGTGGTCCTAGCTGCATGCCATTGAGTGTTGTTTAAATAGAGTTTCCATGAATATGTGACCTTCATGCAAGAAACGATGTATTGTAGAGGAGGACTCATCAAACCAGCCATTTGAATTTCATTTTGATGAAAAACAAGTGGACATTGGTAGCCAGCTTCACATAGGTAGTAGGCACAAAGTTTTAGTTTCGTTTTGGGCCTAGTAGTAGACTAGTAGTGGTTCTATGTTGTTACAGCTATAGCCGTTGACACATTGTCACACCTTAGATCTCAATCCGAAGTGACTCGAGAATCAGATTCAAATCCCGTGGCCAGTGCCTCGTAGTGGTTAGTCATCACTCTCCATCTTGCATAGTTGAGCAATGAGTGCATGACATGAGTGAGTGATTATAATTTATGATATTTCCAATATTTTGAATGACTAATCAAATTTTATAGCATAGGAATTTCAACATAGAAATTGAAATTTATTTGGATGGATAATTTCAAATGTTACCCTTCTTTTGAAATGTTGATATCAATTATGTCCTTCTTAATTGGAAGGGTAAAATTCAGATTTTAAATTTCTTTTGAAAAGTAATTTTAACTTTACACTTCTATGAAGGGCTAGAACACTTTGAAAGGGCTCAAATTTGAACACTCATGCATGTCATAAAAACGGTCGCCATCCCCCAGAATGCTAGTTCATGACCATATATGGTTATCATACCTGACAAGCACGCCTTAAAGGCTAGTTTGTGGATTGCATAAGGCTCGCGGACTCGAATACCTTTAATGCGTACCATGCAGGTGGTTTAAGGCGCCATTGTATTTCTCTAATAATGTCAAACGTCAAACAGGCCCTCGACGATAACCATAACGAAAGGAAAAAGGTATTAAGTGGGTTTATGGTTGACGGATCCACATCCTAGATCCGGCTCTGAAGGTATGGTCTTGTTTAGAACATGGGATCGAGGAGGGAATTCGAAGTAAAAAGAGGGATAATTCTCTGGGAGATTGTCGAAAATGTGTGAATATTGTGACAGAAACAGGCCGCTGTCAACATTGAGTGGATTCAAAAGCGACCTCCTAAAAATATCAATGTGCAGAAATTTTGATTTTATATCTGTGCGGTAATTTTCAATTTTGAATAAGGGATCTTTCCACGGTCATACAACCATTACTGTATGCATGATCATCAACCCTGCACGTAGTATGCAGATAATATTATGAAGAGGATTCTCCGGACCGAGTCAGGGTTGCCAGCATTCACGCTAACCTCAATATAGCCAAACCTAGCAAGGAGATGAAACCGATTGCCATGACAGAATAGTGTTGGAGAACAAATAAGTGGATTTCGAAACGCGTTGTCAACATATGAAACGTCAAACGTAGCCGAAAACACTTGAGCTTCCCGAGGCAAAAGAAACGTTTTGTCTTCCCTTCGAACAACTTTAAATGCAAGACAATTGCGGATTGCCAAATCATGAATCACATCGGAAGTAACGAGCAAACGAGCACGCTACTTCCAAGTCATTTTTTTCCTTAATATGCAGTCGTGTAAGATTCTAACAATCTTAACGTGTAAGATTCTAACAATGTGGTTAACATAGTAAGGGCTACTTCCAAGTCCATCCATTAGGGTGAAGCTCAGTGTCTCTCCGTCAGAGGTACTGTCAAAGGTATGTTTTCTTTTTCTCCATGTTTTTATAGTTTTTTTGTTTAGTCTTAGGAAGGAACTTGTTCTCAGCTGTCGAAAACCCATTGGGACCAGTAACTCTCCAATTCTATCAAAGTTAAAGAATACTATTTTGGGCTTACATGTGTCCTAGTTTTTATTCCTTTATCATTTAACTAAGTTTTTTTCAATTTTCCTTTCATTTCGAATTTTTGTAAAAACTGTAAATATTCCAGACCGTATATATTATTTTATCTTTTCATCACCTATGAGGCAGTGAATAAATGAAGCTTCGAGAATAAATGAGAACCAAGTCTGGATTGCTGCTTTGATTTCCAGGAAGTACATAGATTATTGCATGGCCTTTCATTGAAAATATTGCTGTATTGCGATTACATGGAGAAGAGGTACCACTGCTTGAGTTTTCTATGTGCATATATTATGCGTTGAATTCTACAGAATATGTATATAGATTGTTGCGTGGAGTTTTTCATAGAGGGTGTGCATTGCTGCGTTGATTTGAATATGCTTGCATATATTTATTGAATGCGCCTTGGATGAGCAAGTATGCTCTGCGCGCTTTGCTTCCCATTATGTTAGATGTCATTATAAGGTTAGATGTTAGAGAAGATATTTTAATTATGTGGATACGTAAAAGTTTAGATATTATCTCATATCTTGTTATATTTAAATGCACCTTATTAAAATTTAAATAAGCTTCAGTTAAGAAGTGGTTAAAGAAAGGGGCAACAATAATGGTAGAGGTTAAGGGTGAATTTTTTGTTTTTTATTTAGCATTGGTTAAAGAAAGGGGCAACAATAATAGCAGAGGTTCAGGGTGAATTTTTAATTTTTTATTTATATTAGCACAGCCACAAGTAAAGTGGCAAGTGAACACTGATAGGTGTAGCCAACCACTTAATTTTGTGGAGATGGCTGGTTGTTAAACAAAGACTAAACATCTACAAACAAATGCTATTTAATAAACATACCCCTTTTCTTATCCATCTCTTAACTGAAACTTATTTAAATCTTAATCAAGATGCATTTGAGCATAACAAGATATGATGACCATGAAATGAATCTCCAGTGTACACTTGTTACACTCATGTTAATTTTGTTGATCCACTCAAGGAAGCCCCAAATCCCAGATAATATCTAAACACCTATTGGTGTAACTAGCACAACCATAAGTAAATGAAGATTGTTGGTTGTTAAACAAAAATCCCAAATAATATCTAAACACATATTGATGTAATTAATTAGTTTAATATTTATGTTATACTATAAATGGATAATTATAATAATCTGGCAATTAGTTTAATGTTTAGCCATTGTTTTATAGCTAGCAATCTCTATAAAACTAAGTGATTGACTATGCATATCCACCTTTACACCGGTTTACTTATAGATGTACTAATATATATTTGCTTGCATTTTTTAAGAAGAATAAGGCTCTCTCTATTATATATTTTACTTGCATTTTTGAAGAGTTGGAACGCTCTGTCTCTTATAAGGTTGAATAGATATTTAAATATAACTTGCATTTTTGAAGATCTGGAACACTCTGTCTATTATAAAATTTATCTTTGCTTGCATTTTTTAAGAGTTGGCACGCTCTGTCTATTAAAAGGTTGAATAGATATACAAATATAGCTTTGCCTGCGCTCGAATGCTCTGCGTTTTTTTTATATACATTTTGTCTTTGTTAATTGTCGAATGCGTCCATTGAATACTTTGCATTGCTATCAATGCGTTGAATGATATAGATTTGATTTCTGTTGAATACGCAGAGGCATAGCTTGCCTTGCTATCAATGCGTTGAAATTATTTACATATTTTTATGCGCAGAAACACAACTTGCCTGCTATCAGGCGATTTATATAGACTGTAAATATTGGAGGTCTCACAGCTTCATTTATACACAGGTCTCAGGCCCCTATTCGAATCTTGGATTACTGCTATATGTGTATGTTGGAATAAGTATTCGAATCTTCTGTCAGTTTGGAATAAGTATTCAAATCCTGGCTACTGGACCATTCATGCATCCTTGCAAACCCATTATATTTATCACTATATGTCTTTACGCGAATTACGTCTACTTTGGCATTATTGCAATCCCATTTTATTCAAATCTTATATCACTTTGCTCCACTGCTGTCTACTTGGCATTATTGCATTCCCATTTTATTCAAATCTTATATCACTTTGCTCCACTGCCAAGAAGAATTCACATCCGTATCCAGTTCACTCAAGCATATGTTATATAGGTAATTTAATGATATAAATGGTCTACATTAATCATTTATTTAATATTATTGAAAGCTTTGTCTTTAAAGCTATTCAAAAGCTATATTAGCATTCCCTCATTTATTCTAATGTAAGTTAAAATTGTCATAATTTTGATTGTTGTCTTATCTAATAGGCCTCCACTACAGTAATCGCAACCTGAATTAACTGTAGTTTCCTCTTCCTCATTCCAATCTTCTATGGTCTTGTCTCTCAACACAACTGATGAGGATCCTACAACTCCCATAATTGTGGTTGAATTATGGTTGATAAGAATAATAATGATGTAAATAAAGTCACTGTTGAGAAGCTGAAATTGTCCAAAGTAGTTTCAACAACTGAGAGAAAAAATACAGTAGTTTGAGTGAAAAAAGGCCAACAATTAATAGAAGTGAGCATTTTGAAGGAGTGGAAGAGAAACTTAACGAAATGCTTGATGGGAGTGGTGGAACTACTAAGAAAAGAGATGTGGAAAAGCATTATTTAAAGCTTTTTCGGATGATGCTAGGGGTGAGGCACGTGGAATTACAAGAGATATTTCAATGGTGTTGGATGCTTTACTCAAAACCAGAATCACACATTATGTTGATGGATATTACAGATAAGAATGGTCATCAGTTGTGTTGAGAGACAAAACCATAGAAGATTGGAATGAGGAAGAAGAAACCACGGTTATGATTCAGGTTGCGATTACTGAAGTAGAGGTTTATTAGATAAGACAACAATAAAAATTATGACAATTTTAACTTACATTAGAATAAATGAGGGAATGATAATATAGCTTTGAAGACAAAGCTTTCATAAGAAATAGGCAATGTTACATATATAAATAAAGATAATAATAAATAAATCACATAGTAAATATTTATAACTAATAGATATTAGTTATTAGCTAAAAGACACATCCTTTCAAATCAATGGATGCCACAAAGCTTATATAATGGCCATGCATTTTATTTTACAATCATCACTTATTATTAAATACATTTATATCTTCTTAATATATTAATTATTAAACATTTGGCTATAATTTTCTGGGAACAAACAATAGAGCAAAATTTTATGCTTTGTGGGTTTAATTGAAAATTGTGGAAGGCAAACGAATTAAACACATTCAAATTCTAGGAGATTAAAAAATGCTTATAGATTAGGCTAATGGGAAGTGCCAAATATCTGACACACCTATTATGATTAGAGTTCTAGAGGTAAAAAAGCATTTTGATTTAATCACCTTTTCTCATATCTATAGAGTCTACAATTCAAAAGCATATACACTCTAAAAGGATGCCCTCACTTTGCAAAAAGGTTATTTGATAGTGCAAGCATTCAAGAAGGATGTACTATCCTTTGAATCTTCCATTTCAATGATCTAAGCTAGAGGAGTGGCCACTTCTATTTTTTTTTTATGAATAGTGGCTTTCAAGGGGTTCTAATTGTAAGTTTATGTTTATTTTATTGATAAATTGAAAACAAGAGAGGAGGATATATAAGATCTCTATAGTTTTTTGGAAGACTTAATGTGCACCTTAGATGTACGAAGTGTATGAAAGTAAGCTAATTTCTTATAAGCTCTTCACCATCCAATGTAGGCATAATCTCATCTCTATTGACTTATTAAATTACCAATACTCCTTCTTATAGGCCGAGAGATTCTTTATATTCAACTTATAGTTATTTACTTTCTTTTTTGTATTTGACAAGAACTAACCAAACCAATATGTCGTGTATTTCACTTGTCATTATACTTTTCTATCCGCATTATATTTAGATAATTCATAAACTCACAACTATACACAACATAAAGATGCAAAAAAGAAAGTAAAAAGAAAATTGCACCAATTCTTATTAGTTCAAGTATCATGGCTTACATTTCTATCATATTCCAAGTCCCCACATTATATGCGTAGGCACATGAGCCATTATCTCAAGTTAGGATGAGGACTAGTTAATTTATTATTATAAATAGATGTTTTTTCTTAATGTAATTCACCATTGGATAATCATTCCTCTTATATTTCATGATTTTTTAAGTTTAAAGTCCATTATATGTCTAGTTCGATGGTAGAATGCCCTTATTTTTTAAAGACATGTAGTGTATGTCTACTTGGATGGTGAAGTGCCCTTATTTATTTTTTAAATGACATTTAATGTGCAACTTGTACTTTGAAAGCAATGTATTTCCCCTTATCTTTGATATTTTATTCATAATCTGCAATATTTTAATTTTCTTATAAAAAATTATGATAAATTTATATTATTTTTTGTTTTTTTTTATATTTTATATAGTCTCAATTTTTTTTCCACACTCAAAAGTTTGTTTTGATAGAGGTCCTTCACCATATTATTAATGGGCAAACAGGGTGTTGCATTTTGATCATATATTATAGATGAAGTTTTTTTAAAACCTCACCTGAAGCTCGTTGGTATTCTTATAGTCATTACTAAGACTTGAAACCCCTTTTTCACTATTGAATAAAAGTGAACCCTATCAAATATATGAATCTTAGTTTTAGACAAATCCTGCATTTTCTCAACTTGAGATGATTTGATGCAATCAACAACCATAGCCAAATCCTCACTTTCTTATGTTAGAACTATTGGCTCAGGTTTTTCCATATCTGACTCATTTCAACCACAATTCTGGGAGTTGTAGGATCCCCACCAATAAAACCTCTACAGTCAAAGAAACCTAGTTCTGACAGAAGAAAGTGAGGATTTGGATATGGTTGTCGATCACATAAAATCATCTCAAGTTGAGAAAATGCAAGATTTGTCTAAAGCTAAGATTCAGATATCTGATAGGGTTTAGTCTGATTAAATAGTGAAAAGGGTTTTCAAGTCCTAGTAACGATGTTAAGAATAATAATGATGGAAATAAAGTCACTATTGAGAAGCCAAAACTATCCAAAGTAGTTTCAACAACAGATAAATACGGTAGTTTGAGTGGAAAAAGGCTGACAATTAACAGAAGTGAGCATTTTGAAGGAGTGGAAGGGAAACTTAATGAAATGCTTGATGGGAGTGGTGGAACTACTAAGCAAAGAGATGTGGCAAAGCATTATTTAAAGCTTTTTCGGGTGATGCTAGGGGTGAGGCACGTGGAATCACAAGAGATATTTCAATGGTGTTGGATGCTTTACTCAAAACTATAATCACACATTGTGTTGATGGATATTACAGATAAGAATTGTCAGCAGTTGTGTTGAGAGACAAAAACATAGAAGATTGGAACGAGGAAGAGGAAACTACGGTCATGATTTAGGTTGTGATTGCCGAAGTAGAGGCATATTAGTTAAGACAACATTCAAAATTATGACAATTTTAACTTACATTAGAATAAATGAGGGAATGCTAATATAGTTTTGAGGACAAAGCTTTCATAAGAGATATTCAATGTTACATATATAAATAAAGATAATAATAAATAAATCACATAGTAAATATTTATAACTAATAGGTATTAGTTATTAGCTAAAAGACACATCCTTTCAAATCAAGGGATACCACAAAGCTTATATAATGGCCATGCATTGTATTGTACAATCATCACTTATTATTAAATACATTTATATCTGAGATAATATCTAAATGCCTATCGACATAATTAAAACTTTATCCAATCATCACAACTTCATTTCCTTGTTAGCACCATCACAATTTCATTTCCTTGTTAGCACCTCGATCATCACATGATTGATTTGTGCTTTCTCGAGAGAGCTCAAGTTGCATGGAATAATGAAGTTGTACCTTCTTGGTGTTTTCCAAACCGAACTTGCCACCATAACTAGTTGCACAACCTTCTCCCATTGTATGTAGTAAAACCAAATCATGGAGGGCATGCCTTAGGTGACCCCTACCTCCACATGGCCCTGATGTTGACCCTTGTCATGTCAAGGATCCCATCCTTGGCACCCCATATGAGTGTATAAAATAACTATTATCATAATGTGACCATTTAAAAAAAATGAAAATGTAGTGATTTAATAAGTTTAGTGAAACAAAATGAAATAATAAACATGTTAATTGCATCATATTCCTCTTCCACAACCTCAACACCCCATCTAAAAAAACATCTACCTTTTCATCAATCGGTTCCTCTTTCATGTTGATTCATTGTGGTTTCTTTTGTCAATTACCATTATGCAAACATTCCACTCTTCTATTTGAGTTTACTTGACAAATGACATCATTTTATATTCTTTATATTGGGCAAGCATGGTTTTGGGTCAAGATTGTTAATACGGTCATAAAATTCACAATAAATCTACATTTCAAATTCTTGAACATCCACTTCATTATTAATAGGTCAAATTCTTAAAAATCCATGTCAATATCATTGGTATAAAGTCTAAAAGGAAATTCGTATTTAGCATTTTTAAATGTCATACAATATGCATATAATGGGAGCATACTTTTCATTTGCAAGTCAAAGTGTTTTGACTTTGCATTAGTTTATTTTTATGATATAATTTTTTATTAAACCTTTTAATGTTTTTCTTAACAGAAATCGTTAGAGAATTTATATTAAAAGGGCTGAGGAAAACCTTAGCAACCAAGAAAACAACTTTACAAGTTCATTGCAAAATGCCTTAGGCAGGGACGAGGGCTTCAAAAATGCTTCAGCCATAGGTATCCATACTAGAAACTGAACATGATAGATAGCTTGGCTCCTATAACTTATGATATACTGTCTAAAAGTAAAACATAACAACAATACATTAACTAAGTATAGATTTAACAAACACAAGAAACCTTATACAGTTCAAATTTCCTCCTTGTCCTTCTATGTAGGCAAACAAGGGTCACTAGACTTGACAAGAATTCTATGTTACATAGTAACTAGTTCCACTAAATTTGAATTGGAGAAGGCCCCCATGTTGGAGTGTCTACCATATTCAAGCTCTCGACTGCAATCTTGGTGTTGATCTCTATTCAAATCCAATTACGTCAGCTTCTCTTCTTTCTCTGCTACCCTCCTTTCCAGCCTCTCAGGGGTCTATTCCTCAAGCTTCACTTGGAAACTCAAACGTTCCAAAATTTGTTCAATTCATTCTAATTGTCCTCCAAATTAATTCATTGTCTTGCTTAAGCCCATAATCCCCCCCACAGCACACTAGAGATCCATCACCCTTCCTTGGACACTCTCCATCCTACTCTCAAACCTAGGAAAGATAACCCCACCTTTGTTATCAACCTCGATATAATGCATTCCCTTCATCGACCACCAAACTACTCACAACAACTACCAAAGGCAAGCAGTGCTCAGTAATTTAGACACAACCACCATAATATAGGTTCCAAACCAAAGACAGTATTTGCTTCCTTCCTTCCAATGTCCAAACTCAACTCCCTTGCAACAAATTTCCAACTGTGACCACATGCCCTCACAATCCACTGGAATCCAACTGTCGACCACTTTGAAATGAACACCGAGATAAAGGAGGAAAAAAATTTCCACCTCCAAATGAAATGCCTTAGGAAAGTCGAGAGAAATCCCTAAGCATGAATTCATCCCATCAACTCCTATAATCTCCAGTTCAAACTCCATTATGTCCCTCGAGCAAATCAGATATGGAAAGATACGATAAGACAAAATCACACAAGGAAATGATGCAGAGGGCATGCGAATTAAATGGCATAAATCTTGAATCAACTAGGGGAAAGCACGACCACATGCCACCCTTGTCTCATGCATAATTCAAGATTTATAGAATTATATGAGTAAACATTAAACTCGCATTGCCCCTTTCTCATGTTGTTGAATAACTTAAACCCTTTACCTTCTCCATACATTATGAGATCCACATTCGTTGCGACATATCATTGTTTTTCATCAATATTTCTTTGTCTAGGAGGGAGGCTCCATTAGTTAATCTATTGGCCAAGCTATGTTGTACCAACATATACGCTATTAAGAAATATTATTGATGTGTTGAAGGTTTCACTCCACCCTATTAAGAATATGATTTTGTATCGTCTATGCTTGGAAGAAACCATTACGGAGTTGTTTAATGACCAGGAGGGAATCCCCAAAAATCATCAATTGAGATATCACAAATGATGAGTTTATCTCCGATACAAAATATAAATAAAAAATCTTGGCGAAGTTATTGGTAGTACATTTGAGACCCTAGGAGAATCAAATCACTTCTTTTCCTCTAGGGTCTAAAGCTTTTCGATGTTTTCAAATTTTTTTTTATTAAATTGGTTTTTTTGAAAAGTAAAAATGAATTTCAAAATTTGTTAATTCCACTCATTTTATTTTTTGTTTGGTTAAAGAGATTATTGATGGAACATAAATCCTTCAGAGTGTTACTTTATTTCCAAATCATAGAAAATAAAGTAAAAATATTTAATATGGATTTTTCTAAAAATGCCATGTGGCAACCTTAACATGTCATTGTTGACTTTGGTTTCTTTTCTTTTATTTAATGTTTTGATAAAGACTATTATTTATTGATGGGACAAATTCTATAAGTATTTTTATGTTCTTACATTTTTTCATTTATTTTCTCAATTTCTAGATTTAATTTATAGTTTTTTCAAAAAAAAAATCTTTATATTTGCTATTTCAAGATGAAAACAAAATATACATAAAGTAATCATTATAGTTTCAAGTTCCTTGAACTGAAGGCCAAAAACTTGAAATGGAGAAATAGTTTAGTAATGCATACGAAAAAAAAAACAAACGACCTTTCAAAGTCACTAAGTTACTATGAGAATAGCATAAAGTTAACATCTCGGTAAAATTCATTCCAATGTAGGCATAATCTCATCTCTATTGACTTATTGGATTACGAATACTCCTTCTTATACGCCGAGGGATTATTTATATTCAACATATAGTTATTTATTTAACCAATTTGTGGTGTATTTCACTTGTCATTATACTTTTCTATCCACCATTATATTTAGATAATTCATAAATTCACAATTATACACAACATAAAGATGCAAAAAAAAAATAAAAAAAAAAGGAAACTGCACCAATTCTTATTAGTTCAAGTATCATGGCTTACAGTTCTATCATATTCCAAGTCCCCACGTTATATGCATAGGCACATGAGCCATGATCTCAAGTTAGGATGAGGACTAGTTAATTAATTATTATAAATAAATGGTTTTTCTTGATGTAATTCACCATTGGATAATCATTCCTCTTATATTTCACGAGTTTTTAGGGTCCATTATATGTCTACTTCTATGGCTGAATGCCCCTATTTTTTAAAGACATGAAGTGTATGTCTATTTGGATGGATATTTATTTTTTAAATGACATGTAATGTGCAACTTGTCACTTTGAAAGCAATGTACTTCCCCTTATCTTTGGTATTTTATTCATAATCCACGATATTTTCATTTTCTTATACAAATTATGATAATTTTATATTATTTCTATGTTTTTTTCAAATATTTTATATAGTCTCAAAGTTTTTCCACATTGCAAAGTTTGTTTTGATAGAGGTCCTTCACCATATTAATATGTGCAAACAAGGTGTTGCATTTTGATCATATCTTATAGATGATTTTTTGTTAAAACCTCACCCGAAGCTCGTTAGTATTCTTATAGTCATTACTAAGACTTGAAAACCCCTTTTTCATTATTGAATAAGAGTGAACCCTATCAAATATCTAAATATTAGCTTTAGACAAATCTTGCATTTTCTCAACTTGAGATGATTTGATGCAATCAACAACCATAGCCAAATCCTCACTTTCTTATGTTAGAACTATTGGCTCGGAATTTTCCATATCCGACTCATTTCAACCACAATTCTGGGAGTTGTAGGATTGTAATGTCCCGAAAATAGTAAAATAAAAAAAATTTCCTTCTACTTGCTAGCCTGCCTAACATAGACAAAATATTCATAAAATTAACTTCAGCACTGTGGAAGGTATGCATTGGTAAATGTTTGTGGTATCTTTGATAGACTTAAGTTTCCCTGAAACCGTAATCTTACTTGGTTGTGAGTCTTGTTGGCTTTACTGAAGTGATAATCAGTATAGTTAAGGTAGCTCTATGGTCTTTATGTCAATACTAGAGTATTATCTAAGGGAACTTCCTGCTCACTGATTTAAAGTTTCACCTACATAATATAAATGTCTCAATGCTACCTCAGGTGAATACGCACTCACGTTGATGAAAAAATAAGGCCCATGATGGGGCACTGATGGTTATAACAAAAAGGGGAAAGGAGTACCCCCAGCAGGACTGCCGAGAGGTAAGGGTGGTCTTGGAAAGTTCTGGTCTTACTTAGCATTTTGCTAATGTATCTATTCTGTGTTTTTTGTACAGGTGCGGCTATGGGAGATCTATCCCTTGATCACGCCCCGCCATATAATAACAAGTCATTGGTTTTGAAAAGTGGGGTAACATCGAATTGTGGAGGACCTAAAGCACAAGTCTATGGTTTTAAGAGCTATGGTGAAAATGTATATCATTCGATGGTGTCAAAATATGAGGCATTGTTTAAATATAACCCCGAGACTTACACTATGGCACTTGGGGGGTCTTTCAAGGCTCATAAATAATGAGTTGGTGGACATTAACTGTCCCTTGGATCATACGTATGGCAAGTCTAGCTGGCTTGGACACTTTTCGAAGTTTTGGGGTTTAGTACTGGGAAGGTCATTCCACATTTTCGTTTCACCTAGTTCTTCCCTGCCTTTTTGTTTTTCCTTGGATGAGAGTTTCGTGCTTGACCTGGGCTACGCTCATGGTCAAGGAACCAAGGAGCTATGAAAAAGATGATGAATCGAATGCAACCTTCTGTCACGATCTCAGGTGATGTCTTCGTCATTTCTCTTTTCTATTTTAAGTTGAATTTCTGGTTATTTGTAAATCTCAGGGTTTACTCTGAGCTTGTTTTTGATTGACAGGTGAGGAGTGGCGAGCACTCCTGCGTGGCTTTCTATAGGTAGCCAGGCCATACGACTTTATTGGTAAGTCTAGTCTTCTTCCATCATGCTCCTTCCTCTCGTAGTCATGACAGGGGTACTGTTAAATCGTTATTTTAGAGGCTTCATGGAGCCCTTGGCTCGTTGGTTTATTTGAGGCCTGGAGGTCGCCATTTGGCTGGACCTGGAATTCATATGTATTTACTGTTTGTTTTTAAGGGAACACAATACTCTGGCTTGGCTATTGGACTTTATGGAAAATTCTAAACTTGTTTAAGTGGATGATAACTGTGGTTGTATGGACCTGGGGTTTTGAACCGTCATGAGACCACCTGCGTTTTCTAGTGGGATTTGTATTTAACCCTATGTAGGGACTGTATAAATTTCTACGTTTTACGTTTTTACTGCTGCTCCACCCTGTGGTTTTCTTGGTTTGATGTCTACATGTTTGCAATGGAAGTGTATGAAGAATGGATGAATAAAGTTTGAGTTTTAAAAAAAAACTAGCTGGCTTAAAAGTGACTACGTTGGTATGAGAAATCGTAACCTTGAGCATAAATGTATGTGTACCTGGAAAGATTTAGTTTCTTGGCTTGTCTTGATGCATTTTCTGGTGTTTGTGAAAATAGAAAGGGTTTGATAAAATTTATAGAGGGATTTGACACTTTAACCTGCCTTTGTATTTAATTGGAAGTCTGATTACTGCTGCTACCAGAAATCGAAATGTTTTGGTGATATGTGGAGAAGTAATATCCGCTCATGTTTCTTGGTTGGAAATTTTGGTTTTAAATAAAGGTCCTGCATTTTAAATGAGGATGTGACCCTAGATGTTTAAACGTTGCTTTTGAAAAGACAAAGAACTGACTGGAAATACTACGCTGTGGGTCATGTTGTAATATAGCAGGATCATTCCAAAAGTTGACTATGGGTTTTAGATCTCTTGGCTAGAATTTCGATATGTTTAGAGGATTGTAAAAATAATGATAAGTGAAATGTTGTGTTTGCTTGTGTGGTCTCGTTTCTTGAAAAGCTACGTTGGGGTTTTTTTAAAAGAGTAAAAGTCAGATGTAAAATGCAATGTCTAGGTTTAAGCTTTGAAATCACAGCTTTCTAGAAAATACCTGATGCGTTCTTCTATTTGATGAGTGGACTGTTTTTTGAAAATCTAGCTAAAACTTAGAGGGAAAACTTTGATAAAAGAAAATCTTTGGTAACGTTTCTAGTAAGTACAGAGTGAGAAAGTAAAAGATCTATCAAGTATAGGTGAACCTACCCTACAGATAATGGGATCTAAATTAAACAATTTAACATATACTAAGAGAATTTGTTTCGACGGAATATATATATAAGTTGTCTAGCAAAGGCTAGATTTGCTAGGCCTGCTAGACTCTCCACTGATCCTGGGCAGAATCTTGAATTTGATATCCTGGGTAATGACAATAATGTTGTAGTAACAAATTTTAATGGTAGATATACCTACTTTATGATACTGAAAATTTAAAATGTTAAATGCTCCATACCTGGCTGCTTGGGTACTTGGTCTTTTCCTATGGAACGCTGGCTGCTTGGCACTTGAATCCCTTCTGTAGTGACCTGCACAGTCAACAATGACTAATGCCAAACCTGTTGTGTCTAGTTAACCTATTAGGACGATTGTCTGTAGCTGGATAACTTTGGGGCTACCACGTTCCTCTCAACCTTGATCCCTGAACTATTCCTGGTTCCATCTGGATCCCCCCAAGCTTGGTTCCAACATGCAATGACAAAGAGAGAAGTCCTATGTCCACTTCTGGTTCAGATCTGGAAATTTTGAGGTGAGGATGCTTCAGTTTATTGGAGCATAATGTTTTTACTCTCATTACCATAAGAGAATGATAATAGAAGAAGATGATCCCCCAAACTTGGGATCTGCCCTCTTTAAGTAGGGAAGTCTTGAATTAGGACTGTTGAAGTAATTAGTTTCTTTAAATTCAAAAATTAATAATTAAAAGATATTATTTAATTAAATATTTAGTCCTCTTGAGTTAGGACTTTTCCAACTGTTTGATCATAAGTCAAATTGATTTATGCTCTTAATAATAACAATAATTATACTAATAATTATTCTTATATTAATTATATTTAACTATTAATACATCATTTAAAATATTTAAATAATGCATAAATCAGATATTCTAATTATATTCCATAATTTAAATAATAACACCATTATTATTTAAAGCTCCTAACAAAATAATAATAACTATAATAATAATAATAGCTTGGAGGCCTTTAATCAGGTTAGTCATGAAAGACTATTGGTAATTATCTTTTATTTAGTTATGTGCCATCACATGACACTCTTTTCTCTTTAACTTTTAGGGACACGGTCCACTTCTTTTGGACGGTCTTGGTTCGCTTGGTTAGGTACCTCTAGTCTCTCTCTTTGCATGTTGGATTCCCTCGTTTAACATGGTAGCTCCCGCAGTAGGTGATGATGGATAAAAAGATGAATCATTTAGCCATTTAAATAAATGTGATGAAAGTGCTCTTCAGAGTCTTTCTGACTCAACACTTTGAAACTCCGTAACCCTCGAGTCCTCTTTAGATCCATTTAACTCAACACTCTCACATGGGCATTACTCTAGTGCAATTCCAGAGTCCTTGCTCAACACTAGTGCTAGAATGTGGCTGTGAGGCACATCTAGAATATTTCAGTTGCCTCAGATCCGGTATTTGTTTTATCAAGCTTGGAGTGCTCCAGGGCTTATGCCCAACACTCAATGTACATTAGGTCTTACTACCAGTACATCATATTTCCTTTAGGTACATCGGGGCTTCTGCCCAGTACATAGGTAATGTGTGTGTTTCTGAGTCCACACTCAACACACTATATAAGTCAATTATGTCATTCACATCACTGCACAGTATGTAAGAAAAGGGTCATTTCAATATATTATGGCTTTGTACCCACATCATATGGTAAATAAAAACATAAATTAGAACATTGGGGCTTCCTTGCCCTGTATATAATCAAATAAAGAAATTCAATCAGGGTCCATGCCCAATATGTCAGTCTACAAAAGAATAAATCATACGTTCTGGGGCCGTGGCCCAATATAACATCATAAAATAGTCAGTCCAAAATTCGGGATATTACATCCCTCCCCGCTTAGAACAACACCGTCCCAGTGTTTCTAGGGAATAGGAATGAAGTCATGAAACAAGGTGGGGTATGCCTCTTTCATGGTGGCCTCATTCTCCCAAGTAGCCTCATCTGGTCCAAAGTGCCTCCATTGCACTTTCAGCTGAGTAATGGTCCTCCTCCTAAGCTAGACCTCTCTCTTGTCCAGAATGTGGAGTGGCTCTGGTGTGAACTCCCCTTCGGGATCCACCTGTAATAAGGACCAATCAATAACATGTTTAGTATCGTATACATATTTCTTTAATAATGAAGCATGAAAAATATTATGAACTTTTATATGAGCTGGTAAGGCTAACTCATAAGCTAATGGGCCCTTCTTGGCCAGTATTTCAAAATGTCCACAAAACCTTGGGGCTAGTTTACCGCAACGTCCCAAGCTCAACGAGCTTCGTTTCGCCTTTATTTTTAGAATCACATGTTCACCGACTTGGTAGTCTTTGTCCTTTCTTTTCTTGTCCGCATAACTCTTTTGGCGGTCTTGTGCTTCTTTTAAGTTCAGTTGCACCTTGGAGACTAGTTGTTCCAAGTCTTTTAGTAATTCTGGCCCTAGCATAAGTGTGTCCACCGGATTGTCCCAAGTCATGGGGGTCCGACACTTTCGACCGTAGAACACCTCGAAAGGGCTCATTTTGGCCGAGGTTTGATAACCGTTGTTGTACGCAAATTCTGCGAGGTGTAAATAGTCTTCCCACTTAGTGGGATTGTTCATGACGTACATTCTCAGCATGTCCTCAAGAATTTGGTTTACTCGTTCCGTCTGTCCATCGGTTTGGGGGTGGTATGCGGTACTGAATTGTAACTGGGTCTCCAAACCGGAGAATGAGGCTCTCCAGAAGTTGCTAGTGAACTTCGTATCTCGATCGGAAATGATTGCCTTGGGTATACCGTGCAATCGAAAGATCTCCTTCAAGAATATTTCCGCTATGTGAACCGCTTTGTAGGTGGATTTTATTGGTATGAAGTGGGCTACTTTAGACAGTTTGTCTACAACTACAAAGATGGAGTCATTCTGTTTCTTACTCTTGGGTAAGCCCGTAATGACGTCCATGCTTGTCACCTCCCACTTCCATTCCGGAATGGGTAGGGGTTGTAGTAAACCGGAGGGGTGTTGGTGCTCCGCTTTGGCCAGTTGGTATTCTTGGAATTTCGCGATGAACATGGCAATGTCAGCCTTCAACTTAGGCCAAAAGTAATGTTTCTTTACTGCCGATATCATCTTTTGATATCCGGGGTTCCCTGAATAGGGTTTTTGGTGGAATTCGGTGAGGATGTTTGATCTAATGTCTCCACTCTCAGAGACGTAAAGTCTCTCTTTCGACCACAGTAGTCCCAACTCGTCTATCTTATACTCTTTCTGTTGTTGAAAGAGTCAGTCTTCCTGAATCTTTGCGAGGATTTCCGTATAATAATGGTCACTCTTACATGCCGTTCGAATTATGTGGTGTAAGTCTGAGTCAGTTTGGCTCACCGTGACCTCGTAAAGCATATGTGCTTGACGGCTTAAGGCATCCGCAATCTTGTTTTCCTTTCCTTTTATATGCTTTAGTTTGAAATGGAACTCACTAAGGAAGGCTAACCACCTGGCCTGCCTGGCATTTAGGTCTGGTTGATCGAAAAGGTATTTCAAGCTCATGTTATCAGTCATCAGTAAGAATTTATTTCCCATGAGATAATGTCGCCACATTTTCAGAGCATGGATGATGGCGGCTAGTTTGAGGTCATGAGTAGGGTAGTTCTACTCATGCTCTTTCAGTTTCCTCGATTCGTAGCATATGGAAAAATGATCTTGCATAAGGACTCCCCCGAGTCCTTCCTTGCTTGCATCCGTGCAAATGACAAAATCCCCATTGGGATCTGCAATACGCAGAATCGATGCACTAACCAGTAATTGCTTAAGCTTTTGAAAGCTTTCTTCACACTTAGCCATCCAAATAAAATTGCTTGCCTTCTTCTGTAAGGCGGTCATGGGACATGCGATACGTGAGAAGTTCTCAATGAATTTCCGATAGTAACCGGCCAGACCTAAGAATGATCTTATGTCAAAAACACACGTAGGTGTGGGTCATTCCTCGATAGCCTTGACCTTTTCGGGGTCGACTGCTATTCCCTTCTCGGAAATGATGTGTCCTAAGTATTGAATATGGGGTTTGTAGAAATCGCTCTTACTAAACTTGGCGTAAAGTTGGTGTTCCCGTAATCATGGTAATTTTTAGGGGCGAAATTTCGCCAATTGGCTATTTTTCGGGCTTTTTTTCAAAAAATAAATTCTCTATTTGGTCATTTTTAGTCTCTAATATCGCCTATATTTGCATAAAATATGTTTTTTTATCATAATATTCGCCAAAATTGACATGTTTCAATAGTAAATTGTAGGTTTCATATTTAATATTCGCCTACCTATCTATATATACATTTTTTTCAATCCAAAATAATCGCCTAGAATACTATACTTAAGTATAATATTAGAATCCTTAAAAAATACCCTGCCTGTAATATAGATAAAACAATATGAAGGTGTTCCTCATGTTCTACTTCATTCTTGGAGTAGATCAAAATGTCGTCAATAAAGACTAAGATGAACTTGTCAAGATAGTTACTAAAGATACTGTTCATCATGCACGTAAAGTTGACCAGTGCGTTTGTCAAGCCAAAGGGAATCACTACGAACTCGTAGTGGCCATAACGGGTTCGAAACGTGGTCTTGTTGTTGTCCTCATCACGGATCCTTACCTGGTGGTATCTAGATCGTAGGTCGATCCTTGGGAAGATCTTTGCTCCTCCGACTTGGTCAAACAAGTCGTCAATTCTAGGGAGTGGATAGCGGTTCCTAATGGTCATCTTGTTGAGTTGGCGGTAATCGATGCACATTCGCATCGTTCTGTCTTTCTTCTTGACGAAGAGTATCGGTGCGCCCCAAGGGGACACACTTGGTTGAATGTATCCTTTATCTATTAACTCTTGTAACTGAATCTTGATCTCCACCAATTTTGGCGTGCTCATGCGGTACGGGGCTTTGGAAGCTGGTATTGACCCGGGTGTTAGCTCGATGGAGAAATCTAAGTCTTGCTTGGGTGGAAATCCCGGTATTTCCTCGGGAAATACATCCTTGAACTCTATGAGGACTGGGAAGTCTTCGATCCTTTGTTCACTTTCAGTTTCTATGTTTCGGATGTTAACAGCGAAGAGCTTACAGCCCTTCTTGATGCACTTCTTTGCTTGTAAGGAAGATATCTGTCTTACGGACACTTTTCTAGGGATACCCTGAATCATCTCCTGATTCCCTTGGTCATCCCTGTAGAGTAGGGTCTTATTTGCACAGTCCAGTAGGACATGGTGTTTTTCTAACCAATCCATGCCTATAAGTATATCATACGATCCTAGGGGTAGAATATTTAATTCTAACCTAGTTGTAAAACCGTTTAAGTCTACCTCACAAGTTTTAACTAACTCGGAGACCCTTCATTTTGTACCAATGGATCGTTGTACCAGCCACGGTTTCTCGTGATGCTCTCGGTTCAACTTATAGGTGTCCACTATCTTAGGGGAGATATAAATACGGAAAGCGCCGGGATATATTAGAACTGAAACACCAGTGTTAGATATCTTACCCTCAATTTCCACCATGGTGGCTTCGTGATCTGCCTGTCGGTCATCAAGAGCGGCATAAACCCTAGGTGTCTTTGCCATGTCCCCCACGGTAGGCTCTGTTTGGATGTTTTGTAAAACCCCATCTGTTTTGCTGGGACAGTCTCTGTAGTAGTGTGGCCCTTGGCACTTCCAACAAGTAACAGTTGGTGGGACTGCTTTTGCCCCTTTGTTGAAAGTTGGCCTGTTGGCTGGTGGTGGGGGTGCACTTGGTCGGGCTTGAGTTCGGATGAAGCCTCTATTAGGTGAAAAACTGTTGTTGTGTTTTCGGAAGGGTGGAGGTCTGAAACCTGATTTGCGGTTATCCGAGAAAGTTCTGAACTTGTCTCTATTTCTGTTGATGTTGTCATTCCATGGATGTCCGTGTTCATAACACAACCGTGCTTTATGTAAGGTTACATCAAGGGTTTTGGGCATGTCAAATTCTATCTTCTCCCTAATGTTTGGTGGCATCCCTCCCAAGAATTGCTGAACCTTTACCTTTTCATCTTTAATATAAGGCACATAATGTAACAAGTCTAAGAATCGGTTTATGAAAGCTTCCACGGTTAGGGATCCCATCTTTAACTCATGGAATTCTATAATTTTCTTGTCAAAGAATCTTTCAGACATATAATTGTCCTGGAATATTCTGCTGAAAGTATCCCAGGTTATGTCTCTCAGTTCTTGTCCTTTGGTGTGTTTCAAGTCCTGCCACCATCTAGCAGCTTTACCATTTAGGTTGTATATGGCTAGCCGGGATTGCATTTCACTGGAGTAATTATGAACTTTGAAGTATTTGTTCATTCCTAGCAGCCACTCTTCAGCCTTTTCCCCATAGTTGATTTCTCCGTCATATGTTGGGGCTTTTATCTTTCTGAACTCTCCTTGCAAAATGTCATCACTCTTCCTCCTTTTCTTGCAGGGAGGTGGTGAACCTTCATTGTTGGAAGAGCTCTTACAGTCTTCTTCCATTGATTCTGGTTTGTGTTCTTCTTGTTCTTCTCTCTTGTAATTGGCTAATTCCCTTGTGTGATAGTTTCCTGTTTTAAGGGTTTTGACTGAGAGAGTAGGCTGTTCGTGGGGTTTTTCCCTTATCAAGCTTCGGAGTAAGGATTCATTTATAGCTTGTTGTTCTCTTCTTTCTTCAATATTCTCATCTCTGAAACTCTGGAATTTTGCCTGTAGGTTTTGCATAGTTTTCATTAGATCCGAGTTGAGTTCCACCACAATTTCTTACTCTCGTGGTGGAGAGCTCAGATTTCCATGTATGTTGCTGCCCTGTTTTGCATCCATTTTCAGATAGTGTCTGTACCTAAAATATTATATAAATATAAAGAGCAGAGAATCATGTTAGTCCATTTTCACATAAAACAAAATAAAATTTAACTGTATGTTTTATGTTTATTGCGTATCTGTAGCAGATGTTTTGTAATGAGCCCAATAGGTCACTTAGCTTTAGAATTGGGCTCTGATACCACTTGCAATGTCCCGAAAAATAGTAAAATAAAAAAAATTTCCTTCTACTTGCTAGCCTACCTAACATAGACAAAATATTCATAAAATTAACTTCAGCACTGTGGAAGGTATACATTGGTAAATGTTTGCGATATATTTGATAGACACAAGTTTCCCTGAAACCGTAATCTTACTTGGTTGTGAGTCTTGTTGGATTTGCGGAAGTGATAATTAGTATAGTTAAGGTAGCTCTATGGTCTTTATGTCAATACTAGAGTATTATTTAAGGGAACTTCCTGCTCATTGATTTAAAGTTTCACCTGCATAATATAAATGTCTCAATGTTACCTCAGGTGAATACGGACTCACGTTGATGAAAAAATAAGGCCCATGATGGGGCACTGATGGTTGTAACAAAAAGGGGAAAGGAGTACCCCCTGCAGGACTGCCGAGAGGTAAGGGTGGCCTTGGAAAGTTCTGGTCTTACTTAGCATTTTGCTAATGTATCTATTCCTTGTTTTTTGTACAGGTGCGGCTATGGAATATCTATCCCTTGATCACACCTCGCCATATTATAACAAGTCATTGGTTTTGAAAAGTGGGGTAACATCGAATTGTGGAGGACCTAAAGCACAAGTCTATGGTTTTAAGAGCTATGGTGAAAATGTATATAATTCGATGGTGTCAAACTATGAGGCATTGTTTAAATATAACCCCACGACTTTCACTATGGCGCTTGGGGGGTATTTCAAGGCTCATAAATGAAGAGTTGGTGGACATTAACTGTCCCTTGGATCATACGTATGGTGAGTCTAGCTGGCTTGGACACTTTTCGAGGTTTTGGGGTTAGTACTGGGAAGGTCATTCCACGTTTTTGTTTCACCTAGTTCTTCCCTGCGTTTTTGTTTTTCCTTGGATGAGAGTTTCATGCCTGACTTGGGCTATGCTCATGGTCAAGGCACTAAGGAGCTGTGAAAAAGATGATGAATAGAATGCAACCTTCTATCTCGATCTCAGGTGATGTCTTTGTCATTTCTCTTTTCTATTTTAAGTTGAATTTCTAGTTATTTGTAAATCTCAGGGTTTAGTCTGAGCTTGTTTTTGATTGACAGGTGAGGAGTGGCGAGCACTCTTGCATGGCTTGCTATAGGTAGCCAGGACATACAACTTTATAGGTAAGTCCAGTCTTTTTCCATCGTGCTCCTTCCTCTTGTAGTCATGACAGGGGTACTGTTAAATCGTTCTTTTAGAGGCTTCATGGAGCCCGTGGCTCGTTGGTTTATTTGAGGCCTGGAGGTCGCCATTTGGCTGGACCTGGTGTTCATATGTATTTATTGTTTGTTTTTAAGGGAACACAATACTATGGATTGGCTATTGGACTTTATGGAAAATTCTAAACTTGTTTAAGCGGATGATAACTGTGGTTGTATGGACCTGGGGTTTTGAACCGTCATGAGACTACCTGCGTTTTCTAGTGGGATTTGTATTTAACCCTATGTAGGGACTGTATAAATTTCTACGTTTTACGTTTTTACTGCTGCTCCACCCTGTGGTTTTCTTGGTTTGATGTCTACGTGTCTGCGTTGGTATGAGAAATTGTAACCTTGAGCATAAATGTCTGTGTACCTGAAAAGATTTAGTTTCTTGGCTTGTCTTGATGCATTTTCTGGTGTTTGTGAAAATAGAAAGGGTTTGATAAAATTTATAGAGGGATTCAACCCTTTAACCTTCCTTTGTATTTAATTGCAAGTCTGATTACTGCTGCTACCAGAATTCGAAATGTTTTGGTGATATGTGAAGAAGTAATATCTGCTCATGTTTCTTGGTTGGAAATTTTGGTTTTAAATAAAGGTCCTACGTTTTAAATGAGGATGTGACCCTAGCTGTTTTAATGTTGCTTTTGAAAAGACAAAGAACTGATTGGAAATACTCCATTGTGAGTCATGTTGTAATATAGCAGGATCATTCCAAAAGTTGACTATGGGTTTTAGATCTCTTGGCTAGAATTTCGATATGTTTAGAGGATTGTAAAAATAATGATAAGTGAAATGTTGCATTTGCTTGTGTGGTCTCGTTTCTTGAAAAGCTACATTGGGGTTTTTTTTAAAGATTAAAAGTTAGATGTAAAATGTAATGTCTAAGTTTAAGCTTTGAAATCATAGCTTTCTGGAAAATACTTGATGCGTTCTTCTATTTGATGAGTGGACTGTTATTTGAAAATCTAGCTAAAATTTAGAGGGAAAACTTTGATAAAAGAAAATCTTTGGTAACGTTTCCCATAAGTACAGAGTGAGAAAGTAAAAGATCTATCAAGTATAGGTGAACCTGCCCTGCAGATAATGGGATCTAAATTAAACAATTTAACATATACTAAGAGAATTTGTTTTGACAAAATATATATATAAGTTGTCTAGCAAAGGCTAGCTTTGCTAGGCCTGATAGACTCTCCATTGATTCTGGGAAAAATCTTGAATTTGATATCCTGGGTAATGACAATAATGTTGTAGTAACAAATTTTAATGGTAGATATACCTACTTTATTATACTGAAAATTTAAAACATTAAATGCTCCATACCTGGCTGCTTGGGTACTTGGTCTTTTCCTGTGGAACCCTAGCTGCTTGGCACTTGAATCCCTTCTGTAGTGACCTGCACAGTCAACAATGATTAATGCCAAACCTGTTGTGTCTAGTTAACCTATTAGGACGATTGTCTGTAGCTGGATAACTTTGGGGCTACCACGTTCCTCCCAACCTTGATCCCTGAACCGTTCCTAGTTCTATCTGGATCCCCCCGAGCTTGGTTCCAACATGCAATGACAAAGAGAGAAGTCCTAGGTCCAATTCTGGTTCAGATCTGGAAATTTTGAGGTGAGGCTGCTTCAGTTTCTTGGAGTAGAATGTTTTTACTCTCATTACCATAAGAGAATGATAATAGAAGAAGATGATCCCCAAAACTTGGGATCTTCCCTCTTTAAGTAGGGAAGTCTTGAATTAGGACTGTTGAAGTAATTAGTTTCTTTAAATTCAATAATTAATAATTAAAAGATATTATTTAATTAAATATTTAGTCCTCTTGAGTTAGGACTTTTCCAACTGTTTGACCATAAGTCAAATTGATTTATGCTCTTAATAATAACAATAATTATACTAATAATTATTCTTATATTAATTATATTTAACTATTAATACATCATTTAAAAGATTTAAATAATGCATAAATCATATATTCTAATTATATTCCATAATTTAAATAATAACACCATTATTATTTAAAGCTCCTAACAAAATAATAATAACTATAATAATAATAGCTTTGAGGCCTTTAATCAGGTTAGTCATGAAAGACTACCGGTAATTATATTTTATTTAGTTATGTGCCATCACATGACACTCTTTTCTCTTTAACTTTTAGGGACACGGTCCACTTCTTTTGGACAGTCTTGGTCTGCTTGGTTAGGTACCTCTAGTCTCTCTCTTTGCATGTTGGATTCCCTCGTTTAACATGGTAGCTCCCACAATAGGTGATGATGGATAAAAAGATGAATCATTTAGTCCTTTAAATAAATGTGATGAAAGTGCTCTTCAGAGTCTTTCCGACTCAACACTTTGAAGCTCCGTAACCCCGAGTGCTCTTCAGAGCCATATAACTCAACACTCTCACTTGGGCGTTACTCTAGTGCAATTCCAGAGTCCCTACTCAACACTAGTGCTAGAATGTGGTTGTGAGGCACATCTAGAATATTTCAGTTGCCTCGGATCCAGTATTCATTTTATCAAGCTTGGAGTGCTCCAGGGCTTATGTCCAACACTCAATGTACATCAGGGCTTACTCCCAGTACATCATATTTCCTCTAGGTACATCGGGGCTTTTGCCCAGTACGTAGGTAATCTATGTGTTTCTGATTCCATGCTCAACACACCATATAAGTCAATTATGTCATTCACATCACTGCACAGTATGTAACAAAAGGGTCATTTTAGTATATTAGGGATCTGTACCCACATCATATGGTAAAAAAAAACATAAATCAAAACAATTGGGCTTCCTTGCCTAGTATATAATCAAATAATGAAATTTAGTTAGGGTCCATGCCCAATATGTCAGTCTACAAAAGAATAAATCATACGTGCTGGGGTCGTGACCCAATATAACATCATAAAATAGTCAATGCAAAATCCGGGATATTACAAGGATCCCCACCAATAAACCCTCTACAGTCAGGAAAACCTGAGCTAATAGTTTCGACAGAAGAAAGTGAGGATTTGGCTATGTTTTTCCAATGTATAAAATCATCTCAAGTTGCAAAAATGCAAGATTTGTCTAAAGCTAAGATTAAGATATATGATAGGGTTCAGTTTGATTAAATAGTGAAAAAGGGTTTTCAAGTCCTAGTAACGATGATAAGAATAATAATGATGGAAATAAAGTCACTGTTCAGAAGCTGAAACTGTCCAAAGTAGTTTCAACAAAGGAGAAATACAGTAGTTTGAGTGAAAAAAGGCCGACAATTAATAGAAGTGAGCATTTTGAAGCAGTGGATGATCCACATCGTAGTTGGCATTTATTGTCGGATGCTAAAGTCGACACATTCTTGACTAGTCTTCACGATTGATACAACTTTGACAAGTTTTGACGCAACAAGAATTCGACAACTTTGCACCTTCGACATGTTTAGTGACCTCATAGTTCGCGACATCGGCATACAACGTCGACATGCAACCAGCGACTGTCGAACCTCGACAGACTATCTTTTTGTCTTCCAATCGACTGTAACGGTTGAACAGTTGAACCGCTCTAACTTCTTCTTTGTAAGTGAACGCAACGGGCAGGCACCCAAGCGTCTCAGATTTATTTATAAGCATGTAAACTATTGTAATATATAGCTAATCAGATCCAATCGGATCTTTATCTTGATCAATCTAGAATTGTTCACATTCCTGCATATTGTCTGTGTGTATTTATGTTATCTGTATTGCGTAACCCTGTTTTTCTCATTCTGTTTATTAAGCTTCCGCCATAACAGAGCCAACTCATTCAGTCGAACTGTTGTCCCCCTTGTGCTTCTTGGACACGATACGGATCATTGGTATGAGAGCATACTCAGTTTTCTTGCTTAAGTTCTACGTATACACTTCTCTCGAAGTTACCTGACTTATGCTAGTTCAAACTCGCTCGCAATCTCAACAATCCAAGCAGACGTGATCTCCATATATGATAGAAGAAATATATGATAGACATGCAGCCGACGAGACATCACGGCTTATTGAGCAAGCTCTGACTCGACAACGAACTGAAATGTTTTCCCAGTTCAATGAGATTCTCTTGTGCTTCGCTTCGACATCAGGAGGATCCTCGACGAGAACTCACTCCGATAAAATCAACCCCTTCAAAGTGCAAATGAATCTCGATATATTGAATCTTGAAGGAAAGATTGACGCGGAATCCGTCAACAATTGGGTGCAACAATTGGAATCCTATTACGCTGTAAATCAACTCTCCGAAGCTGAAAAAGTCACCATTGCGTCCTTAAAAATGTCAACCTCTGTGCACTGCTGGTGGGAGAATCTCTCGACAAAGATGGAGAAAAATGGAGACCCCATTGACACATGGGATAAGTTCGTCGAACACATCCGGAAGGAATTTTACCCGCCAAAAGACCTCAAGTAGCAGTATAAGAAGTGGTAGCAGCTAAGGCAATGGAAAGATCAATCAGTACAGAGTTACACTGACGAGTTCTACCGACTCATGGCAAGACTTGGCGTCCAAGAAGAAGAGAAATTGCTTGTTCTGAAATACACCAGTGGATTGTCTCAGTACATCCAGTAGGAGATGGAATTTTTTACTGTCAATATGCTTGCGGATGCTTTCCACTACGCCATCAAACTGGAAACCAAGCAGAAAGGAAAAGCATGTTTTGCGACAAAGCCGACATCAGGAAGACCACCTGATAAAAGGACGCCAACCGACTATGACAAGTCAAGATCTTCTCAGCCGACACCGCCAAAGCCTAACAATGGTAAGAAGCCTTTTCACAAAAAGAAACGTAGAAAAAAACTGCCGACTGGAAAATGGTGAGATTACCACCACTCATCTTGGCATGATACATCTGAATGCAAAGCTCGGAAGACATTTTTGGCAAAAGTGTCGACCTCCGACGCATTCGACAAGATGGTGGAAGAATCTGATCCAGACGCGACAACCCTTTTGACCTCGACAACTCAAGTAGCCTTGACTATTGTCGACGAGGAGGAACGAGAGCACCTGTGCCATACACGGATATGGGTCCAGAGCAACCCATTGCATCTGATTGTGGACAATGGGAGCCAAGAGAACTTCGTTTCTGAAGAACTGGTGAAGAAATTAGGTCTTGTCACCACTCCGCATCCTCAACCTTACAACATCGGTTGGATGAAGGATGGACAAGAACTACGGATCACTCGACAATGCAAACTCGCCTACTTCATAAAACCTTTTGAAGATGAAGTACTCTGTGACATGGCACCACTCTCCGTAGCCGACGCCCTGTTTGGGAAACCTTACCTCTGGGTTAGACATGGAAGTTATCAGTCACTGCCTCAGAAGGTGATTGTCATAATCCGAAATCAATGGTTTAGCATACCAGAGCATCAACCTACACCGACGATTGCACTGATATCTGCCAAACAGACAAAGAATCTCATCAATCATGCTCAGAAATTTGCATTAATCATGATCAAGCCGCAACATTCTAAGAAGACTGTAGCAACGAGTCGAGTCACCGACCAATGTAGCTCTCGACAGAAGCAACAACTTGATCATATTCTCGATGAGTACCAGAACCTCTTTCAAGCTCCAGACGGAGTACCTCAACATTGCAAGGTAAAACACTCCATTGAACTTGTTCCTGGTTCTTCTTTGCCTAACGCCTCTGTTTACAGAAGATCCATTCTAAAAAATGAATAGATTCGCAGACAAATCCAAGAGTTAATCGACAAAGGTCATATCCAACCCAGCTCCTCTCCTTATGGAATTCCAGTTGTCTTAGTTCCGAAGAAAGACGGGACTTGTCACATGTGCATTGACTATAGAGCTCTCAACAAAATATCGGTGAAGAATCGGTACCCTTTGTCACGGATAGACGAGCTTATCGACTGTCTAAAAGATGCTAAATTCTTTACTAAACTCGACCTCAAGTCGGGATACCATCATATTCCAATCGAGCCCTCAGATGTGTGGAAAACGGCTTTCAAGACCAAGGAAGGATTGTTTGAATGGTTAGTCATGCCTTTCGGCTTAACCAACGCACCTGCGACCTTCATGCGACATATGGATAACCTTGTCCAACCTTTCATCAGCAAATGGGTTATTGTCTATCTCGATGACATATTGATCTTCAGTGGATCATGGGAAGAACATGTCGGACATCTTCAACAAGTCCTCGACACTCTCCAGCAACATGGGCTCTATTTGAACATGGACAAGTGCTCTTTTGCGATGACCAACATCAAATATTTGGGGTATGTAATTGACACTACAGGCATTCACGTCGATCCAAACAAAGTACAAATCCTGAAAGATTGGCCCATTCCTAGAAGCATTCAAGAACTAAGAAGTTTTCTTGGTTTGGCGAATTTCTATCGACGATTCATACTCGGCTTTGGTCACATAGCCTAGCCCTTGAATCAGTTAACGAAAGGAAACGGAAAAACTATCTTTCAATGGACAGAAACACATCAAGCAAATTTTGAACAGCTCAAACACAGGCTTTGCACTGCACCAGTACTTGTGTTACCTGATTTGCATCAACCCTTTGAGATTGAGACGGATGCATCGGAATATGCCCTGGGCGCAGTGATCACTCAGTCTAGTCACCTAGTCGCTTTTCATTCCGAGACTTTTAATGACACGGTTAAAAGATACTCGACGTACGAAAAAGAACTGTATGCCATTGTGCAAGATCTCAAGCAATGGAGGCATTACATCCTTGGTAAGGAAACGATCATTCTTACTGATCACAAGCCTCTACAGTTTGCTCTGACACAATCAAAGTTGCAGACAAACCGACAACTCAAGTGGATTAATTACCTACAACAATTTCAGTTGATGATTAAGTATCGAAAAGGCAAGGCTAATGCCGCTGCAGATTGCCTCAGTCAACCACCCATTACTCTCCTCTTGACAGTGATGAGTATGCAGGGTTAAGACACGACCACTTGGAAACAGTTGTACGAGGACGACAATGACTTCTCAGCAGTCTACCGCCAGTTATAGACTAACAAGTCATCGAACTCAAACTCTGAATACTTCCTGAAAGATACCTTGCTAGACAAGCTTGGACAACTTTGTGTACCGACCGGTGAGCAACGACAGCAGCTCATTTGGGACGCGCACTACAGCAAGACTGCAGGACACTTTGGAGTAGCGAAGACACTTGTTATTCTGCAGAAGTATTTCTTCTGGCCTACACTTAAATCTAAAGTCAAAAAGTACATTCGATCATGTGTGGTTTGTGCCATTGCTAAGCCACCTAATCGACGACAGGGATTGTACACACCTCTGCAGTTCCTAGTCGACCATGGGAATCTATTTCTATGGACTACTTGACAGGTTATCCTACTACCAAACATCAGCATGATGTGATATTAGTAGTAGTCGACCGATTTTCCAAGATGGCCATTCTCATACCATGTAAGAAGACCACAACAGTGCAGCAGACTGCTCAGCTCTTCTTTACACATGTTTGGAAACACTTTGGTTTACCCACAACCATCATTTCTGACTGAGATGCCAGATTCATCAGCATCTTTTGGAAGACCCATTGGCAATAGCTAGACACACGACTCTCATTGTTGACAGCTTTCCACCCTCAGACTGATGGACAGACAGAAGTTGTGAATCGTTTGGTAGTACAACTGCTTCGCATGTACAATCACCAGCATCGACGCACATGGGATGATAGTCTTCCATACATTCAACATAGCTATAATCGTGCTCAGCACAGCTCTACAGGCAAGAGTCCCTTTGAAGTCTGTTACGAATTTCAACCCTCAGCGCCTATCGACTTGATCAGCTCCTCGACACAGCCAAACTCCGACACAGATTGTAGTCAGCGAGAAGTTGATAAAGTAGTCAAGTTTCGAGAACAGATTTGCGACATTCAGCGACAAGCATAGGATATGTTGCATAGAGCAAACGAGAAAGCTAAGGCCTGACACGACAAGCATCGCATTCCTCATACATTTTGCATTAGGGATAAGGTATGGCTACATCTTAAGAAGGAGAGCTTCACAGGTCCTTTCAAGAAGTTAAAACCTTTGCGATATGGTCCTTACAGTATTCTTTGACAGATTGGCGAGAACGCTTTCTAGCTCAACATTCCTGCTTGCCTGGGTCTGCATCCAATCTTTAATGTGGATCTACTTTGAACATACCATGCACCCTTGTTGGAACGGAATGATTTCTCAACAGCAGATCCCACAGACATCAATCTAGATATTCAGGAGCCTCTTCCTTGCGACACCATTGTGGGACAACGGGTACGCCTTACGAGGATGAACACAATTCCCTTATTTTAGGTTTCCAAAGCTGGCTAGATCCCATCTCAAGGAAAGTGGTACTCTGCTACTGAAATGATCGACAAGTTTCCTTACCTTCACGAGCAAACAATGGGGTCCATTGTTTCTTAAGGAAGGAGGTCTGATCCACATCACAGTTGGCATTTGTTGTCGGATGCTAACTTCGACACATTCTTGACTAGTCTTTGCGGTTGATACAACTTCGACAAGTTTCAACACAACAAGATTTCGACAACTTTGCACCTTCGACATGTTCAGTGACCTCATAGTTCGCGACATCGGCATACAACGTCGACATGCGACCAGTGACTATCGAACCTCGACAGACTGTCTTTCTGTCTTCCAGTCGATTGTAATGGTTGAACAATTGAACCGCTCTAACTTCTTCTTTGTAACTGAATGCAACGAGAAGGCACCCAAGCGTCTTAGATTTATTTATAAGCATGTAAACTATTGTAATATACAGCTAATCGGATCTAATCGGATCTTTATCTTGATCAATCTAGAACAGTTTGCATTCCTGCATATTGTCTGTGTGTATTTGTGTTATCTGTATTGCGTAACCCTATTTTTCTCATTCTGTTTATTAAGCTCCCGCCATAACAGAGCCAACTCATTCAGTCGAATTGTTGTCCCCCTCGTGTTTCCTGGACACGATACGGATCAGTGGAAGAGAAACTTAACGAAATACTTGATGGGAGTGGTGGAACTACTAAGCAAAGAGATGTGGCAAAGCATTATTTAAAACTTTTTCAGGTGATGCTAGGGGTGAGGCACGTGGAATACAAGAGATATTTCAATGGTGTTGGATGCTTTACTCAAAACTAGAATCACACGTTATGTTGATGGATATTACAGATAAGAATGGCCATCAGTTGTGTTGAGAGACAAAACCATAGAAGATTAGAATGAGGAAGAGGAAACTACGGTTATGATTCAGGTTGCTATTACCGAAGTAGAGGCATATTAGATAAGAAAACAATAAAAATTATGACAATTTTAACTTACATTAGAATAAATGAGGGAATGATAATATAGCTTTGAAGACAAATCTTTCATAAGAGATAGGCAATGTTACATATATAAATAAAGATAATAATAAATAAATCACATAGTAAATATTTATAACTAATAGATATTATTTATTATCTAAAAGACACGTCCTTTCAAATCAATGGATGCCACAAAGCTTATATAATGGCCATGCATTGTATTGTACAATCATCACTTATTATTAAATACATTTATATCTTCTTAATATATTAATTATTAAGCATTTGGCTATACTTTTCTGGGAAAAAACAATAGAGAGAAATTTTATGCTTTGTGGGTTCAATTGAAAATTGTCGAAGGCAAAGGAATTAAACACATTCAGATTCTAGGAGATTAAAAAATGCTTATAGATTAGGCTAATGGCAAGTGCCAAATTTCTTATTTGGTTCTGGGACCTATTATGATTAGAGTTCTAGAGGTAAAAAAGCATTTTGATTTAATCACTTTTCTCATATCTATAGAGTCTACAATTCAAAAGCATATACACTCTAAAAGGATGCCCTCACTTTGAAAAAAGGCTATTTGATAGTGCAAGCATTCAAGAAGGATGTACTATCCTTTGAATCTTCCATTTCAAATGATCTAAGCTGGAGGAGTGGCCACTTATATTTTTTTATGAACAATGGCTTTCAAGGGGTTCTAATTGTAAGTTTATGTTTGTTTTGTTGATAAATTGAACACAAGAAAGGAAGATAGATAAGATCTCTATAGTTTTTTGTAAGACTTAATGTGCACCTTAGATGTACGAAGTGTATGAAAGTGAGCTAATTTCTTATAAGCTCTTCACCATCCAATGCAGGCATAATCTCATCTCTATTGACTTATTAAATTACCAATACTCCTTCTTATAGGCCGAGAGATTCTTTATATTCAACTTATAGTTATTTACTTTCTTTTTTTTATTTGACAAGAACTAACCAAACCAATCTGTTGTGTATTTCACTTGTCATTATACTTTTCTGTCCGCCATTATATTTAGATAATTCATAAACTCACAATTATACACAACATAAATATGCAAAAAAATAAAATAAGTAAAAAGGAAATTACACCAATTCTTATTAGTTCAAGTATCATGGCTTACATTTCTATCATATTCCAAAGTCCCCACGTTATATGCGTAGGCACATGAGCCATGATCTCAAGTTAGCATGAGGACCAGTTAATTTATTATTATAAATAAATGGTTTTTCTTAATGTAATTCACCATTGGATAATCATTTGTAATGTCCCTAAATTGTAAAAAATTAAAAATTTTCGTTTATGGCTAACATTGTCCGTTTGGTACATGTTTATCAAATTAACTTCAGCACGGGGGTTTAAAATATAAGATTCACTTAAATAATTTAAGAACATGCATGTTCACTTATTTCTACTTAATGCTTACGGAATGATGTACCTACTATGGTTGACTTCATTTAAAAGGCTTTGCGGAAGCATTTGTAATCGGGAGACTGTCTTATTTAATACTACCTCGGTTTTGAGGTGATTAGCTCAGTTGGATTTATAGTCTCGGTACTTGGTTAAAACTCCAAAAGCTATTCTCATACTTGCATATAGTTTAAATGTTCTTCAGTTTATATGTTGAGATTATGTTCCCACTTAAATTCTAGCTTGTATAGATGTAGAGGCTGTGATCTTTATGGTTTGAGGGGAAAAGGACTTGGTGGCCAAAATGGACATACTTACTTAGCGTTTTTATGCTAAATTCGATTTCAATCTTCTTGCTTTTGTAGGTAATTGTTTAAAGGCTATCTACTCTCCAAAATTCAATACATATGTTTTAACCCTATGGTTTTGATCCATGTAAAAACAAATGTAGAGCTTGCAATGCCAAAAAGGGGCATGCACAATACTAAGTGGATATATGTATAATTTTAATGCTAAGTGAAAGGACCCATTGTATGGCACTAACGAGCTCACTCTAAGGCATGTAATATCGATGTAACAGTTTATGACTATGGTTTTGGACCACACTTGTAAAATAAACCTTGTAATAGTAATGAGGGAGTTCTTTCACTATATGAAATGGGTGGCGAATCGAATCTTTGATGGAGTTTGGTAGAGATTTTAATGGAGCTCTACGACAACTTTCAAATGGAGTACAGCTGGAGCATTAAAGAACTAAACCCTAAGGATTTTGAATGTCCCAACGCATGTTTATCGTTTCTGGTTTGTTGGAGGGGGAGATAGAGCCCCAACTCTCCATGCCCTGGAGGAGTTCATGGCCAACTTCATTCTGCACCTCAATAATTGGTACTGCCTTCATCGAGGTAAGAATTCAATGTGCTAACCATTTCTTCTTTCAGTACTTTGGGTTATTTTATCACTGGTTGCAAAGTTTATAATGATCGTGGTTTGGTTTGTGTTTGACAAGGTAGCCGGTGGTAGTTGCTCGAGCTTGACCTAGGAATCGTGACTTTGGCGATAAACATGGTAAGTCTGGACTTTCGTTGGCCACCTCCTTCTCCTCAAGTCATAGTTTTGATAGTTGGGTCAAGTACTATAACAGTTTGTTTTGGGGATTTTGGATATGTGGATTCGTTTGTTTATGTAATAAGTGGCTACACCCTGTAGCGTGCTCTACGATGTAATCCTTAGCATTTTGACTAAGTGTAGCTTGTAAGGCATTTTTGAGATGGAGGAAACTAAAAGATTTTTCTCCCGTATAATGTTTGTATGCCATCATGGCGTTTGGGAACTAATTAAGTTTTAAGTGGATGTTATTTCAAAAGGCTTCTGGTAACAAAACTCATGGTTATAACCTATTGATGTTTATGAGCTTCATGTCTATGTATTTATTTCTTTCCCTATCTTTAAAGGCGTTTGGGTGTATGAAACAAAATGTAGTAGGTCCTAGCTGGGATATACGCTTGATTTTTACTCCTGTCTTGGCATACGAATTCGCTTCACTTCCAAAATGTAATGGTTAATGATTGTCAGTTAATATTTGTTGTGTTTCGAAAAGGGCGAAACATAGCTGAGGTAGAAGAGTATTAATCTCTGTGTTTGATTTAATTCGTGGAAATTGGAATCCTCCGTGTGGATGCAGATGTTGGTAATACTTTCTTTATTTTAAGCTTCAAGTGTGGCTCGACGCCCTAGCCCTAGCATTGACCATGGTTGTATGCTTTATTTGTTTTATGCAACATTTAGTTATACCAGTGGTCCTAATTGTTATATGTTGACTGATCCTGCGTTTATAGTTTGAATAAAATTACGGGGAGTCAGATACCCACGCCTACGAACTCTGTTAAGAAGTTTCGTTGAGGATGAAGGGCAAGGGATTCGATCCCTAGACTCTAACTTTTCCTTTTCTTTTAAATGTGCAACCTGTAAAGTTTAGGTGGGATAATTTAGCCTGTGTAAGGCATCATGTTTCAAATAGTCTTTAGAAATTTAAGTTTAATTAAATAAACTTAAATATGTAAACATGTTTGATTATTTTAATTTATTACTCTCTAAACAGGTCTGAATCGTTTGAGTTCAAGAATACGTTCCGCGCTAAGGGTTTGCCAATGGTTTTGGTTAATAGATTTCTCATTTAAAATTCATACTATGGTTTCGAAAGTTTGACCTGCGTTTTCTTTTCTTGTTGTCTTTTAAGGTAAATGAGAAGCTGGGTTTTAACTATGTTTGGTCTCATTGATCTTTTAGGAAGGATCTCTGTCTACATTTTGAATGCTGGTTTAAAAGGTTAACCCTATTTTTCTCATGCTTTGAATAATTTAAATGTACAGAGTAGGGGTTTGAGAAATCCGATTTTTTTTTTTTTGTAAAGAAAAATAACTCAGGCAGTAACAATATTTAATAAAAGTTGATACTAGTGGTTTTATTTATATGGGTATCTAGCATAGGCTAACTAGGCTAGCCCTGCTAGATCCATGTAACATTTAGGGTATATGTGTAAACATAAATAATAAATGAAATTTAAACCTAGAGTTTAAAGCCCGAGAGCCCATGCCATTTGGCCCTTGCTCCATAAGAAGGAAATAAAACTATAATATACAGAAACATGAATGTTGTATATTAATTCCTACTTTATTTTCTAAATCTAATTGAAACTATATGGAAAAATTTGTAGTTCATACTTGATTCTTGATGCTTGATCTTCCCTTGCAGAACTTGCACACTCAAACACTAGTTAATGGAAAATGTATTGACCTAGATGACCTGTAGGGTGATCTTTAGCTGAATAACCTTGGGACTACCATGTTCCTCCCAACCATGACCCTTAGACCATTCCTGGTTCTAACTGGATCCCCCCGAGCTGGTTCCAACATGCAATAAGAGAGGTAGAGGACCTAGGATAGGTTGTTGATTAGATCCGAGAAAATAGTAAGCTTCTTTAGTTCTGTAGAATAATTCTCTTCTAATACCATAAGAGAATGATAGTGGGAAAGATGATCCCTCTGTTGGGATCTTCCCTTCTTTATATAGGTGAGTTTGTTTGGAATATAGTTGTTTGAGTTCAAATAATAATAGTCAGCTTTTAATTTAATTTGAATTATAATATTTATGAAAGATATTTTATTAATTATTCACTCCTAGTTTATCTAGGACCTTTATTTTGTTACAATTAGATGTATCTTTAAGTTAGACCACAAATAATAATAATACTATTAATACTATTAATAATAATAATAACGTGAGAAATATCTTATGCATAACCTTTATGCATGTTATTTACATAAGTAATCTTTTCTTTTATAAATAATAAATATAATTATTCAATAATTAAATATGATAACTCTTTGATTTAATTATGTACATACCATAATAATTCTTTGATAAATATTAAGTACAAGGGCCAACTCTTTGGATAGGGTCTTTTGGTAAGCTTGGATAGTTGGCTAGGTTAGGTGCCTCTAGGTCCCTCTCTTGCATGTTGGATTCCCTTGTTTAACATGGTAGTTAACGCAGTCCTTGATGATAGATAGAAAATTATTCATTTAACCAATTTAAATAAATGTGATGAATCGAAGTGCTATTCAAAGTCTTTTCGACTCAACACTTTTAAGATCAAGAAACCCCGAGTGCTCTTTAGAGCTTTAACTCAACACTCTCACATGGGCGTTACGCTAGTGCAATTCCATAGCATCCCGCTCAACACTAATACTAGAATGTGGTTGTGAAGCACATCTAGAATGTACAAATGGCCTCAGATCCGGTATTCATTATCAAGCTTGGAGTGCTCCAGGACTTATGCCCAACACTCTACGTACATCGGGGCTTACGCCCAATACGTAATAAAATCCTCTAGGTACATCGGGGCTTATGCCCAAGACATAGGTCGTCTGTGTGTTCCTAAGTCCACGCTCAACACATTATATAAATCAATCATGTAAACCATAACTCTACACAGTATGTAACAAAAGATTATCTCAGTATATTGAGTTTGTACCCAATCTCATAATAAAACATAAATCGATACATTGGGGCTTTTTTCCCAGTATATAACAATAATTTGCATCAGTCAGGGTCCACGCCCAATATGTAACTCTATAAAATAAATGAATCATGTGCACTAGGGCTTATGCCCAATAATAAAAATAAATCATATGTGTTAGGGATTAAGCCCAGTATATAACATCATAAATAGTCAGTCAAAATTCAGGATATTACATCATTCCTCTTATATCTCACGATTTTTTAAGTTTAAAGTCCATTATATGTTTACTTTGATGGCAGAATGCCCTTATTTTTTAAATACATGTAGTGTATGTCTAGTTGGATGGTGTGTGCCCTTATTTATTTTTTAAATGACATGTAATGTGCAACTTGTCACTTTGAAAGCAATGTACTTCCCTTTATCTTTGGTATTTTATACATAATCTGCGATATTTTAATTTTCTTATAAAAAATTATGATAAATTTATATTATTTTATGTTTTATTATTATTTTATATAGTCTCAATTTTTTTCCACACTGGAAAGTTTGTTTTGATAGAGGTCCTTCACCATATTAATAATGGGCAAACAAGGTGATGCATTTTGATCATATATTATAGATGAATTTTTGTTAAAACCTCACCCGAAGCTTGTTAGTATTCTTATAGTCATTACTAAGACTTGAAAACCCCTTTTTCACTATTGAATAAGAGCGAACCCTTTCAAATATCTGAATCTTAGTTTTAGACAAATCTTGCATTTTCTCAACTTGAGATGATTTGATGCAATCAACAACCATAGCCAAATCCTCACTTTATTTTATTAGAACTATTGGCTCGGGTTTTTCCATATCCGACTCATTTCAACCACAATTCTGGGAGTTGTAGGATCCCCACCAATAAAACCTCTATAGTCAACAAAACCTGAACCAGTAGTTCTGACAGAAGAAAGTTAGGATTTGGCTATATGGTTGTCGATTGCATAAAATCATCTCAAGTTGAGAAAATGCAAGATTTGTCTAAAGCTAAGATTTAGATATCTGATAGGGTTCAGTCTGATTAAATAGTGAAAAAGGGTTTTCAAGTCCTAGTAACGATGATAAGAATAATAATGATGGAAATAAAGTAATTGTTAAGAAGCTGAAATTGTCCAAAGTAGTTTCAAAAATGGAGAAATACAATAGTTTGAGTGGAAAAAGACCGACAATTACTAGAAGTGAGCATTTTGAAGGAGTGGAAGAGAAACTTAACGAAATGCTTGATGGGAGTGGTGGAACTACTAAGCAAAGAGATGTGGCAAAGCATTATTTAAAGCTTTTTCGGGTGATGCTAGGGGTGAGGCACGTGGAATCACAAGAGGTATTTCAATGGTGTTGGATGCTTTACTCAAAACCAGAATCACACATTGTGTTGATGGATATTACAGATAAGAATGGTACGCAGTTATGTTGAGAGACAAAACCATAGAATATTGGAACGAGGAAGAGGAAACTATGGTCATGATTTAGGTTGTGATTACTGAAGTAGAGGCGTATTAGATAATACAACATTCAAAATTATTGCAATTTTAACTTACATTAGAATAAATGACGGAATGCTAATATAGCTTTGAGGACAAAGCTTTCATAAGAGATATGCAATGTTACATATATAAATAAAGATAATAATAAATAAATCACATAGTAAATATTTATAACTAATAGGTATTAGTTATTAGCTAAAAGACACATCCTTTCAAATGAAGGGATGCCACAAAGCTTATATAATGGCCATGCATTGTATTGTACAATCATCACTTATTATTAAATACATTTATGCATACATTTATATCTTCTTAATATATTAATTATTAAGAATTTGGATATACTTTTCTGTTCCTCAGAACAAACAATAGAGAGAAATTTTATGCTTTGTGGCTTCAATTGAAAATTGCCAAAGGCAAAGGGATTAAATACATTCAGATTCTAGGAGATTAAAAAATGCTTATAGATTATGTCAATGGCAAGTGCGAGATCTCTGATTTGGCTCTAGGACCTATTATGATTAGAGTTCTAGATGTAAAAAAACATTTTGATTTAACCACCTTTTCTCATATATACAGAGTCTACAATTCAAAAGCATATACACTCTAAAAGGATGCCCTCACTTTGCAAAAAAGGTTATTTGATAGTGCAAGCATTCAAGAAGGATGTACTATCCTTTGAATCTTCCATTTCAAATTATCTAAGTTGGAAGAGTGACCACTTCTATTTTTTTATGAACAATGGCTTTCAAGGGGTTCTAATTGTAAGTTTATGCTTGTTTTGTTGATAAATTGAAGACAAGAAAGGAGGATATATAAGATCTCTATAGTTTTTGGAAGACTTAATATGCAATTGGGGACATGATTCATATATTTTATGATTTATGGACATGAGCTAAGAAGCTAAGCTTATGTATATTTTGATTTTAAGTTTGAAATATCAAATATAATTTGTTTCCTTGGAAAAAAGGACATGAGCTAAGAAACTAAGTTTATGTATATTTTGATTTCAAGTTTGAAATATCAAATATATTTTTTTTCTTAGAAAAAAGGAAGAAACTAATAAACCTCAATTTAACATTAATGTAATACAAATACGCAATTTCGTAATAGAAATAAGATTTAAACCTTACATAATTTTTTATACAAATGTAAAACCTTTAATAATTGATAATGAAATAATAAATATTGATAAATAAAATTATATTATCATAATTCTAACCATTACTTCATGAGATAAGCCTTTACTACTTGGGCATGGGTTGGTAATCTTTAGCTAAACTATATCCTACTAAAAGAACTTATAAAAACATAACAATTGAGCGTGTGATCACAATTATCCTTTTGAGACATTTGTCTTATACATTAATTAGTCACACTCCTTACTAGTGTGGCCAAATGGATTCATGTAATCTAGCTTTGTGCGAAATAGGTTCATGTAATATAGTTTTGAGGCTCATTTTGGATCACAATTTAATCATAACAAGGAGTTGCATTTTTTCCTTTTTGCCTCTTAAGACTGTACAACCTTGGACTCTGATATGAGGTGTTGTTGAATAGTTCTTGTGGCTCCATGACCCTAGTCTTCACAAGTTTGGTTAGATACAAACACACTCATATCATAACTTCAATTCTTTTGTGGTTCACAACTATGTTAATTTCTTGTAAGCTCTTCACCATCCTAGATTTAATGATCTAATTTGGATCATGATACTTTTTTTAATGTTTTTAAAGTTTAGAGAGAGTTAATTAATTTTTAATTCAAAATTAAAGATATTTCTTTTATAGATAATAAAAGTTAGATACAATTATCTTGGAATAATTTGTATGATTATAGAATTTTCTTTTTTTTAGTTGTGAGAATTAGTCCTTGACATTGTACAAGGCCCAACATATTATGATCCTTATATGAATGAGATTTTCTAAGATTTGTTCTACCATCACTTATTGCTTATGGGAGCATTCTTTCTATGGTTATCCATCCCAGAGAATCAAACTTTTCCATGGCTACATAATATATATATATATATATAACTTAGACTTAGACATGGAAATTTCATATATTAACATGTAAAGATGCAACATTATAGATTAACAATTAGAGTAGATATGCGATATCATATTATATTAACACATAGGTATAGTTACCACATGGATTGAAATGGATTGAACGGGCATGGTTTCTCTTCTTGTATGGAACTCCCAGGAAATTACTAGTGGCTATGGGTGGTGGAACTGCTGTCCGACACGTACACACTGGGGCGGGCACATACAACTGGCACGCATAAACAACTTGGTACAAATTTGGAGTTGTTTGTAGATCATGGTTGTAGTAGTTGTTGATAGCAACAAGTTGAAAGAGATAGAACGATTTCTCAATAGATTGTTCACACTCATTCATGGAGAAATATTGTAATGTTGGTGCCAACAATGAGACCTGCAACTTTCCTTTCTCTCTAGCGTCAACGTAAAAGTATTGCTCACCCTAGTATCATCTTGGTAATTAGTTTTGGGATGATTATGCTTATTTGCTTACTTGACTTTATCATTCTTATTTGAACTTCCTATTTTTGCTTGACTTTCCCATCCCTCCTTATTGTAAGCCATATGAATGTATGTATGAATAATAACAATGTGATATACCTATCTTGTATAATTTTGAAATAACTTTTATAATTATAAAATATTCTACCTCCTATCCTCTATTAATTATGAAAAGTGATTTGAAAAACATATAAACCCTAATATACCATTAACCAGAAATAACTATCTAATTTTTAGACCTTCCTTTACCCTTTTATCTAAAACCACACAACATAATAGAATCCTAAACATAATAGATCTCTCGAGCCACCACGCTTCGCTGTGCTCTCTTACCTTAGATGTACGAAGTATAAGAAAATAAGCATGAAATGTGCACCTCCATTTTTTTAAAGAAGCATCTCCGTGCTCTAAGCTAGATTTCATCTATAAAAACCAGAATACTGTTGTGTCAAAGAGCAAGATCAAATCTTGTTGGCAGCCATTAATTCCTTCATCGTCACAGACTGAAAAGTCAATCACAGCCTCTCTGAGTGGCCATTGAAACTTTGAGCAGTTAGCCACCGCCACACCGTTTTGATTGTTTATTGCTGTCAAAGATTCAAAGGGGCAGCACACCACAATGATTTCTGAAGAAGTAGTTGCGGCCATTTGCCATAGTTCATCGAATGATTATTTAGGCTGAGTATTACATGGATCTTTGAAGAGCCGTTTTTTGGAGAAGTCATCTACTGACATGTTCCAGTCGGTCAGATGATAAAAGGAGGAGCGTGTCACTGTTGAAACTCATCAAAGTTCAAAGGGACATTCACCATCTCTGCTACAGCCTGTCAAAGATCGAAGGGGCATCCAACATTCTTGTTACAACGTATGAAAGGGCAGAGTATCCACATAAATTCTGAACAGACAATATTTGTTTAGATGTAGTGAAAGGTCAAGGTAATTAATGTGACCGACTATATTTATAGTGTATATATACCTATGTAATTATCATGGAAAGACATGGTGAGGAAAACAAATTCTGAGTTGAATGAAAACAAAGTTTCAACTCTGTACTTTTGATCCTATATTCCTCTCTATCTTTAGGAGATCGTAAACTCATGGTTGAATGGTTAAATAATGTTTTTTTTTGCTGTAGCATGGTGATTTTCTGAGCGTATATGATTGATTGTGGAATGTTTAGTTTTGCTGTAGCAAGTTAGATTTCAAAATTTGCTGAAACAGAGTATGATGAAACAGATGAACGCAGGGGTTATCTAGACATAGTTGTTACAATCAGCTGTGACTGTCCTGTACATGACTGTTGGCTGAAACAGTCAACTACATCACAGTTGCAACTATTCTGTAGGTGAGAATTTATGAATTTTGTGATCTGAGTGTGTTGCTGTGAGTAGATGCAGCACCCCCCTACCTTCCCTCAGTGGTATCAGAGCTAAGTGTTTATGATTTATGTTAGTTGGTTCTGTGCTCACTTCATGAATGAGTCATATGATTGTATGTTGAACCTTATTGAGTTTTGTTTGGAGATCTTACTGTTGAGTTTTACCCCAACGCCCCCCACTTACTGCTATCTAGAAAGAGCAGAAGTAAGTTAAGTCGAGTTCTGTGTTTGTGAGAGCTCACGTGCTCTCTTAAGTAAAGGTTGAGTCATCTTTTAGTAGTTGAAGTCTGAATCAAGTGTTTCTTGTGTTGTTCAAGCCTGGTTGTGGCTTGTGTAAAGAGAAGAAGGGGTCATAGCCCGTGGAAGAAGTTTATTATGTGTTTGTGTTTCCTCAGACAGAGGTTGAGCAGTTGAAAGGAACACATTCTTCCTAGTTGAGAGCTCCCATATAGTTTAATGGTAGAACAGTTTGATTTGCATTGTTTTTGGAAGTTTGTTTGGTTTGAATTGAAGCCATTATGCATGAAAGAGGACTAAGAGGATGTATCCAAGTGAAAGAAATTTAAATTTTGTGCAAGTAGTTATTTGAAGACAAAGACATGGGGAAAAGCAGAAGGCTTAAACGAATGAAGAAGAATATTGTGAATGCAAAAGAAGTTGGTTTTTCCATAGCAGAGATATTAGGAGAAGCCACCTAGGAACCTGCTGAAGTAGAGGAATTTCAAGAGAAGGAAGAGGATATTGAAGTAGATAAATTTCAAGACAAGTTAGAGTATGCATGGAGCAGCATCTATTATCCACCGCCTTATTTATCAGGTATAACTTATGAATGTTGGTTAGTTAATATGAAAAATTTCTTGCATGATAGAGGTTTATGGTATTTTGTTGAGAATGGAGTTAAGAAACCCCAAGATGAGGCAAAGGATGCATTTTCCTTGTACTGCATCCAGCAAGCTCTGGATGACAATATTTTTTATGTAATTGCTGAAGCAAAAACAGCTAGAGAAGCTTGGGAAAGTTTGAAGAGAAAGTTTGATGTAAGGGGGAGACATATGGCTGAGTCGCAGCCTATTAATATTTCAGCTGATAAGCTTGTAGAAGTAGCAGAAGATAGTCAATTTCGTTGTTGTTTTAATATATACCAGTGGCTGAAAATGTTGCTGAAACTAAAGGTGAAAATGAGGTAGTTGTATCTTGTATTGTAGCAGCAGAATTTGAAGAAGTTGAAAGTGTTATTGATAAAGATGTTGATATAGTTTCGAATTTAGATGTCACTGAAGTGAATTGTGAACATGATGAAATGGTAAACATGCAGAATGCTGATAAAAATGATAAATTCTTCAAGTATGAAGACAACAGAGAAGTATTTGTGCAAGAAGAGTCCTTGAAGGACATGCCCATGAAGGTATATAATTCTTGTATTGAATTTGATGAGTGTGAACATGTAGGTACAATGAATCTAGAAGATAACTCTGAAGGTGTTATAGAAGTCAAAGACCAATTTGGGCTTGAAATAATTTACAGTAATTATGTTGTAGAAAATGAAGAGTGTTGCACTGATCCATTTGGTGCACATAAGGAAGATGATAAAGCTGTTGGTGAAAAATACATTTCTGAAAATGGTGTATCTGCTGATGGAAAAAATGTTGGTGATATTTTTGAAGAAGAATATACAACGATATTGAATGGAACAAATAAGGACAGAAAAGAGAACAAGATGTTTTCTAATAATTTGTTTGTTAGTGATTGTGCAGGTACAAAAGAAGAAAATGATGAGGTCTTGGCTTGTAAGTCAGATATTGAAGATGAAGTGACTGCCAGTGTAGCAGTTTGTTCTTTCGATATTCCAAAGATGTCTGTTGTTGAGAACAGTTATAAAGAAGGTGCCAATGTAGCAGTCAGTGTTTGTGAAATTGCCCATGGAGAAGTAATGGTCAATAATGATCATGATGATGGAATGAAGACTGCCATATCAGCAGTATTTGAGGCAACACCAAAAGTTAAGAAATAGAAAGTGCACTATGTTGAAGTGCTTGAACCAGTTTGTGAGTTTTTTGAAAATATTGATGATTTTAATTTTGTTGATGAATTTGATAAGATTGTTGAAGATTGCATAGAAGTTGCAGCGATTGAAGCAGAAGGAATCTATAAGGATGCTGAAAATAAAAAGGTTGATGATTTAGTGATTGCAGAAGCAGTGATAGAAAAAGATTTGCACACTAATAACACTCAAGAAGTTGTATGTTTTGCTGCAGATAGAGTAGCTGAAATAAAGAATGATGTCCTTGATGAAGAATTGAAATTTTTGGAAGAATGGCGTGAAAAGCCAAGATATGATGATAAAGAAGTTAGTCTTGTTTCATAAGCAAATATGGAGAATGTTGATTGCCTTGTTACAGCAGCAGAGGAAAATTTGAATGAAGAGATAATGACAGCTCTCAGAGAAGTGAAAAATGAAAAGAACCAATATGGTTCACAGTATGATAATTTATATAATGTTGACAAAATGTTTGAATGTGCAGATGAGAAACCAATCGAAGATGAAGAAGAATCCTTTGAAGATGATATTGTAAATGATGAATTGGATTTGAATGAAGAAAATTGCAGGGAATATGGATTGGTTGAAGAATCAGTTGAAAAGGTATTCATGTCATGGAGTCCTGAGGAAATAAGGCATTATTATCAGTTAATGTGTTTACATAATGATATTGAACAGATTACTCTTGTTGAAGTCAAAGATGGCTTGTGGGATCTTTGTATGCCCACGTTACAGTATTTAAAGAAGAATATTTGGATTGGAGTCCTTGGCATAAAGGACATTAAAATTTTGAATGATGGTAGGCAAGTTGAAGAACGTATTTCAGTTGAAGCTGATTATAATAAATTTGTGGAATCAAAGAAAACACTGAAGGTAAAGAAGAAAGTGAAGATGAAGAATCAAATGTATTATTGGTATAAAGTTTGGTGTTCTAAGCCAAGTAATGATGAAGCTGAAGTTGAGAATGATGTAATAAAAATTATGAATGATGAATGGTTTGCAAAGTCCAAGAGGGTTGAAAGAAATGGTCTTGATGTTGAAATAAAGGATGAAATATTATATTTTGAACAGACATCTGAAGTTGAGAAGGACAAGTATTGTGGAGCTACCAAGGCAAAGAAGTCCAGATTAATAAGATATAAAGTCAAGATGAAGAGATGGCTGAAGCCACAAGTGAAGCGCGAGCTGAAGAAGATCAAGGTGAAAATGAAGATAAAACAGAAAACAAAGTTTACATATTTCAAAATTTGGAGTCGAAAGAAAAATAAATTCTCATGAAAGAGTTGAAGAAAAGCAACACTAGTATGTTGCAACAAAGAATGTGAAATGTAATGTCCCGCAAAATAGTAAAATAAAAAAAAAATATTTCTTCTACTTACTAGCCTGCCTAACCTAGTCGATATATTTATAAAATTAACTTTAGCACTGAGAAAGGTAATGGTACTTGATTTCAGTATTTGAAAAATCTATGGAACCTAGCAAGGTGGTTGTTTTGTCAATCATGCTTTCTTTGCGGAATAAGTTGTGTTAAGTGTTTTGCTATGGAAATTTAACTTGTAAAAGTAGTACTAGTAATCTCTCTTTCTCTTGTATGATCTAAATGCATGTTACAAATGTAAAATGACCAAATGTCATCCTCAGGCAAGATGGACTTGATGAAAAGAGTTTGAAATACCCTGGCATCTTTGGATGGATCTAAGCACCCTTGTCAGAATCAATGAGAGGTAAGGTGTGGGCGTTTGAAAACCGTGGACTTACTTAGTGATTTCGCTAATACCTATCTACTTGTTTGACTCTTGCAGGTGTAACTTGGTGGTAATCCTTGGAACAACTCCAATATGCAACTCTTTTATAATATGAACACCCGTTAGGCAAAACATGCATGGCAAGTTCTTATCTAGGTGATGATTAACCAAATATTGGCACCTATACGATTACACTATAGTGTTTATACCCAAAGTGGAGTCCTATCGTGTTAGTTGGGAGTCTTAATGGCGCAATGAATCATCACGTGGCCTAAGGCCAGCTGGGCCCTATGCGTCTTAGCGAGGGTTTGCACATGGTTGTCATTTCGTTTGTTTTGTGACTAAGAGGGAAATTAGCTCACTGTATGGTAGCTACGCCTGGCCTGAGCTATGCTCATGGCCAGGGTATCGCTAATGGTTTCAACAGGTGTTGCAACAAAATAACTTCACCAGGTAACTCTGTAAAACGTGAATACTGCACTTTTTCCAGTCTTTAGTCTTCGTTTTAAATGAATGTACGAGCCCTAACTTACTCTGGATTGTCTTTGTTGACGGGTGTGGGGTTGTGGTGTGAAATCTCTGCGTTTTAAGTTGGAATCCAATACTGGTTGCATCTTGGCAGTGAGCTGGTAAGTCCAGGGTTCCTTCACCCTTCACCCTATCTGTCTCGGTGGTTTTTGGAAAAAGGGTTTGATAAGTTGGTGTTGGGGAGATTCGTGATGCCTTTGGCTCACACGGACTTGGAATCTCCAGGGAGGTTGCCCTTGGCTTGACCTGGTGTTTAGTACATGGTTGTAATAACATTTCGATGGTTAAGACTGTTGAGGGTTTCCATGCTTTCGACAGTGTGTAGTGGTTTTGGTTCTTGGTTGCTGTCAATGTAATTCGTGCCTTTATAAAAAAATGGGTTTTTAAATGGAGAAGGACTTCTGCGTTTTTCTTTCTTATGAAGTTTAAATGGCCGAGTGAAGAACTGTGGCCACTGTGTTTTCTTTTTGATAATGCTCCCCCAGTCCTCAATTTTTGATGAGAAGTTTTTTTGTCTTACTTGATGGAGTCCATGCTAAATATGCGTCTTTTCCTTCCTGTAGAATGAGAGGTTTTATCAAGATGAATAAGTGATTTGCATTTCTATCCTATATCTAGTCGATTTGTATTTCTGAAATAGAGAACCTGTAAATCATTTGATGCTTATGGTGCTTCTATCAGTTGACTAGTTTATAGGGAAAGTTTCTGGGCAATGTATTTTAATCCTGGGTTTTATACTCAAACCTGCATTTGTTTAAATTCACAATGAAATGGATATCCCAATGTTTTGGCTAAGAGAATCGATCTTTAAACTTAGAGTTGTGTCCCACAGAGCACTAAAATGGTCTGCATTTATATTTTCATGAAGTAGTAGCTTTCGTTTTGACTAGTGCATGTTTGGTTAAGAGTCATGGTTTGCTACAGCCTGTTTGATGTATCGAATAGCGTTTTTTTTACTTCTGGCAACTTTTAAAAAAAAGGAACCCTAGTTCTTCTTCTGAATACAGCTGACTATTTGTAGTAATGAATGCTTTTAGCTACCGTGGAATAAGTTTATGTTTGTTGTGTATTCAATGATCTAGTTTGATATGATGAGTACTTTGATTGGGAATGGGGCTCGATCCATGAAACTTGGGATTTGAACCCCATATTAAAATGCAGAATACTATTTGAGTTATATGTGAATCTACGTTTTGAATACGAATCTCTTTGCAATACTTGATGCGTTTAGATATAAAGTTTGACTAATAGTTGGAATCGTAAAGGTGTTTGATAAATGAAATGTGTAATGTGGCTGATAGTTTTGATGCCTGTCTTGATATCTGAGTTGTTCCTATTTGGTAAAACTCTAGCATAGAAAGGGTAATAATTACAAGAATTAAATGGCAGAGATAAATTACGTGTGTAAATACAAAATACGATTTCCAAACAGTAAGCACAAATATTTATAAAAGAATAACTAAATAATCCTAACCTAGATAAAAAATACATAGGAGTGACAATGGGGAAAGAAAAACATAGTAGAGTTTATCAAGTTTGATGCTGGGTGTTGTCTAGCAAAGGCTAGCTGGGCTAGGCCTTCTAGACCTCTGGTTTTCTTGGGCAGAAACACTAAGTCTGTTCGAAATTTAAATCAAGAATTTAAAATGATGTTGAACCATAGATCTTAATCTAGAAGCCTAACTTACCTACCTAGTTGTGCATAAAACTTTGAACTGAAAAGTTAATAAATCATACATGGTGGTCCTTGAAGTTTTTGGCTTGCTCCTGTAGAAGCCTGCACACTTTAAACAATAGTTAGTGTAGAATCTTCTGAGCTGATCTGACTTGTTAGGATGATCTTTAGCTGGATAACTTTGGGGCTACCATGTTCCTCCCAACCTTGACCCCTGAACCGTTCCTGGTTCTATGTGGATCCCCCCGATCTTGGTTCCAACATGCAATGAGAGATAGAGGCCCTAAGTCCACTGCTGGTTCAGATCTAAAAATTATTAGGTGAGGTTGCTTTGCTTTCTTGGAGCAGAATGCTTTCCTTTGATTACCATAAGAGAATGATAATAAAAAAAAAGATGATTCCCAAAACTTGGGATCTTCCCTCTTTAAGTAGGGGAGTCTTGAATTTGGACTGTTGGAAAAACAGTTTCTTTAAATTAAATAATTACTATTTATTTAAAGGATATTATTTACTCACTAACTAGTCCTCTTGAACTAGGACTTTTCCTTTGTTTTGACTATGAGTGATTTTAATTTCACTTTTCATAATAATTACAATAACAATAATTATCATAATAATAATTATGTTTCACTTAACTATTAGTACATTATTTATAATAACAATAATAATAATAATAATAATAATTACAATAATAATATTTCTACCTAAGTATTAATGTACTATTAATACTATTTATCATGGTGGTTTCCCACTAAATATTAATACTTTATCAATATTATTAAATAATGTGGCATCCCACTATGCATAGACTATATGCAATGAATGTCTTTTAAACATAAATAAACACATCATTATTTATTTGAATTCTTAATAATAATAATATTTAGTAGATTGTATGTTCACATGATACTTTGTTTAACAATTTAAGATAAGGTCCACTTCTTTTGGATGGTCTTTTGGTAAGCTTGGTTAGGCACCTCTAGTCTCTCTCTTTCATGTCAGATTCCCTCGTTTAACATGGTAGTTCCCGTAGTAGGTGATGATAGATAAAAGATGAATCATTTAATCAAATTAAATAAATGTGATAAAAGTGCTCTTCAAAGTCTTTCCGACTCAACACTTTGAGATTCAGTAATCTCGAGTGCTCTTCAGAAGCCTAACTTACCTACCTAGCTATGCATAAAACTTTGAACTGAAAAGTTAATAAATCATACCTGGTGGTCCTTGAAGTTTTTGGCTTGCTCCTGTAGAAGCCTGCACACTTTAAACAATAGTTAGTGTAGAATCTTCTGAGCTGATCTGACCTGTCAGGATGATCTTTAGCTGGATAACTTTGGGGCTACCACGTTCCTCCCAACCTTTTCCTGGTTCTATCTGGATCCCCCCGATCTTGGTTCCAACATGCAATAAGAGATAGAGGCCCTAGGTCCACTGCTGGTTCAGATCTGAAAATTATTAGGTGAGGTTGCTTTGCTTTCTTGGAGCAAAATGCTTTCCTCTGATTACCATAAGAGAATGATAATAAAGAAGAAGATGATCCCCAAAACTTGGGATCTGCCCTCTTTAAGTAGGGGAGTCTTGAATTTGGACTCTTGGAAAATCAGGTTTCTTTAAATTAAATAATTACTATTTATTTAAAGGATATTATTTACTCACTAACTAGTCCTCTTGAACTAGGACTTTTCCTTTGTTTTGACTATGAGTGATTTTAATTTCACTTTTCATAATAATTACAATAACAATAATTATCATAATAATAATTATGTTTCACTTAACTATTAGTACATTATTTATAATAACAATAATAATAACAATAACAATAATAATAACATTTCTACCTAAGTATTAATGTACTATTAATATTATTTATCATGGTGGTTGCCCACTAAATATTAATACTTTATTAATATTATTAAATAATGTGGCATCCCACTATGCATAGACTATATGCAATGAATGTCTTTTAAACATAAATAAACACATCATTATTTATTTGAATTCTTAATAATAATAATATTTAATAGATTGTATCTTCACATGATACTTTGTTTAACAATTTAGGATAAGGTCCACTTCTTTTGGATGGTCTTTTGGTAAGCTTGGTTAGGCACCTCTAGTCTGTTTCTTGCATGTCGGATTCCCTCGGTTAACATGGTAGTTCCCGCAGTAGGTGATGATAGATAAAAGATGAATCATTTAATCAAATTAAATAAATGTGATAAAAGTGTTCTTCATAGTCTTTCCGACTCAACACTTTGAGATTCAGTAACCCCGAGTGCTCTTCAGAGCCTTTTAACTCAACACTCTCACATGGGGGTTACTCTAGTGCAATTTTAGAGCCTCTGCTCAACACTAGTGCTACAATATGGTTGTGAGGCACATCTAGAATATTTACGTTTCCTTGGATCCGGTATTTGTTTATCAAGCTTGGAGTGCTCCAGGGATTTTCCCAACACTCAATGTACCTCAGGGCTTACTCCCAGTACAATAATCATTCTTCTAAGTACATCGGGGCTTATGCCTAGTACGTAGGTTTATATGTGTGTTTCTGAGTCCACGCCCAACACACTCATAAGTCAAATCATGTAAAAGTCATAACTCTGCACAGTAAGTAACAAAAGATCATCTCAGTATATTAGGGTTTGTACCCATATCAAATCAGAAACACATCATCAAAAGATTAGGGCCTCCTTGCTCAGTATACATCAAAATAAAGAAGTCAGTCAGGGTCCATGCCCAATATGTCAATATAAAAGAATAAGTCATAGGTGCTAGGGCTTATTCCCGATACTCAGAATAGAACATATGTGCTAGGGCCGTGGCCCAATATAATAACAAGAAAGTAGTTAGTCCAAAATTCGGGATATTACATGAAACAAATTTTTGAGTTGTTTAGCTATTGATGTAAGTCTTGCTGAGACTTAGACCAACAGGCACTATAGTTGAAATGTTGTTTTGATATGCTTGTAAAGTTATAGTTGTTTGTGTTTGATGTATTTTGGGTGAAGTAATTAAGAGCGAGAATGTTGGGAGCCGTTAATTCCTTCACCGCCACAGACTGAAAAGTCAATCACCACCTCTCTAAGTGGCCATTGAAACTCTAAGCAGTCAACCACCGCCAAACCGTTTTGATTGTGTATTGCTGTCAAAGATTCAAAGGGGTAGCACACCACAATGATTTCTGAAGAAGCAGTTGCAGCCATCTGCCACAGTTCATCAAATGATTATTTAGGCTGAGTATTACATGGATCTTTGAAGAGCCGTTTTCTGGAGAAGTCATCTACTAACATGTCCTAGTTGGTCAGATGATAAAAGGAGGAGCGTGTCACTGTTGCAGCTCATCAAAGTTCAAAGGGACATTCACCATCTCTGCTGCAGCCTGTCAAAGATCGAAGGGGCATCCAACATTCCTGTTACAATGTATGAAAGGGTAGAGTATCCACATAAATTCTGAATAGACAATTTTGGTTTAGATGTAGTGAAAGGTTAAGGTAATTAATGTGACCGACTATATTTTTGGTGTATATATACCTATGTAATTCTCATGGAAAGACATGGTGAAGAAAACAAATTTTGAGTTGAATGAAAACAGAGTTTCAACTCTGTACTTTTGATCCTATATTCCTCTTTGTCTTTAGGAGTTCGTAAACTCATGGTTGAATGGTTAAATAATGTTTTTTTGTTGTAGCATGATGATTTTCTGAGCGTATATGATTGATTGTGGAATGTTTAGTTTTGCTGTAGCAAGTTAGATTTCAGAATTTGCTGAAACAGATGAACGCAGGGGTTATCTAAACATAGTTGTTATATTCAGCTGTGACTGTCCTGTAGATGACTGTAGATGACTATTGGCTGAAACAGTCAGCTGCATCACAGCTGCAACTTTCTGTAGGTGAGAATTTATGAATTTTGTGATCTAAGTGTGTTGCTGTGAGTAGATGCAACACTCCCCTTCCTTCCCTCAAATCTCAGGGTACTTGGCAGGGGTAATGGAAGAGGAAGCCATTCCTTCCATTCAAACAGCGCTCCCAGTGGAGCTTGCCAACAATGTCGGAAACGTAAGCAACACTCACAAGCATATCATATCCCTGTTCAGATAAAAACATTTACACTGAACTCATTCGCCCCTTCAATGCAGATTTATCGCGAGTGTCTTCGAAGAGCAAAGTTCGTCGGTCACAGGGTATGTATAGTACTTATTCTTTAAGACTTCTCCAGAACTAAATTTATTGCAATGCTCTGGTTACCTCGTCCACATTCTTTAACACCGTCTAACCTGTATACCTTTTGGGTCTCAACAGTTTACCGACGGAAACCATAAAACCCTAGAAATCTCGTGCTTCTCAATTTCAGTTTAGATTAGATGGACAGACGAACTGAATGTGTTTTAGGAATAAAAAACTCAATTAGAATAACATCAGTCTCTAATGAATGCGTTTGTTAGAACTTGTTAAATGTAATTACAGAAACACAATACTCTAAAGAACAGGAAAAAGCTGGCATACATACGGTACTGCATTCATAAAGGCCTACAAGAAAAAAAATATATTTCCTCTAAATGAGATCAAATGGGGTGTAGTCAAATTGGGTCCTGGAATTTAGTCCAAACTTTAGACAGGACGATTGATTTATGACTGGAGGATTCACTCTGGACCCGCGAGGCCAATAGTTCTGTAACCTCTGTACCAATCCTAAAAATTCATGTATCAGACATGATCGTTTAGAGCATCCACAAAAGAGTACCATATTCACTCCAATCAGACTCGGGAGTGACTCGGCAAAAAGCCAAAGAGTGAGGATATACTCATAATCGGGAAAAACTCGGTATAAAGTTCGGCAAATAAAAGCACTAAAATATTGCTGAAAATAGGAAAATATATGTCAATCTCTGTCAAAACTCAGTACAAGTTGACATGTCTTGGTCACTGGCCATCAAAACTCAGTAAAAATTGGCAAGTCTCGGTCAAACTGGGCAAGCCTTAAGGAGTTCGACTAGAATTGATCGAATTTGGCCCAATGAAGTAGACTCGGCTTATTTTGGAGTTGAGAAGTATTGTTCCAATGAAGAGTATATTAGGTTTATTAAACAGGCAGGATGGAAGCATCGTACTATGTGATGGTCATTGATGACTTTTCCATGAAAACCTGTATCTTCTTTATGAAGACCAAGGATGAGGTCTTTGGTCAGTTTTTGGAATTCAAGGCTTAAGTGGAGAACTTGACAGGAAAGTAGATCAAAGTCTTGAGGTAAGACAATGGGGGAGAGTACACCTCCAATGACTTCAACGATTTCTATAAGGAGGCAAAGATCAAGAGGGAGAAAATAGTCTCATACAACCCACAATAGAATAGGGTTGTGGTGAGAAATGACCGATCCATTATCAATATTGCAAAGGCTACGATTCATGATCAGGGACTGTCTATGTTTCTTTGGGTAGGGGCATGCAACACAACAATTTACTTGCAAAACGAGAGTTCTCACGGGATATTGGAGGACAAGATTCCTGAGGAGGCATTCATAGGAGTGAAACCAGAGGAGAAGAGGACTAAGCTTGAGCCTTCAGGAGAGAAGGGTGTGTTTGTGGGGTACAATGAGACCTCAAAGGCTTATAGGATCTTCATGCCAGCACAATGAAAGACAATGGTGAGTCGAGATGTTAAGTTTGAAGAGAACTTGGCATCTAGGAAGTCTCATGAGTTACCATTAGTGGCAGAGGATGAGGAGTAGGTGGCTCTGAAGGGAGAACAAAGTTCATAGATTATCAGTTCAGGGAGTCATCCTTCAGGTTAGGAGGAGGAGATAACTCCTTCTAGTTTTGTTAGGAGACCCAGATGGTTTAAGCAGACATTGAGAGATGATTGGGAGCATGTTGACGCTCCCAAGAGATTTTTTAGGGAGAGTAGGCCTTTGAGGAAGTTTCTGAACTATATGGCATTGATGAGTAGCATCATTGATTCCGAGCGTTCCAATTTTGAGGAAGCAGCCGACCAACAGGTTTGGAGGAATGCCACGGTGGAGGAGTACACCTCCCTCATCTAGAATGATGTTTGGGATATTTTGCCTAGATTGAAGGGGATGTGTGTGGTGACTTCGAGATGGCTCTTCAAGATCAAGCATGTTGTAGATGGCAGCATTGAGAAGTTCAAGTCAAGTATTGTGGTGAGAGGGTTCTCTCAGAGAGAGGGAGTGGATTATGAGAAAAGATTCTCTATAGTTGCGAGACATGCTTCCATCCGAGCTATGATATCTATTGCCTTAAACGAGATCATTGAGGAGAAAGTATATAGACACAGATTTATCATGGGAAACCCTCTAGCGGAAGGAAACCCTCTAGGAAAAGAAAACCCAGCAAAACTTCCTCAATATAGGTGATCAAAAGTACAAAGACAAAACCTCAAGCAAGTGCTCCTTCTCCTTGGAGAGTGTGTATGTCCAAGTGAAGAGCACATCACTCCTATTTATACTCCTATTTTTTCTTTCGGTTTATTTGTTCCACTGCACCTTGTCCGAAGGTGCAATTGCTAGTATATACTCGTTTTCTCCGACAATTGCTAGTATATACTCGTTTTCTCGGACAATTGCTAGTATATACAAAAACGAGTTTTACATCATAATATGATCAAAGCCTACGCACCAGGTCATGGTACCACAAGGGAGAAGATTTATATTCCAATGCTCGGTTTTATTGGTTTCGAGGTGGTATGTCATCCACCGACACAATGGTGATCAAGTATAGAAAAAGGAAGCTAGAAAGAAAAATATACGCGGACAGAAATGCCTAGCACCCGCAGGGTATCCATAGGTGGCAATAGTGGCAGGGGTTAAATGATTAATATGCAATCTCAGATCGACAGGGCACACACAGCAAACCCTAGCATTCATTCGCCAATGTATAAGGGGGCGCAGGTAAGCACGCTGGTAGGGTGACGGGTGCGGTATAAGAACACGCCAACAAAATGAAGGGCAGCCGCGGCAGGGATAGAGGGACGGCATTAACACGAAGCGGCCGACGACGCATCCAACCACAGGGAGTTTTAATGAGTTTAAGCGCCACGTCTGAAAGGAAGAGCTGCACGTTTAAATCTAAAAGAAAACCAGACCACCCACGTTGTAGCTGTTGTAATGTTGGATGAGGGAGCCCCGACAGGTAGCAGTTGTAATGTTGGCTGAGGGAGCCCCGACGGGTAGCCAGATGGTCGGGTAACATAGGGTCTAGGAAGCCTCCATTGGGTCTGTAACTCTCCCATTCTATCAAAGCTAAAAAAAAAAAAACTATTTTAGGCATACATGTGTCCCCGTTCTTATCCCTTTATCATTCAACTAAGTTTTTTTCAATTTTCCTTCATTTAGGTTTTTTTGTAAAAATGGTAAATAAAGACTCTATATATTATTTTATCTTTTCATCAATTATATGTGACTGTGATTAAATGAAGCTTCGAGAATAAATGAGAACCAAGTCCTTTCTGGATAGCTGCTTTGATTTCAAGGAAGTACATAGATTATTGCATGCCCTTTCATAGGAAGTACATAGATTATTGCATGGCCTTTCATTGAAAATATTGTTGTATTGCGATTACATGAAGAAGAGGTACGACTGCTTGAGTTTTACATAGAGCATGTGCATATATTATGCGTTGAATTCTACAGAATATGTAGTGTTTAGTTTCCATAGAGCATGTGCATATATTGTTGAGTGGAGTTTTTCATAGAGGGTATGCATTGCTGCGTTGATATGAATATGCTTGCATATAATTATTGAATGCGCCTTGGATGAGCAAGTATGCTCTGCGCGCTTTGCTTCCCATTATAATGTTAGATGTCATTATAATGTTAGATATCTTGTTGCGTGGAGTGGAGTTTTTCATCGAGGGTATGTATTGCTGGGTTTATTTGAATTTGCAAATATATATTAGTGTAACTAGCATAGCCATAAGTAAAGTGGTCAGTAAATGTTGATAGGCACAGCCAATCACTTAGTTTTATGGAATTACTGGATGTTAAAAAAAAAATCGCAGATAATATCTAAACACTTATTGATGTAATTAATTAGTTTAATGTTTATGTTATACTATAAATGGATAATTATAATAATCTGGCAATTAGTTTAATGTTTAGTCTTTGTTTAACAACCAGTAATCTCTAAGATATTATAAGTGATTAGCTATATTAATATATCTTTGCTTGCATTTTTAAAAACGATAAGGCTCTGTCTATTATATATCTTGCATTTTTGAAGAGTTGAAACGCTCTATCTCTTATAAGGTTGAATAGATATTTAAATATATCTTTACTTGTATTTTTGAAGATCTGGAACACTCTGTCTATTATAAAATTTATCTTTGCTTGTATTTTTCAAGAGTTGGCACGATCTGTCTATTAAAAGGTTGAATAGATATACAAATATAGCTTTGCCTGCGCTTCTTAAGAGGAGCTCGAATGCTCTGCGTTTTTTTTATATACATTTTGTCTTTGTTAATTGTCGAATGCGTCCATTGAATACGCAGAGGTACAGCTTTACATTGCTATCAATGCGTTCAATGATATAGATTTGATTTCTGTTGAATACGCAGAGGCAGAGCTTGCCTGCTATCAATGCGTTGAAATTATTTATATATTTTTATGCGCAGAAGCATAACTTGCCTGCTATCAGGCGATTTGTATAGACCGAAAATATTGGAGGTCTCACAGCTTCATTTATTCACAGGTCTCAGAGCTCAAGTTGTGGTTTCCCGAAAGAGCTCAAATTGCATGGAATAATGAAGTTGTACCTTCTTGTTGTTTGCCAAACCAAACTTGCCACCATAACTAGTTGCACAACCTTCTCCCATCGTATGTAATAAAACCAAATCGTGGAGGACATGCCTTAGGTGACCTGTCCCTCCACATGGCCCGATGTTGACCCTTGTCATGTCAAAGAGCCCATCCTTGGCACCCATATAAGTATATAAAATAACTATTATCATAATGTGACCAATTAAATATAGTGATTTAATAAGTTTACTGAAATAAAATGAAATAATAAACATGTTAATTTCATCCTCTTCCACAACCTCAACACTCCATCTAAAACAACATCTACCTTTTCATCAATCATTTCCTCTTTCATGTTGATTCATTGTGGTTTCTTTTGTCAATTACCATTATGCAAACATTCCACTCTCCGATTTGAGTTTACTTGACAATTGACATCATTTTATATTATTTATATTGGGAAAGCATGGTTTTGGGTGAAGATTGTTAAAACGGTCATAAAATTCACAATAAATCTACATTTCAAATTCTCGAACATCTACTTCATTATTAATAGGTCAAAATCTTAAACATCCATGTCAATATCAATATCATTGGTATAAAGTCTAAAAGGAAATTCATCTTTAGCATTTTTAAATGTCCTACACTATGCATATAATGGGAGCATACTTTTCATTTTTTTTAAGTGTTTTGACTTTGTATTAGTTTATTTTTATGATATAATTTTTTATAAAACTTTTTAATGTTTTTCTTAACATAAATGGTTAGAGAATTTATATTAAAAGGTCGAGGAAAGCCTTAGCAACCAAGAAAACAACATTACAAGTTCATTGCAAAATGCCTTACGCAGGGACGAGGGGCTTCAAAAATGCTCCAGCCATAGGTATCCATACTAGAAAGTTAACATGCTAGATAGCTTGGCTCCTATAACTTATAATATACTGTCTAAAAGTAAAACATAACAACAATACATTAACTAAACATAGATTTAACAAACATGCAAGAAACCTTATACAGTCCAAATTTCCTCCTCGTCCTTCTATGTAGGCAAACAAGGGTCGCTAAACTTGACGAGAACGCTATGTTGCATAGTATCTAGTTCCACTACATTTGAATTGGAGAAGGCCCCCATGTTGGAGTGTCTACCCACAGGGGATTCACTAGCGAGGAAATATCATATCACATCCATTCATATTGGGGGTTTGAATACTCCTAAAAACCTCAAAAATATATTGCCTTGTATTAAGGGGTCAAGGGGGGTTTTTAATTTGACATAGTAATATAAATATTGGGGGTTATTTTGTTTGGGTGGGCTAAGGAATAACCTCCAAATCATGGGATGGATTCATACGGGCTCAATTCATACCTCCAATTTATTAATATTATAGAAAACATGAGCTATATATGGATATACTTGTATTTACATGATATAAAATTGGTAGATTGGCAGGTTGTGGTGTGAAACATCTTCAATTCTCATATTTTCTAAGCATTTCACTGACTATTGGACTATCATTCTTTTACATTATTTGTTACATTGATCTCTTGATTGGGTTTCCTTTTACACATTTATCCTTCCCCGTTAATATTTCATTGGGTATTCTACTATCCAACGCTTCAAATTGATCAATCTCCCCCTACAATCTTGGTGGTATCATTATTAGCATTACACTACTATTTTATTTAGCATCATGTTTGCTTATACTAAGATGCGTTAGGGATCTTGTTTGTTACAACTTGATAATATGATATAAAGGGGGCATTCAAAATGGGTTGATAAAAATGGATACCTACAATATCTAGTGAAACTAGGGGTTTTCTTAATTGGAAAGGTATATTGGGAGTGGGGTTCAACAATACAATTTTAGAAGGCATTTTCCAATATTTAGTGAAATTAGGGATATTCTTTAATATCCTGTGAATGGTCCTACTATGTAACAAGTTGGTTGAGTGAACCCCCCGTGTGTCTACCATATGCAAGCTCTCGACTGCAAGCTTGGTTTTGATCTCTATTCAAATCCAATTACACCAACTTCTCTTCTTGCTTTGCTACCCTCCTTTCCAGCCTCTCAGGGGTCTATTCCTCAAGCTCCACTTGGAAACTCAAATGTTCCAACATTTGTTCAATTCATTCTAATTGTCCTCCAAATTAATTCATTGTATTTGTTAAGCCCATAATCCCCCCATGACACACTACAGATCCATCACCCTTCCTTGGACACTCTCCATCCTACTCTCAAACCTAGGAAGTATAGTTCCCCAACATTTTTATCGGCGTCGATATAATGCATTCCCTTCAACGGCCACCAAACCGCTCCCAAAAACTACCAAAGACAAGCAGTGCTTAGTAATTTAGACACAACCACCATAATATAGGTTCCAAACCAAAGACAGTTTTTGCCTCCTTCCTTCCATTCTCTAAACTCAATTCCCTTGCAACAAATTTCCAACTGTGACCACATGCCCTCACGATCCACTGGAGTCCCATTGTCGACCACTTTGAAATGAACACCGAGACGCAGGCCCAGAAAAAAATTTCCACCTCCAAACGAAATGCCTTAGGCAAGTTGAGAGCCATCCCTAAGCCTGAATTCATCCCATCAACTACCATAATATCCAGTTCAAACTCCATTATGTCCCTTGAGCAAACCAGAGATGGAAAGATACGATGAGGCAAAATCACACAGGGAAAATATGCAGAGGGTGTGCAAATTAAATGGCATAAATCTCGAATCAACTAGGGGAAAGCATGACCACATGCCACCCTTGTCTCATGCATAATTCAAGATTTATACAATTATATGAGTAAACATTAAACTCACATTGCCCCTTTCTCATGTTGTTAAATAACTTAAATCCTTTACCTTCTCCATACACTATGAGATCCACTTTTGTTGCGGCAAATCATTGTTTTTCATCAATATTTCTTTGTCTAGGAGGGAGGCTCCATTAGTTAATCTATTGGCCAAGCTATATTGTACCAACATATATGCTAATAAGAAAGATCATTGATGCGTTGAAGGTTTTGCTCCACCCTATTAAGAATACGATTTTGTATCATCTATGGTTGGAATAAACCATTACGGAGTTGTTTAATGACCAGGAGGGAATCCCCACAAATCATCAATTGAGATATCGCAAATGACGAGTTTATCTCCAATACAAAATATAAAGCAAAAATCTTGGTGAAGTTATTGGTAGTACATTTGAGACCCCAGGAGAATCAGATCACTTATTTTCCTCTAGGGTCTAAAGCTTTCCGATGTTTTCAAAAAACATTTTATTAAATTGTTTTTTTTTTTAAATTAAAAATGAATTTCAAAGTTTGTAAATTCCACTCATTTTATTTTTTGATTGGTTAAAGAAATTATTGATGGAACATAAATCCTTCAAAGTGTGACTTTATTTTCAAATCATACAAAATAAAGTAAAAATATTTAATATGGATTTTTCTAAAAATGCCATGTGGCAACCTTAACATGTCATTGTTGACTTTCGTTTCCTAAAAGAAGTTGTTGTGACTTTTCATGTGATCTTTTAATTTTGATATGACCAATTCCATATATTTTTATTTTTATGTGATCAATTTTATATTTCTTTTATTTAATGTTTTGATAAAAACGATTATTTATTGATGGAACAAATTCTATAAGTGTCTTTTATGTTCGTACGATTTTTCATTTATTTTCTCAATTTCTATATTTAATTTATAGTTTTTTCAAGAAAAAAATATTTATATTTACTATTTCAAGATGAAAACAAAATATACATAAAGTAATTGTTATAGTTTTGAGTTCCTTGAACTGAAGACCAAAAAGGATCATTATTTCATACTATTATAAATAGTTTTCAGTCACCTATACCTTCCAACGAAAAAACTTGAAATAGAGAAATAGTTTAGTAATGCATACGAAAACAAAACAAACAACCTTTCAAAGTCACTAAGTTACTATGAGAATAGCATAAAGTTAACATCTAGGTAAAATTCATTCCAAACATAATCTCATCTCTATTGACTTATTGGATTACCAATACTCCTTCTTATATTCAACTTATAGTTACTTACTTTTTTTATTAGGCAAGAACTAACCAATTTGTGGTACTTGTCATTATACTATTCTATCCACCATTATATTTATATAATTCATAAACTCACAATTATACACAACATAAAAATGTAAAAAAAAAAAAAAAAAAAGAAATTGCACCAATTCTTCTTAGTTCAAGTATCATGGCTTACATTTCTATCATATTCCAAGTCCGGGGTTGTAGGCACATGAGCCATATTCTTATTGGTTAATTTATTATTATAAATAGATGGTTTTTCTTAATGTAATTCACCATTATATAATCATTCTCTTATATTTCATTATATGTCTACTTCGATGGCAGAATGCCCTTATTTTTTAAGGACATCATAGTGTGTGTCTTATTTTTTTTTTAAATGACATGTAATGTGCAACTTGTCACTTTGAAAGAAATCTACTTCCCCATTCTTTGGTATTTTATTCATAATCCACGATATTTTAATTTTGTTATAAAAAATTATGATAATTTTATATTATTTCATGTTTTTTTATTATTTTATATAGGCTCAAATTTTTTCCACGCTCCAAATTTTGTTTTGATATTTTAATTTTGTTATAAAAAATTATGATAATTTTATATTATTTTATGTATTTTTTATTATTTTATATAATCTCAATTTTTTTCCACATTGCAAAGATTTTTTTGATAGAGGTCTTTCACCATATTAATAATGGACAAACAAGGTGTTGCATTTTGATCATATCTTATAGATGAAGTTTTGTTAAAACCTCTACCCAAAGCTCATTATTATTCTTATAGTCATTACTAGGACTTGAAAACCCCTTGTTCACTATTGACTAAGACTGAACCATATCAGATATCTGAATCTTAGCTTTATACAAATCTTGCATTTTCTCAACTTGAGATGATTTGATGCAATCAACAACCATAGCCAAATCCTCACTTTCTTATGTTAGAATTATTGGCTCGGGTTTTTCCATATCCGACTCATTTCAACCACAATTTTGGGAGTTGTAGGATCCCCACCAATAAAACGTCTAGAGTTAGCAGAACCTGAGCCAATACTTCTGACAGAAGAAAGTGAGGATTTGGCTATGGTTTTTTATTGCATAAAATCATCTCAAGTAAAGAAAATGCAAGATTTGTCCAAAGCTAAGATTCAGATATCTTATAGGCTTCAGTCTGATTAAATAGTGAAAAAGGGTTTTCAATTCCTAGTAATGATGATAAGAATAGTAACGATGGAAATAAAGTCATTGTGAGAAGCTGAAACTGTCCAAAGTAGATTCAACAACGAATAAATACAATAGTTTGAGCGAAAAAGGCTGACAGTTAATATAAGTGAGCATTTTGAAGGAGTGGAAGAGAAACTTAATGAAATACTTGATGGGAATGGTGGAACTACTAAGCAAAGAGATGTTGCAAAGCATTATTTAAAGCTTTTTTTGGGTGATGCTAGGGGTGAGGCACATGGAATCACAAGAGATATTTCAATGGTGTTGGATGCTTTACTCAAAACCAGAATCACACATTGTGTTTATGGATATTACAGATAAGAATGGTCAGTAGTTGTGTTGAGAGACAAAACCATAAAAGATTGGAACGAAGAAGAGGAAACTACGGTCATTATTCAGGTTGTGATTACCGAAGTAGAGGCGTATTAGATAAAACAACATTCAAAATTATGACAATGTTAACTTACATTAGAATAAATGAAGGAATGCTAATATAGCTTTGAGGACAAAGCTTTCATAAGAGATAGACAATGCTACATATATAAATAAAGATAATAATAAATAAATCACATAGTAAATATTTATAACTAATAGATATTAGTTATTAGCTAAAAGACACATCCTTTCAAATGAAGGGATGCCACAAAGCTTATATAATGGCCATGCATTGTATTGTACAATCATCACTTATTATTAAATACATTTATACATACATTTATATCTTCTTAATATATTAATTATTAAGCATTTGTCTATACTTTTCTATTCCAAAGAACAAACAATAGAGCGAAATTTTATGCTTTGTGGGTTCAATTGAAAATTGTCGAAGGCAAAGGAATTAAACACATTCATATTCTAGGAGATTAAAAAATGCTTATAGATTAGGCTAATGGCAAGTGCCAAATCTCTGATTTGGCTCTAGGACTTATTATGATTAGAGTTCTAGAGGTAAAAAAGCATTTTGATTTAATCACATTTTCTCATATCTATAGAATCTACAATTGAAAAGCATATGTACACTCTAAAAGGATGCCCTCACTTTTCAAAAGGATATTATGATTAGAGTTCTAGAAGTAAAAAAGCATTTTGATTTAATCACATTTTCTCACATCTATAGAATCTACAATTGAAAAGCATATGTACACTCTAAAAGGATGCCCTCACTTTGCAAAAGGGTTATTTGATAGTGCAAGCATTCAAGAAGGATGTACTATCCTTTGAATCTTCCATTTCAAATTATCTAAGTTGGAGGAGTGGCCACTTCTATTTTTTATGAACAATGGCTTTCAAGGGGTTCTAATTGTAAGTTTATGCTTGTTTTGTTGATAAATTGAAGACAAGAAAGGAGGATATATAAGATATCTATAGTTTTTTTCGAATACTTAATATGCAATTGGGGATATGATTCATATTGTTTATGATTTATGGACATGAGATAATAAGCTAAGCTTATGTATATTTTGATTTTAAGTTTGAAATATCAAATATAATTTTTTTCTTGGAAAAAATGACATGAGCTAGGAAACTAAGTTTATGTATATTTTGATTTCAAGTTTGAAATATCAAATATAAATTTTTTTCTTAGAAAAAAAGGAAGAAACTAATAAATCTCAATTTAACATTAATGTAATATAAATACCCAGTTTTGTAATAGGAATAAGATTCAAACCTTACATATTTTGTTATACAAATGTAAAACCTTTAATAATTGATAATGAAATAATAAATATTGATAAATAAAATTATATTATCACAATTTTAACAATTACTCCATGTGATAAGCCTTTACTACTTGGGCATGGACTTGGTAATCTTTAGCTAAACTAAAATAACTTATAAAAAAATAACACGTTGAAAGTGTGATCACAATTCTCCTTTTGAGACATTTGTCTTATACATTAATTATTCACACTTCTTACTAGTGTGGCCAAATGGATTCATGTAATCTAGCTTTGTGTAAAATAGGTTCATGTAATCTAGTTTTGAGGCTCATTTTGGATCACAATTTAATCATAACAAGGAGTTGCATTTTTTCCGTGTTGCCTCTTAATATTGCACAACCTTGGACTCTCACATGAGGTGTTTTCGAATAGTTCTTGTGGCTCCATGACCCTATTCTTCACAAATTTGGTTAGATACAAACACAATCTTATCATAACTTCAATTCTTTTGTGGTTCCTAACTATGTTAATTTCTTGTAAGCTCTTCACCATCCTAGATTTAATTATCTAATTTGGATCATGATACTTTTCTTTTAATGTTTTTAAAGTTTAGAGGAAGTTATTTATTTTTTTAGTTCAAAATTAAATATATTTCTTTTATAGATTGATTCTTCTTGCTTCTTCAACATTCATCTTCCTTTTATGTGTGTTCATATGTAAGAAGAGATTAGATAATAATAATAATAATAATAATAATAATAATAATAATAATAATGACAATAAAAGTTAGATACAATTATTTTGGATTAATTTTATGATTAAAGAATTTTCTTTTTTGCTTAGTTGCGAGAATTAGTCCTTGACATTATACAAGCCCCAACATATTATGATCCCTAAATGAATGAGAATGAGGGTGTAGATAGAAGTATTTCTCACCCTAGTATCATCATGATAATTAGTTGTGGGATGATTATGCTTGTTTTCTTGCTTGACTTTATCATTCTTATTTGACCTTTCTATCAATGTGCTTGACTTTCCCATCACTCCTTATTGTAAGCCATATGAATGTGTGTGTGAATAATAACAATGTGATATCCCTATCTTGGATTGTTTTGGAATAACTTTTATGACTATAAAATATTTTACCTTCTATCTTATATTAATTATGAAGATTAATTTAAAAAACATATAAACCCTAATATAGTCTAAATAATTTAGATCTAGAACAAAACATAACAGAAATGTAAACCTTTCCCTATATTTATCAAATCACTTGAATGTGAAGAATTTGTACCTCTTTTCAAAGTTTGTCCTCGTTGACTAAAAGCTCTTGTAATCTTGCTGATTGAAAATGAGATAACCTGCAAAGGAATCAAGAGAATAAGAAACAAGTAGAAACTACAAGATAATCTAGTAGATCTACGCAAATGACCAAGGATAAATGATATTAAACATCATTTATAGAAAAGAATACAATAGTGTATTAATAACAAAGAGGAAAGAATTACAACCATAAAGCCTTGGTGTTGAGAATCCCTTCCAATGGAGCCTTGCCTCAAGATGGAAGCTATCAAAGATCAGATCTCTGGTCTAATTTCTTCAGCATTTAGTTACTCTCATTCTAACCCCCCTTACCCATGAGGGTGGGCTTGCATTTATAGGCTAAAAGGGATAAGGAGGATAGGAGAGGATCAAGAGAGAAGGATGGAGTAGGATCCCACAAATATTGGAGGCGAGTGAGATCCACCCTAAATGGAAGGGATAAACCTCTACGAGGGTCTCTTTCTAGAGACTTCATGAAGCTTCTCTTTTTTTCATTTTGTATAGGAAGTGATGCACCCCATACACAAGCAAAGTGTGGCACCGACGCACCCCATAGTGATGATGAAAAGTGCGTAAATGGGATAGTGACACACCCTGTTAGAGAGAAATGGGATATTTGTATTTAAATATAACATTATTAATTTAAATACATCGCATGTTGTTATAATAATCTGCAGATGTTGGTAACAATTTGAAACCAAGCACAAAGTTCCCAGTGTGGTGATTAGTCCACATTATATTCCCAAAGGTGCGATGACTATAACCAATGCTCCAACACCCCCCTCTGACATAGCTCAGTGGAATTGAACCTGGGACCTCAGCTTTGATACCATGTAAGGTTTGTTAGTACACCAAAACCTGTAGATGTTGGTAAACATTTGAAACCAAGCACATATTCCAAGGATCCTAGTGTGGCGATCAGTCCACATTATATTCCCAGAGGTGTGGCGGTTATAATCGATACTCCAACAACATGAAGTTTTGGATGAAATTAATTATTAGTCCCTTCTAAGAAAGGATTATAGTTTTCGTTTATAAGTTTATAATTGAAAATAAATTTACAATTTTCAAAATTTTAAAATGTTGATTTCTTATTGGTGAAGTACATCATTGATAAGATATAAATCCGTGGAGGAAAGCTCTCAATTGTCAGAGCAAAAACAAGAATAATTTAATCAATTATTTAATAAAATGTCACGTTGTATATGGCAATGAATACAAGTTTCATATGGAGTTGAATAGAACTTGTGTGGGTGTATAGTGGTAATGTCTTGAATGCAGGGCCCGGTTGTGTATGATCTACTCATTAATGTATATTTTTTGCATTTTTTTTTTTTTTTGCAAATCTACTATGGAGGGTATTTATGGTGGGTATGGTTTAATGTATATTTTTATTTGAATTTATTAATTTTATTTGCAAATCTAGTTTACAACAGCTACGGTTTATGTGCTTTTTTGAGAATTTGTTGAAGTGGATGCACAACATGCACAATGTGTTTTTTCTATTTATGTGGAAGTTGCAAAGTTTCTCCTAATTCGTGTGGAGAGATCTCTGGTATTGGGGGTGTGTTTATGTCGGCTTGGAGTTTGTGGGACCTGGGTACCTTTAGTGGGCACGTATCGGTTCTGTTCTCCAGTTCCAGGTTCTGTTATGTTCTGTTCTCTAGTACAATTTTGAGAAAAATATGTATTTTTTCACTTACTCTTTTTTAGGCTCTCGACTATGTATTTTTTCCTTTTGTATTTTTCACTGAATTTTTTATGCTAGCCTCACCACCTTAAATTTATCCACGAAAATAGATCAACCTGTTAGGCCAGCTCGTAGGTTCTCATTGATTGCAAGGGTGTGGGTGATTCTCCTGTGCGTATGGTGGTAATGCATGCAATTTCATATCGCTCTGGTTGGGGTGCTAGTGCATGCCATTGCACAGACTTTTGGAAGGGCAATTCACAGGATTCCCTGCCTTTGGCTACAAAAAAAATAGTTTAAGGGAAGTAACAAGGAAAATGGGTGATAAAACTACAAACTAAGAAATGTGGATAGGGGGTTGATTGTTCTTGGATATGGTGAGTCCCTTTTTTTCATTGAAAACAAATATTTCATGTTTTTGACTCTTTATTTTGAAATTCCAGTGAATTGTGTTGTCTTAGAGTGGGTTAAAGTCTATGTGGGACAAGTTCCATGACCAAAGAGTTCTACTTAATTAGATTAAACTATAGCTTCCCTATTTTTGCCTCTTATTTCGAAATTGTAGTGAACTATGTTGTGTTAGAGCCATTTCAGAGACAACACATTAGACAACCTTTCCTACCACTGGATTTGTTTTAACTTATTAATTGATTTATATTTGTTCATTTATTTCAAAGAGAAAATACAGTGGTTGAAACTGCATGAGAAATGGATTCACATACACATAAAGCCTATTCTATTCATAATATCATATTCACATAGACAAAAGTTCCTTCTTGTTGAGACAAGTTATGTGGAATTTTGGCCCAGATAGTAGCAGATTCTAAAGGCTGTGATTGGATTTCAATTGTTTGAACTTCAAATTAATGGAGATGGCTTGAATTTTTTTGAACCCTTCAAAGCCGGTTTGCAGTGTAGATTTACATGGCCAATTGTGACAATATAACAACAAGTAAGTTATGGATCGTAGCAAGATATGACACCATATTTGAGAGACATAGTAATTTCATGCACTTCCTTTATCGTGTGAGCTAGATCTAGTTTTTGATGGTGCAATTGCAACTACTACGTTTCTTGTTGATTGAGTTGTATTTATAATTAAATTCATTAGTCTTACAATTTTGACCAATGTATTTTCTCTTTGAAATAAATGAACATATTTATCCAAAACAAAATATACATTCAAGAGCAATTGACATTGGCATATAGACGAAAGATCTAATAAAGTGATTATGGGTGGGGATGAAGAAGTCATATAATTAAACAAGTTATGTAATTATACATATTCACATATACACAGTATATTATAGAAAACAATGTATTCATATAGGAACCTTTGAACTTCAAGGAAATAAAGAAGCTTTGAATTTTTTTAGCCCTTCAATGCTGGTTTGCAATCTACTTTCTCATAGCCAGTTCTGACATTATAATAGAAACTATATTATGGGTTGAAGAAAGAGATGAGACCATCGTGAGACAAATTATGTCCTTCTATTGCAAATTGAAAAGGGATGACTAAGGCTCCAAATATTGACATAGTTAATAAAATATGATGTTGTAATAATGTTTGATGCAGTTGCATGATTTAAATATATTCTAATTCAAATCATGTGAAGAGAAAATATATTTGTCATCAAGTAGTCATGTTGTTTTTCATACATGGGCACTTTTCCTGGGATTTCCTTGTTGTGATGCTTTTATTGGCAGTGCTATGTTCAAAATGGCATAGTGGGGTTCTATTGTGTTGTGCTCTTGCTTTCGTCTATTGAAATGAATTACGTTAATGAAGGAAAAACATTTGATGCTTGCTATTATTGTAGATAGTTATCAAGCATCTGATATTGTGGTTGGTTATTTATGAAGTTAGTTTGTATCAAATTCGTGCTAGGTATAGGTTGTTGTAATTTTATTTTTCACAGTTCTCTCTGTAGAAAAATGGCTGATAAAACCACAATTTAAAGCCATGTGGGCTGCTGAAATACTATAGTGTAATGAGAAGTAGAAGGAAACATATATAACAAATACATGTGGTTAAGAGCATTTGAATTTGTTTGACACATTGGTTGGAAATCATACTATTAAACAAAGATTTCATGTTTTTGACTCTTTGTTTTGAAATTGTAGTGAAATGTGTTATCTTTGAATGGGGTAGTCTGAGTCTGTGTGGGCCAAGTTCCATAGTAAAAGAGTCCTAGTCAATCATATTAAACTATATCTTTCTTGTTTTTGACTCTTTGTTTTGAAATTGCAGCGAACTATGTTGTGTTAGAGCCATTTCAGAGACAACACAATAGACAACCTTTCCTGCCACTTGTCTTTGTTTAATCTTGTTAATTGACTTATATTTGTTCATTTATTTTGAAAGAGAAAATAGAATGGTAAAAATGGTAAGATTAATGAATTCACATATACATAATGCCTATTCTATGCATAATATTGAATATTCACATAGACAAAAGTGCCTTCTTGTTAAGACAAGTTATGTGGACTTTTTCTTGAGATAGTAGCAGATTCTGAAGGTTGTGATTAGATTTCAATCGTTTGAAGTTAAAATGAATGAATATACCTTGAATTTGTTAAACCCTTCAAAGCTGGTTTATTGTGTAGATTCACCTGGTCAATTGCGACATTATAACAACAAGTTATGGGTACTAATAGAGAAGGGAGGACTATGGGTACAAATACTACCATTGTAAATAAAAGATAGAGTTGCAATAATGTTTGGTGCACTTACACTTTTCTTTGTTTTATCTTATTGGTAATATTATGTCCGCATTTTAATTTGTCTCTAAGGTTATGAAATTGATGCTTTTGCAGGGATTTTTGGTTTTGCTTGTTCAAAACCCTATTGGGCACTTGTGGCATTGTCTAGTTGCTACTATGTTTGTGCGAAATATGAAATTTATAGCTAGGGATGGTAAGACATAAATGACATATTTTTTGTAAGCAATGTTAGTAGAACAAAGCTAGAAACTATTTGACCTAGAATGTTGTTGCTTGGAAATTGCGCATGCCACCTTTTCTGTGTGTGGAAGAGTAAAAAAGCATATATTTTGTAGTTTCTTGCTAGACTAAAGAGGCACTATTAGGAATTTGTCATTTGCATGTCATATTGACTATGCTATATGTTAATAGCTCCATTAGAGATAGCTTAATTGGTATGTTTTTCTTTGTTGTGTTTTTCTAATTTCAGGCAATTGATCTATCATGTGAGCTAGAGCTAGTTTTTGATGGTGCAATTACAACTATTACATTGTTTGTTGGTTGAGTTTTATTTATAATTAACTTCATTAATATTGCAATTTTTTCCACTATATTGTCTCTTTGAAATAAATGAATTGAAAGGATTAACTCCTGAATTCACTTAATTCCTTAGCCAATAGCTTTATTTATACATTAGGTGGGAGTCTCTTGAGTCTTCAGAATCTAAGAGATCCATTGGAGTCTCCAAGACTCCTGATCTTCCATAATTGAACTATTTACATTATTAATTACAAAAATATCGGAGGATTCCAGCATTCCCCCCTTAATCCAAAGGGTTGTTTGTAAGTCCGATCATGGTTCTAAATCTTTCAAACTTTTCTCGTCCAAGTACATTTGTGAAGATGTTTGCAATTTTCTCATGTGTGGAACAATGACGTAAACAAATTGTCTTGTCCTCTACATGGCGTCGAATCAAATGATACTTTGTGTTGATGTGTTTGGTTTGATCATGGAATCTAGGATTCTAGGCCAACTTGATTGCAGAATTGTTGTCAATCAAAAGTGGAGTGGAGTTCTCTTATTTCTGCTGCAAATATTCAAGTATCTTCCTGAGGCACACAATCTCTTTGGTTGCTTCTGCAACAACTACATATTCTTCCCATGTTGTTGAATCTATTGGAACTGGCTTTTTGCGTGATATCTAGGAGACAATTGTTGATCCAAGACTCATCGTGTATCCAGAAGTGGACACTCATGTTTATTTGTCACCATTGAAGTCTAAATCAGAATACCCAATGAGTTTGAAGTCATCCACCTTAGAGTACTTGAGTCCAAAGTCATGAGTCCCTTTCAAGTATATTAGAAATATTTTTGCAGCAGACCAATGTCCTTCATAAGGTTTGTACATGCACCGTGAAATTATTCTAACGACATAAGAAATATTTGGTTTGGTGGTGGTAAGGTAGATAAGGCTTCCTACAAGCTGTCGATTCTTGGTTGCATCCTCAAATTCTTTTCCTTCACTTGATGTGAGCTTTATCTTTTGTTCCATTGGAGTTGAGAGTGGGTTGTAGTTTGTCATGCCAAATATATTCAACAATTCTCCAATATACTTCTTCTGATAAATGAATATGTACTTAGGATGTTGAGTCACTTCAATTCCTAAGTAGTAGTGAAGATGTCCCATATCAGTCATTTCAAAGCTATTATTCAAATCTTTCTTTATGGATGCTATATAACTTTCATTGTTCCCCGTCATCAAAAGGTCATCTACATATACTACAAAAAACACAAAATATATTCCAACTTTCTTTACAAATAATGTTGCCTCATCAAGATTATAATGTTTAAAATTTAGCTTTAGAAGACGCTCGGTTAGCTTTTCATACCATGCTCGAGGTGCTTGTTTCGAGCCATATAAGGACTTGAAAAGTTTGCATACCTTGTGTTCTTGTCCCTTCACAACAAAACCTTATGGTTGAGACATGAAGACATTTTCTTTCAAGTCTCCATTCAAGAATGTTGTGTTTACATCCATTTGATGAAATTTCCATCCATTTTTTGCAGCCAAGGAGAGTATAGTATGGATGGTGCCCCATTTTGTTGTGGGAGAGAACGTTTCTTCATAGTCAATTCATTATTTTTGTGCATAACCTTTCGCCACAAGCCTTGATTTGTGCTTGTCAAGTGAGCCATCTAATTTGTATTTGTTCTTGTATACCCACTTTCTTCCAATTGGTTTGGTTCCAATTGGAGGGTCAACCAACTTCCAAGTTCCATTCTTTATGAGTGCATCATACTCATTCTAAATGGATTATTTCCACTCATCACGAGTAGCAATCTATTCAAAGGAATTTGGTTCAAAGTTAGAAAATGGCTAGGGTTTTCACCCTAGCTTTTGCAAATGAGCACCTACTAAGGAGAAGGGACTCCTTAGTAGCAGTTCAGAAAAACAGTAAATGAAAGACAGTACAGTAAAATAATAACTACTCTAAGCATGTGCATAAAACAGAAAACACAAGATAATAAAAAGGGTTTTTTGTATTGATTATACCTCCAATGTGAAGGTTGGTGAAGCCTTTGCAGCAGTCCAAGAGGGTTGCTTCCAAGTTTCCAGTTTTGCTCCTTTCTCTTTCTCCAAAGGGTTTTGGAAATGGGCCAAAGGGGCACTCAAATGTGAAAGTAGCTTAAGGGTGAGCTAGGGTTTCAGGAGTGATTTTGGCAGAGTAAGGGTGTGGTTGACTGTGGATATGAAATGAGGGGCCTCCATCACCTATTTATAGGTTTTTAGTGGTGGAGTGCTAGCCCATGGTTTTGGGCACCATATGGTTTAGGTCAGCTGTATAGGGTTTTTGCTTGCGTTTTCCTTCTTTTTCCTCTTTTTTATATTTTTTATTCCCTTTTTAGAGGGTTTTTGCTATTTTGGAGGAATTTTGGATTATTTTGGGGGGAAAAGGGGTTTTTTTGGCCTTTTGGAGGCTTTTTTAATGGGTTTTTTAAGGTTTTGGAGGAAAATATGGTAGGAAATATGGACAAATGAGTCATGTAATGGGTAGATGAGGTAGTGAGCACTTTTTGGGTGTTAACTGTTGATGTATATGTAACTTCGGAATGTATTTCACATATATGTATATTGTATTCCTATAGAGATGGTATTATTCCTCTATAAGGAAGTGTCGTCATTTATATTGTAAGTGTCGTAACTTATACTTGATGGGTTATTAGACCACCTTGTTTGGGGTCGGCCCTGTATAAGTCATGTGGGTCAAAGGGTTATTAGACCACCCTATTGGGGGTCGGCCATGTGGGTCAAAGGGTTATTAGACCACCCTATTGGGGGTCGGCCCACTCAGCATTATGTTATGTGGTTAAGTTCGAGCCTACATGAGTTAGGTAAAAAGGCAAGTCAAGTCAAGTATAAATAGAGTGCGGGAGGCACTCTATTTGCTCACTCACTTCTCACACATGCTCTCAAGGAGGAGAGGCGCACTTATGAAGGAGGAGGATTGCTGCTAGGTTATGGCTATCTCTATTGGTTGGTTGTATCATTGCTCTATCTATCTCTGAGGAAGTTATTGGGGTTTTTCACCTTTATGGTTTTCCCCAAGTAAATCTTTGTGTCTCTTGTGTGCTTGCATTATTGTCTCCATGATTGATATGCTGTAGATATGCTGTACATGTTGTTCTCTCAGTTAAGATCCTAGATCATATTGAAGTAAATTCTGAAAATTTAACATGGTATCAGAGCTAGCCTGAAAGAAGGCATGATATGGCATGTATGACACTTGTTGCACTTACGATGCTAGGGCTTGATATAGCAAAAACCAGTCATCGTAGCACTTTCGCTATAAATCCGTTTTGACAAGGTTTTCGGATCTGAAATTGTTACAGGACGAAGCTAAGATCTCCAGGTATCTTGTGTCCAAAGGACAACCTCTAATTCGTTGTACTTTGTGATTTATGATCTGTACAATATAGGGTTTCTGCCTCTTCCAGATCTGAGTCAAAATCAGGTGACCTTGGGAAAAAGGTCATATCTTGGGCTAGGAAGCTCCAAATGAAATTTCGTAAAAAGTGACAGGTAGTACACAGTCCGAGCTATCTCAGAAAACGTTTTCAGAGGCCGAAGGTCAAACAGTGACACGTGGCACGCCGTACAAGTTCGCTCTCCTGTATTTTCCCAAAACAGGTCACGTTGCGACACTTGGCATATCTCTCTCTCAGAGAATCCAATTGAGGTAAGACCTGTCAGGATGGAAAGATAACAGGCCGAGATATCTCAGAAAACTTTTTCAGAGGCCGAAGGTCAAACAGTGACACGTGGCACGCCGTACAAGTTCGCTCTCCTGTTTTATCCCAAAACAGGTCACGTTGCGACATTTGGCATATCTCTCTCTCAGAGAATCCAATTGAGGTCAGACCTGTCAGGATGGAAAGATAACAGGTCAGGCTATCTCAGGAAACTTTTTCAGACCCTGTGGATCAAAATTTTCGAAGTTACACTAGAAACAATCAGGTACATATTTCTGTCAAAACAGAATTATTTTTTGATACCTTCATTCATGGCTTCCGGAATTTAGGGCTTTGGAGAAAGTTGGAATTTTTGTAGTCAGAGACCACGGCTGGATGCTACTCATCAAAATAGAAATTTAGAGACCAAGATCAGAATTTTTGGTTGGGCAGAAGGCCGGGCTTGATTAGACCCTAGTTCGGGACTTTGATCAGAAAAGTGGAAAATTAGGGCTTCTGTAAAAATGGGAATTTTTGAAATCTGTGACCATGGCTGGAAGCTCCTCAGAAAAATAGAATCTTAGAGATTTGGATCAAACATTTTGATTGGGTAGAAGAGTGGGCTTCATCAAACCCCAATTCAGGGTCACATCCAGTGAATCCAGAAGTTTCAAAGGCAAAATTGAGGAGTGAAACTTTGCAGTTTTCAAATTCTGAATATACCAGTTTGATCAGTTCATCAAGGCGCATATTCCTATCCTATCGGAAGGTTGAAATTCAAAGTTTGAATTTTTGGGGTTTCTCTGACAAACCCATATCCAGCTCAAGGTCCAGTTCTTGCAAATCAAGTGGATTGGGTTAATCCTAGAAGAAGATGGATTGATCACCTGCATAAGTGAAAGAAGTTCCTGTCTCAGAGGGAGATGAGGATAAGGCCTTACATAAGAAGATTACAAGCGATCTCGACAGGTATGACTCATCGAGGTATGTTTCGATATTTGTCCATGATTAATTTTATGGTATGTTTGTCTTCATGTTATTACGGTTAGTACAATTTTGATTTTATATTTGTTGTATCACCTTAACAAAATTATGAATGCATGATAGAAGATATTCATTGGTTAGGGTGTTGACACTTATGATTGTACTAATGCATTATGGTGTTGTATGAGGTTTGTGTTGTCTACTAACATGAAAGGTACACCAAGAAAGACAGATCATGTTCTGATCCAAGAACATATGATCATGATAACATGAGGACAAAGATTCATCCATTGTCATGGATCTCATACAAGATCCATTCACGAGGTATGTATAACTTGGTTTTATAATGGTTAACTTATGAGACATGCAGGTTACTAGCACAAGTCACTGAAGAGAACCAAAAGACATTATACGGGTATGTTAGACATAACTAGCTAACATGATAATCCAGGTATGTTTTTCCTATATCAAGCTAGATTCCTACCTTGGGTTAGGATCTTATACTATCGCGTTGTTGATAATGATTATTCATGAAGTCATAGGTTTGAATAATCATGATTGTATGCATATTATGTTTCTTACCATAATTGATGATATGACTAACCAGAAGAATCATGAAGGCATAGGTTTGAATAATCATGATTGTATGCATATTATGTTTCTTACCATAATTGATGATATGACTAACCAGAAGAATCATGATGGTATAGGTTTGAATAATCACAGGTTTTATGCATTTTATATCTCTTATCTTGTTTGATGATTCAACTAACCTGAAGAGTCATAGGCTTGAGTAATTACAGGTTTAGACATGTTATGTTTCTTATGATTTGACTAACCATAAGAATCCTTGAATGCTAATGCTTATTATTTCTGTTTGAAATGATCATGACTATACATGCTTGAGATTATTGTGTTTTAATAGTATACTAATGAATGTATGATTTTATATGAGATCACAAGGACAACACATTCATGATACTAATAAGCATGCATAGGGACCAAGGATGAATATGAGTTCAAGAACAGGTAATTCAGGAAGCAAAGATCAAGAAGGAGCACACTTCAGTAGTTTCTGCAAGGATGCAGATATTCAGAGGGAGTTGATCATCTCTCTACATCCCACAACAGAAAGGTGTAGAAGAAGCTACTTCAGATTAGGACTCCAGCAGCTCCTGCAAGAAAGCGAAGACTCAGAGGGAGTCCACCCAACGAACAAACAAAGATAAGTATTTGAATTGTCATTTCTTAAATAATACTGTTCAATAATGTATATACTGATGTTCCTAGAATTAGGTTGTGTATTATGCATATTAGAATAATTGCATTGATGAACAGTATACTCCTAATATGCATGGGTAAGTGGCCTATGGCACTGTACAACATTCCATTGCTACTTATCTAGAATGAAACCTCTTTGCTGACATATTGGGAGTTGTGCACACTCTTAACAATGTTCTGGTAGAGATTGGAAGGCATCTAGAAAGTTACGGAATTTGGATAAATGTTGTATTGAAGCATTGGCTAAGATAATTGCATGACTGTATGGCATATTTCTTTATGTGTAAGAATTTGTTCTGAAAACTATGAGATGTTTTCTAATCATACAATTTAACTTGTTGTGTAGGAAAGATCGTATGCCATCTCCTACAAAAGAAGAACTACAACATTTGTTCCAGCAACAAATATATCTATTGAAGATATTGAAGATATTGAAGTTCCCAGGATCTGGGATGAAGAAATGAAATGCCATGATCCGTCGATCATGAAGAATGATGTTTGGGATGTAATCCCAAGACATGAAGGGAAGTTTGCTATGACTTCCAAACGGAACTATCAGATCAAGCATATTGCAGATGGCAACATTGAGAAATATAAAAGTGATGAAATAGAAGATGCACCAGATGGATTTCAAGACAGCATGGTGTAGTCACATATATGTGCAGAACTTGGTATGGTAGGATAGACAGCTTTCTATCCAGTTTGGGCTTTACCAAGAGTAAAGCGGATTCCAACCTTTACTACAAGGTTGAGGAAGGCAATCCAGTGTATGCGGATAACCTGTTTGTTACAGGTGAAGATAGATTGATTGCCGACATGCAACGGAAGCTTACTACCGAGTTCGAGATGAAGAACTTGGGGATGATGCACTATTTGTTTTTGGCATGGAGGTGTGGCAGAGTGCAGATGGAATCTTCCTTGGACAAGGGAAGTATGCAGTAGAAATCTTGAAGAGGTTCGGAATGATAGATTGCAAGGCAATGGCCACACCAATGGCATCGAATCTTAAGCTTCTATGTGATGCTTCATCTGAGCCGGTTGATGTCTCTCTGTATCGTCAGATGATTGGGTCCTTGATGTACCTGACGACCAGACATTTGCTTTGCTGTGAACACATTGAGCCAGTTCCTGACGGATCCGAGGAGTGTTCACCTGGTTGCTGTAAAGCATGTTCTGAGGTACCTGAAGGGTACAGTGGATTATGGGCTCAGGTATGAGGCGAATCAAAAGCTTAACCTGCAGGGTTATGTTGATTCAGACTGGGCTGGCAGTGCTGCAGACAGGAAGAGCACATCTGGGTGTTACTTCAGTATGGGATCAGGTGTGATCTCTTGGTTTAGCAGGAAGCAGTCCTGCGTAGCACTGAGTACAGCTGAGGCAGAGTATGTTGCAGCCTGTTCAGCTAGTTGTGAGGTAGTATGGCTACGGAAGCTACTGTCTGAGTTATTTGATCTCCCGTTGGAGGCTACTGGTATCTTCTGTGATAACCAAAGTTGTGTGAAGCCGTCCGAGAACCCAGTGTTTCATGACAGGTCGAAACACATAGAGATCAAATATCACTATATCAGGGATATGGTGCAGAGAGGAGCTGTGAAGCTCCTGTATGTTGCGACGGACGAGTAGATTCCAGATGTGCTGACGAAGCCACTAGCCAGGCTGAAGTTCGAGTACTTCAGAAAGAGGCTTGGCGTGCTTCAGATCGAGGATACTTCGAGGAAGAAGTGATGGACACATTTGCTGAAGCCATTCCAAGCATGTTGGAAGGAGGATCCTTCATATGGCTGTGGATGTAAGCGCTGGATAATGGGCATCAGGATGATGTTCTGGTTTCTGCTTGGATATGATCAGTTGGATCATTTATGTATGTATGCATTATGTTGGATACTGGATATGATCAGTTGGATCATGTGTATGTATTTTGTATATGCATCATGTTGGATGCTTGGACCATGTATCTGTATATGTATCAGATGGATACATTGATGATCAGGAGGATCATGTATGATGATATGTATCAGGTAGATACTTGGTATGCATCAGGTAGATGCATTGATGATCAGGAGGATCATGTATGATGATATGTATCATGTGTTTGTATCAGATGGATACATTGATGATCAGGAGGATCATGTATGATACTTGGTATGCATCAGGTAGATGCATTGATGATCAGGTGGATCATGTATGATGACATGCAGCAGGATGTTGCATTGATGATCAGGATGATCATGGATGACGAGCTTCAGGATGTTGCTCCAGATGACATGCAGCAGGATGTTGCATTGATGATCAGGACGATCATGGATGACGAGCTTCAGGATGTTGCTCCAGATGACATGCAACAGGACGTTGCAGTGATTATGATCAGGACGATCATGAGTACATCAGGATGATGTATGGTGAGTATCAGGTTGATACTCTATGGCCGTGGATCAGGTTGTGCAGATGAGCATGTCTGGGAGATCCTATAGGTCGGAGTTGTGTACCCGTAACAGCCTGGGATGCTCTTTCGAGACATTGCTCTGGGAGGACATGTAATTTGTGCCCTGGGAGATCTCAGGTCGGAGTTGTGTACCCGTAACATCCTGAGATGCTCTTGCGAGGTTTTGTCCTATGGCATGTAATTTGGGCCCTGGGAGATTTCAGGTCGGAGTTGTGTACCCGTAACATCCTGAGATGCTCTTTCGAGGTTTTGCCATGACCACATGTAATAGCGCCCTGGGAGATTTCAGGTTGGAGTTGTGTACCTGTAACATCCTGAGATGCTCTTGCGAGGTTTTGTGGTGGACCACATGTAATTTGTGCCCTGGGAGATTTCAGGTCGGAGTTGTGTACCCGTAACATCCTGAGATGCTCTTTCGAGGTTTTGTGGTGGACCACATGTAATTTGTGCCCTGGGAGATCTTAGGTCGGAGTTGTGTACCCGTAACATCCTAAGATGCTCTTTCGAGGTTTTGTGGTGGGGTCACATGTAATAGCGCCCTGGGAGATCCTACAGGTCGGAGTTGTGTACCCGTAACATCCTGGGATGCTCTTTCGAGGTTTTGTGACGCACGTAATAAGTCCTGAGGATTCCACAGTATGGCCAGTGATGATGAAGACCTGCAGGTGGTGGGCCTACATCCAGTATGAAAAAAAGGACTGGCTCTGTAGAACTTCCTATGACGAGTAGATTCAGAGATTGATTGGGATAGCAGCAGCAGTGACGATGATGATGACTCGATGACGATTATCTAGTGACGATGATCCAGAGAAGATGACTTGTGCTAGAAGAACTGTGCTAAGAAATACCTTCCTAGTTAAGAGGGAGTGTTGATGTATATGTAACTTCGGAATGTATTTCACATATATGTATATTGTATTCCTATAGAGATGGTATTATTCCTCTATAAGGAAGTGTCGTCATTTATATTGTAAGTGTCGTAACTTATACTTGATGGGTTATTAGACCACCTTGTTTGGGGTCGGCCCTGTATAAGTCATGTGGGTCAAAGGGTTATTAGACCACCCTATTGGGGGTCGGCCATGTGGGTCAAAGGGTTATTAGACCACCCTATTGGGGGTCGGCCCACTCAGCATTATGTTATGTGGTTAAGTTCGAGCCTACATGAGTTAGGTAAAAAGGCAAGTCAAGTCAAGTATAAATAGAGTGCGGGAGGCACTCTATTTGCTCACTCACTTCTCACACATGCTCTCAAGGAGGAGAGGCGCACTTATGAAGGAGGAGGATTGCTGCTAGGTTATGGCTATCTCTATTGGTTGGTTGTATCATTGCTCTATCTATCTCTGAGGAAGTTATTGGGGTTTTTCACCTTTATGGTTTTCCCCAAGTAAATCTTTGTGTCTCTTGTGTGCTTGCATTATTGTCTCCATGATTGATATGCTGTAGATATGCTGTACATGTTGTTCTCTCAGTTAAGATCCTAGATCATATTGAAGTAAATTCTGAAAATTTAACATTAACAGTGCATCATACTCATTCTAAATGGCTTATTTCCACTCATCATGAGTAGTAACCTCTTCAAAGGAATTTGGTTCAAAGTTAGAAAAAAAATTCAATTCACAATCAATTGAGACATCCATGTCATCACCTAAGTTATATGCATTTCCTCCATCTTCTTGTCTGGTTGAGGTTCTCATTCTCGACTTTCCAACTTCCTTAGAATGAACACTTTCAAGTGTTTTTGTGGCCAATTTTAGAACCTTCCTTGATGGCCCACGTTGATTAGTTGGTGGTGCATCATTCTCTTCAAGGTTCAATCTTCCAGTCCTCTCAATCACATCATCTAGTTGAGTCTCTTGTTCAGTTGAAGTGGCAAGAACTTCTTCTTCATTATTTTATTCATGAGGGGGTGTTGGTGCTGCTTCAAAAGGAAATTCCATAGATTGATCCAAGATAGGAACCCCCCCTTCACAATGTGTAATTTAATTATCAAATTCATAATATGTATTTAGATGGGAAAACCTCTCCAGATGATCAAGTTGTCTTTCAATAGATTGGTCATTTTTATTAGTTTCAAGAAAAATGATATCTTTAGAAATAACAAATTTCTTGTTTACCTCATCATAAAGACAATATGCCTTGGAATTTTCTGAGTACCCCAGTAAAATGAATCTTCAGCTTCTAGCACCAAGCTTGTTTCTTTGCTCCTTTGGTATTAATGCATAGCAAGTGGAACCAAAAACCTTGAGATGCCTAACTGAAGGAAGGTGGCCAAACCACATTTCATGTGGAGTCTTACCTTCAAGAACATGAGATGGATTTCTATTTCTCAAATATGTTGCACATATCACTGCATCACCCCATAACATTAGCTTCACATTCTTGAAAAACATCATTGAGCGTACTATATTCATTAAGGTTCTATTTATCCTTTTTGCTACACCATTTTGTTGGGGATTGTAGGGAATTGAAGTTTGATGTGTAATAACATGTTTTCAAAGATAGTCTTCAAATTCCTTAGAAGTATATTCTTTGCCATTATCAGATCGGAATGTACCAATATGTGCTTGTGCTTGATTTTCTATCCATGCATGAAACTTCTTGAAATTTTGAAATGCTTTAGATTTTGTCTTCAACAAGTATACACAACACATTCTACTATAGTCATCAATAAAAGTCATAATGTACTTATTACCATTTGCAGAAGGAATTGGCATGGGGCCACATAATTCAAAGTGAACCATCTCTGACTTTCTACATGCTCTGAATTTAGACTCTTGGAATGGTTGCTTACTATGTTTGTCTATTATGCATGCATCACATTTGTTCTTTTGATTAGGAATGGTAGGAAAACCAAATACACCATTCTTTCTTAACAAACGAAGACTATTATAATTAAAATGACCAAATCTAGCATTCCATAGTAAACTAGATGACATATTACCTTCTTCATGCTGAGAGAGATAGGAAAATTTTTGAACTCTTGTAGAAGAGCCCTTCAATTTCAACAAATGTCCATCTTCATAACTGGTCATGATGACCTTGTTGTTAGAGGATTTTCTTAACTCTAAAATCCCATCGAACATGTGGATGGAATAGACTTGCTATCAAATATGCACTAAGGACAACAAGCTTCTCTACAACTCTGGAAGATAGAGAACATTCTGTGATAATCTGTAAAAGGATCTAATAGCTGTAACAAACTCACAATCAAACTCTCAAGAAGTTGCAAAGAAGAAGAGAAGAATGCACTCAATAATCACTCATGAACACAGAAAATGGAGAATAGCAGTATCATACATCAGCTGTGTGTTGGCTCTGTTTGAATAATGAATACAATACAATAACTGTGATAGAGAATTCGAATTAACCAAGGGGGTCATTCGAATAATGCTCAAAGTCTAGCTTTTATAACAATGGAGATATCATCTAGTCAGGAGTATCAGTCATAAATGGTAATAGTCAGTCAAATGAGTCTAACTGAGTCTAAGAGAACCATATAGGCACAAATCAGGGGATGGAGACTCCAAGGAGGGTGCATGAGGTTGTCAAAAGGTCAAGTGGCACTCCAGAACTAGATAACTAGGAGCTACAGGCAGTTAGGATGAGCAATTAGTGGAAGAACTACTCAATCAATGCTCTAACTGAATGATAACTCCTGGTAGGTGAGATAAGGCGCTCTAACTGAGTGATAACTAGTGGTAGGTGAGTAAAGGTGTACTTGTCATGCAGAAAAGTCAAATAGGGCGCATCAAGTAGGTAGGAGGCTAACTCGAGGCTGAAGACAGGCTCTAGGGAGCTAAAAGTGAGCTCTAGGTGCTAGGAGAACCACCAAGATGATGACTGGATGCATGCAGTTGCATGCAATTTCATGCATGATGACTGGATGCATGCAAAACTGAAAAATGATGGGGAGAATATTCAAACTCATTCTTTAACATGAAATCATGGTGTTATCACTCAGATTTTACCCTTTGGTTGTAGAAGGATAAACCCCAAGGAAACTATTTCAAACCAATCTTTAGGAGGGAAATTAGCCTTTTCCCTACCAGAGAGGGCTCTCTCGAAAATATAATAAATGGCTAAAGATATATAAAAATGACTGAGTTTTTAAGATGAGTACTTGGTTGAAATGTAAACAAGAAACATTGGGCATGGAGTCAAACTTAGGAATTATTGCACCAACAAATAAACATAATAAAGATTTTCACAGAGGCAAGGTATCTATCATATTACGGTCAAAGCTTTTTTGCAGGTGATTTAGAAAGAAAGAATGACAGTCTCTCAATAATGGGCACCAGATTTTAGATGAACCCACTATCAACTTTAGAGAAATAAATGGATACACAGATGCGATAAATCAAGGCATAAACATATGAATCTCAATTTATTTCAACGTTCATCTAAGCATAGAAGACATGACATAATGGAAGTATGACAAAGAAGATAAACATGCACATATAAGAAGGGAGAAATACAGACTGCAATAATGATCAACGCATGAATCTCTGATTCTATAAAAAGTGTTATTTCCTATGTGGCTTTTTATATCAAAAATATCAACTCGATACAAGAGTTCTTGTCTCTCAAAAAGTTTCCAACCCTTTCAAAAATGACTTTCATTGTCTCTTATACAAAACTTCTTTGAAGCAATACCTAACTGCTTCTTTTAACTAAAATTGAATATTCTTAACTAATTTTGTCAAATGTCACTTAAATCAAAATCTATACAAAATTATTACAAATTTAAAATTCTCAAAAGTTTTCACATCTCTTAACAAATTGCTCAACAAATGTCTTTCAAGGACGTAGGGTATATTTCATTTTCCTGTACTTTTCCACATAATTCCATTGGTCAGCCGTGATAGTCTCGTACAATATCATTTCTTTAGCCAAGACTTTTAGCTCTACATTTTCCTCACTTGACATAGGAAAGACTTCCTCGCTTAGATTCTTCATCATACTCATGATTTCGAAATCTTCCGCCAACTTCTCCAATAAAATTTTACTTGTAAGAACATGAGTTAATTTCTGAAATTTTTCATGATTCATCCTTATTGCGAATAGAAAATTTTTGTATTCATTCTGGGAGATTAATTCATCTTCTTCATTCCAAAAAGAAGGTAATCCTTTTTGGAAAAAAAATTCAAACTTTCTTTTAAAATCTATAACCTGTCTTTGCATCCTTGTGTAGCTAGCTTCGACGCTTTCTACATGAGTGTACTTTCCCAATGTCCTTCTTGCCCAAACAATCACTGAAATTCTATTTCTGATATCCATTGTACTTAATTCTTCTTTTGATAAAACTCTCAGGAAATCCATGGCATTTCGAGTTGTTTCTTTCGGTATTTTATTTAGATTTTCTCTTACTGCTGTACAATTTTTCAAGGCTTCCTTTATTGTTTTTCCTTTTCTTTTATGAAATTTAAATAAGGTCTGATATTAGTAGCTTTCTCAATAATAATATCCCAGATCATATGTTTACAACACTGCATTGGGACTTGCCCAAACACCTGGGAAATGAACCTTTGATTCGTATCAACTAATTCTTTATTTTTGTTCTGTAATCCTTTTATTTCCTCATCTTTTTTCTGGTTTTGCTCTTCTAGCTTCTGCTTTTCTTCTTTCAATTCCTTAATTTGTACATCTTTAAGATTGATTTGAGACATAGATTGCACTATATCAGCTGTATTAGCATCTTCACCCGTCTGACCGACACTTGGTTTACGTTGAGCTAAAACAATCAGCTTTCCTTTCAAATCTTCAATTTGACTTTTGAAACTCATTTTATCTTTTTCCCACTTCGCCTCCTTTTCAGTCAATTTTAATAACTCTGCTTTACTATTGCTGATTTCTTTAGACAAAGTTTCTTTTTCTTGTTCTAGCTTTGTTTCTTCAGGAGCTTGGATCAACTGGGTATTTGAAATTTTCATTTTTTTTTTGTAATGCCTGAATCAAGTTATCTTTTTCTATCAACAATTGTTTGCTCACCTTTCCTCCACCATCACTTGATATTAAGTCAAATTTTAATTTTTTGACCTGTTGTTGGTGGGCTTTATTCTCCAGTCTTTCTTGTTTTAATTGACTGTCCATTTTTCTTATAATACCTTCCAATTTAGCAACTCTCAAAGTTGCTTGTACAAAATATTCATATATCACTTCTCTTATCTGTTTGTGTAATTGGATTTTATCTGGCACTGTTATCTTTTTCAAATTAACTTTCATCTCAGTCAATTTGTCCTTAGTTGATACTGCCAGGTTTAAAGTATTTTCTTTGATGTCCTTGATGGCCACTAAAGTAACATCTGAATTTGAAAAGTCTCTAACTGTTGGTAACAAGCTATAAACAAACTGAGAGGAAGCTTGTTTATTTAGTCCATATTGTTTATACATTTCAACTCTAGACTGAAATCTACTTGTGTCTCCACCGTCTTTAGCTTCCTGAAAATTATATTCTTGTACATATACTTCTGGGATTGACATGCCTTTTTTTTTTACCAATTTCATCATTTGTCAAAACAACCAATTCTTGCTGTGTCTCGACCAATTCCTGAGTCTCACCCTTAAACCTCTTTTCTCCTTCTTTTTCTTCATCATGCTCATCTATTATTTCTCGTAAACTCCTTTTTTCTCCAATTTCTGCAACTTTTGGTGTAATATCAGCCTCTATTACTGATTCTATCAAAATGAGATCCTCCACCTATAAATTTGATATTGTTTCTTCTTCTGGTTCATATTGCAACAAATTTCTTCCCTTTAATGATCCTTCTATGTATTTTTGTTCAAAAGCTTTAATGTTATTTAGCTTCCTTCTTTCAGAAATAATATGAAGAGGATCATATTCCATTTCTATATCTTTATTGAAATCCATAACCTCCAACAATCCCTTTACATCTGAAAGGGCATCCTTTCTTTTCACAATAAATGGACCTATTGTCCATGGATACTTTAAATCAGCTCCTTTTTTGAACTTCAAAAAGTGTTCATCTTCTAAAATAAACTTATATTTGGCAAATTCTAAAGTGAAAATTCTCAAAGTTAAAAAGGTAGGTAGCACATATGGATCATGTACAAAACCGTATAATCTAATTACTGTAGAATATTTCAATAAAAACTAGTTTCCTATTGCTACCTCCTTTTTTAACTGCATCATGGACTTCATTTCGGGTAAAACTCTTGGCAATTCTTCTCCAAAAATCATTCTATACAACTCAGATAGAATATAATTCATGTAATTGAACATGTTATCATCCAGAGTGCCTGCATAAACTTCTTGTGAAAAATGTAATTCTTCCCGGCTACTAAACATGACCATTTTCATCAACTGTGCTTGCAATCTGAAATATCTTGTGTTGGAAAAGCCTGTTAACTATGAATGAATATTTTCTGCTAAAAATTCTTCAAACTTGATACTTGACACTGACTCATACTCGACTTCGGGTGAACCGACACTTATTCTCAACAATAAACTTAATTGTAACTCTGTTACCAACATATCAGTATCAAGGCCTAAAAATTGGGCTATCAATGAAAGAACCAATTGAGTATTGTCATTGAATAAATTAACATCTAAAGGGTATGGAGTATTTTCAATTTCTAGGTCAGGTTTAAGACATGTGTTCAAAAAATCTTGCTGACTTTCAGGATAAATTTGATGGTATAGGGGAACAATTGACTCTTCAGAAAACCTTTTAGACTCAGAAGTTTGGGATGCAAGAATCTCAAAGAAACTACTAACAACATATGGCTTTATTGAACAAACAATTCTAGTCTTTTGAGCATTCATGACAACTTGCTGGGTTTCAGAATAATTTGACACACACCAATATACAAATTCGGGGAAAGGCATAATTTGGTCGGGGAAAAACAAGATAAAAGACGACTGAAATATTCTATGCACATCTATGTCTTCTGTTTGTAAATTGTTCAATATTATTTTAATTTTGGGGACGGGAAGCCGAATTTCTATATCCAATATATTGAAATCCCTATCTTCCAGAGCACTTTTAACCCTAACCATGTTTAAACTTGAATCTTCTTCCATTTTCTTATAGTAAACACGTTTATATCACTAATGGAACTAGTTGAAAGAGCCTACCTGTCTCTAGCAACCTCTGAGAATGTCATGTCGCCTTCTTCGTCTTCCACTCGTCCAGAAGCTTCTGACTCTGACAGGTTCTAGAAAAAATGTCAACTTTACATGTTGTCTGTTATATATATAACCCTTTTTCCCTTATACTTCGGTCTTCTTTTCCAACGAAAAATCTTTTCATCCGTTGATCTCCCATGCATTAATCCTAGCCATCATATTTGGTGTCTTTTTATTGACTTGACATATGTCGTCATCAACCGTCCGATGATCCTCTATGCTCTAATATCCACCGTCTATTATCAACATCATGTGTCTACAAAGTGGTGTCGCATTTCTCTAAAGTGGTTTTCATTACCACTCATCCCCCTTGCAACAGATCCCGGTGATGACACTTGTTAGGTGGTAAGGTTTTATGCAACCACCTACATCTTCTAATCATCGTGCATCTTCCCGATGCATTGATCATCTAGGACCGTTGATCAACTATAAGACAATCTGGACCGTTCTTTTCCTTACTGCATTCGCGGCTTTTCGAACTTTGACTTTTAAACCGCAGGATCTTCCTTGGTTCATCTTAGCGGTCCACATGGTCGACAACATACCCTTTCTACTTCGGTGGTGTCGCATCCTCTCCAGCTATTTTTGTATACCACCTTTTCCATTTGCAACACTATCTGCATATGACACATAGCATCCGGTTTTCCTTTTCGCAACCATGTGTAGCCTCTTTCTCCCGCGCATCTTGGCCATGCGACATCAAATGAGAACCGTGGATCTCCTATCTGCACCCAATCAATGACGGAACTTTCCCCAGACTTAACATTGCAATTTTATTTTCGGACTTTAGCTTTTAACACTTCTTTTTTATCATTTAGTCGAAATTTTTCATATTTCCATAGTTTTTCACCTTAGTACTTCTATTTACCAGCTTTGATCTCCTCCTAGCTCCATAAACCATGAAAACAATCATTTTTAGTTCTTCTTAGGAATTTTCAAAACATTTCTTCACTGATACATCATTTTTCACTGTGTGAAAACTAAGTGCTAACATAGGGAATCTAGGCAACTTAAGCCTGATTGAGCCAATTCCCTGTGGTTTGAGGCTATATTTTTCTACAAAGTATACTATGCCATCTACAATGTCATTCAGTTCTTCAAAGCAATCTTTTCTAAAATTCATATGAGATGTTGCACCAATATCAAGCAACCAACAATATTTGAAAGATGAAAGAGAGGTTATTTTATTAATTCCAAGATTGCAATGTGCAACAATACAATGAGCAGAATCAGGGGCTATTCGAGCCTCTTAGTTTTTATTCTTGTATTCTTTATTCTAGTTATGTATTCCTTTTATGGAGTCCCAAGAATCCCAACACTAATCTACTTCAAGTACAGTCTTCCCGTAGTGCTTTCACTTCAGATATGATCTTCTACTTGAGTTGTTTCTTCCTCCTCTCCCTCTGAAATTTCTTCTTCCTCTTCCTCTGAAATTTCTTCTTCCTCTGCCTCTTTTGCTAAATTCTCCCTTGGAAGGGTATTTAGGCTTGTTCTTTTCTTTCTGAGCAAAGCAAATATATTCTCCAATATTCTCATTTGTCTTATTTCCAAATGCTTTCTCTCTATCTGCAATCTTCTCTACCAGGGTGTCAAAGGTGAGGTCTTTGAACTTGTCACTTGCTTGCAAAAATTCAAGATAGTTGGAGTGAGTAGGATAAAGAGAATTTACAAATGTTGCAAGTGGAAGGTCTAGTTTCATACCAAATGTTTGAATCTTGTGCATGATTGCTCTGATCTCAAATGCAACCATCATGGGATCATTATCCTTTACTTCTAGACTAAATAGCTTTAACATTAGTTGAATTATTTCCATTTCAAAGTGTGAGTCATACAAATATTTTAAAGTCTTTAAACCTTCAAAGCATGATTTCGCAAGCAATATATGTTGGCTCACATCTTCACTGACAGTAGCATAGATCATGGCTAAGGATTTCTTTTCTTTGCTCTGCCAGATAGCAAGTTCTTTCTCTGATGTTTGAGGCTTTGGATCTGAACTGATGACTGTGCCTTCATCGATGTGAATGGTTTTTCCTTCGCAATGTTGTCCCACAGATCATTGTAGATGAATGTAGCCTTGATATTCCTCGACCATTATGGATAAGTGTCTTTGTTGATGAGGGTAGCACCAAATGTCGATGCTAGAGAATGCATCTTTTGCAGCTTTGGATTGAACCTGCAACTATTAATCAAACTATATGGTAGAAAAAAAAATAGGTTGCATAATTAAATTTATGCTCCCTTCTTTACACAATGTTCATTATCACAAATTAATTCTGCAGCACTACCTAGAATGCTATTGCATATACTTTTGCAGCAATATACAAGCTTTTCATTCTCAAATCTCATTCAGATAAAATAAAATGATTCTCATCCTCTAAAAATACAATGATATAGTATTCTTTACATTCTTATCTGACTTATACAATCTTAAAAAAAGGGCGCATTACACTTGAGGCAGCAATCTTGAGTCTTCAAAATATCGGCCAACCTTTGGTTAACAATACCAAATAGGTCAAATGTCTTCAAAATATAAGATTCTTAACATAGTCTTCACCACCTAAAAAATTATGGTTTGCATAGTATATTAAAGCTATTACCTCCACGAGGTCACGCAACATTCATTCCATATTTTAGGGTTTGCATCCAATGTATTAACAATGTTTTACCTCCACTAAATCTCCACGAAGGAAGATATATAGAGGCAGCTCAAGGTCGTAGCTTGTGTCTGAGCAAATGAAATGCAGTTCTTCATTAATTATGTGCCTTCAGGAAAAGTCTGCAAGGGCATTCTCAATCCCACACAGCTCGATTCTCACTCTCTCGCAGACTTAATCCTACGCAGCATAAAAAAATGTGGATCGTAGCCTTCACATGTAGCATAAAATGTGGATGCAGTTCAATCATAATCCATGCATCATAAAAAATCAAGGAAAAAAACACACCGCGTAGTAAATAAGATTTAACTGCACAGTAGATGACTGTCTTCTTTTTCTTTAGTTTGGGACTTCGCAACTTCTAGTAGGAACCCCAAAATTTTACTTCGCAGTACACTTGCTTCTCTAAGAATTAACTTCGTAGATTGACTGCGCAGCAATTAAATTTTACCGCACTGAGATTAACTACGCGATTTCAACTTTTACTTCGCAGCGATTAACTGCACAATTTTGACTTTCTACTGCGCGGTGGAACTTCGCACAGTTGCGCAATTAACTTCACAATACTTACTTCACGAACTTCACAAGTGCTTCGCAGATCACTTAAACAAAATTTTTCATGAAATATATTTTCTAATGCATAACAACTAAAACATCTTACGTGAAGTTACTCAATGTTAAATTAGAACTTTCACTGCAGTGAACTATTTGTGAATCTTGATTTCTTTTACTGCAGGTAAATGTAAACAATATTCACACGAGTAAATCTTGAGATGATGTGCGACTTGCAATATACAAAATTCTTGAGAATGAAACATAAAACATAGACTTATATATTTACCATAGTAAACTGTGCAACTCCTTAATACATGGAAATGATTTTTCACTGCGATCTTTTACTTTCACAGAGCTTGGGCTCTTGATACAATTCACAAGAGCTTCTTTTCCTTTCGCTCTTCTTAAACATCTCTTTGAGTTTTAACAATGAATTCTACTTATAGAGTTTCATATCAACCAACTCAAGATCGCTTTTCTTGGAAGCTACAGGATTGCATTAAACATTGTAATTAATTCTTACCTAAGGTTTCTTGACATGTGAACTACTAGCGCAGTTTCATAAATACAAACAAGACGTGCGCCGGATTGGCTAAGAACTTACTAACATACTGACATCACAAACTCTGCGCGCTGACACAAAAATACTGACAAGTCGACTGACGAGGTGACTGATAGAGCCAACGTAGTAGATACGCGATCAGCTCATTAATTACAATATTTCCAACACTCCCCCTTAATTATGAGCGGATGGGGATCATAAAAAAAAATTAAAATTTTACAAAATGTTTCAGAGCTAAAACATGCTTTGTTCATGACAAAGTTCATTGCGCAGAACTTGTCACTCCCAAACAATTTCGCGGATATTGGAATGGATCCTTTGCCAATGGTTTGGTAAAGATGTCTCCTACCTGATCTTCAGACCTACAAAATTCTAAATAGATTTCTTTGTTGTTTATCAATTCTCTGATAAAATGATACCTTGTGTTGATGTGCTTGGTTCTCTTGTGGAACACATGATTCTTTGACAGTGTTATAGCTGAATTGTTATCGTAGTAAATGACTATGGGTTCTTGCTGGTTCTGCGATAGATCACTTAACATCCTCCGCATCCAAACTGCTTGACATGCAGCACTTGTAGCTGCAACATACTCTACTTCTGCTGAAGAAAGAGTTACTATGGGTTGTTTCTTTGAAGCCCATGATACAACACGTGTTCCTACATGAAATGTATTCCCAAATGTGCTTTTTCTGTCATCTATGCTGCCTCCATTGTTGCTATCAGTGTATTCAATGAGTTTGAAATTTTCTGAGTTTGAATACAAAATACCAAAGTCTTTTTTTCCACTTACATACCTCAGAATTCTTTTACCTGCTTGCCAATGCGATTCTTTTGGTGACTCCATGAATCTTGAGATTAAGCTGACTCCATACATGATGTCTGGCCTTGTCGCTATAAGATACATAAGGTTGCCAACAAGCCTTTTAAACAGCATAGGATCCACATTGGATCCATCATCATCCTTGCTCAATTTCAAACCTGTTATCACTGGTGTTGGAGCTGTCTTACAATTTAACATTTTAAATTTGTTCAAGACATCACTTGCATATTTTGACTGAGATATAAATATGCCTTTTTCAGACTGTTGAACTTCAATGCCCAGAAAATACTTCATAATCCCCAAATTAGTCATTTCGAATTCACTTTCCATGACTCATCTAAATTCTTCTATGCCAAAATCACCAGTAAATATTAAATCATCTACATACAGGTAGACAATTAGCTTATTACATTGCTCGTTGATTTTTGTGTACAACGTTGGCTCACATTCACTTCTGTTAAATCCATTCTGAATGAGATATGAGTCAATGCGACTGTACCAGACTCTAGGAGCTTGCTTCAAACCATAGAGTGCCTTCTTCAGCTTGTATACTATGTGTCCTTGTCCTAGAACTTCATAGCCTTGTGGCTTCTCAACATATACTTCTTCCTCTAAATAACCATTTAAAAATGTAGACTTAACATCCATTTGATAAACAGGCCATGTCTTATGTGCTGCGATGGCCAAAATTGTTCTGATAGTGTCCATTCATGCTACAGGTGCAAAGGTTTCATTGAAATCTATGCCTGGCTGTTGTGTGAACCCTCTTGCTACCAATCTTGCATTGTGCTTCTGCACATTTCCATCAGCATCTTACTTGGTCTTATAAATCTATTTCATGCTTATCACATCCTTGTCCTTAGGAACATCAACTAATTCCCATGTTTGATTTTTCTCAATGCATTCTATTTCTTCATCCATGGCTTTATCTTCAACAACTTCTTCAAATGTTAGCGGATCATTAATTTAAGAAAATAATGCAAAACATGAGAATGAATTAGGTGTACCAGTCTCATATATCTCGCACAGACTTCTTGTCTTTGGCAAAGTTGCTGGTGTCGAATTGCGCAAACTGTTTGATGGGGTTTGCTACGCACTTGATGTGCTTGTCGGATTTGGTTGCACTGCGACTTGTGTCGGAGTTCCTTGTGCTGGAACATGCTGCGTAGTCCTGGGAGTAGACAGTGCTGCGAAGTTCTGATTTACATGTGGAGTCTCAACCACATCTTCTGCAATGTCATCCTGTTCAACATGTGACACAGTTTTAAAATTCTTCTCCACAATTCCATCCCATGCTTCATTTTCGACAAACTGAACATCGCGACTGATAATAACTTTTTTCGCAACAGGATCATACAACTTGTATGCTTTTGTGTCTTCAAAATACCCAATAAAAATGCATTTCTGTCCTTTATTGTCTAATTTTCTTCTTATATGGAACATGTGCATATGCTACACAACCAAAAACTTTTAAATGTGAAACATTGTGTTTCATACCTGTCCATGCTTCCTGCGAAACTTTTTTCTTCATGCTCTTCGTCGGGCATTGATTCATGATGTATACAGCAGTTGCCACTGCTTCATTCCAGTATTCATTTGACAGATGCATGGCTGCCAACATATTGCGCACCATCTCCATAATGGTTTTGTTTTTCCTCTCCACAATACCATTCTGCTATGGTGTATAGCACGCAGTGAATTGCTTCTGTATGCCATGATTTTTGCAAAAATTCAAGAAATAACTTGAAACATACTCACCACCTCTATTTGTTCTTAATATCTTGATGCTGTAACCACTCTGCTTCTCCACAAGTGCCTTGAGCTGTTGAAAACAACTAAATGCATCAGATTTATGTTTTAGAAAATAGAACCATGTTTTTCTTGTGAAATCATCAATAAAAGTGAGAAGATAAGTGAATCCTCCCATGGACAGTGTTTGCATCAGTCCACAAATATCAGAGTGCACAATTTCAAGTGGTGTGCGAGCTCTGTATGACTTTCTGACTGGAAAAATCTCTCTGTGTTGTTTTCCAAAAATACAACCTTCACAAATTCTCTCCGACTTTTCAATCAATGGAAATCCTTTCACCATGTCCTTCATGTGTAGTAGCTTCAACCCACCAAAATTCCGATGTCCAAATCTGAAGTGCCATAACCAAGATTCATCCTGCATTTCTGTTTGAACCGCTGCTTGCATTGCACTGTCTTTTTCTTCTGCTGCACAGTGAATTTCTGCTTCTTTACTCTCTGCTTTGAACGCAGTTCCAGAATTTTCATTCTGACTTGTATGAACAACTTGAGTTTTTTTTCCTTTTATGATTGGTGTTATCCTCAAAGGAAACAAACGATTGCTTGTCATTTGCACTTCGGCTATCAACTGATTGCTTGGATATATGTCTTTGATCAGACAATGCTTTCCTATCATATGGATTCTGTAACCTTTTTCCATCAGTTGTCCAGTGCTCATCAAATTATTCTTCAAACCTTGAACATAATAAACATCAGACATATATTTCTGCTCCCCCCGTTTGGTTAGAATATCAACAGTACCCTTACCCAAAACAGTGACTAGAAAATTATTTCCAAGTGTGACATCAATTTGAACTGATTTATCTAGAGTAGAAAATAGATTTAAATTACCAGTCATATGATTGCTACAACCCAAGTCTAAATACCATATGTCATTTGGACTCTCTTGGACAGCATTACATTCCAGTGGAGATGCACATGCTAACATGGGGACTTCACTCAATGACTTCCTACCATAGCACGTTCGTTCATGGCATATGAAACAATACCCCTAATTTCAAAAAATATTGGAAAAAAACTCCCAAAATCGTTTTTTTTTTAACCCCCACCCAATATGCCTTCCCAATTTAAAAAACCCCTATTTTCCCTATATATTGTATGTATCCATTTTTTCATTTACATTTTTTATACCCCTTTATATATCTACCTAGTATATTGCCATGATACCGTGGGCTTGACTAAACCTCCTAAGTCCTGTAATAGGCACAAGTGGTTGGGTATTCAAGCCCCCAATGCCTATTGAGGGCCTATAATAGGACCTGGAGGCTTAGAGCCTCCCAAGGCACCCTGGGGGCTTGGACACTTTCATGGTATACAAACAAGTGAATATGGGATAAGTAAAACACAACAATTTATATATTTAAAATTGCAAAACTCGGATAAGATTGGTGTCAAAGCCAAATTCATTTCCTAGAAAATGAGGAAAGGGAGAGCCTTTTGACTACCAGTTTGTTGAGAGTGAAGAAACATTACTTGTTTGTTGCACAACAACCATAAGATTCATCCATAACTACCCTACTCTTCTCTTCATCAACAAACCGAATGTTTTGGGATTCTAGCTTCATTATGAATCTCAAGCTAGATGAGACTATATTTGATGCAGGGAATCCAACACCTTCAATGGAGCATGTACCGATATATGACATAGCAGTAACATGACCATTGTTAATTGCAACACCTGCTAATCCAGAATTAGTCGCAACATCCAAATCTAGGATGCCCTTGGCAGGGTTCAAATTAGCATTGTACTCCACTGCAGAAGTCGGACTTGCAAGAATGCCGCTCAAAAACTTTGAGAGGTTTTTAGAAGGTTTGGAATCTTCATTATGGAATGCAACAACCATTGTTTCTGATGAGGTTAGCTCCAATCCATTCATTTGTGGCCCAAGCTCCAAAGAAGAAGTTCCTGAATTTTCTTGAACCTTTACAGGTAGTGAGTCCTTACCTAAACATGCGGTTGTGTTAGTATTCCTATAGCATTTTTAGATGTTGAGTTTTCACTTTCCTGAACATGTTTTGTAATTGATGGCTTATTAGAATCTAATATGTATTGTTCAAACGAAGTCCGATTACTCATTTTAGGATTGGACATTTTATTTCTCATGAACATAGCTAGGCTAGAATTTCCAGGGCTTGATGATGGTGTCAAGTCCCAAGACAATGACTCGAAGTCATTCACCTAATTAGTTTCATCTTTCATGCTTGTCTGAAAGATGTTAATGGGCACCTCAATTATATCTGAAGTTTACTAGTTTATGAATAGCCCATACAAAGATGAATACAAAAGCATTGATGTTATGTTATGACTAACAGCAATGCTTTTAACATCTTCAATAGAAATAGAAACAAAGGCAGAGTTCGCAGCATCTACAATTTGATCATGTTTTTGAAAAGAGAACCCTGCACCCAACAGATGTGACTTAAGTTGTTAAATATTGGCTTTTAAATTATTTGCACTTTGTAGTAGTTGGAATGTAAATTTTTATGGAGTTGGAATGTAAATTTTTATGGAATTTTTATGCCCCTGAAAGAATGGTTGTTTGCAAAATCAGAACAGAAAATCACACATTGTTATTAGTAAAACGTTAAGCATTCAATGGCCAAAAATGCCTAGATTTTCAACACGAATAATCACCATATCAAATGGAATAAATATAAAAATAAAACTTGTCACCTACATACATATCTTGTGGCAACGAATTCTAAAAAAACAAGTAATAGAGCTATCAAAGCCATTTACTCTGAGCTCAGTAAAGTGAGTGAATCAAATTGAAAAAACATTCATAGATTATTTATATACCCCAAAGTTTACAAATACACACACAAGCCCCCAATTTTTGTACATATTACATTACATTTTCAAGATCCATGAAATAAATGTTCAATATTAAGTAAACAAAAATACACTATAATTACGGATTGTTTCACAACAGTGGTACTGACATACTTCCTGCTGCCATTCCTGAAGCCACACCTAGAGCCTCAAGAGCACCAACTACAAGGAAACGAAACTTAGGCAAGGCTAGCATCTCATCAGTGACAATAACAACCCGGTACCTAAGATATAGAATGGAAAAGTAGACAACCACATACCTGCATGACACCACAAAGGCTACAAAGTAAAGCTTAACCACTTGGTAGACAACACAATTAACAAACATTTTATACATTCACAACCATCCATTACTTATTTATCATATGTTCACAAGTTATGAAAATAGTAGCAATGAACAAAGAAATCATGACTACCCACAAAAGCCAAAAACTCTACTGAATGACTTCTAACAGTCTGAAATAATTATACTTCTCCTTGTCAATAGCAAGGCAATCGTATTGACTTTGAGATATATATTATCAAGATACAAGCTAAGGTGCATGGGTATGGATACAGATAAAGCAAACTTTTAGAGAAGTAAATATTGAATACAAATGAGTGTTTCAGCACTCAACTATCTATACTCTACACATTAAGAGTGACAAATACAAACAACCAAAATCTACCTATCATGAAATATGTCATCATCATCTTGATATTGAAGTTCTACATCATTATTATTCTCTGGGAGTCCAACAATCTTGGAAGATGTGGTGTATTTAAATCTGAATATAGACTATACTTGAAGAAGCGACTGTTGATGCATCATCGCTGATCAAACCAAGGTGAGTAATGCAAGGAAATTTCCAAGTCATCTATCTCTGGCTCCACCTCTGACAACCTGGTAGGCCCCTTCATGTAATCTAGCCTCTTATATATGGTAGAAGGTGGAGGTTGGGATTCTTTGTTGCCAATCTTTTCCATGATCACCAAATAAACGAAACCATATATATCCAATTCTCTCAGCTATTGAATAACTTGCAGCTTGTGATAATAGCCCAATGGCTAGATTCTGGAGATGATTGGCTCTGTCAATTTAGGATTGCCTCACACAACCAAACATCGCTAATGACCATTTTGCTAAGGCCTGTTGCAACCCCAGAAGCTTCTTTAAGAGGATACTGTGGGAGGGAAAAAAAAGTCTCAGCCACCTGCAAGCTTTTAAATTACTATTTTTAAATAAAAATAAATTTATAAATATAAGTGGAAAATGGAAAATTGAACATTAAAATTTTTGAGAGGTCAAATTTCGCAAACCAACAATATATGGATTGAGACATGAATTTCTAGTGAACATCTAGAACTTCCTAACCACATCAAGCCATCCTAATTCAGTCAACTTTCATCATCTTGTGAAGCATAAAGTTCAAAGAATGGGCAACAAAAAGAGTCTAAAAGTATAATCACATCTAACCTCTACATTTAAACCTGTAGCTCTATAAAAATTTGTGTTGTCCTGACTTGGACAACATTTTTTGCCCTGCTAGTTCAATTGCCTCAATCAGTATGTTGGCAGTAAATTGACCCTCTTTTCTTTACCTTTTCAATAAATAGCCTTCAAAAACATTGCAAAGGAAAGTTCCTTTAATATTTCTATCCCTAAAAAATTATGGACACAGCTAAAATCCACCATGAATACCGAACCAACTCTAATGATCTCTCCACATATTCCCTTTCTTTAGCCAAAAGCGATAAATCTCATATCATGAGAAGCAGATCTTCTCTTCAAAGATGTAAACCCTAAAACTAGGAACTGAAAAGTGAAAACTGATTAACACCTCTAAAAACAGCAAAATTTTTAGCACTCCACCTACAAACACATCACTCCAAAAATACAAAACAAAATCTGAACCACTCAGTCACATCTATCTTGTAATAACCAAAAGAATAAAAGAATAAAAGAATAATAGCTCAAAACCCTAACAATGATGACCATTAATAATTCAACAATGTTTGAGAGTGGATTCAACCTCATATAACTTCATATGAGGAAAATAGAATTTGATATCCCATTCAAAATTCAACAGAATTAACAGCTTTTTTGGTTTCAACATTTCAGGATTGTTGGGTTTGCAATATTTCAAGACTAAATTCTATGTATGAGGGTATGGGATTGGCATTTAATCAAGAGAACCAAGCCGTCTATGAACCCCTTTGTTGGTGGTGTTCACTATTGGAGTAATTCGTCATGACCTTAATAAAAAATTACCTTTCACTCAAGTCAAAACCAATGATTACTGATTAGGAATGTTAAAATTCTACCTAATTTTACAACTTGGATTAGCCAATTTCATCAAAATTGGATGGTGTTTCAATGCAAAACAACATGGTGGATGGACTTGGACCCACAAATATTACCAAGTACTAGTACTAATATACTTGGAGGATCAATGAAGAGGCCAAAGGATGAGGTAGAGGTTGCTATCGATGACGAGGATCCCAATCAATCCCAATATAGGGTAAGATTTTGATTATATGTAATTATTTGTTGTCGCATGATGTTTTTTGGACAATGGCTCCCATTTAGAGCCTTTGAAGTATTGCAAGCACTAGCATTGCAAGCACTATCACAATATTATGATGCACAACCCCTACATGATAAAAATATGGAACTACTAGTAGTACAATCAATATGATAAAATCGAATAACATGTTTACCTATAAGTTACCACTAAAATACTTCTAAACATACAATTTCAACCATCATTCTATGTATGTTAAAGAATTCAAGAGTGCCATGTTGAAATAAAACTTTAATTGGAAAAATGGTTACACGTTAAATATGAACCCATATCACATGTTCTCTATAGTCCTATTCAGAACAACTTTTCCCTGTAAAGTTAATTTGACCTACCATCATTGCTCAAAGAGAAAAAGAAAAAATACTTGCAGAGCATCACCATATAAAGCTAGCAAATGCTTCAAAATAGTACAACTACATGTTTGCCTACAAAAACAAGGTAGCCTGCTAGAAACAAGTGCCAATTTACATCATACACACCATCACTCAGTCATAATTGTCGACATGAGCATACATCTACAAAAAACATTAATAAAGACTTGCATTAGCAATTACAATCCCAACTTTTCCAAGGGAACACTAGATGAGCTAGCAAGTTATACTCAAGTACTCTGGCAAAGAATATGCAAATGCATAAAATCCTCTAGCATAGTGGCTTAACAAACAAAGCAGGGCCCTTGTGAAAAACTTGAATAGAAATCAAACTCGAAGATGCCTCCACAATGTGGGCACTCAACTCATCAATAATGCAAATAGTGAACATGTAGAAAACATAATTATGATAACAACACAATATAGAGAACATGGAAGGAAATTTAAGGACAACTGCACCAAAAATATCCAAACCTTAAGGTTAAAACTCACCTGCAACATACATCGATGGAAAATCAGTGAATTCAGATGAAACAAGATTTTCTCCATATAAATGGTATTTAAAATGAAATTATATTAATGACCACAAGTGACCAAAGTATGTCACTGGAAATATAAAGTAAAAACAATAAGAGCAATGGAAGAGTGAGTGGAGCATCTAAGAAGATTAGCTTATTCTGCCTTGCCCTTGTGAAGACAGTATACACTAAAAGGCTAGCTTATTCTCCATGTTTTCTACTTGTTCATGAAGTACTATGAAAATACATTAATAGTCTAAGATTCTTTTAGTAGACACTGATTAGAAATAAGCATTATAAGTTGCCAATGCAGAAGTGTCTACCTTCTTGATGAAAATGAGTAGGCAAATGGCAGTACTCTCCAATCCCAAAAACTAATTCCTGGAATTAATGGGCATAGAACTAGACTAGTGCTGGCTAAGATTTAAAGTTGGGAAAAAGTTTTCTTGAAGGGAGTTTGGAGTTAATTGGCCACTTCCTTTGCACTCAAGAATCAGGATATGGCAAGGAAAATCCTTTTCTGTTTTCTGCAGTTTAGTCCTATTGTAGAAGGGATTCCAAATGGATGATATGAAAACACTAGAATTAAAATTGTAAAATTTTCATTTAGACAATCAAAATTATTGCCAAATGAAGACCTATTTGTGAGGGATCCCAACAAGACATTACAAGGTACTCCTAAATAGAAGAAATGTCCATTTTTCCAACTAAAGTAGCATCTCATATCAAAGGATCTGAATGTGCCTTCAATTGATCTTAAGATTGTTCAAAATTTGAAATAACTTGCCCTACAACAACAATTTGTAACAGTTGCTGATCCCATGAGATTCATTGGGTACTCGTGGAGAATGGAATATGAAAGTAAAATAAAGGTTTAATTGTCTCAAATTAAACCACATACCTTGCAATCAAGTCTGCAGGCAAGGCGTCCATGTCAAAGCACCATTTTCTGTTGTATGCAGATGAACTTAACTCCATGGAGTACTTGTCTGGTGTAAAGCAAGATTCAATAACTCCTCCTCCATTTATCAAGCTCTGGCGAGCCAATGCATTAATTTCCATAGTGTGACACAAATGTGGTTGCAAAAGCTTGAATATGGGGTGCATACAGCTCAGCTGCCTGTTAGCTGCAATAATATAGGGCTCCATGCAAGCATGTGTCTACAGCCTGTTAATTTGTACAGAGAACAAAGGTCTAGCATAAGCCTTTGCATGAGTGAAAATGATAGAAACACCATCTTAGAATTCTATTACTCAACTCTTTGCAAAAAGTATGGACAGATGCACAAAAAAATGGCATCATTATGTAAATGCCAAACTTTTCTTTTGCACCACTGTTATATACACCATTGAAGTCATTGAGGAAACAACAAACATGGAAAACTGTCTATAATTTGTGCAAATAAACTAACCACCTCCAATAATATTTGGGGAATATACTAATTCCAATTCTGTTCCTGTATATCACCTCCAATAATATTTGGGGAATATACTAATTCCAAGTCTGTTCTTGTATATCACCTCCAATAAATCATTGTTTGTTAATTCAAAAACTAATTTCTCTTTAATTCATGTGCTGTCTCTGTGTTAAACTTGGTGTTTTAAGTACATATCGATTGGTCAACTACTGTTGTCTTACTGCTATACTTTCCCTGCATGGATGAGAAAACATCCCTAGGTCCAAATATGTCCTTTGAAATCTGTAGTTGAATGCAGATTTAGAAAATACAAATTACCTTGACGCAAACTACCAATAATACCCCTTCCAGTGAGTTCTCTCTTGGAGGAGAAAGCTACCAAAATTTCTCTCATGCTATTATTAAACGAGGAGGTCCAACTAGCCTCTAAGCTATGCATGCAAGGATTGTACAGTCAACTTAGGCCTTTCAAAGCTTGATAGAATTAGCAACCTCAAATTATGACAAAAGGTAGTTGGTTAGCTTTTCTGTTTGACAGACTCTGCAATGGCAGTTTCCTTGCGGCCTTTTTACTCAACAAAATTGGCCAAGACTTCAACCAATAATAAATGAGGTCGAGTTGGGGTCTTACCAACATGCAAAGGAGGTCGAATACTAGATTTTAAGGCTTTTCAGCTTTGGCAACAACAGCTTTATTTCATGCTTTTCTTGCTTGACAAACTTAGCGAAAGCAATTTGTTTTAAGTTTTTTCAGCTTGGCGAATTAGCAATGTTACCAAGTATGGATGCCTATATGAACTAGGGTTTCGGCTTGGTCAAAATCAACAACTTGAACTAGTCTTGGAAAGTCAAACTAAGCAAAAATGGCACCTAGACACAACAATTCAAATTTAGGTTTTGAAATGCAACTATGGTAAGGTAAATTGGGTCTTTGAAAAGTCAAACTTAAGAATAATGGTAAGCCAACCTAGCAAGGCAAGTTAGGCTTTTGGCATGAAACAAAATTAGGACCTCATGCAAATGGAAACCATCCAACAAGCTGCCATGTGTCACACTAAGAGGACACCAACCAGTGCTTGCACTGCACTTGACTCATCATCCTCTCCCTCACCAGAACCTAGAAACCACTCCACCACTCCACACTTGGAACCATGACATCACAGCTTGTAACTACCAAAAATAGAAACTACTAAATATAGACATGCCCAAAAAGCAATCTAACTTTGAAAAAGTAAAAAAGCAGGAAAAATTGAAAATGAAGGTAACATTATTGAGATTGCTGCCAAATATAGGAAGTCTAAAATTAGACACTGCTCAAAATAGGAACATCTTGCATGCAGACAAAAGCAGCCTCATTAGACTCGTGTTTTTACAAGGAACCCAAAAGGTGCTTAGAAACGACATGCAAACCTTGAAAAACATACTATAAAAATAGCAGTTGGTGTGAAATTGCTTGCATGTCACTTGAAACAGACTCATCGACATCATGAGCTTGTGAGGATCAAGAATAGTAAGAATCTTTGAGATGTGGGCCCTAGATCTCTGGCTCCTGGAAAAAAGCAAATTGCTAAAAGTAGTAGTTTAACGGAATTTGATGAAACTAACTCTAAAATAAGCTCTGACCATTGTGAATGTCTAAATGCACCTATATTGGAACCAACCTGATGGAATCTTGTTGGATCTTAACCCTCCAGTTGTGCAAGCAAATATGGGGGTTAACAGGGGTAAACCCAAACTATAAGACCCAGGTGCATGTACAAATTACCCTCAAGGGAAGATGGAGACCAAAGATGCAAATTGATACAAGAGATGGACACTGTCACATGCCTAACACAATGCTTAAAGCAAAAGCAGAGGGACTGACTGCATCATCAGTGACCTTTGTGATAGGACCAATACGAAATTTGATAATATCTATAAGAGAATGCCCAAGACCAAGAGGGCCAAGCTGGACAATCCTTGAAGGAGGTAGGGTGCCTCCCCTAGAATCTCCCTTAACATCCAAGGCCAACAAACCTCCGGAAGCATAAAGGACATTTGTGATGCACACTTGTACCCTTGTCCCAAGATGCAGGCAAAGAGAACTAGATGGTCCTTGATGTCGAATAGAAACAAATCAATGACACCTAGAATGAAGGTGAGGATACTTGGGTACTCCAGTAGTAGCACACTAAGAGGAACATCGTCTCATTGACCTATATCTACCTGCCTATGTGTGGAAAGGGTGCTTAGTACCCCCAATCTCTGGAATACGCTGAAAGAACGTGGTCAACCTAGTAGCCCTAAAATTGGCCCCAAGGGTTTCTTGCAAAGCTATATGTCTGAAAGTGGCAATGTCTCGGACGAATAGGGCTACATATATTTTATTGTGATAGTGGAAGGTGGATAAGGAACCTCCCAAGTCTAAATACAAACAATGGTATATCTTCCCTGGAACTTATAATAGATGGGGAACTAGAAAATGAAGTGCTCCTCATTCTCAACCTCTTGGAGAGAACAAAGATGATAGACCCACTTGCAAAGAGAAATATGGTGGTTTGTCTCAGAGCGTAGCTGGTGGTAGCAAACCATCAACTTCCACGGGAAATCCTTAGGCTGTGTGATCAATGATGCCAGAGATAGTCAGGTCCAATGATAACACTGGAGAAGTTGGGGTTGTGGACTGCACAACTAAAGATTAGCTTGCAGACGTCTTCATGAAAGCTATGAGCAAGGAGAACCTTCAGAAATTTCGGGAGATGCTTGCTATAAAATATAATAAAATGGTCATTAAGGGGGTGTTCAAGATGTAATGACCTTTCTAGTTGGGTACCCTGCTCTGCTAAAATAGAAGTGGAAAAAACTACTATAGGATAATTTGTATCTTCAAATTTTTCATAAACATTTATGATAATTTGGTCCAATTTTGGAACAAATTGTGCATCATGAAAATATACCTCGGTCCTCCCCCCTCCCTTGCCCTTGGCCATCAGGACCAGCAGGACTTGACACCCTCTCTCTCTCTCTCTCTCTTGCTCAGCACTAGGATCTCCAGCCTCTAGCCTTTCTATTGTATCACTGAACTTATGCTTTTGTATCTTCTGGTTTGAGTGATAGTTATGCTTCTAGATATTTTGTTATGCTCCTTTATTTTCATTTTATTTTCACTTTCAGCATTGTTAAAGGAGTTGCTTGCACACTCCCACACTATATTTGCACTAAGCAAACCTTTTAGTCCCATTGACCTACTCTTCTTGTGGTCATTTGTTTTACATTAATAAAATTATCTTATCTTATCGAATGCAATACAAAATTAAGAGTTTAGTGTGAAAATTCATTATTTTCTTCTCCTATGCATATGTGCCCTATAGAAACAAACAAAACTGTCACAAATTTTCAACAATGCCTATCCGGAATCTGATGCTTGAGATTGGCATGTTCCTTAAAGTTGAGTTGTCTTCCCCAAAATAAGAGTTATCTAATGCATGTAGCAACATAATTATGCTAGCAGCCAATTCATCTTTTTCAAGGAAAAAAGGCTAGGCTCTTACAAGTTTGTAGCCGATGTATCCCACTCCCAGTTTCAGCTACCAAGTGACCCTAAGAGACAAATCATTGAACACAGCGGGCCATGATTGAGAACTTTTTAGTGGACAATTGGGGATAAAAAGGGGACAACCTAATGATGAAATCTGAATGAATTCAATTAACATCTTAGACCAATTGGTCTATAAAACCTGTTACAGATACATCACAATGTATTTGACAGGCCCTGCCCTATTTTCAAGGATCTATCTAATGAGATACCCAAAGTTCTCTAGTTCTAAGTCTAATGATGTTTGTATCTTAATTGACTCCAATGTTTGAAAGTAGTTGAATCCCTCTCTCTTGTGTGGTTATATGGTAATCCTTTAATAACACATGCTGTTAATTTCAGTTTCCGTTGTTCCACAGAATTGACATATTTATTTCCTAGCACTTTGTTTACATAACCATAGAAACAAGGGCACCAATATTTATTTGCTTGTAAAACTTCAAAGAAGATTCTAAATCTTCTCATTGTGTGGTGAAACATTTCCAGAACATTGGTTAATTTGCATACTCATATCAGACATTGTACGCTACCTTGTATCATTCCAATATGAGGTTGTTTCAAAATTTGGCAGGACTAGTGTTGCATTGAGTAGACGAGCAACATCTACACCATCGCATAGCTGCAAAGACAACAAGATTGGCATAGAAAACAATATCAACAAACTCTTTTCTGAATTTGGAAAACAGAAAAGTCCAAGCTAGATTGTTAATAATAGATATGCAAGAAAAATGAAAAAGACTTGTTTGAGTTGGGTAAACAAATTTAACATGACTGCAGTATATCTTAGCCTCCAGATGAAGTAAACTCGTTGATGTATGCTGAAATAGTTGTGATCCTGGAGCTCAATCTATCTTAAGTACATTTTTGTTGTCCTTTATATAGTCATGAGCCAATTAGAACTTTGTACTTTTATTGTTACTATAAGAAGCATTTTTTCAGAAAAAAAATCAACATCAACTCAGAATTAATCTGTTATTTCAGATACTTACATCTTGTGGCATCTGATTAAGACCTCCATGGCAATCAATTTTAATATATCCATTGCTTTCCACTGGAGGACCTGCATCATTTCAGATATAGCGAATGAATACAGACCTAACTTACGACCTTTCCTTAGGTCCAGTAAGACTTTTCAGTCAGGACCTTGCCTGCTTGGGCAGAGCTCAGGACAGGACCTTACCTGAGTTCAGGACCCAGGACCTTACTTGTCTAAGCAAAGCACAGAACTAGGACGTTACAGGAGTTCAAGTAAGACCTTTGAAATGTGATCTTAAATAGTAATAGATGATTCAGAAGTAGATCTACCTGCAAACAAATGAAAACTTTATCTACACAAAGAATTAGGAAAATAATAAATTACCTGTTATGGGTTTTGCAGTCCACCATTCGCAAGGCTTCCAGTGCACAAGGCTCTGCACATTCCAAATACTCTTTTGTGGACTCATTTTTCTGGGCATTATAGTCCCGTCTCTGCATTAAAAGAAGAAGATTTATCTGTATATGCCATACATGTCAACAACTAATAAAATAGAGTAAACCCTCTTCTGTAGAAACTTTCTTATCGAATTAGGTTGTCCACAAATACAAAGGCATGGTAATTTTCATTACTACCCCAACCATCCATGAATACCCAAGAAGATATTTACCCTATCAAGCAACTTACCTGAGATAGGTTATGCCCCTAGCTCCCAGCCGGCCCTGGGAACACAAAAATTAGCCAAGAAATGTAGGATATTTCAACGTTATAGTTCAGTAGCCTCATAGCCCGAAATACATAACAGCCGATCATAGAAAGGAGCTTTCATTCCATACTATAATTACTACCCCAACCCGGGTTCAAATTATAAGGGTTGATCATTCTTCAAAGCATCTGGACAGCAGTAAGGCTACAAACCAGCGACTTTAACCTGAGACAAGCAACAGACAAGATAACATTCCTACAATGGTTGCAGCTATCGTCTGCCATGCATTGTCTCCTTTATTAAGCCAATCTGGTACTGCCATCCCATTCTGGTAGGCCACTGGTAGCCCATCCATGGATGCTACAAACCAAAAAACCCAAATCCAATCACCAAATTCAAAGCTCTGCACATAATCCATGAACATACATGAAGTTAGCTGTCACAGAAACACGATGCATTACAAGATTTCACGCTCTGCAAGCCCTTTCCTCTTCACACCATACCACAGGGGCAACCAATATCGACCCCGCAGCAGAGTGTTTAATGCTCTTGCTGCGGGGGTCTAACGGTATGTCAGCGCCGTAGGAATGGACACTCTGCCGGGGAAATGGGGCCGGGAAATGGAACGGTCGACGGGGGATGCATTTCCATGCATCATGGCATCATGGCATAGCCATTTCAGATCGGAACGAACACACCATCATCCGTCCATGTCAACCGTATAATCCATGAACATACATGAAGTTAGCTGTCACAGAAACACGATGCATTACAAGATTTCACGCTCTGCGAGCCCTTTCCTCTTCACACCATACCACAGGGGCAACCAATATCGACCCCGCAGCAGAGTGTTTAATGCTCTTGCTGCGGGGGTCTAACGGTATGTCAGCGCCGTAGGAATGGACACTCTGCCGGGGAAATGGGGCCGGGAAATGGAACGGTCGACGGGGGATGCATTGCCATGCATCATGGCATAGCCATTTCAGATCGGAACGAACACACCATCATCCGTCCATGTCAACCGTCATTGCTGCGCGGGTCTCAATAAGATCGGCCGTAGCAGATCGGGGCTCAAGGAGATCGGCAGGAGATCGGCGGGAGATCGGCCGTAGATCGGCCCACATGGGCTGGCTGTATGGTCCAAGGGAGGCCGCAGCTTGAACACGGAATTGCAGCACTGCAGAGAGCAATCTGAACCGGGAAGCGAGCATCCACCAGCCGAAGAAGCGAGCATCCACCAGCATCCACCGAAGAAGCGAGCATCCACCAGCATCCACCAGCCGAACACGCAAAACCACCGGGTATGTTACTCTCTGTTCCAGTTTTGACAATGCCAGGATTTTCTTATAGTATGGATCACGAATACTACTTCTGTAAACATACAGACATGCACCCACATGTAATCTGAGAGAGAACCCAACATGCTTTGCTGAGTGAGACCATGAATATCTGCGTATAAATACCAGCGGTCACTAAGAGTTGTAGCTTAAATGGTCTCATTAAATTCTTGATAACAGAGTTTCCTCTCCTTCTTTCACGAATTCTTTTCTCCGTAAACAATCGGCCTTCCCTAAGTGAATGGATGTCGTCTTTCGTATAAAGGAGACTTTTAATCCATAAATCCTCGAAATAAGTTATCCGTGATTCGTCCCAGTAAAACCGAACTCTAGGAAAACAGATAACCGCTATGAACCATCTGGCTAAGATGACGATCCATCCTACTAGGACGAACCCAAAGAGACTGGCAAGCGTTGCTTTGCTGACATAATTGCTCAGCTTCCCATAATTATTCAGAATGTGAACAGAGCTAAATTTAACGGCAAAGATCACAATGCAAACTGTGACGATGAAGCCCACGAATGCACTGAAAATGGACCTGACCATCATAAAGTCAGGATGGCAGCAACGAGCTACAATCCAACATCTGAGGACGTGATCCTCAATGTTCTTACACTCCCGCTTTTCATGGGAATTGGAATTGGAACAACACAACAGGGCTACATTCTTCCTGGGAAACATTATTCTAAATAGGCCTATTGAGGCAAAGCCCGAGCAGAAGAAGAGCGCAACCAATAATGCAATGGCTAGGAATAGAGTAGTGCAGTACACTGTGAACCGTAAGACTGATTCCTTCGGATTAATATATTTCCAAACATAATAAAGCTTAAAACTGTGTTGTAGACAAATTTCCAATATTTCCAAACATAATAAAGCTTAATATATTTCCAATATTTGACGACGGCACGGACAAATTTACATGAAGTGGGTAGAGGGACATTTTATCCGTAAAATACAGTTTAGGTTTAAAGCTGCCAGTTAAAAACAAAAGCAATCCATCTAAAACATTAAATAAAAAAATGTGAATGCATTGTTAATGCTCTCGAACTTTTTAAAAATGTATTTTTTTTTAAATTCCTACATGCACCACATGTACTCTATGATGATGAGATTTCTTTTTACATAGAGAATGTTAAAAAACACAAGTCAAAAAAACATAAAGGTTATACTTTTTGGAGTTTGTGACTTTGAATTTTAAAACAACTTGCATTATATATTAATAGTAAGTTATATTTTTCTGTGAAAAAAAAAATATTTTTTCGCTTGTTAAAGTTTGGTGAAATTTCATTTATTTGTAGACGTGGCGATTTCGATTTCACTAACAGTTGAAGCAAAGAAAGCACAACTGAAAACATAACTTCCTCAAAACATAACTTCAAGATCAAAAAATTATCTTTTCAAGATCTTCCCGTTAACAAGTAAGCCCTCAACACGCCCTCATTTTATCAGTTAGCAGTCACAATTGGCGAATACCAACAGTCTGATCTGCATTCTTGAGAGATCTGAGGAAAAATACGACTTCTGCCAGTTAAAAGAAATTTAATGTTTTACTTAATTTAAGTTTTTGTTAACCACCAATATAGTCGTGAAGCAATACCTTTGTCTTCGGCGTTTTGATATTACTGAGGCTAGCTTATTATGTCGAAACTGGGGTTTCACCCAATGTAAACTATTATATTCCAGATTTTTTTAATTACTTTTAATTAACATGATTCTAATCCACACCAGTGTATCAATTTGACTCTGACTTACAGTAACCTTGTCTGCGTTATTTTAATTCATGAGTTTGTAACAAGTTTTATTATTAAACTGGAAGTTTTCGTTTATAAAAAAAAATCTTCTTCCAGGGGTTTGTAGGCTGACTGTTTTGGGTAACTAAAACTTCCCTATTGTAAGTGTGATTTTTTATTAAACTTTAAAGTAGGGTAATGTTGCATGAGCATTTGCTTGGAAGATGGAGAATGTTTGCTTTGTTTTCAAATTTTATTCCATTATTTCTTGAAAGTTAAAAATTACGCATTACCATTAAGACTGCGCATACTTGTAAAAAAAACGTTCCACTCCTTGAGTAAATAGGGTCTATCGTGAAGTATTAACTTGGGAAACTGACAGGGTTTGAAACCTGGCAATGGTGGTGTTAAGAAATTATTTAAAGGTTAAAACTCAGAGTTTATCCTACTTAACATTTAGGGTTTATTAATGCATAGAATAACATCCCAAAGCTAACTCTCTAGATTGAAAAAACTTTCAAGTAATACTTAAACATGTGGTATTATTGACAATATACATCCAATAATAAAAATATTAATATACATAATTTAAAAGAAAAATATTAATTCTTTAACAAAATCTTAAGATAGTAATATTTCATTGTGACTAGATACCCTATAATATTATATAGATACCAACAACAACCGTCACAAAACATGAAGGGGTTATCAAGCTTTGATAATCCAATCTAATACGTCTCCACCTTTGACAAAATCACTTTGTTTTTTAGAAAATATTGTCACTTGGATTTTTTTAATGTGGTTACTTTGGAGATAATTTAAATATTTGTCATTTGATTACATGAGTGATTATTGTTCTCTCTTTGTACTAGTGAGAGTGTAGATGGATCTCCCTCCACTATCCTAATGTTATTCTTTGAAAAGTTGCTTTATCTTTTAGGGAAACTAGTTTATTTCTAAGGAATCCCTATATGCCATACACTTTCTGGTCCCTAATATAGATCTACTCCTAGATTTACCAATCCATGGACTACTTCATTCTCCAATCATGGATATGCCAGGTCTATAGGCCAACAATCTACACTTTGGTCCATATTATGTCTCATTCACCCAATCACTAGAGACACAAGAATATGTTTAAAAGAGAAAAAGTTAGCATGTAACCTTAATTGAAATCTTTTTCTTCTTAACCGAATGTTGTTCCTTATAAGTGAAAAAGTGCATTACATTTTGTTAGAGTTAAACATTAATTTAAGAACACGTTCTTTGTAAGTGAAAAAGTGCATTACATTCTGTTATAGTTAAACATTAAATTAAGAACATGATAGTCAAAATCAACAATTTATTGGGAAAATGAATTTTAAACGTTATATTTCCAGTTTTGAAAACAAAATTAAAAGTTTACATTATTTAAACATTAAATTAAGAACATGATTGTCAAAATCAACAATTTATTGGGAAAATGAACTTTAAATGTTATATTTCCAATTTTGAAAACAAAATTAAAAGTTTACATTATTTATCAGTAAATAAAATAAATAATTTATTTTATTGTTATGTAAAATATTAATTTATTTTTATTGTTTACATGGAAAATTGTTATGTAATTATTAAGAATTTGTTGAATAGAATTAAATAAGTGTAAGTGGATTTTTTTTCAAGGTCTTTGTTCACAATTTAGAAGTTCAAAATTGAATGATTACTTCTTTGTGATTTGCACATAGCCCTAACCTCTCACTAAAAATTCGGCATTCTATAATCATGATTTGAATTCGTCATTAAAAACTTGGCATTCTATAATCATGATTAAAATTTATTAATAATTATAGGATCAAGACTACTAAGTAAGGACATATGATTTGCTTCTTAGAATGGACCTCACTAATTATGATTATATTCCTAAAAAGTTTGGCCACTGTATACAAAAATTATATGTATGAATATTCACATGGTCGAGCCTCTTTATTGCGATAAAAACCATTACTCCTCTTTAGGGTAGTAGAAACCATTACTTATCCACGAAGGACACATGATTACATTAGGGAATTCATTATGATAGATTATGGTTATATTTATGAAGAATCATTGGTATTTAGTATAAAGATGAGTTTGAGAAGAGTATTTCTTATTTAGAGGATATGCATAGGGTGTTCTTTCCCTCGTAAAGAGCCTTGTATGTTAATTTGATATATGGTTAGGTTTTTAAATTAGATTATTACTATAATAATATTATTGATGGACCAATTTGATGGTTAGCTATTGTTTAGTGGCCAACAATTTGATGGACCAATTACTAATTCTGATTTTTACCTTTGCAAAAAGTGATTTTTCTAGATGAAATTGACACACAAAAAGAAATCGATCATTTGCGATAATTTATTAAAAAATTAGGAAAAAATGTATACTTTGATATAACATATGTGAAAAATTATATATCTGCAGTTTTGATTGAGAAAAAAAATATGTTTTACAGTTTTCCAACAATTTATTATGGAGCATCAACAAGAAGAATTGGATTTCAAAATAGTTAAAAGACCAGGTTTACACCCACTTCATTATTGCATGATTGGTGTATGCAAGAGTAAGTATGGAGTCACTACAGTTGATGCATTAAATAAACATAGACAACGAGTACATCAACTTGGTCCAATTCCACCTCGTCAGAAGGGTCGTCCACGTGCTCAAGATTCTCATTGGCCAAAAAAAGATCCCAAGGAAATTCAAAAGAACAATGAACTAAGGAGCCTTCGTGTTGAATGTCGCATGGAAATGGCTCTCAAAAACTTTAAAAAACGTCTATTAGAACAAGAGATATCTAAAGAGATATGCTCATATTAAAGCTTCATATTTTACTTTCATTTTATCTTGTTTTATAAATATTAGTTATGTTGACTTCATATATATATATATATATATAAGCTTCGTTTTTCATTTCTCTTTATCTAGTTCTATAAATATTAATTATGTGTATGTGTTTTCTAAATAGAATGTGAATCATGAACATGAGCTGAGTAATGAAGCCTTGGAGAGAATTTCGCATCGCTTGGATGCATATAAATCAAATGAGATGAAAAGGCGTGAAGACACTTTAAGAAGGATTGAAATTAAAAAAGTGTTCAATGAGTTAACTAGTTCTAATGAAGGGTCATCTTCAACCATGGACAGCATTAGTGGTGCATACACTCATTCTATCAATGAAGTAAGTGAAATAGTATCTTTATAAGACATTTTAATATCAAATTTGTTGTTTTCATATTTTGTAGTGTTGACATGAATTTTATAGTTGTAGTGCTAACATGGGTGCATATTATATAGATTTCTATAGAATCGGAGAAGCAACATTTCCAAGAGCTACAAGAAACAATGGAAATGTTCAATGGATTGAATGTAGAAGAGGAATGTTCATCTTCTACTATGGAGGGGACTACTAATGCATCCAACAATCATATGATTGAAGTACGTATTTTACCAGATGTTTTTATCTATTTCTTTTATAATATTGATCATGTTAAACTCATTTGCACATGCATGCAATTATACAGGATTCTATAGAGCAAGTCAAGCAATGCTCAATAACACCTAATGTCATAGATCACAATAGTAAGAAGACCATGGCCTATGAGATGAATCAATATAGCTCTGTAAGTATATTACTTGTACTTTTTATGCTTTTATTTATTGTGGAAAAAAGTGTACTTATTCTTGTATCTTTTTTATTTTATTAAAATTTACTAAAGATTTATATATTGTGTGTGTAATTATATATAGGGTTTTATAGAAGAGTTTTTCCAAAGTGATCCGCTATTGGATGGCAAACACTACACACCTAGTATCCACAACACTCCTGATTCGATTGTGAGTAAATATTTTTGATACATTTTAAAATTTTATATTCACATTTTGAAATGTTAATATAAGTGAATTCCTTGATGAGTGGACTTTATTGTGTATTTACTAACATTTTTTTTCTTGTATAGGTAAATGGAAAAACTAGAGCTCAACAAGAAAGAGTTATAAAACACACAAAACTTACACCTAAGAACTTGGGTCAAGTTGGATTTAGGAATAGAGTTGCTTGGTTGAGTCAAATGCAATCCAACCATATTGCTAGAAGAAAGCCTATCAGAATAGCATCTATTCATGGAAACAGTCAATGTAAAAAATAACATAGATATGTTCACTAAAGCTTTCATCGGATCTTTAAATTGTATTGTTTCTATAACTAATTTAAATTTCAAAACTATGTGTTTATAACTAATTAATATTTTTTTACTAATTCATTTATGGATTTGTGTAAATATAGCAATTGCTTTATGAATTTGTGTAAATATCTAAACTCATTTTGTTTGCATTAATTTAGATGTGATTATTTGAACATTTTATTTTTATTTATAATTAATTGTTATGAATAAAATAGTAAATCCCATTATATATTATGTTTAAATTTATATAATTTTTTTAGTTTTAATTATTTGTTAAAATGTTATATGTTTTCCTTCCATTTACATTATTCTTTATATTCAATTAAAAAATTTATCATTATAATTCACTATTTATTTGAGTTTGTACTTTTTATAATATTGTACAAATTTAACCTTTCTTAAATAATTAATATGAAATTGGACCAACACTAAAATATAGATGTTGAATTCTTATTATTTTCTGCGATTAAAATTAAATACAGTTACCTTATCCTTGTTTTTTTACTTCGAAGGTCTTTTATATTTGAAATGTAACTTTCACACTACCTTACCAAATTTATAAAATATTTTGTATCTTTTACATGTATATTTTTTTTCTTTTTTCCTGTTTTTGAGTTTCTAAAGTCTTTTGTATTTGAAATGTTTCACACTACCTTATCAAACTTATAAAGTATTTTGTATCTTTTAAGTGCATATTTTTTTCTAAATCTTTTTAATGATATGATGATTTAATTATTCAATGATCTTTTTAATGATATGATCATTTAATTATTCAATTTAATTATTCAATGATATGATTTATTTAATTATTTTAATAAAATAATAATAATAATTAATTATTTATAAATAAATAATAATAAAAATATTTTTATAGATAGAAAAGAATAATTATATATAATAATTTATCAAAATGGTAATTGAAATCCAAAATAAAGTCATTAGAGATTAATATAAATAAAGGATATATTTCAAGCTACATGATATTTAAAACTTGTAGTAAAAATAATTAAAACACATTTATTATAAAAAAGGTTAGTATCATATAAGTAATAAAAATAATTAAAATGTATTTATTATAATAATAAAAGTTTAGTGTCATATCAAAGTGAGTGAGGATATATAAGTGAATTTATTAGAGTTTAATATTGATAAAAGAAAAAATATTTAAAAAATTATGGTATTCTATTTTTTATGATCATTTAATTAATATTTTGTTAATTTTACTTTCATAAAAAATTATAAATTATGATATTTTTAAATAATAAATTTGATAATTGTTTTCAATATTCTAAAATCAAAAAAATATTTTCAATATAAATATAAATGAAAAGTATAAACAATATATAATATAGAAAGGAAAACTACTATTAAAATTTTAGTATAAATGTTATACACTGTAAAGCTAAATAATAAAAATAACTAAATGGTATCCTTACATGCTATATGTAACTTGGATGGATAATTGACATTAGATAAATTTCATGGATAGTTCACATTAAAGCGTTAAAGTATGTATAATCAATACTTTTACCCTCATGACACTAATAAGATAAACATAATTTCAACATGTCAAGCTTCATCTACACACCTAAATCACGCAAGATAATAACCTAATCCATGTAATTGACCTAAGAAACTAACCTAAACCACCTAAACCTCACACCTAACCACCTATACATTATACACCTAACCACCTAACCTAATGTATTTATGTACACACCTAAGGCATGCACCTAACATGTACATCTTATACTCTCTCTCATAGAAGAGACAAAGGAATTCCTAAATAGTGTGTGGGTGATAGTTATTTTCATTGTTTAAATATTGGGTTTTTTTTAAATAATTGTATGTACACTATTTCTATCATATGAAGGTTTATTTATATTTTGTTGCGAGAGCATTATGCTTAGAATATGAGGTTTGAGGAAATTGAAACAAAGAATTATCTTCCTCATTTCCCATACCTACAACATAAATGTAAAATGGTAGTCTATCTAAATCATTTACATTGTACACAATTATTGATATAAACATATAAATCCAAGAAAGTATTAAGAAAGTATTCAATTCACCTTTAGAGAGGTGATACTTTTCAATAAAAGGACGTTTCAATTAGTGCAACAAGAAGCAAGATTTGAATATGAATACAAAATTTGATTTGAATGGATAACAAAGAATAAATCGCCTTAATTTATAACTTGTACTTTTTATGCTTATATTTATTGTGGAAAAAAGTGTACTTATTCTTGTATCTTTTTTATTTTATTAAAATTTACTAAAGTTGTATCTAGACTGGTGTATATTCTGGTATATCGGCGTACTAGTATATACACCAATGTATATTCCGGTAGATTTGATTGTTTCATATTCATCATCATCATCATCGTCATCACCATCTTCATCATCATCATCGACATCATTGTCGTCGTCATCACCACCACCACCATCATCATCATCGTCGTCGTCGTCATCACCATTTTCATCATCATAATCGTTGACATCGTCCTCATCATCATCATCATCATCTTCATCACCATCAGAATCTACACTGGTGTATATTTCAATATATACACTGGTGTATATTCTGGTATATACACCAGTCTATATATCGAAATATACACAGGTGTATATACCGATATATAAATTGGTGTATATTTCGGTATATAGACTGGTGTATATACCAGTATATACACCAGTGTATATACCGAAATATACACCAGTGTATATACCGGTATATACACCTATGTATATACCGATATATACACCTGTGTATATATCGGTATATACATTGGTGTGTATATACCGGTATCTAGACTGGTGTATATACCGATATATAGACTGGTGTATATACCGGTATATACACCAGTCTATATACCGGAATATAGACTGGTGTATATACCGGTATATACACTGGTGTATATTTCGGTATATAGACTGATGTATATACCGGTATATACACCAGTCTATATACCGGTATATACACCAGTGGTATATAGACTAGTGTATATACCGGAATATAGACTGGTATATATACCGGAATATAACCCAGTCCTCATCATCAATGCCATCACCCTACTGGAATATACTCATCATCATCATCTTCATCATCATCTTCATCATCGTCATCACCATCTTCATCATCATCATCGACATCGTTGTCGTCGTCATCACCACCACCACCATCATCATCATCATCGTTGTTGTCATCACCATCTTCATCATCATAATCATTGACATCGTCCTCATCATCATCATCATCATCATCTTCATCACCATCAGAATATACACTGGTGTATATACCGGTATATACACTGGTGTATATTCTGGTATATACACCAGTCTATATTTCAGAATATACACTGGTGTATATATCGGTATATACATTGGTGTATATACCGGTATATAGACTGGTGTATATACCGGAATATACACCAGTGTATTATTCCGTTAGGGTGATGGCGTTGATGACGAGCATCAGGACGAAGATGTTGATGATGATGTACAAGGTATATATACACTAGCATATATTTTGATATATAGACTGGTGTATATTATAGTATCTAGACTGGTGTATATTCTGGTATATACACCAGTGTATATTCCGGTAGATTTGATTGTTTCATATTCATCATCATCATCATCATCATCACCATCTTCATCATCATCATCGACATCATTGTCTTCGTCATCACCACCACCACCACCATCATCGTCGTCGTCGTCGTCATCACCATTTTCATCATCGTAATCATTGACATCGTCCTCCTCATCATCATCATCATCTTCATCACCATCAGAATATACACTGGTGTATATACTGGTATATACACTGGTGTATATTCTGTTATATACACCAGTCTATATTTCAGAATATACACTGGTGTATATATCGGTATATACATTGGTGTATATTTCGGTGTATATACCTGTGTATATATCGGTATATACATTGGTGTGTATATACTGGTATATAGACTGGTGTTTATACCGATATATAGACTGGTGTATATACGGGTATATACACCAATGTATATTCCGGTATATAGACTGGTGTATATACCGGTATATACACTAGTCTATATACCGGTATATACACCAGTGGTATATAAACTGGTGTATATACCGAAATATAGACTGGTGTATATACCGATATGCCTATATACGGGAATATACACCAGTCTATATATTAGTATATACAATAATCTATATACCGGAATATAACCGAGTCCTCATCATCAATGCCATCACCCTACTGGAATATACTCATCATCATCATCTTCATCATCATCTTCATCATCATCATCACCATCTTCATCATCATCATCGACATCGTTGTCATCGTCATCACCACCACCACCACCATCATCATCATCGTTGTTGTCATCACCATCTTCATCATCGTAATCATTGACATCGTCCTCATCATCATCATCATCATCATCTTCATCACCATCAGAATATACACTGGTGTATATACTGGTATATACACTGGTGTATATACCGGTATATACACTGGTGTATATTCTGGTATATACACCAGTCTATATTTCAGAATATACACTAGTGTATATACCGATATATACATTGGTGTATATACCGGTATATAGATTGGTGTATATGCCGGAATATACACCAGTGTATTATTCCGTTAGGGTGATGGCGTTGATGACGAGCATCAGGACGAAGATTCTGATGATGATGTACAAGGTATATATACACTAGCGTATATTTTGATATATAGACTGGTGTATATTATAGTATCTAGACTGGTGTATATTCTGGTATATAGGCATATCGGTATATACACCAGTGTATATTCCGGTAGATTTGATTGTTTCATATTCATCATCATCGTCATCATCATCACCATCTTCATCATCATCATCGACATCATTGTCGTCATCATCACCACCACCATCATCATCATCGTCGTTTTCATCACCATCTTCATCATCGTAATCATTGACATCGTCCTCATCATCATCATCATCATCATCATCTTCATCACCATCAGAATATACACTGGTGTATATACTGGTATATACACTGGTGTATATTCCGGTATATACACCAGTCTATATTTCAGAATATACACTGGTGTATATACCGATATATACACTGGTGTATATACCGGTATATACACTGGTGTATATTCCGGTATATACACCAGTGTATTATTCCGTTAGGGTGATGGGATTGATGACGAGCATCAGGACGAAGATGTTGATGATGATGTACAAGGTATATATACACTAGCGTATATTTTGATATATAGACTGGTGTATATTATAGTATCTAGACTGGTGTATATTCTGGTATATAGGCATATCGGTATATACACCAGTGTATATTCCGGTAGATTTGATTGTTTCATATTCATCATCATCATCATCGTCATCACCATCTTCATCATCATCATCGACATCATTGTCGTCGTCATCACCACCACCACCACCATCATCATCATCGTCGTTGTCATCACCATCTTCATCATCGTAATCATTGGCATCGTCCTCCTCCTCATCATCATCATCATCATCTTCATCACCATCAGAATATACACTAGTGTATATACCGGTATATACACTGGTGTATATTCCGGTATATACACCAGTCTATATTTTAGAATATACACTGGTGTATATACCGGTATATACACTGGTGTATATACCGATATATACACTGGTGTATATTCCGGTATATACACCAGTGTATTATTCCGTTAGGGTGATGGCGTTGATGACGAGCATCAGGACGAAGATGTTGATGATGATGTACAAGGTATATATACACTAGCGTATATTTTGATATATAGACTGGTGTATATTATAGTATCTAGACTGGTGTATATTCTGGTATATAGGCATACCGGTATATACACCAGTGTATATTCTGGTAGATTTGATTGTTTCATATTCATCATCATCATCATCGTCATCACCATCTTCATCATCATCATCGACATCATTGTCGTCGTCATCACCACCACCACCATCATCGTCGTCATCATCGTCATCACCATTTTCGTCATCATAATCGTTGACATCGTCCTCCTCATCATCATCATCATCTTCATCACCATCAGAATATACACTGGTGTATATTTCAGTATATACACTGGTGTATATTCAGGTATATACACCAGTGTATATATCGAAATATACACAGGTGTATATACCGATATATAAATTGGTGTATATTTCAGTATATAGACTGGTGTATATACCAGTATATACACCAGTGTATATACTGGTATATACACCAGTGTATATACTGGTATATAGACTGGTGTATATACCGGTATATACACCAGTGTATATACTGGTATATACACCAGTGTCAAAATGAACCATAAAGCACTTGCTACTCTCAGTGCAAAAACATGATCCATATTAATCTATAAAATATGAACATTCTATGACAACAAGGCTTATAGAGTTTATATTGCATAAACATTTTACCTACCGCTCTATCCAATTACTTTTAGAAGGACACTAGATTTGCAAAACATGAACCGTGTTGATCCACACGCTATCAGAAATTTGGAATTGCGAGGATCAGAGTGAGCGTTACCTTGTTAATTATAGATATACCTTTGAATTTTTTTTCACGTCCTCCAGACTTAAAATTTTTAATATAGTTTTAATGTTTATAAATTGATTATTATAATATTTTAAGAAATAATAACATATTCATCAATTTAATTTTTATGAAATGATCATTTATAAAAGTTTATAATGTCCAAATTTTAGAATTCAATTCAATACATGTATATAAATGATTTTTAAATTGAAAAATTAAAAAAGAGAATTGCACACCCCTCTAATTTGATAATCTTTTATTACTATATATCTCCACTTTTTACTAGTTTATAGCTACAGTCCTTATACAGAAGGATAATGACAATTGTGAACATAATTATTTAATTAGATTAATAGGAGTTGATTTGATAATATTTTGAAGTAGTTTATTAAAATAAACGAGACATTTAATGCAGCCCTTACATATTCTTAAAGTTATAGAAAACAAATATTTGAAAAACATATAATTTATCAAACATTTCATACAAAAACTTTGGAACAAAGATATTCGGAAAATATATGTTTTATCGCCATCGCATATTTTACTAGAAACAATGATAGTTGTAATAAAGGTGATATTAAAAGTTACAATCCAATTTTGAAATTTGTGCATCTTTATCAGGAATTTAAAATTACACATCCTTAATCAAAACAAATGCCATGCTTATTTCAAATATAACATCATTTACTCAAATTTAACATCTCCACTCCAAATTGTATCAAAATTGATCTACATCAACAATTTTAGAAATAATTATATGCTACCTCTATGACATATGCAAGGCCAACTTACATCAACGCCATGGATTTCACAAATATGTTCAAGTTGGAAGAGTGATGCCCTCATCCCAGAAAAAAATTTAAGTGTATATTCAAAAAGATGACATTCGGATCCAATCACGCGAGAGATCGTATGATGTATATGGACAATAAATTCTTCATGTTTTTCAATCTCAGAGGATGCCCATCTAAATTTGGAAAAAGCATTTGTAGTAACTCTGCATCACAAAAAAAATAATATTAATAAATCACTTATTAAATATATTTATTAAAATCAAGCAATATGATTAAAGGATTTATTAAACAAAATAATAAAAAGTAATACACATACCTATTACAAGAAACATTATTGATAGTACTATTTCTTATCATGCTCTCTCCAAATTCAAATCTGCAACCGGATGTATGACACATGGAACACCAATTCACATCAACGCTTACATCACGATCCCTTTGTCTTTGTAACCATTCTCTCCTTAACTTTCTACCGGCCTCTCTTTGACAAACATGCTCAAATTGGCGAAGTATTTGCTTAATCTTTGATAAAAAATTAAGTATATCATCAAATAGCCGGCATGGAAAACCATTTCCCTTGCTAATCTTGTTTCGAAAGTAGGAAATAAAATGTTCTTGTTGGCTTATTTCATGGATAGCAAACAGAAATTTTGAAACATACGCATTGTCCATAACTGTAAAGAAAAACAAATATTTTAGATTTTAGTATATATAAGAAAATTTATCATTACTACAAATGAAAATGGGTATTACAAGTAATATCAAGATTAAATTGTTATACCATAACCTATAAAACAATAATCATAGATTTGCAACGCCTACAACTATCACAAATACAAAAAATACGCATACCCACATATAATTAGAGAGGTTGACATCCATCATTTGTAACAATTGTTAAAAGAATTACAAAATACATCATCAACCACTTTATGAGTTGATAATGTCGAAGATGTGAAGTTAACACATAAAATGAAATTTATTTCATAACATAAATACATATATGATGATGAAAACTCATGTTGGAATCAATATTAGTTGAAATTTTTGGTAGATAAATATTGGAATAATTAGCAAATGAATAGTTTGTACTGAAGAAAGAAAAAACACATCAAATTTAGAATCTTGAAATACTTAATCAGTAGCTAATAAAAAAAATTATTATCACAATATGAAAAGAACTACACTACTACACTATGTGATATATTTAGTAACCATACTTTCAAGAAGAAGTTAATTGATTTTCGAGGACAAAGTGTCTTGACACTTAGAGAAAACTGATTGAAATATTGTGTTGAAACTATCAAATATTTTAAATCTATTAATCTTTTGTCAAATATTTTCACCTTTGAACAAACAATGTCATGTGTTCAAGTCCGGAATTAATGGCAATGTTGGACCTGTCTTTGATGTGGTTGGCACCAAAAAATTAGTTGCAATGGCTAAGTTTGACAACGATCTATGGTGTAGTAGATTGCATGTATCATTCACTTCTACAGCTACTGTTGTTGTATCAACCAAAAACGAGCTACCCGTAGCAATATTATCGTGCAATAATCGAGGTCGACAAGTTTGAATAACTTGAGATGTGCCTCCCTCAACTGTAACAATAATCACCAAAATAATAAGACAATGACAGTAGGCCCAGTGAAACAATCAAATATGCCGTAGTTAATGGAAATCAACAAATATTATCAAACTGATATACCTCTATTGCGTAGAGCCCAATGTTGCATTGAATCTGACCTATGTTCCACATCTCCTTGTTGTCTACAAGTCTCGTTACTATGTTGTGGTGGGTTGAATGTATCATTCCCTTCTATTTCTGCTATTGAATGATTAGGAAACAATGAGGTATCATCGATAGCACTATCATGAAATAATCGAAGTCGACAACTTGGAATAGATTGAGAAGTGGATCCCTCAACTGTAACAATAATCACCAAAATAATTAGATTATGGCATTGGGTTGAATAATATACCTTATTTCAAATTAAACAAAATTCAGTATCATATTGAAATACCTCTATTGTATGGAATACAACGTTGCACTATATCTGATCTGTGATCGACATTTCTTTGTTTTTGAGAAGAAATCTTCATTTGTTCATCCATGCTTTTCTTTTTTGTGCGAGCTCGTCCGACCCTTTGAAATTCTGTTGCATCTTTTCTTGAATGCAATGCTTGACCACGTTGTCTTTTTTTATTGAGCGGGCTCAAAAAACTATGGTGTCTTTGTTTAGTGATCTTAGATGGAGTTATACAACAATTAAACATTTTATTACACTCCTGACCCACATTGTATACCAAGGTGTTAAGTGCACGTGCATGCTCCAAACTAGTAGGTTTAATATCTAGTAAACGCCTTAGTGTTTGATGAGTTGATGACATAAGAAATTCCATCTCATCGGCCTCAGACATGGCATTGTCTAGTCTTATAGTTGTTGAATCAACATGGTCAGAGGAATTACCGATAGGAGAATCAAATCCTGGGGGAAGCTCTTCTTGGAATTCTGGGTTGGGAGCAACTGTTTCATTTAAATCAACTAGAAATCTAGGCCTCTCAAAAATACTAGAAACATTTGGTGATGCATGCTCACCAAGGGCATTTTTTCCTACCAACATGCCAACCTTTAAGGCATGTTTACAAACATTGCCATTCAATGCCCAAGCACAGTTACAGAAGAAAAAATCTGGCCCTGCATATATGACCTTATACCAAGTATCACGAGTATTCTTATTTTGGCTACGAACCCGATATTCATTGGTATTTATTTGATCACATGCACATTCTTCATCTGGGATTGCATCTGCTTTGCACTGGGATCTAGCTAGTTGTTCATTGGATTTTTTAGGTCGTATAATACCAGCTTCCTTTAAACGTTGCATGTGAATGTAATAAGGTTCAACATTTTCCAACAACACATGAATACCCCAGTCAACCCGCCTGTGGCATGCATTGCTTTTCTCATCAAGGTACCTTTTCTTTAAGTACCTGTGGTATGACTCGATTGCATTGTTGCTATCTTGATTTGAATGGGAAAAATTTCTATAAGCTTTCGCCCACATATCTAGAAAGTGAAGGGGGTCAGTGACAAAGTAGAAGCTAAAAATAATGAAATAGATTATATAGTTAAAACACAAAGATGTAGACAGTACTTACAAATTTTGTTGTTGTCTAGCTAATTAGTTCTGAAATAATTCAAAAACTTTTCTTGACCTTGAAATTCATCAAAGATCCGTGCAATTGCATCTTGTACTGAGCGGTCGTCCGGACATGAATGCATGATGTCTCCTAAAGCACGAAAAATTGAGACTCTAGTTTCCTTTCCATTGACTTTGCTTAAAATATTCTTCATCCATGCACGACGAACATGCCATACGCATAATAATATTGATGAATTAGTTAAACACCTGAAATGACATTACACAGTTAAAGAGATTAATGTACGTATATATGTAATGAAACATTAATCTTCTCTCCCGCTCCCCTCTACAAATAATTAATCAAGTCACCTTAAAGCCTCAATCTCAGCTGCAGCATCATCTGTAATAAAAGCATGAACATGTCAATCTGGACGCTCTTTCATTCCGACTTTAAATAATGCTGCAAACCATTTTTTAATATCCTCCGATGTATTTCGTGAGGAAATAACCCAAGCTATCGGGACACCATTATGGTGTTTTTCGAAAACCATCAATGTATAAAGTTGATACTACATTCAAATAAACACATAATTATATTATACAAAGTCCACACGTTGGAAATCATTTCAATAACTATAATTAAGTGAGAATCACGATATATGTGTACTCACCCCATATTTGTTCGTGCTAAATGTAGAGTCCATGGATATAGCATTGTTATGTGAGTACTTTATCATCATAGAACGCATCCAGCTTGTTTGTATACCAATGATGAATGGCTTGTTTTGCACAACATCTTGTTGTTGGTAGAAAAAAAACTTATCTGGAAATTGATTGTACCAACAGTCCACGCTAATTGGATCACTCTCGTCCTTGACATATTCTTGTCTTTTTAGTTCATTGTACATGTTTAAAATATCTTGTCTTGTCATTAAGGCATATTGAGTTGTCCCTGTGAACAACTGACCACATTGATGCTCCACGTCATTAATGAATTTATCCCATATCATTGTGACGTTAAAACCATCTTGAACCATCTGTCTCACACTAGCTCGTAGATTATCTGTTAGATGTGGAGCATAATTGAAAGCCTGAGGCCTTCCAACTGCATCCTTCCCATGACACACAACACCATATTTGTCAATATGCCTGCATGCTGTATATATAATAACAGCATCAGTTGGTCTCATGACAAGCCGACGCACGATGAAGTGGCATTGACAACCAACTTTAATGCTTTGTCGCGAACTGCGTTTCTTCATTGTATTTTCAAATGTTGTTGTTGTACAACTATCACCTTGGACTTTACAAGTGGAGTCCGGACCATATGAACACCAATACCTATTACATATCGTTACAATAAATTAAAATTATAGATGAATGTTTTTCTTAATCAACTTGAATGATAAGTTAACAAAATATCTAAGCATGTTTCACACAATCAATTATGAGTAATTATAGAGACTCACATAGCATACTCCAAGTACGTGTCAAAATGAATTCTTTTGATCTCCTCAAGTTTTCGAGTTCGTCGAGTATGAACAACAAATTGAGTAGGAGCGCTTTCTCTTGCTTGCTCTCCTCTTATAAAATCCTGAAGTCTACAATACGGAATAATTGCGACTTGGTCCCCCCAAATTTCTGTCCATGTCAAATCTTCGACAGAAAACTCTACCATATCTTCCGGATCTTCAACCTCCAACCCATTCATCTCCTCCCACTTTCCCATTTTAACACCTCTACACAATCACGTACAGAAATAAAATCTTGATAAACTATTCTAATACGACATTGAAAATAATTACTTACAAAATAGATAAACAAATAATGTATATTTACTAATTGGTGAGTGTTTATAAGGTCTCCATAATTATATAAAAGTAAAAAGTACATTTAATCAATATTATTATTTACTAATAAAAGTAATAAAGTTCAATGTATTGGGAATTGACCTGAAAAGGAAGGATGGGAGAAAAGAGCACAATCAAAGTGGGAGATAGTAAATGTTCACTTATTGCGAACATTTTTAATAAATGAAATTGTGCATACTCTTAAACACTAAATATGACTAAGGTTGTAGTCAACTGATTTAACATCATTTAGTCAACTAATTTAACAATGAAGACAATATAGTGACCTTTTCTACACTCACATTTCCATCAAAATTAATGCACTTAGATATTGGAAGTCTCATAGTTAATAATGCACAAACAAAGGAGATAAAATCAAAATCTTAGCAAGACAAATATACATGGAATTCAGTGAGTTCTAGCCCATTAAGAATTGTCAATACTAGAAACATTTGATGCAGATAACTTCATCAACAACTTGATCAATCTGTTCAAAACAACATGAATGAGTTGCATGGATTTTTCCTCATTTGGACATCCAAGAGATTGAGCATGATGAAATACTTAAGTATTAGAGTGGATTGCATCACTACATCCAAATTGAACTCAAGGGTGGTAAACTGTTGACCTTTGGAGAGAAGGCCTAGCTCCGAAAGACTCAAAGCTCGAACTCATGAAATTTGTACAATCTTCCTTCTTATGCTAGATTTTTGGTGAATATTCCTCATCCCTATCCTCCTCTCACTACGGAAGAAAATCAAATGGAGACCAGAGAGAAAAAGAATTAGAATAAAATATGTTCTTGGGCGATCAACTCATCTATTTTTTTCCAGCACCCCATTAGCGACTTAAGTGCATATGGAACAGTACACATTTTCCTTAGATATTAATTACCAAATAAGTATTCGGGAGTACCCTTGGTTGTGAATAGCGGAAGGGAGTTAAATTGGAGGAATCTCTATCTAAGATCAATAAAAAACATTATGAAATTTTATTTGTTTTCCCTCGTTGATCAAGTCACCGTAATGAAAATAGGTTTGCACGTAGTCGATGTAAAATAAAAAAAACTTATTATGGGTTGAGAAAAAATGGGCCCTTGTCCCTTGATTGCATGGAAAAAGATCTACAACCTCAAGAATAAGAGAGGTTTTGGACTCAAAAACATGGAAAATTTCAACATCGCTTTATCAAGTAAACTAATTTGGAGATGGCATAAAGAAGATAAAAAATCTCAGCCCACATATAGTGAAATATGCACCAAACATTCCTTGGCAAGATCTACCAAAGTTATTACATTCCATGATGGATCTTCTATTTGGAATAGTGTGAAAAGAGGACGAGTTTGATCATCGAAGGTAGCTTCTAGGAGATACAAGATGGAAGATCAACACACTTTTGAGAAAATTCTTGGAATCGATGCCCCATGAAGCAATCAATGAGCTCTAAGATTGTTAGATTATTGTGGCCAACTAGGTATGCAATATGTGCACCAATATTTAGAAGCCCGTGATGAATCAACCTCAAATATTATTGGTCGCTAGAGATCGAGATATATGGATTTTGCGTTAAGAAATGCCAACAAACACAAAGGAAATACTCTAGAATGATATGCAAAAAAAGACACATATTAGTTAAAGAAGGTCTAAATGCATTAAACATGCATATGCCCAATTAATGAAGTGATTGGGTGAATGAGACATAATATGGACCAAAGTGTAGATTGTTGGCCTATAGACCTGGCATATCCATGATTGGAGAATGAAGTAGTCCATGGATTGGTAAATCTAGGAGTAAATCTATATTAGGGACCAGAAAGTGTATGGCATATAGGGATTCCTTAGAAATAAACTAGTTTCCCTAAAAGATAAAGCAACTTTTCAAAGAATAACATTAGGATAGTGGAGGGAGATCCATCTACACTCTCACTAGTACAAAGAGAGAACAATAATCACTCATGTAATCAAATGACAAATATTTAAATTATCTCCAAAGTAACCACATTAAAAAAATCCAAGTGACAATATTTTCTAAAAAACAAAGTGATTTTGTCAAAGGTGGAGACGTATTAGATTGGATTATCAAAGCTTGATAACCCCTTCATGTTTTGTGACGGTTGTTGTTGGTATCTATATAATATTATAGGGTATCTAGTCACAATGAAATATTACTATCTTAAGATTTTGTTAAAGAATTAATATTTTTCTTTTAAATTATGTATATTAATATTTTTATTATTGGATGTATATTGTCAATAATACCACATGTTTAAGTATTACTTGAAATTTTTTTCAATCTAGAGAGTTAGCTTTGGGATGTTATTCTATGCATTAATAAACCCTAAATGTTAAGTAGGATAAACTCTGAGTTTTAACCTTTAAATAATTTCTTAACACCACCATTGCCAGGTTTCAAACCCTGTCAGTTTCCCAAGTTAATACTTCACGATAGACCCTATTTACTCAAGGAGTGGAACGTTTTTTTTACAAGTATGCGCAGTCTTAATGGTAATGCGTAATTTTTAACTTTCAAGAAATAATGGAATAAAATTTGAAAACAAAGCAAACATTCTCCATCTTCCAAGCAAATGCTCATGCAACATTACCCTACTTTAAAGTTTAATAAAAAATCACACTTACAATAGGGAAGTTTTAGTTACCCAAAACAGTCAGCCTACAAACCCCTGGAAGAAGATTTTTTTTTATAAACGAAAAACTTCCAGTTTAATAATAAAACTTGTTACAAACTCATGAATTAAAATAACGCAGACAAGGTTACTGTAAGTCAGAGTCAAATTGATACACTGGTGTGGATTAGAATCATGTTAATTAAAAGTAATTAAAAAAATCTGGAATATAATAGTTTACATTGGGTGAAACCCCAGTTTCGACATAATAAGCTAGCCTCAGTAATATCAAAACGCCGAAGACAAAGGTATTGCTTCACGACTATATTGGTGGTTAACAAAAACTTAAATTAAGTAAAACATTAAATTTCTTTTAACTGGCAGAAGTCGTATTTTTCCTCAGATCTCTCAAGAATGCAGATCAGACTGTTGGTATTCGCCAATTGTGACTGCTAACTGATAAAATGAGGGCGTGTTGAGGGCTTACTTGTTAACGGGAAGATCTTGAAAAGATAATTTTTTTGATCTTGAAGTTATGTTTTGAGGAAGTTATGTTTTCAGTTGTGCTTTCTTTGCTTCAACTGTTAGTGAAATCGAAATCGCCACGTCTACAAATAAATGAAATTTCACCAAACTTTAACAAGCGAAAAAATATATAATGCAAGTTGTTTTAAAATTCAAAGTCACAAACGCCAAAAAGTATAACCTTTATGTTTTTTTGACTTGTGTTTTTTAACATTCTCTATGTAAAAATAAATCTCATCATCATAGAGTACATGTGGTGCATGTAGGAATTTTAAAAAAAATACATTTTTAAAAAGTTCGAGAGCATTAACAATGCATTCACATTTTTTAATTTTATGTTTTAGATGGATTGCTTTTGTTTTTAACTGGCAGCTTTAAACCTAAACTGTATTTTACGGATAAAATGTCCCTCTACCCACTTCATGTAAATTTGTCCGTGCCGTCGTCAAATATTGGAAATATATTAAGCTTTATTATGTTTGGAAATATTGGAAATTTGTCTACAACACAATTTTAAGCTTTATTATGTTTGGAAATATATTAATCCGAAGGAATCAGTCTTATGGTTCACAGTGTACTGCACTACTCTATTCCTAGCCATTGCATTATTGGTTGCGCTCTTCTTCTGCTCGGGATTTGCCTCAATAGGCCTATTTAGAATAATGTTTCCAAGGAAGAATGTAGCCCTGTTGTGCTGATCCAATTCCAATTCCCATGAAAAGCGGGAGTGTAAGAACATTGAGGATCACGTCCTCAGATGTTGGATTGTAGCTCGTTGCTGCCATCCTGACTTTATGATGGTCAGGTCCATTTTCAGTGCATTCGTGGGCTTCATCGTCACAGTTTGCATTGTGATCTTTGCCGTTAAATTTAGCTCTGTTCACATTCTGAATAATTATGGGAAGCTGAACAATTATGTCAGCAAAGCAACGCTTGCCAGTCTCTTTGGGTTCGTCCTAGTAGGATGGATCGTCATCTTAGCCAGATGGTTCATAGCGGTTATCTGTTTTCCTAGAGTTCGGTTTTACTGGGACGAATCACGGATAACTTATTTCGAGGATTTATGGATTAAAAGTCTCCTTTATACGAAAGACGACATCCATTCACTTAAGGAAGGCCGATTGTTTACGGAGAAAAGAATTCGTGAAAGAAGGAGAGGAAACTCTGCTATCAAGAATTTAATGAGACCATTTAAGCTACAACTCTTAGTGACCGCTGGTCTTTATACGCAGATATTCATGGTCTCACTCAGCAAAGCGTGTTGGGTTCTCTCTCAGATTACATGTGGGTGCATGTCTGTATGTTTACAGAAGTAGTATTCGTGATCCATACTATAAGAAACGCCTGGCATTGTCAAAACTGGAACAGAGAGTAACATACCTGGTGGTTTCGCGTGTTCGGCTCGTGGATGCTGGTGGATGCTCGCTTCTTCGGTGGATGCTGGTGGATGCTCGCTTCTTCGGCTGGTGGATGCTCGCTTCCCGGTTCAGATTGCTCTCTGCAATGCTGCAATTCCGTGTTCAAGCTGCGGCCTCCCTTGGACCATACAGCCAGCCCATGTGGGCCGATCTACGGCCGATCTCCCGTCGATCTCCCGCCGATCTCCTTGAGCCCCGATCTGCTACGGTCGATCTTATTGAGACCCGCGCAGCAATGACGGTTGACATGGACGGATGATGGTGTGTTCGTTCCGATCTGAAATGGCTATGCCATGATGCCATGATGCATGGCAATGCATCCCCCGTCGACCGTTCCATTTCCCGGCCCCATTTCCCCGGCAGAGTGTCCATTCCTACGGCGCTGACATACCGTTAGACCCCCGCAGCAAGAGCATTAAACACTCTGCTGCGGGGTCGATATTGGTTGCCTACCATAGGGGCTTCACCATAGAAAACCCTGGCCTCCGGCCGTGACGCGATTTAGATTTCCCTGCAGCGCTCTCATTGCCATTTTTGGGCACATTTGGAAGCCCGACCATATATAATATACCTCAACGTATTGTGTATTGCTCTATTAAATTAAAAAAACCCTAACCACCCTTAATATATAAGCAATATAATATTATGGTTTTCATGTTTAATTAATACCCCCAATATGAACGAACGTGGTATAATATTGACCCCCTAGTGAAGACCCCGTGCATGCTATGAACAGTGAGTTGTTCGAAGTGTTGTTGTTACGTGACTGTGTTTGGCCTTGCTTTCCTTGGTCATACTACTTCTTCCTAGATTCATATGCGAAGTGTCCATACTTCTTACAGTAATGACATTGAATTTTTATTTATCATACATTTTCCCACTTGGCTTACTGGGGCTCTGATTCTGACCTCTTCCCGCGACATGTGCAGGGTTGTTGCTGTGACCTCCTTTGAAAGAACTTCATCCTCTGCCTCTAGAGTTTGATCTTCCTCTTCCTCTTCCACGACTTATGGATGAATGTGTTGTGAATGCACCTTCCAGCGATGTATCTGAACTGCTGATTCTATGTTCATGATTGAGTAATGAGCCTTGCAATTCATCAATGGTAAATGTGGATAGATCTTTGTTTTCCTCCAGTGTTACAATTTATTTGAGTTTTAACAATGAGCTTCTACTTCTAGAGTTTCATATCAACTGACTCAAGATCGTTTTTCTTGGAAGCTATAGGATTGCATTAAACACTATAATTAATTCTTACCTAAGGTTTCTTGACATGCGAACTACTAATGCAGTTTCATAAATACAAACAAGACGTGTGCCGGATTGGATGAGAACTTACTGACATACTGACAACGCAGACTCTGCGCGGTGACACAAAAATACTTATAGGTTCGACTGACGGGGTGACTGACAGAGTCGGCGCAGTAGATACGCGATCAGCTCATTAATTACAATATTTCCAACAAAAAAAGTGGATGCAACTTCTATCAACGTAGCAGATGAAAGTTACCAATATCAAATGGAGAGATCGTGTTCATCTCGCAACAATGAGGTTTCAACCCTCAACTCTCGACAATGTAGTAGCTCTTGGGATGAGTAGAAAAGGTCAAGATCTAAAAGAGAGGTAGTTTACAAGGGCGTAAGAGGCAATCTTTGCAGCTCCACGAGAGGTAGTTTTAATCCCACGCAGTCTACATCCTTCAATCGAACTCCACACAGAGATGGAAACTGAAGAGATGCAATGGTGTCTTAGTCGACATGTCCTTCCTTGCAAACAAGGAAACAATGTTGTACTTTTCATAACTGATTGTTCTCTTTACGTGGAAGACATCACACATATCAAATTACAAGGCTTCAATATTTGCAGCACGATCTTTAGAGATGGAAGTGACAGTGTGAACACAGATGCACAACACCTTAGAGGAAGGTCGCAGCAACATTAGGGTTATGGGGTGAGGCTACCAAAAGGAGCGGTAAGTATGCATGATGAAGAGTTATGAAAAATTAGGGTTGATTTGTAGGAGAGAGGCATTATCTCCAGGCAAAGCAGAATGTTAACATCCAGCCAAAGAGCAGGTTGGAAGAACACATTATGCCAGGACTGAGAGGATGTAAATGGTAGGACTGAGAGCCTAAGGAGGAGTGCAGGCCCAAAATGAGCAATCTGAAAGGCACAAGCTATGGAAGAATGTTACAGGCATGAGTTATGGCAGCAACCTGGTTTCTCTGAAACCAATTGAAAGGATTAACTCCTGAATTCACTTAATTCCTTAGCCATTAGATTTATTTATACACTAGGTGGGAGTCTATTGGTCTTCGGATTCCAAGAGATCCGTTGGAGTCTCCATGATTCCTCATCTTCCATAATTGAACTATTTACATTATTATTTACAAAAATCCCGGAGATTCCAACATCAACATTTTATCCAAAACAAAATATACATTCAAGAGCCATTGGCATTGACATATAGACGAAATATCTAATAACTTAATTGTGCATGGTGATGAAGAAGTCATATAATTAAACTAGTTATATAATTATACATATCCATATATGCACAATATATACTAGAAAATGATGTGTTTACATAGAAACGTTTGAACTTTAAGGCAATACAGAAGCCTTGAATTTTTTTGGCCTTTCAATGTTGGTTTGCAATCTACTTTCTCATGCACAGTTTTGGCATTATAATAGAAATTAGATTATGGGTTGAAGCAATATATGGCACCATCTTTGTGAGACATTGTATGTCCTTCTATTGCAAAACAAAAAGAGAGGACTAAGGCTCCAAATATTGTCATACTAAATAAATGATAAAGTTGTAATAGTGTTTGATGCAATTGCATGATTTACATATATTCTACTCCGAATCCTATGAAGAGCAAAGATATTTTTCATCTTAGTCATGTTGTTCCTCATACATAGGCACTTTTCCTATGTTTTCCTTGTTTTGTAATGATTTTATTGGCAATGCTATATTGTAAATGGCATAGTGGAGTTCTCTTGTGTTGTGCTCTTTCTTTTGTCTCTTGAGCTGAATGAGCATTAACACAAGAAAAAGGAAATATGTTGCTTGCTATTATTATATATATTTATCAAGATGTTGATATTGTGGTTGATTATTTATTAAGATAGCTTGTATCAAATTGGTGCTAGGTAACCAGAAAAGAGAGAGAGAGAGAGAGAGATGGATGGAGCTCTCCAAACCCAAGCTTGATATTTTGAGTTGAATTTTGAAATCCCTGCAAATAAAGTATTAGCCTCGAAAAAGTGCCTGTGATGAACCTGCAATAATTAATTAATGAAAACATGAGATAGCAGAAATGACAAAACTCAGAATCACTTTTATATTGATCGTAGGCCACTTCGAGGGGGCAACCTCCTTTGAGAAAGCTCAATACAAATAACTCCATGGTGCCTTCATTGGTCTCAACACAAACTTATATACTAAGTCTAAGCGCCAATACCATGTGTCAATACAAACCATGGGCCAATACAAAATATGGAGCAACAATTACTACGGGACGACTTACAAAGCATATGCGTTCAACAACAATAAGACAAACTATGGATCAACAAATACTACGCGATGACTTACAAAGCATATGCGTCCAACAACAATATACTAACAAAGTAAATAGAAGGGTTGACATGGGTTCCTAACATCACCTCTCCCTTAGAAAAAGCTTTGTCCTCAAAGCTTTAGATGTGGAAATTGATGCAGAATCTGAAGGAGTGGTTCCCTTATAGCATCCTTGGGTGGCATTCCGGGCCGCTGATGCCTTTTTAGTTTCAGGGAGGGTTGCTTGGAAGGTTGTAGATGAAGAAGAACCATAGCAGCTGTGTGAAAAGTGCGCTCAGAATGGTGTTGATCAGCTTGTTGTTTTAGTCGAATTCTTGCCAAGTGAAGATTGTCCTGCAGAATGAGAAGAATCCGATCGCGGTTTCGAAGAACTGAGTCAATTGCCTGAACTGGGGAGCTACTGAGGATGTATGGAAGAAGTGTTGGCGGTGCCTGTCCATAGACTTCTTCATATGGTGTCCTTTTATATGTGGTATTGTACCACTGGAGCGCGTCTAGGAAATGTATAGAAATAGTTGTCCAAATATGTGTAGGTATGGGCAAGGGTTCGAGCAGTCCCGAAAGGAGTGTCGTTTCACCCTTGTTGACCTGGCAAGTATCATAGTCAACCACCATCTATTGAATTGTCATTTTCATTCCCTACCAAAAGAAGTTTTGTTCCCGGTCATACATTTTGAGGAACCCAGAGTGCCCTGCTGATGAAGAAGCATGGAGTTCATAGAAGAGATAGTCTTGATGAACAAATTGCAACCAATTTGGAACAAGCAGAGAAATAGCTGTATGAGAAACTGGGTCATCAAATGTGTGAGAAGGAGCATCTTCCACCATATTGTCCTTACCCTTCTTGTAAGTGATCGCATAGGCATAACCCATTAGTTGGATAACCCATTTCAGGTGTGCTAGGGAGGAGACCCATTGTTCCCCGAATTTTTTCAGACTTTGGAGATCAGTCTTGATGCAGAAATAATTCCCTAATAGGTATGGCTGCCACTTCTGTACTACATGCAAAATAGCCATCATTTCCTGCTAAGATGTAGATGCGGCTAAATTATTACCGAAAAGGTCTCTTGAAGGCGACAAGCCCACTAGTGCAGCAAGAACACCTGCAGATCTATCCAAGGACGTAGGGGATACCATTGATGGGTGCATCTGAATGGAATGAAGTTGAGCGATGACACCATGTGAATTCTTCTTAAGGATCTTTTCCAAGCGATGGGAACTGATGATGCGGAGAGACCCTTGTTGTAATCCCTTAAATTTGTGTTGTTTCCTATTGACTGAAAACTACATTCAAAGTTCAGCAAAATCCCATAAGATGGGGCCAAGTGTGCGTAACCATTGAACGCCCAAAACCACATCACATCCGCCTAAGGACAAGGCAAACATGTTAGAGCGCAGGTTATAATCTTCTAGAGAGATACGCACATTGTGACACTTCCCCTTACAAGGTAAGGTGCCCCCATTGGCAACCATGACTTCAAAGTTGGAGCAAGGATGGACAAAACAATCATCCTGTTTGGCAATCCGAGGGTCAATGAAGTTATGAGTGCTACCAGAATCAATGAGTATGGTAAGAGGGAGCTTCTTGAAGTAACCCCTGACCCGCATTGTTTGTGGGGTGGTGACGCCAGTTACAACATGGAGAGAGATCTCTGGTGGGTCATGCTGATATGGGGGGTCGATAGGCAGGGGCTGAATGTCGACCTGGTCATCTATTGTATCTGGAGCTTGTTTACCAAGTTCAGAGGCAAGAGGAGAATCCACATCCAAGAGATAGAGCTTTTGCTGAACACATTTATGTCCCCGAGTGAATTTCTCATCACAATTATAACAAAGCCCTTTTTCTCTGCGTGGCTGCATCTCTGTTTCACACAAATGCTTGATAGGAGTTGGTCGAGGAGCTGCCGTGATGGGAGGTCGCTGGGAATCCATATTTCTGAAGGAAACAAAGGTCGGTTTGGAGCGTTGTTGGGATGCGATATTATCCTCTTCCAACTTTGCCAACCCTAGGAATTCCATCATTGTGTTGGGACAGAACATTTTGACCTCTGAGCGGATTTCATCCTTGAGACTACTGATAAAACAACTCCTGTAGAATTCATCAGACAATCCTTTTGTGTGATTGACTAGTTTCTCAAATTATGTCTAATACTCTCTCAAAGTGCCACTTTGACGAAGTTTAGTGAGTGCTCCAGTGAAGTCATCAAAAGCACTAGGACCAAATCGTTGCAAAAGAAGTTGGGAAAAATCTGTCCATTTGGGCGCGTCATGAGCCTTGATGTACCAACAGTACCATTGAAGGGCTTCTTGTTCCAAATCAAAGGATGCAAGTGGAACTTTTTGGACATCAAAAGTATTATGCAAACTGAAATACTGTTCTGCACGATAGATCCATCCAGTCGGATCAGTACCATTGAAGCAAGGAAATTCAAGCTTCGAACCACGAAAATTGCTGGAAGAAGAGAACCCATTGGCTACAGAAGATTCTTGCTGTCGGTTATTGTTCATGGTGGAATGCTGAAGATGGAGGCTGAGAAATGTTTCATCCAGATCTTGGAGTTTGGTTTGGATGGTTGTAAGTGCTTCCTCCATGGTTTTTGCTCCTGTGTAAGCGACAACCTTAAACAGGAGATTTTTTTTTATTTTTTATTTTTTTTTGGGGGGGGGGCGGGTGGGAATGGATAGAAAAACACAAACAAAAGCTTATTTAGTAAAGGGAAATTTGGATTTGGGAAAAACTCGGAGGGGTAATTGGAGTTTGACTAGGTTTTCGACATTTTCTGAGGGACAGGAAAGCAAAAAATGGGGATTTCAGAAGCGGGGTGAAAGAATAAGAAAATTTTCCAAAGGGGGACAAAGAAGCAGAATTAGGAAAGGAACTCTGTGGTAAAATTTGAAGGTAATTGGGTGAAAATTGAAGAAGTTATTACAAACCCTAAAAATAGACAAATGTGAGATTTCGGGTGTCGGGAAGTGGAATTTGGGATAGGGTTCTCAGGAATGAAAGATGCAAAATGGGATTACAGGGGTGTCAGAGAAGTTTCAAGGGAAACGGAGGTAAAATAAGGGAGATATGGAAGAAAAACAAAATTTTAAACCTTTTTTTTTTCGGCAACGGCGCGGAAGGGATCCGCAACAAATGGATCTGCAACGGCGCAGAAGGAATCTGCAATAGATGGATCTGAAATGGCGCGGAAGTGATTGGCAGCAGTTCTGGACATAGGAAATCTGTGATGTATCAGCTGAAAATAGATATGGATCCCAAGGATGTGCAGCTTCCTATCAGTGCAAGGGATTCACTCGGCCACCAATGTTGTCTGATGGCTTGCGTATTGGGGTAGTACCCCTCCTTCCACGGCTCAGGTAAAACTGATAACTGCTTTTCCACAAGCGACAGCTCTTAGTTTACCTCACGGGTGGGAACTAGTTAATAAAGTAGGGGTCGTTGCCCTTTTCGCTGAAAAGTCCTCTCAATGGGACAGCTACTTTGGGGTTCCTGTGGTACTCCTCACAATGAGTTTTAGGGCTTATGCCCAAGTACTTCCCACAGTTTAAGTAGATAGGGATTATTCCCAGATCCGAAACTGTGACAGATGCGAAAAAAAATTTTGATAGAAATTTCACCCAGCGAGCCCAAGAAAGTGCTCTGATACCAGATGTGATGAACCTGCAATAATTAATTAATGAAAACACGAGATAGCAGAAATGACAAAAATCAGAATCACTTTTATATTGATCACAGGCCACTTCGAGGGGGCAACCTCCTTTGAGCAAGCTCAATACAAATAACTTCACAGTGCCTTCATTGGTCTCAACACAAACTTATATACTAATTCTAGGCGCCAATACCATGCGTCAATACCATGTGTCAATACAAACCATGGGCTAATACAAAATATGGAGCAACAATTACTACGAGACGACTTACAAAGCATATGCATCCAACAACAATAAGACAAACTATGGATCAACAAATACTATGGGACGACTTACAAAGCATATGTGTCCAACAACAATATACTAACAAAGTAAATAGAAGGGTTGACATGGGTTTCTAACAGTGCTGAAGAGAGGAGAAGAGACAACCAAGTTCAAATATCCCTCCGGATCTGTGATCTGCACACTTTAAGAAAAACTTGCACAAAAATATATTAGATCTAGTGTGTTTGAAGAAGAGAAATTAAGAGAGCCTCAAAACAACCTAGTATAGTTGTCTACTCTAAGAATCTCTTAAAATCAAAACACAAGCAAGTGAATTATCAACTGTAAATTCTTACTCTATAAACTTCTAAGCTAGATCCGTCAATAAAATTGAAGTAAGAAAGACTTAAACAATACAATATCACCTCATAAAACTAGCATTCATCACAATGGTAGACCTCCAAAGTCTTCAACTTGCATTAATCAAATAGCATCAATATTACAATGGGAATAGGTTCTATGCATCCATGAGAAATATGGACTAGACCCTACTTTATATAAGAAAGCGGAAGAGGGGGAGGTGCATCCAAGAGGAGGGGCACATCACACAAATGGAGGAGTGATTTGCTCCTTGATTGGAGTCTTGATCCATGTGGATATGGATGAGATGGCAACCACCTCACAAGAGAGGCTCCTCTCTCCATTGTAAACTCCACCACTCCATTACAATAGTTCCACATAATAAATTTTCCCAAGAGAGGAGAGGGCGCATTCTACATTAGATGACAACTCACCTCTCTCAAATCCTTAATTGGAATAACCCAAGGTTGATTGAGAGTGTCCACTAGTTGACTATGAGAAAGAAGGCCAAACACATGGAAATAGACATGAACTTTGCTATGTCCACAAAAATATCTTATTGTTTGCATTTAACACAGGAAGAAAGAAATATGTTACTTGATGTTATTATAGATAGTTATCAATATGTTGATATTATGGTTGGTTGTTTATTAATATAGCTCGTATCAAATTAGTGCTAGGTATAGGTGGTGTGAAAATCCTCACAGCAGATCTAAGAGATGATGTGTACCTCACAAGAGTAATTATGATTAAGCAAGAAAATAGAAGAAGAGTGAACAATATAGTATAATGAGCAACAAAATAATATGGTATAGTAGAACTCAGATAGAAGCAATAATACTTCACACACACTAATTAATTAATCACAATATGGACAAATAAATAGTACAATGGTAGAGAGGATTCGAATGCCTAAGGTGGCAATTCGAATTAGCCTCTTAGAGTGATCATAAGATCAATAGAGTGTCATCGGAGCACAACTAGGTGTCCTCATGATCATCGGAGCACAACTAGAAGTCTTCATCATCATCAGTGGAGTCATCAATGCTCAAGTAATTGTCAACTATCATTCAAATTGAGTCTGGTAGGTGTAACTGAGTGTAACGGACTGTAACTGAGTGTAATTGAGTGTAACTGAGTGTAACTGAGTGTAACTGAGTGTAACTGAGTGACAACTGGACTAGTAGGTGAAGAAGGGCGAGTTGCTTCCTAAAATCAAGGAAGAAGGGTGCATTAAGCAACTGGAGGGATAAAACTGAATAGTGAGAAGCTCCTGGGGGCTGGCTAACTGAGGGCTAGGTGTTGGACTGATGACTGGGATGCATGCAAACCCTAGAATGCATGCAAACCCTAAAAGTGCATGCATGACTGAAAATGTAAATGATCAAAATACTGGTGGGACTAGGATGGAGTATAGGAATATCCTAACAACCCCCCTTAATCCATCCTAGGCCCTGGTAACTAAGACCAAAGGTCACCCAATACAATGAATAATAACAGTCAATAAACCAAGGAAGTGGGAAAATTTCATTGGAAACATACCCCCTCCTCAAAAAATAGACTGTAAGGCACACATAAAAATAAATGCTCCAAACTCAAGCAAGTGTGATGCTTGGTCATATGTCTGGAGGTATCTTCTTCTTGGGAAGAAGTGGATCATGATCAAAAAGCATGTGCTTGTACTTGCTCTTCAGATCGAATGTGATGAGAACAAATCCAACAGTATGAGAATGATCCTTGAACCTGTGATTCGAATCAGCTGAGGTAGGATCAAATCAGTGAAAGTGCATATAGTCTTTTGTCTTCTCCTTCGAACCACCATGGGTGAGATTATGCCAAAAATAACTATTACATGTTTGCTTGAAATCAAAATTAGATTTAAGACTTAAAAAACAGTTTCTTGAGATCTCCTTTGAACCAACAGGGGTGAGATCAAAACTATCATATGCATGAGAAATTATCCCAAGCAATAATTGCTTAAAACCCAATTTAGATACAAGACTTGAATCATGGTTTCTTGAGATCTCCTTTGAACCAGCAGGGGTGAGATCAAAACTATCATATGCATGAGAAATTATCCCAAGCAGTAATTGCTTAGAACCCAAGTTAGATACAAGACTTGAATCATGGTTTCTAGAGATCTCCTTTGAACCATGAGAGGTGAGATCAAAACCAGTAGATGCATGAGAAATTATCCCAAGCGAATGGCAATGGCCATATTCTTCAATGATCTTCTGAAAGCATGGAATTATGATCATATAGTAGTATAAAAGAGGAGATAGCTGGAGAGGAGCGAATGCATTACCTTCAAAAGCTGTTTTGACCTCTGAAATAATCATGTGATCATGATGCAAACCAACAGACTCTTGTGCAAGAGAGGATTTAGGACCTTCTGCAATATCTAGAGTGTGATCTGGCACAGAAAGAGAAGAAGGTTTGAGCATGAGTGGAGAATCTGCAAGTTCTTTGTCAACAACTTCAATATGAGATGATACTAGTTCATGATCTGAGAGACCATGAAGAGGAGTGAATGCATCACTTTGCTTGCTTTCGAATGGGTTTGGACCAAATCCTTCATTCTGTTTGTCGAATCTTTCATCCAGGTGAGCCCATAGCTCTTTTGGAGTTTCAATATCAATAATGAAAGGGTACAATATGTACTTAGGCATAGTAAGCATCATACTTCCAAGGTGCATGTCACCTTTATTCAACCAGTCAATCTTCTCTTTAGAGGATTCGAACTCTCTTTCAAAATAACAATCAAAGAGATCATGGCTCTTTAAATATGCTATCATATTCGGTTTCCATTCATCATATTTGAATAGAGAAAGAGGAGGGATTCCTTCTAAATCATACATTGAAGTTGTAGAAGACCTGCAAAAACAATATAGAATAACTGCAACTGCTACTACTGCAAAAATGCAGAAACTGTTGCAACTACTGCACTCGAAATCTTGGTAATAACTTGCAAAAAAAACTCTCAAGAATGGAGATAAACAATACTCTCAACATGCTCTGATACCATGTGAAAATCCTCACAACAGATGTAAGAGATGATGTGTACCTCACAAGAGTAATTATGATTAAGCAGGAAAATAGAATAAGAGTGAACAATATAGTATAATGAGCAACAAAATAATATGGTACAGTAGAACTCAGATAGAAGCAATAATACTTCACACACACTAATTAATTAATCACAATATGGACAAATAAATAATACAATGGTAGAGAGGATTCGAATGCCTAAGGTGGCAATTCGAATTAGCCTCTAAGAGTGATCATAAGATCAATAGAGTGTCATCGGAGCACAACTAGGTGTCCTCATGATCATCGGAGCACAACTGGAAGTCTTCATCATCATCAGTGGAGTCATCAATGCTCAAGTAACTGTCAACCATCATTCAAACTGAGTCTGGTAGGTGTAACTGAGTGTAACTGAGTGTAACTAAGTGTAACTGAGTGTAACTGAGTGACAACTGGACTGGTAGGTGAAGAAAGGCGAGTTACTTCCTAAAATCAAGGAAGAAGGGCGCATTAAGCAACTGGAGGGCTAAAACTGAATAGTGAGAAGCTCCTGGGGGTTGGCTAACTGAGGGCTAGGTGTTGGACTGATCACTGGGATGCATGCAAACCCTAGAATGCATGCAAACCATAAAAGTGCATGCATGACTGAAAATGTAAATGATCAAAATACTGGTGGGACTAGGATGGAGTATAGGAATATTCTAACAGGTGGTTGTAATTTTATTTTTTAAAGTTGTCTCTATTTCGTAGACTTTTCCTTTTCCCTTTACTAAATGCAAAGTAGGCTTGTTAATTTTTAGGTGTTGCTTTGACTTTCTCCATGTGGTGCTAGAATCCTTGATAGTCGATCTAGCGAATTGGCTATATGCAAACGCTGGCATTTCCGATTGTGAATTGACGATCGTTATGTGGCTTCGTTATGCGAATTGAAGATTGTGGATATATTTGAAATGTTGGTGATGATTCCTTTTGCAATGTTTCTTTCCGCTCTGGCTTTGTCCAATTAGCTTTCCATCTTTCTTGTTTTCGGCACAAGTGTTTTTTTCTTGAGTTTCAATGCTCTTGCATTTAGTGTCCAATGGTTGACTATGAGAAAAAGGTCTAAACACATGGAAATAGACATGAACTTTGCTATGTCCACAAAAATTCCTACAATACAAGAGTGCATATGATGTTGGGTGAATTCACTTGCACACATCATGAAAGCTTTAAGGAAATTAGGCAAAATGCCACTCTGCAAGCTAAAGAAAGCTTTCATAAATGATGCTTGGGAAAATAGCTTCTCTGAGTCTATGTTATTGGATCCATCTAGTAGCTAAGACTAACAAAGTTCGTTTCTAAGGGAATATCCACTGTAAATCAGACAAAGAACAAAAATCCATATAAGAGAATGTATATTAAATCTCAAATGATGAGATGATGACAAATTACAAATATGGGCTCATATATATATATCCATGCAGGGTGCCCTCTCATAAGATGTGTAACCTTTCGAAAAATAAGTGTCTCTTCATTACATATTTGATTATTGAATATTAATCATTAACTTATTACATTGCCTCTCCCTTAGAAATGCTTTGTCCTCAAAGCATTATCATGGAAGACTTTATCCTTTGTTTTTGCTCGTAATGATTTCTTGTGATCTGTTGTGTTGGGCTGTGACACTTGACGAAACGAGATGATATGAGTTACAAATGCCCAAATAAAAATGTTGCATCATTTGTGAAGTGGTCCATCCTAGGTTAACCTTCATTGGGACCTTTTGTTGGTTGATTTGTTGGATGGAACTTCTCTTTTTTTGTTCCCACCGATTTTGTTGATTTTGTCTCCATTCTTTTCTGATATCATAATGAATCTGTTTATGTTCCTTTTGACCTTGTCATTGGTCATAACAATTTTTGTGATTTGGATAGCGATAAGGTATTCTAACCTCTATTGATTGATTTTCGGAACCATCTTCTCTTGTTGTTTGTAGTGATGTGACAATATAATTGTTCTTCTGAATTTGAGCACTAATGAGATCTATATTGGTTCCATTTTCCAATGTTTGACATTGAGCATTTAATGACTTCTCTATTGTGTCAGTCATCGTTTCTTTGTCGATAATCGATCCCTTGTAATCTAGTTTTTCTTGTGACGATTTATTATCATGTTTTAGCTTTCTAATTTGTGTAAGTAAGTCCTGATTATGTCTCTTTAAACATAAGAGCTCTTCCTTATAGTTTGACTTGTCGACTTTATTTTGATTGTCTTGATTTTTTAGCTCTCTTTCTTTTAAGCTTTTTATTTGTTCTAGCAATTCTTGATTATCCTTCTTTAAGGAGGAATTTTCTTTGTCTTTTCCTGATAATTTTTGCTGGAGATCTTGAATCTCCTCGTCTAACTTTTGATTGGACCGTGTCTTATCCTTCGTCTTCTTGATTTGAAGAAACAATTTTATATTATGATCTCTTAGACGAGAGATCTCTTCATCTTTTTCTAGTAAACTTTTGTCAGATTTCTTCTTGAAATCTTCTTTTTCCCTTAGTAGTTTCTGATTACGATAATTCTCATTTTTTAATTCCATGATTTGAGTGAGCAACTCTTTATTCTTATTTTCTAGATAAGAATTGTGTTTCTTTACTATCTCACATAGTATATATTCACATTGTATAGATTCCATTTTGTTTTTGACCAAATTTCACTAATAAATAATAAGCTTCAATGTTTTTTTTTAAATTTAATAATCCCTTTTATATTCTATTTTTTTCCATTTTTGAGAATGATTTTGATATGTACTCTTTTTTTTAAACCTCTTGAAAACTCTTTAATACTTTTAAAAAAAAAAAACTTTTTTTTCCTTATAATTATATTAAGATCACCTTTAATAGTCCTTTATAATCCATTTTTTGTAATTTTAAAAAGTAATTGGTTTATTATTGAGAGATTAATTCTCAGCCCTTTTTTTTCACTTCTTAATAAGCCTTATGATTTATACCTTGAATATTTATTCACGACATTTCACCTTGGAACCCACTTTATAAATTGCAATCAAACTTAGGAAATCCTTTACACGCTTAATAAAATATTCACCACGCTTAATAAAATAAGTATTGGTCTCGTAACCCTTAACTTTGCTTCTCATTAACGGGTGTGACTATTGGGTGACAGGTCACAGCTTGTAAGGGCGTCTCATAGAGCTTGGAGAAGGAGCATGGAAGAGGGATGGGGGAGAGGCGCAGGTATTGCGGATTTGGCGAGCTAGAGTGGAGTGGCACTGTGTCGAGGAGGAGGGATTGGAGCAGGTGTATGACGGGCAAGGAGTGAGAGCGTGAAGGATGGGCGCACAGGAAGGGGAGAGCACGGTGTTGAGTTTTGGAGGGAGCGTGAGAGAGAGAAAGAGCGCGCACAAATGTAAGGCAAGGCGCACAAAGGTGAAGTGTGCATGGACGTAAGCAAGGTGTGTAGGATGCAGACACGAGGGAGAGGTTGGACGCGGGAAGGGTGGACGTAGGGGTTGTAGGCGGAGCAACAAGGAAGGGATGGAACATGGGATTGGAGTGTTGGGTAGTTGGAAGAGGAGTGCGCAGAGGGATATGAGCATGGGTGAGTGAGAAAGGTGGGTGGGGTGTGTAGGTCGGTAGAGCGATGAAGGGAGGGACGAGATTTTGGGAGATGGGGGTGCGAGGAGGTATCCGAAAGTGCACGCGAGGTGGAATGAGGGGACGGTGCAAGGGCTGTGTGGGGTGTAAGTTGTTGGTCGAGGGGAGTGGTGTGGGTGGGAGTTTGTTATATGGGGGACGGGAAGGGTCGGAGGTGAGCAACAATGGACTGCGAGGGAGAAGTGGGGGAGCAGACAGCTCGCAAGTGCAGGGATGAGGGAAAATGGTGGGGGTGAGATAAGAGCACAGGGGTGAGTGGATGGGTTTTGATGGAGGGTTAATGTGGAAGAAGCATTTGAAGTGGGGAATTAACTGGGTTTTTTTAATGAAATACTAAATTAAATGGCCAAAGAACTAATTTCAGAGAAACTTCGAGCAGGTTTTGTGGCCAAATGTTGGGACCAGAAAAATAAGGTTTTGATACCAAATGAGATGAATAAAGCTCGTTTCTAAGGGAATATCCACCGTAAATAAGGAAGAGAACAAAAATACATATAGGAGAATATATATTAAATGTAAAATGATTAGATGATGAAAAATTACAAATATGGGATCATATATATATACCCATGTAGGGTTCCCTCTCATAAGAGGTGTGAACTTTCAACAAATAAGTTTTTCTTCATTACATATTTGATTATTAACTTATTAATATATTATATATTTTTGTTTATTACAACAACTCATCTGAGAATAAAGATGCCAAAGACTCTATCGACGATGAGCCAATAACAAAAACACTTTTGTGTGGTTTTACTAATTCGTATAGGATTTTTTATCTTGAAAACAATCAGCTAAATATTTCTCCTGGTGAGGGATACTTGCCACTGGGCATTTTCCAAGACAAGAATTCATAAGAGATGAGCTTTCTTGTGCATTTTTGCAGCGACAAGAGAGCAAATGACATTCTTCAGAACTTTATGCATCAAAACATTGCTCAATGGGAGGTATTGCATAAAGAACGTGACTTTGCTTACCACACAACAAATCTATTTTACAAAGCAATTAGCATAAATCTTAATCAAGTACTTCGTTGTATTTGCATTAGGATACGAAAAGGTCAATTGAAAGGAAGAAAATTATTGGCTAAAGATGTAAAATCAAGACCTAACTTGGACCGTATTCTAATTAAATATGATATTGGCTACATGGATTTGAAAACAATTCACACATCCCCTGATTACCTTCAACATTTGTACAAAAACCTTTATACAATGATACATCAATTAGGCCCACCAACATTCTTTGTTTCAATTAGTAGTGTTGAACATCAATGGAAACCATTAATAAAAGCACTAAAACAACTTAAAACATAAAAGCATGTGCTCTAAACACTGGCCTGGATACAAATGAGCTTGTTGAGCTAGTTAGGAATAGGATACAAGTGAGCTTGTTGAGCTAGTTAGGAATAATCCAGTCACTTGTGTTTGCTATTACAGACAAAGGACATGTTCTTTGCGACAACTTATTTTTCATTACTATAAGTATTTTGGTGAGGTGAGTGACCATTTCTTCGTAACCAAGTTCCAAAATAGAGGAAGCCAACATGACCATGGGATGCTATGGACTAAGAATGCACCAATATATGGAAAAAAACACAAATTCTGAGGTTGAGAAATTTGTTGACAAGTATTTGAATTGTGATTCGAGGACACTCCCAACAGTATTGAAAGAATTTCATTACCACCATCACACATGAACATGTAGAAAACATAAAAATGTGGGGTGAAAATTTAACTTCCTGATTCCTCCAATGAGAAAAACGAGAATACTTGAAACCATGAAAAATTGGGAACAATTCAACTAAGGAAATTGCAAAATGCGTTTTCGAAACTCTACAACATGCAAAATTTGATGACTCTTTTACATCTGACAATTTCTTGGATAACTTGGGGTTGTCAGAAGATGCTTATATCCATGTAATTCAATGTAGCTTAACTAGAACAACTCTCCTATTGCAAATAAGGCCACTAGGCATTTGTATCAATAACTTTGGTCAACGTATTTGTTGGTCAGATTTCCTATCAAAGGCCAACTACATAGAGATAGCCCACACAAGGCACTTAATACAGCCCCCGGTATGTTTAAAATAGCTAAATCTCACAGGGTATAGGTCCTGCTACCTTTATGATTTCTGCTCTCGAAAGAAAGTCTTCAGGTTTGTATTGTTTTGTGTTTTTAAAACTCCTAAAAATGTCACTTCCTATAGGTTGACTACTAGGTAAATTAACTATCTTACTAATCTAGTTAATTTAAATAAACTTAATCAATTAACAGTTGTTGACTATGACTAAAATTAACTAACGAATCTATGAACTATTGCTATCTATCCTAGCCAGGAGCAATTTAATGAGTATTATTTTTTATTATTATGTAAAATACTAAATGTTTAAGGTATGACATAATCTGAGAGCAATCTTCATAAATAAAACATAACCTTAAATTAACAAAAATAGAAATTACATATTCGAGAAACAATAATAATATAAACCATTATTCATCCTAGAAGATGCAAATTACTACATAAATAGCAAGTATTAACAAATTTAGATTTTGAAGCTTAATATTTTGATTACTTAAAATAAAATCTATGCCAAACAAATATTCCGTAAGTAAATCATTTGAAATATAATGTCAAATCCAAAAAGACCACAGACATTTTAAATGGATCATATGCTAATTTTGCCTGTGCTCAAGCTTATAAAAAATTATCAATGCACTATAACCAAGTATAAGCATAGAATATATGCACAGAGGAAACTAATAAGGAGTTGCATATATTTATATATTTGAAAACCAAATAAAAAAGATACCAGTTTTTCAAGAAGATTCATAACAATTTGACAGTGAGAACTTCACACATCAAATAGCTTAGTTTAGAATCTAAAAATATTTAACTCCAAAAATAGGAGCTTCAACTATGTACTCGAACCATTTAACACTGATCCCAACTTTGACTTATATAGCCAGTCTTAAATCCACAAAATTAATGACTTGAGGAATCTCATACAAATGTATCTCGAAATAGAACAATCATAAAATCCTCGTTACAACCATGAGTAATGACACTTGAACGTTGTCATTACTCAGAATGATCAGAGATCAGAGATCATTATGAACTGATGAATTGATATCGTTGGAAGAGAAATGAGCGATGATGGCCTTACTTAGTGATCGCCAGGTGTGTCCACAATGTGTAACAAGAGCTAAGTAGGCACAACTGATCAACATAAATACTATCCAACAAGATAAGATTATCCCAAAACAGAAACAAGTACCAGGCCACGTAGGTGTTGCTCGTTCACAAAATCCAGGAAGGAAGTATAACCACCATATTAAATTAGCCAAAATGATTTTTGATCCAAAATTCCATCTGCGACACAAAGAAAAAAACATTGATTAATTGTTTCTATCACAATTATAAAAGAAATTGAATGAAAAATAAATGATAAGCACTCCTACAGAATCTACAGTTTTGTAGGTGTGTTAATAATAGTTATTTTATTTAAAAGAGATATTACCTGTTGCGCTTCCAAAATTTACATGCCTGCATATAATAAAACTTGATTAAAAAATGATAAAACGAGTTCAGAACCATGATCTAGGCGTGGGATAAGCTGATATTTGGTTTCGAGCAACTCTTCTAGATTCTGCTAACTTGGATTTTAACTTCAGGATCTTGATCTTATGATGTGCATATTTTTTCAATAACCTTTCATTTGCAGACACCAATGTTTTCTTAACAGCCTTGTACTTATCTTTCTTTATATTCAAGTTTTTCCATCGATCAACTCATGATAACAATTCATTCCTTAAATTTTGAATCTCGTCCCTCATAATATCTCTGTTCAATTGAGATTCCTTAAGTTCCTTTTTCAATCGAGCGATTTTTCTTTCAAAAGGAAGTTTGATGGACTGTCTTATGGTTTTCATAGCTGTTGACCAACGCAACTCCAGTCTACAGGGGTTCCACTTCATTGTCGACACATGCCGCAGTCTCCCTGGGCACCGGCCCGAGCAGGTTTTATCCCGCCCAGCAACACCTGCAGAGCAGATGAGGTCTCACCCGAGGCGTCCAGGAAGAGCAGACGGAACCATGTTTCTGCCAAGGAAGGAGGAGGGTTGCGGCTACATGAACTAACTCTATTGCAACACTAAACAGGGATCTCGAACATTTGACATGTATTCATAACGCATTATTTGATCACAGCATTCATTATCACAGCAGTAGTAACAGGAAAGCAACATTGCATCAAGGAAACATAGCATTATTCATGAAGTGCAACATTGCATTACCATAAACAAACAGAAAGAACCCAGGAATTGCACCAGAACAATTTCATCATATCATATTATCACTGCAAAACCTTAGATACAATATCTCCTCAAAGATCAGGTCTCGGCCATATCTCACAGATGCGCAGAAACAACCCAAACATGCGCTTCTCTTCACCAAGATTCCACTTTCTCTCTCCCTTTTTCTCTTCTCAATACCTACGACTCCTATCTATATATAGGCTTCCGCCATTACAATGCTTGTCCACTTAATAACAACTTCCTAACCGACATTTGGACAAGTGACCCAATATCTAACTAACTTGTTACAAAACCGACCAAAAACCCGCATTCTGCGGTATAACTGACTCAACATTACATAATATGTGGTCCAAATGACCCAAAACCCACATTCCGCGGTACAATTGACCCAAAATACATAACTAATCTTCCGCTCATTGCCATCCGCGTCATCTTCTAGCCATTCGCGCCATCTTTTGCCTTGTCGCAGCATCGGAGATGCTGTGATAGCACTCTACCAAACCGCCTGCCAACAATAGCTTGGTCAGAGAATTGATGTGTCGAGCAGTGATGGTTTTTTCTCAACCTCTTGATCAGGTTGTTGAAACAGTGATGAATTTCCCGCAGACTCATCTCTGGGGGATGTAGCAGAGTTATTGAACTCAATGCTCTGCTCTCGATTAAAAACTTCAAGTGAAGTTTCATGAGTGGACGGTTCATCTTCTGCTTCACTGAAAATATCAACTAAAGGAGGCTCCTTAACCTGTTCATCTGTTTAAGGAACAAAAGCAGTATCCATACTCCTCGTAAATATTCGGGTTCCTAAGCTCGACTTGACAATGGTAAGTTTTGAATGTCTTTGCTCATGTTTGGACTCAATATAATACTCAGGATCCATATTGTCCGACTTTACTAAACCCTTACCCTTCTTTATAGACATATGACAATGCATATTGGATGGGGATGGATCAATAGAAATTTCAGGTACCAGAGGGTTATTGTCCTTGTCAATCACACATTTTGCATCATTTCCCTGAATAGGGCTCGCGACATCAGAATCATCATGCATCAAGGCATGGTTTATTTCTTGGCTAGGGTTGGGAATGGAAGATTTTCTTCAAGTCTGAAGAGTTTTAGGGAGAGGGGGAGGCCAGAATTGTGTTTCCCCAAAACCATTCTCCACTAAAAAATCTTCCCACATCTTTCCCTCCAAAGCTAAACGATGTTGAACTAAAATTTTAAGAAGCCCATGATGAAACCGACTTCTATCTTGATCGCCGATAGTGTTCTAGACAATATTAGCCATTTTCTTTAAACTACTGAGCAGAAAAAAGGAAAATTGATCGTACAACCCTTAAAAACCATAAGCAGACGGATATGGTACAAATGTACATGAGAAAAACGTCCATCACAAGTGATATACCTAATGATGATCTGGAGAAACGGCCACCATTGTTGCTTCAGGAATTTAGCAGGAAAAATGTATCTGATATTAGAATCGACAGGTATTGAAAGAAAAAATGGATTCCACTTTTTCTCGTTCATTTTTGTTCTGTTAAACCATTGTTCACCATTCTAGGGAAACTTAGTGGCCTTGGCAATGAAATCTTCAGTTAATGGAAGATGTAGGTTACCAATCTGGGACACACTGTTTTTTAATGAAAGGGAAAATTGTCTGGTGAATTCAATATTATGCCCAATAAAACGCCTGGAAAACGACCCCCATCCTATCTTCTCAAACTATTCATCAGCCTTTGGTTCAGCTTCCAAAAGGTCATCACCAAGAATTTCGAAGCGGTTGAGGGGTGCCATTTCTTTACTGTAAGGTTTTTGGACAAGATTGAGCTCATGAGTAGTGGTAAAGACAGAAGGTATGGGAATCCAATCTATCCCAAACATATGAAAAATGAATCTAACCTCGCCTGGTTTCTTCATATTAATATGACAGTTCAAACCCTCAAACATCCAAACCATGGAGTAGTTGTTTCGAAACATGATGTGGGTGATTAGAACTAGGCATTTCAAATAATGATTAAAATACTAGCGGCATAAATTGAAAAGCTACCTGGTAGTATGACTAATCCAGATGTCCATAATATCATAACACTGATCATGATTTTTCCATAGTTCACAACAAATGTAAAAATGTTATAATAACCACAATTAGATCATCTAATTTTGTTTTAGATATTCAGATATATTACAAAAATTAGAGCATCATCATATGATCATCTGGGATTTAGGGACATGATTATAGTTTAACCATGTGTTGATTGCAAAAATCATTCATCCTTGATACATGGTCTTCACAAAGTTTTGTAACAATATATTGGTACCATTTAAATGAATGATATAGTTAGAAAATAAATAAAGACCTTACGACTTCCATGCAATTTGATGATTAGGTGAGATAGGATTAATAGGTTTGATTAATACCCTTTAAAATAAATCATCCCATCTTCCCTGTTATTTCCAAGGTTTTAAAATGATCAGTGAAGTATAATAGTTTTGAAGTGATGACCACTATGGTTGACTTCAAAAAAACTTCATGAATCCAAAAGTATTTGAGAAATGTAGGAAATTTCAAGGCATATTCCTAGGGTTTAAAAAAAAATGAAATCATAAATTGTAACATAACGTGTGTTAGGAGTCTGATTAAAACATGGTGTTTAGTAATATTAGGTAATGATCATATAAATGATATTACTCAAATATATACTAATAATATTACTAACCTTTATAATTAAAATACCCCCCATATCTAAACTTGAACTGCTAGAATTTGAACCTGAGATTAACTTGGTCAATATAGCCTAGATTAATCTGGAAATAATTATGAGAAACGAATTCCAAAAACTAATCCATAAGAACCTAGAATTTCGCAGCTGCAAAATTATATAAGAATTATGATATTTATGAAAAATGCATTCAAATAGGATCCCAATTTGGTTCCAAGTTTGAGCTCTTGTGTTGAAGATTTTCCCCAATTGGGAGTTCCTTCAGAATCAAAGATTCTGAAGGCACTCCTAAATAATATTCCATATGAAATTATTTCTATAGGATTTCATTATTTCTGATATCATCTTTATTAAATGAAAAACTAATAAAATATGAGAAGGTTGTTGGCTGATAACAAATGGAGACGTATCTGGGAGGACCAGTTATCTCAGTTCATGCCTCTTTGACAGATTATGTGGAATAGAGTTACCTGCCTATCTTGAAAAATCAGATAATTTGAATCCAAAACTCGATCAGACTTTTAACTTACCTGTAAACTTACCACTACAAAACATATTCAACTCCCTACCAATGGATAAGCATAATAAGATTGTCTTATCAAAACTAAGTACCCAAAATTAAAGATAATAAAACATCGCCAGTTTATAGATATAGCCTTTAAACTCTCTAAAAGATATTTGAAAACTTTGTTCCATCCATAAACTCAAGTTTACAATTGGTAATAGTTTTTTATTTTTATTTATTTATTTTCTTTTTAAACTAAAAGATGGATTAGGAAGCTTTTCCTTAGCTTGGTAACTAAATAGTGACAACGTCACTCACAAATATATCAGAAGTGAGTAGGCTAGCTCATTACTGATACCCCCTCTCTCTCAATCCAAAAACCGAGAGCTACTACCCCAGCTTGGTGACTGGATATTGGAAATGTCAGACCAATGATGCCCATGATCCTGAGCGGGCCGACTCATTACCGAGACCTCTCATTCCCGATCGTTATTGGAGAAATTATTTACAAATATTGTATCTTTTAAGGAGTTTTAGTCAAAGGCCACTGCCTTGGCTTGATGACCAGATTTGGTAGCATAATTCATGAGACTTGCCGAGACCAAACAGGCCGGCTCATTACTGAGACCTCTTGTCTCTCAGTTTTCCAACTAGGAGCCATCTCCTTGGCTTGGTGACCAAATATGGGATGTCAGACTGATAAGGTTGATGACCATGAGTAGGCCAGTTCATTACTGAGACATCCTATCCTTTAACTAAACTTCTAAAGGAATTATTCTAGTGTTCAAACTGACTTTACGAATGGAACAGACCAAACAGACTCTTCAGATTGTAAAATTGGCTTAAGAATGATCGACGATGCAGATTTGTAAAGGTTTAAGTACAATGTATTGAGAAGAGAGATTATCACCTATCCTTACTAACATAGTAAGATTGGATGGTGAGAGATGAATCCGATCACAATTGTAGATATTTTGATGTTGTAATTGATCTGATCCAGATTTAAGGAAATATGATTTGAATGGATGGGACAAGGCACTATATTTTATCACAATCATTCAGAATAAAGAGACGGATTTGAACCTTACCCTACAAGACATTATTTATTTATAGACTCCTTCTCTGAAAGCAAATTACTAATATGTACATCTGAAAATTTATAAGACTTGATGATACTTAAACTATTTCAAGATATGAAATGTGGATTGAAGAAAAATGATCAAAAGTTAAGCTGTACAATAGAAAGATTGTAAATACATAATGGATAGTATAGACAATATTATGTACAAGTTGTGGAATCTTATGAGAATCAATGGAAATATTTCTTCAAAATCAACCCGTTTACTGGAAAGGTTTCGGATTGACCCTCTATATTCTGTAACCTGAAGGTAATTAGGCCTATTTTTTCTACAATAACGAAAGGACCTAGTGAGATGCATTGAAACTTGGTATGTTTTCCTCTATCCTCATGAACCATATCCCATTTCAACACTAAATCACCTACCTGAAGTTCCATGTTAGAGGCTGAAGCTAGATCAAACCACGATTTTATAATCTGTTGATGTTTTGAAAAATGTTGCTTGGGTTTCTCCCTGTCTTCTTCTAATTTAGGAAATGTGTTAATTCTTCTTTCCATGGACAGGAAATCCACTTCTTGAGAATACTGTGCTAATTGCAGAGAGTGTAAAAAGAGATTGGGAGGAAGAATGGCTTCAATATCGTACACCGGAAAGAAAGGAGAAATACCAATTGCATATTTAGGAGTTACCTTGTCTTCCCAAAGTGTGTTGTACAAGGTAGTATGCCAGTTTCTGTGGTGTGTGGCACTAGTCCTTTTCATAATTTTTAATAAATTCTTGTTAGTGGATTTAGACAAATCATTACCTTGGGGGTAGTAGCTTGCATAGGATATAATCCTGATACCCATCTCTAAAGAAAAATTTGTTAGTTCAACAGAGGAGAAATAGGAACCGTTATCAAAGACTAAAGACTCGGGTACACCAAATCTAGTAACAATGGAAGATTCCAAAAATTTAACAACTTGAATGGTGTTAACCACATGTAGAGGGGCCACCTTCTCCCACCGGGTAAAGTAATCAGTGGCAGTAATAATGTACTTATGTTGCATAGATGAAGGAGGATTTATAGGTCCAACTATATCAAGGCCCCATTGCTGAAATGGCCTTTGAACTGAATTTGGTTGTAATGGAAAAGCGGGCTTCTTAATTCTGCCAGCAGTTGTTTGACAGCCTTGACATTTTATAGCATATGCATGGGCATCTCTAAATAAGGTAGGCCAAAAATAACCACCCTGAGTATTTTGTGCGCAGTAGTGTCACCTCCAAAGTGACCACCAACAGAGCTAGAGCGTAACTCTTTCAAAACTGAATCGGTTTCATCTTTTTCAAGACAACAAAGGAGTACGCCATCTGAATTTTTCCTGAAAAGGATATTATTTATCAGCTGATAAGGAGCTGATTTCAATCTAACCCCTCTCCTTTTCTTTGGTTCCAAGTAATCCGGGGCACTCCCAGTTTCAAGAAAAACTCTTATTTCATAATACTGAGAATTTTGGGAGGGAGAAACTAAGAAAAATTATTTTGGCGCAGTGACACACTGATTTGCAAGTCAGAGTCATCAACAAGCAAGTGAGTTGATTCAATGGCCAGTTTGCAAATACCTTATCCCTTTACCACCTTGTAAGGCTTGATTTCCAGGTCGTATTCTTGAAGAGTTGCCATCCAAGGGGCCCCTTTTTCTCCCAACTCTTTCTGTACTAATAAGTTTCTAATAGCAGGATATGGAATGATGACTTTGGTCCTAGACTTAAGAAGAAAAGGACGAATATGTTTGACTGCTTTAAACAAAGTGAATGCGTGTTTGTCAACCTAATGATAGTTTAACTCAACCCCTTTAAAACCTGAACTCGTGAATGAGATGGGGACTTCATGACCCTGTTGATTGCATTGTGTCAGCACAACAGCATATGAGATTTCTGGAGCGAATGTATAAAGAATGAAGTATTTTTCAAATCAAGACTTAGAAGAGTGGGGGATTCAGATATAGCCTCTATAATCCTTTTAAATGAATCTTTTTCATTGTTGCTCCAACTAAATTTAGCATCTTTCTTGATCATATTTTGTAAGGGACGAACAATTTCAGAGAAGCTTGGTATAAACCTCCTCACGAAATTAATCTTTCCCAGGAACGACTGCATGGATTTCTTATTTGATGGGTAAGTAATCTTAGATATGGCTTGGGTTCGTTCTGGGTTGATCATGATTCCATCTTTGGATACTACAAAAATTAAGAGGATCCCTTGAGTCATAGCAAATATTTTTTTCTTGGGATTGAACGATATCCCAAACTTCCTACAGTGTTCAAAGACTTCCCTAAGGTGAAGGATATGATCAGATCTATGTTTTGAAAAGATAGTGAGATCATCAAGATACAAAACTACAACATGGTTAATTAGGCCTCTAAAGGATATATCCATAGCATGTTGGAAAGTATCCCCAACATTAATCAAACCAAAGGGCATATTTCTATATGCGTAAGTTCCCTGCGGGGTTCTGAAAGTAGTCTTCAGTTGATCAGCTGGAGAGACTAAAATATGATTATAACCCGAGAAACCGTTGAGTAATGACAACATTTTGGATCCAAAGAATTTTTGAAGAATCTGCTCCATAGGAGGTACTAGATAGTTATCTTTCTCAAATGACCTATTGAGGTTACGGAAGTCGACGCAGAGTCGAATGTCACTGTTCTTTTTCCGAACTGGTACCAGGTTAGCCACCCATTGGGTATGACGGAATGGAATAATTATTTTAGCAGCTAAGAGATTATTGAACTCTTTCTTGATTGTCGATTCTAGAGTTGGGTGCATTTTCCTTAGGTTTTTTTGAAAGGGTTTTGATATTGGTTTCATTGTAATCACATGCTGCATAATATGTGGATCAAAGGTATTTAGATCATCATAGGTCCACGCGAAAACATCCTTATACTCTCTAAATAATTTCACAAAGGATGATTTTTCTAATGGGGTACAATCTATCCTTAAATTTACATATTGTGGAATAGAATCTGTCCCTAAGTTAATGGTTTCATATTTTATGCATGAGCTATTCGTTTTGTAGTTGGGGACAACCTTGAATTTGTCCTGCAAGTCATACAATTTTTCCAATCTTAAAACAGAAGTAGGGATAGATTTTATCATGTCGAGAGCATTTTCCACTGGGTAGTGAGGATGTATTACCGAAAATTTGTGCAAGTCTTCATCGTGAGTTATTTCATCAATAGCATAATCTTTAAAGGCATATTGTCCTGTTAGAAAGTTTAGAATCTGGGCATCATCATAAAAAACACACCAGTTATTGATGTTATCCGGAACTGATGGCCTAAAAACCAATTATATTGAAAAAGAATTAGGAGAAAAATCATATGATGGAATTAGCTTAGAAGCTACATAGGCTAATAAGTCAGCCTCCTGATTTTGAAATCTAGGGACTGCATTTATATTAAAAGCTTCAAATTTTGAGATTAAATTCCATACTTCCTTATGGTAATCTTGCAGATGTTCAGAAATACAACGGATTGAATTGTGTACCTGGCATACTACGATCTCATAATCATGATATTCCACTAAAACCTTGATGTTCATATCCAAAGCCTTCTTTAACCCTTGGATAAGGGCTTCATATTCTGCAATATTGTTAGTATTGTTAAACTCCAATATGCATGTTGTACATGTTTTATTTCCTTGTGGAACCAACAGAAGGCAGCCTGCACTGGTTCCTTCTTTGGATTTTGATCTGTTATCACTAGATTTTGCACCTTGACTGCTAGGTTCAAATCCTATAGGAGTATAGAGACCAGGCTAATATATATCATTTAATTAAACAGTGGATGCATGAACATGAAAGACTGGGATAAAAGAATGTGAGTATGAACTTATAAAAAGAGTGATCAAGTTCGCTCAAGTCATTAATAAGTATGTAAATTATTCACAAGAGTTCAGGCATAGAAAACATCTATCCATAGAACACAATTATGAATAATCACACAACATTTTAAATATTAAACAAATGGGCTCATCTCACAAATAATCACTTCAAAGCATTCTTTAAACAAAGTGAAAATGTAATGCATGCATGTAGAACAAAGACAATAGTCTGATCTCCAATGTTTCCCTCTGCACTCTCAGCCCTCTCGGTTGGAACTCTCTCTCCTCTCAAAATAATAGAAATTTTATATAAATACAGCTAGCTTATCGGAACAAAAGTCCAACAATAAACTAAAAATAAAAGAGATCTCGAAGCAAATGGTGAGAAATCTGGAAATAATGAAGTTGCTTGCTTAAAATATGTCAAGTGTCCTCGAATCTAGAATTAATCATAACTGTTGAATACTCTGCCACATGTCCTCTAGATGCCCTGTTTCCGTGCTGATCCAATGCCTGGAATATAGATAAAGAATTTATGAAGGTAACTCCTTTGAGAGGCTCAACACTTCACCTTACCAATTCTTGATATTTGTCAATCACTCCTAAAACTCTGCAAAAATGCTTTGTCACCATTTTCGATATCTTATCCTCTATTAGTCATTCGAGTTTGTTGACAGGACTTAGTGCTTGGCAAGCGATGAAGTGAAATTAATATTTGTACTGGCTTATAATATGAACCCTTCACTATAATCTTAATGTGATAATGGGCATCATCAAATTTAACCGAATGATAATCCAGCTCAGATCCTTCTACATGGCTATTTGTTTTCAGCTTAACACTATCTAGTACTTGGAATTTGTGTGATAAGTGTTCAACCTTTGTTCTTCATGTGAGTGTTGCTTTGTGGTTGTTTGCATCGATACACCTTCCTTTGCATTTGTAGTTGATTGCTCCAATTCAGATTGCTTTAACTTCACAACATATTAATGCATAAATCCTCAAGTATTTTGGGTGAAAATAATTCCAACTTGATGAAAAACTTATTACACTGTCCATGCATCCTTTAAATAGAAAATTGACATTTATGCTAGGATTTGAAAAAGGATTTTCAACTTAAATATGTGCTGGAAAAGCCTAAATGGCAATGAGTGCTCTATTTACAAATTTGTTTTGATATCTTTCAACTTTGGTGCTATGACTATTAAGCTAAGCACTTTCATGGCTTTTTGTACAACCTGTTCATCTGGAGTACAACGATCATCTATGAAAGGCATGATTTAGGCCTGAAAAACATTGTTTCTATGACCAGAATGAAAAGATAGCTTCTATATACGGCCCAATCCCAAATTATAATTTCCATGTCATCAGAGCCTGACCCAAGTAGGTCACCATCCGGATTGAAATGCACAATATTTACACATCCCTTGTGTTTTCCAAGGACAGAAAGCTCGAGCTTGTGAATAAAATCCTGGCAGCCCTTTTGGTGGCATAAAACCTGTTCCTCCTTAACACTCTTTCTCATCCATAATGACGCCCTCGATCTAGACTTGAGATCATTCCTTTATAGCTGGTCTTTGTGTATTCTCGAATATTTAATATATAACAAAGGCTTAGTGCTCTCGACACTTGAGTGCTTGATACATGACCTTGAATGCATGAATGGGCGTTTATTAATGGAGTGATAGTTATAACATAAGATGAATACGGTAATTTTAATGGAATCCATGTGGAGAGGGAATAAGAATGAGAGTGGAATGGTGAGGTAGATGGGTAGGTGAAGTGAGTAGAAATATAAAATCAAACTTAATAAAATTATTTTATATTAAGAAAAAGTTAAGTTCTACTAAATGAAATTAAGCCATGAAAATGGATGAAAGAGAGACAAGAAAATATTTGACGGACTTTGTTGCATGGACCTGATATTTCACAAAATTGACCCAAGATGACACAAACACTGGGGACTTAGACAAAAAATGAAAGTGGATATTCTGGGAGGAAGAACTGAGGTCCATCTTTACATAGGCGCCGCCGGAATTTTAAACAATTTTGCTGGAGTAGATTCTGGTGACAACATCTGTCTCTCTCTGGGGATGCTCCCTGCGAGCTGCCAAGAACAAGCAAACTCTGTGCCTTATATTCATTGGGTGATGGAGTCATTCATATCTCAAACTTCTGCAACTTATTCAAAAACTTGAAAAGACACTACTCACTGAATGCTGAACTTTAAACTACTTCGCCAATTGAGATTAATCTTCACACCACTGAAATGACAATATATTGTTGCTGACTAACATACTTAAAAGAATCTACATGCTCGTATGACAAGCTTATTATTCTGCCTACTCCTACTTCTAACCAGTAGAAACAGGCTAATCATGTGTAATCATACTTCCAATGAAGCCATGATAACATCCAACCGACTGTAAGAACTTCTTTCATGCAAATAGAAACCAAAAAAGAATTTAACCTTTGAAACATAAATTTGATTCGCGAAGCATACTTACAACCACAATCCTCTTTGATTCCACACTCTGCAAGGCTGAAATTTTCTGAAAACCATAACTCCATATAGATGGTCACTAGGTCCTGCCAATTGTGCTGCATTTCCAACTGATACAGAAGGCCACATTGTTCATCTGCTTCACTTATGAACTGACATTTCATTTGTTCTGCTAGAAAAAGAGTATGAACATCGTTCGGGCATTGACAACCGAAGGTATCAAGGTCATCCTAAATCTGTTCACAAGTTCCTTGAACAACAAACTCAACAATGTCATCATGATAATCAATCAACTTATCCTCCTCTTCTGTGATTCCATAAGATGCATAACTGTCATACACCGGCCCTGGTTGTTCATAGATGATAAACTGAATGTCTTCAGAAATCTATTCGTTAGATGTTGTTACATCACAAATATCTAGATCTTGGCTTTTGAAATCATCATCATATTCATCGAAAATGGGCTGACCTTCACTTCTTAAATCATCATCCTCTAAATCCGCTTCATGTTTGCAAACATAAGATTCTTCAATAGGATTATCTTGCAAATAAAAACTTTGACAAAATTTGGGGACAATAAAATTCTAAATATCACTATAAAGAAATAAGGCTTGTTGATTTTGAGTATCCACTGCTAGACGCTTTGAAGCAACAACCTTCTTTGAAACAAGATAATCACTATCATTTTCAGCATAATCCTTACGACAATTATCAGCACAATCAATTTCATAAAAACCATGTTTAGAAGAAGAAAAATCTGATCTAGCGATCTTACGATTTGGAAAGCAAGAGAAATCCGAGAATAATATATCTGCATTTTGAAAAACATGAGAGCTCAAGGAAAAAAAAATTCTGCGGATAGTCTTGATCGTGTTCTTCTCCGTCCAAACCTAACCTTTTTGGTTCATGAGCTTCCTCTTTCAAGTCTTCATTACAAATCTGATCTACATACTTTCCAAAAGCTCGTAGGTTATCTTCTATTTCTTGGGCATCATTGAACATCTGTTGCAAAGTCGTAGACTTTCTCTCCATAAGAAGAAGTGCTAAATCTGGATGAAAGGCCATTGCATAACTCAGTCTGGCAGAAACCTCAGAAGGTTGGATCTCCTTAGGAATCTTGTAATAAAAACCTGAAAATCTCCTATTAAACATAGAAACAGTTTCATCCTTCTGTCTTTTCAGAGCACAAAACTCTGAAAGTTATTGATCCAATGATTTTCTCTCACCCCAAAAATTTAGAGAGGCATACCTTAGTTCCTACCATGAACTAATTGACCCAGGATGCAAATGCCTAAACCATTCCTTAGCATCCCCTTACAATGACTGAGCAAAATCTCTCATGTAAACATCATTATGCTCAATTTCAAAAAGGTCTGTGAAATGCTTAAAGCCTTGATGTGTTTTTTAGTTGTAAGGTTTTCTCCATCAAACATAGGGAGATACTTGTAATGCTTTGGAGGAAAATCATGAAGAATATAAGGCAAATTGAGAGACCTATATTTGCCTTGGATCTTGGAAGATATAGGATTAAACATAGGAGGTATGATATCATCCTTGGTCTCTTGAAGCTCACAGGATTGATCATATACATTACATGGCTCAGACGAAGGCTCTTGGTCAAAGTCATCTATACAAGGAGAAGGTATATTCACAATTTGAAAGGAAGGGTATTCAAATGCATATTTTAGGTCATCCTTTGAATATAATAAGCAATAGAAAATCCTTTTGATATGTTCTGGGAAGGACAAGAAGTAATTAACAACAAATATAATTACATCCTGGAGAAAACATAAGCTGAATACCTGGTTGTTTCACAGTGTCCTTCCATGTTTCTGTCACTATGCCTCATCCTCCAGTGGAGTCTATGAATTTGCTTAGAGCTTGATTGGAGTCACCAATGGATCTCTTCCCATTGGAGTCACCATGGTGAAAATATTGCAGTCCCAACTATGTAACTAGACCTTGTTAACCATCAAATATTGGATTTGATCGTTGTCGTTCTTTCCCGAGGAAGATATCTTCACTTCCGTCCCCGACAGTGGCGCCAAAAGAAGTTATCACTAGAGTTTGCACCTTCACTGCTAGGTTCAAAGCCTAGAGAAATCTTAAAACTACTTAATGGACTATAGGTTTATAAACTGATGAATGTATAGGAGTATAGAGACCAGGCTAATATATATCATTTAATTAAACAGTGGATGCATGAACATGACAGACTAGGATAAAAGAATACGAGTATGAACTTATAAAAAGAGTGATCAAGTTCGCTCAGGTCATTAATAAGTATGTAAATTATTCACAAGAGTTCAGGCATAGAAAACATCTATCCATAGAACAAAATTATGAATGATCACACAACATTTTAAATATTAAACAAACAGACTCATCTTGAAAATAATCACTTCAAAGCATTCTTTAAACAGAGTGAAAATGTAATGCATGCATGTAGAACAAAGACAATAGTCTGATCTCCAATGTTTCCCTCTGCACTCTCATCCCTCTCGGTTGGAACTCTCTCTCCTCTCAAAATGATAGAATTTGTATATAAATACATCTAGCTTATCTGAACAAAAGTCCAAGAATAAACTAGAAATAAAAGAGATCTCGAAGCAAATGGTGAGAAATATGGAAATAATGAATTTGCTTCCTTAAAATCTGTCAAGTGTCCTCGAATATGGAATTAATCATAACTCGAATCTGGAATTAATCATAACTGCTGAATACTCTACCACCTATCCTCTAGATGCCCTGTTTCCCTGCTGATCCAATGCCTGGAATATAGAGAAAGAAGTTATGAAAATAACTCCTTTGAGAGGCTCGACACTTCACCTTACCAATTGTTGATATTTGTCAATCACTCTTAAAACTCTGCAAAAGTGCCTTGTCACCATTTTCTGTATCTTATCCTCTATTAATCCTTCGAGTTTGTTGACAGGACTTAGTGCTTAGCAAGCGATGAAGTGAAGTTAACATTTGTAATGTCTTATAATATGAACCCTTCACTATAATCTGAATGTGATAATGGGCATCATCAAATTTAACCGAATGATAATCCAGCTCAGATCCTTCTACGTGGCTATTTGTTTTCAGCTTAACGCTATCCAACACTTGGAATTTGTGTGATAACTGTTCAACCTTTGTTCTTCATGTGAGTGCTTCTTTGTGGTTGTTTGCATCGATACATATTCCTTTGCATTTGCAGTTGATTGCTCCAATTCAGATTGCTTTAACTTCACAACATATTATAGCATAAATCCTCAAGTATTTTGGGTGAAAAGTATTCCAACTCGATGAAAAATTTATTACACTATCCATGCATCCTTTAAATAGAAAATTGACATTTATGCCAAGATTTGAAAAAAGGATTTGCAACTTAAATCTGCGCTGGCAAAGCTAAATGGCAATGAGTGCTCTATTTACAAATTTGTTTGGATATCTTTCAACTTTGGTGCTATGACTATTAAGCCGAGCACTATCATGGCTTTCTGTACAACCTGTTCATCTGCAGTGCAACAATCATCTCTGAAAAGCATGATTCTGGCCTGAAAAACATTGCTTCTATGACCAGAATGAAAAAATAGCTTCTTAATGCAGCCCAATCCCAAATTATAATTTCCATGTCATCAGAGCCTGACCTAAGCAGGTCACTAGTCGGATTGAAATGCACAGTATTTACACATCCCTTGTGTTTTCGAAGGAAAGAAAGCTCGAGCTTGTGAATAAAATCCTAGCAACCCTTTCGGTGGCATAAAACCTGTTCCTCCTTAACACTCTCTCTCATCAATAATGACGCCCTCGATCTAGACTTGAGCTCATTCCTTTACAGCTGGTCTTTGTGTATTCTCAAATATTTAATATATAACAAAGTCTTAGTGCTCTCGACACCTGAGTGCTTGATACATGAGCTTGAATGCATGAATGGGCGTTTATTGATGGAGTGATAGTTATAACATAAGATGAATATGGTAATTTTAATGGAATCCATGTGGAGAGGGAATAAGAACGAGAGTGGAATTGTGAGGTAGATAGGTAGGTGAAGTGAGATATGAGTGGGAAAGATAGGTAATAGAATGAGTGGGATGAGGTGAGTAGAAATATAAAATCAAACTTAATAAAATTATTTTATATTAAAAAAAAGTTAAATTCTACTCAATGAAATTAAGCCATGAAAATGGGTGAAAGAGAGACAACAAAAGATTTTATGGAATTTGTTGCATGGACCTCATATTTCAAAAAAATTGACCCAAGATGACACAAACATTGGGGACTTAGACAAAAAATGCAAGTGGATATTCTGGCAACAAGAATTGAGGTCCATCTTTACATAGGTGCCGCCGGAATTTTAAACAATTTTGCTGGAGTAGATTCTGGTGAGAACACAATCCATCAAAATACAATGTCCAAGAAGGACTATTTACAACTACCTTACTAGCTATAATATGTAAATGTGTTTCATTTTTTACAGCATTTACATCATTCTTTGTTACAAAACCAGATTTAATGTAAGTGAAATTCAAAATTTCAGACTCTTGTTGTAAACCTGTAAGTGGAGAATTTTCAGCTTTCATGTTACAAAAATATTCCCCATGAGCATAATTTCCCATAATAGAGTCAGAAAACAACATCGGTTCATTGAGATCATGCAATTCAGTCACAGTGTGTTTCATATAACTTTCTCTTCCAATTTTAATCTGATTGGGCCACCCATTCTCAAGGAGCCACAAAGCTGGCCAATCAGTCGAGAAATACCCATTTAGATTATGAGACTAGTCATGGCTTAAAAACATGCCATAGGCATCTAGGATGTCAACAACCACGATATCGATAAATTGGTATATTGATGGATTAATTGCTACCCTGACTAACACATCTTTTATCTCCCCTAGTACTCTTACATTCGACTGATCGAGTTGTGTGATCTGTGTATCACATGGAGTGAATTTTGCATTCAGCTTCTTTCAAACCGAACAAGGAATTGCGTTATTTGATGCCCTGGAATCTACCCTACAATTATGGACGTTCTGATTATATATTTCTAATGTGAGGAGGAATGAAGGAGTGTTAGATGTTGATCTTTTCCCAATTAAAGAGTTCTTATCAGCTACTATTTTCTTTTTGTCTTCTATGTTTAATGACTATTTATTTGGACAAGAACTTGTATTATTTGAAGTGTCGGCAACTGTATTATTTTTGTTACTAGGAGTAACCGAGCTTGATATAGGAGTTATTATAGGACCACCAGGCATAGGGAAGATTTGCAACAAATCATACATGCTGATGTTTGCATGTTGTTTTTCTAGGTCTTCAATGATATCATACTGCAGATCTAGTTTGTGTGAAATATGAGCTGGCTACGACTGCCTGGTGAGATGAGGATTACTGCTTCTCTTGTTTTGATTAGATTTTGATGTACTGGGAGACTCTATTGAGCCTTTGCTGTGGGTATTGTAAGTATGTTGTCCTGAGAAAATAATTTGGTTCTTAGTTTGTACATTATTACTTATGTTGTCCCAGAAATGTCCAACCAATGGTTGTTGGTCTTCTTGGTCCTCATCCTCCTTTTCTGAGTCTTCTTCCTTTTCTTGGTCACGAGATTCTTTATTAGAGGAGGATTCAGGCATAGAAAGGACAACCCTGATGGTGTTGAATATTTCTTCATTTACTGCCACATCACGAGGAGGATTTGTTTTGTAGTTAAAAGGAGGGGTCTATCTAAACTAGTTTCTAAAGTTTCCTCTGAATGAAGAGCCTTCTCCACTATTTTTCTTGAAGCCTATTATTTCATTTGTTAAGGATTTAACTGTATTTTGTAATTTTTCCACATCAAATGCTTGTGAATCCTTATTCAAATTATATTTGGATGTGTTTTCATTTCTTTTGCGGATTGCGATGTCAGTCTTCCCACTCCTCTCCGATTCATAGGTCAAGGAATTCTTTTCAACCTTAATGGATTCCTCGAAATTTTATACTAGAGCGCCCTTACCAGCCTGTTTAACAAACATACCCATATATTTAGGCAATGCGGAGGCGTAATTTTCAATAATTATGTCTTCAGGAGGTTGGGAGGCAGCTGGTATTTCTTTTTTTAAAGTTAGGAAACGTTGGTTAAAATCCTTGATTTGCTCCTTACTGTCGCTTTTGATACAGGATAGTTCTAAGGCTAGGGCAGCTGGGGTATTTTCTTCTCCAAATTTATCAAGGAAATCCTGTCTAAAATATGTCCAATTTGGTATTGATCCTTGGACTAAGGAAAAGTACCACACTGATGCTTTTCCTTCAAATGTCAGAGGGAAAAGACGACAGACCACATCCTCATGTTGTACATTCATGGTTTGAATAACGAGGATGAATTTATCGACATGGTTTTCAATGTTCCTTGTTATCTGGATTGAACTTAGGGAAAAGCTTATCCGGGTGCTTAGGAAACTGATGTTGGACACCAGGTACAACCACTGCGCTTGTTCTCAGCCATGGGAGAGGAGGACTCGGAGGTGGATTTCCTGGTCCCCTTCTTGCATCTCTGACCATATCACCTTCTTCTGATTCTGATGAGTTACAAATGTTAGAGGACCTGAGACTATCAGGTGGAGATCCTAGGGGTGAGGGTGGCTGGCTGAAACCGCCAAACGCAATTAGTTTTCTTGAAGTGTTAGTTTTTGTGGTTTCCCTAGAAAAATCACTGAGTTGGTAATTAGGAGTACTGAATCCTAACTCATAGGCTTCTGGTGGGGACTGATCTACCATGGATAGCTGAGTGTTGTCACTATTTCATCAGGGTAAACCGTAATCTATGGGTGGTATACTAGTATGCTGAGAGTAAGCCCTAGTGAGGACTCGTCTCGATTCTTCTAAAACTTGGTCAATTTGTTCAGGAGTGTAGGGAGAGGTATTGTAATCTCGTTCTAAGATATTTCTAATAGTATTAATGAATGGATAATTATTGTTTTCAGCTTGTAAAACAATTGATGAGTCTAAGGTAGTGGTGTTCTCACATTCAATGATAGGTGAAGGATTTATACTGGTTGTAGGATTGTTATCTACTTCTTCAGCCATTAATCATTTTTGGACCTCCTTCTAGTGCCATTTGTTGGCCATATTTTCTGTCAAAGGCCAACTATGGAGAGATATCCCACATAAGGAACTTAATACACCCCCTCCTGGTATGTTTAAAATAACTAACTCTCGCAGGGTATAGATCCTGCTACCTTTATGATTTCTGCTCTCGAAAGAGAGCCTTTGGTTTTGTATTGTTTTGTGTTTTTTAAAATCCTAAAACTATCACTTCCTACAGGCTGACTACTAGGTAAACTAACTATCTTAATAATCTAATTAATTAAAATAAACTTAATCAATTAACAGTTGTTGACTATGACTAAAATTAACTAACGAATCTATGAACTACTGCTATCTATCTTGGACAGGAGCAATTTAATGAGTATTATTTTTTGATAATCTATAAAATACTAAATGTTTAAGGTATGACATAATCTTAGATCAATCTTCAGAAATAAAACATAACCTCAAATTAACAAAAATAGCAATTACATATTCGAGAAACAATAATAATATAAACCATTATGTATCCTAGAACATGCAAATTACTACTGAAATAGCAAGTATTAACAAATTTAGAATTTGAAGCTTAAGATTTTGATTACTTAACATAAAATCTACGCCAAACAAATATTCCATAACTAAATCATTTGAAATGTAATGTCAGAGCAAAAAAGACAAGAGACATTTTAAATGGATCATATACTAATTTTGCCCGTGCTCGAGCTTATAAAAAATTATCGATGCACTATAACCAAGTATAAGCATAGAATATATGCACAGAGGAAACTAATAAGGCATTGCATATATTTATATATTTGAAAACCAAATAAAAAAGATACCAATTTTCAAGAAGATTCATAACAGTTTGACAGTGAGAACTTCACACATCAAATAGCTTAGTTTAGAATATGGAAATCTTTAACTCCACAAATAGTAACTTCAACTATGTACTCGAACCCTTTAACACTGATCCGAACTTTGACTTATATAGCCATTCTTAAATCCACAAAATTAATGACTCGAGGAATCTCATACAACTGTATCTCGAAATAGAACTATCATAAAATCATCATTACAACCATGAGTAATGAAACTTGATAGTTGTCATTACTCAGAATGATCAAATGAATGATCAGAGATCAGAGATCATTATGAACTGGTGAATTGACATCGTTGGAAGAGAAATAAGCGATGAATGGACTTACATAGTGATCGCCAAGTGTGTCCACAATGCATAACAAGAGCTAAGTAGGCACAACGGATCAACATAAATACTATCCAGCAAGATAAGATTATCCCAAAACAGAAACAGGTACTAGACCACGTAGGTGTTTCTCATTCACAAAATCCAGGAAGGAAGTATAACCACCATATTAAATGATCCAAAACAATTTTCGATCCAAAATGCCATCTGCAACACAACAAAAAAACCATTGATTAATTGTTTCTATAATACTTATAAAAACAATTGAATGCAAAAATAAATGATAAGCACTCCTACAGAATCTATGATTATGTAGGTGTGCTAATAATAGTTATTTTATTTAAAAGAAATATTACATGTTGCGCTTCCAAAATTTACATGCCCGCATATAATAAAAATTGATTAAAAATTGATAAAAACGAGTTCAAAACCATGATCTATGCATGGGTAAGCTGATACTTGGATTCGAGCAGCTCTTCTAGCTTCAGCTAACATGTCTTTTAACTTCAGGATCTTGATCTTATGATGTTCATCTTGTTTCAATAACCTTTTGATTTTCAAACATCAATCTCTTCTTAACAACCTTGTACTTATATTTCTTCATCTTCAAGTTTTTCCATTGATTAACCCATGATAACAATTTATTCTTTAACTTTTGAATCTCATCCCTCATAATATCTCTGTTCAATTGAGATTCCTTAAGTTATTTTTTAAATTGAGTTATTTTTCTTTCAAAAGGAAGCTTGATGGATTGTCTTATGGTTTCCATAGCTTGGTCAAAGAATTGATCGCCGGCTAGTGATGGTTTTTGCTCAAACTCTTGATCAGGTTGTTGAAATGGTGATGAATTTCCTGCAAACTCATCTATGGGGAATGTAGCAGAGTTATTGAACTCAATGCTCTGCTCTTGGTTAACAACTTCAAGTCGAGTTTCATGAGTGGACGGTTGATCTTATGATTCACTGAAAATCTCAATTAAAGGAGGCTCCTTAACATGTTCAACGGTTTTAGGAATAGAAGCAGTAGCCATACTCCTTGTACATCTTCGGGTTCCTGAGTTCGACTTGACAATGGTAATTATTGAATGTCTTTGCTCATATTTGGATTCAATATAATACTCGGGATCCATATCGTCTGAGTTTACTAAACCCTTACCCTTCTTTACAGACATATGACGATGCATATTGGACGAGGATGGATCAATAGGAATTTCAGGGACTAGAGGGTTATTGTCCTCGTCAATAACACATTTTGCAGCATTCCCCTGAATAGGGTTCGCGACATCAAACTCATCATGCATCAAGGTAGGGTTGAGCTCTTGGCTAGGGTTAGGAATGGAATATTTTCTTTGTTTCTGAAGAGTTTTAGGGAGAGGGGCGGGCAGAATTATGTTTCCCCAAAACCATTCTCCACTAAAAAATCTTCCTGCATCTTTCCCTCCAAAGCTAAACTATGTTGAACTAAAATTTTAAGAATCCCATGATGAAACAGACTTCTATCGTGATCATCGATAGTGTTCTTGACAGTACTAGCCATTTTATTTAAAATATTGAGCAGAAAGAAAGGAAAATTGATCTTACAACCCTTAAAAACCATAAGCAGACGGAGATGGTACAAATATACATGAGAAAAAATGTCCATCACAAGTGATATACCTAATGATGATCTCAAGAAACGGCCACCATTGTTGCTTCAGTAATTTAGCAAGAAAATCGTATCCGATATTAGAATTGGCAGGTATTGAAAGCAAAAACAGCTTCCACTTTTTCTCATTCATTTTCTCTCCCTTAAATCATCATTCACCGATATAGGGAAACTTAGTGGCCTCGGCAATGAAATCTTCAATCAATGGAAGTTGTAGGTTACCAATGTGGGCCACACTGTTTTTCAATGACAGGGAAAACTGTCTGGTGACTTCAATATTATGCCCACTAAAACACCTGAAAAATGACCCACATCCTATCTTCTCAAACCATTCAACAACCTCAGGTTCAACTTCCAAAAGGTCATCACCAAAAATTTCGAAGTGGTTGAGGGGTGCCATTTCTTTACTGTAAGGTTTTTGGATAGGATTGAGCTCGGGAGTAGTGGTAAAGATAGAAGGTATGGAAATCCAAGCTATCCCAAACATCTGAGAAATGAATCTAACCTTGTCTGGTTTCTTCATATTAATCTCACAGGTCAAACCCTCAAAAATCTAAACCATAGAGTAATTTTTTCAAAACATGATGTGGGCGATTAGAACTAGGCATTTCAAATAATGATTAAAATACTAGCGGCATAAATTGAAAATACACCTGGTAGTACGACTAATCTAGATTTCCATAATATCATAACACTGATCATGATTTTTCCATAGTTCACAACATATGTAAAAATTCTATAATAACCACAATCATATCTTCTAATTTCGTTTAGATATTCAAATATATTACAAAAACTAGAGCATTGTTGTATGATCATCTAGGATTTAGGGGCATGATTATAGTTTAATAAGGGTATAGTTTAACAATGTGCTGATTGCAAAAATCATCCGTCCTTGATACACGGTCTTCACAAAGTTTTGAAACAATATATCGATACCATTTAAATGAATGATACACTTAGAAAATAAAACAAATACCTTAGGACTTCCATGAAATTTGATGATTAGGTGAGATAGGATTAATAGGTTTGATTAATACCCTTTAAAATAAATCATCCCATCTTCCCTACTATTTCCAAGGTTTTAAAATGATCAGAGAAGTATAATAGTTTTGAAGTGATGCCCATTATGGTTGACTTCGAAAAACCTTCATGAATCCAAAAGTATTTGAGAATTGTAGGAACTTTCAAGGCATATGCCTAGGCTTTAAAAAAAAAATTGAAATCATAAATTGTAACATAACGTGTGTTAGTAGTATGATTAAAAATGGTATTTAGTAATATTAGGTAATGATAATATAAATTATATTACTCAAATAAATACTAATAACATTAATAACCTTTATAATTTAAATACCCCCCATATCTAAACTTGAACTGCTAGAATTTGAACCTCAGATTAACTTGGCCAATATAGCCTAGATTAATCTGGAAAGAATTATGAGAAACAAATTCCAAAAACTAAGCCATAAGAACCCATAATTTCGTAGCTGCAAAATTAGATAAGCATTATGATATTTATGAAAAATGCATTCAAATAGGATCCCAATTTGGTTCCAAGTTTGAGCTCTTGTGTTGAAGGTTTTCTCCAATTGGGAGTACCTTTAGAATCAAAGATTCTAAAAGCACTCCTAAATAATATTTCATATGAGAATATTTCTGTAGGATTTCATTATTTCTGATATCATCTTTTATTAAACGAAAAACAAAGAAAATATGAGAAGGTTGTTGGATGCCAACAATCTTCTAGCGTTTTGGGATTACAATACAGATTCATAAGTTTGTGCTTAATGCATATGGTGCTTTAACTTATTTTATCTCTTACATGAAAAAGATTGAAAAGACCATCAATTCGACATTCAAAGATATATGAGCTGACCATCGGAAAACATATGCAGATGTGACTCAAACTATTGGAAGACTTGGCAATGCTCTCTTGAATCTACAACAGATGTCTGCACAACAATATGTTTACATTGTGCTCTCACTTCCATTGAATAATTCATCGAGGAAATGCATCTTCATAAATACTTTTTCCAAAAACATTTTGCATTTATCCTGAAAAGACCAAAGCATTTGCAACAAGAACTTGATTATTCAAAGGATATCCTATGTGCATTAATAATCGACTATTATTTACAACGCCTAGAATGAATTGAAGAAATATGCTTGCTTGAGTTTGCTTCAAACCACATAAAACAAAGAAAGAAACAAAAACAAAGTGCTCGATCATGTGTCATAAGAAGCATGCACTACAATGAGCATAGAGACCCAAATACATATTATAGAGAAAAGTTAATTCTTTATGTTCCTTATTGGCATGATGAATCTGTTTTCAAGCAACACTTAGCAGGTTGGAAACAAGCTTACTTAGAAATGGAAAACACAATACAAGAGCATTCCCAAATGTCAACTGGAAATCTAGTCACATTGTTCGAAGACAATTCCTAATTCAAGTAGCCTATGTGAGAACAATTCATAGAGCTCAAGGTTTGACATTAGAAAGACTTTCATTTTACCCAATTGGCATTTCAACACATGGCCTAGTGTACATAGCCCTTTCATGAGTGAGACCAATGGATTCGTTGTATCTTTTGAATAGAATAACCAAGGACAATTTCTCGGTTAGTAACAAAGTGCTCAATGAAATGATGTGTCTCTTGACACTTTCATCATGGACAATAGATCATTTTGATCAACCAATATCTTCAAAAACTGGTTTGTCAATTAGCACTTTGAACACACGGATCTTAAAAGTACATTATGTAGACATCTTGCAAGATAGTTATCTATTGAACAATATGATTGTTTGCTTACAAGAGACTCAAACAAATTCACCATAAAGCGACAATGGGTTTGCGAATTTCAATTTGAATTTCACATATTATGTTTATTGTGTTCTCTCTCTCATACATAAAACCATAGAAATCATTCAAACAAGAAGTTTTTGTGAGAACATAGTAGAAATTTTTATGTCAAGTCTACATATGATTTATCCAGTTTGCTTAATGAACATATATGCTGCTCCAGTCAGACCTGTGTCAACAGTGATTACGACAATAGAAAAAGAAAAAGCAAATTGTGTGCGTGAAAATTGTCTCATTTTTATTGTTGGTGATTTCAATATTAACATCAATGTGAATAGTCGTAGAAGCAAAGAGCTTGTAGAATACATGCAATCACAGAAATTGCAAGAGATCACACATTGTTATAGATCAAAATCTATCATTGATCACATTTTGACAGCTTTCAATGGTTTGCATTGTGACATCATTGTACTAGATGCATACTAGACTAACCATGATGCAATTTGTGCATTGTTGCAATTCGTGTAGCTCTATGTGCAAATCGATAAAGTTAATGTACCTTATTCAATTATCTCATATTCTTTCTTGTGCAATTAGGCTGCTTTGAAAACATTCTCCTAAGAACACATCATCTGTTTGCAAGTGAGCATATTGCTATTTGGCAACGCACATTTGTTTCAAGTTTAATGATTTCTTTAAGGCTGCAAGATTTTCCTTGCATGTTTCCATTTGCAATTGCACATCATCTTTTTTTCACTCCTTCTATGCTTAACTGGACTGTGAGATACACATAACCATAATTTTCTAAAAGCTATACTCTGTGGCATTTTTCAAAATTGATGTGAAACAATTGCTCCATTCTATTGCTATTTTTCGATGCACATTTGTTTCAACTTCAACAATTTCTCCATGGTTGCTACATTTTCCCCACATGTTTCCATTTGGAATTGCACGTCATCTTTTTTCACTTGTTGTATACTTAATTGGATTGCAGAATAGAAAGAACCAGATCTTGCTAAAAGATATATTGTTTGCAATTTTGCAACATTGTTGCAAAAACAATTGCTCCATTTTCCTCTATGGAATTCGTTACCTGGTTGTTAAGCCTATGATTCTATGTTTCTTTTTTTATCTCCAACATATTCCCACATTTAATAGGTAATGTTTTGTTCACCGGTATCATTATTACTTTGAGATTTTGCATACTATGCCATTTATTTTAACAGTCTTGGAATGTCCTACAACTGGATTCAACAACAACTAATGACATTCTGGCATTTATCAGTGAGACACAAGAGTCCAATAGGTTTCTTTGTTTCCATTATTTTTCTTTCCTTTCTATGGGCCTTTTTTTGTCATTTTCTCTGATCTAAATAATACATATTCCTTTGTCCTATTTATTTTTATGTCTGAATCATTTGACTTCCATAGTGAACAACAAAACAATTCAACTAGCCTTTATTCTATTGGTCATTACAAAGTGAACAAAAAACTGCAACAATTAAGTTACATGAATCTCGTTGCTATACTGAGCTTCATTCAATGTATTCTCTTTGCCTTTCTTGAACAAATTGGCATAGATGTTAATCTATTTTTCACATTCAATTGTACATAGTTTTCAATGTGGGTTGTATTTAATGACTTTTCATCTTTGTGCGAATAGAAACATAGAAATTGTTTCTCTGTCTTCTAAAGATGCCAAAAATAAATTGATAGGCTGCCCACTGCAAAATGATAACGTCGTTTCCAGCATTTAACAAATTTCATTTCAGTTCTTTGTTCTTTGCTTCAATTAAATATTGACTGAGCTACTAGATTCATGCTTGAATTTTGTAACAACACTCTTCTTATTTGTTTTTCCATATTTACATTTGGCCTTTGATCTGACAGAAAATTTATATGTTCAATTGCCATCATTTATTCTCAACTTTTCTCAACACAATTACACCAATGTATTTGAGGGCGATGTTCTATCCTTGTATAGGCCAACATGCAACAAAGATCCTAACTCACCTTAAAAAGCACAATTAGTGCATGCATATCTTGTAGACAAACATGGACAGTTAAATATTATTGCCAGCATTGCAAACAAGCTCATATCTCAAAAAGGGATGATTTTGAGTACTTTTTACAAATCACTCCAAATAACAATGTTGAAACAATACCTCGTGTTTTCCATCAACACAAATTAGGAACAAATATCACACTCTGATGATTAAAAAAATCAAGAAATAAGTATTATGTTGGTTCAATTGTTGCGATTATCACAGGATGTGAGGAAAATAGAAATCAATTTGAAGTCAACAAGACATTATTTTATGCAAATAAATTATTAAAGTTTGAAGTCGACAAGCCATTATTTTATGCAAATAAATTATTGTTGCATAATACTCTTTAAAACAATTCCATTCTATTAAAAAAATTGTTCAATTTATTTCTTATTAGTAATTTAGTGAATATTTAGTAGGTGGCATAAGAGGTTATTCTTAGATGACAAATTTTTTAGAGGAACCGCCCGTTAAAAATGTCTTCGGTGTCATTTACTATCACAACTCTTTCAATGTTAGTGGGAGATCCTTGTTTTTAAACAATAATATCTTTTATTGACCATGAATCTAACAATTTATTTTTTGTTAACTTATTACAATAATATGTTCCTATCTACTCAAAATAAGACAAAATTTAATGAAATTAAGTTATGTGATAGAGCCTATAGTTATCCCCCGCACCCACAAAAGGATCAATTCCCACATGAACCATAGTACCCTTGCCAATATACCAACTCAAATATTTGTTAATGCTTGGAAAAGTTGTAATGATACTTCTCCATATCAACGATGCATTCCTGAAGTGAGTAATCGATTTCCTGATCCAAAGGAGAGCAGTGACAGTTTTTAAATATTTGGTCCTTATTACTGAGCTCCACAACCCAACATCAGTTAGTGCACGCCACAGGCTTTTAGTTCTGAGCGCTTGGCTGAAGCAATCAAGATTCAATAAGCCCCAACCGCTGAGATTCTTTATCCAAGAGCGATATTCCCAACTGGATAAGTGAAATTTGTTCTTGTGTTGATTACCTGCCCATATAAAATGGAATATATTTCTGTGAATTGCATTAAGAATAGCCATTGGAACTTTCATAAGACCGAGCCAATAAGTCGGAATGCTCATTAATGCAGAATGTGCCAGCACAAGTCTACCACCGATCGAGAGCCAACAAAAAACCCAATTATTGATATTTCGATCAATTAGGATCCATCCCCAATCTTCAATTTTGTAGTTATTGGGTTTTAGATAGTACCCAAGATACTTGAGGCCCTGGTCTAGTCTTTCCATTTTATAGGGCAGAAAAGTCTCAATATGAGCTAGACATTCAGAGTCCAAACAATTGTATAAGAAACTAGAATTTTGAATACTAATTGCCATCCCCGATGCTTTAAAGAAAACATCAAATATCTCCCTAAAATATTTCCATTCAGTAACAGAGGCCTCACCAAATATCAAATCATCGTCAACAAAGAGTAAATGTGATACGAAAAAAGATCTGGAAATTTTAATACCTTTAATTTTATTAGATTTCTTTGGTTCTTCAATAAGCCTGCTTAATCGTTCTATGGAAAGGATGAACAACAATGGCAACAAAGGGCATGATTGTCGAATCTCACTGCTACTGGCAAACAATTTAGTAGAAGATCAAGATAGAAAAGGAGGTAGAAGAAACACTTTCCATTATCCAATTTGACACCTCAACATAAATACCAATCTGAATTAAGATCGGTTTTAGAAAGGTCCAGTCAATACGGCCATATGCCTTAATGAGGTCCATCTTCAAGATTAATACTTGTAGATTCTTAGTTTTTATTGAGTGCATACCTTCTTGAGCAACACCCACGTAAGATTAATTACCCTTATTATGGAATAGAACCTGCCTTTATTAAGATAACATATCCACTTAAAGCAATGATCTCTTTCCTAAAAGAGAACTCCCAGTTATTTATTTCTAAACCATAGTCAAATCAACATTGATAAACCTTTTTTTTAATGGATTTATTTTCACTAAATTGTGTGAAGTCACGAGTAACCTTTGGAAATGACGGTTACTGCCCTGGCTGGGGGGGTAAGTAACACTACTACTGCAAACATGCCCGTAACATCTGGTGACATATGCATTCATAAGGGGGCTCATAGGGGTGGCCTTGCCCCGGAATTCTCTCCTTTGAAAACTAGAAGTGCCAGGAAAAACAAAAAGGTCACTTTGGGGGGACAGAGGATGATCCTTGCATGGTGAACTCCCCCAACTCTTCTGATACCCGGGCTCTTAGAGGAATGAAAGCCCTTGCAAGGGTTAGGAAATGATTTTTTTCTCTCTGAATATCAGGGGGGTGGGGGGCCTACCCAAACAACTGGCCCTCAAACGTGTGTTAGAAATTGTCAATCCTGATTTGGTACTTCTACAGGAAACTATGGTTAGTGGGGAAAAAGCTCGTTCCTTTTTTAACAAAGTCAAGCCGGGATGGATGTGTTGTACTTTGGATGCTGCTGGACTTTCGGGTGGTCTCTTAGCGGCTTGGAACCCTCTTATCTTGAGGCTAATTCCTTCTCATATCTCACTTGGAATTTTGATGTCTGGAAACATCAGGGGCGCAGAGAAAAACATAAACATTGTAAATTGTTATGGTCCTTATAGTGATCGGGAGACTTTCTGGAACTTGGCTGATTCGGAACGTTTGTTGAACCTGGAGAATTTAATTATTGCTGGGGATTTAAATTTTACCTGGGGGGATAGGGAGGTATGGGGGGGCTTGGCCAGGAGGGATCCCCTGGGCCCCTATTTCACAAATTTATTCAGGAAATTTTCTTTGGTTGATGTGGCCCCGCGACCGTTGGCACCAACATGGACAAATGGCAGATCGGGGGATCAGCTGATACAGAAACGTATAGATCGATTCCTAATATCGGAATCATTGCTATCATGTTTCCAGAATTATAGATCCTGGATACATCAAATTAAAATCAGCGATCATCTTCCTATTATTCTACAATTTGATGATGAACCCTACAATAAATCCTTCCCCTTCAAATTCAACTCCACATGGCTTTCTGAGGAGGAATACATATCGGGTGTAAGGAATGTGTGGATGCAGGCAGATGTTTCGGGGGAGAGATCTGCCATGGATAAGTTGGCGGTGAAACTCAAGGTGTTAAAAGATTACACAATAAAGTGGGAAAAAAACAAAAAAGCATTGATGGGAAAGGAACTTACGGAGATTGAGCTAGAAGTGGAATACCTGATGAACCGAGGTGTTGATCCTGGACTAAACACGATGGAGCTCTCAAAACTCTCTACATTGGAGTGTCGGAAAATGAAAATACTACTGATGCAGGAAGAATCCTGGAGATTGAAGAGTAGGGCTACCTGGATCAAAGCGGGGGATATGAATACAAAATTTTTTCACCAGATCGTTGATTCCCGAAGGATGCAAAACTCCATATGGGATTTGAATGATCATTTGGGCCGACGGATTCCGGGGGAGGAAAATTTGATGAATGAGGCTGTACATCATTTTCAGGAATATTATTGTGATCCTAAAAACACAACACTGGCCGAACAATTTAAACTTATCAAGGAATACCCCCGTATGTTCAATGATGAGGAGGGGGACAATGTCTTCCTGGATATCACTTTGGATGATGTGGAAAACGCTCTACGCGGGTTTGCTAAAGACAAATCTCCGGGTCCGGATGGGTGGACGGTTGAGATTTTCTTTCATTTCTTTGATATTATGGGGGAAGATCTCCGGATGGCTGTGGATGAATCTCGGAAACTGGGCATTGTCTCTGGCGCACTAAATTCTACTTATTTGGCACTCATTCCGAAGACATCCCATCCGAATAATTATGATGAATTCAGACCGATTGCTTTATGCAATCTGGTTTATAAGATTATTTCTAAAATTATTGCTGATAGAATCAAACCTCTGCTTTCTAGACATATATCCATGGAACAGTATGGATTTCTTCATGGGTGGCAGATCCATGATGCTGTGGGTGTGACACAGGAAATTTTTCATACTATTAAACATCGGCGTATTGATGCACTCATACTTCAATTGGACCTGGTGAAAGCATATGATAAGGTTGATTGGAACTTCCTGAGATTAATCCTTATCCAGATCGGCCTGCCATGGAAAGTAATGAAATGGATTATGGCATGTATTACCTCTGTCAACTATGCTATCCTGATAAATGGAATTCGTACTGAATACTTTAAGGCATCTCGGGGCCTTCAGCAGGGCTACCCCCTTTCTCGTCTGTTGTTTTTGCTGGTCATTGAAGGTTTGAGTCTGTCCATACACAAAGCTCGTCGGGAGGGAGGGATTGTGGGCATTAAAATAACAAGGGAGATATCTGTCACACACTCTTTGTCCGTGGATGACGTTATGCTTTTTGGTATGGGTATACTTGCTGAATGGATTCAATTCAAAAAAATTCTTGACCTTTTCTGCGTGGTTACTGGCATGATTATCAGCTATATTAAATCTTTTTTCTTGAAACACACCTTGGCGGAAGATGTGCAGTAGTCGATCAGCAATATTCTGCCTTTGAAATTCAATGATATTGAAGCTGGTACTAAATACCTGGGATTTTTCATCAAGCCAAAAAAATACTTGATTAATGATTGGTCATGGCTTGTCAGGAGATTTGAAATGAGAATATGTCACTGGAGCTTTTGACAACTTTCCCTGGGTGGCAGGCTTACTCTGGTGAAAGCCGTTTTGCAGAACTTAGGTGTATATTGGTTCTCTCTGTGCAAGATTCCTCGTACCATCCTGAACCTAATCAGGAGGAAGGTTTTCAGCTTTTTATGGTCGGGTGGTGGAAATCAGGAGAAATTTCATCTAATGAAATGGAAGGTATTGGCTCGTCCCTGGTACTTGGGTGGATGGAACATAAAGGATATAGAATTGTTTGTTATGGCCCTGCACGCGAAGAGCCTTTGGCGCGTCCTCTTTGACCAATCGATCTGGGGAAGGATCATTAGAGACAAATACCTGAGAAATATTATGGTGACAAAATGGCTACGTATAAATAGACCTACAACTGTGGGTGTCTCAAACATCTGGAATGGTCTGCTGGGTGCCTTCAGGATTATTGTACATTGGATTGCTTGGATGCCGGGCAATGGACGTGATATTAAGTTGGGACTGGATCCGTTCTTGGGGGGATCATCGAGACACACTCTGTCGGTGGAATTAAGGTCACACCTCAATGCGCATGGCTACTACACATTAGCACATGCGGCTGGATGGTATGGGGATGGACGACCTCGGTGGATCTCGGCTGCACAACTGGGACTTACGGGTCCCTTGAGGACCAAATGGAATGAGTATATTAGGCCAATATGCCAATCTAATATGAAGTTATCCGATGAAGCTGATAGATTGGTATGGATGTGGGATGTGGCTGGTGGGAATGTTTCTGCAAAATTGGCATATGATGCATTATTTGCTGAATATCACATTCTGGTTCGTTGGTGGGAAAAAACTATTTGGAAACTTGTCTTGCCCCTCAAGATCAAATGCTTTATATGGCTTGCGTTGAATAACAGGATTTTAACTTGGGATAACCTCTGTCGGCGTGGTTTCTGTGGCCCGGGATGGTGCACCCTTTGTTGCACACAGGAGGAAACGGTTGACCATCTTTTCACTTCCTGTTCATTCATAAGGGACCTGTGGACCTTAATTGCAAACAAAGCTGGTATACATTTTCTTTGGAACTACTGCTCTCTTAGTGATTGTCTCGATGCTTGGTCTCGCCATGTTACTGGGAGTACAGAATTACCATATTTTATGATTTGGGAGGTTTGGAAAGCTAGAAACCTGTATATATTTGAGAATTGCGTCCCTTTTAGGGATGGGATATGCTTTAAAACCCTTGTTGCACATAATGAATATGTTTCTATCCACGGAGCTGTTGGGGGCAGAAGTAAACCGGGTGGGAATCTTCGTTATGCTCCCCCTGTGCTGACATACCCATGCGGCTTCTTTGATGGAGCTGCTGTGGGTAGATATGGGGGAGGTGGAGCGGGTGCCATTATTCACATTTCCAACGATGTCTCCATCCATATTTGGCTAAATTTGGGCAATGGTTCCAATACCAGGAGCGAGTTATGTGCCCTTTGGCTATTACTTTTCTGGGATCGCATGCAAAAGATTACTGCTCTTGTGGTTTTTGGCAATTCTTTATCTATTATCTCTTGGGCGAGAGGCAAGACCACACTAAATATTATGCTTCTTAAACACTGGATGGATGCGGCCCAGATGCTTATCAAAGATTTCCAACACACCCATTTTGAACATGTATACCGGGAAGCTAATATGGAGGCGGACATGCTATCTAAGAAGGCACTTAACTCTGAGGTTGGGGTCATCATGTGGCAAGAAAGGCGGGAGGATATTCTGTATTCACAGGGATCTTATCATTTACATTGGACTTGATACTTTATGTTTCATATTTTTTCCTTTATATGTTATTATGATGCTTTTTTGTTCCTTATTATGTGAGATGTTTATACTTACATGCTCTGTTAGCTCTATATGCAGATCTCACATAGGGGTTGGCTCCAACGCCTTGTTGGACGTTTTTGTATACTTCCATCTTTTGCGGCACTATTGTCGGATGATGTTGGTTGCACTTTGATATATTTAGCACTGTTGGGATATATTATATGTTTTTTTGGTGATTGGCAGCTGGGGTTGTCTGTACTTGTGATCTTATATATTTTGGTTTGGACTCTATGATGTTTCTGGTGATTGATGGATCCGTTTCTCCCTCGGGAGGGATTCATGATTTATCTTGTGGACATATGACATTTTATTTAGGACCTATTCTGAGTTTGATGTTGGCACATCTGCCTATCTGCCTGACACATATGCTCTTTAGGGCTGGATTGTGTGCAGTTTGTATTTTTCTGACAGCTGGTGTTATTTACTATTTCGTATATTAATAGTAAGTTATATTTTTCTGTGAAAAAAAAACTTAGACAAATCCCACAACCTTGAAAAAACCAGCAAATCAAAGCATGAAACCAACGGAGCAATTCCCAATTGAAAATGATGTGTTTTACATAAAGTTTATGATACAAAGGTGATGTTGACTTCATTATTTGAAAATAATAATAAATTCTTCGTTATTTACCATCCACAAATGTATTTTCCATTAAATTTATGAAAATGCTGTATTTGACATTTTAAGATCAGGAAGTCTCCCCAAAGATTGTCTTCACGCGGTTTTCGCAAGTCTAAAAGAAGAAAATGTGGCATTTAACATTTTAAAATTAGAAGATTTCCCCAAAATTTACCACGCGGTTTTGGCAAAATCTAAAAGTTATTGATTTTCTATTTTATTCATCTTATGTGAGTGCGGTGATTTAATTTAATGGAGGTCTTGGATTTTACAAGATTAGTTCCCTGCATTTACGGTTGAATTTCTTTCTTGATCTATCTCGGCGCGTAATGAAATGAAAATATATTATATTCTTTTGATTAATTTAATTTAATTTAATTTAATGGAGGGATTTTCTATTCTTTTTATTAATTTAATATATTCTATTATTTTCTATTCGATCTATCTCGGCGATTTAATTTAATGGAGGGATTTTCTATTCTTTTGATTAATTTAATGTGAGTGGGGTGATTTAATTTAATGGAGGTCTTGGATTTTACAAGATTTGTTCCCTGCGTTTACTGGTGAATTTCTGGATCCTTCTCGGCGAGTAATGAAATGAAAATATATAAATAAACTAATAAACTCCAACCACTCCATTCTCATTCTCAGTCTGTTCTGTTGGAGGACGAGAAGATGGAGAGCTTTATGCTTCTTGCTTTCTGCTTCTCTTTCATTCTCTTTCCCATTCCATTCGTGCTTTCCACATCCCATCACCATCTCAACAACGCTTCTGATCAACACGCTCTGCTTGGATTCCAGTCTGCACTCACTTCTTCCAACCCATCCATCATTTCTTGGAAACCAAATGTTTCTTTCTGCGAATGGACAGCTGTCATATGCAGCCGGCGGAGGCAGAGAGTGGTTTCTATCAATGTTTCAAGCATGGGATTAGAAGGTACAATCTCTCCTCTTCTCGCCAATCTCTCCTTTCTTAGAATACTCGACCTTAGCAATAACAGTTTTAGCGGTCACATTCCCTATCAATTGGGAAGCCTCTTTCGCTTGAAGATGCTTCGCCTGTCTCTGAATCAACTAGAAGGTTCCATTCCCCCCACTCTCGGTGACTGCCATAGTTTACGGAACTTGACTCTGTCGGTTAACAATCTCACCGGAAACATTCCCGCAGAACTATGTGTTCTCCCCAGCTTACAATTCCTTAGCTTATGGGGAAACAATCTGACGGGTACAGTCCCGCACTGCTTGGGAAACATATCCTCTTTGGCCATCTTAGACTTGTCTAAAAACAACTTTCACGGGAGTGTTCCTTCCGAATTGGGTATGCTAAGCCGGTTGACCTTTATAAGTCTGGGCCATAACCATCTGACAGGGAAAATTCCGTCCTCCTTGTCTAACTGCACCAATCTTCAAGTATTGGATATCAATGATAACCAGTTGACTGGACACATTCCCTTGGAGTTGTGCAGCAAGAACAGACAATTGATGCAACTCTATTTAGGTGGAAATCAGTTGACTGGGAGCATTCCCGCTTCCCTCACCAATTGTACAAAGTTTCAATTGCTCGCCTTGTCGTTGAACCAGCTCAGCGGAGCAGTTCCCATGGAATTTGGTAAGTTGACACAACTCCAAAGGCTTTTATTAGGCGGAAATCAACTGGTTAGCGGCAGCACCACGAGCTTGCCTATTCTCACTGCTCTTACTAACTGTTCCGTCCTAAATCAAATAGATTTGTCTTATAATAACCTCAAGGGATGTCTGTCTTTTTCAATAGGCCGCCTTTCCGTAGAATTGCAATTCTTAGCCTTGGGCGAAAATGGATTAGATGGGGAAATACCTTCGCAAATTGGAAATCTAACTAGTTTAACAATGCTTGGGTTAGAGAAAAATATTTTTGGAGGGACACTCCCATCTTCTTTTATTATGCTTCAAAACTTGGAAAGGTTATATATGGGAGGTAATAGTTTACAAGGAAATATCCCTGAGGAAATGGGGCAACTCAAAAGTTTAGGGCTTTTATTTATGGAGGAAAATAATTTTTTAGGAAGGATTCCTAATTCTATTGCATATCTCCAACAATTGAGATATCTAGATCTTCATATGAATCGATTATCTGGTGAAATACCTACAAATCTAGGAAAATGTGTGAACTTATTACTGCTAGACCTATCATATAATAGGCTTAGTGGTGACATACCTTTAGAGGTTGCAAGTCTTGTAAATTTAGCTTTCTTTTTCAACCTTTCAAACAATTTATTGCATGGCCCTATCCCTATGGGACTTAGCAAGATGGCTATGGTTCAAGCTATAGATGTTTCTGCAAATCAATTAATTGGTTACATTCCAAGTGGGCTAAGAAGTTGCAAAGAACTAGAATACCTTAATCTTTCTTCCAATGCACTTGAAGGTCCAATTCCAATTTCACTCGGTGAACTTCAAAGTCTTCAAGACTTGGATTTCTCATCCAACAATTTGTCAGGTGGAGTACCCAAGTCATTGGCAAATCTCAAAATGCTCAGCCAATTGAATTTCTCTTTCAACAACTTGTCAGGAGAGGTCCCAGAAGGCGGAGTTTTCAAAAAGCTTGGTGCCACAGCGTTTATGGGAAATCTTGGTCTATGTGGACCTTGGGTAAGTTTGCCCCCTTGCTCTCCACAGAAACATAAAAGTGCTTCACATCTGAAAAGAGTTATTATACCTATTGTTGTAGTCACTATTGTATCATGTTTTCTTCTCGGATTCTTGTGGATAAGAAATTGCAAGAGGCATATTCCTGAAGGGGTTGCGACGTCCTTAAATGTGGGACATCGAAGAATTTCCTATGGAGAGCTCATCACTGCAACAGAGGATTTTAGTGATGCCAACTTGTTAGGAGTGGGTAGTTTTGGGAAAGTGTACAGAGGGGCTCTAAACGATGGCACTATGGTTGCTGTCAAGCTTCTCAATTTTGAAAATGATGGGGCTTACAAGAGTTTTGATAAAGAGTGCAAAGTTTTGAGTAGAGTTAGGCATCGAAATTTGATTAGAATCATAACCTCTTATTCAGACCTCCAAACCAAAGCTTTGATATTTCCGTTAATGGAAAATGGAAGCTTAGAAAAGTGGTTATATCCAAATGGCGAAGTAGAAAGTGGTTTGAGTTTGATTCAAAGGTTGAATATAGCCATAGACATTGCTCATGGGATGGTGTATCTTCATCACCATTGCTTCATGCAAGTGATCCATTGCGATCTGAAACCCAACAATGTACTTTTGGGTGAAGATATGACAGCATATTTAATTGACTTTGGCATCGCTACCATATGTTTTGCAAATTCAGAGGATTTATCTCTCACTTCCACACAGGCACTCAAGGGATCTGCAGGCTACATTCCTCCAGGTATTATTTGAGCTAAATAGCATATTAGGTAGTGTCATGAGTTTTATATTGTTATCAAAATTTGTAAATTAGAAACTTTATGATGAGGATATTTGAATGCAGAATATGGTTTGGGTGGACGTGCCACAACAAAAGGTGATGTTTATAGTTATGGAATAGTGCTATTGGAGATGTTCACCAAAAAGAAACCCACCCATAACATGTTTGTGGATGGAATGAACTTGCCGAAATGGGTGGGTAATAGTTTTCCAAATTATGTTTTGGAAGTGGTGGATAGGAGTCTATTGAGGACTAATATTGTCATTGAAGATGACAAGGAGCTCAATTGTCTCAGTCACCTCATAAGTGTGGGTTTGCTCTGCACAAAAGAATCTCCTGAAGAACGATTGACTATGCTCGAGATTGTGGGCCAGCTGCTAAACATCAGAGAGACTTTTTTGGGAACTGCTGGCATTCCAAAATTCCAATCAAATATAACACATTTGCTAGCGAGTACAAGCACTGCTCACAACAACACCGGTGAAGGGCAAAGTTCTTCAACATCCTAATTTAATGTAAAGGAGCATTGAGTGTACAACTTGACCATAAAGTTAGTTGAAATAATGGTCATCGATGCCATCTCATATATCAATTTTATTGTTCAATATCTTTTTACATTTACAATAAAATCTACCACTTTACTTCAGTGTTTGATTTTTTTGTAAATTTTTCAGTTTTACTCATTTTAAGATCTATATGGTTGGATATTTTTTGTATTGTGCTTCATGCACTGCAAGAATGTACATTCTTTTATACAAATAGAAATTCATATTTTTTTCTATTAATTTTATAAATAAGAGAGTGCACTTTACTTAATATATCTTACCATATTTTGTGGATTGCAAAAAAACCAATAATTATTTAATATCAATGTTTTTTTTATTTTCTAATTAATTATAAAAATATTTATAATTAAAACAATTCACTTCAAATTAGAATTAGTAAAAATTACTAACAACATAACATAGCAGCAAGCACTATTTTGAATATAGCATAAGAAAATGCATTAAATGTTTTCTTTTGAAAGTATATGGAGATTTAAAAGTCATTGTAGAATGGTTATGCAACACAATGCACATATTATCAATGGAGTTTGAGAAATATAAACAAAAAGAACCACAGATTCCACATTATCATTTTCACACATCATGGTATCACTTTCTAGATAAACAAACCCTAGTACACTAAAACCACAAACCCAAGTACACTAAAAACTAAATTCAATGATAGACAAATAGAAGTACACTCAAAACTAAATTCAATTGCAGACACTAGTGAAGGAAACAGTGTTGCTGGACACTAGAGTGGAAAAATAATGGTGATTGATGCCATCTCATTTGAATTCTATCTTTATGAAACTTGTAGACATAGCAATTTCATTGTTCAATATCTTTTTACATTTACAATAAAATGTACCACTTTGATTTTTCTGCAGCCCATATATGAAAAAATCATCTACATTTTGGCCATTTTCCTTGACATCAGCAGCAAACATATTTACTGTGAAAGGAACACAAGGGCTGATTCTCTCTCTAAAAGGGACTACAATTGATAGAAAGCGACTCCTAGAAGCTATGGGAGCATATTGGTGATAACATCATATGACCCCAGGGGTTGCTGCCCAATCCTATCAAATAAAAATCCATTACAGGCAAAGTTTTTACTTTTATAAGGACTGATATTTTGTTGATCACTGGTCAAAATTTTAACAGAATCTGGAGAGTTTTCCAAGAAATCCAAGCGCAGTAGACAGCTAGAACGGAAAGGATCCAGGAGAATGTTGGAGGGCCATTATGCTAAGCCTAATTCAGAGGGACGAAAATGGGTGAAAAAACAATCACAGGTCAAAATGGGCTCAGAATCTAGAGGGTTTTCTTAGCTATCCAATTGCACAGAAGGGTTCGGATGGAAGGAAGCCACGAGAAGATTGAAGAGCCTTTATTATAAGCGTAATTCAGAGGGGAAAAAAAACAATCAGTGGATGCAAAAACAATCACAGGAAAGCCAGAGTGAATCATAGGTCAAAATGGGCTCGGAATCTGGACTATCCAATTGCATAGAAGGGTTAGCATGGAAAGAAGCCATGAGAAGATTGGAGAGCCTTTATTAGAAGCCTACTTCAAAGGGACACATTACATTATCCGATGAGCAGAAGACAGTTCTGGAGGCCATTTCAAGCGGCCAATCTGTCTTTGTAACAGGTTCTGCTGGCACAGGTAAGAGCTATATTCTATATTCTTGATTTTGTAGTAAAAATCTTGAAGGAATTGCATGGTCCAGGCTCAGTCTTTGTAACATCCTCAACAGGGATCGTAGCATGCCATTTGAAAGCCATGCCTCTACATTCCTTTGCTGGAGCTCTACCACGTGAAACGACTAAGGAAGAACTGTTGATAATGGTTGAAAACAAAGAGAAAAGTGTTAATGAGCATTGATTATAGATTGATGGCGGCCATTGAACGGGAAATGGCTGTGCGGTGACAGGGGATTTCTTCCAACTTCCACCGGTGATGCCTCCGAACCCGGACAAGTTCTTTGCCTTCCCGGCAGATTGCTGGGATGAGTATTTTGACAAGCAGATTGAATTAACGCATGTTTTTAGGCACCAAGAAATAGAAAGGGAGCTAGTAGAGATGTTGCGAGAAATCAGAAAGAAGTCTATGGCACCAAGAAAGGTCGGCCATGTTGAATAACTGTAATGGTCCATCTTTGACCAAAGACTAGATTGTATCCAAGGAGTATGGATGTTAGGTGGGTAAATGATGAGAGACTCAAAGTCATCATGACTTTTATTGGCAAGGATAAAAGGAAAAAAAAGTGCAAAGGCTAAGCTGAAAAGTGGAATTGCTGGTGACCAGATTGGTCTTTGCCTAAAGGCGCAAGTGATGCGTATGAAGAATATAAAAACTGGGATAGGATTGGTGACCCGCATTATTCTTGTAGGTCCCACATTATTCTTATAGGGTCATTTGGTTTAACATTCACTCTCTTGTGTTGCTTAGAGAGTTTTAAAGAGAGGGTAATTAGGAGAGTGCCATGGGCTTCAACTTATAATGACTTTACTAAATGAACTCTAGTTGGTAATTGATGTAGACCTCCTCAGACATGGTCAAAATGTTGAAGCATAGCTTTTATTATTTACTCTCTCTTTTGTTGCTTAGAGAATTTTTTTAAGAGCTGGCGATTAGGAGAGTGCCATGGGCTTCAACTTACAATGATTCCAGTGAATGAACTCTCATTAGAAGTTGGTGTAGATCTCTCCAGACATGGTCAAAATGCAGAAGCATGAAGCTATGCTTCACTAACCCAAAATCAAAAGAAAAAGGATCAAGAGAATGTAAGTGTTGTCATTTGAGGACCACTCAGTATGATTTCTGAGAAGTCTGAAAAGCATCTTGATCAGTATATCAGTCAGAATTGGTAGTATAGAATAGCCATATTACCTCCTTTTTTGTCCACTACACTATGGTCTAGTGTTTGAGATAGGTCTCACCATGATGATGACCTAGGTTCAAACACTGACAAGAATAGAGAGATGGAAATTATATTGTTGGCTGAGTTTGATGGTGTTTCATATGTGACATTAATTCAAAAAAAGATACCGTTTTGTATATTAGTTCCATAAGGCTCTATAGCATTATGAGTCTAAAGCAAACAATGGTATTAGTTCCATAAGTCGCTATTGTTGGTTGAGTTTGACGGTGTTTCATATGTGATATTCATTCAAAAAAAGAAACTGCTTTGTGTATTAGTTCCCTAAATCAAACAATGGTATTAGTTCCATAAGGCCCTACTGTTGGTTGAGTTTGATGGTGTTTCATTTGTGATATCATTCAAAAAATGATACCACTTTGTATATTAGTTCCCTAAATCAAACAATGGTATTAGTTCCATAAGGCCCTATTTTTGGTTGAGTTTGACGGTGTTTCATATGTGACGTTCATTCGAAAAAAGATGCCACTTTGTATATTAGTTCCATAAGGCCCTATAGCATTACGAGTCTAAATCAAACAACAGTGTCCAAAGACAAAAAATAATATTATTCATAGTTGACATGGTGCCAATAAGTGTAATGAGTCTAAATCAAATAACGTTATTAGTTCCATAAGCCCCTATGACATTATGAATCTAAATAAAACAATGGTATTAGTTCCATAAGCCCTTTTATTATGAGTCTAAATCAAACAATGGTATTAGTTCCATAAGCCCCTACTGCATTATGAGTCGAAATCAAACAACAATATTATTTCTATAAGCCCCTATAGCATTACTAGTTTAAATCAAACAACGGTGTCCAAAGACATAAAAAATAAGATTATTCATAGTTGACACGGTGCCAATAAGCATTAGGAGTCTGTTTATGTCTATGCGACTATGAAGTCGGTAGCTTTATGATTGTTCATGTCTCCATGTATTGTTAAAATGATTCTTTCATTTAGTCCATTTGGCCAGGAAGGAGATACTCATTCATGGTTGGCATGGTGTTGTTAGAGTAAATAACTTTCTTGGAGAAAATAATGATGAGTCTAATGGGCCAAACCACACCCAAATCCACTTCCTGAGTCACCCATGAGACCAATACCTAGATTTGGGGGTGCCTTCCTTGGTTTGAGGGCGCATTCCCTAATTTGGGGGAGTTTTTAAATGATTTAAGGAAAGAACATGAGTTAGAGCTAAATCTGCTCCATCGATTTAGCCTAAACTTAACTCTAACTGACCCTTAACACTCATTAGCACCCTAGTTAAGTCAATAGTTTCCTTCTTGAGAGATTTTAGGGACATGCATGTTGTTATTTAGTTAACTGAGTGATCAGGGAGTCCTTTTATCAGTTAACTCAATCTAGGAGTGCATGCATGACTTATTGGGGTCATTTCCTCTCAGTTAATCCTAACTAGTCCTCTCTACATAGCATGAACCCTCTCTCCATCACATGGACAATTCAAATTGATCCTTAACGTAATTCGAATTGGTCTCCTATATATTGTAACCTCCTTTCATTCTTTCATCACTCTGATAATAAATTCATTGTCTTTCTTCTCTTCAAAATTAATGTGTAATGATTCATATATATTATTGCACAATTGTTCATGCGTGATTTAATCAACATATCTTGTTAGCTTGTGCACCTAGATCTATGAATGCTCAAATCTTGTAGGTGTCAATAAGAATCATGAGTGTGGTTGCGTATGTGTACATTGTGACCATGAGGTCTGTAGCTTTATGATTGTTCATGTCTTCATGTCTAGTTAGAAAATTTCAATCATTCAATCTATTTGGCCAGGAAGGAGGTCCCTGCCAATTTTGTCTTGAGGTTGTGCTTGCTGTCTCAACTCACCACTTATCGTCAAGGGGAAAACATGTTTTTAGGGGGGAAACTATGAGTATTTTGGGAACTCAAAAGAATACTCAGTGACTATGTGAACCTATCAATTATTGTAATTGATGAAAGCATGGTATTGTTCCAAACTCCAATTGGATGTTTGTATGTATGCAAAAAAATTGATTTTCGCAACCTAAGCCTGGAAGTAGTTAATCTTGTTATGAATGGTCTAAAAAGAAAGTATTGTTTTATCTTTCTCCTTGTACATGTACATCCATGAAGGCACAACAACAAGATTTGGTCGTACTGGCACTTCCTATATGGAAATTTGCATGGTGTACATAATGCAGTTAATATTAGGAACAACAAAGATACAATATAGTCAACGAACTATTGAATGAATCATGTCTAAATCGTATATGTATTGATACAATGAAATACGATCAACTATGGTTGATTAGTTTATTCATAAAAACACTCATTTGTTTAAATAATATATTTTTTTACTTTGGGATCCATGGTTATGTTATGTTATGTTAATTGTACATGATGTGTTAATCGTAGACAATGTTATGTTATGTTAATCAGAGATGATGTGTTGAAAATGTAATTTTTATTATGTACATTGATCATAATCAATTAGTACGAAAGCTTATGATTATAACTACAACTTTGTTTGAATTAAAACTATTGGAAATACTGAGAGGGGGGGGGGGGTGAATCAATGTTTCACACTTTTTACCATTTCAAATATTAATTATATAATGTAACATTAACCATTCAAAACCATACACAATGCACTATAAATTTTATGTGGAAACCCGAATGGGAGAAAACTACAAAATTTATTAAGTCATGCAGAGATTACATTCATGGGAAGTGTTATGGAGAAAAAATTCATATGGCTTGGGGCCATGCCCCCAGGAAAGACTAACACTGCGGATACATTCCCGTAGGCATAGGATTCAAGACTGTGGGAAATGGTGGATTCTGGTAAAGACCATGACCTTGACTAGTAGGATAATATCATCCTCCAAATTGATTCATATACAGATGAACGGGTATTTGCGTTGTAGGGACCCCTTGGGAAGAGAAAGCAACATTACCAAAATTTCCCATAGGATTGTACATGTTTCCCCTTGATGAAGGGGGAGGCATATATGCCCCCGACGAAGGGACTCCGAATGAAGGATGACCTATATTAAACGATACATTCCCACCCAAGGGGGAAGACGAACTAGGAGGAGGATGCACCATCATAAAGGTGTTTGTAGGGATTGGTGCAATAGATGATATGCAGAAGAATGGGATATAGGAAGTAGAACCACCGCCTGCGTGCCCACCTCCACCCACAAAAGGATTGAAACTGGTATTAGGGGCCGATGAATGGGGAGGCCACCCCCCAACAAAAGGAGAAGGAGGGATATGACCACTCTCGAACTGATATTCATTAAAGGGGGATGAGATGCCCCCAAACCCAACACCAAAGTGACTACTAGAAACCAGTATGCAAGATGTGGTACTGAATGAAGGATTGGGCATGCAAAAAGTGAATGGATTAGTGGTTTTAAGAATCGGTGAAGCATCACTGCCCAATAATAATTAGGAAAATGTGGATACATGATCTGATGACCAAGAATTCTCAGAAGGATTCGTTCTAATGGGTTTGGATGAACCAGTGACATGAGAACCAATGAACACAGGATTCCTTGGGACCCATGACACAGAAGAGAAAGGAGTCCCACTAGTTTATTCATAAAAACACTCATTTGTTTAAATCAATATTTTTTTTTACTTTGGGATCCATGGTTATGTTATGTTATGTTAATTGTAGATGATGTGTTAATCGTAGACAATGTTATGTTATGTTAATCATAGTTGATGTGTTGAAAATGTTATTTTTATTATGTACATTGATCATAATCAATTAGTACGAAAGCTTATGATTATAACTGCAACTTTGTTTGAATTAAAACTATTGGAAATACTGAGAGGGGGGGGCAGGGTGAATTGGTGTTTTGCACTTTTTACCATTTCAAACATTAACTATATCATGTAACATTAACCATTCAAAACCATACACAATGCACTATAAATTTTACGTGGAAACTCGAATGGGATAAAACCACAAAATTTATTAAGTCATGCAGATATTATATTCATGGGAAGTGTTATGGAGAAAAAATTCATATGGCTTGGGGCCATTCCCCTGGGAAAGACTGACACTGTAGATACATGCCCGTAGGCATAGGATTCAAGACTGTGGGAAATGGTGGATTCTGGTAAAGACCATGACCTTGTCTAGTAGGATAATATCATTCTCCAAATTGATTCATATACAGATGAATGGGTATTTGCGTTGTAGGGACCCCTTGGGAAGAGAAAGCAACATTACCATTTCCCATAGGATTGTACATGTTTCCCCTTGACGAAGGGACTCTGAATGAAGGATGACCTATATTAAACAATACATTCCCAATCAAGGGGAAGACGAACTAGGAGGAGGATGCACCATCAGAAAGGTGTTTGTAGGGACTGATGCAGTAGATGATATGCAGACAAATGGGATATAAGAAGTATAACCACCACCCACGTGCCCACATCCACCCACAAAAGGATTGAAACTAGTATTAGGAACTGATGAAGGGGGAGGCCATCCCCCATCAAAAGGAGAAGGAGGCATATGACCACTCTCAAACTGATATTTATTAAAGGGGGATGAGATGCCCCCAAACCCAACTCCAAAGTGACTACTAGAAACCAGTATGGAAGATGTGGTACTGAATGAAGGATTGGGCATGCCAAAAGTGAATGGATTAAGGGCAATCAACAGACATCATAGAGACCCAAGAAGACTCAACAACACTCAAAATTCACCCAGAAAACATCTAACTCAAGATTGGGCTTAAAAGTGAGATGTATGCGGTTGTTTAGCCAAAAACAACGTATGTACACATGTAAGACAAAGTCAGGCGACGTGGGTACACAGGAAAGGCTCGACCATCTCGCAGGGGTGGAGAAAAATAATCAAAAAATTAAGAATGAATCCAAATAACTCAGGATAAAATCAATGTATTGACTGTCAAGATACAAGCGACACAAAAAATCAGAAAAACAGAGAGCAACAAGAAGGAAAAATTGCGCAAAAAGACCACAAAAAGGAGTATCCCCAGTGGAGTCGCCAACTCTGTTACTGAGAAAAACTTCCTATGGCTTGGGGTAGACCACAACAGATAGAGTGACACCAGAAATCAACTGAATTCTTACGTATGCTATATAAATGTAAAAAATCCAACAACAAAGAGAAAACTCTTACTTCAACCAAATATTCGAAGAAGACCACCGTTGAGCTTGCAATCCAATGCTCCTTAGCTACAACTTGTACTCAACAAAAAAATATATACGATCATATAGTATATATATAAATTGTCATCATATAAACTAGCATAATCCATTAACATATTGAACAAATATACCCAATGAGAATAAACATGTGTAACATGTATTGGACAATAAAAGAGTATTTCTATTAATGCAATGAACATAGGTACATAGTGACAACCATATATAGGAAACTTGTCAGAACCGAGAAACTAAGTTCCTCCACCTGGGTCTCCACCACTTGAATCCTCTATGTAATGGAAAGCTCACAACTTCAAGGAGTAATTGCATTCCTCCTTCACAAGATAGGGAAGAGCTTGGGAGATGAAAATAAAATGGTTCAAACAACAAGTACAAAGGGATGCAGACTCAAGTCAATGGCAATGGGGAAAAATTCCTCCAGATTTTCCTTTCTCTCTAATTTATCCTCCCTCAAATGCTCCACAATGGCTCAATATATAACCCTCAAAGGAGGTGGAGGGTCGAATCAGAGCATTTTCCAGCATATAGAAGGCCAAGGATCAACATGGTCGTTACTTGGGAAGGAAAACCCAAAATATTTTTAATTTTGAGCATGAAACCCGATGTACATAGGCTGTAATGGAGAAGCCTGCATATACGCATGTTGTAGTGCTGGTAGGTCGCGTACATCAACAAAAATGTGATTTTTAAGGGTTTTACTGAGCAAGAGGGACAATATGAGTATGTAGAGGGACATGGTAGGCCATCAAGGCATGTTGCATAAGGTGTGGAAAATCATGCTATAACAGGAAGCACTGACTTCCTATGTTTTCCAGCACCAACTAGATGGAGGCACCAACCTCCAGTGAGCACCGAATCACAAATTTCTGAGACACCAATCTAAAGTAAGTACCAAGTCCTTATGTTTTCCAACACCAACTGGGTGGAGGCACCAACCTCCTGCGAGCACCAACTCACACTCCTTTCCCCTTCCTTCCTTTTTGTTGAATCCTGTTGGTTTTGTCACACTAATGCCATATTTTTTTTGTTTGGTCAATCTGTTTCATCAAGCACCGTGACTTTGCACATTGATCTGCTCTAGCCTTTTTCTTCCTCTTTTCAATTGCAATTTATCCCAACTTGATACTAGAATCATATTTATCCTTCACCTTATCTCAAAACTATAACCTTTTGCCTTCTTCATTTATATCTCACAGTACTGCAACCATGTACCCCTTTCATCTTCACAACTGTGATTGTGACTTCGTGACTCCTTCATTTAGAGTACTACGACCATGAAACTCTTTGTCTTCAGAACTGTAAATTATTCCAACTGCAACTTCACGCTTCCTTTGTTCACAGTACTGTGACCATGAAACCCTTTGTATTCAGAACTGTGGCTTATTCCAACTGTGACTTCACACTTCCTTCGTTCACGATACTACAACCATGCACCCCTATCTTTAGAACTATGACTTATTCCAACTGCGACTCTGCGAAAAGCTTGGCTCTAGATCAACCAGTTATTGATCTCCTCAAATCCCCATATATTCGTTATTACATCTTTCAAATCTTCATTTCTCCTTACAATTGTATTCGTTTTCATATCTTTTTCCTTCTTTCACTTCTTACCCAAATGAGGAGGGCGCTTCACTTATTTATACAAGTGTTGGATCATTTCTGAATTGACAATATTATGGGAGGGACAACCTGAAAATTTTCATTTAACGGTCCTTTAATCCGAGTTGGGTCATCATTTATATTGCTTTAAGTTACATTGTTATATGGGTTATAGACCATTCATAGAGCCGCAATTTCCACTTCATATCCTTAATCTGTGCGGGAAATTTCCCATGTCTTGGTGGGACTTGCACGCGTATTCACTTTGACAATCTTGTTCTATATACTTCTTCAAACTGGCTTGAAAACTTCATAGAGCATACATTCCAATCCTATTTGACATCATTCCAATCCTATTTGAACTCAATAAAAACATTAGGTCCAACAATCTCCCCCTTTGGCATTGATTTCAACACCAAGTAAAACATTGCTCTCCTGAGTGTAAGAGCTCTCCTTGAGTGTAAGCCTGATCAAATTTTTTGTTTTTCTCCCCTAACCATTCGTTACTTTCTCCCCTTTGTTAATTCACTCCCTTTGACATCAATAGAAAAGGGCTACTCCCCCTAAGCCTGCACCTTCTCCCTTATTGTTCAATACTGAGTCAGAAAAGGTGTCACTCCTAGCTTTTGTCTTAAACTTTCAAAGACCTCTCTGGGAAGGGGTTTAGTAAAAATATCTGCAACTTGTCCTTTTGTGGGTACATATTCCAGTTTCGCAGTTTGATCTTCAATATGTTCCCTTAGAAAGTGATATTTGATAGGAATGTGTTTTTTCTTTGAGTGCATAACAAGACTCTTAGATATACTTATGGGACTGGTATTGTTGTAGAATATTGGTATTGGTTGGTTAGACATTACTTGGACTTCCTATAGAATTTTCTTCTTCCATAAAATTTGTGTGCAGCATGCAGCTGCTGCAATATATTCATCTTCAGTAGTGGTCAAAGAGATAGAGGCTTCATTTTTTCTTATCCATGACACCAAACACTTTCCTAAAAAGAATGCACATCCATTAGTACTCTTTCTATCATCGACACATCCTGCCCAATCTGCAACAGAGTATGTTGTTAAAGGAAAAAAAATACTTTTGGGATACCACAGGACAAATTACAAGGTTCCTTTTAAATAACGAACTATTCTCTTTACTGCCTGAATATGAGTTTCTTTAGGATCAGATTGAAATATGGCTACTACACCAACTGTTTGCATGATGTTAGGCCTAGTCGCAGTTACATGTAATAAAATTCCTATCATAGATCTGTACAATTTTTATTTACTTTTGTAGATTCATCATCCTTTCTTAGCTTGGAGCATGTGACCATTGGAGTGCTTACTGGCTTGGAGTCCTCCATCTGGAACCTTTTGAGAATATATTGAACATACTTGGATTGAGATATAAATATGCCTTTGTTTGACTATGTAATCTGGAGTCCCAAGAAGAATGACAATTCTCCCAGCATTGACATTTCAAACTCATTTTGCATGCTTTCACTGGACCTTTTGCTCATGTCATCAATTTTGCTCCCAAAGATAATGTCGTCAACATATATTACGGTGATGATCATTTCATTTTCTTCTATTTTAATGTATATTTTGTTGTTTTCGGCTCCTCTTCTGAATCCTTGTTATCGTAGATATTGCTCCAGTCTTGCATACCAGGCTCTGAGTGCCCGCTTCAACCCATACAATGCCTTTTTAAGTTTACATACATAATAATTATTTTCTGAAAGTTGGAATCATTTTGGTTGCTCAATATAGACTCCTTCTTCTAATGTTCCATTCAAGAATGATGGCTTGACATCCATTTGATAACCTTGAAGTTTCTGTGACATGCCAAGGCTAGAAACATTCTTATAGCCTTTATTCTTTCTACAGGTGCAAATTTTTCTCCAAAATCAATCCCCTCTATCTGCGCATAGCCCTTGCATACAAGTCTTGCCTTGCCTTGTTTCTCGCCACTTGTCCAACTTCATTTTTTTTATTTCTAAAAACCCATTTGGTACCTATCACATTTTCCCCTTAGGTCTAGGAACAAGTTCCCATGTTTCATTCTTTTTAATTTGATCCAATTCCTCATTCATATCTTTAACCCAGTATTTTTCATCACTTTCTTGTTCAAAAAAACAAGGTTCTATCTATGACATAAGAGAAAAATTTACTTCTTCGGATAATTTTATCATTTTTTTGCTTCTTGTTTCCACTCCTGCATCTTTATCAGCAATAATCAAATCATCATGATGATTTCTTTTTACATTTATGGACGATGTTTTTGTATCCTTCCTAGTTTCTGGTTCTCTCTCATTTTCTTCATTTTCTAGTTCTTCTTCTTCTGACAAAACTTCTTCTATTTCCACCATTGGTTCTGATATGGTTTTTTCTTTTCTAGATCTGTTGAACGTTGCTTCATCAAATTTTACAAATGCACTTTCAATTATTTTATATGTTCTTAAATTATAACAAGTATAGGCCTTGCATTGAGATGCATACCCAACGAAGATGCCTTCATCTACCTTGAAATCAAATTTTCTAAGGTAATCATTGAATATTTTAATATAACATTTTCTTATGAATACTCTGAAGTATTTAACTAACATCGCTCTTCCTTTCCAAAGCTCATAAGGGGTTGTATCACTATTTACTATGAGTTGAGCCCTTTTCAATATGTGAACAATAATGTGAATAGCGTGATCCCATAAATCATTAGATAGATTTAACTTGTTAAGCATTGTTCTGGTCATTTCCTGTAAAGTCTTTTTTTTTCCTTTCAATTACACCAATTTGTTGAGGAGTTCCAACAATTGTATATTGTCTTCTGATTCCATTTTCTTCACATAAGTTTTCAAAATCATCTGAGACATATTCTCCACCATTATTTGAACGAAGACTCTTGATATTTAAGTTTGTTTCATTTTCAACCATCTTCTTGAATATTCTAAAGTTCTTAAAAGCTTCAGAATTTTTCTTGAGGATACATACCCAAGTCATTCTAGTATAGTCATCAATGAACAACATCAAATAATAATCTCCATAGAAAGTATTTACTCTTGATGGCCCACAAATATAGGTGTGTATCAATTCCAGGGGTATTTTTGTTGAGTATTCTTTTGTTTTGAAGATTGTCCATTTCGGCTTTCCATGTTGGCAAGGTTTGCATATAGTTCTATCAGGTTTTATGATTTTAGGCATATCTCTCACAACTTTCTTCTTACAAATATTTACTATATTGTTGAAGTTAATATGTCCTATTCTTCTGTGCCAAAGCCAAATTTCATCAACTTGTCCCATATGTAACATTCTTCCCTTTGAGTGGCATCTAACATATATACATTGCTGGAGGTCTTGGGTGCTTTGGATACCAATATCCCTTATTTTTCTCTTCTTATTTGACAGTCTTTATAATTAAAAACGAGAGTATGTGCTTGATTGCATATTTGAATTACACTCAAGATGTTGTGTTTCATGTTCTCAATCAATAGCACATTTTGTGCTTCAACGTCCTTGTTTCCAAGAGTGACTATGCCTCTTCCAAGGATTTTTGTTATGTCATCTCCTCCAAAGGTAACACTTCTTGGTCTTCCTTTCTCAAAGTTTATGATTCTGTGTTTGTCTCCAGTTGTGTGCTTAGAGCATCTACTGTCAACGTACCAACTATTTTCTCTGCTTTGAGCATGTAAAGCCAAGTCGCACTTTTCAATATGTGGATTTTCTTACTTATGTTTCTAACTTTTTTTATCATCCTTCTCAAGTTTTGAAAAAATTCCGATTGATGCTAATTGCTTGAAGGAATTCATTTTTAGTCTACAGTTGAGGGTCGTGTGACCAAAATTGTTACATTTATAATAGTCAATGGCGAAGTTTAGAGGTCCTAAGGAATTATCATATCTGCTTTTGAATATTTTTGACTGATTGAGCTTATTCTCATGATAATTCTTGGAATATTCACTGATGACTCTATTACTTTCATATGTCCTGTAGTAATTTTATTTATGATAGGAATTTTTGCATAAAAAACAATAGCCTGAGAAAAAATTATATTGCCTTTTTACGATTGATATTCTTTTTATTTCAGCTTCATTGTTTCTGTCATTCTTATGAATTTTTTGGGTTTTTATCCTATCATTATCCTTCTTGAGTTCACTGTCATCAGTTTCCATGATTTTTTCAACTGTGTCTGCATCGGTTATGAATTCTGACATATTTCCTAATTTCATCTTCTTTGACTCCTCATCAGGGTTATACCCTAGTCCTGTCCTATTGTTGTATGGTTTTTTACTATTTAGAATCTCCTTCAGTGTTTTGGAACTATTGTCATGTTTTAACTGACAATTTCATTGAGATTTTATCTTTTGGACTCCCCCTTTTAGAAGGAAATTTTTTGTTTGTAAGTCCCTTTTTATTCTCTCTATTTCCTTCTCTTATTTTTCATTGTTATAGTTTTGAATTGGTTTTCCCTCTAGTTTCATTTGAATACTAATTAACTGATCCGACACTTTAGATTTGTCTTCAATTTCTATTGATAGCCTAATTTTTATTTTTGTAATTCTTTCTTAGAATATCACTTTCAACTTCCAGTTTTTCACTTACTTTTCTTTTCTCTTCCAATTGATTCGTCACTACTTCTTTGATTGTTCTTCCTTCTTAAAGTTCTGTTGTCAGATCAGTGATAATATTCTCAACTTTATTTGCTCTCACGATTTCTTCTTTAAGTTTGTACATGTGTTCTTCAAGTTGCTTGTTCTTCTTCCTTTCCATTCTCAAATCATCCAGTGCGTTGATAAGTTCACCCTCAAGGTCTACTTATGCTTCTTCATCATCATTTTCTTCATTCTTGTCTTCATGTTTTTCTTCATGATTTCTATCAGTGATTTCTAGATATTCATTTTGTGTCAGTATTTCCTTGAAGAGCATTTTGTTTGAATCACTGTTAATGTCATATTATTCATCAGATAAGTTTCTATCTTGTTTGGAATATAAAATTGTATTTTGTATCTTAGAATGTTTGTTCCCATTGTTTCCTTTCTTGTATTTCTTTTCCTTCCTTCTGTGATAAGAAATTTCTTCATCATCACTATTTTCGATTTTTCCATATCGACATTTTGAAGGATAATGAACAACTTTTCCACAATTAAAACATTTAAAGGGTAACTTACCTATGAATTTTCCTGATCCTCTGTTGAGTTTTCTAACAAACTTTATTTCTTTAGTGTTTGATTCATTGTCTAAACAACTGCATTATTTGCACCCTTTGGTGCTTATCTTCTTGGTTGCTTTGAATGCTTCTTCATGTCTTGAAGTTCCTATGCTTTTGTCTATCCTCATTTCATATGCCATGACAATTCCTTGTAATTCTTCCATGGTAAGTAGTTATAGGTCTCGAGCTTCTTCAATGGCTAATACATTTGAGTCAAATTTCATTGGAAGAGTTCTGATACCTTTTGTAGGACTTTTTTTTCTTTTAGTTCTTCTCCTAGTCCTATAATAGTGCTTACTATTTTGTCGACACAAATAAAGTATGTGCGATGTTTTCCTTTTCATTCATTTGAATTTTTTCAAACTGTCCCCAATGTGTTTGCAGTTTTTATATCTTGACTCCATCGTCTCCTTGATATATGTTTTTGAGCTTATCCCACATTTCCTTTGCTGAGGTAATATGCATAACCTTAACAAGTTTTGTTTTTAACAAACCACTGAATATTGCATTTACTATTTTGCATTATTATGATACAATTTATTTCCATCTGCGTAAGTAGGGGCATCCTATGGAATTTTGTACCCACTGAAAATGGTGAGCCAAACTTCGAGCCCTAGAGACATCAAATGCGCATGCATCCTTACACTCCAAAAAGCATAGTTGTTTCCATCAAAGAGTGGAATTCTACTTGAGGAAATCCCTTCGTGTCTGTCCATGGATCTTCCTTTAAGTGGTTAAACTGTAATTTGAAGGAACCTTCTTTGATACCAATTGTTGGAAATATTGAGAGGGGGAAGGTGAATCAATATTTCGCACTTTTTACCATTTCAAACATTAATTATATCATGTGACATTAACCATTAAAAATACCGTTCAAAACCATACACAATGCACCCAAAATTTTACCTGGAAACCCAAAAGGGAGAAAACCACAAAATTTATTAAGTCATGCAGAGATTACATTCATGGGAAGCATCGACTTCCTATGTTTTCCAACACCAACCTCCAGTGAGCACCGACTCACAATTTTCTCAGACACCGATATGAAGGAAGTAGCAACTCCCTGTGTTTTCTAGCACCATCTGGGTGGAGGCACCAACCTCCTATAAGCACAAACTCACACTCCTTGTCCCTTCCTACCTCCCTGTTGAATCCTGTTGGTTTTGTCACACTAAAGTCAGATTGTTTTTGTTTGGTCAATCTGTTCCATCAAGCACTGTGACTTTACACATTGATATGATCCATCCTTTCTATTCATCTTTTCAACTGCAATTTATCCCAAATTTGTATTAGATTCTACTTTATCCTTCATCTTATCTTGCAACTATGACTTTGTGCCTTCTTCATTTATATCTCAAAGTACTGTGACCATGCACCCCCTTTTTCTTCACAATTGTGACTACAACTTAGTGACTCCTTTGTTCACAGTACTGTGACCATTGACCCCTTTGTCATTAGAACTGTGACTTATTCAAACTACGACTTCAAACTTCCTTCGTTCACAGTATTTCTACCATGCACTCCTTTGTCTTCAAAACTGTGACTTATTCCAACTGTCACTCTTCGCACTTCCTTCATTCACGATACTACGACCATGCACCCCTTTGTATTTGGAATTGTCACTTATTCCAACTATGACTTTGCACTTCCTTTGGTCATGGTACAACGACCATGCACCCATTTGTCTTCAGAATTGTGACTCTATGAAAATATCGGCTCTAGATCAACTGGTTATTGATCTCCTCAAATCCCCATATATTCGTTATTACATCTTTCAGATATTCATTTTTCCTTACAATTGTATTCCTTTTCAGAGCTTTTTCATTCTTCCACTTCTTCCCCAAATGAGGAGGGCGCTTCACTTCTTTATACAAGTGTTGGATCATTTCTGAATTGACACTATTATGGTAGGGCCAACTTCAAAGTTTTCACTTAATAGTCCTTAAGCCGACTTGGCTCGTCATTTGTACTATTTTAAATTACATTTTTATATGGATTATAGGCCATTCATAGAGCCACAATTCCCACCTCATATCCTTAATCTATGCGGGCAAGTTCCCATGACTTGGTGAGACTTGCGCACATATTTACTTTGGAAACTTTTTTCTATATGCTTCTTCAAACTCGCTTCAAAACTTCACATAGCATACATTTTGATGGGTGCAATTTTGCCTCATTTTAGTCATGGTTTGAACTCAGATTGATTATCGTTTTTCTTTATACCTTCATTTTTTAATTTTTAGGTAAATAATATTGTTTAAATCATAATCACAAGCATTTCAAAGGTCATCAAAGTATTTCTCAACCAATTGAGGTAAAATTCTTGTTTTTACGCTAATTTCTATAAGTAATAATGTAAATTCAATTATAATGGGAAATTGACATATTTGATTAACTGCTTATGAATTATAGGTCTCGTTCTCTTCTTGTACCCACCACTATGAGTCGACTCAACACTTATGTGGCTTACAAGCAATCAAATATGAGGATCAAGGTTTTGAATGAATTGTGGATTCATGCTTCCTGATAGCACGATAGTCATCCTACGCCTTTTATATTCCTTGGGTCAGCATGACAGGTCGTGATCCAAGTCAGGAGTCAAACTGCCAGTTCCCGTCATTCCCCAGGAAGCTGATTACAGGGGTGATTTATGACCAAGCAATGAAGAATATTGCAAATCTGTTCAAAACCCACCTCTAGAATGACCCTATTTATCTATTGATAGGTTGTTTTATTAAATTCTCAATGGTTTGAGAGAAATTTCCCACAATTTTAGTTGCAACCAGTTTTCTCAAATCACGTCCCAGATGAGGTTGAAGTCGTGTCAGAGAGTTGTCTCTTCTGGAAGAGAGATGTGTTCAAGTTTGATGCCATTAGCAAATGGTTTATATTATGTTGGAATTAGTTATTCCTCTCAAATGGTTTTTTTTAGCAAATAGGCTGTGAGGGTTTTATATTTTTTCAAGATTTCTATTTTCCTGAGGATGGATTATGCTATTTAGCCCGAAATGTAGATGGACTATGCTATTTAGTCAGAAACGTCGAAGTTTAAATCTTATACACAGTTTGCCAAATTACTTTCAATATTCTTCTCAAATTGTATAAATGCACAGTAGTATTCGAGATAGAAGCATAGAGGTGGATACGTTGTAATTTTTCTATTGTTTTGCTTTCAATATGTAAGACAATTCCTGTGAATTTTAGAACTTATGTTGAGGATGTAAATACTTTGTAATTCCGGTTCCTGGGTGATGAAGATTGTTTCCTTGTTCTGCACTTAATCGCCTTTGAGAATTAGTGTCTTCTGAAGCAGACCAGCCAGAGGCCTGGCCCAACCTCACGAATGGTTTTTCTTCCTTTTCCTTTTCTTTGTATATTTAGTTTACTATTGTAATTTATATTTGTTCTGTTTTCAAATTTGGTTTGTAATTTATATTTGTTCTGTTTTCAAATTTGGTTTGTTAATGGATGAATGTGTGAATCTTTTTAATTCTCCATCGTAGGCTTGCAGATCTGCGTTCTTGTATACATTTCTTCTTGTATATTATGTGAATACTATATATTGAGTGTTCTGGAATTTCATATTTTTATTTGTAAAGTAATTAAAGTATTAACTCTACCCTCTTCTTCGGCTGTGTATATGTAAAGTGTAACATGCTATTGCTCATCGTTGTGATTTGTGTAAATATAAATCTATGCTTTTGAATGGTTTGACATAAGATTTTTGGCATCGGAATTCAAATAGACCAGTCAATGTGTGATTAGAAACGAGTTGAGTTTTGCACTAAGAATTTACAACCCTCATTTTGTTTATATTTGCGTAGACTTTGTTTTTGTAGTTGTAGAAAGGTTTTTATTTGCATAGTTGATTTAAGACGAGCTGAATTTGCACTTAATGAATAGACTGTTCTAGATATCATCTAGTTCTTTTGGCTTAGAGTTTGATTAGTTTAAAACTTGCAAGGTTAATAAATCAAAAGGAGTAGATTTGGTTTTGATTTCTAGTTGTTATTTGAATTAGATTAGAGTTTAATAGGACATTAAGCTTATTGAACATAGATTACGTTTCATTTATAAAATACAATAGCCTCCACTTTGTAATTAACACTTGTGTTAGTTTAGGGTTTTGTTTTGTTTTAATTTCTAGAGAAAACAAAAAAAGTGTTAAGTGTTTGAGCTTGTGGAAGTTTTAAATTAAATTATAGGTTTTGAATGTTCATTATAGAAATTGTATAATCCACTTAGAGTTGGTTTTTAATTTTATAGTGTGCTCATAAATCTTAGGAAAAATAGGGTTTGATTTTGTGTGGTAATATAATTTAGGGCGTTTACAGGGTTAGTAGGTGCGGGTGGAGTATTTTTCGACTCTGAAGGAATCAAGTTGAAAGATTATGCTTGGGGAATTGGAAGAAGGACTAATAACGATGCGGAATGGCTAGCTCTAATCAAAGGATTGGAGCTAGGAAGGAACGATGGCCTCAAACACTTGGTGGTATTCAACGACTCGATGCTGGTAATAAGAGATGCAAGAAATTTGACCAAGAATCGTAAGAGTCCTACTTCTAAGATTCATCATCTCCTTAAGTGCGTAGTAAATAAATTTAAAACCATCAAATTCCTCCATTTTATGAGATCCAACAATCACCAAGCGGATGCTATGGAAAATATAGGAGTTGGTCTTGATTGTGGAGTACTAGTATGCAATCAAAAAGTTTATGGAAAGATTTGGGTTCCATAATTTTTCTCAAAGTTTTTTAGATGGAAAGACAACATTTGTTCCTTTGCTCTGAGAGGAGGTTAACCTCCCTGGATTGGATTGGCTCCATAACGTTTACTCTCATCCTTTAAGTTATACCCGTAGCTATGATATGACCAAATTTAAGGTTGGCTCAATAGTATTAAACCCACATCGCATCTCAGATCGGGAGCATCTCGCATGCAGGAGCCACATGGCCAGCATGCAACAATTTATGGCTATGGGAAATCGAGAAGGGATGGACTTAAATGCAGGGTGCAGTATCACTGTCATTTGTTGGATGAACATGTTCTGTTTGAATTTGAGAGGCAACAAGCTTGAGGTTCATTCTGCAGGGATGGGCGACTCTGTCTCTCCATTCCCTCCTCCGAGTCTCTCCTTGGCACATTGCTTGCTCTATAGGAAGTTATTTTCCAACACTGGGGGATCTGCAGGCATGGACTTCCTGAAGAAGTCCCTTGCGATGGATGGCGTCCAGACCATGGAACAAGATGGATTGGTTAATGTGCAGCACAACCCCCATGACTCCTGTAGGAACGAATTATTGGGGACTAGACATAATTTGCATCCCTCTTCTGTCAAAGAAGATGGCAGAGGCAATGGTTTCAAGCAAGAGTTCGACATGAAAGACATGGAGATCCAATTTCGTTTGCTTCGAGGGGAAAATTATGAATTTAAGAGGGCCATCCACCACCTGTACATGCCAGTGCAAGCAACACATAAAGAGGTCCTTGGTAGCAACAACAAACTTAACGAGAAGATCGATAGTCTTGCAGAAGTTCTTGACAAGGGTTGTCCTTTTTCTGTAAATCTGGATGCCAAAATCACTGTTGTTCATAGGAGTGTTAAGATTGTAGAAGCAAAGATTGACATCATGCGAACGGAGATAAGGAGAAGCACTCAGGGATTGCAAAAAGACTTTGGTGGTTCGGCTGGTGGACATGCATAGAACCAGGCCGTTATACCCCATCATGCTCGAGTCTAATTGCCAGTATAGGCTCTTCAACTCTGTAAACGTTCAGGTTCTCCTAGGAAATTTTTTGGGTCTTTCTATGATACTCCTGAATTTTAGTTCAACCGTCTTTAGGGTTTTACATCTAGCAAGAGTAGTTCTTAAAGCTTCCAGGACAGATGACATTTATTCCTCTCAATGTTTTGCTTTTGTTACATGCTTTTAGGGCAGTCTATTCGGAGATATAGTTTATGTAGATTTGTGAAATACCATGATAGTTACAGGCTTGTAAAAGATGAATGTGGAGTAATGACCATTCTTCCTTTTTGGGAACAGTCTCTTCTCGACACTCTGTAACCTGGTGTTTTTTCATTATATATAAAAGCTCTTTATTCGTTTCTGTTATAAAAAATATATATATAATTTAGGGTGTTTAAATCTATTTATTAAAAGGTTTGTTAATGGAATAATTAGAAATTCATTTTATATTAGTTTGGATAGTATATTTATCATAGTTCCTTATTTTCACAAATAGGATTTTTTCATAACTTTTGTATATAGGGATATTTTTAGTTTGCTTATTATTTGACATGATTTTTTTATAAAACAATAGATCATAAATTGCATTTAAAGTGTGTTTTACTCATAAATGTTTTTCTTAGAAATTATCATAGTTTCACAAAATAGTTTATTAATTTCTTGTACTACTTGTACTAGTTTTGAATTTGAATTGAAAGCATCTAGTTATCATATTTCTTTTGTAAATCATTACATGAGTTAGTTTGCACTAAATAGGATCTGATTTTGCATATATTGTGCTTGCACCTCCAATTTTATGAACCCCGGTTGAAAATTTAAATGCCATATTATTAATCAGCATATATTAGCCTTGAAAATTTTGGCACTGTTGCCAAGGACATGCTAAAGGTATTAGAGCAATAGTGGTTTGATTCTTTAGTTTTTATTTATGCACATTTTATGTTAGTTCATATTTTTTTTCTTTTGGTTTGAATTCCGGAAAGGACTAACTTGTGTGAACAGATAGCTTGGTGGCACAGGATCTTAGTAACATGAATAGTTCGAATACATGATTGGTTTGTTTGATTTACATTTAATTTTCATTTCATTTATTTTTCTTAAAATATTTAAAAAAAGAAGAAAAAGAGAGTACTTTTGGCATATAAGAACCCCATGCACTAATATATTGTGTAATAGGACCCATCAACCAACATGAATGATTCAAATATGATCAAGTGTTGTGAAGAACTCTCTAAAATCCTAGCGGCAACTGGATTTTTAATCTCTTCCTCTTAGGAAGAACAAATCTTGACAACAGTCAAGAACTTATCTGCCACTCAACATCCACAAGAAGATTTAGAAGTCTCCTTTGAATCACCTTGTCAACCTATAGAGGATACCAAAGAACGATGGACCACACTCGATGGAGAGAAAATTTTAGACCTTAGATTGAGAAGTTCGTTATATGCCTCTCTGAAGATCCAATATGCACCCAAGAGATCAATCATCTAAAAGAACACAATATGCATGGCATGGTAGAATAAGATATTCATAGTGGTCCAAATGAGGAAGTGAACCAAGAAAACCATGACTATATTGAAGTATGGTTCCAATCAACTATCAGGCCACACCACCCTCTTCTTCAAAAATGCTTGACAACATATCCATCAAAGCAATTGGTTACTCATGTTCTAGTACTTATTAAAGTATATTGTTCAAACTTGAATGTGAGTATACTTCTATCTATGTTACACACATGGATCCATTGGAAATACTTGTATACTTGAGATAAGGTTCTTTCTTTGCTAATGTAGGATAGTAAGTAGGTAAATAAAAGCTGCATATAATTATTAGTTAGTTTAAATGTATAGTGCAATATCGTTTTTGTTGTTTTTCAAAATAAGCAGCTGTCAAATAAGGTTATATCCCCTTCCAAGTTTTTTTTTAATATTTAAAGCAAGCTATCATGATTTGTTTAGAATCTTGCAGGGACTCCTTTCAGTGGGACTAAGAAGGCATATTCATTTATGATAGGGAAGTAATTGCATTTCGTTTTGTTCTACTGCTTCCTTGAAACTATTTTTCAAAATTGTTTTAGATATCCAATAATTTTGCTTTATCATTTTTCAAGGTTGTTTTTCCTCTATGAATTAACAGTTTTGGCAACTATTAATATAAGCAAATTTTAAAAAGGACAAAAATTAAGTATTAATTCCAAAATATTTGTCCATAACTAACCATTCTTTAGTTTTGATAGAGACTTATTTTTCTTATGTATAGAAGGTTTTAATTATTGATAAAAAATAGTTGTTTGCAAAGTCTATATCGTTAAGGGATTTATTGAAGAAAAGAGGGATTTGTATATTGATGCTTATAGGATATTAGTACATCCTAGTCTATGAACTTTGAGGTTGTCACCTAAGCATCTTTACCAGGACTAACAACAAGATAATGAGTTTTTGTGCATGGAGGAACACTATCATTATTTTATAAAGTTATGATGCAAGGATTTAGATAATTTGTCAGTTAATCCCTGGTTTTCACAATTCACTTTAGATAAATTAGTTCATTCACATGTTAGAATCCAATTGGGTAACCCATGAGCATCTTTATGTAAAGACTTTATGTGGGTTCTTTTTATCTAGGTATTGTATTATGTCTCTTTCCAAAGCATCACCCCATCCCATCCTTTATCTTTATTATAAATCTATAAGGATGGGGTAATAGGGACAAGAGCCTTTGGTACAATAGAAATCATATTGCCTAAAACTATGAAAATCACTTTGTATGAGTCATCCCATACTTCCCAAGATTTCTCTCCCACTTCTAGGCTATATCTTTATTACAAATTTGAAATTATGAAGGTTGTGGGTTGAATACTTTTAGGAAGGCGAGGGAGTAAAAGGTTAGCTCGTCGGGGCTACAAGGTTTTGACCTATGATGCTAAAAGGTGATTGAACCTAAACATTTGTCCTTGGTATATTTATTACGTATGATGTCATACTGAAAGCGAGTTTTGACCTATGATGCTAAGAATCCTTGCTGGAAGCGGGTTTTGACCTATGATGCTAAAAGGTGATTGAACCTAAACATTTGTCCTTGGTATATTTATTACATATGATGTCATACTGAAAAGGAGAATACACGTGGATGCATCTAAAAGGATAAATCAACTCCATTATTTCACAATTGCAGAATGGAAGAATGGCCTTAAATCGACCTTGAAAACTTGTCTTATGCTTTTACTATATCTAAGATGTAATTGTCTTAGAAGTGAGACCCATGTTTCACGCATTTAGTAAGCTTGACTATGAAGCCTATTTTTTATTACTTGGGTGACTGTTAGACTCAAAGGGAATGGATAGGGATGACTAGTCTTTTATCAGATATCATAAACATAAACCATTTATAATCTCATGGAAGATAAGATAAAAATTCCTTGATTCTGACTTAGAAAGACTTGTCAAGCATAAGACTATTTACCTTTTGATAAACCTTGTATACCTAAGAAAGAGTTAGATTCAGCTACAACAAAAATAATGATTAGAATATTTATTTTGAGATTTAATTTTTTTTGTGGTTATATGAAAGTAAGACTACTTTCAGAGAAATATATAAATTCTCCTATATTTAATGAGGCAATATTTAAAATCTAATTCAAAGCTTTAAAGAAAGGTGACTCTGTTTATTAAAACTAGTTATCTTTTCTAATATTCTTCTTGTATATGATCAAAAGTTTTAATCACTACTCAAATATTTTTAGTAGAAACTTTTATTTATGTCTGTAGTATAATAAAAGGATATTAGTGCGAGGCAGACGTTTCTTTCCTTGTTTTCCAGTTTCTTTTAGTATCATGATCTAATAAAAGTTTATATGAGGACATGCAAACCCTCAGGTGTGGGGGAGAAGGAGTCTTTAGATCCTTCTTCTCAACATATTCATATTTCCTTAAGTTCTAACTTCATCCAGCCTATACCATGTTCTGCACACAGTGTCCACTTCATCCTGTAGCATACATCAAAGTCAAGGTAAAATTGATGGTAAAACATGTTTAAGATTCTTTAACTCATTAGAAAATTAAAGAAGCTTGATGGTTAACCACTACACATTACCTACACTTTATCTTTCATAATTTTTTTGCGTCCATCATTACAATCCTTCGTTTACAATCCATCATGTGTATTCTGATCAAACCATGAAGAGAAATAAATCAAAATTATTGTGGTACCTAAAATAACGCAACATCTATAGCGTCTTCTCCTTGTACATCATAAAACATTCACAAATTTATCCTCTGAATGTTTCTAATGGATGATGAAGTCATCGTTTCCTATCCAAACAAAGAACCACAACTAAACATTGGTCTTAAAACAAAGCAAAGTACAATTTTTTTATCAAGTACATTGTTTGCATGTAGACATGAAAAATGCTCATTGTGGGGGAGTAATGGGCTTCCAATTTTTGCCTCATAAAGCAATTTCAAGCTTTCATAACAAGATGTAGGGAAAATGCACCATTTATGCATTGTTTGGTATTTTTACATAGTTCCACTTGGTATTTCGACCAGAGAGTATTATGAGAATTAAATAAAGAGTATATATATCAGAATACAATTAAATGGGTCCACAAGAGATCCCCCAAAGAGAGCAGCATCTCACCAAGTGTGCCCTTCCTCCAAGCGCCAAAATATGAAGAGAAAAGTGAGAAAGGTGTGGAAGCAAGTTGAGGATGAGAATATCACAAGATGACCTGTAGCTTCAACGTGAAACAAATGACTACATTGTATATCCAAATGAAAGTTCTGAATGGCCTCTCCAATTTCCAATTAGGATTGGAATCTTTCACTCTCGAAATTGGTTACTAAGGCAAGTAGAGTAAACACTCCACAAGCATGGACAAGCTACGCTCTCCAATATGCAAAATGATAAATGATCAAAAACCACTCTCCTTCTTTGTTCTTGTATTTTATAAACTTCTCAAGTCCTCCATGGGTCGAATTCCTTCCAAAATCCTCATGCCAACTCAAGTTGGGAAGAGATTCCAATGTGTGCCACTTGTCCAACAATTCCTAGTCTCCATCTTCCCTCATTTCGGAATGGGTGTCTCTTTGGCTTCCCTAACTCCCTTGTGTGCCTTATTGGAGGCTATTTTTAGCCCTGACATGTCATATATGTCATATTTCAGCATTCAGGTCTGATTTGTGTCATAGGTGTCACAGCATCTTCATCATTGTTGTCATAGAAGCTAGGGAATCTAGCCCAAGTGTCTCAATATCTCTCAAATTCCTCTTCCTCTTCCATGGGATTTACCCTTCCACTCCAATTCGACCTTCATTGAGTCATTCCAAGTATATTGACCTTCCAAATCCCCAATATCATTAGACTCCACCTTGGATTCGAATGGGTGAGGAATGGAATGCCATGTGACATGAGGAATCTAGCTTTGTGTGGGTCCTACACCACCAATGTGTCTCCATGAGCAAGTGCCACATTATTTTACTATAATAAATATTTATTTAACCCCTTTTAATATATTTATGTCAAGATAATTTCCATTTGGGTTGTATTAGCCCCCCTTATTCAAAATCCCAATGTTTCCACCCCAACCTAGGAAACTAGTAGATTAGTGGAATTTTCTCTTTTGAAATTTATTTGAATGGGGACATTACCGTCCTCCCCACCCAAGATTGCTTGTCCTCAATCAATTTCGAACATGCATGTTGAAGAACCTTCTTCATTTCCAAAACTTTGCTTCCAAAACTTTCTTCCCAACAATATTTTGGAACCAACGAGACTAAAAATTATTCCAGGGTCCCATTGCTTGTATTGCACTCCAACAATTAAGAGTGCTCTCCAACCCATACCATTAGGAAAGAGAATTCCCCAGATCCCATTTCCTTGTATGCATTCTTCCAATCATCATAAGTACAAAATATAGATCATGAAAGTACATATAAACATAATAAAAATGTACATCAAGGAGGTGCCTCATCAAAGAGTCATGAAAGTGCTTATACCTCCAAGCAAGTAGACCACCATTTTCCAAGTGCATACAAGCATCAAGTGACCAATCAAATATGCTCCAATGACATAGTTGAGGATCCCATGTCCTATAATGCTGCTCCAAAAAGATGTAGGATTGCATCAAAATAATCAGCCTGTGTTCTTTCATCCAAGAAGTGAATGAATAATCTCCATTAAAATCTGAACCAAGCTAGGGAGCAAAGAAAACAATGATCCTTCAAGGGGATCACATAAAGTACCATTTATGCATCCATGGAGTATATGTATCATCAAGAAATAACAAGGGATGTTTCTACCAATAAACATTTTCTCCATCATATATATCCTTCACCCAAGTATTTAATGAAGTTCATCCAACATCAATTGAACTAAGCAAGGAGCAAGGAAATATCATGAGTCTTCAATGTGACTCAAGTGAACATCATAAGTGCATCCATGAACATATGTATCATCAAAAGGTAAAAAAGGATGTTTTCTTCAAATGTAAATAATGAGGTGCTCTAGTTTATGTCATCATCAAAAGGAGAGGTAGGAGTTTCACACTCCTCATGTGGCACCATCAAAAAGAAACTTTTCACCCATACTTCATTAGGATGAATGCTGCAAAATAGGGAAGTGTAAAATGTAGGAGAATGAACCAATTCACCCAAATGATCAAAATATGAAAAAGTGTCATCATTTGTAGGCTCCATAAGGGTAGGATCATGCACATCCCTCATAAGAAAAAAATTTCATCTTCCTGTACTACTTCTTCTACTTCACCTATTTTAGAACTAGGTGGCTCATGGGTCTCCTCCTTTCGCTCCTTCAAGTAAGATGATGCATTTTTCCCCTTGGTTTCCTTAAGATCAATATATTTGGAATATATTTTTGAAGAAAACCAAAAACTCTCTTCAAGTAGGAAATACATGCATTCCCTAAAGCTTCAGATATTTCACTGCTCTTTTCACTCACACACATATGATTTTTACTCCAAGGTCTTTTGCAAGAAAGGCATAGACCTTTCTTCACTAACTCCCACATCTTCATTTTTAGGCCTATTTTCAAAAACCCAATTAGAAAAGTATTCAAAAGGAATTTCCTTTTGTGTATCTCCATTTTACACATCAAGATATTGCCTGATATTGTTGTGGCAAGGTTTTACATGTTTCTCTCAATCTTTGTAATTCATTCATGAAATTGTACTCATAGGAGTCATCATAATAGTAAGACATGGATGAAATTTATTCTTTAATGGATGAACCTAATGCACAGGTGCAAGTACCATGCTCTGATACATCTTGTAGTGTCCTTTTTTAAGAAATTTGGATAAAGTGGAAAAATGGCAATTTTTGGCCAATTGGACCTCTTAGACTAGTTTATGGCACCAATGCTTCCAAATGGCTCCAAATGTTTCCAAATTGGGTATGAAGGTATTTGAAAGGTATTAAGACATAAAAATGAGTCTTATGGATTCTTGGAAACTCTCAAAAGACTTCTGCAACATTCAATTACAATCAGGGAAAGACAAGGCAATTTACTAGTTGAATCGAGGTTCAATTCCCCCAACGGTAGTGGTCAAATATGGATCTCCAAATGATGTACGAACTTCCCAAATTTCAGAAAGAGATGTTTTACTATTAAAGGACTTCAATGGGATCCAAAATACATCATTAATCAGTTTCTAAAGGCTTCTACAACTCCCATAAATCATAGGTTTGTGGACATTGTCTTCACATAAGGGGAAATGCTAGTAAACTTCACCACTAGCTATGAAATTTGAGATTTATGTTGCTTATGAAATGTATATGAAACTTATTCCAGACATTAATGACTCTCCATACATCATAAAAATCATAGATATGAACTGATACAAGTCGAAATAAAGCGAACTTCAATCTTTCATAACAAGAATGTAGGGAAAATGGCACCATTTATGCTTTGTTTGGTATTTTTTACATAGTTCCACTTGGTATTTCGACCTGAGAGTCTTCTAAGAATTAAATACAGAGTATATATATCAGAATAAAAATAAATGGGGTCCACAAGAGATCCCCCAAATAGAACAGCATCTCACCAAGTCTGCCCTTCCTCCAAAGAGCCAAAATAGGAAGAGAAAAGTGAGAAAGGTGTGCAAGCAAGTTGAGGAGAGAATGTCACGAGCTGCCATGTAGATTAAACCTGCAACAAATGACTCCATTGTAGCTCCAAATTAAATCTCTTAATGGCCTCTCAATTTCCAATTAGGATGGGAATCTTTCACCCTCGAAATTGGTACTAAGGCAAGTAGAGTAAACACTCCACAAGCATGGACAAGCTATGCTCTCCAATATGCAAAATGATAAATGATCAAAAGCCCACTCTCATTCTTTGTCCTTGTATTTTATAAACTTATAAAGTCCTCCATGGGTTGAATATCTTCCAAAATCCTCATGCCAACTCAAGTTGGGAAGAGATTCCAATGTGTGCCACTTGAGTCTAATAGTTCCTAGTCTCCATATTCCCTCATTTCGAATGGGTGTCTCTTTGGCTTCCCTAACTCCCTTGTGCACCTTCTTGGAGGCTATTTTTAGCCCTAATATCTCATATATGTCATATTTCATCATTCAGGTCTGATTTGTGTCATAGGTGTCATAGCATCTTCATCATTGTTGTCATAGAAGCTAGGGAATCTAGCCCAAGTGTCTCAATATCTCTCAAATGCCTCTTCCTCTTCCATGGGAGTTACTCTTATACTCCAATTAGACCTTCATTGATTCATGCCAAGTATATTGACCTTCCAAATCCCCAATATCATTAGACTCCACCTTGGATTCGAATGGGTGAGAATAGAATGCCATGTGGCATGAGGAATCTAGCTTTGTGTGGGTCCCACACCACCAATGTGTCTCCATGACCAAGTGCCACATTATTTTCCTATAATAAATATTTATTTAACCCATTTTACTATATTTATGTCAAGCTAATTTCCATTTTGGGTTTATTATCTCCCTTATTCAAAATCCTAATGTTTCCACCCCAACCTAGGAAACTAGTAGATTGGTGGAATTTTCTCTTTTGAGATTTATTTGAATGGGGACATTATAAAAATGCAATAATCTAAGAGGTTGGGATAATCCTAGAAATAGATAGAGTGGTTATTGGTGCAAAATTGCTTAAGGAAATGGAAGAATAGATGGCTAAAATCATAAAGAATTTAAAAACAACACAGGATAGATAGAAAAGTTATGTAGACAAAGGAAAACTGGTGAGATAATTCAGAGTCGGTGATCATGTGTATTTAAAAGTAAATCCAAAGAAAAGTTCCCTGAATCTTGGGATATGCCTTAGTTAGCGTCAAGATATTGTGTGCCATTTGAAATATTAACTAGGATAGGGTTGGTTGCATATGAGCTTGCATTTCCTACATGCATAAAAGTGCATAATGTGTTTCACGTATCTTTATTGAAAAAGTATGTACTTGATCCTAACCATATTATTGATTGGGCCTTGATTTAGGTGGAACCATAAGGAGATATATTGGTGCTAATAGTGTGTATACTAGACAAAAAGGTCACATTGCTCTGAAACAGGGCCATTAGGTAGGTAAAGTTCTAGTGGACACATTACAACCCTGAAAAAGCAATGCCAAGGTTGGAGGATACTATGCGGGAAGCATACCCGCAGATGTTTTGAAATTTTGTATATGTAAATAGTGGTGACATGCACCAAGTACGGTGCATAAATTAAGGGGGAGGGTAATGTAACACCTTTTTATTTTACTCCAATATGTAAAAAACTATAAATATTGATGAAATGGCTACAATTCAAATATGTATGGTCCATAATGACCAAACTATGTAAATTTGTATATTTTCACTCTTTAATATAAAATTCATGACTACTACAAACTAAAGTACAAAAGAAGAGATGGGGGACTATCATTCCACAAAGGGGAGAGTGATTATCTTGAGCCTAGGACTAGATGGAAAAATATGTCCAACACTAAGTGTGCCACTTGTCCAACTCTCCTTAGAAAAGGTGGAAAAGTGTCCAACCCCATGTATGCCAAGTGGCTAGTTCTTATAAACCTTGGTGCCACTTGGGTAGTATCAACCATGCATATAAATAGTGAGAGAAATCCCATTCTTCCATTATTCCTTCATGTCATAGACAATCATTTTTCTTCCAAACCTTAACTTCTTACATTAGAACCATCATCACCTGTACTACCATCACCGCACCACCAGCACCCTACTACACACAAAGAAAAACAAAATGCCATGGAGTCCTAGCACGAAGCATTCCTGGTTGGCCTATGGTATATCCTTGGAAGGGAATTGGGGGTAACAAATCCAAGGGACTGTTATCTCAGAGAAGGGATCCCAAGGTACTGTTAACTTAGAGAAGGGATCCCCAGTCCTTGGGTTGTGCAGGACAAAAGGAAAGGAGTGTTATAGGGTTGGGATAGATGTAGCTAAAGAACTCAACACCTTCTTGTGGATTGATAGTCCTAGCTTAAAGGTGGTCAGTCAAATAAAGATATGGCTTGATAGAGCATAAGACTAGGTGGAATGTCCTTGGTCTGTAGATAATCGGTTACATTTTCATATAAGTACTATCTTCTGTATAAAACGAGTTTCTTTTATCTTTGAATGTGATTAACACAATTACTATTGTATGCTTATTTAATTTCATGGAATTATTGTCATTTGAGGGATTGCATTCATGACAAATATGCTTCTATTGTTTTTGTACATGCTTATATTAGCTATGGTGTTCAAATGCATTTATAATTCCATTATAAAACTCAATTAAACCAATAGAAAAATGAATTGGGATAACATAAGTGTTTTTGGGTAAAATTATGGATGTATCATGGCCCAACTGGCATGGTGAGGTCACTAGGTTGGTGACACAGTTTCAGTTGTACAATTAAAAAGATGTCTCAAAAAAGGATATTAGTTGTATGCAGCTCATGTGGAAGATTTAGAAAATAGTAAAGGTCCATACTTAGAGCATTTTATAATATTACAAGAATTTGAAGATGTGTTTGAAGAAATACTTGGGTTACCACCAAAAAGATATATTGACTTCTCTATTGACCTGGTACTTGGAGTTTCCCTAGTTTCTAAAATACCATATATAATTAGTACACCTAAATTGAAGAAATTATAGATGCATCTAGAGGATTTGTTGAGTAATTGATACATGCATCCAAGTGTGTCTCCTTGGGGAGCACCAGTACTCTTTGAAAATAATAAGGATGGAACATTAAGGCTGTGTATTGAATTCAAGCAATTAAACAAGGTCACTATGAAGAACAAATATCCTCTGCCTAGACTTGATAACTTGTTTGATAAACTAAAAGGAACAAGGATTTATTCCAAGATAGATTTGATTTAAGGTTATCATCGGGTGAGAATAAATGATGCATATATCAATAAAACAACTTTCAGAACCTGATATGGTCATTATGGGTTTGAGGTACTTCCATTTGGAATAGAAAATGCACTAACTACTTTAATTACGTGCTTAATTAATGGCATTTTTATTTAGAAAAAATTTGGATAATTTTGTCATTTGATTCTTAGATGACATTCTTATTTATTAACACTCATTGGAGGAGCCATAGGAACATTTGCGAATGGTTCTATACGTATTAAGAGAGGATCAACTTTATGCTAAATTGATGAAATTATCATTTTACCATAAACAAATTCAATTCTTGGGACATATTAAATATAAGGAATGGGCATCAATATACCCAAGAAGGATTGAATATACCATGGGGTGGCACACACTCAAGAATGTATTATAGGTAAGATCATTTATGGGATTAGATAGATATTACAAAAGATTCGTAGGGCGATTATCAAAAGTAGCACATCCAATTACATCCTTGCAGAAGAAGGGATCCAAATTTGAATGGACGCCCAAGTGTGAAGAAAGTTTCCAACAATTGAAAAGATTGCTCACTAGTGTACCAATTATCAAAACTCTTGATGCAAATGAATGGTATGTACAGTTGTTTGTAAAGAAGGAATTCGTGGTGTATTTATAAAAAAAAGGCACATGGTATCTTATGAATCCATAAAGTTGAAGGAAATGAGAAAAATTGTGTCACATATGATTTAGATTCGGATGATATATTGCATGCCTTAAAAATGTGGAGACATTACCTTATGGGCATAAAATTTGAGCTAAGAACATATCACATTGGGCTGAAATATTTATTTGAGAAACATACTTTAAATGCAAGAAAGACAAGATGGCTACAATGTCTATGTGAGTTTTATTTTGAAATCAAATCATATTAAATAAAAAGAGAATAAGGTTGTTGATGCACTCAGTAGAATGTACATGTAATGCATTATACATCCAGTAGCATGTGCAAATCAGACTTAAAAACCATAATCCTTGAAGTTTTAATTTCAGATTAATATTATATTAAGGTAGAAGGATTAGATAAGAAAAATTTACATTAGAAATTTAAAGGATACATGTTGGAAAATCATGGGATTCCTATTAATAATAATAAAATTTACATTCCTAATTCTATTGAATTGAGGAAGATAGTAATTGATGAGATACACAAGGTTCCATGTGCATGACATCCTAGATATCATAAGACTATTACTAAGAAAGAAGTTAGTACTTTTGGCTAAGAATGAAGAAAGACATTGCTGAATATTTAAAAAGATGCATAGAATGTCAAAAAGTAAAGGTTGAACATGGAAATTCAATGATAGTGCTTCAGCCATTACCAATACTAGAGTGGAAATGGGATGTGGTGACAATGGATTTCATCACCAAACTGCATAGGATAACAAGATAACATGATTCAATCATGGTAGTGGTGGATAAGCTCACAAAAACTGCTCATTTCATTCCAATCAAGTCAACTCATAAGACATCTAGAATAGAAAAAAATTATATGAAAGAGATTGCAAGATTACATGGAATACCTAGGGAAATTGTTTTAGACAGGGATCCAAAGCTTACTTCGAATTTTTGGAAAGGGTTGTTTAAAGGATTTGGAAAAAACCTAAATATGAGTACAACATATCACCCATAGAAAGATGAACAGACTAAGAAATTTAAGCAGGTTATTGAAGATATGCTCAGAATGTATGTGATGGATCAACCATCCAAGTGGAAAGATTACTTGTATTTGGTGAAGTTTTCTTATAATAATGAACATGCGTCTTGAAATATGAGTCCATTTGAAGCCTTGTATGGCATAAAATGAAATAATACAATCAATTCGATAATCTAGCAGAAAGAGTGGTAATTGGGGAAAAAAAATTAAATAGATGGAACTAGAGAAGATGGTTAAGATCATGCGGAATTTGAAAACAATACATGGCAGACAAAAAAATTATGTAAACAAGGGTAGAGTGGCAAGAGAGTTCATAATTGGTGCCCATGTGTATCTAAATGTCAGGCCAAAGAAGATTCACCTTAAATATTGGGATATGTCATAAGGTAGCACCAGATACTGTGGGCCATTTGAAATATGAGCTAAGACAAGGCATGGTGCATATGTGTTTGCATTTTTTCCTGCATAAAAGTGCATAATGTGTTTCATGTGTCTTTATTAAAAAGAACATGTTCCTGGCCTTAACCACATAATTGATTGAGCTTTGATTTATGTGGAACTGGAACGAGATATATTGGTGCTACCAGTGTGTATCTTGGATAGGAAAATCACGTTGCTCGAGAATAGGGCCATCAAGTAGGTAAACGTCCAATGGATCCATTACATTCCTAAATAAGCAACATGGGATCTTAAGGATATTATATAGGAGGCATAGCCACAATTGTTTTAAGATTTTGTATATATAAATTTTGTTAATGTGCACTGAAGACGGTGCATAAATTAAGGGGGGGGATTTAACATCCCATTTTGACCCCAGCATGTAATGATGTAAATATGTAAATATGGATGAAATGGCTAGAATCCAGACATGAATGGTCTAGTGTGACCAAGATGATGTAATTTATGTACATTTTTCATTTAATATAAAAACGACGACTATTGTAGACTAAGAAGGATTAAGAAGAGACGGGGTGCTATGATTCCACAAGAGGGAAATTATCTGACCGTCACCGTCATCGTCTCCATCTCAACAACGCTTCTGATCAAGAGGCTCTGCTTGGATTCATGTCTGAATCACTTATGATTCATCTCAGTTATTACTGACTACGTGGAAACCAAATGTTTCATTCTGCGAATGGACAGGTATCGTCTGCAATGGGCGCAAACAGAGAGTGGTTTCTCTGAATGTTTCAAGCATGGGATTACAAGGTACAATCTCTCCTCTTCTCGCCAATATCTTGTTTCTTAGAATACTCGACCTCAGCAATAATCATTTGGGAAATCTCTTCCGCTTAACCTTCGTATGCATGAACTCCAAGGTTCTATTCCACCCACTCTTGGTGGGTGTCATAGTTTACATATCTTGTCTCTTCCATATCAGTTGATGGAAGTGTATTTGGGTGGCGATCAGTGTATTTGGGTGGTCATGAATAAACTTCTTTTATTCCATATTTAGTAATAGTTCTTTCTCTGTCTGAGGTCCAAGACAAAAGCACCACCTATTTGAGCAAGTAAGCCCCTTTTGTTTCCACCAAGGTGGTTTTTTAACTATTTAAAACTCTATACTTTTCACTTTTATTCTTTATCGCTTTTGGTTACATTCGTTTGCTTTCTCTTATGGATCTCATTCCTTTTGTCTTTCTTGACCTTCTTTCTTGAATTTATGGATTTCTTCCATCATCTTTGAGTTTTAATTTATATATGGACATTTTTTTTTGTTGATATAGTTCTTTAATAACAAATACATATAGATAGGAGTATTGAGTGAATTAATGGTTAAGAACATCTGTTTCCTCCTAGAAGGTCATAGGTTCAAATCCGAAGTGGAAGGGGTAGGGTATGTACATATTTATAGACTTTAACAGTTACATTTATAGTTGCCTCCGACATCTTGATCACGAATGCTTACATTAGGATTATGTCTCCCCATATCATCCTCTCCCTTTTTAGGCTCCCTTGTTTCTCTCATCGGATAAATTTAATCAAATTGTCTTCCATCAAATCACTTTATTCCGAGAGGAATCGAGCTAATATTATCTGATGAGATAATTTCAATAGATTTTTCCTTGTAAAGTGTATGGTCAAACCATTTTCTTCACTCGATTACCTAGTTGGGCAGCTATAAATTTAACTCAATAGCTGATGGATATTGGATTCCTCAGATATTGACTAAACCTCCACATTCTTAGTCGGTTTTTCATAGACCTCAACAAATATTATTAATTCCTTGGGTATATAAATGCGAGTAGCACTCAAGTTGTCAATTTGAGAAAGAGGTACAACAACAACAAATGCATGGCTAGGTTTTGTCAATTGAACAGTCTATTAAACAATTTACCCTTAACTATAAACTTTCTTTGGGTGCCATTTTGTAAGAATATCAATAGTATACTATGCATCTCCCACCTAACATTGGTATCATCATTTAATGTGTTTTTTACTCTCTTCAACCATTACACCTCTTGTTAGTGGCTCATCATGTGAAAATAAACCATTTTGGCTTTCTCTCCACTATGCTCCGAATGTGGATAAGCCTTCCAGACCGAAGAAATGGAAAACAATGTCTTGGTGAAAATAAAATATTATGTGTGTCAAGTTTAAAGAGCGTAGCATAAATGTTCAACGATTTCCCATGTTCCCAACAACATTTTTTGGCACGAATCCAATAAAAAAATGAGATTTTGAATAACAGTGTTTAAGGGTGTTGAATCCATTTATGTAGTCAGAAAAATGATTTGAACAACAAAAAATCCAGATTTAAAAAAAAAACGTTCCATTCCGATAAAAAAATATTCACCAAAATCTCTCCTCTTCTCGCCAATCTCTCTTTTCTTCGAATACTTGACCTCAGCAACAACCATTTTCATGGTCACATTCCCTATCAATTGGGAAATCTATTTCGTTTAAATAAGCTTTACCTATATATGAATCAAATCCAAGGTTCTATTCCTCCCACTCTTGGTGCATGCAATAGTTTACGGTTCTTGTCTCTGCCATATAACAACTTCACAGGAAACATTCCCGAAGAACTATGTGTTCTCCCCGAGTTATATTTTTTTAACTTATACAATAACAATTTGACTAGTACAGTCCCGGCCTGCTTGGGAAACATATCCTCTCTAGGATACATAGTTTCGGGTAGCAACAACCTTCACGGGACTATTCCTTCCTAGTTGGGTATGCTAAGACACGTGACCTTTATAAATCTGGGTACTAACCATCTCACGGCTCAAATTCCATCTTCCTTTTCTAACTGCACCAATATTCAAGCATTGGATATAGGTCTAAATCAGTTGACTGGTCACATTCCATCTTCATTGTCTAACTGCAGCAATATTCAAACATTGGATTTGGGTTCCAATCAGTTGACTAGTCACATTCCTGTGAAGTTGTATAGCAAAAACAATCAGTTGATGGCAGTGTATTGGGTGCCAATCAGTTGAGTGGCATCATTCCTACTTCCCTCTTCAATTGTACCAAGTTTCAACTGCTCGACTTACCATATAACAAGCTCAATGGAGTAGTTCCCATGGATTTGGGTAAGTTGACGCAGCTCCAATGGATTAATTTAGGCGGGAATCAACTGGTTAGAAACAACACAATGACCTTACCCTTTCTTACTGATCTTACTAACTGTTCCTCCTTAGAAAATATATATTTATTCGGTAATAATTTTAAGGGACATTTTCCCTTTTCTATCAACCATATCTCTCCAAAAATAAAATACTTAAATCTGGAAAAGAATGAATTAATAGGAGCAGTACCTCCACATATTGGAACCCTAACTAATTTAACATTTATTTTTTTGGACAGTAATTTTTTAACAGGGACAATCCCTTCCTCATTTAATATGCTTCAAAAATTGCAAGAATTAGTTATGGCATTTAACAATTTACAAGGAAGCATACCCATGGAGATTGGGAAACTCAAAAGCTTAGGGTTGTTAAGTATTGAGGAAAATAATCTATCTGGAAGGATACCCAGTTCTATTGCTCATCTCCATCAATTGATATATCTATATCTTCATCATAATCAATTATCAGGTAATATACCTTCAAATATATGGAAATGTGTGAACTTACTAGATCTAGACCTATCCCACAACATGTTTAGTGGGAATATACCTCTCGAGGTCGCAAACCTTATAACTTTAGCTTTGTATTTCAACCTTTCAAACAATTTATTACATGGACCTGTGCCTATGGGACTAAGTAAGATGACTATGGTTCAAGCTATAGATATTTCTGCAAATTCGTTCACTAGTTACATTCCAAGTGGGCTTGAAAGATGCAAAGAACTAGAATACCTAAATATTTCTTGCAATGCACTTGAAGGTCCAATTCCAATGTCACTAGGTGAACTTCAAAGTCTTCAGGACATGGATTTCTCCTCCAACAATTTGTCAGGTGGAATACCCATGTCATTGGAAAATCTCAAAATGCTCAAGCAGTTGAATTTCTCTTTCAACAACTTGTCAGGAGAAGTCCCGAAAGATGGAGTTTTCAAAAATCTTGGTGCCACAGTGTATATGGGAAATCCTAGTCTATGTTGACCTTGGGTAAGGTTGTCACCATGCTCTTCTCAAAGACATAAAAGTGTTTCACATATGAAAAGAGTTGTCATTCCTATTGCTGCAGTTGCATTCGCTATTGTATCATGCTTTCTTTTGGGAATCATGTGGAGACAGAATTACAAGAGGCATATTCCTATAGAGTTTGGGGCATCCTTAAATGTCAGGCACCACTGTCATGTCCCAAATTTGGCATTGGGTCACAATGGCCTAATCACATTGGCCATATTCATTAGAGTTTGTCAAATTGATGCTAAAGGTCAAATAATTGCCAAGGAGGAAAATTACTAGTTTCCTTGGTTTGGGGTGGAAGCTTTCGGATTGTGAATAATGGGGATAATAAATGATGTTGGAACATTAGGATGGCATAAATATTTAATAAAGGAGATAAATAAATATATACAAGTGAAAATCAAAGTGGCATTTGATCATGAAGACACATGGAAGAAGTGGGACCCACACAAGCTAGAATGTATGTGCCACATGGCATCCTCTTCTTGCAATTTCGAATCTATGGGAAGCCTAATGTTCTTGGGATGAGTTATAAGTTCAATAATACTTGTCATGAGTCAATGAGGTCGAAATATAGAGGAAGAGTAACTTTCATGGAAGAGGAAGAGGCAATTTGGAGCTAGTGAGACACTTGGGCTAGATTCCCTAGCTCTATGACAACAATGATGAAGATGTTATGACACCTATGACACAAATCAGACCTGAAGGATGACATATGACATATATGACATGTCAGGGCTAAAAATAGACTCCAAGAGGGTGCTCAAGGGTGTTAGGGAAGCTAAGATGCTTCCACATGTGATTTGGTGGAAGTGGGAGACTAGGAATTCTTGTACAAGTGGCGTTCTTTGGAATCTCTTCCCAACTTGAGTTGGCATGAGTCTCTTGGAAGGAATTCGACCCATGGAAGACATTATAACTTTATAAATCTCAATAACAAAGAATGAAACCAGATTTTGATCATTTGTATAATTTGCAATTGCATTTGTGAAGAGGGAGAGCTAGTGGATGACTAGTTTCTTGCCTTAGCCAATTTCGAGGGTGAAAGATTCCCATCCAAGTTGGTAATTGGAAAGGCCATTAAGACCTTTCATTTGGAGCTTTAATGGAGTCTTTATTTGCAGGTGTAAGCTACAGGGAAGCTCATGGTTTCTTCTATTGCAGCTCACTCCTTCAACCATTTCCAGTTTTGATGGCATATTCTTGATCCTTGAGAGAGGGCATTTTTGGTGAGCTATTGTACTCTTTGGGGGAGCTTCTAATGCCCCATTTATTTTTTAATATGAATTAAATACTCTGTTCTTCATCTCCAAAAAAATTCAGGTCGAAATTCCAAGTAGAAATGTACAAATCTCATTTTTAATGAAAGAACAGTGCCATTTCCCCACTACATTGATGTATAGCATGATAATGCTGATGATTTCGAATGAATGGATGGTTCTCTGATACATTTATGATTAATAGACTGCCATGGATGTATTTTACAAGTTTCATGTACTGTACTTGAGCATTTGAAGTATTTTTACTCAGTTTAATTGCATTGGGAGAAGAAATAGTGTCATTTCCCCAAGGGTCGAATTGGTGTTTTTTGCAGATGAATGGGAGAGGGTTGGAACAGATATAATAATCAATTAATGGTGCAAATGATACCTTAATAACATCATTAATACATTCTTTACCTCTGTTCAAAAATTTGAGTGGCTTAGGAGGCATTTGGGAAGCCATTTTCAGTACTTACCCCACGGGGATTTGAACCCCAAATTACTAGTAAAATTGCATACTTGGTCCAGAATCTTAAGAGATTTTGAAGAGGTCTTTTGGTGGCCATATCTCATCCCTTAACATCATATTCAAGTCCTAATATCATTCATACACCTTCCTTGAATATTTGAAGGCATTTGGAGTCAATTTGAGACCTAGAGACCAATACTAGTCAAAGGGAAATTACTAGTAAAGTTCCCTACATTGGCCATAATTGAAAGAGGATTTGAAGAAGTATTTTAAAGGTCCAAAAGAATCCCTAAAACACATATTTATTTTATAACATCATCCATATACCTTCTCAGAATATTTGGGAGCAATTGGAGCAATTTGGGAACCTAGAGCTCAAAACTAGTCAAAGGTCTAACTAGGGAAAAAAGTGAAAAATTGCCATTTTAATAAAATTCCTAACAAGGGATATTACAACCACAGAATTTCTTATGGAAAACTTATTAGTGCAACAAAGGAATTTAGTGATACCAACTTGTTAGGAGTGAGCATTTTTGGGAAAGTGTACAAAGGGGTATTGAATGATGACACATTGTTTGCATTGAAGCTTCTCAACTTGGAAAATGAAGGTGCTCACAAGATTTTTGACAAGGAGTGCAAAGCTTTGAGTAAAGTTAGGCATCGAAATTTGATTAGAATCATAACTTCTTATTCAGACCTCCAAATCAAAGCTTTGATATTTCCATTAATGCCAAATGGAAGCTTGGAAAAATGGTTATATCCAACTGGCGAAGTAGAAAGTGGTTTGAGTTTGATTCAAAGGTTGATTATAGCCATTCATATTGCTCATGCCATGGTGTATCTTCATCACCATTGCTTCATGCAAGTGATCCATTGCGATATGAAACCCAATAATGTACTTTTGGGTGAAGATATGACAACATATTTAGTTGACTTTAGCATTGCTACCATATGTTTTAAAAATTATGAGAATTCAACTCTCGCTTCCACACATGCACTCAAGGGATCCACAAGTCACATTCCTATAGGTATCATTTAAGCTAAATAACAAATTAGACAATGTCATGAGTTTTCTATTTTTGTTAAAAATTTTGAATAAAAAACCTTATGACAAGGATATTTGGATGCATAAGATGGATTGGGAGGATGTGTCACAACAAAAGGTGATGTTTATAGTTATGGAATAGTGCTATTGGAGATGCTCACAAAAAAGAAACCCACCCACAACATGTTTGTGGAAGGAGTGAACTTGCACAATTGGGTGGGTAGCAGTTTTCCAAAACGTGTTGTGGAAGTGGTGGATAGGAGCCTATTGAGGACTAGTACCATCATTGAAGATGATAAGGAGATCAATTGAATCAATCACCTCATAAATGTGGGTTTACTTTGCACAAAAGAATCTCCTCAAGAACGACCAACAATGATCTACATTGTGCGCCAACTACAAAACATCAGAGATACTTTTTCGGGAGTTGTGGGCATTCCAAAAATCCAATCAAATATAACACATTTCTAGGTAGTACAAGTGTTGCTTGCAACAACACCAACAGAAACCGGATTTCTTCTACATTCTAGTTGGTTGTAAGGGAGAAATGGTTGTATCATTGAACCACAAAGTAGTTTGAGTCCATTGTCATTAGTTCCATGTAATTTGAGTCCCATTCACTAGGCTCCTTCTTTGAAACGTCTATTTATTTGAGTCTTATTCTCCTCTCCTTCTCTATGCAAAGATAATTTGTTTAATGCATGTGAGTGAAAATAATAAAGTTATATATGTCATAAAGAATGTGTTACAAATATTTTTATAACTATAAAATCTATTATCTTTTTAAGGAAAACTTCTATAATTTAGTTTTATTTGTGATTGTTAAATCTATATAAATATACTAAAAAAATTGTATTTATTTTACAAAGTAAATCATATACTTTATTATATCAACATTTTCAAGCTAAAACCAAACCATGAAACATACACAACTACCTTATTCTAGAAATCACACTAAATAACTAACTTTTATAGATCCATAAAAACACTTGAGTTGGACTCTTACTTTTGTAGAAAATTAGTTAGTAAAATTGAATAGCAAAACTATTATTGAATTGAAAACTAAATTTTAATTATTTTAAAATTTGAAATTTATTGTTACGCACAACCAACGATTTTTAATAGATTATATGAAAATTACACTGTTACCAAGAGACTTTGGATAGAGAGATTAACTAAACCAATGTTTTTCAAACAAGCTAGACTATGTGACTGTCCATGACCTTCCAGATACAAAGTTTAACTACAATCCATTACAAAATAGCTAGACTAACATAAAAAAATGAGTCAAACAGAAACTAGTGGCGGTCAACATGAACTAATAAAACTAAAACATCATTTTTCCCTTTTCGGGTGAGTCTCAGGGATATCAATCAAATTCTTCCTGCCTCCGCCTTCCTAGGTGCAGAGGAAGGAGTTGGTATTTAGATTGTTGAGCTAATTTATTATATGGTTCGACTTACTTTCAGTGCTCTATGGATGTTCACCAAGGTTCTATGAATTGAGGGACTGTCTTGTCTTGTCATTTGGCTACGAAATGTAGAGGAGTTTGTAGAGAAGGGCGTCCTGGCTTCTCATCCTCACCCTTCTTCTCCATTACTGGGGCTTCCATTACTGGGGCTTCCATTGGATAGCTAACAAATTCAAAGTCTTCCATTATTGGGGATTCCTTTCTGCTAGATTTCTCTCCAGAAGAATGAAACATGATGACAGACACTGCTTATTTCCGGGCATACACTGTGTCCTAGTGCTTTACTAACATGAGGAATTCAATTCCTTAGCGTATATTTCCTGCAGATTGATCTAAGGTATATGCCCCTTTCATCAAATTTCAACCTAATTCCAGTTGATTGCATTTGCCTTTTATTGTCCTGCTATATGCCATCAAATGGATTACAAGTACATTATCTTTAGCTCCGTGGAAAGAATTACATTATGTTTATAAATTTATATTTTGAGGTGGTGAAACTGTGGGCTGAAAAGTAACTGTATGTATCAGGCATTCAGGTTCTCCCTGTGAATTGGGAAGTCTGCATTCCCTTAAAGTGTCAAGTCAAGCCATGTATTTTTACATAGTGCAAATATCAGTCATCATTAAAATAAGTGTATTCACTAGCGAGGCTGACGGAGTGTCAAGCCATTACTCAGCATTCCATTCCCATTGGGTCTGTTGTGACTCTACCCCACCTTTATGGCACGAGTTTCATAAAGGATAAGGGAGTTTCATAAAACATGAGGTAGGGTGCAAATCCAAAGCAACCTTCATTCTTCATTATTCATTGTGCAGATAGAGACAACAGTCAACTTAGTAGATTAGTGTTAACCCAGTTCATTGTGCAGTTAGAGAGAACTATCAATTTAACAGGTTAGTGTTCTTCAAGCTATTGTCTTTCAAATTGAATTTTCAGTAACTTGTCTTTCAAATTGAATTTTCTGTAACGTGTCTTGTCATGGAAGTTCCTTTTGTTCATAGGCTCAAAATGGCAATCCACAATGTTTGATTGTTCATCAATGGAGAAGATATTAGACTACACTTTTTAGAAAAGAAGTACCGTTTTCTAGCCAGCAAGTACCGCAAGGATTAACAAGGTTAGTCAATCTATGATTGACTGTTTTACAAGGGTTAGTAGTTGTCTTAGGTAGGATAATCAGAAGTCTCTCTTCCTTCTAAAACCTACATGGAATGAAAATTACTTCGACTTGTGCTGACATAGGACATTTTTCCACTTTACAAGTCATTTGTGTTTTTTTTTCATGTTGGAAGTGGTATATGAGGGGGACTGTTTTGCAGTTAACTATTCACGCATCAAGTACTGTCTGCTTCATTACAATCCTTTATCCCTGAGTCATTATAATAGATTTTGAACCACAATTCACTGATTTAAATAACAGTTGTCCTGACTCCTGATACATGTTTATATCACACAGACAACACACTAATACTTGTTGACAACACACTCAACTGAATGTTACTGTGATTGGATGTTGGAGCTCTATCTCCAACATTTAGTTTTATTTATCTATTATGTTATAATGGAAGTGTGACCTTACAAGTATTTGACTCAACGAACAGTCTTTTACCTTTACCCTTAATGTGTTTCAACAATCTCAACTGCTGCGTGATGCTAACCCTAACCAGATAAATAAATAAAAATTGTAAATTTTTCTAGTGAACATTACTAATTAGAACATTGTTGCAGACATCATATTGATTATGTATGAGCTATATTGTAACAATCTTAATTTTACTAGTTATAAAACACCTACAGACTAAATGTCTGTGCCTGCATATGCATGTTGTCGGAACAGGTGAATGGCAGTCTTCTACCAGCTTCTGTAATATCCGTATGCTTGTGCTACAATGGGATTTCAAGTGAATCCAGGGACTATGAATGCAATGGGATTCATAATCATACACCAGTTGTTTCTACCGGTACTCTCATTCTTGGGATGTTGACAACGGTTTTGTCAGTGGTTCTTCGATTACATTTATTTCACCCAACATCTCCATCTTTTTTGGGAAATTCTTCTTATAGAATTTTGGGGAGTTTTGAGTCAAGGTCTCCATGTTGATATAAGCCTAGTTACCTAGATGCTGGCCACTGGCCACCAGACCACACTCCCATGGGATTTGCGTATGATACTGGTTTCATTGGTCTTGTTCCCAAATTTCTATAGTTGCAATGATGTAGGTGAGAATGTCTACAACCATGACAAATCAATGCATTGTTTAGTTAATAAATTTGCAGGTTCTGAGAGGCCTTTGCTACAATTTAATGATGCAGAGGAAGAAGAAAAGAAAGACGAGGGATACCCTGTCACCTATTCATATAGCTTCTTCCATTTGATTTTGCCTCTTGCCAGCATGTACTCTGCAGTGTTTCTTATTGCATGCCCAACTAAGGAAACTGAGGAACTCATTGACGTAGGTTGGTCTTATGTTTGGGTGTGAATTTGCATAGAGTGGATTATCACAGCCTTGTATGTTTGGACTCTACTTTCTCCTGACCTAAATGTCGAGATTTTGTTTTTCTTAGTTTATTAATTAGGGTGAAATGAGTTCTAAGGTTAACTGTTTTTTTCTTACTCTATTAATTGGAGTGTCCTATAATATTTACAAGTTTTTAAGTGTAATATATTTCTCTATATTTATGTAATATTTTATGTTATTAACTTATTTCTTTAGTCCTATTCTAACCTGTGCCGATTGTTAAATTAACATTAATCGGGATTGATTATAGATATAAAATTGCATTTCAGTTGAGGGACTAATTACATACATAAATAATATTTTATAACATAAATTTTAATTTCATATTTTATTTATAAAAATAAAAATAAATTTATATGCAAAATAAACTGTATATGTTCCTGCAATAAGAGGTATCTATAACCAATTAAAAACATTCTACAATTTCCATAATTAAGAAAATCAACAAAACATAACAATGGACAAAAATACTTAGTTGCAAAAATTGGAAAAATTGGTCATGAATAAACTTATTTTATTCCATCTTTAGTGATAGTTTTTCTCCGTCCGAGGTCCAAGACAAAACCACCATCTATTTGAGCAAGTAAGCCCCTTTTATTTCCACCAAGGTGGTTTTTTCACTATTAAAAACTGTGTACTTTTCACTTTCATTCTTTATCGTTTTTGGTTACGCCTTCATTTTCTTTCTCTCATGGATCTCATTCCTTTTGTCTTTCTTGACCTTCTTTTTGAATTTAGGAATTTCTTCCATCATCTTTGAGTTTTAATTTATATATGGAAATTTTATTTTGTTGATATAGTTCTTTAATAACAAATAAGTATAGATAGGAGCATTGAGTGAATTAATGGTTAAGAACATGTGTTTCCTCGTAGAAGGTCATAGGTTCAAATCCGAAGCGGAAGGGGTGTGGTATGTACACATTTATAGACTTTAGCAGTTACATTTACAGTTTCCTCCCTTTTGAGGTTTGAGTAGAATGAGAGCCGTCGGATGAAGCATGTCTTCACCGTTGATCTCATTGGATAAATTTTATCAAACTGTCTTCCATCATATCACTTTATCCGAGAGTAATCGAGCTAATCTTATTCGATGAGATAATTTCAATAGATTTTTCCTTGTAAAGTGTACAGTCAAACCATTTTCTTCACTCGATTGACTAGTTAGGGGGCTATAACTTTAAATCAATAGCTGATAGGATACTATATTCCTTAGATATTGACTAAACCTCCAAATTCTTAGTGTGTTTTTCACAGACCTCAACAGATATTAAGTCCTTGGGTATATAAATGCGAGTAGCACTCAAGTTGTCAATTTGAGAAAGAGGTACAACAACAACAAATGCATGGCTAGGTTTTGTCAATGGAACAGTCTATTGGAATATTCTCACCATCATCATATTGTACTTGCATGTTTGCATGCATCCAGTCAGGAGAAGTGGAGTCTCCCAGCACCTAGTCCCTATTTTGGGCCCCTATAGCTTGTTTTTGGTTAGTATTAGCCCTCCTATCCACTGATGTTCCCTTGTTTTCATCACTCGAGTACAAGTGCACCCTCTTCCACAAATTTAGGAGATCTATCAGTCAGTTCCATGATTTGAGGATTGATTACTCAGTTAACTAGCTGTAGCTCTTAGATTGACTGCTACAAAGACTAAGAGTTCCCTCCTTGGCCACTGACAACTAGTATGCGCCCTCCTTGGAGTCTCCTTCCCTACTTTTATGCTCACATGGTTAAGTTATGCTTAGTTCTACTCCGGCTGACTGATCATTGACCATTGGTGGCCACTAGACCTTATCGGGAGATGGTTCCAATGCAGACTAATCCATGCCTTGGGGAGAATTTGAATCCGACCAGGGGTTATCGAATTCATTATATTGTATTGTCATATTTTTTCCAGCTTACAGCTGATGAATGTATCAACATTAGTTTCTCACATCTTTTGAGTTTCATGCGTAAATTTGATCACCTTTCTGTCTAATTCTTCTCTGCAATTAACTGAGTGAAATTGTGAGGTTTGTTCAAGCTAAGTTATCTCCCCTTGTGGATTTCACATGGTATCAGAGCTTGTTAGAGCTTTTGAAGTTGCAACAGTTTATTGAACAATTGTTTTGCAGTTAGGCACTAGAAGCCTCTGGATTTACACAGCAAATCCTGGTACTATTACCTTGAATTCACTGGAGCAATCCAGTGAGGTCTAGCCAGTTGTGAAGGATCCGGATAAAAGTTCCTACTGTCCTAAATAAATGTTCATTATATTATGCAACAATCCTCTAGACAAATTTCATTGTTTTTTGCAGGTTATTCCATCATCAGAAGCACATTCAGTAGCCACTATGGATCTCTCCTTGATTCCAAAAATCGCCTCCTTCAACTACTTCAAATGGAAGGGAAAAGTAGATATTTTCATGCATAGTAGAGGTCTCTCCAGAGTATTACATTGTTAGGATATTCCTATACTCCATCCTAGTCCCACCAATATTTTGATCCTTTACATTTTCAGTCATGCATGCACCTTTTAGGGTTTGCATGCATTCTAGGGTTTGCATGCATTTTGCATGCATCCCAGTCATCAGTCCAGCACCTAGCCCTCAGTTAGCCAGCCCCCAGGAGCTTCTCACTATTCAGTTTTAGCCCTCCAGTTGCTTAATGCGCCCTTCTTCCTTGATTTTAGGGAGCAACTCGCCCTTCTTCACCTACCAGTCCAGTTGTCACTCAGTTACACTCAGTTACAGTCAGTTACACTTAGTTACACTCAGTTACATTGAGTTACACTCAGTTACAGTCAGTTACACTCAGTTACACTTAGTTACACTTAGTTACACTCAGTTACACTCAGTTACATTCAGTTACACTCAGTTACACTCAGTTACATTGAGTTACACTCAGTTACACCTACCAGAGTTAGTTTGACTGATGGTTGACAGTTACTTGAGCATTGATGACTCCACTGATGATGATGAAGACTTCCAGTTGCACTCCGATGATCATGAGGACACCTAGTTGTGCTCCGATGACACTCCAGTGATCCTTTGATCACTCCATGAAGGCTAATTCGAATTGCCACCTTAGGCATTCGAATTCCTCATGCATTGTATTATTTATATGTCCATTTGTGATTAATAATCTAGTATGACCGAAGTATTATTGCTTCTATCTGAGTTCTACTGTACCATATTATTCTGTTGCTCATTATACTGCATGTATCACTCTTCTTCTATTTTCTTGCTTAATCATAATTATTCTCTTGTGAGATACATCATCTCTTAGATCTGCTGTGAGGATTTTCACATGGTATCAGAGCATGTTGAGAGAATTGTTTATCTCCATTCTTGAGAGTTTTTTGCAGGTTATTACCAAGATTTCGAGTGCAGCAGTTGTAGCAGAATCTGCATTTTTGCAGCAGTAGCAGTTGCAGTTATTCTATATTGTTTTTGCAGGTCTTCTACAACTTCAAATGAATTTAGAAGAAATTACTCCTCTTTCTCCATTCAACTATGATGAATGGAAACCAAGAATGATAGCATATTTGAAGAGCCATGATCTCTTTGATTGCTATTTTGAAAGAGAGTTCGAATCCTCTACAAAGAAGATTAAATGGTTGAATAAAGGTGACATGCACATTGGAAGAATGAAGCTTACTATGACTGATTACATATTGTACCCGACCATCTTTGATATTGAAACTCCAAAAGAGTTATGGGCTCATCTGGATGAAAGATTCGGCAAAAAGAATGATGGATTTGGTCCAAATCCCTTCAAAAGCAAGCAAGTTGATGCATTCGCTCCACTTGATGGTCTCTCAGATCATGATGCATTCGTTCCTCCTGATGGTCTCTCAGATCATGTTGCATTCGCTCCCCTTGATGATCTCTCAGATCATGAACCAGTATCATCTCATATTGAAGTTGTTGACAAAGAACTTACAGATTCTCCGCTCATGCTCAAACTTTCTTCTCTTTCTGTGCCATCTCACACTCTAGATATTGCAGAAGGTCCTAAATCCTCTCTTGCACCAGAGTTTGTTGGTTTGCATCATGATCACATGATTATTTTGGAGGTAACATCAGCTAATGGAGGTAATGCATTCGCTCCTCTTCAGCAAACATCTCTTTTATACTACTATATGATCATAAATTCATGCTTTCAGAAGGTCATTGAAGAATATGGCCATTGCCATTCGCTTGGGAAAATTTCTCATGCATATGATAGTTTTGATCTCACCCCTGCTGGTTCAAAGGAGATCTCAAGAAACTGTTTTGAAAGTCTTAAATCTGATTTTGATTTCAAGCAAACATGTAATAGTTCTTTTTGGCATAATCTCACCCATGGTGGTTCGAAGGAGAAGACAAAGGACTATATGCACATTCAAAAATTTGATCCTACCTCAGCTGATTCGAATCACAGGTTCAAGGATCATTCTAATACTGTTGGATTTGTTCTCATCACATTCGATCTGAAGAGCAAGTACAAGCACATGCTTTTTGAGCATGATCCACTTCTTCCCAAGAAGAAGATACCTCCAGACATATGACCAAGCATCACACATGCTTGAGTTTGGAGCCTTTATTTTTTTATGTGTGCCTTACAGTCTATTTTTTGAGGAGGGGGTATGTTTCCCATGAAATTTTCCCACTTCCTTGCTTTATTGATTGTTATTATTCATTGTATTGGGTGACCTTTGGTCTTAGTTACCAGGGCCCGGGATGGATTAAGGGGGGGTGTTAGGATATTCCTATACTCCATCCTAGTCCCACCAGTATTTTGATCCTTTACATTTTCAGTCATGCATGCACCTTTTAGGGTTTGCATGCATTCTAGGGTTTGCATGCATTTTGCATGCATCCCAGTCATCAGTCCAGCACCTAGCCCTCAGTTAGCCAGCCCCCAGGAGCTTCTCACTATTCAGTTTTAGCCCTCCAGTTGCTTAATGCGCCCTTCTTCCTTGATTTTAGGGAGCAACTCGCCCTTCTTCACCTACCAGTCCAGTTGTCACTCAGTTACACTCAGTTACAGTCAGTTACACTTAGTTACACTCAGTTACATTGAGTTACACTCAGTTACAGTCAGTTACACTCAGTTACACTCAGTTACACTCAGTTACATTCAGTTACACTCAGTTACACTCAGTTACATTGAGTTACACTCAGTTACACCTACCAGAGTTAGTTTGACTGATGGTTGACAGTTACTTGAGCATTGATGACTCCACTGATGATGATGAAGACTTCCAGTTGCGCTCCGATGATCATGAGGACACCTAGTTGTGCTCCGATGACACTCCAGTGATCCTTTGATCACTCCATGAAGGCTAATTCAAATTGCCACCTTAGGCATTCGAATTCCTCATGCATTGTATTATTTATATGTCCATTTGTGATTAATAATCTAGTATGACCGAAGTATTATTGCTTCTATCTGAGTTCTACTGTACCATATTATTCTGTTGCTCATTATACTGCATGTATCACTCTTCTTCTATTTTCTTGCTTAATCATAATTATTCTCTTGTGAGATACATCATCTCTTAGATCTGCTGTGAGGATTTTCACATACATGGGATTGAGGTCCAACCTAATGGTGCTACAGAGAAATACAAGTATCTCAATAAACTTGATGAAGCAGTTGGACTGCTACTCCTCAGTATTTCTAGTGATCTACTCTTTCATCTCACTGGTCTGAAGATTCCAAAGGAGGTTTGGACAAAGATAGAAACATTTTTTGGGCAGCAAGATGATTTGAGAGGGCATCAGCTAGAAAGTGAGTTAATCTCACTGAGCCCCAACAGTTTCGAATCTATCACTGAATTCTTCATAACGTTCAAGAACTTGGTTGTGCAATTGAAGCAATGTAGAATTGAGAAGGATGACAAGCAGCTCATCCTTGCCATTCTCTCAAAATTGGGTGCAGACTATTCAATGTTTGTATCCACCTTCTAATCAGCAAAGCTATCCATTCAAAATTGGAAAATGCCCATTCTTGATGCATTCATCCTCTCTCTCTCTCAAAAGAGCAGGACAAATTGGTGCAAATGGGAGTGATCAAACCAAAGAAGGATTCAACTCTTGTTGCTGCAGAAGGGAAGAATGCGAATGGCAGAGCGAAGTAGAAAGGTAAATAAAAGAAGCCTTATGAGCATAAGTCAAGAGAGACTCCCAAACAGTCAGAAGGGACTTCGAATTCTAAGAGAGGCAAGCAAAGTCAGAAGGAGAAGACCAAATGTCCATACTGTAATAGAGGGTTTCATCCTGAGAGTGCTTGCATGAAGAATACCATTGATCTAATAGCCAAGATTCTTGAGAAAAACAACCTCCTAGTACCTGCAGGTGCTAGAAGGAAAGAAGTTGATCCAAAATCAGAGGACAAAGAGAGGTGACATGCACTCATGGATGGTACTTCAAATGACTCCTCCTTCATCATAGATTCTGGAGCATCCAGGCACATGTATGCTTGTAATAATATCTTCTATGAATTCGAATCTACAGTTGGAACTTCTATTTTGATGGGAGATGATTCTGAAGACTCCTCCAAAGGGATTGGAAGGATCAATCTAGAGCATGGGTACTTCAATGATGTACTCTATGTTCCTACTCTTGCAGCTAATCTTCTTTATGTTTACCAAATGACCCATACAGGAGTTCCCAAGAAGGCCATCTTCACTCCTAATGAGGTTGAAATACAAGAGATCTCAACTGGAAATATCATTGCACGAGGCATTGTTGATCATCATTTGAAACTCTATGAGTTTTCTCACTTCTTGCCTTACTAAAAAAAAAGTGCACTTCTTACTCATGCAAATGAAGTGAGCAGACTTTGGCATGAGAGGTTTGGGAACCTCAACTACAAGTATTTGCAAGAACTGCACAATCAGAAAATGGTTGAAGGACTACCGAACATCATATTTTCTAAAGGAACCTGTAAAGGGAAGGCAAGGAGAGCCTCTTCACCTCTTGAGCTGATTCACAGTGACATTTCAGGAACTCTTCCTAACCTATATTTGAACAATGCAAGATATATCCTAACTTTCATTGAGGACTATTATAGATTCAATTGGGTGTATTTTCTTAAGTTGAAATCAGAAGTTATTGGATACTTCAAGTTCTTCAAAGCTTCTATAGAAAAGTTCTCTGATAATAAGATCAAGGTCCTTCACACTAACAATGGAGGAGAGTATGTAACGAATGAGTTTCAGTCTTTTTGTGCAAATGAAGGTATAGATATGTAGCACATTGTTCCCTACACACCACAACAAAATGGTGTAGTAGAGCGAAAGAACAGAACCTTGAAAGAGATGGCAACTTGCATGCTAGAGTCTAAAGGATTGTCTCCTAGTCTTTGGGAAGAAGTTGTCAACTGTGTCGCTTACCTCTAGAATAGAGTTCCTCACAAAGCACTACAAGGTAAAACTCCTTTCGAAGCATGGATGGGATACAAACCAGATGTATATCTTAGAGTCTTTGGATCCAAAGCTTGGGCAAGGATTCCAACTGAGAAAATGAGAGCCTTAGTTCCACAAGGCAGAGAGTGCATATTGGTTGGTTATGCACTGAGTGCAAAGGCCTACAAACTTCTAGATATATCTTCTATGCATACATTTATTGAGAGAAGTGTTCAGTTTGAGGAATGGCCACTGCATGATACCCACCATGTCGATGAAGACAACTTGCCAACTACTCTACCACATCCTATTGAGCAAGATAGTGAAGCATCCTCTCATGAAATTTGAGATTCTGACACAGAAAGTGAAGATGATCAAATGCTAGATCTATATCCACAAGAACCTGAAGATCTAGCACTTGAAGATCCACCTCCTCTTCCAAGATGGGCTACAATAACTCTTGAATCTACAAGTGATCTTGTTGGAGATCCACAAGATTCAAGAAAAACTAGATCTGATTTTCAAAATGCAAGGTTTGCACTCTCTCACACATATCCTTTTCTTGCTGACATATGCTTTCTTATGTTTGGATCAGATCCAAAAACGTTCTTTGAGTCCTCCCAAGATCCAAGATGGATAGCATCTATGGAAGAAAAGTACCATTAATCTCTTCAAAGAAATGAGACTTGGGAGCTTGTTTCTCTTCCTCCTGGTAGGAATCTTGTTCAAAGCAAGTGGCTATACAGAACAAAGATGGACTCAAATGGGGTCACAAGCAAGTACAAGGCTCACTTGGTTGCAAAAGGTTTCTCCCAATTTCATGGGATTGACTATTCTGAGACATTCACTCTTGTTGCAAAGATGGATTCCATCCGTCTTGTTCTTTATCTTGCTACATCCAAGCACTAGGAAGTGCATCACGTGGATGTCAAGAGTGCATTTCTTCATGGAGATATAGAGGAGGAGATCTACATGAAGCAACCTGAAGGGTACATTGATGATCCTTCACTAGTGTGCAGATTGAGGAAGTCCTTGTATCGGCTCAAGCAAGCTCCATGAGCATGGTATGCTAAGATGGACTCATTCTTACCGTCACAAGATTTTCAAAGGTGCAAATCTAATTCGAATGTCTACATGAGACATGATGATAACTCTCTACTCCTTATTGTCCTTTTTGTTGATGATTTATTGATTACAAAGAGTGTCTCTTCATGTCTTAGATCTATCAAAACATCTTTGCACAACCTCCTTCTTTATGTCAAATATGGGACTACTAAAGTAGTTTCTTGGTCTTGAAGTATCTCATAGTGACTTAGGAATCAAGATTGCATAGTCCAAATATGCATCAGATCTACATGACAGGTTCCATATGACGGAATACAAACCAACAACATTTCCTTTTCTTTCAGGGATCAAACTTGAGGATGGTTCTTCCACACCTTTGGTGGATAGTACTTTGTATCGGCAGTTGATCGAGAGTCTTTTGTTTCTTACACATACTTGCCCTGATCTATCCTATGGAGTCAGTGTTGTCTCCAGATACATGTAGGAGCCTCATGATATTCACTAGAAGGCATCAAAGAGGATCCTGCATTATGTGCAAGGGACGAATACCTATGGTCTTCACTATGCAGCTGGGTCTCCTTTGAACCTAGTTGGGTATATAGATTCAGATTGGGCTGGAGACAAATCAGATCGGAAGTCTACATCGGGTTTTGTTTTCATGATTGGATCTGGTCCTATTTGTTGGTCGAGCAAAAAGTAGACTTCTTTAGCTCTTTCTTCACCTTAGGCCGAGTACAGAGGTGCAATGAATGCAACCACACAGTGCATTTAGTTGCAGGGAATCTTGTCAGAGTTTGGGATTCGCTACAGTACTCCACCAGTCATCTATTGTGACAAATAGAGTGCTATCGGGATTTCTACAGATATGGATCTTAGACAGAGAACCAAACATATTGAGATACACATGCATTACATCCAAGGATTGGTGCATGATTGTACCATCACGCTGCTCTATTGTCCTACGGAAGAGCAGATTGCAGATATCTTCACCAAATCTTTTTCAGTGAAGAATTTCACTTACGTCTGACCCCTTCTTGGTGTGAGTGATTCCTTGGCTTGATTAGCTTTTTGCAGTCTATATTGAGGGGGGTTTTTGTTCCCATTGGGTTTTCCCTCTTTCCTCACATTTTATTTAGATTATTGTACAGGGTGACCTTTGGTCTCAGTAACCAGGACCCTATTTTTTAGTTATATTTCCTCATAGTCCAGCTTAAGGGGGGGTGTTGGACTATTCTCACCATCATCATATTGTATTTGCATGCACTGCATGCATCCAGTCAGCAGCAGTGGAGTCTCCTAGCATCTAGTCCCTATTCTGGCCCCCCTAGAGCTTGTTTATGGTCATTATTAGCCCTCCTAGCCATTGATGCACCCTTGTTTACATCATTGGAGTACAAATGCGCTCTCTTCCACGGATTTAGGAGATCTATCAGTCAGTTCGATGATTTGAGGATTGATTACTGAGTTAACTGACTGTAGCTCTTAGATTGACTGCTACATAGACTAGGAGCACCCTCATTGACCACTGACAGCTAGTATGCGCCCTCCTTGAAGTTTCCTTCCCTATTTTTGTGCTCACATGGTTCAGTTATGCTCAGTTCTACTCCTTTTGACTGATCATTGACTATCGGTGGCCACTAGACCTTATCGGGAGATGGTTCCAATGCATTTTAGCCATGACTTGAGGAGAATTCGAATCCTACCTAGGGTATTCGAATTCATTCTATTGTATTGTCATATGTTTTCTAGCTTACAGTTGATGAATGTATCAACAACAGTTTCTCACATCTTTTGAGTTTAATGTGTGGATTTGATCATATTTCTTGCTAATTCTTCTCTGCAATTAACTGAGTGAAATTGTCTGCATGCATCCAGTCAACAGCAGTGGAGTCTCCCAACACCTAGTCCCTATTTTGGCCCCCCTAGAGCTTGTTTATGGTCAATATTATCCCTCCTAGCCACTGATGTGCCCTTGTTTTCATCACTGGTGTACAAGTGCGCCCTCTTACACAGATTTAAGAGATCTATCAGTCAATTCCATGATTTGAGGATTGATCACTTAGTTAACTGACTGTAGCTCTTAGATTGACTACTACAAAGACTAGGAGTGCTCTCCTTGACCACTGACAACTAGTATGCGCCCTCCTTGGAGTCTCCTTCCCTACTTTTGTGCTCACATGGTTCAGTTATGCTCAGTTCTACTCCAGTTGACTTATCATTGACCATCAGTGGCCACTAGACCTTATTGGGAGATGGTTCCAATGCAGACTAAGCCATGCCTTGAGGAGAATTCAAATCCTACCAGGGGTTATCGAATTCATTCTATTGTATTGTCATATTTTTTTCGTCTTATGGCTGATGAATGTATCAACAACAGTATCTCACATATTTTGATTTTCATGTGTGAATTTGATCATCTTTCTGTCTAATTCTTCTCTGCAATTAACTAAGTGAAATTGTGAGGTTTTTTCAAGCTAAGTGATCGCTCCCTCTGGAATTTCACATAGTCTAAAAAATTTCCCCTTAACTATAAACTTTCTTTGGGTGTTTTTTGTAAGAAATTATATCAATAGTATACTATGCATCTCCCACCTAACATTGGTATCATCTTTTAACATGTTTTTTACTCTCTTTAACCATTACACCTCTTGTTAGTGGCTCATCATGTGAAAATAAACCTGTTTGGATTTCTCTCCACTATGCTCAGAATGTGGATAATTCTTCCAGACCGAAGAAATGGAAAAAATGTCTTGGTGAAAATAAAATATTATGTGTGTCACTTTTAAAGCACGTAGCCTAATCATTCGACGATTTCCCTGTTCGCAACAACATTTTTCGACACGAATCCGGTAAAAAAAATGAGATTTTGAATAACAATGTTTCAGGGTGTTGAATCCATTTATGCAGTCACAAAGATGATTTGAACAACACAAAATATGGATTTAAAAAAAAACTGTTGGATTCCGATAAAAAAATATTCACCAAAATCCTTTTTCTAAAATGATTCGCCCAAATTTCACAAGATAAAAATAATTTACTCTAAAAAATGCCAAAAATGTCTAGAAACTATATACAATCCTCAGACATTTGAATATTTTTACAAAAATATCACCAAACATTTTATTGTTGAAAATTTAAGAATTAGTAAGTTTTGTCAAGATTTCTACACTTCAAGAAAATTATAGATCCTTAAAATTTTCCATGCGAACCATGTGATCAGAGGAAGGGGGCCAAAGGCTAAGCGCAAATAGGATAAACACCATTGACGAGCATGATTTGTCGATGGCGCCCATGATTAACAGTGTGTGGGTTATGACATTCCCGCAAGTTGCACATAATTTAACCATGGGAGGGCGATGCACAATCGTCAAACCACAATTTAAAGGTGGCATGATTTGATTGGTAACACTTCAGGTTGGTGGGTTATCGAAACCATTTTCTCCACAAGGTGATACCACTCCACATAGTGCGATACAATTGACATATTTCATCCCAAGGGAAGGCGATATAATGAACTGGTGGACGGTGGAGGGTGACCTGGATGCATCATGAGGTGACACTTAGGACCCATATGACATATCAGTAGACATGTGTTATGCCACATCAACACCCTGCCATGTCAACATCAGGCCATATTAGTATAAAAACTAGAAAAGATTAAAAAAAAATAATTAAGTTTAGAGTCAAAAACTTGTTTTGGCCATAATAGGAGCATTTAAACTCATAAATCGATGAGACCCACGTCATTCCGATGCCATTTACAAAGGATACAAAATTTCAATGAAGGCTATGGATCCATTATGCTGTAGATCTACATAAATTTTGAGTTAATGGTTTTTGAAGGCACGTAGCCCCAGGATGGATGTGGACCCTGTTGAGGCCAAAATTTTTATGGTATAGACTTGATTCGAGCACATAGATAAATCTAGTTTCTTGAGGCCAAATTACAAAAAGGTGTGAAGCCGAGATGCAAAAGAAGGCCAAAATCCACTATTTGGGTATCGAAGGGTCGATTTTTTAAAATTTGGAGGCAAAAGTGACCAAATAAATCCTTACCATTTTTTTTGTTCGACATTTTTCCTACTCGTCAAATTGAAAAACTTTGCTTAGAGGTGATTTTTCCAGAAATACATAGTTTGTGAGGTATCAATTTTCAGTAAAAATTCGAAGTCTGAAATAATTGCAAAAGTTAAAAGTTGGAAATTCTTGACTTTATAAAATTTGATTGGAGAATCATATTTGAGTGTTGAAAGTGTTTGATTAATCACAATTATATAGGCTATAAACACCCAATATAAAAAAAATTATAATTCCTTACACATTTTCTTCTACAAACTTCGTAAGTGGGTACTTTAGATAAGTGCAATTACTATAGGAACAATGTAAAATTGGACAAAATTTGTGATTTCTAAGAGATGTAACTTTTAGCTATGAAATTATAAATGAATATGGTTAAATTCATTGGTAAGAGTATCAATAGGGTATTAATCAAAATGAATCTGATTATGAATCAATATTTCTAATTTTCTAGAAATTTAACAGAAAAGGGGTTTGTAGTCTAACATGACAAAAAATGTCAAATTGGTATTTTCCATAAATTTTCTAAATGTATGAATTTTTTTATGAAGATTTGATTTATCTGACAGGTTTAATGATATGATCACATTGTAGATAATGGTATATCAAGTTTCTATAGGCTACAAGTTTACAGCTAGCACAACATAGAACATAATTTGGGAAGTAAAGATGGAAGGAAGGGAACCTCCATACAGTGTGGAAGCAGGAGCCAGAGGGAAGAATATTAGTGTGGGAAATGAGGAGACATAATCTAATGGGAATAGAGCTAACACTGAACCAATTGATTTAATGGAAACCATGATCAGTTTGAGGATGGAAGTAAAGAGTTGTAGAGATTATAATGAGAGAATGTTGAGGGCTCAAGACCATGAAAATCAGTTGAACACTCAACTCATGGAAATTTTAAATGTGTTACAAAGGGAAATGTAGGTTGGATCAGTTTCATGCCATGGTAAATAAGACATGGAAAGTTCAAAGAAGTTATCCCATCAAAAAACTAAACACTCTAAGAGTGTTATTAGGGGTCATAGGCATCATTATTTGCCACCTCATGTAGTTAGGAGGTCATATATAATTGAGGATTCTATAAGAAGCCCTTACATTTCTCCAGTTAGGAATCATAGAAGAATACATGTGGGAGAACTATTGCAATCGGAGCTGAGGAATACTAAACCAACCACTTTTGATGGTGAGAACAAGAAGGGAGAAAATGTTAAATACTGGTTGTTCGGAATGAGGAAATATCTTCTATTGCATAATTATTCTTCAAATATGGAGGCCATAATTTTCATTTATAACCTACAAGGTAAGGCTTGGATGTGGTATAATCAATTAGTTGAAGTGAAGCATATAAGTGAAAAGAGAGTTTCATGTAAACAATTCAAAAATTACTTTCAACAGAAGTACATATCTGAACATTATTATAAGAGGAAAATTGAGGAGTTCTTTGAGCTCAAGTTGGCAACCATGAGCATGGAGTAATATGAGAGAAAACTTATGGAATTGCTAAGGTATGTTGGGTTCATGAAGGAAGAAAAGGTAAAAATCCAAAGGTATCTAAGGGGATTTCCTTCGTTTTACAAAGACAAAATTCAGTATAATGAACCCAAGGCTCTTGAAGAGACAACCAGAAAGTCCAAGCACTTGTATGATCAAAACAAAGGAATGAAATGTGTTCAAAAATTTTGGAGAGATAAGAAGGAACAAAGGAAGAAATGATTCAAACCTCCATTCATAAGGAATCAGCAAAATTCATTTCAACAAAGAAACCCAACCCAGAATGGACCTAGGATGGTAAAATATCAAGGAAAATAAATGAATCAACAACTTAAGTGTTGGGATGTGAAGGGAATCATATGTTCAGATATTGTCCTCATAAGGGAGATAATATGAGAACTATGCACAACATTCAAGAAGCAATCATAGTGGAGTATGTGGACATATACATTCCCAGAATTCATGCAGCCTTGGATAACAGACAAGTAGAGCACCAGTCCAATGCGATTCAGATTCAAGGTAAGATTACCAATCAACATATTGTCATTCTAATTGATTTATGGGAAATTCATGGTTATATTTCTTCCAATATGATTGAAATATTTCAATTAAAGAAAAGTAAGCATGCTAAATTATGGTTGGTTCAGTTCGATACTGAAACAAAGAGGAAATCCAATGAATTGGTAAAATATTGTCTATTAGTTATGAATGGACTTGCTACTGTTGCAGAGCTAAACATAATAGATTTGGGTTCCTATGATGTTCTTAGTGGAATGGACCGGTTGGATGCACCCCATGTTATTTTGGATTGCCACAACAAGACTCTAACTTGTATTGATGGAGTAGGAGAGCAAAAGATAGTGAAAGGCATTCCAAGGCCTATTTATATAAGGCAGTTTGTAAAACCCTATTTTTTACCCTAGCATGTAAAAAATTGTAAATATTGATGAAAGGGATACAAGCCAGATATGTATGGTTTAGAATTACCAAACTATGTAAATTTGTACATTTTCACTCTTTAATATAAAATCCATGACTACTGTAGACTAAAAGACAAAAGAAGATGGGGGACTATAATTCCACAAGGGGGAGAGTGATTATCCTAAGCCTAGGATTAGAGGGGAAAATGTTTCCAACACCAAGTGTGCCACTTGTCCAACTCTCCTTATAAAAGGGGAAAAAGTGTCCAATTTCATGTATGCCAAGTGGCTAGTTCTTATCAACCTTGGTGCCACTTGGCTAGTCTCCTACCATGCATATAAATATTGAGAGCTATCCCATTCTTCCATCATTCCTTCATGTCATAGACAATCATTTTGATTCCAAAAGTTAACTACCTGCATTAGAACCACCATCACCCTTACTATCGTCACCGTACCACCATCACCATGTTGGACATGGAGAACCATATGGAGAAAACCATAATTCCTTGGAGTCCTGGAACGAAATGTTCCTGGACGGTCTATGCTAGAGCCTTGCAAGGAAATTGGCGTAACAAAACCAAGGGATTGTTAGCTTGGAGAAGAGAGCCCGAGGTACTATTTTCTCAGAGAAGGGAGCCCCATTCCTTGGGTTGTGTAGGACAAGAAGAAAGGAGTGCTAGAGGATTGGGATAGATGTAGCTAGAGAACTCAACACCTTCTTGTGGATTGATAGTCCTAGCTTGGGGCTGGCCTGTCAAAGAAAGACATGGCTTGATGGAGCCTACGGTTGGGTCAAATGTCCTTGGTCTACAGATAGTCGGTTACATTTTCAGATAAGTACCATTTTGTGTATAAAATGAGTTGCTTTTATCTCTGAATGTTCTTAATGTAATCACTATTGTATGCTTATTTAATTACATGGAATTATTGTCATTTGAGGGTTTGCATTCATGAAAAATATGCTTGCATTGTTTTCATACATGTTTATATTATCTTTGGTGTTAAAATGCATTTATAATTCCACTGTAAAACTCGATCAAACCAGTAGAAAAATGAATTGGGATGACATAGGTGTTTTGGGGTAAAATTATGGATGTATCACGGCCTAATTGGCATGGTGAGGTCACTAGGTTTATGACAGCTTGGTATCAGAGCCTCGGTTTGTAGCACCAGGACTACATGGGCCATACTTGAATTCTATAGGCATAATTCCCTGTTGAACATGAAGTGTATGACGAAATGCATCAGATAAAATACTAGGAAAATCATGTTTAATATTCCATGGTTTAGTACAAAAGGAATCTGTGGTGGAAACTATGAATTTCATTCGATTCTGGGTGAAATTATGCATATGTACTAAAAAATTGCTTGTTTTGTTAAATGAAGGGAAGTACACATTTAAATGGTCTTGATCATATTTGATCAAATCGACAACTCATATATTTTCAAGCTCATAAAGGTGCTCGAACTTTATCTTAATAAGCATGAGCATGAAAGAAAACCACTCAAGACACGTGTCAACACCGACATCTCTCAAGATCCCAAAATCTATTTATGCAAACCACTTCTCTTCCAAGCCTAGAACCGCCAAATCGCCTTATTAAGCACACAGTTTTAAATTCCTGTATAGGTTGTCTAATCAACCTTGGGGGGTTCATATGGTTCAATGATGTGACATGATGGAATGGAAAGAAGTGACATGTCCTTGTCAAAGTTGCACAATAATTAACGTGGGGGCCGATCTCAGAATGGGAGATCAACGGTCCTTAAGCGTTCAGGATCCTGAAGGTTCTCGACCTTTATATTAATAAGCATGATATTGAAAGGAAACCACTATGGACAACTGGCATCATTGCAAGAGTTCCGGCTTGAAAAATATGTTTTCCTATACCACTCCTTCTCCAAGACTGAAACCATTTACCAATAGGAGGGAGACATAGCTACATCACGGGGTGACACATGGGAATTTATGACATCTCAAGGGACAATTCTCCTACCACATCAGCACCATCTCATGTCAGCACCATGCCATGTTAGCAGAAATTCAAAAAGTAAAAAAAAAAAACAAGTATGGAGCCAAAATCTTGCTTTGGCCATAATAAAAGAAGATTGAATTAGAATTTGATGAGAACTGAACCATTTCGATGATATTAACGGAGGATATGGGATTAACAGTGAGGGACAGGGATCGATTCTGCTTAGATTTTGCAGAAATTTTAGTTTTATGGGTTTTGAAGGTGTGTAGCCTGAGGATGGATGGGGGCTCGGTTGAGGCCCAAATTGTTATGGTGATGTCATGATCTAAGAACATAGATAACTCTATATGCTTGAGGTAAAATTAAAAAAATATGCAAATCCACGAGATGAAAGAAGGCCAAAATCCACTATTTGGGTGTGCGAAATGACGATTTTTAAAAACTTGAGCGAAGCAAAAGTGGCCCAAGAATCCATAACCAAAAATTTTTCTAATTTTGAAATTTTTTCTACTCATCGATCTAAACAACTTTTATTAGAGACGAATTTTCCATAAATGCTTAGTTTGAGAGATAGCATTTTTTAGTAAAAATTATAAGTCTAGACAAATAGCCGAAATTAAAAAATTGGTGATTCCAAAATTTTTTAAGTTTTGATTGGAGCATCATATTTGAATAGTGGATGTGTTCATATAATCACCATTAAATGGGCTATCAGTGCCCAATATAAAAAAAATCCCAATTCTTTACTAATTTTCTTCTACATGTCTTAGAAAGTGGCCCTTCAGAATAGTGCACCTATATAAATAGGGTAAAATTGGATAGAAACTGTATTTTCAGAGAGATATAACTTTTACTAGTGAAACCAGCATTGAACAGGGGTATATTCATTGGAAAGAGTATCAATAAAAGAATAAAATGATGAACTTGAATATGCATATGCATTTCCCAACTTTCTAGAAATCTAACAAAAAAGGGGCATGTGACTTAGTTTGACAAAAGTTGTCAAAAAGGGGATTTTCAAGAATTTTTCGTATGCATAAATTTTTTATGAATTTTGGAAGAGATTTGTCTAACATTTTTTTTATGTGAACACATTGCAGGTATTGGTATAAGCAAGTTTCTACAGGTTATAGGTTTATAGCTCAGTGCCACACAAATAGAATTGTACAGTAAATATGGAAGGGATAGAAATTTCAAGGAGTCTAAGAGAAGAAGCAAAGGGTAGAATATCAGTATAGGAAATGAAGAAAAAGATTCTAATGGACATAGAGTAAACTTAGAATCAACAGAGATTCTGGAAACTATGAAAATTCAAAGGATGGAAGTATAGAGTTGTAAGCTGCTAATGAGAGAATTTTTAGGGATCAGGAGCAGTAGAATCAATTAAATACTCAAATTATGCAGATCATGAACTTGTTACATAGGCAATTGCATATTAGATCGTTCCATGTTCTGAGAAGGAAGACATGGTTAGTTCAAAGAAGAGATCTCATGAAATATCAAGACACTCTGAGAGTGTTACTAGAGGTTATGGACATCATTATTCACCACCTCGTGCAAACATGAGATCTTATAACACAAAGGATTCTAGCAATGGTCCATAATTGTCTCCAAGGAGGAATCATAAAATAAGACACATGGAAGAAGTGTTGCAAGGGGAGCTTATAAAGATTAAGCCACATGCTTTTGATGGTGAGAACATGAAAGAAGAATATGCTGAAGCTTGGTTGTTAGGGATGAGTAAATACTTGCGCTTGCATAATTATTCTTCAAATATGGAGGCTAGAATTTCCATTTATAACCTGCAGATAAATGCCTCCATATGGTGGGTTAAATTAATGGAAGTGAAACATATCCTTGAGAAGAGAATTTCATGGAAACAATCCAAAAATTATTTTCAGCAGAAATACTTATTTGAACATTATTATCAGAAGAAAATGGAGTTCTTTGAGCTCAAGTTGGGGTCTATGTGCATGGAAGAGTATGAAAGGAATTCATAGAGTTGTTGAGGTATGTGAGGTTTATTAGGGAAGAAAAAATAAAATTTCATAGGTTTCTAAGTGGACTTCCTGCCTTTTACTAAAACAAAATTCAATTTGATGAACCAAAATTGCTTGAAGTGGCCATACGAAAGGCTAAGCATCTATATGATCAGAATAGATGGAGAGAATATATAAAAAAATATTGGAGGGATAAGAAAAAATATAAACGGGATCAAAGGAAGAAAGGATTCCAAATACCACTCAAGAAGGAATTCTGGAGGTATGTTGGCCTTAATGAGCCTCTTCCGTCTTTGCCACTCCTGAATGTGGTCAGATAAATGAGTGGCTTTATTTTGCCTAAATGTAGACAAAAGGTCTGTTCCGGCATCATCCCAAACAGGAAGCTGGAAGTGATTCAAAAAGGCAGTCACGAGATCCCCAAAATTAGAGAATGTAGTTGCAGGTAACTCAATGTACCATTTGGCTGCAGCACCGGTTAAAGTCCTTTGGAACAGTCTCAATCTAATGGACTCTTCATTTAATGAATTCGAGGAACACCATAAGTGGAAAGTAGTGACATGGTCACCAAGGTCTTCACCTGCTTTGCCTTCGAACTTTGGAATGTCCGAAGGTAACTTGGTAGGAACTGATGGCCATGTAGCATTATGATACACTGGATCGTTGGTCAGTTTGGAAAGATCTAGCAAATTTAAAGTTGCCAGAAATGGTAAACGAGGACGGTAAGACGGTACTTGATAAGCTGGGGTCAAAAAAGGGGAACCACCCATAGTTTGACCCATGAACTGCTGGTAGGGGTTGCCCCCAGCCGTCTGCTGGTAGGGGTTTCCCCCAACCATCTTTTGATAAGGGTTGCCTCCGGCCATATGCTGATAGGGGTTTCCACCTACCATCTGTTGATAGGGGTTTCCCCCAGCTACTTGTTGATAGGGGTTGCCCCCTTCCATCTGTTGTTGTATGAAAGAATTATTGAAATTTCCCCACCCATATGATAGTGGATTAGTGCTCTGTGGGTTCGTCCACTGTGGCTGGGTGTTAGCCCCGCCATATTGCTGGTTAAAAATATTACCCCCTCCCCCTAAAAATAAGGAAAAAGGGACATTACCTGCAGGCATATTACATTGATTCATGTTGGGGCCTGCAAAGGTATTGAAACCAGTGGTAGCTGATGTAGACGGTGCGGTCATGGTACTCATGACAGGCATGGTTGCAGAAGCACTTGGTCCTACAGCAGGTGTGGAAATCCAAGTACTGGGTATCTGATATAACGGTTGAAAAGCAGGAGGTGGTGCTAAATTGGCTGTACTGCTAGGTCCAACAGTAGGTGTAGGGATAGATGCCATCGTTGTTGAACTTGGCATACCTAATGTACCAGTATTAAAACTGAAAGACGGAATAGACACAGAGGTTGTCTGTGCCTGACTCGGCGTAGCAGTAAAAGAAGGATTTACCGTGTTAGTGTTCATACCTATGGTGGGAGTTTGTGGAACTCCCTGTTCACCTCCTAGAGTAGACATCAAATGTCCGGGCAAGGAATTATATGCACTGTAATGGGGCTGTTGGAAACTAACAGGTAACAGAAGTGGATTTCTAGGATTGGTCAGAGGAGGATTGAAAGGCGTGCTATACTCCGCAGAAGGAAGATCTTCAATCTCAACTGAACTAAAGTATCGCTGGTCTGGGGTACTTGGTTGTGGTTCCTCAGGAACCTCTATTTCAGGGTTTTCTATTGCTGTTTGTTGTTCTTCAGGAAACTGGACTTCAAGTGGTGATTCCTCAGGAATTCCTATTTCAGGATTTTCCGTTGTAAAAATTTCCTCAGGAAATTCTGTTTCAGGAATGTTTTCTAAAGAAACACTGGGGTTTACCCGCTGCCGTCTAGCTGGCGGTAAAGGTTCTGTTCTAACTGGTAGAAGGTTTTGAAGCCTTCTCGATCTACGAAGTTCTTTATTCTCCGTGATTATATATATAAAATAACAAACTAGAACCTAGTGGCCACTATGACTAGGGGGAAAACAACACGCCAACTAAAAAAGTCCTAAGTATGCAAACCAGGCAAACAAGATGCCTTCCGGAGAAGAGTCTGGGATGATGAGGGCCCTGAACAGATCAACGAAGGAAGAAAGACAGTTACCCGGGGTCCACAATACAATGACTAAGGGTGCAAGCACTGGAATCACCCAACCGCCCTCCCAAAGACCTGCAAGGGATTTCCTCCCACGTCTGTCTTAGGTACAGCAGATATACCCTCTTCTATCACTTGTGTATGAACCTAAAGTCAGATACTAAGGATACCACAACACCGAAAACTCCTGGGGGAACAGTCGCTGGTCGAATCAGAAGGCGTGGGCAGGGTAACTGAGCCCGAAACCCTAAAGAGTCCCCATATGCGATCCAATCCTGGTATATGCTCGAAACAAAAAGTAGGAGGAGTATTCCCAACAATCTGATCTCACAAGACCTACTGCATAAATCCCAGGCAAGCTTTGAGTGAAATGGATTTACCTGTGATAGTCGAACTACGATTTTTGCGTAATGTGTGATCTTGAGTGGTTTAAGGTGATTTAAACTCAAGATCCTAACCAAGACTAGTTGGTGTAGTGTATCCCTAAAAAAGAAAAATTATTTCTATTTCATTTTATTAAAAAAAATTTAGGGTTGTTATTACTCAAAAGGTAGTGCTTTTGTGTGGCGTGGTTGCAACAGGAAAACAAAAGTGCATAAATTCAAACTTTCTACAACATAGCTCTTTTTATTTTTTCATTTACTTCTTTTCCAAACTGAAAAACTGAGCAAATCTACTTAAATCTCTTTTTGTTTTCTTTTTTTTTGAAATTGTACAAAATAACCTATGCTATCTTGTAACAAAAATAAGCCTTATTAAACTTAAACTACCAATTTTTTTGCTTTTTCTGTTATCATAAACGAAAAAGAACTATAGACATGGAAAGCAAAATAAGACTTGTGTGCAATGTGTAAGTATGGCTAAAAATGGTTCTTAAGCTTATAGCTGTCAAGGCACTAGCTCAAAAAAGACTTGATCTACAGGTTTTTTGCAAAGAAAAAGCCTCTAAACTCGGAAACAAAGTGGGAGAAAACAAAGGAGATATATACAAGAGGACTGACCTAAAGCATCTAACCCTAGCAAGACCACTATGCCAAGCAAAAAGTAGACAAGCAAGCTACCAACTACCCTACTAACACAAAGAACTGAGAAATGAATCAGCCTAAAGCACTTTAAATACACTTGAAACTAGAAAAAGACAATAAGTCCAAGAATATTGGAAATCAACAAGTTCGGAAGACACCCTAGAGGCTTTAAAACGGACCAAACCCTAAAACAAAGGATAGGATAGGTAAAGAGCAGACAAATGTTGCCACAAACAGCAGATACAAAAGTATGCAGGTTTGTAAACCAGCAACATACAATCAGGGCCTAAAAAGCAGAAATGCTCACCACAAAACACAACCTAGTCTCCCAAAAAGGTATAAACAGTCCAAACGTTCCAAAGGTAATTAAGCGATCCAAAGATGATAAAAAGACTCAAATAAAGGTTCTATGACTTAAAAAAACGTTAAAAACCTCATACACCAGTCAAGGAGATCTAAAAGCAAAGTCAACAAACCACCAAAAGGGCTAAAACTCAAGCAGACCACTAACAGAAAGCTTCAGGAAATGTACCCTATTGTGCAGTAGGGAAACTCGCGCCCCTGCAGAGATGGGCGCTACTGTATGTATAGCACAGTAGCATATGGGCGCTACTGTATGTACAACAAAGTAGCGCTCATATCTTAAAAGTTTAAAAACTGACTTTGAAAAGATACAAAAAGACTGATGGAAGCAGAGAAAAACAGGTAATGGATACCTACAAGGTTTCTCAGCACATAAAAGGAGTCAAAACAGTTCTTGGAAGACAAACAAGAAAAAGTTTCCTAGAGCAAAAACACAACTATCCCCAGCGGAGTCGCTAGTCTATTGGTGGGCAAAACTACCCTATAGCAAGGAAACTAATGCTATCAACTGGGATGGGGTGACAGGTAAGTGTATTAAATGTATTACAAAGATATTTATGAAAATAAATGAGTTGTAGACCTTGAGAACATACCTTTTAACTGGCGTTTGATCCTAGCTTTTATTTGATCCCTCGCTCAGTCCTCAAATCCACTTTCTGTTCAGTAAACCTGCAAAACAAACACCTTTCTCAACGTGTCTTGGATAATATATAATGTTTGAAAGAAACAAAAGCAATGTTAAACATTCAATATTGACCAAAACAGATCCAAATTAAGATATTATTTTAGAAAACATTTAAGTTGGAACAAGAAAGACACTTCAACCTTTATTGTCAAATGCAATTGATGTACAAGTATACCTAACTTTGTGACAGGCTCCTGCAGCTTGATTCTGGGCTCTTGCTCTTCTCTGGCTTGGATATCTTCAGCATCAACTCCTCCAATGCAAGCTTCTCTTTTAGATCTTTATGTCTCTAAGTTTCTCCATCTATCCATCTAACCTTTCTCTTTAATCTTCCTTGTATTTATAGGATCAGAGAAGTAGTTCAGGTCGATATATGGTTATGGAGGAAGTTGGGGAAGTTGGGAAACTACCAGCAACTAATCCTCCTCGTGAAATTAATTATTTTTTAATCATCTTTTGAGATGTACGCTACTATTGTTCAGTGAAGTAGCGTTTAGGGCGCTACTATGGTTCTTGTCAACTAGTGCTCATCGATTTTTAAATGTTGAGCGCTACTATGCTGAGAAGGAGTAGCGCTTATAAGGAATTGAGCGCAACTATTATACACTGGAGTAACGTACAGGCGCTAGTCTATTGAAGTAGAGTGGCGCTCATATCTCAGAATGATATTTTTATGGTTTTTCCATAATGTCAGGAAATGGAGTAAGTCAAAGTATCATCTAAGGTCAACATGCTCCTCCATCCAAGTTGTCCTTTTGTGTGATCAACAACTTAAGGTGATCACGGATGGAGAGGTGCAAGTTTGACCTATAACACCCTTCTTAATAAATCGTCAGAGTTCATTCCAGCAAAGCAATCCTATCCAGAATGGACCACATATGGTAGAGCCTCAAGGAAAAATGACAAAAACACCATTTAAATGTTGGGGATGTGAAGGGAATCACACATTCATAAATTGTCCTTATAGAGGAGACCGGATGAAAACTTTGCATAACATACAAGCAAGGAAAAGAAGACAGCTACAACAAAGAAATAAGGTGAAAAGTTCCATTGCACTAACTATGAGAAATATGAACATGATCAAGATCATTGCTGGAAGTTACATGCTGAGCTCAGATTGAAAAAGTTTGGAGCAAAGTTAAGAAGAAGACTGTTGCAACATTGCAACAAGACTTAGGATTCGATTCAGGGGATGAAACAAGAATTACAGTCGTTGGTGTACAAGGTAAAATTTCCCTTCATACTAGTTCAAGTTCTTCAAATACATCTCATGATAATGATAAAAGAAGGAGTGAATTGTTTCACATAAGAGTTGCTGCAAAACATGCAAAGATAGAAACTCTTTTCGATCTGGATTATCAAGTTAACTTAATCTTAGAATTAGTTTTTAAGAAACTGGGTTTAGAGACCACACCTCATATGAAGCCCTATCTTCTTGGTTGGGTCTATGATAATTCCAAACTTCATGTCACCAAGCAGTGTAGGGTCATATTTGTTATTGCATCAAAACTGATAGATGAGGTTGAATTTGATGTTGTCCCATTAGAAATTTGTGGCATGGTTTTGGGAATCCCTTACCTTTATGATCGAAAAAAAATATTCTTTAGACATGAGAACAAGTACCATCTCACAAAGGATGGTGTGGAGTACATTGTTAGAGCTTACAATACGAAGGTTAACTCTACTCTTGTTAGTGCAGGACAGATGAAGAGACTCATAAACACTAATAAGAAATGTATGATCATGGTTGTGAGAGAAAAATATGTTGAGGCATCTAATGCTTTACAAGGTTGTGATCCTTCCCATGAGAAACATATGATTGATATTGTTGTTAATTATGATGAGATTGTTTAGGAACCAAGTGGCTTGCCTCCTAAGAGGGAGATTCAGCACAAGATCCATCTTCAATGAGATTCCCCTCTTCTGAATGTGGGAATGTACAGGATGTCAGCCATATAAATGGTTGAGATTAAAAAGCAGGTGCAATACTTGTTGGACCAAGGAGTCATCAGGCCCAGTTCATCCCATGTGTCTCTCCTATTGTGCGGGTACTAAAGAAAGATGGCACATGGAGGATGTGTGTTGATTATCAAGCTCTCGACAAGATCGCGGTGAAAAATCGATACCCTCTTCCTCGCATATATGATTTGCTTAATCAATTAAAAGATGTTGTTTATTTCACTAAGTTGGATTTGCACAGTGGCTACCATCAAATCATAATTGCAGAAGGAGATGTGTGGAAAATGACTTTCAAAACCAAGAAAGGCCTTTTTGAGTGGTTAGTGATGCCATTTGGGATTTGTAATTCCCTATCTACTTTAATGCATGTGATGAATGATGTATTCCGACCATTCATAGATGACTTTGTGATTGTGTACTTAGATGATATTCTTGTCTTTAGAAAAAATTGGGAAGAGCATGTAAGGCATGTAAAATTGGTTTTGGACACTTTGAAAAAGGACAAGCTATATTTTAAATTGTCCAAATGTGAATTTGGCAAAACTTCTTTAGTGTACTTGGGTCATATTGTAGGAGGAAAACTGAAAATTGATCCTTCCAAAGTTGATGTAATTGTGAATTGGCCTAATCCTACATCTGCAACAAATGTGAGGAGCTTCTTATGAATTGTTCAACATTGGAGGAAGTTCATAGCTAAATTCTCTTTCATTGCATCTCCTTTGCATGCCTTAACTAGTGTGAAGAAAGCATTCCAATGGGGAGGTAAGGAACATAAAGGTTTTGATAATTTGAAGGGAAAGATTAGCACAGCCCCAGTGCTAACTCTGCCTGACCTTCAACAACCATTTGAGATTGAAACCGATGCCAGTAATTATTCCATGGGAGAAGTGTTGATGCAACACCACAATCCTATTTGTTACCATTCTGAAACGTTTTCACAAGCCGTGGCTAATTACCCCACATATGAAAAAGAGTTGTATGCTTTGGTTCAAAGTGTTAATAAAGAGTTGTATGACCAACATATAGGACCAGATCCAGTCATGAAAACAAAATCGGATGTAGACTTCTGATCTGAGCTGTCTCCAGCCAAATCTGAATCTGTATACCCAACTAGGTTCAAAGGAGACCCAGCTGCATAGTGAAGACCATAGGTCTTTGTCCCTTGCACATAATGCAAGATCCTCTTTGTTTCCTTCCAAGGAAGCTCATGAGGCTCCTTCATGTATCTAGATACAACACTGATTGCATAGGATAGATCAGGGAGAGTATGTGTAAGAAATAAAAGACTCCCGATCAATTGCTGATATAAAGTACTATCCAGCAAAGGTGTGGAAGAACCATCCTCAATGATGATCCCTGAAAGAAAAGGAAATGTTGTTGGTTTTAATTCACTGCACAATCTTGATTCTTGAGTCACTCTGAGAGACTTCAAGACCAAGAAACTACTTTAGCAGTCCCAGATCTGACTAGAGAAGGAGTTGTGCAAAGTTGTTTTGATAGATCTAAGACATGAAGAGAGACTCCCTATAATTAGTAAATAATCAACATAAAGGACAATAAGGAGTAGAGAGTTACCATCGTGTCTCATGTAGACATTCGAATCAGATTTGCATCTCTAAAAATCTTGTGATAGTAAGAAGGAGCCCATCTTAGCATACCATGCTCAGGGAGCCTGCTTAAGCTCATACAAGGACTTCCTCAATCTGCACACTAGTGAAGGATCATCAATGTACCCTTCACGTTGCTTCATGTAGATCTCCTCCTCTAGATTTCCATGAAGAAAGGAACTCTTGACATCCATATGATGCACTTCCCAGTGCTTGGATGCAGCAAGAGAAAGAACAAGATAGATGGAATCCATCTTTGTAACAGGAGAAAATGTCTCAGAATAGTCAATCCCTTGAACTTGAGAGAAATATTTAGCAACCAAGCGATCCTTGTACTTGCTTGTGACCCCATCTGAATCCATCTTTGTTCTGTATACCCACTTGCACTGAACAAGCTTCCTACCAGGACGAAGAAAAGCAAGCTCCCAAGTCTCATTTATTTGAAGAGATTGATACTCTTCATCCATAGTTGTTATCCATCTCGGATATTGGGAGGCCTCAAAGAAAGTTTTTGGATCTGATCCAATCATAAGAAAGCATCTGCTAGCAAGAAATGGATCTATGTGAGAGAGTGCAAACCTTGCATTTTGAAAATCAGATCTAGTTCTTCTTAGATCTTGTGGATCTCCAACAAGATCACTGACAGATTCAAGAGTTATGGCATCCCATCTTGGAAGAGGAGGTGTACCTTCAGGTGCTAGATCTTCAGGTTCTTGTGGATCTGGAGCTAGCATTCGCTCATCTTGACTTTCTGTGTCAGAATCTGAACTTTCATGAGAGGATGCTTCACTCTCTTGTTCAATAAGCAGTGGGGGTGTAGTTGGCAAGCTGTCTTCATCGGCATGGTGGGAATCATGCAGTGGCCATTCCTCAAACTGAACACTTCTATCAATAAATGTATGCATGGTAGATAGATCTAACAGTTTGTAGGCTTTTGCACTCAGTGCATATCCAACTAGTATACACTCTCTTCTTTGTGGATCTAAGGCTCTCCTTTTCTCGAATGTAATCCTTTCCCAATATTTGGATCCAAAGACTCTCAAATGAATTACATCTGTTTTGTATCCCATCCATGCTTCGAAAGGAGTTTTACCTTGTATTCCTTTGTGAGGAACTCTATTCTGGAGGTAAGAAACACAGCTGACAGCGTCTTCCCAAAGACTATGAGACAATCCTTTAGACTCTAGCATGTAAGTTTCCATCTCCTTCAAGGTTTTGTTATTTCTCTCTGTTGCACCATTTTGTTGTGGTGTGTAGGGAACAGTGTGATGCATACATATCTATACCTTCATCTGCCAAAAAGACTGAAACTCATTCTTTACATACTCTCCTCCATTGTTAGTGTGAAGGACCTTGATCTTCTTACCAAAGAACTTTTCTATAGAAGCTTTGAAGAACTTGAAGTATCCAAAAACTTCTAATTTCAACTTAAGAAAATAAACCCAACTAAATCTAGAAGAGTCATCTATGAAGGTTAAGATGTATCTTGCATTGTTCAAAGATAGGTTAGGAATAGGTCCTGAAATGTCACTGTGAATCAGCTCAAGAGGTGATGAGGTTCGCTTTGCTTTTCATTTCTCAAACTTATGCTCCGGATGCTTACCAATCAAGCAACCTTTACAGGTGCCTTAAGCAAATATGATGTTCGGTAGTCCTTCAACCATTTTCTGTTTGTGAATTTCTTGCAAATACTTGTAGTTGAGGTGCCCAAACATCTCATGCCAAAGTCTGCTCACTTCATTTGCATCAGTAAGAAGTGCACTTTGTGTTGAGATATTGTAACTTCAAAGAATATTATATTTGTACTTTATTATTTTGGAGATGTTTCATTCCTCCGTGAAGATCTTATTGTATATCCGGAGATGTTTATTCCTCCGTCGGAATGTGGTAACTTGGGTTATTAGACTTCCCTAGTGGGGGGTCGGCCTTGTATGTGTTATTTGGGTCAAAGGGTTGTTAGACCACCCTAGTGGGGTCGGCCCAGTCAGTTGTAATGGGGTATTTAACCCAATGGTTAAATACGAGCCTACATGATTTGTGTAAAAGAAAAGTCGGAGTAGTGTATAAATAGAGAAGGTGTATTCCTCATTTGACATACACTCACTCACTTGAGAGTGGCGCACTTGTGGAGGAGAGGTCTGCTATGGAGAAGGAGGAGCTTATGCTCAGGGTTACATCTTTGTATATTGCTGGTCATCTATATTGAGGAAGCTTTGCTGGGTTTTCTACCCCATGAGGGTTTCTCAGGATAAATCTGTGTCTCTTGTGTTTATGCTGTGCTTGTTGTTTCTTCAGTGATCCTGTATATGCTATTATTGTGAAATGGAATGTAATGCTGCTATTTTCTGTCTTGGCATATTAAATCTTAGCATGGTATCAGAGCTAACCTGAAGGAAGGCAATGTATGGCACTTACGACACTTGCTTCTCTTGCGACAATTTGAAGGTTAGGGTTTTATATAGCAAAAACCAGTCATCGTGGAACTTGCGCTATAAATCCATTTTGGAGAAGTTTCAGGATCTGAAACCTTTACAGGTCGTAGATTACATCCCCAGGTACCTTTTGTACAAAGGGTACCCTCAGATTCGTTGTACTTTGTGATTTATGATCAGTACAAGTTAGGGTTTCTGCCTCTTCCAGATCTCAGTCAAAATCAGGTGACCTATGAAAAAAAAGGTCATAACTTGGGCAAGGAATCTCCAAATGAAATTGCGTAAAAAGTGACAGGTAGTACACAGACTGTACTATCTCAAGAAACTTTTTCAGATGCCGAAGCTGAACCAGTGACACGTGGCATGCCATACAAGTTCGCTCTCCTGTTTTATCCCATAAACAGGCCATGTTACGACACTTGGCATAACTTGGGCTAGGAAGCTCCAAATGAAATTTCATAAAAAGGGACAGGTAGTACATAGACTGTACTATCTCGAGAAACGTTTTCAGATGCCGAAGCTGAACCAGTGACATGTGGCACGCCGTACAAGTTCGCTCTCTTGTTTTATCCCATAAACAGGCCACGTTGCGACACTTGGCATAACTTGGGCTAGGAAGCTTCGAATGAAATTTCGTAAAAAATGACAGGTAGTACACAGCCTGGACTATCTCAGGAAACATTTTTAGAGGCTGAAGCTGAACCAGTGACACGTGGCACTCCATACAAGTTCGCTCTCCTGTTATATCCCATAAACAGGTCACGTTGCGACACTTGGCATAACTCTCTCTCAGAAAATCCAATTGAGGTCAGACCTGTCGGGATGGAAAGATGACAGGTCAGGATACCACAAAAAAAGTTTTCAGACCCTGTGGAGCGAAAATTTTGGAGTTACAGCTGAAACAATCAGGTACATATTTCTGTCAAAACAAAATTATTTTTTGGAGCACCTTCATTCATGGATTCCGGAATTTAGGGTTTCAGAGAAAGTTAGAATTTTTGGAATCGGAATCCACGGCTGTATGCTACTCAGGAAAATTGAAATTTAGAGTCCAAGATCGAAGTTTTTGGTTGGGTAGAAGACCGGGATTGATCAAACCCCAGTTCGGGATTTTGATCGGAAAGATGGAAAATTAGGGCTTCAACAAAAGTTGGAATTTTTGAAGTCTGTAACCACGGCTGGAAGCTCCTCAGAAAAATAAGAGTTTAGAGCCTTGGATCAAACCTTTTGATTGGGCAGAAGGGTGGGCTTCATCAAACCCTAGTTCGGGATCTTGTCCAGAAGATCCAGAAGTTTCGAAGGAAATTTTGAGGGGTCAAATTTTGGAGATTTCAAAATTGAAGTATGCTAGTTTGATCAGCTCAGCAAGACACATACTTCCATCCATTCAGAAGTGTGAAAGTCAAAGATTGAATTTTTAGGGTTTCTCTAACAAACCCTAATCAAGCTCCAGATCAAGTTTTCAGGGGGATTTGAGGCTAAGGCCTTACATAAGAAGACTACAAGAAGTCTCGACAGGTATGACTTAAGGAGATACAGGTATGTCTTGAAATCTGATTCTTGATTAAGTTCATAATATGTTTGTCCTCATATTCTTCAGGACAGTACAATCTCGATTAATGTTAGAATTGTCTTATCACCCTAGTAACAGTATGAATGCATGTGAATGATAGAAGACATTCATTGTTTAGGGCTATATGATTGTACTAATGCACTGTGGTATTGTATGAGGTTGATGTTGTCTGCTAACAAGATATAGGTACATCATGAAAGACAAATCAAGTTCCATGACCATGATAACATGAAGACAAAGACTCATCCACAATCTTTGATCACATAGAAGTTCTACTTACAAGGTATGTATGACTTTGTTCTATTATGCTTAACCTATGAGATATGCAGGTTCCAGCATAGGATATCTAAATCATTGAAGAGAACAAAGAAGATATTGATTAGGTATGTTAGACATAACTAAGCAGGTATACTAATCCAGGTATGTTTTCCTATGTCATGTTAGAATCTTACCTTCTGTTAGGATCCCTTATATAAGTATACTTGGTATGATTGGTTATGCTTATTCATAAAGTTAGTAATCAAGGGTTTATGCATATAATGTCTCTTATCTTGGTTGATGATTTAACTAACCAAGATCAAACAAGAATATGTATGAGTAAAAGAAGACTTCCCTGAAACCTTGAATATTATCTATAATCATGACTATACATATTCAATATTATTTAGAACTATAATGTTTTGATAACTTTGAAATATACTAATGAATGTATATTTGTGTATGAGATCATGAGGATGACACTTGAGCATGCACAGTGGTACAGAATGAATAGAATTTCAAAAGACATATAGAAGATCAAGCGGGAGGCAACCACACAAACATAAAAGATAAGTATTTAAGTTGTTATTTGAAATAGTAAATGATATCGTCTGTAATAGGTTGTATGCATATTTGTATTCCTATAATATATCATGCTGAGTGTAAACATTCATAGAGCATTGAAACAGTATACTACTAATATGCATATGATTGGTAAGTTGGACAAACATTCCATTGTTGCTTGTCTAGAATGAAACCTCTTTGCTGACATGCTGAGAGTTGTGCACACTCTCGATAGTATGTTCTGGTAGAGATGGAAGGCATCTAGATAGCCACTGTATGCATACAGGATATGGAAAAGTGTTATGCCAAAGTATTGGTCAAGATAGTTGCATAACTATGTAAATGATATCTGTATGCAGAATAGGTTATCATGATTTCATGATTATGAAATATTACTAATCATGTACTTAATTTTGATTTGTAGGAAAGATCATGAAGAATGATGAACACCGAACAAGTGATGGATGTTCAACAAGAAGATTTACAAATCAAACAAAATATAGAAGGCTCATGGCTAGAAGATTCTCTTAGAAAGAGGAAGAGAATCATAACAAGATGTTTGCTCCAAGTGGATAGATAAGACCATTCTCTTAATGATGTAATTAATGAAGAAGTGTGAATCAGGTTCTGTATGGGTACCCAGGATTGGTAGTCAATTGATGAGCTTAATGATCATCATGGGTGATGTGGATCTCAACCTTTGCTACAAAGTTGAATATGGCTTCTATACACAGATGACATGGATGCAAGAAGGAACTCACCACAGAGTTCGAATGATATTGAGGCTCATATCAGTAGACCCATCTGATGAGAGATGGCACAGATAGATATGCAGAAGATCATTCAATGCAGAGTGTGAATGAATGAGAATTGACAGCTTCTTAACAAAGCTTGGGCTTTACCAGAAGTAAAGCTAATCCTAACCTTTACCTTAAGGTTGTGGATGATGAACCTATCATACCATTATTGTATGAGGATGATCTCCTTCTGACAAGGAATGAGAAATAGAAATGAAAATGAAAGATCTCAGATTGATGCATTACTTCCTAGGTTTGGAAGTATGGCAAGGCTCAAAAGGAATCTTTCTCAACCAGGGAAAATATGCCGATAAATATTAAAAGGACTTGATGTGTTGGAATGGCCACTCTTATGGATTCCAACTTGAAGCTGTTAGCGGATGACTCTTCAGAGTTAGTGGATATAACTCTGTACAGACAAATTATTGGGTCACTAATGTATCTAATAAATACTAGGTCAGATATATGCTTTGCTGTGAATACCTTGAGTCAGTATCTAGTGGAAACTGGATGTGTTCACCTATTAGTTGCAAAGCATGTGATCAGGTACCTAAAGGATACGATAGACTTTGATCTATGTTATCTTAGAGATCATGACTTCAGATGGCTACACAGATGTTGATTGGGCAGAAAGTGTATCAGACAGGAAGAGCACATCGAGAGGATTTTATTGTCTAGGATCAGCCATGATCTCGTAGTTTAGCAGGAAGCAATCTAGTGTGGCTCTCAGCACAAGCGGAATATATGGCTGCTTGCTCTGCTAATTGTGAAGCGGTATGGCTTCATAATTGTTTGACATAGAAATGGACCCAACTGTGATCCTATGTGACAAACATAGTTGTACCAAAATGGTAGAGAATCTAGTGTTCCATGATATGGTGCAGAAAGGAACTAAAAGTTCGAATTTGTAACAAGTTACCAATGTACTAACCAAACTTCTACCGATCCGATGTACTAACCAAACCTCTACCTCAAGTGAACAAGTTGCTGATGTACTAACCAAACCTCTACCTCAAGTAAAGTTTTCCGAGACAAACTTAATATAGTTCAGAAGGACCCTCCTCGAAAGGGGGAGTGATGTGATAACTTATGATGAGATTGCCTGCATCGACAGAGAGGTCGATGATGTGGTTACCTATATTGGTGATGCCAACAGAGAGGTTGGTGGATGGTCCTTAGACAGGGTCTAAGTTGACAAAAGGGATTGCATCATCCTTGAACACATGTTCTAAAGTGAGCCGTAGACGTATGTCTTCGAGAATGAAGTCCTAAATGTACGGTTGAGGATTAAGTCATCCTTGGACGTGGTCCTAAATGTACGGTTGAGGATTAAGTCATCCTTGGACGTGGTCCTAAATGTACGGTTGAGGATTAAGTCATCCTTGGACGTGGTCCTAAATGTATGGTTTAGGATTAAGTCATCCTTGGACGTGGTCCTAAATGTACGGTTGAGGATTAAGTCATCCTTGGACGTGGTCCTAAATGTACGGTTGAGGATTAAGTCATCCTTGGACGTGGTCCTAAATGTGCGGCTGAGGATTAAGTCATCCTTGGACGTGGTCCTAAATGTACGGTTGAGGATTAAGTCATCTTTGGACGTGGTCCTAAATGTACGGCTGAGGATTAAGTCATCCTTGGACGTGGTCCTAAATGTACGGTTGAGGATTAAGTCATCCTCGGACGTGGTCCTAAATGTACGGTTGAGGATTAAGTCATCCTTGGACATGGTCCTAAATGTACGGTTGAGGATTGGATCGTCCTCAGACTTTGGTCCTTTGAATTGAGCTATAGACATGAGGTCTTCGAGAATTGAATGATAGGACTGTATCGTCCCTGGACCTCGGTTCAAAAGGTACATGGTAGGACTGGATCGTTCTTAGACCTCGGTTCAAAAAAATACATGACATGATTGCATCATCCATGGACCTATGTCCTAAAGAGAGCAGGATTGATCATCCTGTAATATGATCGTGTGTGTTACAGGGTATGCTGCTATTGTGTGAATACTTGTATTGATGATGTGTATACTTGTATTGTGTGGATATTTGTATTGATAATGTGTATACTTGTATTGTGTGGATACTTGTATTGATGATGTGTATACTTGTATTGGTGTGGATACTAATACTGTTGATCTAGATGACGATGCTGCTGATCGTATTGATCTAGATGACAATGCTGCTGATCATGTTGATCTAGATGACGATGCTGCTGATTGTATTGATCTAGATGACGATGCTGCTGATCGTATTGATCTAGATGACGATGCTGCTGATCATGTTGATCTAGATGACGGTGCTGCTGATTGTGTTGATCTAGATGACGATGATGCTGATCATGTAGATTGATATGATCCAGATGCTGTAGATCGTGATGATCCAGATGCTGTAGATCGTGATGATCCAGATGCTGTAGATCGAGATGATCCAGATGCTGTAGATCGTGATAATCCAGATGCTATAGATCGCGATGATCTAGATGCTGTAGATCGTGATAATCTAGATGCTGTAGATTGAGATGATCCCGATGCTGATGATCGTATGATGACGATGTTGATGATCGTAAGGATCCAGATGTTGATGTTGTTGTAGCTGTTCGAGTGCTGCAGAAGATAAAGACTCAGTACTGAAGATGTTGATGTTCCAGTATTGAAGATGTTCCAGTAACTGCTTGAGTTACTGATGATGTTGTGAAAGCTTCCAATGATTTATAAATGTATCATGTATGACGTTGATGACTCCTTGCTCGTGCAGATGCTATTATAATATCCTTCTCGTTAAGGGGGAGTGTTGAGATATTGTAACTTCAAAGAATATTATATTTGTACTTTATTATTCCGGAGATGTTTCATTCCTCCGTGAAGATCTTATTGTATATCTGGAGATGTTTATTCCTCCGTCGGAATGTGGTAACTTGGGTTATTAGGCTTCCCTAGTGGGGGGTCGGCCCTGTATGTGTTATGTGGGTCAAAGGGTTGTTAGACCACCCTAGTGGGGTCGGACCAGTCAGTTGTAATGGGGTATTTAACCCAATGGTTAAATACGAGCCTACATGATTTGGGTAAAAGAAAAGTCGGAGTAGTGTATAAACAGAGGAGGTGTATTCCTCATTTGACATACGCTCACTCACTTGAGAGTGGTGCACTTGTGGAGGAGAGGTCTGCTATGGAGAAGGAGGAGCTTATGCTCAAGTTTACATCTTTGTATATTTCTAGTCATCTATATTGAGTAAGCTTTGCTGGGTTTTCTACCCCATGAGGGTTTCCCAGGATAAATCTGTGTCTCTTGTGTTTATGCTGTGCTTGTTGTTTCTTCAGTGATCCTGTATATGCTATTATTGTGAAATGGAATGTAATGCTGCTATTTTCTATCTTAGCATATTAAATCTTAACACTTTGTTTTGAGTAAGGTAAGAAGTGAGAAAACTCATAGAGTTTCGAATGGTGATCAACAATTCCTTGTGCAATGATCTTTCCAGTTAAGATCTCTTGGATTTCGATCTCATTAGGAGTAAAGATGACCTTCTTGGGAACTCTTGTATGGGTCATGAGGTAAACAGAACGAATATTAGTTGTAAGAGTAGGCACATAGAGTACATCATTGAAGTACCCATGCTCTATATTGATCCTTCCAATCCCTTCGGAGGAGACTTCAGAATCATCTCCCATCAAAATAGAAGGTCCAACTATAGGTTCGAATTCAGAGAAGAGATTCTTGCAAGTAGACATGTGTCTGGATGCTCCAAAATCTATGATGAAGGAGGAGTCATTCGTAGTACCAGCCATGAGTGTATGGCACCTCTCCTTGTCCTTTGATTTTGGATCAGCTTCTTTCCTTCTAGCACCTGCAGGTACTGGGTGGTTGTTTTTCTCAAGAAGTTGGGCCATTAGATCAATGGTCTTCTTCATGCAAGCACTCTCAGGATGGAAACCTCTGTTACAGTATGGACATTTGGTCTTCTCCTTCTGATTTTGCTTGCTTCTCTTAGGATTTGAAGTCCCTTCTGACTGTTTGGGAGTCTCTCTTGAATTCTACTCATAAGGCTTCTTTTATTTACCCTTCTGCTTCCCTCTACCATTCGCATTCTTCCCTTCTGCAGCAGCAAGAGCTGAATCCCTATTTGGTTTGATCACTCCCATTTGCACCAATTTGTCTTTCTCTTTTGAGAGAGAGAGGATGAATGCATCTAGAGTGGGAATTTTCCAATTGGGAATGGATAGCTTCACTGATTGGAAGGTGGGTACAAACACTGCAGAGTCTGCACCAAATTTTGAAAGAATGGAAAGGATGAGCTGCTTATCATCCTTCTCAATTCCACATTGCTTTAGCTACATAACCAAGTTATTGAACCTTGTGAAGAATTCAGTGATAGATTCGAAACTGCTGGAGCTCAGTGAGATTAACTCATTTTCAAGATGATGCCCTCTCAAATCATCTTGCTTCCCAAACAATTTTTTGAGCTTGGTCCAAACCTCCTCTGGAGTTTTCAGATCAGTGAGATAAAAGAGTAGATCACCATAAATACTGAGGAGTAGCAGTCCAACTACTTCATCAAGTTTGTTGAGATAATTGGCTTTCTCTGTAGCACCATTAGGTTCGACCTCAGTCCCATGTAACACTCTAGAGAGGCCTCTGCTGAGCATGAAGATCTCTACTTTTCCCTTCCATTCGAAGTAATAGAAGGAGGTGAGTTTTGGAATCAAGGAGACATCCATAATAGCTAGTGAATGCGCTTTTGATGATGGAATAACCTGCAAAAAACAATGAAATTTGTCTAGAGGATTGTTGCAGAATCTAATGAACATTGCTTTAGGACAGTAGGCACTTTTATTCGGATCCTTCACACCTGGATAGAACTCACTGGATTGCTCGAGTGAATTCAAGGTAATAGCACTAGGATTTGCTATGGAAATCCAGAGGCTTCTAGTGCCTTATTGAAAAACAACTGCTCAATAAACTGCTGCAACTTCAAATGATCTAACAAGCTTTGATACCATGTGAAATTCCACAGGGGTAGTCACTTAGCTTAAACAAACCTCACAATTTCACTCAGCTAATTGCAGAGAAGAATGAGCAAGAAATATGATGAAATTCACACATTAAACTCAAAAGATGTGAGAAACTGTTGTTGATACATTCATCAACTGTAAGCGGGAAAACATATGACAATACAATAGAATGAATTCGAATACCCTAGGCAAGATTTGAATTCTCCTCAAGGCATGGCTTAGTTTGCTTTGGAACCATCTCCCGATAAGGTCTAGTGGCCATCGATAGTCAATGATCAATCAACTAGAGTAGAACTGAGCATAACTGAGCCATGTGAGCACAAAAATAAGGAAGGAGACTCCAAGGAGGGCGCATACTAGCTGTCAGTGGTCAAGGAGGGCGCTCCTAGTCTATGTAGCAGTCAATCTAAGAGTTATAGTCAGTTAACTGAGTAATCAATCCTCAAATCATGGAACCGATTGATAGATCTCCTAAATCTGTGGAAGAGGGCGCACATGTACTCCAGTGATGAAAAAAGAGCACATCAGTGGCTAGGATGGATATTAATGACCAGAAACAAGCTCTAGGGGACCCATAATAGGGACTAGGTGCTAGGAGACTCCACTGTTGTTGACTGGATGCATGCAGTGCTGCATGGAATTCAAGCATTCATGCAGGATGCATGTAGTGCATGCAAATACAATATGATGATGGTGAGAATATTTCAACAATCCACTCCAGGAATTCCAACATGTTTAAGGATGTATATTCCAAGCACCCATTCAGGGACTGTTGGGCTAAGCTTTCCAGCCATTCCATAGTAACATCCCTTCCAACTATCATTAAAAATTTATCCTTCGCAATCTTAAAAGATTTCTTTGGGCGACGAGCCTTTGCCCTTCTCCCAGATATTTTCTTAACCCCCGGACTATGAGGCTCCCTATCGGAGTCGAAGGATTCCTTCACCAAAGGGACTAAATCATTCCTAGGGCCATCCTTAACCCCTGAACTAATATTTTCTTGGAAAGCAGAAACCGTGAACAAGGACAAGGAATTTTGATGGGATTCCTTACCCTCAGAACTCGCCGGAAAGGAGGAAGTGGGAGAAAAGAACCTTTGGAGTTTTAACCCAGGAGGCTGACCATGACTAGTTTGATTACGATGGTTGACCTTTAATGGCCAAGTGTAATCCCTTGGGGAAATCTCTTGATCGAAACCCACAAGTCGATGTTCCTCCCCAGGCTGGACCACGACCTCTTTGTCAACCAACACATGATTAGCATTTTGTTCCCAAAGGTCCCTTTCTGAGAAGAAAATGACCCCCGCCGAGGAATCTCGACCACCATGTTCCAGCCAAATGACCATCTCGCCGACCATGACCTCTGGCATGGAATGAGTAGCCCACCCCATCGATATTCGTGATCGAGAACCCCCACAAAACGACTAAAGCCAAAACAAAAAACCCCAAGACAATCACAGACAAGACAACAAAAAACCTGAAAAACAGAAAATAATCACGTGATAAAAAACTAGGGCTTAAATCCGAGTGCTTATAAGGAAAAACGCTAAGAGAAACCCCAGGGACTGCCTACCATAGTAGCACAAAACCAAACGCCACTACGCTAGTCTCATGAGAAATATTACAATACACGGCCACCCTCAGGTCTGCTCATACCCATGGCACCAATGTAGGAATCATGATATGTGGGAATCATGATATCTTTTATGGTTCCATGAGAATCTATGAAGAAATGAGGTAGATTAGTAGGTACTTGGATACACCACCTTAAATGGGATTGGTGGTCAAAACATTAGTAGGAATCATTATCTCTCTTATGGTTAAATAGTGGGGGGAATCATGATCTCTTTTATGGCTTCGTGTGAGTCTCTAGAGGGTATGAAAAAATGGGGTGCATAGGTACTTACGAGGAAACACCACCTTGAATGAGATTGGTGATAAAAAAAGTGGTGGAAATAATTCTTTCTTTATGATTCTATACTAGTCTATGAAGAAAATAAAAGAGGTAGATTGGTAGACATTTGGTAACCTTTTGAATGAGATTAGTAATCCAAAAGAGTGGTGGAAATCAATATCTCCATTTCTGTCAAAGTAAATGAAATAATGAAAGATAGATTGGTATGTAGTTAGCCAAACCTTCTTGAACGAAAATGGGATTGGTACTTCAAAAGAGGCGTGGGAATCATTATCGTTCCGTCAAAGTTTACAAAGAAATAGATTAGAATAAACCAAAATTAAAAAGTGATGGGAATCATTATCTCTTTATGTTTCCATCAAAATATATGAAAATTGAAATAATACTTATCGGCCTATAACAAGCGCAGTATAAGCACTAACCAAAACGCTTTCAACTTGTTGGAATCCAGCAGAGCAAGAATAGCTGAAATCATAATTTTCAGCGATCTGGATAGTTTTAAAATAGGGAATTTAGTCTAGGACATGCAATTAGGATTGCTGAAATTATAAAATTATGGAAATAGCAATTTCCAGGAACAAATTTGAGTGGTTTTGATAAAAAATTAGCGGGAAAAGTGGGACATTTTAGTTGTCTTTTATCCTACTCGCCTATAACAAAGAGATTTTTACTCTTCATTTTAGCCATTCAGTCTTTGGTAGGTATGTCATTCAGCGCAAAGGGACCGTCAAAAATATTCATTTGAGTCACTTTCGATGTCTGGGTAGGTGATTGATAATTTCAAAGAAGTTGGTAAATTAAAATTAAAACACCAATTGGTTAGAAACCATGAAGAGTAATAGGTTGTAGAGTTCAAACTACGAAACAACCTGTCAAATCTGTCATTTCATGGTTTCTGGACAGATTGTTTTATAGCTTCATCCAGAGAAGCATGAAGTGATAGGTTGGGTTGTTAGAAACTCTGAACCACTTTGCGTAATCTGTCATTTCTTGTCACCTTTCATTTGCTTAACTCGCTGACAGATTGTTGTCATGGTTACAATCTGTAAACCATATTGCATTTTTTAAGTTCCAATCTCTCTAACTTGTCATTTAATAATTCCCATGTAAAACCATGGAGTGAGAAATTAGTCGTAAGTGCGTATTTAAGATTTTAGTGCGTATTCGTACGATAATATTTATAGAAATTATTCGAATGGAAGACTTCCTCATAATTTCTCCATTTGCGGAGACTTCAAGTCAAGCGATATACTCGATTGTTGACGCGTTTTCACGGCATCCATGCTTTTAGATTCATTGTTTTCCAAAGGGCGAATTACTGTACTTCACGTCTACATAACTTCTCCATTTGATTGACTGCTGATTTTAATCTCGCGACAGAAGATGCTCGATTGACTACTCATTTCACGCCATCTATGCTGCTAGATTTTGATGCTTTTCCACAGAGGTGAGTGCGGTATTTGAGATTTTAGAAAATATTTCTGGAAATTAGCCGAATGGAAGACTTCTTCATAATTTCTCATTTGTGGGGACTTCAAGTCAAGTATATACTCGATTTGTTGTATTGTATGAACAGATTTGGATCTAGAATGACCAGCTACAAAAATGAACGCGCGCTACAAAATACTGGCGTACTTTATAATGAGATAACGAGAAACATTGCCCTATTTGGAAGGACAACCTATAGAGTCATTCCTGGAATGGCATTCTCTCAGCTTGAGATTTTAATTTTCATCAAAGTACAGAATTTGTGTGAATGTTGAATTCTCAAAGCAATGAATACTATTAGTCTATTTTTTTATCACGTCTTCTGTGCCTATTTTTAATATATGACAGGCATTGAAGTATAGTCTATTTATATAGAGAGCATTATAAGTCCTACCACTCCAGGGAAAGGTTCTTGAACCATTAAGCAGAAAGGCATTTAAATGCTCCTGTTTTTATTCATAGTTATTCATACATGATTTGTACCAAGCTTGAGGGACATTGCATTTCATATCCAATATGAATTGGCAAATTTTCATATATTTTATGTTACGTGCATTGTATGTTACGTGCAGACAATTTTTTATTTATTTTTTATTTTTTATTATTAGTTGTTTCGATCAAATGCTTCCTTTGGCTATTATATATTGAAAATACGCCAATATAAAAAGAATGGGATGCAAAAGCATTCACCATAAGCTAAGAATCCCTAGATAGCTACATGTAGTCTATATGTCGAGTTCAATCATGGAAGATGAAAGTAATGGAACACCTAGTATAGAGGATTGTTGCAGAATCTAATGAACATTGCTTTAGGACAGTAGGCACTTTTATTCGGATCGTTCACACCTGGATAGACCTCACTAGATTGCTTGAGTGAATTCAAGGTAATAGCACCAGGATTTGCTATGGAAATCCAGAGGCTTCTAGTGCCTTACTGAAAAACAACTGCTCAATAAACTGCTGCAACTTCAAATGATCTAACAAGCTCTGATACCATGTGAAATTCCACAGGGGTAGTCACTTAGCTTAAACAAACTTCACAATTTCACTCAGTTAATTGCAGAGAAGAATGAGCAAGAAATATGATGAAATTCACACATTAAACTCAAAAGATGTGAGAAACTGTTGTTCATACATTCATCAACTGTAAGCGGGAAAACATATGAAAATACAATAGAATGAATTCGAATACCCTAGGTAGGATTCGAATTCTCCTCAAGGCATGGCTTAGTCTGCTTTGGAACCATCTCCCGATAAGGTCTAGTGGCCATCGATAGTCAATGATCAATCAACTAGAGTAGAACTGAGCATAACTGAACCATGTGAGCACAAAAATAAGGAAGGAGACTCCAAGGAGGGTGCATACTAGCTGTCAGTGGTCAAGGAGGGCGCTCCTAGTCTATGTAGCAGTCAATCTAAGAGCTATAGTCAGTTAATTGAGTAATCAATCCTCAAATCATGGAACTGATTGATGGATCTCCTAAATCTGTGGAAGAGGGCGCACATGTACTCCAATGATGAAAAAAGAGCACATCAGTGGCTAGGATGGATATTAATGACCAGAAACAAGCTCTAGGGGACCCATAATAGGGAGTAGGTGCCAGGAGATTCCACTGTTGTTGACTAGATGCATGCAGTGCTGCATGGAATGCACACATTCATGCAGGATGCATGTAGTGCATGCAAATACAATATGATGATGGTGAGAATAATTCAACAATCCACTCCAGGAATTCCAACATGTTTAAGGATGTATATTCCAAGCACCCATTCAGGGACTGTTGGGCTAAGCTTTCCAGCGGTTCCATAGTAACATCCCTTCCAACTATCATTAAAAATTTATCCTTCGCAATCTTAAAAGCTTTCTTTGAGCGACGAGCCTTTGCCCTTCTCCCAGATATTTTCTTAACCCCCGGACTATGAGGCACCCTATCGGAGTCGAAGGATTCCTTCACCAAAGGGACTAAATCATGCCTAGGGCCATCCTTAACCCCCGAACTAATATTTTCTTGGAAAGCAGAAACCGTGACCGAAGACAAGGAATTTCGATGGGATTCCTTACCCTCAGAACTAGTCGAGAAGGAGGAAGTGGGAGAAAAGAACCTTTGGAGTTTTAACCCCGGAGGCTGACCATGACTAGTTTGATCACGATGGTTGACCTTCAATGGCCAGGTGTAATCCCTTGGGGCAATCTCTTGATCGAAACCCACAGGTCGATGTTCCTCCCCAGGCTAGACCACGACCTCTTTGTCAACCAACACATGATTAGCATTTTGTTCCCAAAGGTCCCTTTTTGAGAAGAAAATGTCCCCTGCCGAGGAATCTCCACCACCATGTTCCAGCCAAATGACCATCTTGCCGACCATGACCTCTGGCATGGAATCACCATCAATCTCTATGTTTCCATCAAAATATATGAAAATTGAAATAATACTTATCGGCCTATAACAAGGCAGTATAAGCACTAACAAAAATGCCCTCAACTAGTAGGAATTCAGGAGATCACAATTTTCAATGATCTGGATAGTTTTAAAATAGGGAATTTAGTCTAGGACATGCAATTACGATTGCTGAAATTACAAAATTATGGAAATAGCAATTTCCAAGAACAATTTTGAATGGTTTTGATCAAAAATTGGCCGGAAAAGTGGGGCATTTTAGTCGTCTTTTATCCTACTCGCCTATAACAAAGAGATTTTTACTCTTCATTTTAGCCATTCAGTCTTTGGTAGGTATGTCATTCAGCGCAAAGGGACCGTCAAAAATATTCATTTGAGTCACTTTCGATGTCTGGGTAGGTGATTGATAATTTCAAAGAAGTTGGTAAATCAAAATTAAAACACCAATTGGTTAGAAACCATGAAGAGTAATAGGTTGTAGAGTTCAAACTACGAAACAACCTGTCAAATCTGTCATTTCATGGTTTCTGGACAGATTGTTTTATAGCTTCATCCAGAGAAGCATGGAGTGATAGGTTGGGTTGTTAGAAACTCTGAACCACTTTGCGTAATCTGTCATTTCTTGTTACCTTTCATTTGCTTAACTCGCTGACAGATTGTTGTCATTTAATAATTCCCAATCTGTTTAACTTGTCATTTAATAATTCCCATGTAAAACCATGGAGTGAGAAATTAGTCGTAAATGCGTATTTAAGATTTTAGGTCGTATTCGTACGATAATATTTATGGAAATTAGTCGAATGGAAGACTTCCTCGTAATTTCTCCATTTGCGGAGACTTCAAGTCAAGTGATATACTTCTTAGAAAATATTAGAAGACTTCCTCGTAATATTTGAGATGTTAGAAAATATTTCTGGAAAGTAGCCGAATGGAAGACTTCTTCATAATTTCTCATTTGTGGGGACTTCAAGTCAAGTATATACTCGATTGTTCACGCGTTTTCACGCCATCCGTGCTTTTAGATTCATTTTTTTCAAACTGCGAGTAAGTGCGGTATTTAGGCTGCACGATAATATAAGTAAGTGCGGTATATATTTAACATTTGAGAGGGAAGGCTGTACGATAATATATTTCTGGAAATTAGCCGAATGGAAGATTTCTACATACTTTCTCCATTTGTGAAGACTTCAAGTCACATACTCCATCAATGCTTTTAGATTTGATTTTTTCTACACAATTTCTCCATTTTGTGAAGATTTGATTTGATTTTTTCTACACAATTTCTCCATTTGTGAAGATTTCAAGTCAGATTGGTACTCGATTATTTACGCATTTTAGATTGATATTTTCCAGGGTGCGAAGTGCTGTAATTGACTTTTAATGATAAAGAGGACTGTACGAAACGACTGGAAGATTTCTACAAGAATTTTCTGTTTGTCAAAGACTTCATTATCTCGAGTTTTCATCCAACGAATCATGGATGCTTTTCCGTGTGAAAGGGACGCCATCAATACTTTTAGATTGATATTTTCCAAAGGGAGAAGACTTCAAATCATATACGTACTAATCATTTGCGCGTTTTAGATTGATTTTTTCCAAAGTGCCAAGTGTTGTACTTTACGCGTTTTAGATTGATTGTAAGATTTCGGCAACATTTTTCTGTTTGTCGAAGGCTTCATTGTCTCCGAGTTTTGAAGCCATCGATGCTTTTAAATTGATGGAAGGCTGTTCGAAAATATTTCTGGAAATTACCCGATTGGAATATTTCTTCATTTGCACAATTTTAAATTATTTCATTGTCCCACCGCGGGCACACATGGTAATGAGTTGGTTTTCTTAATAAAATAGTACATCATGTTAAGTTTTGGTTGCCTATTTTTAGTCTCAAAGACTATATGTTTTGGTTTTTTATTATTATGTTAATAAAAAAAAATTAAAGTTTTTATTGTGATAATCGAGTATTACAGCTAGGTAATAAAGGCTAGAGTCTATGTTTTGCACACATGAGATAAGGGTGGAGCCAAGCTTCCGAGATGATCAAATAAACTTTAAATTTTTGACACAATCAAATGTTGAGGCTGCGCAAGTTCGGATTAAGAGGGATCAAATTATACAATTCTAGTAATGTATACTTATATTTTTAGAAATTTCTATTATATTGTATTATTAATGATATTAATTTATTTAATAAATACATGATTTTGTTCAAACCTCAAAGTAAGGGGAAACTTATTTTCTAAATAGACTCTTTTCATTTGTGGCCTTTTATCCAATGACCCTCACACACTTACCTAGAAGAATGTCAAGGCTATTGAATAACATCCAAAAGCCTCTCATTCAATAATCCTCCCACACTTGCCTATTGAAATATGTCTCGTGCATAATGTTCTCCCACATTAACACCCTCAACCATAATTTCTAACACATAAAACCATGTTTTAAAGAATGTTGTACTCAACCCATAGAACGTTGCATCATTAGGACAAAACATATTTATTATATGGTTAAAGATATAACAATATATTCTAATTCTTTTATAGTAAAAAATATTTGATTTTTAATTAATTTGTATTTTATTATATACTTTGGTAAACTTTATTAAAATATAAATTAATTTTTAATTTAAAAAAAATATAAATTATGTTTTATGATTAACTAAATTATTTAAAGTAATTGTGTTCACAAGTTTCAATTCTTTCTTCATTACACATCTCAAGTTTTTGTATTCCAACAATTTATTATTATTAATACTCATTGTTATTTTTATAAGATTATTATTGCCCTAAGGCCTTTTCATGCTCTCTTCCCAACGTGCTAATCCATATTTTAAAATTGTAACAAACTCTCTTTTGTTATGACTCTAACAACATAAGGAATTATCACCCCCAAAATGTATCCTAAATAAGAAATCATTAGAAAAAAAATTAAGAGTTAATTAGTATTACTAATCACATAAAAAGTCAAACCCCTATTTCCCCGGAAATCTTTTCCGTTTGCACAACAAACAATGTGGGGTTAACTTATTTTGCACGGGACACGATGTGGGGTTAATTCAAAATTTTGAATTTAGAAAAATCGTTGTTCTTTTCGTCTTTCCCAAAATCACTTATCAAACCGAGTCGTTTTCCTGCTTCAACGAACTCTATCTGTTACCAAAAGCTTAACTCTATTTGTTACCAAACCATGTCATTTTCCTGCTTGAACGAACTCTTTAAGAGAACCTATCAACAGATCAGGTGCGATCCCCTACTTGAACGAACCTAGTAAGAATAAAACCCCGTGAAAAAATGAAGTCCAATGCCCTAATTTAGATATCAAGATCAACAACTGGGTGAGGATCGAGATCAGGGTAATGATTAATTCATGAGCAGCAAGGTGAGCGTAATGATTTGATAGGAAATTGTTATTTGATTTTTTGTTACAATTTCTGTAGTGAACGAAGGGTATGCATTCATGTTTGGCATGTTTTATGTTCCAGTCAGGGCACTTGCGTACTACATTTACCGATCAAGATCAACAACTGGGTGAGGATCGGGATCAAGGTAATGATTAATTCGTGAGCGACAAGGTGAGTGTAATGATTTGATAGGAAACTATTTTTTGATTTTGGGTTATGGTTTCTGGAGTAAATGAAAGGTATGCATTCACGTTTGGCATCTTTTATGTTCCAGTCAGGGCACTTTCCTACTACATTTACAGGTGGATTGGAGGAACTTTCCAGGGATTCAGCCGATGAAGGGATATGAGCACTAGGGTTTGAATCAATTTTACCCTTTCTCATTTGATGCATAAGTCTATTTGGACCATCTGTATACATAGATTCGACCTATTGTTGAAAACCATTGTAAGCTTAAAAACTATGATTCCATGCTTGGTCCCTTTCTTGAAGTTTAACGGTTGTAACTGCTGAGAACCTCTATTTTTTGGTGTTATATTCTCATAAGACCTGTTAATTTGGTTTTCTAATTTTTGTTGTGCAATTTTTTTTGTCTATAAGTAGGCTTTAAAGTTTTTTGTAAAATACTGTATATCCGTATTAATCAAATTTACCCTTTATTATTTGATGCATAAATATATTTTGACCATCTGTTTGCAATTCTAAAACCTTGGTTGGAAGGAGAAAAAAATGAAAGTTCTTACCCAAGGGTAGTTACTATGTAGTTATTTATATTATCCCTATATAAATACTTTGTTTTTTATTTGCTCTTTGTTTTCCAATTAAGAGATCTCATGTGCAACATCTATAGGCCTTTTGGGCATCCTGCCATGATTGTAGATTTTTACTTTTTATAAATTTAATCATGTTCAATACAGACCCTAATCCATTGACACATAAAGAATGGAAGTCATTTCCGCTGGAAGTTGTAGAAGAAGCTTTTCAAATACTTGATGAAGAGGACGCTAGACGAGAAAAGAGTCTGCAAATGAAGCAACAATTATCTATACATCGACAGAAGTCATGACAATTATCTAGAATTGCAAATTCTGATTGTTTGAGTAACAATGATGTATCCAACAGTAAAGATGTCCATATCCAACCTAATGATAAGGAAATACCTTATCAAATCTGATGTCGTTTGTTAGGGGCAATGCTCCAAACTTTGATACAGTTGCTCTTTTCAAAGGAGAAAAAGGTTTAGAAGACATCGTTATATGCAAAGTTATAGATGAGTCCCAAATAAGAAACCTAGAATTGACATGTTTGGATCCTTGTGGAAATGATCATGTTCTTTACACTGTTGGTAACAATGACACATGGACGCATAACATGGATGATGTTTTGCATGTTCAAATGGTGTATGCAGATGAAAGTGGCAAGCTTGTGTTGAACAATACTTCACCATCTCAAATAAAAACAGAGTTATTTTCAAGTGGGTCAGATAAAAATCATAAAAAACATTCCACTGTTGTCATCAAGCGAGGGTATTATATGGGATCTTATTCAGATGTGACTCCCTTATTGACTCAAAATGGTCATTTTGTGAAGATTGGTAGAAAGAAATTCATTCAAACGGATGGGATTTTGGTGCGCAACACAAATCCATTTGATTTTACCATAAAGACAGGCATGCATGTTTGTATTTATTATGAAAATTTGCCTGAAATGTCTGAATATGAGTCATTGAAAATTACATATCCTGTAGAAGTGTTGGACTCACAGACTTTGTCTCCATATTTGAATTTGACTCCATATTAGTATCTATCAAAGGTTCATCAATGTCAAGGGTAATGTTCTGATTATCCACTTAAGTACTAACTATGTCTTGAGTAGGGTCACCATCTTCTGATGGTTCTTTCAAACCATGATTATGGAAGATGCCTTTTTAACACTCTAATTTATTCCTCATACTTCTCGAATTTTCCTTTTAGGTTTCCAATCTCCACCTCTGCCATCACCAGTTCTGTTCTCATATTGGTATTATGAACGTTCAAAACATGAAATTGATATTGTGAAAGATTTATTTTTCTTTGAATAATGTCCCTCAGACTCCTGCACTGATTTACGAACCTATTGACAATACGTATCTGATTCTCTTGAATGTTATCTCCCCTCCCTTCATCATTTTGACTGACCATGTTTCTCTTCCCTTTTGGGTTTCCCATATCACTCAACAATATTTATGCTAGGTTCAATTTCACCCAAACGATTAATGAAAATATTGATCCAACCAAGAGCTATCTCAATACTCTTCTACAAACCAACTACATTGTACAAATCAAACTAAAACTCTAAATTTTTTTCTTCCCAATGACTATACTAATCTGACAACTGTGTTTCCATTTCTCTAAAACCCAGTAAATAACGCATCATTGTAGGAAACTGAAGGAGGTTTTGTGAACAATGTAACTAGCTTCAGGCCTTGTTGATGCCTCGAAAATCATAGCACCAATCAACAAGGGATTCTCCTCGGTAAGCAAGCCCAATTAGATCGCTCACCGTTTGGTGTGGGGAATCTGTCCGGTTAACTGTTCGGCTACTGTGCATGATATAAAGATTTGTTTAAATTTCACCGGTTGCGGCCCGATCCACCGTTTATGTATTTTAATTTTAAAGATGATATGCAAGTGTATTAATCTAAGTGCATGCAATTGAAACAAATCTAATCTAAAACTGATTTAAGCAAATTTAATCTATCCTTGCAACGAGCAAACTGAAAGTATGAGCAATAAACTGAAAGAAACATCTAAAGATCTCACAGATAGCTATTTAATCATAAAGATGCATTTCCAGCAGAAATAGAAGATATCAAAGATAGCTTTGATTTAATTAAAACATTTCATTACTCATTTAACACAGAAATTTTGCAAAAGGAAATAAAATCATTCATAGCAGAGAATTAGTTCACAATAGCTAGGAAAGATCTCACAGAAAATGTATGAAAGATGCAAAAATAGTTTAGCAATTATCCAACACATTCCCAAGCAAAATACTACGCCGACTTCCACAGGCCAAAACGATTTTCTTATTCATGTAGCAGAAATAGTTCACGTACACAAGAAGAGTGTCCTTTCACCTGCCAAAAGTCCCCTCTACTCTTCTCTAATAATCTATATATAGCTTTACAAAATGTTCCAAGAGCTACCACCTGTACTCTAGCCCCCAATATTCTTTTAATTTGTCTTTTAGTGCCCATTTCACAAAAAGGAATAAATCCCAAAAATATTACAAGAGAAGGACGAGAAGGAAATTCCAGCTGTCCTTTTAATATTTAAAAGATACAAAGGCAAAAAGAGAGCGCTTTGGCTTCTCATTAGAAAATACGAAAGAGAGAGATTATCCCTGAGTTGGCGCCTCTGCCACAGCTGGCGCCTCTGCTGAAACTTAAGTCATTGCTGCTGCTAGTAATTCTACTGCAACTGATGCCCCTACTTCTGCCGCTGAAGCTTGGTTTGCTTCTGCTATTAATGCTCTGTTTGCTTCTGCTATATAATTTACCCATATGCTGGTTTCTCTTATGATGTTGTTGGAGGGAATAGGTAGCATAACTTTTAGAGAGACCTCATGCTTGGCGAGCTCTTCTTCAAGGGAAATTACCTCTGCTGTTGCAACCTAGAGGCTTTCTTCAAGGAGATGCGCGTGAACAGCGGCCTGGTCGATACAATGGTGAAGATCTTCAGCAGTTAACATGTCCATTTTCTTCACATAGTCTATTTCTGTACTTAACCCGTCCGTTAGCTCAGACAAGCGTTGGGCCTTGTCTGGAAAGTCTTCTATATTCTTGGGCATCATCATTTGACATTTTTCTTGGGTAGTTCGTATCTTAAGGTACAAACTTCTACACTGTTCAAGAGTGACTTGGGCTACAGCGTTCAACTTCACTCCACAATCTTTGCAAAAAACTAAAAGACGTATATCTGCTTTGAAATCAACGCCGGATTTAAGAGGGAGGTTTTACGAGAATCCCGACTTTCCTTATCTCCACTCAATATGCCTCCCAATGTCTTCACTAATGCATGCATATTTCATCTTGAGCCTAGTGGCTTCAACATTAATCTCTTTGACTCTGGCCACTATTGCCTTCAACTTGCAAACTTCTTTTGAGACGAGCTCCTGAATCTCGTGGATTTTCTTTAGTGTTTCACAAGACTGTTCATGAAAGGGACTCAGATCACCAACCTTGCTGCTTGCGAGTTCTAATTGTTGTTCTTGCAATTCCTTACCATCCTCCAAATTTTCTATATTTTCCCTTAAATCATCAATCTGCTGAGTGGCATCAAATTTCTCAGACTCTAGCTGCAAGTTCTTAACCTCAAGGTCATTCTTTTCTCCTTCCAGGGTCATCATTTGTACAGCCAGAGCTTCCTTTTCTACTTCTAGCTGCTAAAATTTTCTTGTTAGCTCTCCTTGCTCTGACACAAGGGTGTCCTACTTTTTAACCATCAAATCCCTATACTTCTGCTCTTTAACTAGGGTTTGTTGCAAATGGTGAGCTTTCTTTTTACCTAACTCCACTTCATCCACCAGTTCATGGACATTTTCTGCGCTTGCCTTGGTAGCAGCCATAGAGGTGGATGCCATGAGCTCAGGAGCATTTTGAGTGCCTTGCATGACTGTGGTTACACGCTTGGTGACGACATCTGGCTGGAAAGGTCTCTTCACACTAGTCAATATTTCTCTGACAATGGATTTTCTCTTCTTATTATAAACAAACTTGTCCCAGGGACACAGTACTGCTCTTTGATGGGGTAAAAGGGAGGAGTGGGAGCTCTCCTATGGGGAGGTCTATATCTATGTCTTTCATGTTTGGGATTCTTGGTTCAACATCCTCCCTGGATTTTTCTTCCTCTTCCGCTTTTCTCCAAGCTTCCTCCTCTTCTGCTTTTTTCTGCCTCTCATCTTCTTCAACTTTTCTTTGCCTCTCATCTTCTTCTTCTTTTCTTTGCCTCTCATCTTCTTCTAGCTTGGTAGCTTCTTCCAATATGATTCTTTCTTCCTATCAAACTCTTCGAGATTCTTCTTCTTGAAGTTCATCATCCTTTGCTTTATTTGCTCTTTCATCAGCTTCCCTTTGGATTCTCTCAGCTTCTTCCTTGAGCCTTTGCTCTTCTCTGGAAAGAGCTTTAGCAGTTTTTGATGCTTCTCTTTCTATCTGCTATTCTGCATCTTGGACAACAGTAGAGATAGAACTAGTTCCACCCTTGCTGAGATGACAAATTTGCAATTCGGTCATGTTACTGACCCCTCTATATACTTCTTCATCTTCATCATAATAGTGAGCATACTCAAAGTGAGCATGAATTTCCCTGCAATGCTCAACAACCTTGCCTCGCCTGTCATTCTTTTGGAAGATCCTTTCCCCGAAGTGAAAATCCTTCAACTTCGTAATCAAATCCTCAGCTGACGCAATCTTTGAGAACCTATAAGCTCCAACATAGAAAGGAAAAGAAGGAAAATAAGCTTTCTTCAACCTATTCAAAGCACCACCAATTCCCTCAAGGAAAACCTGCCTCACTGCCTCCTTGTGAACTATGTAATTAGTAGCATACCTGGGTAAGATATATGGGGGTTTGGAGCCTCCATACATTCTTATATAGGTACCATCCTTCGAAAAATAGAAATCACCATAGTTCTCCATGACTTCCATGGCATTCTCAGATAAGCAATTAGGATTTTCATTGAACATTAGCTCATACAAAGGTATGATGAAGTCTTCACAGATGAGCTTGTAGTGCCTCTTGTAATTTTGAGCCCATAAAATCTTATAGGCAATGTATACTGGGGTGTCGGCCTGGCTCCAAATGCATCCTAACTTTGGGAATGGAATCCTTGACAGAATACAATCTATTAGATATGATGACATGTAAAATTCTGACTTCTTGGTCAGTAGCCCTTCTTGCACGGAAGCAATAGCTGATGACAAACTATCCGAGAGGATGTCTTCCTAGTTAAAAATCGTTCCTTTGAATGCCACATAATGAATTATAGGGACCCATTGGAGACTATAAACAGTTCCGTTAGCCTTGCCAAAGATTCTGCTTAGCATAAGGGCAATCATAGGGGGCCTCAGGTTTTGGACCTTGTACTCATCACTCTCCTTCTTCCTAATTTTCGTGCCTGCAATCAACACTTTTCTATCCATCTCCAAATTATCCATCTTGAGTTTCCCTAACCATTCGTCGTTCAGCTACTGCTGAGCACGAGGAAACTTATAAGCCCCGCAATATAGGCCAGATGAAATGATGCAAATGATTCTCCCTAGTTGTCGGATAGGACTCTTGACTCGACATTTACATGCTGCAGGATCCATCCAATCACCTCCGAGCAAGGGAAAAGTTCTGGACGTGTGGCTGCTTTAGATATGCTGGAGCTTCTGATGTTTTGGTACAAGTATCCTTCTTCTAGGAGTGCCTCAGGGACATCTTAGTCAATTATCATGCAGTATACCTTTCCTCATTTGACTTCTGGAGGAACGCCCATAATAGACTTGGTGTCTTCGAATAGAGTCTCTACTCTTTCTTCCATGCCAACTGATTCTGGCTCGATCACCGTTGCCTTCCTTTTTCCACCCTTCGGCATTACGTTTCAAACCTATTTAAATAACCATGCATAGGTAGATATAAGATAAATTATAATGCAACATCGAACATTGGATTAGCATTCTAACTATAATAACATGGCTTAAGCATATTTCAGTGATATAGGAATGACAAATTCCTATGATAACAATGCATTCCGAAAACATAGATAGGCAAAAGTTATGGACGCATGGCTACTTTAGATATGCTGGAGCTTCTGATGTTTTGGTACAGGTATCCTTCTTCTAGGAGTGCCTTAGGGACGTCTTGGTCTCTTATCATGCGGTATACCTCTCCCCATTTGACTTCTGGAGGAACGGCCGTAATAGACTTGGTGTCTTCGAATTGAGTCTCTACTCTTGCTTCCATGCCAACTAATTCTGGCTCGGTCACCTTTGCCTTCATTTTTCCACCCTTCGGCATTACGTTTCAAACCTGTTTAAATAACCATGCATAGGTAGATATAAGATAAATTATAATGCAACATCGAACATTGTATTAGCATTCTAACTATAATAACATGGCTTAAGCGTATTTCAGTGATATAGGAATGACAAATTCCTATGATAACAATGCATTCCGAAAACATAGATAGGCAAAAATCGTAACCAAATTTACACATTGTTTTCTCTTAAAAGTATGGATGGGCCAGCTTCACGAGATATGATGTCATTGATTTTAGACTTGAGATAGTGGGACCAGGGCTTGCACCACGTAAAGTGTGAGAAGGGCGACGGGTGAATGTGACCGACTGACGCTGAGTGCACTGGTTTGTGTGGACTGAGACCGAGTTGATATCGGCTGACGGGATGTGAAAAGTTATGCTATCAGCTTCAAAAGGCATGCTTAATTTATCCAAACAAAACCATAGGAAATGCGGCAAGGGTGACGACCAAAAAAAAGAATAAACAACTCACTACTGAAAAGAAAGATAGAGCTCACAAAACCACCTACCTGGCGAGTAACAAAAGGCTCGAAGAGGCTGATAGTGCTGCGTAGCTGGCTGAAATGGAATGGATTCTAGGCCTCGAATGGAGTTTCAAGCAGACGTTTTAGCCAATGAAATAATGAAATACAACGATACCCACATTCTATTTATAATCACCTAACACGTGTGGGCATTCAATACGGTGGGTGAGGTTTTTAAAAAATGGGGTTATGGCGAGTACGGCTGGGGTCACTTCAGCATGCTTGGCATTAAATGTGACCGTCAAAATCGGATAGGATCGGCTAACTCACCAGATGGTTGTAGTGAAAACTGATGAGTTTGGAGAGACGTTGCAGTGGAACTGGCTGAGTTCCTCCGAAAATAAGACGAGAGAAATCACCGCAAGGGAAAAGAGAGGGAAAGGCGAGGCATTTCGGGTGATTTAGGTGAGTTCATGCACCATTGCGGAAACACTAGGTGAGTTTACCTGAAAGACTTTGGAAGAACTGGCGGAGTTCTTCCGAAACAAGGCACCGAAAAGACTTAACAAATCTACCCGTCTGTTGCGGCCAAACTCGCTAAGTTCTGCCGAAAAAGAGAGGGCTTAAAGACTTAGCAAAAGGAACCGCTGTTGCGGCTCAACTTATCCAGTTTCTCCATCGTTGCAACTCGAAAGGACGAGTTTTTCCCGTCGTTGCGGCTAAAAATGGTGAGTTTTACTTAGGCGAAAAACAAGAACAAACTCAAAGGAAGAAAACAAAAAGGCTTTCTCTAGAAAACTAAGTAAGAAACGTTTTTATGGGCTTGACTTCTAAGCAAAAATTTTTCTCTAAAAAATAAGAGGAGGGGCCCCAATATTTACAAAATTTTGGGGGGATGTTGCAGCAACAACAATTGGTGATTCGCTGGCGAACACAGATCTTTGAAACAAAACTCTCCTCAAGGTTAGAAAGCTTTACAAAATATTGGTTATATGTGCAACAAAATGTCTTCATAGTTCAACTTCTGAGAATGCAGTGATCACTTTAATGATAATGGTCATCAGGGAAAGGCAACCTCGAATCAGACTTCATTTTGACTCTCTAAGGGCCAAAATGTGAGGTTTATTTTAGGAATCTGCCTTACAGAAGTTTCACTAATATCAGACTCCACAAGATCGTAACAATATCTCACAGACATATTCATTTGTTCCTCATTCCCATGCTATCTTGCATCCTTTTTGGATGTTTCTTTTAAATGGCGACTTTTGTCGCTTTGATCCTTCCAGAAACAGATTTCTTTAGCTTTCAAAATTTGTTTAGGTTCTTCAATACATAATGTCCTTTTGTGCGAGAAAAAGATTTATTTATTTTTATGCTTCATGGATGGAGAAGAACCTTGCTCGGCTGGTATATTTGGACAGCTTCTCTGATTTGAAAGTTCCTTTGCTTTTCTCAACCATGCTTTAATTGAGGCGAGAATTTCCAGAAACCAGACTCTTTGATATAATCCTTTTGGCTTTTACTTGCAGCATGGGATCATTTTAAATACCATACAACTGTGAGACATGCTTCCTCTCCATGGTTCTGTCATAGTGAAATTCCTGAGACAATCATTAATGTTAGAGTGAATGGGGCCCCAAGATAGTTAGAAGGAAATGTTAAATCTTAGTTATTTGAAAGGGGTTATTTTGACCAAACAGAAAGAGGATCTGATCAGCATTCCAGGAAACCAATCAATGAAAGCAAAGTCACACTTATACATTTCCTCTATCAGTAAGTTTATCCTTTACTAGCTTTTGAGTTTTGCTTGAAGTCTCATCTTTCAACTACGCCAAAAATTGAGTTAAGATTTATTTAAACAAAGGACTTAAACATAAGGGTAAAAACAAACAACAGAAACAGACCAAGCTAACTACAAGAATAAAAGGTGATCGTAAGTAACTCAAAAAGAAACAAAAGGAAACAACCAAGAAAAAGAAATAAACAATACTTTATTTATGTACAAAATTCCACCTAGGACTTATGCGAAGTATTGCTTCAAGGTGAAGCCGTTGAGAGGGAGATTTACTTCCTCTCCTTGCAGGTCTTTCAATTTATAAGTTAATGGGCCAAGCTTTTCAGAAATTTGGTAAGGGCCAACCCATAGGTGTTGAAACTTTGTGTGCATTCCCTTACCATCATGTTGGTGATCCAACGTCAAAACTAAGTCACCTACTTCAAAAATTCTCTTGCCAAATTTCTTTTTTTCAAACCACTTTTTGACTATGTCTTAGTGATGGTGGAATTGGTATTTGGCTCTCTGCCGTGACTCTTCAAGTTTTAGCAGGATATCAATTCTGGATTGTAGGGCCTGGTTGCTAGAACCTCGAGAGGCTTGGGCCAATTGCAAGGATGCGAGTATAATATTCAGAGGAATGATGGCTTCCTTACCATAGACCAGGGTGAATGGTGAAACGCCTAAGGCATTCTTGGGAGTGACCCTGTCTTCCCATAGAGCATTCGAGAGAGCTATGTGCCAGATCCTCTGATTTTCAATCACAGTTTTCTTAAGGATTCAGATGAGATTTGTATTGGTAGACTCAGCTAATCCATTTCCTTGGGGATAGTAATTGGATGAATAATGCAGTTTAATTCCTTTCTCATACATGAATTCATTAATCTTTATTGACGAAAAATAGGGTTCATTATGAAAGACTAGGGAAATTCGAACCCCAAACCTGGTTATGATGTTTTCTTCCAGGAACTTGATGAATGCATCTTCATTAACTTTACACAGCGGGGTGGCCTCGGCCCATCTTGTAAAATAATCTGTAGATTTTAGAATGTACCGGTGCTGCAGTGATGAGTTTGAGTTTATCTAGCCAATAATATCTATGCCCCATTGTTCAAATGGTTCAGAGATGATAATCGGCTGCAAGGGCCTTGCTGCTTTCGGCAACTTTCTAGCACTTCTTTGGCATACATCACAATTCCTTGCATAGGCGTGAGCATCTTTGAAAAGAGTGGGCCAATAATACTCAGCTCTGAGAATTTTGTGAGCTGTAGTTTCTCCAGAATAATGTCCCCCAGCATGGTCATCGTGTAATTCTTTGACCACTTTACTTGCATCGTCTTTCTCCAAACATCTGAGAAATATGCCATCATAATTCTTCCTAAAGAGTACTCCTTCAATGATTTGATAAGCTGCTGATTTCAAACGGAGTGCCCTTCTTTGCTTCGAACTCCAGTGCTCCGGAAAATAACCCGACTGTAAATAGTGTACTAGGTCCTTGTACCAAGACTCAGGAGCTGTGAAAACTGGACATACATCGATCATATTCAGCTCGGCTTCACTCCTCCAATCTAGCTCTTCATCAACTGGATTTTCAGTAACCAACTTGCATAAACCTTGACCTTTGATAATAGTGGTTGGTTTGAATTATAAGTCATACTCTTGAAGAGCAATGACCCAGTTTCCTCTCCTTTCTCCCAATTCTTTCTGAACAAAAAGATATCTAACATCGGGATGAGGAACTATGACTTTAGTTCTATTTTTTAGAATATATGGCCTGAACTGCTTTACTGCCTTGAATACTGCATATGCCTGCTTATCTACCACGGGGTAGTTCAGTTCAGCACCCTGTAGACCAGTGCTCATAAAAGAAATTGGGTATTCATCCCCTAATTCTGCCTTTTGAGTGAGCACAGCTGCGAGAGAGTTATCAGAAGCAAAGGTGTACATAATAAAATATTTATCGAAGTCTGGACTCCTTAAAGAAGGCGCATTAGCTATGGTAGCCTTAATTTCTTTAAATGCAACTTTCTCCAAGTTTGTCCACTTGAATTGTGCACTATGCTTTACCATTTGTTGCAAAGGTTTAAAGATCTGAGCGAAGTCAGGCACAAACCTTCGAACAAAATTAATGGTGCCCATAAATAATTGCATAGACCTTTTGTTATGGGGCATGGGAATCTTGTTGATAGCATGCACTCTCTCTTGATCTATCGAGATTCCCTTCTTTGAAATGATATGACCCAAAATCTTGCCCTCAAGAACAGCGAAAACAATTTTCTTGGGGTTCAAGGAAATTCCATACTTCCTGCAGCGATAAAAAATTTGCTTCAAGTGGGACACATGGTCTTCCCTTTTCTTTGAGAAAACTGTCACATCATCTAGATAAACTACTACACATTGACCACCCAACCTCGAAAAGCAATGTCCATGGCTCGCTGAAAAGTAGCTCCTGCGTTTATCAAGCCAAATGGCATTCTTTGATATGCAAAGGTTCCCCATTTTGTACAAAAAGTGGTTTTGAGTCGGTCTTCCTCCGCTACTAGCACTTGATTGTATCTAGAGAAACCGTCTAGCAGAGAGAAGAGCTCTGATCTTGACACCATATGCAATATTTGCTCCATTGGAGGCACAGGAGAGTTGTCTTTATTGGAAGCTTTATTTAAGTTCCGGAAATCTACACACAGTCTGATTTCTCCCAATTTGTTCTGCACGGGAACTAAATTAGTTACCCATTCAGAATGCTGGACTTTAAAAATAATCTTTGCATCCAACAATTTTTTTAACTCTTTCTGAATTAGAGGCTCAAGTGTCGAATGCATCCTTCTTAATTGCTGCTAAAATGGCTTAACGCCTGCTTTCATTGGTATTACGTGTTTAATGATGCGAGTATCGTATGTTTTTAGATCGTCGTAGGTCCAAGTAAACACATCTTTATACTGCTTGAACAGTTTGATGAACTTACTTCTCTCGCCCGACGTACAACACTTACCAAGATTAACATATTTCGGTTCAGCCTCTGTGCCCAGATTTATTAACTCATGCTACATGGATGAGCAATGAGTCTTAGCATTTACAGGTCTTCTGAACTTGCTCTATAAATTGAATAATGCTTCAAGAGTTCTCACCCCCTTGGACATGAAGTTTCTCTTAACAACATCTTTATTTTGCAAATCTGAATCGTGTTGTTCTTCATCTATTATAGCTTCTTGGAAGACAACTTCGTTTGTTAAGAAGCTAATGATATGATTATCATCATCGAATACCCTAAGATTTGTAATGTTATCCGGAACAGAGGGCCTGAAAATTCATTCAATAGAGCATTTATTATTAGTGGGCATTAATCTGGAAGTAGAGGTTGCTAACAAATTAGCTGCAGCATTCTGCAACCTAGGAATAGAATTAATATTTAAAGCATCAAAACATGAAATCAGATCTCAAAGCTCATCCTGATAACCATGGATCAGAGCTTCATACTCATCAGTATTATTCCTACATTCAAATTCTAACCTACAAGATAAAAAATGTTTGCTTCTTTTGGGGTCAATCAAAACACAACCGGCTCCGGATCCTTCTTGAGTTTTGGAGCCATCAAAGTAAAGAATCCAAAAAACATTTTCTTCTTTAACTAAGTTAGTGTCATTAACACCTAATTCAGTAACTAATCTTACTATGTTACAATCGATATCATCAGTCCATGAAAAATGAAGGAGATCGGACTGTTCATCTGAATCATGGCTAACATCTTCTGATTTATAATTTCCCGGTTCAATTTCTAAGAAATAATTTCCCAAAATTGAAGATGAGAAAGTTACAGATTCATTCTTTTCCTCTAACTGAGTGACATTTGGTTTCATGTGGGGTTCTCTTAGTATTTTGATTTGATTTTGCCTATTCTTGTAAGGTAACCATGACTGAGACCAATCTGTTGCAAAGTGACCATTTAGTTTCGTAGACCAGTCCCTGCTCAAAATTAAACCATAAGCCTCAGGAATATCGACCACCATTATATCAATGAATTGACACACTCTTGAATCAGCTGACAACCTAATAAGCACAACTTTTAATTCACCAATGACTTTAACATCAGTTCTGTCTAACTGTATGATTTGAAATGGGGAAGGGATTCACTGTCCATTAATCCTTTTGTAAATTGACAAAGGCATGACGTTCGAACTAGCACTTGAGTCTACCAAACAATTATGAACATTATGGTTAAAAATTTCAAAAGTTAAAAGAAAAGGCAGAGTCCGAGATTTTGATTTCCCGCCAATACTGGCTTTATTTATTTATGGGTTTTCTTCAGTGTTTTCTAATGAAGTGCTCATTTGTGGGTCAAAAGATTCCATCGGTTTCTTTCTCTGCTGGGGCAAACTACACATATCGAAAATGGAAACATTTTCCTTTGCCTTCTTAATATCTTCGATTATGTCATAACCCATATCACATTCTTTCGAAACTTTTGGTTGATTTTCTATTTTTTTCGAAGAAACTTTTGGCTGTTTGGTAAATTCCGTGCTTGGTTCTTTTGCTACCGCTAAATTTGTCTTGGGATGGGGTGGAATGACAGTGATGTGTCATTTTGGCATCTCTTTAGTGGATTTAGCTTTAGGCACATCTACTGTTTGATCAGGCAATGGACGGTTACTCCTAGTGGTGACATTAATAGATGTTGCTTGAACTTCATCAACAAGATCTTCAAAAGACGATTCTTGGGTAGGGGTCCAATCCCAAAGGATCATCGTGGTATCGGGAGTGGGTTCTTCCTGCTCAGGAATTTGTTCTTGCTGAGGATCCATTTGCTCAGGAATTTGTGCATCTAACATTTGATTCATTACCAAACTCATTGAATTAATCCACTGTGGACAACTCTTTTCTGAGTGTTGTTCTTGATGGAAGGTACATAAATGGTCCATGCCTATTTCATTTAAATTTAGCATAGAAGAATTATTTACCGGTGGAGTTGGCTGTCCATTTTCTTCTCTTTTCTTATAGAATGGCTTGAATGGTTTCCTAGAAGAGCTATCTGCCTTGTGTTTCTCTAGATCTACAATTTTGTTAGAAAGTTTTGCATCATTTTTACAACATTTTCTAAATCAGCTGCTGGTTCTTCTTTATTTCTAGTCAATAAAAGAGGATTCGTAGCAGCTGTTGGTTTTGCTTCTAGATCGAGAGAATGTTTAGCAATGCTATCTGCTTCTTCTTATACCTTCTTGGATTCTTCGAAGTTTTCTATCAAAGTAGTTTTCTTCGTTCTTTTAACAAACATTTCTAAAGGGGGGTCAAGAGCTGTCGTATAATATTCCACTAAACATTCTTCAGCGGGTTTCGTTGCATCACTAAATTTATTTAACAATGTTGTAAATCTTTGATTAAACTCTTGAACTTTCTCTTTCTTTTCCATTCGCATGGATAACAATTATTTCGTAAGAGTAGTTACAGTTTTCTGATTTCCATATTTCTTTAAAAAACATTTCTCAAAATCGTTCCAATTTGATATTGAACTAGCTTGTAGGCTAAAGTACCAGGAAGATACTTTGGGTTCAAAAGTGTAAGTAGACTACATCTTCCTGTTCTACATTAAGAAGATTCAAAGATAGATAAAAACTTTTAATATGATCTTCAACAGAAACTCCTTTCCCAGGATCATACTTAGGCAAAACCTTTTCTGGATTCTTAGGCAAATCATGGAATGGTCCAACTAAATTTAATGCTCCTCTTGCTCTCCATGCAGGAACAACCATGGCTCTTGGTGGAGAATGGGGTGTATGCGGTGGAGAATTTCGAGGAGTATGCTATGGAGCATGTGGTCCCTCTCGATTTGGGGGAGTTTCGGGTCTGACTTCGTTAAAAGGTTCAGTGATTTCTTCTAAATATAAATCCAACATTTCTTCTAGACTCTGAACTAAAACGGAATCTCTTGTGTATTACATCCCCTTCCTAGGAGCTCTTATTCTGGGTAGCAAAAGAACAGTAGTTAATCCTCCAAGACTTCTAACGTAAGAGCGGGTGTGTCTTTTGAAACAATTTACTTCTTCAAAAGGGACATCATACAATGTTTCTTGTTGTTTTGTCTCAGAATTGGGATTTTCTTGATTTCTTGATTCCAGATCAGAATTGTCTAGGATAGCTATTTCAGGCCGGTATTTAGTGGAATTTTTTCTAATGGAAGAATCTCCTCTGCCAGCCATGCACTGGTGGCCCTCCTTCTAGAGCCAAAAACTGTTGATGCCTCAAAAATCATAGCACCAATCACCAAGGGATTCTCCCTGGTAAGCAATCCCAATTAGATTGCTCACCATTTGGTGTGGGGAATCTGCCCAGTTAACGGTCCAACTACCATGTATGATATAAATATTTTTTTAAATTTCACCGGTTGCGGCCCGATCCACCGTTTATGTATTTTCATTTGAAAGATGATATGCAAGTGCGTTAATCTAAGTGCATGCAATTGAAACAAATCTAATCTAAAACTGATTTAAGAAAATTTAATCTATCCTTGCAAGGAGCAAACTGAAAGTATGAGCAATAAACTAAAAGAAACATATAAAGATCTCACAGATAGCTATTTAATCATAAAGATGCCTTTCCAGCAGAAATAGAAGATATCAAAGTTAGCTTTGATTTAATTAAAACATTTCATTGCTCATTTAACACAGAAATTTTGCAAAAAGAAATGAAATCATTCATAGCAGAGAATTTATTCACAATAGCTAGGAAAGATCTCACAGAAAATGTATGAAAGATGCGAATAGTTCAACAATTATCCAACACAATCCCAAGCAAATACTACGCCGGTTTCCACAAGCCAAAACGATTTTCTTATTCATGTAGCATAAATAGTTCACGTACACAAGAAGAGTGTCCTTTCACCTGCCAAAAGTCCCCTCTACTCTTCTCTAATCATCTATAGATAGCTTTACAAAATGCTCCAAGAGCAGCCACCTATACTCTCACCCCCAAGATTCTTTTAATTTGTCTTTTAGTGCCCATTTTACAAAAATGAATAAATCCCAAAAATATTACAAAAGAAGGACGGGAAGGAAATTACAGCTGTCCTTTTAATATTTAAAAGATACAAAGGAAAAAAGAGAGCGCTCTGGATTCTCATTAGCAAATACGAAAGAGAGAGATTATCCCCGAGTTGTCGCCTCTACCACAAATGGCGCCTCTACTAAAACTTGTGTCACTGCTGTTGCTGGTAATTCTGTTGCAACTGATGTCCCTACTTATGTCGCTGATACTTGGTTTGCTTCTGCTGCTAATGCTCTGTTTGCTTCTGCTATAAGATTTACCTAGAGGCTAGTTTCTCTTATGACGTTGTTGGAGGGAATAGGGAGCATAATTCTTAGAGAGACCTCATGCTTGGAGAGCTCTTCTTCAAGGGCGATTACCTCTACTGTTGCAACCTGGAGGATTTCTTTAAGGAGATGGGCTTGAACAGCAGCCTGGCCGATACAATGGTGAAGATCTTCATTGGTTAACACGTCCATTTTCTTCACATAGTCCATTTCTGTACTGAACCCGTCCCTTAGCTCAGACAAGCGTTGGGCCTTGTCTGGAAAGTATTCTATATTTTGGGGCATCATCATTTGACATTCTTTCTTGGGTGGTTCGTATCTTAAGGTACAAACTTCTACACTGTTCAAGAGTGACTTGGGCTAAAACGTTCAACTTCACTCCACAATCTTTGCAAAAAACTAATAGACGTATATCTGCCTTGAAATCAGAGATGGATTTAAGAGGGAGGTTTTTCGGGAATCCCAAATTTCCTTCTCTCCACTCAATATGCCTCCCAATGTCTTCACTAATGCATGCAGATTTCCTCCTGAGCCTAGTGGCTTCAACATTAATCTCTTTGACTCTGGCCACTACTGCCTTCAACTTGCAGACTTCTTCTTAGACGAGCTCCTGAATCCCGTGGATTTTCTTTAGTGTTTCACAAGACTTCTTGTGAAAGGGACTCAAATCACCAACCTTGCTGGTTGCAAGTTCTAATTCTTGTTCTAGCAATTCCTTACTATCCTCCAAATTTTCTATATTTTCCCTTAAATCATCAATTTGTTGAGTGGCATCAAATTTCTCAGACTATAGCTGCAAGTTCTTAACCTCAAGGTCATTCTTTTCTCCTTCCAGGGTCATCATTTGTATTACCAGAGCTTCCTTTTCTGCTTCTAGCTGCTGAAATTTTCTTGTTAGCTCTCCTTGCTCTGACACAAGGGTATCCCATTTTTTAACCATCAAATCCCTATACTTCTGCTCTTTAACCAGGGTCTGCTGCAAATGGCGAGCTTTCTTTTTACCTAACTCCACTTCAGCCACCAGTTCATGGACATTGTCTGCACTTAGCTTAGCAGCAGTGATAGAAGCGGATGCCATGAGCTCAGGAGCACTCTGAGTGCCTTGCATGACTGTGGTTACACGCTTGGTGACGACATCTAGCTAGAAAGGTATTTTCACACTAGTCACTGTTTCTCTGACAATGGATTTTCTCTTCTTATTATAAACAAACTTGTCCCATTGGGACACAATACTTCTCTTTGATGGGGTAAAAGGGAGGAGCGGGAGCTCTCCCATGGGGAGGTCTATATCTATGTCTTGCATGTTTGGGCTTCTTGGTTCAACATCCTCCCTGGATTTGTCTTCCTCTTTCGCTTTTCTCCAAGCTTCTTCCTCTTCTGCTTTTCTCTACCTCTCATCTTCTTCAGCTTTTCTTTGCCTCTCATCTTCTTTTTCTTTTCTTTGCCTCTCATCTTCTTCTAGCTTTTCAACTTCTTCCAATCTGATTCTTTCATCCTCTCGGACTCTTCGACCTTCTTCTTCTCAAAGTTCACCCTCCTTTGCTTTATTTGCTCTTTCATCAGCTTCCCTTTGGATTCTCTCAGCTTCTTCCTTGAGCGTTTGCTCTTCTTTGGAAGGAGATTCAACGGCTTCTGATGCTTCTCTTTCTTTCTGCTATTCTTCTTCTTGGACAGCAGTAGAGCTAGAACTAGTTCCACCCTTGCTGAGACAGAAAATTTGTAGTTCGGTCATGTTACTGACCCCTCTATATACTTCTTCGTCTTCATCATAATAGTGAGCAAACTCAAAGTGAGCATGAATTTCCCTGCAATGCTCAGCAGCCTTGCCCCGCCTGTCATTCTTTTGGAAGATCCTTTCCCTGAAGTGAAAATCCTTCAACTCCATAGTAAAATCCTCAGCTGACGAAATATTTGAGAACATATAAGCTCCAACATAGAAAGGCAAAGGAGGAAAATAAGCTTTCTTCAACCTATTCAAAGCACCACCAATTCCATCAAGGAAAACTTGCCTCACTGCCTCCTTATGGACTATGTAATCAGTAGCATACCTGGGTAAGATATATGGGGGTTTGGAGCCTCCATACATTCTTATATAGATACCATCCTCCGAAAAATAGAAATCACCATAGTTCTCCATGAATTCCATGGCATTCTCGGATAAGCAATTAGGCTCTTCATTGAACATTAGCTCATACAAAGGTATGATGAATTCTTCATAGATGAGCTTGTAGTGCCTCTTGTAATTCTGAGCCCATAAAATCTTATAGGCAATGTATACTGGGGTGTCGGCCTGGCTCCAAATGTATCCTAACTTTGGGAATGTAAGCCTTGACAGAATACAATCTATTAGATAGGACGACATGTAAAATTCTGACTTCTCGGCCATTAGCCCTTCTTGTGCGGCAGCTATAGCTAATGACAAACTATCCGAGAGGATGTCTTCCCAGTTAAAAATCGTTCCTTTGAACGCCAAATAATGAATTATAAGGACCCATTGGAGCCTATAGATAGTTCCGTCAGCCCTGCCAAAGATTCTGCTTAGCATAAGGGAAATCATTCTGAAAGGGGGCCTCAGGTTTTGGACCTCGTACTCATCACTCTCCTTCTTCCTAATTTGCTTTGCCGCGATCAACAATTTTCTAGCCATATCCAAATTATCCATCTTGAGTTGCCGGCCCCTAACCATTCGTCATTTAGCTGCTGCTAAGCACGAGGAAACTTATAAGCCCTTGCAATATAGGCTGGATGAAATGATGCAAAGGCTTCTCCCTTGCTATTGGATAGGACTCTTGACTTGGCATTTGCATGCTGCAGGATCCATCCAATCACTTCTGAGCAAGGGAAAACTTCTGGACGCATGTCTGCTTTAGATATGCTGGAGATTCTGATGTTTTGGTACAGGTATCCTTCTTCTAGGAGTGCCTCAGGGACGTCTTGGTCTCTTCTCATGCGGTATACCTCTCCCCATTTGACTTCTGGAGGAACGGCCGTAATAGACTTGGTGTCTTCGAATTGAGTCTCTACTCTTGCTTCCATGCCAACTGATTCTGGCTCGGTCACCTTTGCCTTCCTTTTTCCACCCTTCGGCATTATGTTTCAAACCTGTTTAAATAACCATGCATAGGTAGATATAAGATAAATTATAATGCAACATCAAACATTGGATTAGCATTCTAACTATAATAACATGGCTTAAGCGTATTTCAGTGATATAGGAATGAAAAATTCCTATGATAACAATGCATTCCGAAAACATAGATAGGCAAAACTTGTAACCAAATTTACACATTGTTTCCTCTTAAAAGGATGGACGGGCTAGCTTCGCGAGATATGATGTCGCTGATTTTAGACCTGAGATAGCGGGACCAGGGCTTTCACCACGTAAAGTGTGAGAAGGGCGACGGGTGAATATGACTGGGCGATGCCGAGCGCACTGGTTTGTGTGGACTGAGACCGGGTTGATATCGGCCGACGGGATGGGAAAAGTTATGCTATCAGCTTCAAAAGGCATGCTTAATTTATCCAAACAAAACCATAGGAAATGTGGCAAGGGTGACGACCAAACAAAAGAATAAACAACTCACTACTGAAAAGAAAGATAGAGCTCACAGAACCACCTACCTGGCGAGTAACAAAAGGCTCGAAGAGGCTGACAGTGCTACGTAGTTGGCTGAAACAGAATGGCTTCTAGGCCTCGAACAGAGTTTCAAGTAGACGTTTTAGCCAATGAAATAATGAAATACAACGATACACAAATTCTATTTATAATCACTTGACACGTGTGGGCATTCAATACGGTGGATGAGGTTTTTAAAAAATGGGGTTATGGTGACTACGGATGGGGCCACTTCAGCACGCTTGGCATTAAATGTGACCGTCAAAATCGGATAGGATCGGCTAACTCACCCGATGGTTGCGGAGAAAACTGATGAGTTTGGAGCGACGTTGCAGTGTAACTGGCTGAGTTCCTCTGAAAATAAGATGGGAGAAATCGCCGCAAGGGAAAAGAGAGTGCAAGGCGATGCGTTTCGGGTGATTTAGGTGAGTTCGAGCACCATTGTGGAAACACTAGGTGAGTTTACCCGAAAGAATTCGGAAGAACTGGCGGAGTTCTTCCGAAACAAGGCGGCGAAAAGATTTAACAAATCTGCCTGTCCATTGTGGCCAAACTCGCTGAGTTCTGCCGAAAAAGAGAGGGATTAAAAACTTAGCAAAAGGAACCACCGTTGCGGCTCAACTTATCCAGTTTCTCCGTCGTTACGCCTCGAAAGGACAAGTTTTTCCTGCCGTTGCAGCTAAAAAGGGTGAGTTTTACTTAGGCAAAAAACAACAACAAACTCAAAGGAAGAAAACAAAAAGGCTTTCTCTAGAAAACTAAGAAAAGGTTTTGATGGGCTTGACTTCTAAGCAAACTTCTTTCTCTAAAAAATAAGAGGAGGGTCCCCAATATTTACAAAATTTTGGGGGGGATGTTGTAGCAACAACATGCCTATAGATTTACTTTCAATCAATGACCAATGTACATACTGTGACGTGTATTTTACTAAGCCTGTTTTTGCAAATTTACACTTTGTTTTTCACACAACACTATGTAAATCTATTTTAATTTTGATTTCTCTTTTTACAGAATGTGCAAATTTTGTGAAACCCCTAAAAATTTAGATAGAGGTACAAGAATGTGGAAAATAGTTTCCCACACCATTTCCAATATAAATCATTGAAAAAGACCGAATAATGAGGGTTGGGTGTGCATTTTATCCAAGTGGGTAAATATGGGCCCAAAAATGAAAACTTGCCATCTTGGTAGATTGATTTCTAGCAAATGAAACAACATTTTAGGAATATGAAAGAGGCTCTTGTGAACAATGCAACTATCTTTAGGACTTTGGTTTTACTTCCAATTATTTACCAATGTACATACAGTGGCATGCATTTTACTAATCCATTTTAGCAAATTTACACTTTTTTTTTTACACAACATCGTGTAAATCTATTTCAATTATGATTTCTCTTTTTTACACAATGTGCAATGTTTGTGAAGCCCCCAAAAATTTAGATAGATGTACAAGAAGGTGAAAAATATTAATCCACACCACTTGCAATCAAAATCAATCAAAAAGATCCGATAACGAGGGTTGGGCTTGCATTTTATCCAAGTGGATAAAGATGGGTCCAAAAATGAAACATTGCCATCTTGGGAGATTGATTTCTAGCAAATGAAACAACATTTTAGGAATATGAAAGAGGTTCTTGTGAAACATGCAACTATCTCCAGGATTGTGGTTTTACTTTCAATTATTGACCAATGCACATGCTGTGGCATGCATTTGACTAAGCCCATTTTAGCAAATTTACACTTGACATTTTACACAACACTGTGTAAATCTATTTTAATTTTGCTTTCTCTTTTTGACACAATGTGCAAAGGTTGTGAAGCCGAACAAAAATAGATAGATCTACAATAAGGTGGAAAATATTAATCCACACCATTTCAAATTTAAATAACCAAAAAAGACCCAATAATGAGGGTTGGGATTGCATTTTATCCAAGTGGGTAAAGCCTTGGGTCCAAAAATGAAAAATTGCAATCTTGGTAGATTGATTTCGAGCAAATGAAACAAAATTTTAGGAATATGAAAAAGGTTCTTGTAAACAACACAACTATCTTGAGGACTCTGGCTATACTTCCAATTATTGACCAATGTACATATCGTGGAGTGCATTTCACTAGGCCATTTTAGCAAATTTACACTTGGCTTTTTACACAACACTATGTAATTCGTTATAATTTTGATTTCTCTTTTTTACAAAATGTGAAAAGATTGTGCATCCAAACAAGAATAGATAGATCTACAATAAGGTGGACAATTTTAATCCACACCATTTCCAATTTAAATCACTGAAAAAAACAACATTTTAGAAATATGAAAGAGGTTCCTGTGAAAAATGAAACTATCTTCAGACTATGGTTTTACTTCAAATTATTGACCAACGTACATATTGTGGCGTGCATTTTACTAAGCCCATTTTTGCAAATTTACCCACTTTTTTTTTTACACATCACTGTGTAAATCTATTTTAATTTTGATTTCTCATTTTAAGAATTTGAAAGATGTTCTTGTGAACAATGCAACTATCTTCAAGAATCTAGTTTTACTTCCAATTTTTGACCAATGTACATACCTTGGCATTCATTTCACTAAGCCATTTTAGTGAATTTACACTTTGTTTTTTACACAACACTGTGTAAATCTATTTTAATTTTGATTTATGTTTTTTACACAATGTGCAAAGTTTGTGAAGCCCCCAAAAATTTAGATAGATGTACAAGAAGGTGGAAAATATTAATCCACACCACTTGTAGTTAAAATCACTCAAAACGATTTGATAACGAGGGTTGGGCATGCATTTTAACCAAGTGGGTAAAGATAGGTCCAAAAATGAAAACTTGCCATCTTGGCAGATTGATTTGGAGCAAATGAAACAATATTTTATGAATATGAAGGAGGTTCTTGTGAAAAATGAAACTATCTTCAGGACTATGGTTTTAATTCAAATTATTGACCACTATACATACTGTGGCATGAATTTTACTAAGCCCATTTTAGCAAATTTATGTGTAAATATATTTTAATTTTCCTTTGTCTTTTTGACACAATGTGAAAAGGTTGTGAAGCCCCCAAAAAATATATAGATGTACAAGAAGGTGTAAAATATTAATCCACACCATTTCCAATTTAAATCACTAAAAAAGACCCAATAATGAGGTTTAGGCGTGCATTTTATCCAAGTGGGTAAAAATGGGTCAAAAAATGAAAACTTGCCATCTTGATTTCTAGCAAATGAAACAACATTTTAGGAATATGAAAGAGGTTCTAGTAAACAATGCAACTATTTTGAGGACTGTGGTTTCACTTTGAATTATTTACCAATGTACATACCGTGGCTTGCATTTCACTAAGCCATTTTAGCAATTTTACACTTCATTTTTTACACAACACTGTGTAAATCTATTTTAATTTTGATTTCTCTTTTTTACACAATGTGCAAAGTTTGCGAAGCCCCCAAAAATTTAGATATATGTACAAGAAGGTGAAAAATAGTAATCCACACCACTTGCAATTAAAATCACTCAAAAAGACCCGATAACGAAGGGCTGGACATGCATTTTATCTAAGTGGGTAAAGATGGGTCCAAAAATGAAAAACTGTCATCTTCACATATTGATTTCTAGCAAATGAAACAACATTTTTGGAATCTGAAAGAGTTTCTTGTGAACAATGTAACTATCTCTAGGACCGTGGTTTTAATTCCAATTATTAATCAGTGTAAATATTGTGGCACGCATTTTACTAAGCCCATTTTATCAAATTTACACATTGTTTTTTACACAACACTGGGTAAATATATTTTAATTTTTCTTTGTGGTTGTGAAGCCCAACAAAAATATATAGATGTACAAGAAGGTTTAAAACATTAATCCACACAATTTCCAATTTAAATCATTGAAAACGACCCAATAATCAGGGTTAGACGTGCATTTTATCCAAGTGGGTAAAAATGGGTCCAAAATTGAAAAATTGTTTACTTTTCATTATTGACCAATGTACATACTGTAGCATGCATTTTACTAAGCCCATTTTTAGCAAATTTACACTTTGTTTTTTACACAACACTGTGTAAATTTATTTTAATTTTGATTTCTCTTTTTTACACAATGTGCAAAGTTTGTGAAGCCCAACAAAAATTTAGACAGATGTACAAGAAGGTGGAAAATAGTAATCCACACCACTTGCAATTAAAATCGCTCAAAAAGACCTGATAAGGAGGGTTGGGCTTACATTTTATCCAGTGGGTAAAGATGGGTCCAAAAATGAAAAAGTGTCATCTTGGGAGATTGATTTCGAGCAAATGAAACAACATTTTAGGAATTTGAAAGAGGTTCTTGTGAACAATGCAACTATCTTCGGGACTCTAGTTTTACTTCCAATTATTTACCAATATACGTACCGTGGCGTGGATATCACTAAGCCATTTTACCAAATTCACACTTTGTTTTTTACACAACACCGTGCAAATCTATTTTAATTTCTTTCATTTTTTACACAATATGCAAAGTTTGTGAAGCCCCCCAAAATTTAGATAGATGTACAAGAAGGTGGAATATAGTAATCCACAACACTTGCAATTAAAAGCACTAAAAAACACCCGATAAGGAGGGTTGGGCATGCATTTTATCCAAGTGTGTAAAGATGGGTCCAAAAATGAAAAATTGCCATCTTAGCAGATTGATTCTATTCAGCCACACATATGATTCAATTCAAATGAATAGTTTAACAAAAATCAAACTTTATATGAGATATGCATTGATGTTATTCACTTCATGATGCACAATAAATGAAATACATTTAAAAAAAAGTCATTTAGCTTGCACTGGTCTTTGTGCATTCCTTAATGTGCATTCCACCCCCGTGTGCAAAATCTGTACTGAACGGGATTTTGCGTGATTTTAGTCCGGAACTTAGATAACCATGGCCGCATATGAATCAGGGGCATCCTCTTCCATGACCGCAGTTGAAACAGGGGTGTGCTCTATCATGGCCATAGTTGAAACATGGACGTTCACCGGAAAAAAAATTCCAGCAGTGTGATGGTGCGTGGAGAGATGAAAACAAATGGCCAACAGGTATGCAAAATATCCTCACGAAAGATGAAGTGTATGTTTTTTTGTTTGGACAGATTGATTTTGTTAATGGGGAGATAGATGAAAGCCATTTTTAATTATGATGCTGGGGCCATGGAGTTGAAGATATTTGAGAAGAAGGTATATTTGGAACCTAATTTGGTTTCCAAAGAAACCAAAATTCCACGCAGAGGGGGAGCCATGTTTAAGTCTAGGAAAGCACCATAACAGGAGAAGAAGGAGATGGAAAATGAAATTTGTGGGAAAAATGTATTTGTTCCCAGGAATGGTTTAAAAATGCAAGATGTCCCTTCCAGACTATACAAAACCTTGATTCAGATCATCCTTAGGACCATTATGAATCATCACAAGCATGATATTTTGGGTGAGTGTATGAGGCTACTCATATATTGGTTTGAAGAAAAACCCATAGATGTTCCTCATCTATTGGCTAAGAAAATGCATTCTTCCTTACAAGAGAGCCAATTGAAGAAGATTAGGTTCAATTTTCCTCACACATTGCAGAAAATTATTGATCTATATCGACGAAAACCACCCGTTTCTAAAACCTACTTCAAGAAACGTATTGAGAATGGAAACAATGAGGAAGTGCCAGTACAGTCTCATGAGCACAATGAGGGAGTGATAGTACAGTCTTCTAAGCACTATGAGGATGGTTTGGGCATATCCATTGACATTTTGGGCAGTGATTTTGTCACCTGTGATGAAGTTGTTACTACTACAAATTTAAATCAACTAAATGAACATGAAGTTGAATCTCAGGGGAAGGAACCAATGGACAATGGCATGGAACCAAGTAATGATGCCTTTTCTTCTCCCGGTGAGAGTATTTTTCATAGAATTCCTCCAAAACGGTTGGCACATGAGTACAATGTCAGTCCATGTTGTAATTTAGATGGTATATTTCTATTTGGAATTTATGATAAAATGGTGCATTTCAAATAACAAGCTTCAATGGAGGTTGAGTCATCTTCTATAGAGAAATTGGAGAAAATGTGACAAGTAAAGGATATGAATATTGCAGAATGCCTCAAGGAGATTGCACAGTTGCAAAAAACAATTGTGCAGAATCAAAAGGAGGCAGAAACAATTATAAATGCAAAAGTTGCCACTATTGCAAGATTTTCCATCTAGGTTGATAAAATTGTTGAAGATGCTAAAAAGGATATTGAAAAACTGAATGATAGCTTTCAAAAGGCTTTGGAACAATCTAGAAAAGAAAATGCTAGGATTACAAAAGAGTTGGAAACAAGACAAACTGTTTTGAATATACCACCATTAAAAACAGAGACTGGTCTGGCAGCCGAATTGGAGAATAAATTGAAATAAAATGAAGGATTAATAATATAATATGTTTTGAAGTTGACAGGGGAGCGTGTAGAGCATGCACAAAAAATTGCACAATCAGATTCAAGAATTTCCAAATTGAAAAAAACCATTGATAGGCAAAGTAAAAAGTTGCTACGGAACATGTTTCAAGCGATCTCTGTAGCAATGGAGCTTAAAGAAACAAAGAAAGACAAAGTTATTGATAGTAGAGAATATGGAAATGATATTCATAGTTCCTTCAAAGAGCAAGAAAGAGCTTGAAAATTTGAGACAAGCATTTGTAGGAATGCCTTGCAGCAATGAATGACAGAGGTGATGTTTTTGGTTCATCACCAAGGTACGAGGCATTGAAAGAGAAGGTAGCTGAAAAAGAAGCAAAGATTATAGAGTTGAAGCAAAAACTCTTGGAGGGTCGAAAAACATAGCATTTGGGATGTGACGAGGAAATTAAAAAACTGAATTCCACAATTGCATATTTATAGGGGAAATTATAGAAGGATGATGTTGACTACATGGAGGAAATTCCTATCCCTACAAATGAGAAATATTTGGGGGACAAAGAGCTAGAGAAGGAAGTAGAGAAATTGAAATATGAATTGGTTGAAGTTAAAAATCAATTAAAGAATAACAAACAATATCTTGAATTGAAGGAAAAACAAAACACAAAGAGGAATAAGAATAATGTGGAAGTGTTGAAGAGGATGATGAGCGATAACAATTTACAAACTTGTTCCCGAAAATGCAAAGAGCTTGAAATAAAATTACAACAAGAGCCTCCTACGAAATTACAACAAGAGCCTCCTACGACTGCTAAAGAATCCAGGGCTTCTGAGAAAGGAAAGAGAAACTGCACAAAAATCTCTTCTTCTCAAGAGGAGCAATTGCAAAAATCTCATAAACAAGCTAGACTTGTATAAAACATTGTATACATTTATTTTTTTGAAGTTAATGGAAAATACATTTTTTTGGATGGAGTTACTAAATTCTAGCTCATTTCTAGTTCTATTTCTTTCACTCTTAATGTACATTAGTGAATGGTAAAAAATGAATTCCACTTTTTATACACTAAGGGCTAATTATTTTTAAGATGTTAGGTACATGCTATTATTAAAATATCTCACTTTTTTAGAGAATTTGCAACTGTCCATGAGTTTTTAATATCATTTCGTTATGTTGACTATGATGACTAGGTTAATTTCAAAAGTAACAATAGATACTTGTGTTCGATTAGATTTATATGAAATAGAAAATATACTATTCTTTTATGGGGAGAAAAATAATAACTGCACATGTAACAAATGTGATCACAATAAAATGAATTTCCAATATGACAAAATCTCAGCAAATGCTTAGCACATCATATGATTTTTTCACCATTTTGCAGACAATGTTTCTTTACATTCATGATGTACTTTTTAAAAAAAAAATTGCTTGTTTTTTACTCGGTTTACCAACACTATTTTTTGTATGATTTTCAGTTTCCATTGTTTGGATGGTAACAATTGTTCCCTAGATTTTCTATTTTTAGCACTTTGATCTACCCCATTTATTGAGGATGTAACACACATTATGTTGTGAATCATATTTCCCATCATTGTTACATCAACAATAGTTGCTCCATTCACTTCTTGTGTTTTACCAATCCTCCCTGTCTCATCTCTTAGGGATGAAAAACCAATTTCAATGCAATTTTCAGCTGCCATCATGGGTATGTCAACAACAACTTCCAATTGCATTTCTTGTGTTTGACTGGTCTTCAATGCCTCTTCTCTTGAGGATGAAACACCCAAAATTTCATTATTGTTAATGTCATCAAGCATCATTGGGGTATCAGAAACAACTTCCCCCTGCATAATTTGTTGTGTTTGATCACTTTGACCTGGATCATTTCCTGAGATCAACGAGATTGAGAAATTTATAGTTCAAGAAGAAGATGTACCTTTCACAAATCAACTAGATTGACAAAGACATAATGATATGTAATAAATTGAATGAACATAACACCCACTAGTGGAGGGAAAACCACGTTGTTTTTTTTTTGTCTTAGCACCATTTTTTGGCTTGCGCTTTCCAAAGCGATGTGATTTCTAATTGGCCTTGATCTCAGAAGATATTTATTGAACTGTGAGGACATATCAATACTTAAACACACACATTATGACTCCTTACACTAAAAAATGAAAATTGAGCGATATGCCATTTAAAATTAGGACATACTTACTGTTGGTTGTGCAATTAATGATTTCTTAGACTGTTTTACCCATGAGTCAAAGAGTTGTTTCACTTGTTGTGAAGTGACATTAGGGAAACATTATGCCAATTATGTTGTAGTTTCCTCATTCAATTTATTTCTTGACTTCTCATATTCAACACAAAGTTGACTTCTAATATTTGATGGCAAGAATCTTCTTTGTCTAAAATTTTGGAAAGTACCTTTTGATCTCATAACAAGCTTGAAAAATTGTGCTCTCATCTCATTTACAAGACACATCCTATCATGTTCAAATGTGCTTCTATACTCCTTATGAACTCCTCTCCCTCCTCCTTGGTTGTTATTCATTTTTTTCATTTCTCTATGCTTACGCTCCGTTACTTCATTCCTTAACCATCCAAAAGTCTATGGATGAATATTCCGAGTCATCTCAAGAGCACGGGCCCCTTGGACATGCATATAAGGATCCATATCATCTCCTAAACAACAACAACACAACCAAAGACACTCACTAGCAAGGATTCCAATCCTGCAATGTCAATGGTTCAAAATGTTTATCATGGATGAAACAATACCACCATTCTGAAAAAGATAATATGATGAAACTATCATAAATTGACATACATTTTCTCATATGCATATGCATCGTCCCCTCTACACCCTTGCAGTTGCAACATGTGGAATTCTTTATAGCACTTCCACATCCTCACCAACGTTTTATACTTCTCTTAATCTAGTAGGCCTTCAATAACCTAGAAATAAGACATGCCAATGCATATGATTAAATAGTAAAATACTAAGTTTTCTGTTCAAACTAAATAACACCGAGATCCATTCATCATTACTCAAAACATAATAAAATCATCATTTATTATTAGTCCAGACCCACATAAAAATTATTTGATATGTTAGCATAATCATTAAATCTTTAAAATTTCTTCCCCTCATTTGGTTTGTGGTTATACCATCCTTATTGTGTCTTAAGACACAATAAGGATGTTGTTAAGCGGATTCATACTGGCCTTCTGGTAGAATGTGTAGTTTTATTTGTTGAACAACCTTCAGGCATTTCCTGTTAGGAACCTATGTCAACCCTTCTCTTTACTATGTTAGTATATTGTTGTTGGACGCATATGCTTTGTAAGTCGTCCCGTAGTATTTGTTGATCCGTAGTTTATATTAGCCCATAGTATTGACCCATAGTATTGGACGCATATGCTTTGTAAGTCGTCCCATAGTATTATATGTCCCATGGTTTTGACTCATAGTATTGGGCATAGACTTAGTATATAAGTGTGTGTTGAGGTCATTGAAGGCACCGTGAAGTTAATTGTATTGAGCTTGCTCAAAGGAGGTTGCCCCCTCGAAGTGGCCCGTGATCAATATAAAAGCGATTCTGTTCTATTATTTCTGGTATCTTGTGTATTTTCATTAATTAATTATTGCAGGTACATCACATCTGGTATCAGAGCACTTTCCTTGGCACAAGTGGGAAATTTTTTTTCTTTTTTTGGGCGGCAACTTTCAGATCCATTTCTGAAACTTTCTGCACAAAATCAGAAGAAACCAATTGCATATCTGAATTCCTCTTTCAAAAATACACAGTTTCAAAAAAAAAATCATCTCATTTTGAGTTCTAAAAGTGGAGATATCGCGGATTTAAAATCAACAATTTTTCAGAATTTCGGTGACGGCCGCGGAAATTGCGGCGAGAAAATATTTTGACCGAGTGCCCAGATTTCTATTCCGCTTTTGTGGTTAGAAGCAGAGTGGTTGTTCCAGTTCCGGAAACATGCTATAATAGCGATTCTGAGCAATATAGATCCGGTTTTGAACATTGGGTGGAATTTCTGCCCAAATTTTTTCTGTTGCAGGTTCGGATCTGGGAATAATCCCTATCCGCTTAACTGTGGGAAGTACTTGGGCATAAGCCCTAAAACTCATTGTGAGGAGTACCACAGGAACCCCGAAGTAGCTGGCCATTGAGAGGACCTGCCAAGCGAAAAGGGCAACGACCCCTACTTGATTGACTAGTTCCCACCCGTGAGGTAAACCAAGAGCTGTCGTTTGTGGCCAAGCGGTTATCAGTTTTACCTGAGCCGTGGAGTGAGGGGTACTGCCCCAATACGCAAGCCGTCAGACAGCATTGGTGGCCGATTGAATCCCTTGAACCAATAGGAAGCCGCACATACCTGGGGTCCATATCTATTTTCAGTTGCCCAATTGCAGATTTCCTCTGTCCAGAACTGTTGCTGGTCAGTTCCGTGCCGTTGCAGATCCATCTGTTGCCGATCACTGCTGCGCCGTTTCAGATCCATTTTGCAAGCTGTTCCAGATCCAGCCGTTCAGTGTTGTTCCAGATTCCTTCCGAGCCGTAGCCGCTCCAGTCTATAAAAAAAAAAAAAAAACAAAAAAAAAAAAAAAAAAAAAAAAAAAACCTGGTTATGGTTGTCACCCGTGCAGGAGCAAACACCATGGAGGAAGCACTTGCAGCCATCCAAACCAAACTCCAAGATCTGGATGAAAAATTTCTCAGCCTCGATCTTCAGCATGCAGCCATGAACAATAACCGACAGCCAGAATCTTTTGCAGCCACCAGGTTCTCTTCTTCCAACAATTTTCGTGGGCCGAAGCTTGATTTTCCTCGCTTCAATGGTACTGATCCGACTGGATGGATATACCGAGCAGAACAATATTTCAGTTTGCATAATACTTTTGATGTCCAGAAAGTTCCACTTGCATCCTTTCATTTGGAACAGGAAGCCCTTCAATGGTACCGTTGGTACATCAAAGCTCATCCCGAGCCAAACTGGACAGATTTTTGCCAACTCATTTTGCCACGATTTGGCCCTAGTGCTTTTGATGATTTCACAGGAGAACTCACTAAACTTCACCAAATTGGCACAGTGAGAGAGTATCAGACAGAATTTGAGAAATTGGCCAACCACACAGAAGGATTGTCTGATGAATTCTACAGGAGTTGTTTTATAAGTGGTCTCAAGGATGAAATTCGCTCAGAGGTCCAAATGTTTTGTCCCAACACAATGATGGAAGTCCTAGGGTTGGCTAAGCTGGCTGAGGACAAGATTGCATCTCAACAACGCTCCAAACCCACCCTTGTTCCCTTCAGAAATATGGGTTCCCAACGACCTCCCATCATGCCTTCTCCTCAACCAACTCCTATCAAGCATTTGTCTGAGATAGAAATGCAGGCACGCCGAGAAAACGGGCTTTGCTATAATTGTGATGAGAAATTCACTCGGGGACATAGATGTGTTCAACAAAAGCTCTATCTCTTGGATGTGGATTCTCTGCCTGCCTTAGAACTTGGTGAAGAAGCTACGGATACAGTGGATGATCAGATCGACATTCAACAACCGCCTGTTGACACACCATTTCCGGACGACCCCCCTGAGATCTCTCTCCATGCTGTAACTGGCGTCACCACCCCACAAACAATGCGGGTCAGGGGATACTTCAAGAAGCTCCCTCTTACCATACTCCTTGATTCTGGTAGCACTCATAACTTCATTGACCCTCGGATTGCCAAACAGGCTGATTGTTTTGTCCATCCTTGCTCCAACTTTGAAGTCATGGTTGCCAATGGGGGCACCTTACCTTGCAAGGGGAAGTGTCACAATGTGCGTATCTCTATGGAAGATTATAACTTATGCTCTGACATGTTTGCCTTGCCCTTAGGCGGATGTGATGTGGTTTTGGGCGTTCAATGGTTACGGACACTTGGCCCCATCTTATGGGATTTTGCTGAACTTTGGATGCAGTTTAAAGTCAATAGGGCACAACAAAAATTTATGGGCTTACAACCAGGGTCTCTCTGCATCATCAGTTCACATCGCCTGGAAAAAATCCTTAAAAAGAATTCACATGGTGTCATCGCTCAGCTCAATTCCATTCAGATGCACCCATCAACAGTCTCCACTACTTCTTTGGATAGATCTGTAGGTATCTTTGTTGAACCCATGCACTTTCTACCTTCACGAGACCTTTCCACATCTACCTCTCAGCAGGAAATGATGGCTATGTTGCATGCAGTACAGAAGTGGCAGCCATACCTATTAGGGAATTATTTCTGGATCAAGACTGATCTCCCGAGTCTGGCAAATTTTCTGGAACAATGGGTCTCCTCCCCAACACACCTGAAATGGGTTATCCAACTCATGGGTTATCCCTATGTGATCACTTACAAGAAGGGTAAGGACAATATGGTGGAAGATGCTCCTTCTCGCACAATTGATGACCCAGTTTCTCTTACAGCTCTTTCTCTGCTTGTTCCAAATTGGTTGCAATATGTTCAACAGGGCTATCTCTTCTATGAACTCCATGCTTCTTCATCAACAGGGCACTCTGGGTTCTGCAAAATGTATGACCAGGAACAATGTAACTTCTTTTGGCCGGGACTAAAAATGACAATTCAACAGATGGTGGCTAACGATGATACTTTCCAAGTCAACAAGGGGGAACCGACACTCCTTTCGGGATTGATCAAACCCTTGCCCATCCCTACACAGCTTTGGCCAACTATTTCTATGGATTTCCTAGCAGCACTCTGGTGGTACAATACCACATCTCAAAGGACACCATATGAAGCAGTCTATGGACAAACACCGCCAGTTCTTCTTCCATACACCCTTAGCAGCTCCCCAGTTCAGGAAATTGACTCGGTTCTTCGAAACCGCGATCAGATTCTTCTCATTCTGCAGGACAATCTTCACATGGCCAGAATTCGCCGGAAACAACAAACCGATCAGCACCGTTCTGAGCGCATTTTCCACGCAGCTGACAGGGTTCTTCTTCATCTACAGCCTTCCAAGCAATCCTCCTTGACACTCCAAAGGCATCAGTGGCCTGAAATGCAAACCGAGGATGCTACCGGGGAACCACTCCTTCAGATTCTGCAGCAATTTCTCCAACCAAAGCTTTGAGGACAAAGCTTTTTCTAAGGGAGAGGGGATGTTAGGAACCTATGTCAACCCTTCTCTTTACTATGTTAGTATATTGTTGTTGGACGCATATGCTTTGTAAGTCGTCCCGTAGTATTTGTTGATCCGTAGTTTATATTAGCCCATAGTATTGACCCATAGTATTGGACGCATATGCTTTGTAAGTCGTCCCATAGTATTATATGTCCCATGGTTTTGACTCATAGTATTGGGCATAGACTTAGTATATAAGTGTGTGTTGAGGTCATTGAAGGCACCGTGAAGTTAATTGTATTGAGCTTGCTCAAAGGAGGTTGCCCCCTCGAAGTGGCCCGTGATCAATATAAAAGCGATTCTGTTCTATTATTTCTGGTATCTTGTGTATTTTCATTAATTAATTATTGCAGGTACATCACATTTCCATTGAAGCTTCTAGAATTGCAAAATTTTTACTTTCTGTAGCTGCATGTTCAAATTGCTTCCCATTGGGTTCTACACTTCCATTCCATGCAACTATAAATGGATTCGAAGACTCCGTAGTTTGTTAAGAAACATGAACTTCAACACTTTGATCAGTTTGATTTGTAATAGCACTGACACCAATCTCTGAACTATGAGGGAAAACTGGGGACTCATTCTGTAAAACATAGTTCATTCTGTGGTACATATATTTATTCTGTACATTTCCATTCTCTTTAGTTGTAATTGGAGACAAATGTTTCCCTTGTTGTTGAGAAACAAAACCGTCTATACTTCGATCATATTGATTTGGAATGGTCGTATGAATAAAATCTGTTCTTTGAGGGAAATTTGGGACCACAGTATGTGAACAGTGTTAATACTATGGTAAATACATTTCCATTCCTTGCAACTATAATTGGATTCAAACCCTCTGTATTTTGTTGAGCAACACGAACTTCAACACTTTGATCAGTTTGATTTGTAATAGAAGCAACACCAATCGCTGACCTATGAGAAAAAACTTAGGACTCATTCTGTAAAACATATTTCATTCTGTGGTACATATTTATATGATGTACATTTCCATTCTCTTTAGTTGTAATTGGAGACAAATGTTGCCCTTCTTGTTGAGAAACACAACCTTCTATACTTCAATCATATTGATTTGTAATGGCCACGGGAATAAAATCTGTTCTTTGAGAGAAATTTGGGACCACAGTATGTGAAACAAAGTCAATTCTATGGTAAATACTTCTATCTTGTACATTGCCATTCCCTGCAACTATAATTGGAGTCAAAGGCTTTGTAGTTTGTTGAGAAACACAAACTTCACCACTTTGATCAATTTGATTTGTAATGGCATCAACACCAATAGCTGATATATGTGGGAAAACGGGGGCCTCATTCTGCAAAACAAAGTCCATTCTGTGGTACTGTTGTTGCTGCAACATCCCCCCCAAAAAAATTTGGATTGTTTGGGTCCCTCCTGTTTTCTTGAATTTTTCCTTTGATTTTTTGATTAATTTTGTTTGCCAAAGTGGTTTTCTTACCTCTGTAGACTTCCCGGAAAATTTTGATTTTTTGACTAAGGAAAGAAGTTTCTTTTCGGCATTGGGCGCATTTCGTAATGTTAAATCTCGCGAAAATGGCGCAGGAGTTAGTGTTTTATTTGCACCATTGGCGCAGATGTTAGTAATAAGTCTCCGCTAATGGCGCAAGAGTTAGTGTTCTATTGGTGCCACCGGCGCAGAAGTATGATAAGTCCTCCTATGGCACGACAGTGGCGGATTTTTATAACCAATCTTCCAAAGTTTTTGAATAAGGAAAAAACCATCTTTAGCAGAAGCGCAGGAGTTATTTTATTTTTGCTGCTACGCGCACAGGACATAACCAAAAAAATTGCCACTACACCGTTTCTTTTCCAAACAAAGCGCAAATGTTAAAATTATCCTCGCGCTGCAGCGCAACTTTTGGGCGTAGGTCCTAGTGATATTTTCTCCGCCATTGGCGCAAGACCTATCCTTAGATGAGCGCTGACACAAAATTTCTTAAGTCTTTTCTTTATGGCTCATTGGCGCAGTTCCCGTTAGCGCATGTTTTGTGATTAAACTTGCGCCAAAGGCGCAAGGCTTTTCCTTGTAGCTCCCGCTTCCATATCTACGCCTCATCTTTTCTCGAATTCTAATTTTGGCGCAAAATTTATTTTGGTGCATGCACAGTGTCCCTTTTTAAATATAATGAAGCTTGAAAATATTCATTCAGAAGTCTTTGCCAAAATATTTACCTGTGCCATTTCACTATTGCAGGAGCAACAGGAGGAGGCCTAGAGAGTAGAACAAGAAGGAGTCCAAGAAACTGAAGTTGCTCAGAAGATCAAATAAGAGGAAGCCAAGAAAGCACCTGATGAGGAACCACTTAGTCAACAACTCATATATATGGATGTATCCATGGATAACCAATCAAGGATCGTCGAAGAAGGGAATATTGAAGTTGATGAACTTGCTCTTACTCCACACACCCCTTCCTGGTAGCGCCAAGTGGCCAACCTGGATTCCATTCATTATGGAAAGAAACATAAGGTTATCATTGAGAGGTTAGAGAATCAAACCATGACAGCATCCAACTATATGTAGCAAGTTGATAACCCTGAACAAGATGAGATCCCTAGGGAAGCAGGCGCATCAGCAGAGGTGTCACAGCCAGCAACTGCAGTTGGGTCATTCGTGACTTGATTGAAGACAACTGTTATTTGTTTTTGTCTTTTGTAATAAAAGAGAACTTTATTTCGGTTACATATTTTGTAAAAGGACAGCTCGCCAAGAGTTTTGTCTTATTAGTCACTAGAAGACAAAAATTTGATCCCCTCCTAGGTTTAGGTTTAGGTTTTGGGAGAATGAGAAGCATTGTAAAATCTATAAATAGATGAACGGAGGACAGAGGAAGGACTTTTGATAGGCAAAGAAAGAAGACTGCGTTATGTATGGGAACTATTTTCCAGATAATGATATACAGGAGTTCGTTTTTGTCTATTGAAAGCCTGCACGGCATTTGCTTGGGATCTGTGTAAAGAGAAGTGGAACTATTTCGACTCTCTTACCATTGGTTTATTGTGAGATCATTCCAACTCTTTGTGGATTATTCCATTGCTATGAATGTTTCTCATTTTCTGTGTATTATGCTGTGTACTATGAGCGGTGAAATCGTTTTAATTCATTTGAGCTATCTTGAATGTAACTTCATTTCTGCTATAACTTGCATTTAATTGTTTCAAATAGCTATCTGCGTGACCTTTATATGCATCTACAGCACGCTGCTAATCTTCTTATTTTGCTCCTTGCGAGAATAGAATAGATTCATTTATTTCAGTTTTAGTTAAAATCTCTTTATGTTTTGCATTTAGATTAAGTTAGTTTACAACACTAAGAGGACGTTTTTTCCTGGAAATGGTGTGTTGAATGTTTGTTGGACTATTCGTGTAGCATTCATATACTACTGTGAGATCTTTCTTTACTATTACAAATTATTTATGTGTGATGGATGATCTTTCTCTTTTCTGTACAATGATGTCTCTCTTAAATGAGTAATGGAATGTATTCAGTGAATTAAAGCTATCTTTAATATCTCTTTATCTTCCGCTGAGATTGCATCTCTATGATTTAATGGCTATCCGTTGATCTTTAGATGTTTCTTTCAACATATTGCTCATATTTACCGTTTGCTCTTCGCAAGGATAGATTAAATTTGCTTATACTGTTTTAGGTTAATTTAGACTAGTTACCTGCATTTAGCTTAGGGCACTTGCATATCCTCTTTAAAATAAAATACATAAACGGTGGATCGGGCCGCAACCGGTAAAGAACAAAATGAATCTTTAAATCTTACGGTAGCCGGAACCGTTAACCGGACGGATTCCCCACACCAAATGGTGGACAATCTAATTGGGACTGTTTACCGGGGAGAATCCCTTGCTGATTGATGCTACGATTTTCGGGGCATCAACAGTTTTTGGCGCTAGAAGGAGGGCCTGAACCAGTGCATGGCTGGTGGAGGAGATTCGTCCATGAGAATAAATTCCCCTGAAGACCCCCGTGAAACATCTTTTCCAAACATTTCAGATCTGGGATTAAGAAATCAAGATAATCTTAATTCTGAAACAGAACAACAAGAAACGTTGTATGCTGTTCCTTTTGCTTAAACATCACATTTTAGAAGACACACTTGCTCTTACGTTAGAAGCCTCAGAGAATTAGACACCGTCCCTTTGCTGCCTAGAATAAGATCTCCTAGAATAGAAACGGAATACACACGAGACTCTATCTTAGTTGAAAGCTTAGAAGAATTGTTAGATTTGTCCTTAGGAGAAATCACGAAACCTTTTGCAGAAATCAAACCTGAGACTCCTTTAAGTCAGGAAGAACAATACACTTCGCAGCATACCCCTCAAAATTCTCCCCCTCATATTCCACTTAGCTCTCCACTGCGTACCCCGAGAATCATGGATTGGAGAGTAGCAGGAGCTCTGAATCTGGCAGGTCCTTTCCATAATCTGCCTAAGAACCCTGAGAAAGTTCTGCCTAAATATGACCCAGGTAAAGGGATCATTGCAGAGGATCATTTTAATTTTTTTTATCTAGCCTTAAATCTTCTAAATGTAGAACACGAGGATGTGGTTTGCTGACTTTTTCCCTACACATTTGAACCTAAAGTTTCTTCCTAGTATTTTATCCTTCAAGCTAGTTCAATATCCGATTGGGAAGAATTCGGAAAATGTTTTTTAAAGAAGTATGGGAACCAAAAAACAGTAGCCACTCTCATGAAAGAGTTGTTGTCCATGAGAATGGAGAAGAAGGAAAAGGTGCAAGAGTTTAATCAAAGATTTACTACTCTCTTAAACAACTTCAGTGATGCCACTAAGCCAGCTGAAGAATTCCTAGTAGAGTATTACACAACAGCTCTTGACCCACCTTTAGCCATGTTTGTCAAAAGAGCAAAGAAAACTACCTTAATAGAAAATTTTGAAGAAGCGAGGAAGGTAGAAGAAGAGGTAGACAACATTGCTAAACATGCTCTAGCTCTGGAAACAAAGCAGCCTGCTAAGAAACCTTTTATTTTAACCCAAAACAAGGAAGAGCGATCAACTGATATGGAAAACATTGTCAAAATGCTGCAAAAGCTTTCAAACAAGATTGTGGATTTAGAAAAGGATAAAGCAGCCAGTACCTCTAGGAAGCTGTTCAAACCTTATTATAAGAAAAGAGAAGAAAATGGATAGCTAACTCCGCTCGTAAACAATTCTACTGTTTTAAACATAAACGAAGTCGGCATGGATCATTTTTGTACTTTCCACCAGGAACAACACTCAGAAAAGAGTTGTCCACAGTGGATTAATTCAATGAGTTTATTGATGAACCAAATGCTTGATGCGCAGCTTATTGACTAAACAGATCCTTAGGAAGAGCAAGCACCTGAGCAGGACCAGCCCACTCCAGACACCACAATGGTTCTCTGGGATTGGGCACCAACTCAAGAACTCTCATTTGATGATCCGGATGATGAATTTCAGATAGCATCTATCAATGTCACTACTAGAAGTAAAGGCCCAGTTCCTGATCAAACTCTGGATACCCCTAAGGTTAAATCTTCGAATCAAACGTTGAAGTGACATATACCTGTCATTCTACCCCAGCCTAAAATAAACCCTGCAGCTGCAAAAGAATCAAATATAGAACCTGATAAACAACTGAAAGTTCCTTTAGACAAGGTTGAAAGTCGACCAAAAGTTTCAAAAGAATGTGGTATAGGTTATGATATAATCGAAGATATTGAAAAGGTTAAGGAAAATGTCTCCATATTTGACATGTGCAGCCTACCCCAGTAGAGAATGAAATTAATGGAAGCTTTCAATCCTAAAGCCAACGCTTCGCCTGAAAACATAGAAGAAAATCCTGAGATAAACAAAGCTATCATTGGTGGAAAGTCCAAATCACAGAATCTACCCTTTCTATTAGCCTTTGAAATCTTTAACCATAATGTGCACAACTGCTTGGTGGACTCAGGGGCTAGTTCAAATGTCATGCCTCTGTCAATTTGCAGAAAGATTAATGGGTAGCGTATCCCTTGTTCATCTCAATTTATACAATTGGATAGGACCACTGTTAAGGTAATTGGGTAAATGAAAGATGTTCTCATTAGGCTGTCAGCAGACCCTAGGGTGTGTCAGTTCGTTGATATAATGGTGGTCGATATCCCCGAGTCTTATGGTTTGATCTTGAGTAGGGACTGGTCTACAAAACTAAATGGATATTTTGTAACAAATTGGTCTCATTTGTGGCTTCCTTACCTGAATAGGAAAAACCAAATCAAGATACTGAGAGAACCCCACATGAAACAAAACGTGATTCAGTTAGAGGAAAATAATGAATCTGTAGCTTTCTCGTCTTCAGTATTAGGGAATTATTTCTTAGATATTGAACTAGGTAATTATCAATCGGAAGAAACTAGTCGTGATTCAGATGAACAGCCCGATGTCCTTCAGTTTTCGCGAGCTGGTGATATTGATTGTAACTTAGTAGGCTTAGTGACTGACTTGGGAAATCCTGACACTAACTTAAGTAAAAGGGAAAATGTTTTCTGGACTCTTTACTTTGATGGCTCCAAAACTCAAGAAGGATCGGGAGCCGGCTGTGTTTTAATTGATCCAAATAGAACCAAACATTTTCTGTCTTGTAGATTAGAGTTTGACTATACTAACAACACTACTGAGTATGAAGCTTTGGTCCATGGGTTAAAGAAAGCTGTAGGTTTGAATGTCAAATATTTGAAATTTTTTGGTGACTCAGAAATAGTGGTTAGACAAGTGAGAGATACCATTCATTGTCTCTCCCCTCACCTGAAAGGATACCAATCTAAAGTTTGGGATTTAATTTCCTGTTTTGATGCTTTCAATATACATTCTACTCCTAGATTACAAAATGTTGTAGCAGACCTATTAGCTACATCTACTTCGAGGTTGGTTCCTACTAATAATAAATGCTCAATTGAATTGATTTTCAGGCCATCGGTGACGGATAATATTACCAATTTCAGGGTGTTCGATGACGATAATCAGATCATCAATTTCTTGACGAGTGAAGATGTTTTTCAGGAGGTTTTAATAGATGAAGAACAACATGACTCGAATCTGCAAAGTAAAGATGCTCTCAAAGGAAACTTCATACCCAAGGAAGTGATAACTCTTGAAGCTTTGTTTGATTTGCAGAGCAAGTTCAGGAAGCCGGTAAATGCCAAAACCCATAGCTCATCCACACAGCATGAATTAATAAACTTGGGTACAGAGGCAAAGCCGAAATATGTTAATCTCGGTAAGTGTTTCTCACCAGGAGAAAGAGAAAAATTTATCAGACTTTTCAAGCAGTATAAGGATGTCTTCGCGTGGACTTACGACGATCTGAAAATGTATGATACTCGTATCATTCCGCATGTAATACCAATGAAGGAAGGTGTCAAAACTTTTCAGCAGCAACTAAGAAGAATGCATCCGGCTCTCAAGCCTCTAACTCAAAAGGAATTAAATAAATTACTAGATGCAAGGAACTGTGATTTCCGCCAAAGAAGTGCCGGGAAATTGCCAAAAGCAGTGGGACCGTTGCAGCCAGTTATCATTTCTGAACCATTCAAACAATGGGGCATAGATGTTATTAGAGAGATAAACGTGAATTCCTCGCTGCAGCACTGGTACATCCTGATAGCTACTGATTATTTTACGAGATGGGCTGAAGCCATTCCACTGCGCGCAGTCAACGAAGATGCAGTTATCAAATTCCTGGAAGAAAGCATCATAACTAGGTTTGGGGTTCCAATTTCCCTAATATTTGATAATGCAACTTACTTTTCATCTTTTAAGATCAATGAATTTGTTTATGAGAAAGGGATCAAACTGCATTATTCAGCCAATTATTATCCTCAAGGAAATGGACTGGCTGAAGCTTCAAATAAAAACCTTATCCGAATTCTCAAGAAGACTATGATTGAAAATCAGCGAAGTTGACATATAGCTCTCCCAAATGCCTTATGGGCAGATAGGGTGACTCCAAAGAATGCATTAGGGGTTTCCCCTTACACTCTCATCTATGGCAAGGAAGCCATCCTTTCCTCGAATGTATTGCTCCGGTCCTTGCAGTTGTCCCAAGCCTCCCGAGGTTCCAGTAGTCAAGTTCTTCAATCGAGAATCGATACCCTGCTAAAAATCGAAGAGTCACGGCAAAAGGCCAAAGATCAATTCCATCATCATCAAGATGGTAAGGGAATGTATACAAAATTTCAACACTTATGGGTAGGCCCTTACCAAATTTATGCAAAGCTCGGCCCATCCACTTACAAGCTAACAGACCTCCAGGGAGAGGAAGTAACCATTCCCTTCAACGGCCTCGCCTTGAAACAATACTTTGCATAGTCTCGTTGAGGTTTTATGTACATAAATAAAGGTTTTGTTCTTTTCTTTTACTTTTTGCTTTAGTCTTTTGATTTCTGTTTGTTTCAGCCAAGTTGTTCTTTTTCTGGTTATTTGAGTTTTCCCTTTCCCCTTTCCTTTGTATAGAATTTTCCCGCAAGCCCTGCAATTGGGCCTTTCGTGAAGATAGATCTCTCAAGAAATCTCACAACTCATGAAGTTGGAAATGTACCCTGAAAAGAAAGTTTATCTATGCATTTTGGATTTGTTGATCGTTTTCAAGAATGAAGAGATCCTGTTCTGTTGGTCGCATTAACCCTTGTTTAATAGCTGAAATCCATGATTATCTTTATCACTATCCTTGAGCTCCATCCACCCTCACATTTATAAACATCTCAAGAAGATTGTTGTAGTTGGATCCACGGAAAGGAAGCACATCTCGAAGGCATAGGGTATTAAAATGACTCCATGCTGCAAATAAAATCCCAAAGGTTTACATCAAAGAGTCTGATTTCCATAAATTCTCGCCTCAATTAAAGCATGGCTGAGATAAAAGCATAATGTTCAAATCTAGATAGTTGTTCAAATAAGTTAGCTCAAACAAGGTTCTTCTCCATCCGTGAAGCTTGATGATCAAATAAAATCTCTTGCTCACACAAAAGGACACTATGGATTGAAGACCCCAAATCAAAGATTGGAATTTTAAGGAAATTATTTCTGGAAGGCTCGAATAGCAAAAGCTGTCAAATACATGAACATCCAAAAGGATGCAAGCAACATGGGAATGAGGAACAAGAGAATATTGTCTATGAGATGTTGTTACAATCCTGTGGAGTCCGATGACAGTGGTCGTCTGAAAGATGGATCTTCTAAAAATGGACCTCATTTTTGGCCCTTGGAGAGTTTTAACGATGTCTTTATCGAAGCTCCCCTTTCCCAATGACCAACGGATAAAGTGATCACTTCCTTCGTGGAAATTCGAACGCTTAAGTCAACTGTTGCGCATAAGGTGAGCATCTTTTAAAATTTCCTATGGACGGAAGAGATTTTTTCAAAGATCTGTGTTCACCAGCGATTTGCCAATTGTTGTTGCTGCAACATCCCCCCAAAAAACTTTTGGATTGTTTGGGTCCCTCCTATTTTCTTTTCGGCGTTGGGCGCATTTCGTAATGTTAAATCTCGTGACAATGCGCAGGAGTTAGTGTTTTATTGGCGCAGAAGTTAGTAATAAGTCTCCGTTAATGGCGCAAGAGTTAGTGTTCTATTGGCGCCACCGGCGCAGAAGTATGATAAGTCCTCTTATGGCGTGATAGCGGCGGATTTTTATCACCAATCTTCCAAAGTTTTTGAATAAGGAAAAAACCATCTTTAGCAAAAGCGCAGGATTTATTTTATTTTTGCCGCTACGCGTGCAGGACATAACCAAAAAAATTGCCGCTACACTGTTTGTTTTCCAAACAAAGCGAAAATGTTAAAATTAGCCTCGCGCTGCGGCGCAGCTTTTGGGCGCATGTCCTAGTGATATTTTCTCCACCATTGGCGCAAGACCTATCCTTAGATGAGCGCCGACAAAAAATTTCTTAAGAATTTTATTTATGGCTTGTTGGCGCAATTCCCGTTAGCGCATGTTTTGTGATTAAGCTTGCGCCAAAGGTGCAAGGCTTATCCCTATAGCTCCCGCTTCCATATCTGCGCCTCATCTTTTCTCGAATTCTAATTTTGGCGCAAAGTTTATTTTTGTGCATGCACAGTGTCCCTTTTTAAATATAATGAATCTTGAAAATATTCATTCAGAAGTCTTTTCCAAAATCTTTACCTGTGCCATTTCACTATTGCAGGAGCAACAAGAGGAGGCCCATAGAGTAGAATAAGAAAGAGTCCGGGCAACTGAAGTTGCTAAGAAGATCAAAGAAGAGGAAGCCAAGAAAGTGCCTGATGAGGAACCACTTAGTCCACAACTCATAGATATGGATGTATCCACGGATAACCAATCAGGGATCGTCGAAGAAGGGAATATTGAAGTTGATGAACTTACTCGTACTCCACACACCCCTTCCCGGCAGTGCCAAGTGGCCAACCTGGATTCCGTTAATTATGGCAAGAAATGGAAGGTTATCATTGAGAGGTTAGAGAAGCAAACCATGACAGCATCCAGCTATATGCAGCAAGTTGATAACCCAGAACAAGCTGAGATCCCTAGGGAAGCAGGCGCATCAGGAGAGGTGTCACAGCTAGCAGCTGCAGTTGGTTCATTTGTGACTTGATTGAAGACAACTGTTATTTGTTTTTGTCTTTTGTAATAAAAGAGAACTTTATTTCGGTTACATATTTTGTAAAAGGACAGCTCGCCAAGAGTTTTGTCTTATTAGTCACTAGAAGACAGAAATTTGATCCCCTCCTAGGTTTAGGTTTAGGTTTTGGGAGAATGAGAAGCATTGTAAAATCTATAAATAGATGAACGGAGGACAGAGAAAGGACTTTTGACAGGAAAAGAAAGAAGACTTCGTTATGTCTGGGAACTATTTTCCAGATAATGATATACAGGAGTTCGTTTTTGTCTATTGAAAGCCTGCACGGCATTTGCTTGGGATCTGTGTAAAGAGAAGTGGAACTATTTCGACTCTCTTACCACTGGTTTATTGTGAGATCGTTCCAACTCTTTGTGTATTATTCCATTGCTATGAATGTTTCTCATTTTTTGTGTATTATGCTGTGTACTATGAGCGGTGAAATCGTTTTATTTCATTTGAGCTATCTTGAATGTAACTTCATTTATGCTGTAACTTACATTTAATTGTTTCAAACAGTTATCTGTGTGACCTTTATATGCATCTACAACACGCTGCTATCTTCTTATTTTGCTCCTTGCGAGGATAGAATAGATTCGTTTATTTTAGTTTTAGTTAAAATCTCTTTATGTTTTGCATTTAGATTAAGTTAGTTTACAGCACTAAGAGGACGTTTTTGCCTGGAAATGGTGTGTTGAATGTTTGTTGGACTATTCCTGTAGCATTCGTATACTACTGTGACATCTTTATTTACTATTACGAATTATTTATGTGTGATGGATGATCTTTCTCTTTTCTGTACAATGATGTCTCTCTTAAATGAGTAATGGAATGTATTCAGTGAATTAAAGCTATCTTTAATATCTCTTTATCTTCTGTTGAGATTGCATCTCTATGATTTAATGGCTATTCATTGATCTTCAGATGTTTCTTTCAGCGTATTGCTCATATTTACAGTTTGTTCTTCGCAAGGATAGATTAAATTTGCTTATACTATTTTAGGTTAATTTAGATTAGTTACTTGCATTTAGCTTAGGGCACTTGCATATCCTCTTTAAAATAAAATACATAAATGGTGGATCGGGCCGCAACCAGTAAAGAACAAAACTAATCTTTAAATCTTACGGTAGCCAGAGCCGTTAACCGGATTGATTCCCCACACCAAAGGGTGGACAATCTAATTGGGACTGTTTACCGGGGAGAATCCCTTGCTGATTGATTCTTCGATTTCCGGGGCATCAACAGGTACATATTTTTATTTTGTACATTGTCATTCCCTTCACTTGTAATTGGAGATAAAGGTTTCCCTTGTTTTTGAGAAATGCATCCTTCTATACTTTGATAAGCTTGATTTGTAATGTCACCAGTAATAAAATTTGTTCTTTCAGGGAATTTTGGGACCACATTATGTGAAACATAATTAATTTTGTGGTAAATAGCTCTATCATTTAGATTGTCATTCCATGCAAATATAATTGGTGACAAATGTTTCCTTTGTTGTTGAGTAGCACATCCTTCTATAATTTGATCAGATTTATATGTAGTGGAAGAAGCATTTATGGCCGATCTTTGAGTGAACCACGGAAAGCAATTTGTGAGATAGAGTTAACTCTGTTGTAAAGATTTCCATTTTGTACATTAACATTCCCTTCAACTGCAATTGGAGAAAAAGGTTTCCTTTGTTGTCCAAAAATATTGTTGTTTGTCGAAGATTGCTTACATTGAGGACAATGAGTTTGAACAATGGCTGCATGATTAACGTTTCATGGAATCTTATGGTCCCATTCTGTGGTATTGAGTTCTGATCTTTAAATCCTCCACATTGTCCATGAGCAGTGCGCTTAGTGGTGTTTTGGGGTCTAGCACGAGTGAATTGAAGGAAAATGTCACGTGGTGGAAAATTTGGAATATTAGAAAGATATACATCCTTACGTCGAACTTTTTTTCAAGGAATATTTTTTCAGATGGCTCATTTGAATGATCCATTGATGAGTTTCTCTACAAATTCCACAAAAGCAAGCAACATTTGCATTAGAAGTTAGATTGAATTTATTTAATAAAAAATGTGAAATTTATCATAAATGCGTCTATAAAAAACATAGTAAATCCATTCCTGAAGGGTTCTGACATAATCCTATCAAGTAAACTACCATTAATTGTCCTCATATAGGCACACCAATGGAAAATTATGCATGCTTAAGGAAATCTAGAGGGAAAAATTTCAAGGCACCAATTTAAAATATTATAATTTAGCTAGGTGAGGAATAATATCATTACACTTTCCACTTTCAATCACTTATATTGACCAAGAAATTTGGGTTGGGCATGCATTTTATCCAAGTGGGTAAAGATGGGTCCAAAAATGAAAAATTATCATCTTGGCAGATTGATTTCTAGCAAATGAAACATCAATTTAGCAATTTGAAAGAGGTTCTCGGGAGGAATGAAACTATATTTAGGGATGTGGTTTTAATTTTGATTATTGACCAATGTAAATACTGTGGCATGCATTTTACTAAACCCATTCTAGCAAATTTACACTTTGTTTTTTACACAAAACTGTGTAAATCTATTTTAATTTTGATTTCTATTTTTTACAGAATGTACAAAGTTTGTGAAGCTGCCCAAAATTTAGATAGATGTACAAGAAGGTGGAAAATATTAATCTACACCACTTTCAATTAAAATCACTCAAAAAGACCCGATAACGAGGGTTGGGAGTGCATTTTATAGAAGTGAGTAAAGATGGGTCCAAAAATGAAAAGTTGTCGTCTTGGCAGATTGATTTCTAGCAAATGAAACATTAATTTAGGAATATGAAAGAGGTTCTAGTGAAGAATGGAACTATATTTAGGGCTTTGGTTTTACTTTTGATTATTGACCAATGTACATATTGTGGCGTGCATTTTATGAAGCCCAGTTTTGTAAACTAACAGTGTTTTTTACACAACACGCGTAAATCTATTTTAATTTTTCCTTCTCTTTTTGACACAATGTGAAAAGTTTGTGAAGACCCAAAAAATTTAGACAGATGTACAAGAAGGTGGAAAATAGAAATTCACACAACTTTCAATTAAAATCACTCAAAACAACGCGACAACGAGGGTTGGGCATGCATTTTATGGAAGTGGGGAAAAAGGTGCAAAAATGAAAAATTGTCATTTTGCTAGATTGATTTCGAGCAAATGAAACAACATTTTAGGAATATGTATGAGGTTCTTGTGAACAATGCAACTATATTCAGGAATATGGTTTTACTTCCAATTATTGACCAATGTACATACTGTGGTGCATTTCACTAAGCCATTTAGCAAATTTACACTTTGTTTTTTACACAACACCATGTAAATCTATTTCAATTTAGATTTTTTTTTTTACACAGTGTGCAAAGTTTGTGAAGCCCCCAAAAATTTATATAGATGTGAAAGAAGGTGGAAAATAGTAATCCACACTACCTGCACTTAAAATCACTCAAAAAGAGCTGATAATGAGGGTTGGGTGTGCATTTTATCCAAGTGGGTAAAGATGGGTCTAAAAATGAAAAAATGCCATCTTGGCAGATTGTTTTCAAGCAAATGAAACAATATTTAAGAAATATGAAAGAGGTTCCTGTGAGCAATGAAACCTTCTTTAGGACTATGGTTTTACTTCAAATTATTGATGAATGTACATACTATGGTGTGGAGTTTACTAAGCCCGTTTTTGCGAATTTACACTTAGTTTTTTAAACAACACTGTGTAAATCTGTTTTGATTTTGCTTAGTCTAAGTTGACACAATATGTAAAGGTTGTGAAGCCCCAAAAAAATAGATAGATCTACAATAAGGTGGACAATAGTTATCCACACCACTTGCAATTAAAATCACTCAAAAAGACCCAATAATGAGGGTTGGTTGTGCATTTTATCCAAGTGGGTAAATATGGATCCAAAAATGAAAAAATGTTATCTTAGCAGATTGATTTCTAGCAAATGAAACATCAATTTAGGAATCTGAAAGAGGTTCTTGTTAAAAATGTAAATATATTTAGGTATGTGGTTTTAATTTTGATTATTGAGCAATGCACAGACTATGGCATGCATTTTACTAAGCCCATTTTTGCAAATTTACACTTAGTTTTTTACACAACACTGTGTAAATTTGTTTTAATTTTTATTTCCCTTTTTAGACAATGTACAAAGGCTGTTAATTCCAACAAAAATAGATAGATATATAATAAGGTGGAAAATAGTTATCTATAGCACTTGCAATTAAAATCACTCTGTGATGAACCTGCAATAATTAATTAATGCAAATACACGAGATATCAGAAATAATAGAACTCAGAATCACTTTTATATTGATCACGGGCCACTTCGAGGGGGCAACCTACTTTGAGCAAGCTCAATACAATTAACTTCATGGTGCCTTCAATGACCTCAACACACACTTATATACTAAGTCTATGCCCAATACTATGATTCAAAACCATGGGACATATAATACCACGGGACGACTTACAAAGCATATGCGTCCAATACTATTGGTCAATACCATGGGCTAATATAAACTATGGATCAACAAATACTACGGGACGACTTACAAAGCATATGCGTCCAACAACAATATACTAACAAAGTAAAGAGAATGGTTTACATGGGTTCCTGACATCCCCTCTCCCTTAGAAAAAGCTTTGCCCTCAAAGCTTTGGTGGGGGAAATTGATGCAGAATCTGAATGAGTGGTTCCCCGGTAGCATCCTCGGGTTGCATTTCGGGCCACTGATGCCTTTGGAGTTTCAAGGAGGATTGCTTGGAAGGCTGTAGACGAAGAAGAACCATATTATTTGCATGAAAAGTGCGCTCAGAATGGTGTTGATCGGCTTGTTGTTGCAGTCGAATTCTGGCCATGTGAAGATTGTCCTACAGAATGAGAATAATCTGATTGCAGTTTCGAAGAACCGAGTCAATTGCTTGAACTGGGGAGCTTCTAAGGGTGTATGGAAGAAGAACTGGCGGTGTCTGTCCATAGACTGCTTCATATGGTGTCCTTTTAGATGTGGTATTGTACCACCAGAGAGCTTCTAAGAAATCCATAGAAATAGTTGGCCCAATCTGTGTAGGGATGGGCAAGGGTTTAAGCAGTCCCGAAAGGAGTGTCGTTTCACCCTTGTTGACCTGGAAAGTATCACAGTCAGCCACCATCTGTTGAATTATCATTTTCAATCCTTGACAAAAGAAGTTACATTGTTCCCCGGTCATACATTTTGAAGAACCTAGAGTGCCCTGCTGATGAAGAAGCATGGAGTTCATAGAAGAGATAGCCCTGTTGAACATATTGCAACCAATTTGGAACAAGCAGAGAAATAACTGTAAGAGAAACTAGGTCATCAATTGTGCAAGAAGGAGCATCTGCCACCATATTGTCCTTACCCTTATTGTAAGTGATCGCATAGGGATAACCCATGAGTTGGATAACCCATTTCAGGTGTGTTGGGGAGGAGACCCATTGTTCCAGGAAATTTTCCAGACCCTGGAGATTAGTCTTGATGCAGAAATAATTCCCTAATAGGTATGGATACCACTTTTGTACTGCATGCAAAATAGCCATCATTTCCTGCTGAGAGGTAGATGCGACTAAATTCTTACCGGAAAGGTCTCTTGAAGGAAGCAAGCTCATTGGTTCAGCAAAGACACCTGTACATCTATCCAAGGAAGTAGTGGAGACTGTTGATGGGTGCATCTGAATGGAATGGAGCTGAGTGATGACACCATGTGAATTCTTCTTAAGGATTTTTTCCAGGCGATGTGAACTGATGATGCAAACAGACCCTGGTTGTAAGCCCATAAATTTGTGTTGTGCCCCATTGACTGAAAACGGCATCCAAAGTTTAGCAAAATCCCATAAGATGGGGCCAAGTGTGCGTAACCATTGAACACCCAAAACCACATCACATCCGCCTAAGGACAAGGAAAACATGTCAGAGCGCAGGTTATAATCTTCCATAGAGATACGCACATTGTGACACTTCCCCTTGCAAGGTAAGGTGCCCCCATTGGCAACCATGACTTCAAAGTGGGAGCAAGGATGGACAAAACAATCAGCCTGTTTGGCAATCCGAGGGTCAATGAAGTTATGAGTGCTACCATAATCAATGAGTATGGTAAGAGGGATATTCTTGAAGTATCCCTTGACCCGCATTGTTTGTGGGGTGGTGACGCCAGTTACAGCATGGAGAGAGATCTCGGGTGGATCGTCCTGAGATGGGGTGTCAACAGGAAGGTGCTGAATGTCAACCTGATCATCTACTGTATCTAGAGCTTCTTCACCATGTTCAGAGACAGGCAGAGAATCCACATCCAAGAGATAGAGCTTTTGTTGAACACATCTATGTCCCCGAGTGAATTTCTCATCACAATTATAACAAAGCCCTTTTTCTCGGCGTGTCTGCATCTTTGTTTTAGACAAATGCTTGATAGGAGTTGGTCGAGGAGCAGGCGTGATGGGAGGTCGTTGGGAACCCATTTTTCTGAAGGGAACAAAGGTGGGTTTGGAGCGTTGTTGAGTTGTGATCTTGTCCTCGGCCAACTTAGCCAACCCTAGGACTTCCATCATTGTGTTGCAACAGAACATTTTGACCTCTGAGCGGATTTCATCCTTGAGACCACTGATAAAACAACTCCTGTAGAATTCATCAGACAATCCTTCTGTGTGATTGGCTAGTTTCTCAAATTCCATCTGATACTCTCTCACTGTTCCAGTTTGGTGAAGTTTAGTGAGTATCATCTGATACAATCCTTCTTGCTACATGAATATCAGGATTTATTTTCGACAAATTTTACCGAAATGAAAGGTATTTTGGGCGACTTAGGGGTTATGAAGATACATCTTAAGCCAGGCGCGAATCTCATTAAGAAAAGGCTGTATAGACTGAATCCTAGATATAAAGAAAGAGTCAAGGCAGAACTTGATAAGATTCTCGATGCAGGGATCATTGAGCCAGTTGAAGAGTCAGAGTGGATAAGCTTTATGGTTATCCAAGACAAAAAGACTAAAGGTGAGATAAGAATCTGCGTAGATCTCATAAAATTGAATGATGCATCGTTACATGATCTATTTCCTACTCCATTTATAGATGAAGTATGTGATAATGTTGGAGGAAATGAGGCCTGCTCATTCACTGATGGATTTTCTGGATACCATCAGATAAGAATTGATCCAGCAGATAGGCATAAGACCACTTTTTCCACTGAATGGGGCTCGTTTCAGTAAACAGTAATGCCCTTTGGTCTGAAGAACGCACCTGCCATCTTTTCCAGAGTTGTTGTTGCAGCATTTAAAGATTTTTTGCATAAATTTTTAGAAGCATATTTTGATGACTGGACTGTCTTTGGTTTGCTGAAAAACCACTATGAAAACCTCGGAATGATGCTAGCAAAGTGCAGACAACATCAAATTTCATTGAATTTGAAGAAGTGTATTTTTTGTGTACCCTATGGAATTTTTTTGGGACACATTGTGTGCAGACAAGGTCTGATGATTGAACCTGGGAAGATCACAGTGATTGTGAATCTACCTGTACCAAATTCAGTGAAACAACTTTTCACCATGTTGGGACATACGGGTTACTATAGAAAATTCATCAAGGATTATGCACAGATAACCGTGCCGATGGAGAAGTTGTTGAAGAAAGAAGTGCAGTTCACATGGAATGAGGAATGTGAGAAAGGCCTAGACACACTAAAGGAGAAAATGGTAAGTGCGCGTATCCTTGTCTTTCTGGATTGGGATAAGCATTTTTATGTACACATTGATGCTTCATCCATTGCACTTGGTGTGGTGCTAGCACAAGCAGGTGAAGGGGGCATTGATCACCCTATTGCATTGTCAAGCAGAAATCTCTCATCAGCTGAAAAGAACTACACAACCACGGAAAGAGAAGGCTTAGCGATGGTCTATGCACTGCAGAAATTCAGGCACTATTTGTTGGGTGCGCACTTCTCCATGTATACTGACCATTCAGCTCTAAAGTACTTAGTCAACAAGCCAGTGTTAGGAGGAAGAATCTGCAGATGGCTACTAGTCTTCCAGGAGTATGATTTTGAAATTGTGGTTAAACTAGGAATATTGAACCAAGGACCTGACCATCTCTCAAGGATTGAGTCAGGCGAAGAACCCACCAATCTTGAAGACAATCTTCCTGAGCGCAGTTATTCGCCATACAAATCGCATATGAGTATTACAAATATATTGTTGACTTTTTGACTATGGGATTGGCACCCACAGAGTTCACTACGCAGTAGAAGAAGCAGCTGGTAGTCAGAGCAGTAGACTTCACCATAATCGCGGGACAATTATACAACTTGGGACCGGATGAAGTGTTGCGCAGATGTGTGTTAGAGCACGAGAAGCCATTTATATTGGCTGACGCACATTCAGGAGCATCGGGAGGTCACTACGCAAGTAGAGCCACTGTGCAGAAAATATTGAGAGAAGGGATATGGTGGCCTACGATCCATAAAGATTCAAAGGATCATTGTCAGAGTTGCGATGTTTGTCAGAGGACAGGAAGACCATTGCGAAGGGATGAAATGGGCTATTGATTTCGAGGGACCTATTAACCCACTGGGAAAGAGGATTGGTGCGAGATACATTATCATCACGACTGATTACCTCACCAGATGGGCATAAGCTAAACCAGTGAAGGACTGTAGCCCCAAAATTTTAATGAGCGATCAAGGAACTCATTTTCTGAACAGAACAATTGAAGCCCTTATTGAAGAGTTCCACATTTACCATTAGAGGAGTACACCATATCATCCACAAGCAAATGGAACTATCAAAGCTTTCAATAAGGTATTGGAGAATGCACTAACAAAGGTATGCAATGTCAATAGGGATGATTGGGATCTACACATTCGAGCTGCGTTATGGGCGTATAGGACCACTTGTAAGAAGTTGACTGGCCATACACCTTTCAGGTTGGCCTATGGGCAAGAAGCAATGATGCCTATGGAGTATATTGTCCCCAGATTAAGAATAATGGAATTTACAGTCATGGAAGATGAAAATACATTGGAGGAAAGGCTTCTACACTTGGTTGGATTGGAGGAAGATCGCTTCATCGCAGGCTTTCACCAGCAAGTACAGAAAGGAAGAGAAAAAGCATGGCATGATCGCCACATCAAGAATAAGTCTTTTCAGGTAGGTGACCTAGTCCTCCTGTATGATAGTAAGTTTATGAAATTTCCTGGAAAATTTAAAATACATTGGCTGGTCCCATATACTATTATGCATGTTACTAATGGTGGCGCAGTTCAGTTAGCCACGTTAGCTGGAGATAAATTACTAGGTTTGGTGAATGGAAGTAGACTAAAACCCTACATGGATAGTCCTACTTCGCATAACCCTCAATGATCAAGAGAGAAACAAGTTTCTAAGTGTCAAGTATAGTTGAAATTGGGCACTAGAAAGATCGACATAGTCTGTACACAATTTTGGTCTGATACGCGAAGTTCGATGAAGAGGGTGCATGTACCCGCGTAGAACTAGTCGAGAAGTGAAGTTGTGCGGATAAAAAAAAGAGAGAAAAGGAAAAAGAAAAAGAAAGGGAAAGAAGAAGCACATAGTACGAATCTCAAAATGTAGCTACGTAGATCAAATGCAACAAGGCAACTGCGAAGAACGAGAAGCTACGATGCAAGGCATGAGGTAGAACCGCAGCTACGCAGTTACAGACGACGAAGCACATGTGCAAAAGAGAACTGCACAAGAACCTTTTGTTAGAACCGCCAACGCATCATGACGGAAAAAGGTAATCATGAAAATTGTCGGTCGATTAGTGAGCCGTTATCTAAAATGGCGGCACCGAAAAAATCCCGCATTAAAATAGAATTTGGCCATTCAGGCATAATAAATAACAAAGTGACCAAGATCTCACCATGATTCGGCTAACAGGCTGGTAATTAATGGCTGACTTAATTGATTTATCAGCCTGGTAGCATCGACTTCTTTTAGCAATTAAGGAGACATCATTAGCTTAGAGATAATGGTTGGTTGACAAGACCGATATCTCAGAAGAGATCTGGCCGAAGGACAAGACATTAAATGCCTCAATAACGATAGATTGGGACGTTCCAGACCTGCAGGGTCTATAAATATCTATCAGCCAAGAATTTTTGCATTTTACCATGAACTCTATCTCATCTATGTATGAATTCATAGGTTTAACAGTTAGAGAGCCAAGCAGTCTATCAATGCACGACTGAGACATTTATAGTCGATGAATTCGTGAGAATATTTAGACACTTAGGAATTCAAGGAGTGATTTCAACACCAGGAAAGACCCCTATAGTAGAGAAGGGAAGCTCATCCAATAGTTCATCATGAAACACAAGTGCAATGCAGAAGGATAAGCAAAAGGCTACTGAACCAGAAAAGACAAAACCAGTGGGTGTGCAGACGCCACCACCCTCAAAGTTACCTCGAGCTTGGCCCATTTGCCTGGTGCCCGAGTACATGTCACTGCAAATGGATGATGCACCACCCATTAATTTGGAAAGAAATTCCCATTACGAAATTCTACTACCAACCATCTCCAAACATGTAATGGTTACAGGGAACCTCTTGGGTAAAGTTCAGAGCTGCAAGTTTGAAGATTATGACTTGCTTGAAGCCAAAGAAACGAAAAAGGAAAAGAAATATGAGAAATTTCAGCCTGACCAGTACATGATTTGTTGGCCTAATGAGCAAGGCAATGAAATTCTGTAAGTCAAAGAGGAGTTTCGAGGAATAGAAAATTTAGGGTTGCTCAGTCTGCTATAAATTCCCCACTTTGACAGAAGTCCAGAGTTAAATGCAGTAGTGCACACCTTGATTTCATGCATGCATTCGAGATATCTCTAGATGGATAGGAAAATCAATATCAATATTGATTTAATACATGGGATCACAGACCTGAGCAAGAGAGGCGCAGATCCCAAGCTCGAGTTTGCTGACAAGATAGGGGACAAAGAGCAGGCGACCAGGATGTAGGAAGACTTCGGTGCAACAAGGGGAAGCGTGGCTTCCTTACATCCACCATCCAGTGTGAATTTACGCACTTCATACTTCAGTTGTTAGCCGCGAAGATACTGTGCAAGTGCTGACCGGTAGAGGGGTCGGCCGCACCCATCCTCCTCATGGCCCAAGCAAAGAAGGGAACTAACTACAATTGGGAAAAGTATTTGCTCAATCAGTTAATGGAGGATATACAAGAGACTTAGGAAAAAGGGTCTTCATTTCATTACAGTTGGCTCCTGGTACTCATCGCATTTTTCGACTGGAAAGAGCCGTTGTTCTACCAGGGACATACACTTTATGGAGGAGAATGAAAAGGAACATGGTTTTCCAATATTTGGGCAAACGCGAAGCCTGATAGGAAGCACAAGAACAATGAAATATTTTATATCTATTATCACAGCCTGTGCGATGTGATTCATTGGACGTCGCACATATCTAAGGAGGTCACCACCGCATATAGGAGAAGGATAAGGTTTGGAGCCGACCTCCATTACACATACATTAAACCAAGGGCTAGCTCAGATAGCGAATTATGGTATCTAGGATTCTATCAGCTGGATGTCGAAGGCTTAGAAGAGATGATGGAGGACTGGTAGGCGGATTGGAAGGTGGATGTCATCGAGGATATCGACTCTGAGGATGACAAAGACACATATGAGGAAGAAATTAAGGGAATGTCGACTGAACAGGAACAGGGGACTTCGTAGAACAAATTGGAAGACCAGCCGGAAGAAAAGAGGAAGGCGACTGAAAGCCCTGCATCGAAAAAAGGCCAACACAAGAAGCGGAAGGTTGATAAGCCCAAGTTGGTGCTGATGCTGCATGTAGACGATTGTGAGACAATCGCAGAGAAGGTGCAAGAAATATGGGAGGAAACCTGCACAGCGAAAGAGGCAAAACAAGAAGAAATGTAGCTAAGCCTCCTTCAGGCGGTAGAAACAGTAAAGACAATGGTCACGCAGCTTGTATTAGGCCAGAAAGACTTGGTCCGTAGACTAGATTTCGAAGGGAAGTCAGGGGGAACAAGCAGGAAGAAGAGGCCATCCCCTACTGTGAGTGCGCACCCTCGAGTGGCGCATATTGAGCCTACATACCTCATTTTTCCAAATGAGTAGGTAACCAAAGCAGTAAAGAATTTGGATCATTTTGACCTCAACATTGGGTCATTACCACTTGAGGACTTCAACAATTTGCATATGCAGATTGTTTAAGAGATTCATGAAAGAGGCATTGCCTCGTATGACCAGAATGTATAGTTGAGAGAAAACCTCGACGAGCTAAAACAGGAATCAACGCGGAACACAAGGGAATTATTCGAGGATCGAGAAAGAAACCACAAGCTCAAAGAAACAGTATCAGCGGTATCTACAAAAATCGACAAATGCAAAGAAGAAGCAAATGTCGAGGATACAATCATAAAGATTGGGTCCAAGGTAGATTCCCTCACGGCGGAGATGATGGAAATGGAGATTTCCTATAAAGAGAAGATCGTGGACTTGGAGGCTAGGCAACCCAGTACCCCACCAGATCAACGTGCAGCCCCAAGCGAATAGGTGAAAGCTACTATAGACAGCATCTCGTCTGAAGTGGCGAGGTGTCAAGATTTGCTTGAAGAGGTAAACATGGCTTTGGCAGGATTAAACGAAGATCCATCACTTCAGAAGATCAAAGGTGATCTGCAGCAGACATAGCAAGAAATTGATGTTGCAAATGTAGATTTAAAGACTTTGTTGGCAAGACAAAAGATGCCAAAATTTAATGAAGTAAAGGAGCTACAAAAAAAAATGACGATGCTAAGGGAAAAAGAAGTTGTTGCTTATGTGCGGTTGTAGACTGTAGAGGAGGAAGGGCTTGAACTAATACAATAGTTTGATGAGAATTTTGTGGAACTTCAAACAGCATAGGGCACAGTGAAAGAACAAGCCCAAGAGAAGGTCTCACAGGAAATGCTAGAGACCATTAAATATTTTGAGAAAAAGGAAAAGGAAACAGTTGCGGCGCTCATTATTACTTTGTACAGCTTCACGTCAAAGATAAGCACAACTGAATATTCAAAGGCAAAGTCGCCTAGCGGAAGTGGATCGGGGGAAATCCACATGTAAGTGTTAGGGTCCTGTTGGGAATGGCCCAAGTCGACACAAGTTATGAAGAACAGTTTTGGAAACTGCACAGTTCGGGCTGTGAAGTCAAATGGAATAGTTTTGCAGAGTGCACAGCTTGGATTGCATAGTCAGTTTTGTGCAGTAATGTTGGTGCGTAGTGCCAACGCAACTATTTTTTGTAAAGAGTATAAGCAAAGGTCGAGTGTGGAAGCGGCCTATTTTTGGTAATTGACTCCAGGACTCCCGACAGTTGAGTAAGGAGCAGAATGGAGATAAAGGAAAACGACTTATCAAAGAGAGTGGTGACAAACCATTAGAGGCTAAGCCAGTAAGTCGATGGCGATAGGAAGGCTAAGGGGGAAGATAGTGACAGACCACGATGCAGTTGTAACCGTTTTATGATGACTACGACTGTCAGAAGGGCGTGTGAGCCACGAGTGGCCCAGCAAGGCATCCTGAAGTGAGTGAAGCAAGTTGTCGATGGTGACAGGCAGGGTGGCAGGTAGCAACGCTAGTTTTGGGGAACTATTGGCAAGCAACACCCTCCAGAGCAATTGAGCACTAAAATCCAATTGGTCATGATATAAGTTTCGAAGACAAGGAACCATACTGCATGTCACCACTTTGATCGACACTCATCCATTATATTTTAGGAGTTCCTTCAGAATCTTTGATTCTGAAGGTACTCCCAATAAAGTTGATAGGTCGATTGGCATAGGGGAATTCACATCAGCCTTCACTTTAATTAAACCGCTTGACTTGGTTTCGTCTTTCTGGTTGATCATTTGTGAATTACACGATCCTGAAATTAACAGCTCCTAATCTTACCATATTGGTCATCTTTACAAATCCAAAGTCAAACAAACTCATTTCATTGATGATCTTAAACTATTGACTTAATAGACTAATACATCACATTTTAAGTTGTCTCGTCCATCTATGTGTTTGGTCTAATGAGTTACCTTTCATCAAGTTAATCTCCTAGTGACAATCATGAATATTAATGCTGGTCTCATACCAATATTATAAGCTCATTTTATTTATCTACTTATCCTTATTTGTAGACTTTTGTATTTATAATGGGATAAGATCCATAAAATGATAAAATGTTTTTTTTTATGATGCCTAAGGTAATGTCAAATGATTCGATCATAGATGATCAACATGATTCTTAAAAGATAATCGAAATTTTAACCACATTCATTAATTAATTGTTTATTTATTTATTACTATGATTATCTTGATTTTGATTGAATCGACATTATCATGCATTATTGAATTATGACATTAATGATATCAAGTGGTAGAGGATCATGGGATGATAACCATTAACTCATGTTTTAAACGTTTGAACTTTGGTTATATCTTATGCATTAGATTTTATGGGAAGGTGTCGGCTAATATGGGAAATATCATATGATCGAAGGTTTTCTTTGCTGCGTAACCATACCATTTTGCCATCTGTTGTTTCACATGGGGCAAATGTCACATCTAACTCTCACCCTACTGTCATTCCTCTGAGCAGTATTATTGCACCTTGAGCCTTCTGTGATTTTCGATAACCCTTACCAGTTCTAAGGCATTATGATTCCACCTTCCATGACTGCGTATGAGTGTCTACAGTACCTTGACAAGATGAAGTCGGTTGGGATTTTCATTAACCTGTGCGGGCCAAGGATGAGCTCGTTTCGTTGTTCTGCCAGGGTTGTGAGGATCCCAGAGCTTTGTATGCCTAGGTTTGAGCTTATAGGCGACGAATACTTGGATGCCGCTCCTGAATGTCGTGAAATGGTGACAAGGGCAGGATGGTTAGGGTTCCTGCAAAGGTTCTCTGGCTTTAATCTAATGGTCTCCAGGGCATTCGTGAATTCATTTGATGGTGTGAAAGCACATGTTGGCGATATCGTTTCGGAATTATCGGAGGAATTTATATCTCGAGCTATTGGCTTTCCCATGGAGGGAGAACGTTGGTACAAGGGTACGCATTTAAAAAACAATGAATGGAAGGAGTTCTTGACTCTAGCTAACCGAAAAACTGAATACAAGTCCGGTTTCCCGTCTCGTCTGCTAAGGAAGAAATGGCGTGCCATGCTCGGGCTGATTATGAGGTATGTTACCTGCGAGGGATGTCTATCTCAAACCCAGTTTTATCATATCAGGCTATTGATGATTTTTAGGGGGCATTCTGTGAATATGCCATATTATTTTTTGAGTAGTCTGGAGAAGATGGCCGTCACTTATCAAGAAAATGTAGGGGATAAAGAACGCATCCTGTTTCACCATGGGCTTATCAAAATTCTTGTTTCTTATCGGCTGGGGGAGTTGGGTGATTCATGGGAATCCTTCCTTACCCGCAATAATTTCGGGGAAAATGACGAATGGCCCCGTCGGAGGTCCAAAACCAGGTCTAAATGGGTTGAGCCGTTGTTAGAAGAACAGGGGTCTCAAAATGATCTTGAAGATGAAGTGCTTGAACCCAGCCAAACCCCAAGTATCGGTCATCCTAACCCCAAGGCTGAGTTAAACCCTGAAATACCCTGTGATAGTCCTCTGCCCCAAACGAGTCAACCTGCGACTATTCCACCTCCTCCATGTGATCCTCAGCTTCAGCCATAGATCAATCCCTGTCACAAACCAACAGAACAAGAAGTTAGCAAAATGCTTAGTGATCAAGCCATTCGCCGGACTACTCACAGCATGGTTGCTGCACTTTTTGCAAAATGGGAACTAGTTGCAGAAGACGCCCCAGTGGTTGAATTGAGTGATTCCTCTGAGACATGACCACATCCAGTTCCCATCAGACCCACGATCCTCGACCTTAAGTATGTGTCGGCCTCTCAGCATGAAGGTATAAGTGTTTAAAAATCCAATCAAATGCCTAACGCAGAACAAGAAGTGAACCAAGAGCTGCGAACAAGGCCAAACATGGAACAGGTGCATCGACCTGTTGAAATACCGTGGCTCAAGTTATTTCATCTTTAGAAATAGAGCTGAAGGAAGCACAAGTGGTTAATACGTTTTCCATGGAAGAGCGGGTTTAAAAGCTGATTTGTCCTCTTTGGTTGATAAGTGGAATTCTTTGAAGGAGAAGAAAACCCAGTACAAGGCTTATGGTAGGAATCTTCTGATGAAAAATAAACGATTAATCAAGCAAAACAAGATTGCAAAAACAAGGGCTGTGAGGTTTAAAGCTAAATTGAATGAAGCAAGTAGGGTGGTCCCAGTTCAAGTATCAGTTCAGTCATCCCCAAAATCATAATGTTGTTTAAAATGAGGTTCATTTTTTATTTTATGATTTTGTTTGAATGGTCAGGTGACATAAAATCAGATCTATACAGGTCAGCAAATATAACCAATTTGTTATTCCAATACAGAGTTTTTCTTTTTATGAGGACGTCTACAAAATTAAAAATTCTGCAGACATCCTATTCATTATTGTATCTGTATTAATCAATTATTGGTATTTGTTTACAATTCCGAATTGATTTGTTTTATGAAAATCCAGGTGTTATGCAATTTTGGAAATCAAGGTCAATCATGTTGCTTCAATTTTGGAGTTCATTTTTCTGAAGTGTACCTATTCAAAACCCTATACACACGCAGTTGGTTTCTTTCGTTGGCATCATATCCCATGTTTGGCGCTGGCGGTTGATGGTGATTAATGCAAATTATCTCATGCCCAGGAATAACGATACTGGAGTGATCCAGTAAGTTCTGAAGATTATCTTATGTGTTATTCCAATCCAGGTGTCACCAGCTGGCATACATTCGAGTTATATCAGAAGCAGCATTAAGTGATATGTTATTATTGTAGGGATCCACGTGGTTCCAAGAAAATAGAACTGATAGGAAGTTAGACGCTCGTTTCTTTTTTCTATATAAACAATCCCAAAACTTTGATGAAGGGTTCGATTTCTAAGACATTGGGGAGATTTTATTATACAGCAGTACTTTTTTTATTCTATTTACACAGATTGTCTCATGAACTTCTTCTGATGACTGTCAAATGTGCCAGGATACCGAAACCTTAGCTAAGTTTTGGATAATCAATACTGTGTGATTCATCTCTCCTTTTGTTATCTTGTTTGCTTTTCATATATAAATGTCTTTATATTGTATGTGAAATGTTTTCATGAGAAATTCGAATGCTTATGTTGTCTGAATCATTAATTGATTTGCTTACTCATTGATGTTGATGAACTTTTTCTATAATGTCAATAGTGGTTGGTCAAATTTTGTAATTATCTAGTTTGCAGAGTGATCTTGTTCTAATTGCAAGTTAGTTTAATTATATCTTTCATGTTTTCTGAACGACATAATTCTGTTAGTGAATTTTGGCTTTTGGTTTGAAGTTCTCATATATAGATTATTTTATAATAGTTGTGTTCTATCTGTTATAAAATAATTTAAATTCACCTTTATTGTTTAGGATGTTTATCACTAAATGGTAACTATTGAATATTGTTCTTACTTCAGATTTTTAGTCAAATAACAAGTCTTTGCTCTTGGCCGAGATAGGAATGCTGACTTTAGATATATTAGCATAAGTTAGTTTATCATAGAATAATATTAGAAATCACTAATTTTGGTTTCTAGATAAGTCATTAGGATTAGATCATACGTAGTTTAAGTTTTTCTTATAGATGTTAACAGGTAGTTTCCTTTTGAGATTTATTCACCTTGGGAGACTCTCTATCTTTGAGAGCACAAAACACAGTCAGCAGGGCCTTAATTCCTGTGAGAAACAGTTATTTCAAACACATACAAAACTGTACTAAGTTGAGTGTGTGGATTGTTTTTCTCTAGTTGGCCTAAGACAGCTCTTCTGGCCAACAGAAACCTTAGGGTTTTGGACCACTTGATTGTAAAGACGTGACCTACGAGCACGATCTATAAAAGGGAACATTTTGTAAGGGAAAGGGTTAATCTTTTGTTTATGAATTGTAATATTTGTTGTTGAACATTGATCTCTATTGAGAGAAGGTTGTAAAAGGCTGTGCAAGCTACGTGCATAGAGACCTACAAGAGAGAGAAGAGAGTATGTAGCTGAGTGCGCAGACTGGAACTGTTGTACCCTTTCCAAAGATAATATAACAATAGTTCCTATGGACGTAGCTCCCATCCTGGGGGTGAACCACGCTAAATTTTGTGTTATGTAATTAATTGTGTGCTTGAATCTGTGTATTTGCTTATGATGAATGCTTAAGTTCTTGTTTATGAGTTCATATGTTCTTGCTTTTATATGTATTTTCCATATGGATGATGATGGGAATAATATGTTAAGTATCAACGTATGTGAAGGAATGTTAAATGCACAAGTATTTCTAAGTCAGATGAATGCATAAGTTGATCGGGTAACACTTAAGATAGTGGAATTCACGTCATGCGATTCCCTCGACGCGTAGCACCGGAAGTGCGCAGTCCATTGTATTTCGTCATATTGCACAAATTCAAAAGATAAATAACCTAAGGCATTTATGGAACAAGTAAGAAACGTTAAGTACAGCTTGTTGAAGTTGGTTAAGTCCAAAGAGGAAGCGCAGTTGTCAGTTGCATTGTTCTATTGTTAAAGGCTATCCCAAGCCACGTAGTCCGTTGGATGCACTATTGCAGAATCCGTAGCCATGAAGTAGGTCTTCTTTGTCAGTTGTGAAAGCTTGACTCTGCAACCTCCCCATTATATTCACCTCGGGTGAGACCTCATTCTGTTCACAGATTGTTGCCAAAAGGGATGGTGAAAAGGGGTTTTGTTGGTTCCTCAAACCGCGCAGAACCTGGGTCTTTCTAGAATACCTCAAGAAAAGTTAGACAACCAACATTTAAACTATTTTTTATACAACACTGTGTAAATCTATTTTAATTTTGATTTCTCTTTTTTACACAATGTGCAAAGTTTGTGAAGCCCCCGAAAATTTAGATATATGTACAAGAATGTGGAAAATATTAATCCACACCACTTGCAATTAAAATCACTCAAAAAGACCCGATAATGAGATTTGGGCGTGCATTTTATCCAAGTGGGTAAAGTTGGGCGGTGGACTCTAGGAATAGGTACCTTTCCAAGGTATATATGCCACAAGTATACTTTAAATATCGACCAAGGAGCGTACAAACTTGAGAGTTAATCGGCACTATATGTGCACTATGAGATAATCTTTGTTGTTCTAAGTATCCTATGTACCCTAAAGAATGTTCTAAGAAAAAAAAAGTGTTGTTCTATGAAAACATGAAAGTATGTAAATGCCCAAAGAAAGCTGGAAATCCTATTCTATGAAAGCAGGAAATGAAAGCATGTAAATACTATTTTATCGAAGCAGTAAATGAAAGCATGTAAATCCTATTTTATCAAAGCAGGAGATGAAAGAATGTAAATCCTATTTTATCAAAGCAGGAGATGAACGCATGTAATTCCTATTTTATCAAAGCAAGAAATGAAAGCATGTATAAGTTTGATTTAAGAAGCATGAACTTAATCTAAAGAGAGCAAAGATCCATTTAACTGTAATCACAAGTCGTCATCTTCAAAGCATGAAAATATAGATCTGATCTTATCTGAGAATGTTATATAAAAAGTGGAAAAATAGATCTAAAAATCACCCATGCGTATGGTAGCTACAGGACTACAGATAGTGTGTTTCGGAACTACAGACGCAATATTACATAACTACGAAAGGAAAAACGCTTATGTAGAAACCTAAATCTGATGTTGAATGAATGCTGAAATTTACACACACACACATGCTAGAAATAAATAACTGAATGCATGAAAAATACCTGAAACAAAATGTAGAACTCCTGAGCTGTGTATTGACGGGGCCCTCCCCAACACGTATCACAGGAGGAAATGAAACTTATAAACTCACGAAATTAGAAAAACGATGGTGCTTCATTATAAATTCATAAATCCCATCACGGTCTGTAGAACTGTAAAACTACATATATGAGCTGCAAAAACGTTAAAGACTGTTTTTCAAAATGTGTATCAGACCCCCTGCTACTCAGGTGTCACTATTTATTACAAATTCTACCCTAATTGAGCATTGGAAATCACAATCCAAAATTTAGGGGATTATTCCCTACAAATCAGGGAAAACAAGAGTGATGCGTCTCTAGTGATCCTCATGGTCTTCAATCTGGAGCTAGGAACTGTCACTATCCATGTCATTCCTGCGCTATGTCCACACACAAGGTTTGTGTTGATGTATATGTAACTTCGGAATGTATTTCACATATATGTATATTGTATTCCTATAGGGATGTTATTATTCCTCTATACGGAAGTGTCGTCATTTATATTGTAAGTGTCGTAACTTATACTTGATGGGTTATTAGACCACCTTGTTTGGGGTCGGCCCTGTATAAGTCATGTGGATCAAAGGGTTATTAGACCACCCTATTGGGGGTCGGCCCAGTCAGCATTATGTTATGTGGTTAAGTTCGAGCCTACATGAGTTAGGTAAAAAGGCAAGTCAAGTCAAGTATAAATAGAGTGCGGGAGGCACTCTATTTACTCACTCACTTCTCACTCATGCACTCAAGGAGGAGTGGCGCACTTATGGAGGAGGAGGATATGCTACTAGGTTATGTCTATCTCTCATGGTTGGTTGTATCATTGCTCTATCTATCTCTGAGGAAGTTATTGGGGTTTTTCACCTTTATGGTTTTCCCCATGTAAATCTTTGTGTCCCTTGTGTGCTTGCATTATTGTCTCCATGATTGATATACTGTAGATATGTTGTACATGTTGTTCTCTCAGTTAAGATCCTAGATCAGATTGAATTAAATTCTGAAAATTTAACATGGTATCAGAGCTAGCCAGAAAGAAGGCATGATATGGCATGTATGACACTTGTTGCACTTACGATGCTAGGGCTTGATATAGCAAAAACCAGTCATCGTAGCACTTTCGCTATAAATACGTTTTGGAGAAGTTTTCGGATCTGAAATTGTTACAGGACGAATATTAAATCTCCAGGTACCTTGTGTCCAAAGGAAAACCTCTAATTCGTTGTACTTTGTGATTTATGATCTGTACCATATAGGGTTTCTGCCTCTTCCAGATCTGAGTCAAAATCAGGTGACCTTGGGAAAAAGGTCATAACTTGGGCTAGGAAGCTCCAAATGAAATTTCGTAAAAAGTGACAGGTAGTACACAGATTGTACTATCTCATAAAACGTTTTCAGAGGCCGAAGGTGAACCAGTGACACGTGGAACGCCGTACAAGTTCGCTCTCCTGTATTATCCCATAAACAGGTCACGTTGCGACACTTGGCATAACTCTCTCTCAAAGAATCCAATTGAGGTCAGACCTGTCAGGATGGAAATATAAAAGGCCGAGATATCTCAAAAAATATTTTCAGAGGCCGAAGTTGAAACAGTGACACGTGGCACGCCGTACAAGTTCGCTCTCCTGTATTATCCCAAAACAGGTCACATTGCGACATTTGGCATAACTCTCTCTCAGAAAATCCAATTGATGTCAGACCTGTCAGGATGGAAAGCTAACAGGTCAGGCTATCTCAAGAAACTTTTTCAGACCTTGTGGATCAAAAATTTCGGAGTTACACCAGAAACAATCAGGTACATATTTCTGTCAAAACAGAATTATTTTTTGGTACCTTCATTCATGGCTTCCGGAATTTAGGGCTTTGGAGAAAGTTGGAATTTTTGTAATCGGAGACCACGGATGGATGTTACTCATCAAAATAGAAATTTAGAGACCAATATCAGAATTTTTGGTTGGGAAAAAAGTCGGGCTTGATCAAACCCTAGTTCGGGACTTTGATCAGAAAAGTGGAAAATTAGGGCTTCTGTAAAAATGGGAATTTTTGAAATCTGTGACCACGGCTGGAAGCTCCTCAGAAAAATAGAAGCTTAGAGCTTTGGATCAAACATTTTGATGGGGCAAAAGAGTGGGCTTCATCAAACCCCAGTTCAAGGTCATGTCCAGTGAATCCGGAAGTTTCAAAGGCAAAATTGAGGAGTGAAACTTTGCATTTTTCAAATTCTGAATATACCAGTTTGATCAGCTCATCAAGGTGCATATTTCTATCCTTTCGGAAGTTTGAAATTCAAAGTTTGAATTTTTGGGGTTTCTCTGACAAACCCATAGGTCCAGTTCTTGCAAATCAAGTGGATTGGGTTAATCCTAGAAGAAGATGGATTGATCATCTGCACAAGTGAAGAAGTTCCTGTTTCAGAGGGAGATGAGGCTAAGGCCTTACATAAGAATATTACAAGCGATCTCGACAGGTATGACTCATCGAGGTATGTTTCGATATTTGTCCATGATTAAGTTTATGGTATGTTTGTCTTCATACGGTTAGTACAATTTTGATTTTAGATTTGTCGTATCACCTTAACAAAATTATGAATGCACGATAGAAAATATTCATTGATTAGGATATTGACACTTATGATTGTACTAATGCATTATGGTGTTGTATGAGGTTTAAGTTGTCTACTAACATGAAAGGTACACCAAGAAATACAAATCATGTTCTGGTCCAAGAACATATGGTCATGATAACATGAGGACAAAGATTTATCCATTGTCATGGATCTCATAGAAGATCCATTTACGAGGTATGTATAACTTGGTTTTGTAATGGTTAACATATGAGACATGCAGATTACTAGCACAAGTCACTGAAGAGAACCAGAAGACATTATGCGGGTATGTTAGACATAAACTAGCTAGCATGCTAATCCAGGTATGTTTTTCCTATATCAAGCTAGAATCCTACCTTGGTTTAAGATCTTATACTGTTGTGTTGTTGATAATGATTATTCATGAAGTCATAAGTTTGAATAATCATGGTTGTATGCATATTATGTTTCTTACCATAATTGATAATATGACTAACCAGAAGAATCATGAAGGTATAGGTTTGAATAATCACAGGTTTTATGCATATTATATCTCTTATCTTGATTGATGATTCAACTAACCTGAAGAGTCATAGGTTTGAGTAATTACAGGTTTAGACATGTTATGTTTCTTATGATTTGACTAACCTTAAGAATCCTACATAAACCTTGAATGCTAATGCTTATTATTTTCTGTTTGAAATGATCATGACTATACATGCTTGAGATTATTGTGTTTTAATAGTATACTAATGAATGTATGATTTTATATGAGATCACAAGGATAACACATTCATGATACTAATAAGCATGCATAGGGACCAAGGATGAATATGAGTTCAAGAACAGGTAATTCAGGAAGCAAAGATCAAGAGGGAGCACACTCCAGTTGCTGCTGCAAGAAAGCAAAGGAGCACACTCCAGTTGCTCCTGCAAGAAAGCAAAGGAGCACACTCCAGTTGTTCCTACAAGAAAGCAAAGGAGCACACTTCAGTAGTTTCTGCAAGGATGCAGATATTCAGAGGGAGTTGACCATCTTTCTACATTCCACAACAGAAAGGTGTAGAAGAAGCTACTTCAGATTAGGACTCCAACAGCTCCTGCAAGGAAGCAAAGACTTAGAGGGAGTCCACCCAACGAACAAAGAAAGATAAGTATTTTAATCATCATTTCTTGCATATTTGTTTGTTTAAATAATACTGTTCAATAATGTATATACTGATGTTCCTAGAATTAGGTTGTGTATTATGCATATTAGAATAGGTGCATTGATGAACAGTATACTACTAATATACATGGGTAAGTGGCCTATGGCACTGTACAACATTCCATTGCTACTTATCTAGAATGAAACCTCTTTGCTGACATGTTGGGAGTTGTGCACACTCTTAACAATGTTCTGGTAGAGATTGGAAGGCATCTAGAAAGTTACGGGATATGGATAAATGTTGTATTGAAGCATTGGCTAAGATAATTGCATGACTGTATGACATATTTCTTTATGTGTAAGAATTTGTTCTGAAAACTATGAGATGTTTCTAATCATGCAATTTAACCTGTTTTGTAGGAAAGACCGCATATCTTCACCTACAAAAGGGCTACAACATTTGTTCCAACAACAAAGATATTTATTGAAGATATTGAAGTTCCCAGGATCTGGGATGAAGAAATAGAATGCCATGACCCGTCGATCATGAAGAATGATGTTTGGGATGTAGTCCCAAGACGTGAAGGGAAGTTTGTTATGACTTCCAAATGGAACTATCAGATCAAGCACATTGCAGATGGCAGCATTAAGAAATATAAAAGTGATGAAATAGAAGATGCACCAGATGGATTTCAAGACAGCATGGTGTAGTCATATATGTGTGCAGAACTTGGTATGGTAGGATAGACATCTTTCTATCCAGTTTGGGCTTTACCAAGAGTAAAGCGGATTCCAACCTTTACTACAAGGTTGAGGAAGGCAATCCAGTGATACTACTTTTGTATGCAGATAACCTGTTTGTTACAGATGAAGATAGATTGATTGCCGACATGCAGCGGAAGCTTACTGCCAAGTTCGAGATGAAGAACTTGGGGATGATGCACTATTTATTTTTTGGCATGGAGGTGTGGCAGAGTGATGGAATCTTCCTTGGTCAAGGGAAGTACACAGTAGATATCTTGAAGAGATTTGGGATGATGGATTGCAAGGACATGGCCACACCTATGGCATCGAATCTGAAGCTTCTATGTGATGCTTCATCTGATCTGGTTGATGTCACGATGTATCGTCAGATGATTGGGTCCTCTATGTACCTGACGAACACGAGACCAGATATTTGCTTTGCGATGAACACATTGAGCTAGTTCCTGACGGATCCGAGGAGTGTTCACCTGGTTGCTGTAAAGCATGTTCTGAGGTACCTGAAGGGTACAGTGGATTATGGGCTCAAGTATGAAGCAAATCAAAAGTTTAACCTGCAGGGTTATGTTGATTCATATTGGGCTGGTAGTGCTGTAGATAGGAAGAGCACATCTGGGTGCTGCTTCAGTATGGGATCAGGTGTGATCTCATGGTTTAGCAGGAAGCAGTCCTACGTGGCACTGAGTATAGCTGAGGCAGAGTATGTTGCATCCTGTTCAGCTAGTTGTGAGGCAGTATGGCTATGGAAGCTACTGTCTGAGTTATTTGATCTCCCGTTGGAAGCTACTGGTATCTTCTGTGATAACCAGAGTTGTGTGAAGCTGTCCGAGAACCCAGTGTTTCATGACAGGTCGAAACACATAGAGATCAAATATCACTATATCAGGGATATGGTGCAGAGAGGAGCTGTGAAGCTCATGTATGTTGCGATGGACGAGCAGATTCCAGATGTGCTGACGAAGCCACTAGCCAGGGTGAAGTTTGAGTACTTCAGAGAGAGGCTTGGCGTTCTTCAGCTCGAGGACACTTCGAGGAAGAAGTGATGGACACATTTGCTGAAGCCATTCCAAGCATGTTGGAAGGAGGATCCTTCACATGGCTGTGGATGTAAGCGCTGGATTATGAACATCAGGATGATGTTCTGGTTTCTGCTTGATATGATCAGTTGGATCATTTTTATTTATGTATGTATGCATCATGTTAGATGCTGGATATGATCAGTTGGATCATGTGTATGTATTTTGTATATGCATCCTGTTGGATGCTTGGACCATGTATCTGTATATGTATCAGGTGGATCAATTGTATGATCAGGTGGATCATGTATGGTGATATGTATCATGTATTTGTATTTGTATCAGGTGGATACATTGATGATCAGGAGGATCATGTATGATGATATGTATCAGTTAGATACTTGGTATGCATCAGGTAGATGCATTGATGATCAGGAGGATCATGTATGATGATATGTATCAGGTAGATACTTGGTATGCATCAGGTAGATGCAGTGATGATCAGAATGATCATAGATGACGAGCTTCAGGATGTTGCTCCAGATGACATGCAGCAGGATGTTGCAGTGATGATCAGGATGATCATAGATGACGAGCTTCAGGATGTTGCTCCAGATGACATGCAGCAGGATGTTGCAATGATGATCAGGATGATCATAGATGACGAGCTTCAAGATGTTGCTCCAGATGACATGCAGCAGGACGTTGCAGTGATGATGAACAGGATGATCATGGATACATCAGAATGGTGTATGGTGAGTATCAGGTTGATACTCTATGGCCGTGGATCAGGTTGTGCAGATGAGCATGTAATCCGGTGCCCTGGGAGATTTGCAGATGGTCTTTCGAGGTTTTGCCTATGGCATGTAATATCGGTGCCCTGGGACATCTGGCAGATGCTCTTTCGAGGTTTTGCTCTGGGAGGACATGTAATTCGGTGCCCTGGGAGATCTGCAGATAGTCTTTCGAGGTTTTTCCTATGGCATGTAATAGCGCCCTGGGATATCTAGCAGATGCTCTTGCGAGGTTTTGTCCTATGGCATGTAATAGCACCCTGGGAGATTTCAGGTCAGAGTTGTGTACCCGTAACATCCTGAGATGCTATTTCAAGGTTTTGCCATGACCACATGTAATAGCGCCCTGGGAGATTTCAGGTCGGAGTTGTGTACCCGTAACATCCTAAGATGCTCTTGCGAGGTTTTGTGGTGGACCACATGTAATTTGTGCCCTGGGAGATTTCAGGTCGGAGTTATGTACCCGTAACATCCTGAGATGCTCTTTCGAGGTTTTGTGGTGGGGTCACATGTAATAGCGCCCTGGGAGATCCTACAGGTCAGAGTTGTGTACCCGTAACATCCTGGGATGCTCTTTCGAGGTTTTGTGACGCACGTAATAAGTCCTGAGGATTCCACAGTATGGCCAGTGATGATGAAGACCTGCAGGTGGTGGGCCTACATCTAGTATGAAAAAGGACTGGCTCTGTAGAACTTCCTATGACGAGTAGATTGAGAGATTGATTGAGATAGCAGCAGCAGTGACGATGATGATGACTCGATGACGATTATCCAGTGACGATGATCCAGAGAAGATGACTTGTGCTAGAAGAACTGTGCTGAGAAATACCTTCCTAGTTAAGAGGGAGTGTTGATGTATATGTAACTTCGGAATGTATTTCACATATATGTATATTGTATTCCTATAGAGATGTTATTATTCCTCTATACGGAAGTGTCGTCATTTATATTGTAAGTGTCGTAACTTATACTTGATGGGTTATTAGACCACCTTGTTTGGGGTCAGCCCTGTATAAGTCATGTGGGTCAAAGGGTTATTAGACCACCCTATTGGGGGTCGGCCCAGTCAGCATTATGCTATGTGGTTAAGTTCGAGCCTACATGAGTTAGGTAAAAAGGCAAGTCAAGTCAAGTATAAATAGAGTGCGGGAGGCACTCTATTTGCTCACTCACTTCTCACTCATGCACTCAAGGAGGAGTGGCGCACTTATGGAGGAGGAGGATATGCTGCTAGGTTATGTCTATCTCTCATGGTTGGTTGTATCATTGCTCTATCTATCTCTGAGGAAGTTATTGGGGTTTTTCACCTTTATGGTTTTCCCCAAGTAAATCTTTGTGTCTCTTGTGTGCTTGCATTATTGTCTCCATGATTGATATACTGTAGATATGTTGTACATGTTGTTCTTTCAGTTAAGATCCTATATCAGATTGAAGTAAATTCTGAAAATTTAACAGTTTGTTTATATGATTAGTTAAATAAAATATGTTAAGATAGAAGAAAGAATAATAACTAAATCACTTCATCCCATTATCAATCAAATTGCCTTCTTCCCTGCATAAAGGAGTGCTTTTAGATCATTCCATTGCTAATGTGTGGCATAATGGAGTCTATGCAATACCTATACTAGGGACTCATCAATGGGTCCAAAAATGAAAAATTGCCATCTTGGCAGATTGATTTCTAGCAAATGAAACAACCTTTTAGGGATTTGAAAGAGTTTCTTGTGAACAATGCAACTATCTTTAGGAATCTGGTTTTACATTCAATTATTGACCAATGTACATACTGTGGTGTGCATTTCACTAAGTCATTTTAGCAAATTTACACTTGGATTTTTACACAACAGTTAATTTTTCTTTCTCTTTTTGACACAATGTGCAAAGGTTGTGAAGCCCAACAAAAATAGATAGATCTACAATAAGGTGGACAATATTAATCCACATCATTTCCAATTTAAATTACTGAAAAAGACCGAATAATGAGGGTTGGCCATGCATTTTATCGAAGTGGGTAAAAATGGGTTCAAAAATGAAAAATTGCCATCTTGGCAGATTAATTTCTATCAAATGAAACATCAATTTAGGAATTTGAATGAGGTTCTTGTGAACAATGCAACTATCTTCAGGAATGTGGTTTCACTTTTGATTTGTAGACAAAGGTTTGTTCTTGTTATGGAATCCATGGTTTGTATAGTTTTAGTATAAAGGGATATAGATTGAATCAAATGTTTTGAGAATGTTGGATATACATATTTATGTTTTCTTTGTTAAACAATATATATTCAAATTGGATTTCATTCGATGCAAATATATTTGTGGAAGCATCAAAGAAAATTGGGATGTGGAAACTTGGTTATGAATTAAAAAATATGCATATCAGGTGGGAATGCAACACGACTAGACTAAGGATAGCTTAGATATTTTACTCAAAGGTATTGTTGAACATGACAATTATGTCGTTCAACCTCAAGCTTTCTAGAAAAATTGTCATTTCATTTTTGGTCCTTTTGTCTGGGTATCAATATCGACATGGGAGGGATTTTACTAATGTTGAATCGACAGTATCATGAGGATGAATCGAAGCACCTATCTTTGATTTTATGCATTCTACCTTATATGTTAGTGAGACTAAATATCATCAATATGGTGCTCGCTGAAGAAGGTCATAATAATTATCTCTATCACTACAAACAACATGCTCCAAAAATTAAATTTGTAATGGTTGAATATGATTATTTATTTTATGATATGGCTCTCTAATATTCCGTATTGAATGATGGTATGTTTTGTCTATGATCATTAGTAATATTTTGTATGAGTCAATGATGCTGTGTACTTTGATATGATATGTGTAATGGTTTTCTCCTCCTACTTAAATAGAATTTATTGGTCTGTAACACTTAATATTATACAATATATCATAGTTCTAGCAGTTATATATATATATATATAAATATATATATATATTCCTCCTGAAAACATGAACCTGGATCCAATTGGCTTTGAAAAAAAGTAGATCCCTCTTAATTTGACATGACAAGTTTTAAAATCTTCGAGCGTCAATAATTAGTAATATTCTATATGAGTCAATGATGATATGTACTTCGATATGATATGTGTAATGGGTTTTCTCCTCCCTCTTAAATAGAATTTCTTGGTCTATAACACTTAATATTATACAAGATATCTGAGTTCCAAACTTCAAATAGTTATAAAAAAATTATATATACCTTTTGAAAACATGAACTTGGATCCAACTGGATTTGCAAAAAAGTAGATCCCTCTTAATTTGATATGACAAGTGTTAAAAAGTTCGAGCGTCATCAGTAATACAAGCTGGTTGATTTGTTTCGTCCTTTTCTAGGATAGTTCGAGCATCAAGTCAAGGTTTTTTAAATCGTGCAAAGATTGAAGTTTACGTTCCCTCATCTCTTCTCTGAAGCATGTGGGATTATGTGAAACATGGCATCACGGGATGTTGGAGAACATTTCATAATTCTTATCCAGGGGACTTTCAACAACTTACCACTCGGGCCAACTATCCTAGCACACAGACATGTGTGCTGGGTTAGATTGGGATTGCTTTATCGAGGATCCTCACCTACCTTTTTATTGATTCCGAAGGTTATCCCTATCGGTTATATGAAACAAGGTGCAAGAAATCCACCGCATGCAGACATCAATCTATTCTCTTCACACATCCAGAGGAGAGGTGCATTAAGCTTGATCGACCAACAGGAGAGGATTCAACAACCGAAACAATAGAGGATTCAAGAGAGCTAGAGAAGAAGAAAGAAACTTGAGGGTAAATTATGCCTGGTATTACAACATAATCCATATGGTGGTGGAAGTCAAGGTCCAATATACTAGTAAGTTAGAAGAAGTAGATTATACATTGGGCGGATTGTATTATTGGCCTTGGTTTTTTATCATGTTTTGCTGCATTTTCTGTTTAAAAAATAAATTGAATCATAGTTTATGAAATTACTAGATTCATCACCGCTGTAAACAAACCAAATGCATCAAATTTGGACCATCGACTGAAAAACATTTAAAAATGGATCGCATTTGAACCCTACGAATTGGAAAATTTCCTACAATAAATCTATCATGGTGTACCTTCTGATCACAATTTGGAATCTGGATGTAAGAATATGCAAGAGATCTAGCAGCTGTAGCAACTCACAATCAAACTATCAAGTATGTTGCAAAGAAGAAGAGAAGGAGACACTTAATGATCACTAATAAACATAGCAGAATAGATAATATCTTAGTATCATAAAATGAATAAGAATGTAAGTGAATGAGTACAATAGAACTACAAGGTGCATAATATAGGATTCGAATAATCCAAGTAGGGAATTCGAATTCCTAACTCAGAGTCTGGCTTGGATAATAGTGGAGTCATCATCTAGTCAGTAGTATCAGTCATAAATGGCAAAGGTCAGTCAAGTGTGTTTAACTGAGTCTAACAGAACCATCTAGGCATAAATCGGGGAAGGGAGACTCCAAGGGAGACGCATGAGGCTGTCAAAAGGGTCAGTGGAACTCCAGAACTAGCTAACTAGGAGTTGTAGGTAGGTAGGATTAGTAATCAGTGGAAGAAATGATCAATCAAGACTCTAACTAAATGATAATTGTTGGTAGGTGATCTAAGGCGCTCTGACTGGGAGATAACTGACTAGTAGGTGAACAAAGGCGCCCAACTGGATTTGGTAGGTGGGAAAGGTGCACTTGCCATGCAGAAGACTGAAGAAGGGCGCATTAGGTAGGTGGGAGGCCCCTTGGGGGATATAGACAAGCTATGGAGATCTAGAAGCAAGCTCCAGGTGCTGGGAGGACCAGCATGATGATGATTGGATGCATGCATGCATGCAAAACTAAAAAATGATGGGGAGAATATTCCAACACGCTCTTGAAGCTATACTATGAGGAAATAAATGAAGAATAGGGCCTTGGTGACTAAGACCAAAGGTCACCCTGTAAAACAGCAAGATAGGGCCTTGGTGACTGAGACCAAAGGTCACCCCATACAATCAATCTAAAATAAACTAAGTGAGGAAAGAGGGAAAACCCAGTGGGAAGAAATCCCTCCCTCAAATAGACTGAAGATGCTAAAGCAATATATTGTGACTTACCCCTGAAGGAGGCAAGTGTCCTTCTTTTCCAAAGAAGGATCGATCGATCTACAATGGTTTAGTAATGTTAGAAGGATGAAACCTTCCATGCTGAAAATATGATCTGGTTCTTCTATGATCATGTGGATCACCAACCAAATCACCGGCAGATCGGAGTGTAGCGGATTCCCATCAAGGAAGAGGAGGAATATCACGTGAGAGATATTTAGGTTCTTGTGGATCTGGATCTCCCATTCGCTCATCTTCATCATCAGTTGCTAGACCTTCAGGTTCTTATGGATATGGATCTACCATTCTATCATCATTATCTCTAGTTGATAGACCTTCAGGTTCTTGTGGATCTGGTTCTACCATTCCCTCAACATCTCTATCTTCAGATTCTGAATTTAGAATATCATGTGAAGAAGCAAGTAAAACTGACTTATGCTCACCATGTGCAAACTCTGAATCTGAATACTCATGAGCAAGTAAAAATGAATCATGCCCATCATCTCTTGAACAAGGAGTATAATCAAAACTGTTGATGTCATGAAACTATTCCAAAATATGCAAGTAGTCCTCCTTGGAACCATCATAAGTGTAATCAATAGAAGAACAAGAACTAGATGATGATGGATCTTCATTGAGATCAAAAGAGGAGGTCCATTCTGAAACAGGAGCTGTATCAAGCATTTGCTCTTCTTCAAGTGTCTTCTTTTTCTCAATCTCTTTTGGTGTATCCATGCCTTTTGAGAGAGGTATGAAGTGAGAAAACTCATAGATTTTTGACTTATGATTTGCAACTCCTTCTGCAATGATTTCCCCCGAAACCATGTGTTATACCTCGACTTCATATGGAGTAAAGATTACTCTTTTAGGCTCTCCAGTATGAGTCATCTGATACATTGAAAGGACATTAGGTGCAAGAGAAGGAACATAAAGCACATCATAAAAGTGACCATGATCAAGATCAATTCTTCCAATCCCTTGAGATGGGACTAGGGAATCATTTCCCAAATTGATGGAAGGGCCAACAGAGATTTCCAAACTAGAGATAATATCTTTGGAGGAATCCACATGACAAGATGCTCCTGAATCTATGATGAAAGAAGAACTAGTTGATGCAAATTCTATGAGAGCATTACATCTTTCTTTGTCTTCCGATATGGGAGATTTAGTATCAGGATCTTTCTTCCTTTCACATGCTAGTACGGGAAGATTGTTCTCTTCAAGTAATTTAGCCATCAAATCTATAGTCTTCCACATGCAAGAACTCTCAGGATGAGGCCCTCTATGACAATATGTGCAATCTGCTTTTCCTTTTTTAGAATGTTTGGCCTTCCTAGAGTTCGAAACTCTATCTGACTAGTGTGAACTATATGTAGGCCTTGTATCATTCGAACTCTTGTCAGAAATCTTTTGCTTTCCTTTACCATTCGCTCTCTTTGCAACTGTAAGGGTTGAATCCAATTTGGTTTTGATCATTCCCATCGAAATCAACTTCTCTTCTTCTTGAGTAAGAGATTGTGTGAAATCATCAAATGAGGGAAACTTCCATCTTGGAATGGACAACCTAGCTGACTGGAAAGTAGAGACAAAAATTGAGAAGTTTGCCCCCAACTTTGAGAGAATGGAAAGTATAAGCTGCTTGTCTTCTTTCACTATCTCATATCTTTTCAACGGGATATCAAGCTTTTGAACTTGGTGAGAAAGGCATTAATAGATTCGAAGCTGTTAGGACTCAAACATATGAGCTCATTCTCTAATTTGTGCCCTTGCATATCATCTTTCGGTCCAAAAAGAGATTCGAGCTTGTCCCAAACCTCTTTAGGAGATGTAAGATCGATGACATGAAAGTGTAGATCTTTAGAAATTGAGAGGAGGAGACCAATTGCTTCATCAAGCCGATCCAAGTACTTGGACTTTTCAACTGCACTGGTTGGTTCTACCATTGTTCCGTTGAGTATTCGAGTGAAGCTCTTTGATCTCATGAAGAGAGTCATTTTGGATTTCCACTCAACATAGTTGGAAGATGTAAGCTTTAGATCCATTTGAACAGAGAAAGTCAAATAGTTGAAGAAGATTCCGAACAGGTGAATAAACCTGCAAAACAAGAAAAGTTGTGCTAATGGAGAATGCTACACTTCGACTCAACACTACCTTAAGGACACTTGGAACATAGAATAAGTCCTTCACACCTAGCTAGACACTAGATTTGTCCAATGAATTCAAGTAATAGCACCAGTATTTTCTATGGAAACTCAGAGGCTTCTGGTGCACAAGTGAAAGATAGCTTCTCAAAGAAATACTGCAACTATTGTTGCTGTAACGGCTGCAATTCAAATAGCTTCTTCCTGCTCTAAACCATGTAAGAATCTACAAGAGATCTAACAGCTATAGAAACTCACAATCAAACTATCAAGTATGTTGCAAAGAAGAAGAGAAGGAGACACTTAATGATCACTCATAAACACAAAAGAATAGACAATATCTCAGTATCATACAATGGATAAGAATGTAAGTGAATGAGTACAATAGAACTGCAAGGTGCATAATATAGGATTCGAATAAGCCAAGTAGGGCATTCGAATTCCTAACTCGGAGTCTGACTTGGTGTTGGTGTCCATTTTGTCACCATTTTCTATCATCAAATCTACTCTGAGTGGCGTTATTTTCATCATTTTTGCTATAATAAGTCATTCTCTTTGCCATTCAGACCATCAAATAGACCATGTATGTATATATTCACTTATCATATGAATTTTGATCAAATCTCACCATATTATGATTTATTTGTTTAAAGTTACATTTCTGGACATGCTTGGCATTTAGTTTTTGGTCTACAGGATGCAGTTTTCAAACGGACCTCCACTCAGAATGCGTGTTTACGTTGCCAATGTTAAGTCGCATCCAGCTCATCATTCATCCCTGCGTTCGACCCGTAGAATCATCGGTTGGCATATTCTTGGCCATAAAAGAAAGAAACGGACACGTGGGTTCTGTTAGCCACATGGTGGTTATGGTTGGTGAGTCCCGGTTTTGGAATATTTGCCTCCCTGCCTGCTGAGCTCGACAGCACACTGTTTCCCCACTTCAACACTCCATAGTTCCGAATTTCCTGCTCGTTCAGCCTTATATCACGCCGCCTACTCACACCAATGTTCTAGAGGAGCCTCGTCCGTCGATGCTCAGTCTGCCAACACGTTTCTCTGCCCACGTCAAAGGTAGATCAACATCCCAGCGACTGCGTGAAGGAAATCGACGCCGTGGAACTTGGTAGATGTCCTTTGCGCTATCGTACATCATTATGTAGCTGTTTTACAGTCATAAAGACCTCTATTTTTAGAGAGGTCGACTATGTCGACCTTCTCTCCCACTATAAACTTATAAATCGTTGCTTTGTATAGAGAAACGATGATCATCAGATAGTATATAGATTATACATAAGATAGCAGTAGTTTTTGCATAAACGTTGTGTAATTTTTACCAGTTAATGGAAGTTTCAGTTCGTTGCTGTTCTGCTGTTGGTGTCTAAGTTGATTTAGTTTCAATCTCTGATTGCTGGGAAGGGCCCCTCATCAACCAGAGGTTTCTTTTATATTTTGTACTTTCTTTCTGCAAGTAGATAGTTTATATTTCAGTCATCTAATTACCTATGTTTTCCTGTAGATGTTATTTCTTTGTTTTCCTGTAAACTGTATGTTGCTGCTAATGTAATTTACTTTTCAAAATTAGGAATGGTCGACCAAGCATAGTGTTTTGTAGTTTGCTTTTAGTTTTCTTTTTATAATCCTTAGTTAGATGTTGTTTCAAGTTTTGTTATAGTTAGAATTAGTTCCATTAGCTTCTCTCTCTGTAGCTGTAGGTTAATTCTATCTTCCATCTCAGTCTTGTTTTAGAATGTAATAGGAATAGTTTATTTCCCTTAGATAATGATTAGTATAAATGGTTTCTTGTTACCGTAACTTCTAATTAGTCGATCTATTGCTTCCTTTGCACTATAGGATCATATGCATCAGCCAACTGGTAGTTAAAATCATCCAAATCTTTCTCTCTCTTTAGTTTAAATCATTTTCTTCCATCCAGATTGTCATTCGGACAGTTATCCGGATCGTCATATGGACCTTTACACTTTCTGCATTGTTTTATGCTTATTCATAATCCAGTTTCTTATGCTTTTCAACTGTAATGTTTCTTGCCTTTAATTAACAGTTTTAGATGTAATTAAGATCTTGTTTCATGTTGCATAGAGTTTTAATTGATTTTTGTCATTATTCTTAGTTTCCATACTATCTTCTTTAATCTTCTTTTCAACTATCTTTCAAGGTTTTGTTTTTCATGTCTGATTTTCCATTTAGTTATTGTTTCAGAATTTATCAGTTTCATTCCTAGTATAGTTTATTTTCAAATAAGAGTTAATAATTTCATTCTCCAGATTATCTCAGTTTTGATAGTTTCTTCGTTAAGCATAGGATCAGTTTTTCATTCACGCGGATAATGAAGATGTTCATGAAATCAGATTTGGTTCAGAAATAAATATATTTATCAAGTTTTCTACTTGTTTCCAAGTGAAATCCAGTTCAATTAAATATATTTATTAAGTTTTCTACTTGTTTCTAAGTTACATTAGTTTCATGTTATTCATGTATGGATATAAAACAGACCATAATGTTTAAAGTTAATTGTAGTTGGATAATATTTAGTTTGCATTTGTTTATAGAAGTTAAATTAGATTTGTTTCCATTATGTTTCCTTGTAACATTCGAAATTCATTACGATACATTCACCCCAGTTCCTATCACATTTGATGTACGTAATCAAGAGGAATGGAATTAGGTAGTTCAGTTTAGAGTAATTTACATTGCAAAATCATCTTAGTAATTGTAATTTTGTTACAAGTTCTCTTCATAGATTAGTTGTGAGTTTATTCTTTTACATCTACAGTTCTGACTTTGTTCATAATTGTCTTTTCTAATTTCTAGATTAGAATCTGAAGGTTTAATTAAGTAGTTTTCCATTTTCATAAGAAGTAGTTTGCTTTTCAGTATTTGTTTTTATATTTCTTATTGTTCAATCATATAGTAGAGTAGTATAATTTGATACTATTCTGATCTGTTGGTTTAGTTAGATTTAATTAGCTTAGTAGTTGTATTTTTCTGAAGTTTGACTCGGTTTTTCATTTTGAAAGATCTATCGATCTTTTCTTTATGAAATATTTTGAAGGTCTGACAAGCCAAAAATCTTAGGTATCATTCTACCTCAGCATATACTTTTCCTCAACTCTAAGATTACCAATCCTGGTTGATAATTAAATATTAGGTGTTTTCTTTGAGATAGTTCACACACCCGACATTTTGGCGCCGTTGCCGGGGAGTTGAAGATAGGTAGAATTCAGTTGAAGATAGGTAGAATTCAGTTGAAAATAGGTATAATTCTCCTCCAAAACTTAGTGATAGATTTGAATTCCTCCCTTTGAAACTTAGAAATAGGCTGGTGGCGGGTGAGTGGTAAGACGAGAGGTAAGAACCTGCGCATCTGTTATAACAGGCATCCCCAAAACCCAACAATTGTAAAATGTAATAAGAATTTATTTCAGTTATAGTTTTATTTTCATGAATAGGTCTATAGACTCACAAGGTAGATTTATTAAAACTAAAATCCCTACTAAAATTCCTACTAACCTATACGGGGGGCATGCCACCCCAACTACTAACTCAGCAGAAAGGTATTGGAAAACACCTAAAGGGGACAATCCTACTTGGAAAGGAAAGGAAACCCTTTCTGGAAACCATAGGAACATCATAAATTTCTGTTCATAAAGAAATTCCACTGGAAGAACCTCAAGCTCATATAGAGACTGAACTCAGACAAGAGGAAACTCAAAAGGATAAAACTTCAGAACCTACCAACCCTCCATTAGTCCAAAAACCCAAAGACACTACTTTTTCAATAGTAGGTGGTCCAAACTTAGTAGATTTTGTTGATCCTGCACAAGTAGATGCTCTTTTTGAGAATTCTGTGAACGTAATTATCTCACAGATCGAGACAACAACTGTAGGAACTTCAAAACTGGATTCCCACGTGGCTAGAAATTCTCCTCCTAGCAAGAAGAATACTTTCCCATAAACAGAATGTTGGGACATCCCATACTCACCAAGGAAGGAACCACCTAGATATTCTCTCTTTGGCAATAAAATATTCATGGAGGATGAAAATGAAGATCATGTCCGACAAGATGAAGAAGAAGGAGAGATTAGAACTGAAGGTACCTTTGGGTTCCCCATCTTAGACACTGCACAAGATGTTACTATGAAAAACATCCCTCCCTCCTCACTACCAACCTTTTATGGGAAGAGTAGTGAGGATCTAGATACATTCTTATTTGAGTTTGACATTTTGGGTAGGAGTTATAATTACCTACAAGATGGCCAAAAACTAAAACTCTTTCTTGCAACATTAAAAGATTCTTCTCTTCGATGGTTTATGGGATTAGGAGAATCTAGTATTATAACTTGGGAAGACATGAAGAATGTATTCTTACGAAAATATTAGGATTACTGTAAACCTAAGGACTCTCGCAATGATATTTTTAAAATTCAACAACTTGAAGATGAGAGCCTAGAAGACTATCTCGAAAGGTTTAACTATGTGTTACATAAATCCAAATATAGTGATCTTCGGGAAGATGCAGTAAGAACACTCTTCCTCAAGGGAATCTCAGAAGAATTCTTAGAAAACCTTAATCTCATGGTAGCAGGAGACATCTCTCATAAGTATTTTGTACAAATTTGTGAACTATGTAGGAATTACTCAAAGAGTAGAGGGAAAAGTGGAAAACACTTTCGAGAATCTTATGCTAGAAATCTAAAAGGAAACACATCCGGTCCTGGTGGAGTTACAAAGGTAGAGTTGGGAAACTTATTAGAAAATTTCAAAATAGATATCTTAGGAGCTATGGGTTCTCAACTAGATGCACTACAAGCTAAAAAGAGACAGGATGAAGAGCATGTAGCAATGAGTATTTTCTGTCCTAGGTGTAGAACTAAACATCCCCAACGAGAATGTCCATTGAATAATGTTTCAGTTTGTCACCTTTGTACAGAAGAACATCCAACTGATAATTTTCCATCGTTGCCTGGGTTGCAAGCTGTATACAAGACTGGAAACTTTGGTGAGACATCTAGGAGGCCTTGGAAACCTAAGGATCAACCTTCATGTCAAGATCCATCATTTCAATTTCCACCCTACTACCATCCTTATCAACCTCCTCAACAATGGAACAATTCAGGTTGGAAAAATTGGTCACCGTCGTACCCTCCTCAGAATGCTCAATGACAGCAATGGCCCGATGGGTGGAGAGGAAAATATTATGCTCAGCCATCTCCTCCTATGCCTAATTATCCTTACCCACCTAATATTCAACAACTTTTTCCTGGATATGCACCTCCTTCATTACCCGTTATTCCAAATCAACCTCACCATTTCCACAATATGAACCCTCCAAGACCTACAATATTACCTGCACAACCGATACCAAATCCTAATAACAAGCCAACCCAAGCTCTTAATAGCATTGGGTTGTCACCTCTTCCATCATATGCCATTTTGACCGCACCAATACATGAGATTAAACTGCGGTCTGGAAGAGTTTTACAAGATCATCCCAAGTGATCAGTTGTTATCCAAGAAAAGAATGAAGAAGAAAACATACCTAATGAAGTTTTGAATGATGTCATTCTTGAAGATGTGGTTATTCCTAAATCTTCAACACATAACCTTCCACAAAAAGAAGTAAGTTCAAGAGAAAAATCACCCCCATATCTGGAGTGTCTAATAATAGAAAAACCTGCAACCTACCCAGAGTATAACATCACTAATGAACTAAAAACATTTGTATTAAAATTCCTTTATTACAAGCCATTAAGGATATACCAATTTATGGTAAAGTGATAAAAGAACTCTGCATTAAGATACCAGCTAAGAAACAGAAAGACCCTCCAACTATACATGTCATAGGTGAAATATCAGATTGTATAGTAGAACAACCTAGAATTCCAAAGTATACCAATCCAGGAAATCCTGTAGTAACTGTTCTCATCAATAACACTGCTATAGAAAACACACTCATTGATCTAGGGGCTTCTATTAACCTGATGAATACCACAGTTTTAGAAGCTCTCCAATTGGGACCATTCCTCTGTCCTACCCCAACAATGCTAGAACTAGCAGACTGTACTATGGTACAACCTGCTAGTATTTTAGATGATATCATGGTATCAGTAGCCTCATGGGAATATCCTATAGACTTTATGGTCATACAATCAAAGGATCCCTCTAAAGGACATCCTATCATTTTGGGAAGACCTTGGTTGGCCACTGCTAATGCATTCATAGTATGTAGGGATGGAGAAATGATTATCTCTAATGGGCTATCTACAAGAAAACTAGCTTTATACCCACCAGCACAACCAGTAACTGAAAAACTATTTTGGTTAGATTGTCCTTTTGGGGAAGAGAACTTGGAAGAACTCTCCCTTGTTAGTGATTTCTCCTAGGCACTTCAAGAACAAAATATCGAGAATGTGTTGAATCAATTTATCTCTTCCACAACATGTATAGAATTTTCTCAGTCTTTTTCCCAACTTGACCAGATCTTTGGAGATGAATTTCAAGAAAACATGAGCCTCTCAACATTTACAAGTACACCCTGTGTCTTTGCAATTGAATAACATCTAAGATCTTATACCATACCTTGTGAAGTTAGTTCCAAAAAATTTCTACATATAAATGCAGGTTTAGATGAGAGACAACAGAAACAATTACTAAAAGTTCTCAAAACTCAAACTGGAGCATTTGCATGGGAATACACCGATATGAAGGGTATACACCCAGATACTTGTATTCACCACATTTACACGGATAAAAATGTAATGTCCCCACCCGCGGACCCAATTCTAGGAAGGGAACATGATAACAATCCAAGGGATTTTACATAAACTCAGTCCAATTCATCATGAAGAGAAGATATGGCATTTCAATAAAATGCATAGGTGTGCACATGCAAATCAATGGAATATGCAAAACGGAATAAAACATCATCCACACACATTTCACACTCATTCAGCATATCAAAATAACCATCAATTTAAACATTGCAGAAATAAAACACAATAAAATACTCATCTTGATGTAATGTTGTCCCAAGCAACTAGCTATGTCGCTGCAACGTTCCACCAGACCATAGGTCTCTACCCAGCCTATATTCTTTCAGCACTCAGAGACCACCCCTGAGCTGGGCATGATATCTACAAGGAAAAGGGAACTCTCAAGCTCAACACAGCCCCAAGCAATGGATACCTATTTGAACCACAACATTCTCTTACACACAAAACGTAGGTATGGGCTTGGAAACACATTTTCAACAATGGGACTTAGAAACTAGATGGACATGGGTTTTCCCAAAACATGGGCACACCAAAAATGGATTTGTGAGAGGAAAAATCAACCATATGGAAGAAAACGATTTCTCCCACAGATATATAGGAAATCAGTGGGCCAAAATAACCTCTATGGTCCCCAAATTGATTTCCCTTCCTTCCCCACATTTTTGCAACACAAAAATGCCCTTCTCTCAGCTAGAAGAAAACAATAAACCAGAAAAACATGGAGGAGAACACCTAGGAAGGTCCCAGCTCTTGAGAGGGAAAGACTGATGGGTGAATAATGGCTTGGGGAGCAATTCATGGCTCTTTTCTTTCCTAAGAAGCCAAACACAAAATTCTAGGAAGGGTGGCTTACCCATACTCGAATTTGGACAGCCATACCTTTCCATTCCCCAAGGAATTAACTACCCCAACAAACTCTTGGGAGAAATGAATGATTGGGCACAAAAGTCAACATGGGTAGTTGAGGGTTCATGGGTTCTCTCATTGACACTTGGCTTGGCTTGATTGGCTCAAGGGTTTGAATATTTCCCTCCCAATTCCTTATAAACATCATGCCCCCATCTCTTGTTGCATTACATAGCTAGTTGTGGGTGTTAACACCTAAAAAGTGCTCACTAGCTCATTCCCTTACTCACATGACCCATTTGTCCACTTTTCCACCATCTGAGCCTCTGAAACCAACAAAAGGTCACCAAAAGACCTTAGTACACCCCTTTTTCCATTAAAAAAGATTATTTTTCCCAAAAAAACATAAAAAACCCTAAAAAAGGGTCCAAATTCCCAAAAATATTAAAAAGGGAATTAAAATATTATTTTTATTCAAAAAAGGAAAAAGGAGGGAAAAGTACCTAAACCATGTTGGTCAATACCATTTGGTTTCCACAAAACCACAAATGGTATTTCCCACCACCAAAACCTATAAAAAGGTGGTAGGGGCTCCTCATTTCAAATCCATCCATTATCTCATCCTTATGCTGCTGAAATCTCCCTTGAGCATTTTAGCCATTGCAAACCACATTGGAGAAGAGACCATTGGAGATTGGAAGTTGCTCATCCTTGGAGCTACTCAACCTCACCATTAGAGGTATTGATTCCGCAAGCACTTGCTTGCCCCATCCTTTCAATACAAATTCTTTATTTTATATGTTCTTGTTCTTGATCTTAAATTATTTTTCTTATTTGCTTAATGTCTTTGCTTAGATCCATGAATAGTCTTGTTTAATTAGTTTATTGTTATTTATTTCCATTGAAACTGCTACTACTAGTTAGCAGGTGCCCATAGCACTAAGCCTGGTTGCAAAACCGGGCCAACAGTTTTTGGCGACTCCGCTTTAGTTTGAACTTTAGATCTCTAATTTTGCCTTTAAATCTTAGTTTATTTTGAGTTTTTAACCTTTAGATCCATAGATCTGCCATCTTAGACAGCAGATCCATTGCTGTTCTGAGATTTGGCCCCATAAACAGCCCGAAATTTTCAATTTTCGGGTTCGTTTCTCAGTTTCCGTGCACGGCTTCCGCCTCGCGGCTTTTTACCAGACAGTCGCGCGGTCCATCGCGACTTTTCTGCGTTTTTCCGCGCGGTCCATCGCGGCCTTTTTCCAGACAGTCGCGCGGTCCATCGCGACTTTTCTGTGTTTTTCCGCGCTGCACACCGCGGCTTCGCGGCCTATTTCCGCGCTATCCATCGCGACTGTGCGCCCAAAACCTGCGCGGTCCATCGCGACTGTGCGTCCATAACCCGCGCGGTCCATCGCGACTGTGCGTCCATAACCCGCGCGGTCCATCGCGACTGTGCGGCCAAAACCCGCGCGGCCCATCACAGCTGTTCGTCCAAAACCCGCGCGGCTGAATTTTTTCATTCGGCCATCCCGATTTTGAAAAATATTTTTTACTGTACTTTCTGCCCATAGCACATTTTTTACAGTATTAAATTCTGCATATTTTACAGCTTTGAAAATTTTTTTTACTATTTAAAAATGCATACCTAGAAATCTTTTTAAAAATTTTCAAGAAAGTGAAAGAAAGACTCATTTTTGCATTTTCATCTAGATTCAAATTTTTTCTTGTTTACTTCTTTAGAATCTTGCCCTTAGCAATTTTTCTTGAAACGAAGAAATCCATCTATTTCTTTTAAAAAGGAGTTTATTATTTGCTTTCATAAATCCAAGAAATCCTTTATTGTTTGAGTTATTTTTTGAAAAGCATATTAATTCCTTTTAGTGAAAAAAGTCTTAAATATTTGCTTTTTATTTTCGAAAAATCCTTTATTTTTTGAAAATTTCCCTTAAAGCATTTAATTTTTTCAAGTTCAGTTTACAACACCTCACGTGCACTCACACGATCACTTAATTGAACTAAGACTTAAAACGTACCTTAATTTGAACACACTTTTAACCCCACTTGGGGAACACTAAAAGAATTCTTGTAGCTAGGTAGTATTGGGGGGATAGGTGTTCCAATAACACCCCTCAGTTCATACATCTGAGACATAGAAGTTGTCCAATTAGGGAGCTAAAATCTCTTAGTACTTTTTGGCGCGGTCACAACCGGTTTGTGGGAAGGCCTCTCCCCTAGGAGGGTTGAAGTCGCGAGGATGGTTCCGGAAGCCTGAGTGGGATACCGAAACCCATTCAGTAACCGAAGGGCTACCATTCGCAGTTCTCGGGATATCCCTGTATTGGGATATTGCGATCAAAGGACCAAACGGCAGATTTACCTTTTCTCGACGCGTCATGAACGGAGTATCCTAGTAGCCTGTCTTTTAGGATTGATTACCCGGTGTCCCTCCCGGTAGGGGGATATCTAGCCGTTGTCTCAACATTCATATTGTCTGACTTGGATTTCATCACCTTGCAGAGGATATCGTCTGTTTGAGTCACAATACTTTTAGATTAGGTGTTTGCATGATCTTTACCACCTTTTGAGTCTAGTTACACCTATTTTTTCTAGGAGCCGCTTGCATGTTGGTATTCTGACCGGTTGTTGCATTCCTCCACTTATTGTAGCACAGCTGCTAGGATAAGTGCATTTTTTGAGGATTGATTTTTTGGCCTGTGAGCCTTATTTTTTTCACTCCCCTTCTTGCACCCTTGGTTGCATTAGGGTTTTGAGTCTTTTACATATATATCACCACCTGATACTTAAAACAATTTTTTACATAAAAAACATATTCTCACCATTGAGAATTCTAGACGTTCTCGTCGTCTACGGGGCGAACTCCCAGAGTTTAGTCCACTTGGCTCTCCACGTCACGGATGCAGAGCATTATCCCTTGATTCGACACATCGTCAATCAATTAGACAGTCATCCGATTCTGACATACCCCACTTCACCTTTGATTTGGAGGTAGAATCCGAAAATCCCACAGAGTTACCACCAACCACAATTATGTCTGGAACACCAGTTGATCCACTATATACATTAACCATAGGTCAGACATCCGCAGACCCTTCTGCGGTAGTACCATCAACGGCAACAGCCACCCCCTTGGGTATGCCCAATATGGGTAACACTCCACATTTAGGAATGCCTAGCACAGGACCACCACCTGTCATGGGCATGCCCAACATGGGGGTCATACCCCCTTCGGTTTCCACAAACCCCATCCCAGGAATCCCTAGTGCGATTCCTAACCCAAGTGTAACTCATGTTGCACTTGGCAGTGCTACACCAGGAATCCCTAGTACGATTCCTAACCCAAGTATAACCCAAGTTGCACTTGGGAGCGCTAACCCATATCAGGCCACACCTTTTGGAGGGCACATACCCTCCATACCTAGCATACCTATAGGCGCTACTGGACCCCTACACCATACCACAATGGCTAGGTAGGTCCCGGTTCCGGTCACCACATCCGCTAGTCTACCATACATGGCAAGTCTCAACCTGCCAGATTTAGCTAGGCTCACAAATGACCCCATCAGGCATGATCCTGCTTGGCCCCATATGCCCACTAAGCTTCCCTCTGACATCCCTAAGTTTGAGGGTAAAGCCGGAGAAGACCCCCAAAATCACATCATGTCATTCCATCTATGGTGTTCCTCCAACTCCATAGTGGATGACTCAATCCGCCTACGGCTTTTACAACGCACCTTCACTGGCTCCGCAGCCAAATGGTATATCGAGCAACCCCATGGGACGCATTCCACATTTACCTCCCTTGCCTCGACCTTTCTACAATTCTTCCAGCTACCTGTCCGCTACGATGCGGGCGTCGAGATCCTACTGTCTTGCAGACAGAACACGGCCACGCATATCACTGACCATATTCATGATTGGCGTCGGCGCCGAAGCCTATGCAAGATAAAATTAGACGACCGAATCTTTTTAGACTGGTTCCTTAAATCCCTCCTTCCTCTCATTGCGAAGGATGTAGCATCTGAAAGACCCCAGTCTGAGGAGGAGGCCATCCTTAAGGCCCAACAGTTTGATCTTATCTATGCCCAGTCAGGTTACCTATACACGATCATACCTGATGCCCCACGAGGTGACTCTGCACGCGGTGACACACCGGGGGCATCACATGCCGCTGATGGCATTATTGGCCAAATTACACCGCAAGCAAAACCTTTCAGTATGGTGAGCACCATGCCCGCCCCAGACCTTTCTAGGGCTACATCTAGTTCCGGAGCGACAACCTCTTATGCTCCAACAAACCAAACCCATCACGTTCATGGACCCTCTTGTCCACAACATTGTTATGGCCAAGCGCCATCAGCATATGTACCTCCTACATACTATGCTCAACCTACGGTACAAAACCCCATGCAGTTCCCACAACAGCCCATGCATTACCCACAACCGGTTGCACCGGCTAACCTCACACCTCCACCAGCTCAGGGGTACCAACAACCCCAGCAGGCAACTGGACCACCTCCAGCTCCACCTGCATACTATCCACCGCAACCTGCTCCAACACCTGCGGCTCCTCAGAATCCCCCCAATGCTCAAGGGCATGTGTACGCACAACAACATCAGCCCCAATATCAAAATAACCAACGCAACCAGGGTGGGCAACCCAACCGCGGAAGAGGACACAACCGTGGAAACAATCAAAACCGTAACCAAGCTCCACAACCTACCCATCCTCCGCAAGACAATAACGCGGCGCCCGCTCATCAGAATCCTGATCGGCCACCTAAGCAACCCAAAAATGCTAATTTACGAACAAACCATCCTTGTTCCATTTGCGGTGTCTATGGCCACTATACCCACGCTTGCCCACATCTGGAGCGAGCTCGACAACTATGGACAAATGACGCCCATCGTCAAGGGCAGGCGGCTCCTCAGCCACCACCCAACCCCCCACCACCCCCACAACAACCTTTAGTACTACAAAACCCTTTTCCAACACAAGGAGTGGTGAACACTCAACCGTTAGCCCCCCCACAGGGCAACGTGCAAACACAACAAATCACTTACGCCGCTCCTGATCAACCCATGTTTGATTCAGGCACTCACCACCTATTGATGATGTCCACAGCAGACGTCAATATCCAAACCCGTCGGAACCAGTATGGTCCTACCTCCGAGGCTACCCCCGCCGATAAGGATGCTAACGCTAATCCCACCGATCAGACGTTACGGATACCACCTCTTCCACTCGATGGTGCCTCTAAAGCACCTCGTTTCCCTCTCCGTCGTATAAACAACAACCCCAATGCACGGGCTGCGTCCAATTACAACATTGTAGATGACTTAGCTCAATCTCCCGCAGCCATGTCTGCGTTAGAAGTCTTAAAAAACTGTCCTACGCAGCGCAAGACTTTACTTTCCGCCATTGGGGCGATCGACCCAAATGATTCGAAATTGATGACCTTTGATTTGGATCAGTCCAAACCACGCCTGCCTTCCACCATAGCAGTCCAAGTTTCCGTTTCTATTCGGAATCTTGTCATCCATCGATGTATCATCGACGAGGGTGCTTCCACATGCGTCATGTCCACATTTGTTTGGCAGAAGTTGGGATCCCCTCCTCTCCAGCAATCCACCACTGCATTGCGGGCCTATGACGGCCGGTCAGCTCAGCCTCAAGGTCTACTACCCAAGGTCCCCGTCCAATTGGGTGGGAAAACTGTGCTCATCGACATAGAGTTCATTAACGCCCAGCTTGATTACAACCTTTTACTGGGTCGTAGTTACATGTACGCCATGAAAGCGGTCTCCTCCTCCGTTTTTCGTACCATGATGTTCCCCCATGAGGGACGCGTGGTCAAAATCGACCAACTCACCTACTATGATCCCAATGCCCCTGCAGCCCCCGAAAATGTTCTTCCCATGATTGAACAACCCGCTTCGAGTGCAGTTACCTCCTTTGTGTCTTCTGTGGGACCCGGACTCTACTCAGATACACCCATGACCTCTATATTCCAGGCCATTCCATCACCGTCACCACAGACCCAGGTCGCAAACCTCTGTACTCTTTCACAGAATACACAAACATCCGGTAGTCAACCACCATTGATCCCTAGTCACATCGGTGTTACACCCATCCACACCATCCCTTTTCTATTTCCTCCTTCGGGTGTAGTAAGCGCCCCGGTTATGGCTACCCTTAGTCTACCCGGGTTAACATTGGGATTACCCGTGTGGTATATTTCGCCTCCCGTTCCACCGCCGACACCAAACGTCATCCTCCAACCGGTACAACCTATTGTTACCACAAACCAACCTCCTCCTGGTGTCGCAATCCCTTCGTCGTCAACAAAACCTCCTCCCGGTATCAATACTCCTTCGTCATCGACGAATCCCCCTCCACTCGTCAGGCCCATTGGGGGCAGAGGCCCACAACCATACACTGCGGTACCCCCACCCAAGGTAGTTAAACCTCCCCCCGTATTTCGTGCTCCTCCAAAATGCTCGCTGTGTGATGAGTTAGGCCATCCAACCCATCAGTGTCCACAGTTACCTGCATTGCAGGAACACATGCAAATGTTGGACGACGACCCCAACATCCCGGTGGTCAAACTAGATCCAAACCCCATGCCTCGTGATAAATCACTGCGTACCAACCACCCATGTGCGATATGCGGTATTTACGGCCACTACTCCCATCACTGTCCTGACATCCCAGACTACAGAGCAGCTCTCTATGAGATGAACAATTTGGACCTTGAGACAGCACCCCCTACTATCGAGGAGATCTACCCTCCCGCATCATCCTCATCCGGAGAGATTAACACCATCTACATGATCTCTTCGACTACCACTACCTCATCACTCGATTTGACCACTCAAAGCTCCTGCAATGATGAAGAGGTTCTTGAGACTCCTACTACCTTTGATTATCCCGGGGAAGACATGCACCATCGTCCATACTTCCTCCCGGAAGAGACTTCATCCACCACCGCTACCCAATCCGCGGTTGAGTCCAAGGATTTCCTTCCTACTAAAATCGACTGGTTAACGGATCCCATGGCCGATATTTCTCCCGTCATCCACAGTGACATCTTTGACCCACTTGGTGCCCTTCATACCATCACATTAGGAACCTGCCACAATGAGCATGAGATCGGAGAATACCAACAACTGTTCCAAGAATTCACTGATGTCTTTACTTGGTCAGATACCGAAATGCTTGGCCTTGACCCCGCCATTTATACGATCTCCACTGGATACCCCTCTGTCCGGTCGGTCCCTTCCATTGATCCCTTTGACACACAGGTTCAACCCTTTCAAATCGACCAGGAAACCACATGTCCACAACATGGGGGCAGGTCCAAAACCTTGCCTACTCATCATCATCGTGATCCTCGTCGGAGATACTGGGGGCATCCACACCACAAAGGGAATCCCCCATCATCATATCATCACTTCAGTATGCCACCACAGCCCACAGCCTCATGGTATAACACCCAGCCAGCAGTTGCTCAATGCCCTATTGATCTCTCTCTGAGACAACATCTGCACCACATTGACACCTCTGAGTTAGGGGGCATAGTAGATTACCTCGACCCCGGGATAGGGGGCATGATCAATCATTTTGAACCTTCCCCATCATCTCTATCTCAACACCTTAATGAGCCCATCATTCAAACCAACACATATGTGATCCACAATCACAAACCCCATGCACATAGCATGGGGGCAAGTCATTTACCCTGCTCACTTTTTCACACTTGTGATCTCAACCATTTTAGAGGTCACATATCACTTGTATATTTGATTCGATTTAATACGCCTAGGTATTTCGCCCCTGCGGGCCATCATTTCTCCCCACCACTGCATCCTTGGCTTGGTGGGCTCACCCTCATTTGTAACCATTTTTTAACCTAGTTATTTCCTTTGACCATTCCGGAGTCCTTATGACCTCCGTTTTTCGCACCATTTGCACCGCTGGATTCATATTTCCGTGCCCATGATGATGCTTGAGATCATTTCTCGCTCTCACTAAGGACCAATATCAGCATTGTGTCCCGACACCTTGTCGCCCCGGTTTGCGTGCCACATCAGCCGTAGCCCATTTTTGATATACTTTATATCATCGGATTCATTTTTCCGAGCTCGTGATAATGCTTGAGATTATTTCTCGCTCTCACGCCCAGGTTTCTCGGGCATTTTTTCCATGCCCCCTCGTCGCCTCGGTTTACGTGCCACATCGGCCGTTCTCCATTTTCGACGTGCCTTATATCGCCGGATTCAGTTTTCCGCGCTCGTAATGATGCTTGAGATCATTTCTCGCTCTCACCTTTAGATTTTTCGGGCATTTTTTCCACGCCCCCTCGTCGCCTCGGTTTGCGTGCCACATCGGCCGTTCTCCGTTTTCGACATGCCTTATATCGCCGGATTCAGTTTTCCGCGCTCGTGATGACGCTCGAGATCATTTCTCGCTCTCACCTTTATATTTTCCGGGCATTTTTCCCATGCCCCCCTCGTCGCCTCGGTTTGCGTGCCACATCGGTCGTTCTCCGTTTTCGACGTGCCTTATATGGCCGGATTCAATTTTCCGCGCTCGTGATGACGCTCGAGATCATTTCTCGCTCTCACCTCTAGATTTTTAGGGCATTTTTTCTGCCCCCCACATCACCTCGGTTTGCGTGCCACATCGGCCGTTCTCCGTTTTCGACAATCCTTAGGTCATCGGATCCAGTTTTCCGCACTGATGACGATGCTTGAGACCTTTTTTCGCCCTCATCAGTCCATTTTTGTTCGGTATAATTTTATCCCTTTTTCGGGCCGAGCAACCCCTTTTACGAAAAAGGCACTTAGGGAGTTTCTGTTAAGCTCTTTTCTGACTCCTAAAACAATGAAAAGATCGCCGAGCAATCTTGCTTCCTTTCATGCTCGCTAAACGTATCTGAAAGGGCGTCTACCTGGTATAAGTTTACCCCTTTTCCGGACCTTGTAGACTCATTACAAAAAAGGTATACTCTAGTCACATCGGCTAGAAGAGTTCTCCATCCGCATCATTTTATCCTTTTTCGGGCCTTGGAGACTAAACTTACGAAAAAGAAACACCAACAGAGTCCACTTACCGTTTTCAGACTCTCTAAACATGAAAGCAACCATGAGCATGCGCTGTCCTGGGCTCACAAAATCCACAGGACCGTACCATTTCAGAGCACACTTTTATCCCTTCTTGGAGCTCATTAAAACTACGAAGAAGGAAGAATGGTGCCTCTTGGCGCTACAACACATCATGTCTACTCACATAGCAGCTTCCCCATTTTGGTCACCTTTGTTCAGAGTATTCTGCAGTATGTCACTCTAAAACTCCCTTGACAGCTACCATCAGCTTCAACCCCCCCCGGAGTCAGTACATACCCTTCAGTCCCTAAAAAAGCTATGATCCCTGCACCTACAAGTCAGTTCCCTACGCTGCCAGGTCAACCATGTCATCATGCTCTGAACAAAGGAAGTTTGAGTCTACCCATTTTTTGACCCAGTTATTTCCCATCCCCACAAGTATGTCAGTCCTACCATCAGTACTACAACACTTTAGTTTTACACCTCGTGCTCCTATCAAGGAAACATCATTGCCTTGTTAGTTGCAGGTCTCCCTCTGTCGACGACAACCACATTGATTCCAGAGGATAGACCTAGAGGTCCCTGTGTCTTGGACTCATTACCATTTATGATGAGTGCCTATGAACCATTTCGAGAGGAATCCTCAGTGCCTCTCCGAATGGTTGTTTCTCACATGCTCGACTTCAACACCTTGATCGCATCGTTGAGACTCGCACAGGGTATTGGTCCGTTCAGTTATTAGTCGAAGACCCCGGATACCACCTGACTCCTCCACAATTGAGAGTCTACCTATGGATACAACCAGTTACATTTTTTCTATAGATATCCGGGTTGCGTATGGCGACAGTATTCCAGATGGCTCACAGTCATTGAGTCCATACAAATGTTGGACACCTTCAGTTTCAACAGTTCAACAGTTATTCCAGTGTATCAGTTATTGAGATCAGCCATGATCATGAGTATATCCCACAATAATGTCCCCTCTGGACCATTATGATGTACCAGTATATTTCTTTACGTATTAGATCCCCCTTCTTGGGACTAATTGTTTTGTATACGTCTTGATACGAGCATGGGAATGCCCGCCTCGTCCTTTTTCAGAGATTATACCTCATTCATATTGAGGCCATGTAATATTTTTTGTTTTTGCAGCTTCCAAGGGCCGTGGCTCCAGTCTCCAACCGGTCTCTTCTCTCCCCTAAAAACCCCATAAAAACGGACAAAAGAACTATGATGTCTATCGGCCATACGATGAGCTCCTGCCCTCACACATCAGGGGGCAATCTGTTAACACCTAAAAAGTGCTCACTAGCTCATTCCCTTACTCACATGACCCATTTGTCCACTTTTCCACCATCTGAGCCTCTGAAACCAACAAAAGGTCACCAAAAGACCTTAGTACACCCCTTTTTCCATTAAAAAAGATTATTTTTCCCAAAAAAGCATAAAAAACCCTCAAAAAGGGTCCAAATTCCCAAAAATATTAAAAAGGAAATTAAAATATTATTTTTATTCAAAAAAGGAAAAAGGAGGGAAAAGTACCTAAACCATGTTGGTCAATACCATTTGGTTTCCACAAAACCACAAATGGTATTTCCCACCACCAAAACCTATAAAAAGGTGGTAGGGGCTCCTCATTTCAAATCCATCCATTATCTCATCCTTATGCTGCTGAAATCTCCCTTGAGCATTTTAGCCATTGCAAACCACATTGGAGAAGAGACCATTGGAGATTGGAAGTTGCTCATCCTTGGAGCTACTCAACCTCACCATTAGAGGTATTGATTCCGCAAGCACTTGCTTGCCCCATCCTTTCAATACAAATTCTTTATTTTATATGTTCTTGTTCTTGATCTTAAATTATTTTTGTTATTTGCTTAATGTCTTTGCTTAGATCCATGAATAGTCTTGTTTAATTAGTTTATTGTTATTTATTTCCATTGAAACTGCTGCTACTAGTTAGCAGGTGCCCATAGCACTAAGCCTGGTTGCAAAACCGGGCCAACAGTGGGCATTTATATTAAAATGCATATTTACAATCCCCATGGTTCACTAGCACATGGGTAGAATAATATCCAATACTTGCCTCTTCAAGGTCGAGCGTTCACTAGTGGGGCCTTAGCCTTGAGCTCCACACTAGGAATCATACATAATATGCATGCAATATTTACATTATAGCCCAAAATATTATAAGGGTCAAAATGGGGACATTACAACAAACATACCTCCTGTCAGGCAACCCCAAAGAAGAATGAATCCAACCCTAAAAGATATAGTAAAAGAAGAATTACAAAAACTCCTTAATGTTGGGTTCATCTACCCAATTTCTAATAGTAAATGGGTGTCTCCTCTGGTGGTAGTTCCAAAGAAAGTCACAGGGAAATGGCGTATCTATGTCGATTTTTTAGAATTGAACAAGGCCACTCTTAAGGACTACTTCCCTCTTCCTTTTATTGATTAGGTGTTAGATACCTTATCAGGGAAATAATACTTTTCTTTCCTTGATGGGTATAGTGGATACAATCAAATATTAATAGCACATGAGGATCAAGACAAGACCACCTTTACTTGTTTTGGGGGGACATATTCCTATCGAGTGTTACCATTTGGCCTTTGTAATGCACCTGCTACTTTCCAGCGTGCAGTTTTAGGAATCTTTGCTGACCTTATACATGATTGTGTAGAATTTTATATGAATGATTTCACACTCTATGGTAATACCTTCCAAGAAGCCCTTGATAACCTCGAAATAGTTCTTATTCGGTGCCAAGAAACGAACTTAGCCCTTTGTCATGAAAAATGTAAGATGTTATTAACAGAGGGCATAGTTCTGGGACATCATGTCTCTCTTCAAGGTATCAAGGTGGATCCTGCCAAGATAGAGATAATTGTCAATCTTCCTCCCCCAAAAACTCCAAAGGAATTAAGAAGCTTTCTTGGCCATGCAGGCTATTATAGACGTTTTATTGAAAACTTCACTATGATAGCCGCACCTATGTTCAAACTACTCATGAAAGATACATAATTTCAATGGACTGAACCTTGTCAACATGCCTTTGAAACCTTAAAGGAAAATCTATCAGTAGCACCAGTACTTCGAGGCCCTAATTGGTCCCTTCCTTTTCATATATCTACTGATGCTTTTGACATATCCATAGGAGTAGTCTTAGGTCAAAAAGATGGACAAATATCACATGCCATATACTTTGTTAGTAAAAATTTGACTCCTGCAGAATCAAAATACACTGTTACCGAAAAATAATTTATGGCATTAGTCTATTCCATCAACAAGTTTCGTCATTATATCATAGGATATGAAATTTTCATACATAACGATCACTCTGCCATCATATTTTTTATGAATAAACAATTCACCAATGGAAGGGTGACTCGATGGATTCTTCTGTTACAAGAATTTAACATTACTATTATTGATCGTCCTCTCGAATTCAAATTGACAATGATGGTAGCTTTCCAGATAAACATTTGTTCGTTGTATCTGTTCGAACCCCATGGTTTGCAGACATAGCCAATTATTTAGCAATTGGAAAGCTACCAAACCATCTCTCCCCACCCGAAAAACGTAGAATCATAGTTCAAAGCTCTAATTATTATTTGGTGGATAATGATCTTTTTCGTACCGGTCCTGATCTTATTATTATACGATGTGTATGAGAGGATGAGATGGCAGAGATCCTTCATGCATGTCATGGTGGACCTTGTGGTGGGCATTTTTCTGACAAGAGAACAACATACAAAGTTTTGCACTCTGGATATTATTGGCCAAGCATTTTCAAATATGCTGCCAAATATGTCAAGGGATGTGATAGTTGCCAAAGAATGGGTAGACCTACGCCATCCGATGAGATTCCCTTATAGCCCCAAGTTATGATTGAACCTTTTGAAAAATGGGCTCTAGATTTCATTGGACCAATTTCCCCTAAAGAAGAAGTACATCCTAGTCTGTACAGATTATGTCACCAGGTGGGTGTTAGGATATTTAGACACTTAGGAGTTAGTTAAGATCAACTTGTTTAACATGGCCGTTAGGAAAAGTGTGTTTCTTTAGTATGCATTAGTATGTATTTGTAAATATTTAATCCGACAGTCACGATATGTTGTGATCCAATGGCTCAACTTCTCTTAGATCATACCTAACCTTGATTCGTGGCCGAAACTTGAAAGGGTTTCTGGTTATGGTATTTCTGTGGATTTATGGGCTATGGGAGGTGTTCCATTGCGTCCGGAGAGTCGTTTCCTTTGGGAAATAGTTTTCGTTTGATCGAAAATGGTTCCCGGTTGCTTCATAAATGCGTATTTCATCAGATCTGAAGGTATAATGTTACAGTGACGTTTTTTTTTATTTTTAAATATGTCATATTTTATCAATTTTTATTATTATATTTTTTTAGTTTCAGATTGTTGCTTTCCCTATCTGCGTATTCTCTTTTCCATGCACCTTGTGCGATCTCGGCGAATTAGAAACAGAAAGGGAAAGGGTTTTTCTCGGCTGCATATGTTTTTTGCCGTGCACCTTGTGCTATCTCGGCAAATCAGAAACAGAGAGAAAACGTATAATTTCAAGGAAAGCTAACGAGATCTAACCCCACAAGTGTGAAATTTTTTGTTTTGGTTTGGTTTATGGTGTGATTTGCAAGAAAAAAGGCAAGCACGGAAACCGAGCAAGAAGAGTAAAAAAAAAAGAGCCCCCTTCCTCCTCATATTTTACATACATTTTAATCTAGTTCACTTGGTTCAAAGTTTCTTTATTCCTTAATAGGCCTTGAGTTCAAGTCTTAGGAAGTTACTTTTAAAAGAAAAAGTGCATGCAATTTCTATTTTCAAGTTACTTTATTGTAAAAGTGCATCTCACTTAAATAATAAAAAATAAAAATAAAAAGTGAGTCACTTAAGTTCTTTTTTATTGTTGCACTATTTAAAAGTAACATCAATATAAAAGTGAAATCACTTATTTTATAAAAGTGATTCACTTAAAGCAATTTTCTTGTAAAGTGATTGTCAAAGGTTCATCTTGGGAAGAGGGGGGTCATTTTTTTTTAGCTGGTCATTCTCTATGTGTCACGTCACTATTGGGGACATCTTCAACAGTTTCTTTGTTCAAGCATAACTTTATCATACGGAGTCAGTTTTCAGTGCCGTTTTTTTTTAAAACGCCTATTTTTTCGAGCTCTTCACATCCAGACTATTGGTTTCTACTTTTATAGCCATTAATTTACAAATATGGCTGCCCCTTGTGATATTCTACTTACCAGTTCCAACTATTTCTCATGAAAATCTCGTATGGAGGATGTTCTACGCAGTAGAGGACTTTTCAAAATTACCTCAGGGAAAGAAACAAAACTTACTGATGATGATAAGAAAATCAAATGGGCAAATAGATGTGACGAAGCTCGTGGATTGATTGGGATGTCAATCTCTACTGATTTGCGATTCCACATATCTGGAATTGATGAACCTGATGATGTTTTGGACAAGTTGGAATCTATATTTGGTAAACACAATGAAATTCGAGGTCACCAACTCGAAAATGAGTTAATTTCTTTAAATCCAAATGATTTTTCATGCATACAAGATTATTTATCTAAGTACAAAACTCTTAAACTCTTATGTGAAGAATGTCAGATTAAGAGAGAAGAGAAATAATGCAATTATCATATTCTTTCCAAACTTAGACCTGCATATTCTATTTTTGTATCTATATTTTACTCCATGAAAGAATCCTTGAATGCAACTAGCTATCAAGAGCCTAGTCTTGAATCATTTTGTGATTCTTTGATTAGAGAGCAAGATAAGCTCATCCATCTTGGAATAATTAACAATGCAGATACATATGGAAAAGCCTTATTGTCCTAACAGAAAGAAAAGTCCAAGCCTCCCAAGAAACAAAATTTTCTCAATAATAAGTCAAACAAGGGTCCCAAACCCTCTCAGTCAGCACCTTCTTTAAAAAATGACAAAGGATCCAATCCAAAAGGCAAGAAGAGTGGGCGTCATTGCAACTATTGTGGGAAAGATAATCATGATGAATCTAAGTGTTTCAAGAAGATGGCAGCCTTGGAAGCAGCAATGAAAAACCACCACATCAGCCTAGATTTTCCTTTAGAATCTACCTCTCATGGACATGCACTTTGTGTTTCCAGTTATTCTTATAATGCATCTTCTTCTTCTACTTCAAATGAATGGCTCATTGATTCTGGAGCATCTTAGCATATGACTAAGGATCAAGCCATCTTTTCTACTATGCATGAATGTAACACCAAACAAATATTTGTTGGTGATGATAGATCTCTAAGTGCTATAGGAGTTGGAACAGTTCTAGTAGATAATGGTCATTTCAGTGATGTATTATGTGTTCCAAGAATTTCCTGCAATTTGCTATCAGTCTATCAAATCACTCATTCTGGTGAAGGTAAAACTGTGACGTTTACACCTCACCAAGTTGTAATCAAGGATTTTAAAGCTCCTCAACAGGTCCTAGCTACCGGAATTGTTGATGATATTACCAGGTTGTACAAATTTAACAACTTTGGGTCATCACCTTTTCCTTCAGTTTTTGTTGCTCATAGTGATAACTTGAGCAAACTTTGGCATGAGCGATTTGGTCACTTAAATTATTGCTCATTGCAACAACTATGTAAAGACAATATGGTGACAGGTCTTCTGATGGTATCTTGTAGGGATGGTGTTTGTTCTGGTTGTGTACTCGAAAAACATCATCGACACAGTTTTGACAAACATGCCTCTTGGCACACCTCGGTTCCCTTGGAGATTGTGCATAGTGACTTGTGTGGTCCTCTTCCATCTGCTTCCTTTTCTGGTTTCAAATATTTCTTAAATTTCATTGATGATTACACCAGATGCACTTGGGTTTATTTCCTAAAACTTAAGAACGAAGTATTTAACATGTTCTTGGCCTACAAGGCCCTTGTTGAAAAAAAATCTGGTCATCAAATTATTAAGTTAAGATCTGAAAATGGAGGAGAATATGTTAACAAAAAGTTCACTACTTTATGCACTAAACAAGGAATCCAACAACAACACACTGTTCCATATACACCACAACAAAATGGTGTAGCTGAACGAGAGAACCACACTTTAAAAGAAATGGCTAATTGTATGATCCAATCAAAGGGACTAAGTCTTCAATTTTGGGCTGAAGCCATTAATTGTGCAAATTACATAGTTAATCTCACCCCCACTAAAGCCTTACAGGGTATCACACCGGAAGAAGCATGGAGTAAAACTAAACTTGATGTAAGTCACTTCCGTGTGTTTGGTAGTGAAGCATGGGCTCATATTCTAGATGAAAAACAGAAAGTATTGCAACCTAAAAGTGAAAAGTGCATATTTGTTGGATATTCTGAAGATGTTAAAGGTTATAGACTTCTTCAATGACATTCTCATGATGTAATCATTAGAAGAGATGTTAAATTTGATGAAAATCTCTTGGCCTGCGAGCCTAACTTGGAGATTGTGCCATCTTTGGCCTGTGAGCCTGATTCGGCGATTGTGCCTTCTTCTTCTTCCAACTTCCTTGACAAGTTTCCAACTCCAGTTTCTGATGATGACAGTGAGGATGAAAATCCACCTCCTCCTGCTCATGTTCCTCCAGTTGCACCAGCACAAGTGCTTTCTCGATGGGTCCATTCAACATGTGAAGCAGTTGGTGATCTTGCCAGTGATCCTACAGATCAACGTCGAACACGTTCTCAATTTCAGCGAGCCTCTTCTCTTTTGGCTCAAGTTTCTGAGAATCATGATCTAGAAACCTTTGCAGAAGCTTCAAGAAATCCAAATTGCGATGCAGCTATGGATGAAGAATATCGTTCCTTAATGGCGAACGATACTTGGGATCTTGTACCTCTTCCAAAAGGAAGAAAACTTGTCAGATGTAAATGGGTCTAGAGAACTAAGTATGCATTAGATGGAAGCGTTGAAAGACTTAAGGCAATGTTAGTTGCCAAAGGTTTTTCCCAAGTTGAAGGGATTGACTACAATGAAACCTTTGCTCCTGTCGCAAAAATGAACTCTATACGCCTTGTTATTTCCCTTGCAGCCTTACATAACTGGGAAGTCCATCAAATGGATGTCAAGTCTACCTTCTTACATGGTGATTTACAGGAGGAAATTTACATGGAACAACCTCTTGGATATGTTCAGAATAACTCTAGCCTTGTCTGCCGCCTTAAGAAATCCTTATATGGCCTTAATCAAGCTCCTAGAGCTTGGTATGCCAAAATGGATAGCTTTCTCCTTGACACTGATTTTTTTAGATGCCATTCTGACCCCAATGTCTATACCAAGAAAGTAGGAAACCATCTCATCATACTTGTTCTATATGTTGATGACCTTATTCTTATTGGTAGTAAACCTAAGCTTATAACCCATGTGAAATCCAGTCTTAAGTAAACTTTTGAAATGTCAGACTTAGGACATTTGCATTATTTTCTTGGTCTCAAAGTCTTGCAAACCAAAGAAATAATCTTTCTTTCTCAGTCTAAGTATGCTTGTGACCTTCTTCGTTGCTTTCACATGGAAGATTGTACACCTGCCCCTTCTCCCTTCCAGTCTGGAGTCAAACTTTCTACCACTTGTACTTCACCTGAAGTAGATGCCACCTTGTATTGTCAGCTTGTTGGTAGTCTCTTATACTTGACTCATTCCCGTCCTAACCTTTCCTTTGTCGTTGGTCGTGTTGCCCGTTATATGAAAACACCTCATGAAAGTCACTAGAAAGCAGCTAAAAGAATACTTCGATATATTCGAGGTACAATCTAGTTTGGGATTCATTACAGTACAAGGGGGGAACCTTTGTTGGTTGGTTTCACTGATTCAGATTGGGCCGGCAATCCTGATGATCGAAACTCTACAGCAGGTTATGTTTTTAGTCTGGGATCTGGACCTGTCACTTGGGCTTGCAATAAACAACAAGCTCTTGCTCTTTCTTCAACAGAGGCAGAATATCGAGCCGCAGTTAATGCCAGTTAGGAAGCTTTATGGCTTCGACAGATCCTTTCAGAGTTTGGATTCGAGCAGCAGCAGCCTACTCCACTTTGGTGCGACAATCAAAGTGCCATCAATCTTGCCAAATATCCATTCCTACATCAACGCAGCAAACACATTGAGATACATATGCACTTCATTAGAATTCTTGTTCATGATCGTGTTCTTGAAGTGCTCTTTTTTCCTACAGATGATCAAGTTGCATACATCTTCACCAAGTCTCTTACAGAAGCGAATTTTTCTAGACTTCGATCTGTGTTAGGAGTTCAGGAACTTGTCATTAAGGGGGGATAGGCTCTAATGCCTCCTTCCTTCTCCTAATAGTGTCACTTTTGTAAATCCTTCAATCCTATCCCAAGTTGTTCTTAAGGGGGGATGTTAGGATATTTAGACACTTAGGAGTTAGTTAAGATCAACTTGTGTAATATATCCGTCAGGAAAAGTGTGTTTCTTTAGTATGCATTAGTATGCATTTGTAAATATTTAATCCGACGGCCACGATATGTTATGATCCGACGGCTCAACTTCTCTTAGATCATACCTAACCTTGATTTGTGGCTTAACACTCGATTGGTCCATGATCTCTATTTAAAGAGCATGGAGGGTCATTTTTTAGTTGATCGATAATGAGAAGCTCATTTGTAACTTTCTTTCTTTGCATAATAAATTGATCCGTAGAAGCTATTTGGTCGGGGCCGTGGAGTGTTTCCCTCACGAGGGTTTAAACCACGTCAAAACATCGGTGTGTTGATCTGTGATCTGTTTGTGTGAAGTGGTTTCTCTAGGTGTTCAGTCTTTTGGGAGTACCCTGTGTACCCGAACAGTGGGTAGAAGCTAAGGCTTTATTCCGAGCCACAGAGAAATCAGTGGTATAATTTATATATGAAGAAATATTTACCCGATTCAGTGTACCTAGGGAAATTGTAACTGATCAAGGATCTTAGTTTACCTCCAAATTAATGAAAGAACTTAATGACAAATATGGTATTAAACACTGCAAATATTCACCATATCATCCTTAGGAAAATGGTCAGGTAGAAAGCACAAACAAAGTATTAGAAGCCATCCTGACGAAAACTATTCAGTTACACCACAAGGACTGGGAAGATAGGCTCCCAAAATCCTTGTGGGCTTACAAAATAACTTGGAGGAACACCACTGGCCACACACCTTATGAACTTGTTTATGGAAAATAGGTTCTCCTACCAATTGAATTTCAGGTTAAGACATTTCGTATGGCTGCTTAGTTAGGGATGAATTTAGAAGAAGCACAGAGACAACGAATCTTGCAAATAAATGAATTAGAAGAGATTAGACAAGATTCTATTCAACAGACAATCTTAATACAAAACCAACGCAAAAAATGGCATGATAGATACATTAAACAAAAACAATTCAAAACAGGAGATTGGGCATTACTTTTTGGTTCAAGGTACAAAAATTTTAAAGGTAAATTGACTACTCGTTGGATGGGTCCTTATGAAATTGTTACAGCTTTTGATAATGGATCCGTTAAAATTAAGACAATTGATTATTCTCAAATTTCCTTTGTTGTAAATGGACATAGACTTAGACTTTATCATCAACCAATATCTAAAAAAGATTTTCTTCAAAATGCCTTGCAACATGAGGAAATGGAGCTGGTAGAAGAGGAAGTCATTTCTCCTTCTCCTGGTTCTTGAATTTTTAAAGGGTTATCTTCATTTGTATATATGTAAACATATTTTTGTTTTTTCTTAAATAATAATAAAGAGTCATTTCTAACAGCTGATTGTATTTATACAGGGAATTCATTCTTATGATCATGCTATGAAATTTTGTCAATAAAAACAGGAAGACTCTTTTCCCTTTTTTGAATTTCATATGACTTTTTGTACATATGCTTTTGTTTTGAATAAAGCAGGAATCATCTAACAAATGGTTTTGCAGCTTAATTATAAGAACCTTATCCTTATAATCAGCTCATGCGATATTATTTGAAAAGGGAAGTGCTTCAAAAAACTCCACAATACATCCTAACCCCTTCTCTTTCAATTATTGTTCAAAATTGAAAATTCGTAGTAAAAAGATAAAGTGTTCTTTATATCATTTCAAGCCATTGTTTTATGATTTTGTATATGGTATTTGATTCAGACATGCACATTTTTTATTTATCATTAGAACAGTTGCTTAAAGACCTACCTTAAATCACTATGATCTCCAAAAAGCTCTATATTACACCTATGGATCACTAGCTCATCCTAAACTCATTATCAAAACTTGTCTCTTAAAGCATCTTTCAAAGGTAGCTTAAAAGTGAGTCATATTTTTATTTTGTGGGGAACATTACTGATTTCTTATGAAGAAGATAGACTAAGAGGTCAAAGAACAACTTTAGGTTATTATCTTTTGACATGATCTATAATCTGGGCCATTATAAATAAAATTACTCATAAGTTTCGCTCTAAAATTTTGAATTATGTGTTTAGCAGGCTTAGCACACTCAGGTACCAACCGACTTCCTTACAATATATATATATATATATATATATATATATATATCATTATACGAAGCAAACCCACTGGGGTACTGAACAGGCCCGCTGGCAGCGGGTCCATGCTAAGTGAAATATTAAACAAGGAAGCTCGGTAAATGCATGTAAACCCGTCGGGGTACTGAACAGGCTCGTTGGCAGCGGGGCTATGCTTGCATGGTACCAAGATAAACCCGTCGGGGTACTGAACAGGCCTGCTGGCAATGGGTCAATATCGGGTAAAAGAGGTTTGGTTAATGCATCACTATGCACATGGCTCATATATAAAGAAACCTGAGTATACAAACACATGTTTAGGCCACTTATTTATACTGTCATTAGAGAATGGCTGTAAGTTGGACTTGGACCCTATCATCTAATTCAAACAATACCTAGGATATGATTTTCCTATAAATGGGACCCATAATTATAAGAATCTCACAAACTCTACGATGAACCTTATCTATATTCTTTGGATGACAAGAGATCTTTAAAATGAGTCATGGATGGCTAGTTTTCCTATGGCATTTTTCACATCAATTATACTATCATTTTTCATATGGTCTTCTTAAGCACTATTGTATTCTTTTTTATGAATGTACATATCTGAATCATCTACATTTAATTAGTGAATATTTCATTTTGTTACGAAAATTATCACAACATTTTAGAAGCTATTGGTAAAACTTTTAAGGGAAAATAATTGAATATTAAACAATTTTTCTTTGATGGCTTGAGGAAACGCCATATCTTTGGTTTGGGGGAGGATTAGAACTGTTTTAGGACTTTTTTTACTTTCTGAATATTTATGAAAATTTTTATTTATCATTGATAAAATGATAGGTATTTTCAGGTTAATGCAAAAAGCAAAAGGCAGATTGTCTGATCAATAACAAATCAAAAACGATGTGACTTAAAGTTCTAGAAGCAAAGTTTACAACATATTTTGTGCACTAAAAGCCTCGAAAATTCCCTGCAAAATCAACTTCAGTCAACATCAACAATCAGATCTTGTACAGATAAAAAGTCTGTATGAAGGGTTGAATGACGGGTCGAATGCCGATCCGAATGAGGTGACGAACGAGGCAAACAAACAACGATCTGAATAGAACGTCGAATGAAACCATAAGCTTGTATAAAGATTTGTGCCAAGATATTTGAATTTTGATATATCTAATTAACTAATTATGACAGGGGTCAATCAAATGTCAATTCTGCACATGGTCTCATTCCCTTACCCATCTCACCTCCATTAAACGAATGGATTATGCATCATTGCGATATTCAGAATCATTGCATGACTGCCATATGGTCTTAACTATCCTATCATATGATCTGCCATCATATGAATCGAATCTTCATGATCTCTCACGTATAATCTATTTCATTCAACATGTCCAAAGATCGACTTTGGACATGGTTGAATATATTATAACCACACGTATTCACTAAATTCACGCATTTTTATGCTGGCACTTGACTCAAGATCTTCGAATGACATGCGAAATCTCTCAAGCATGCTAAGTCTTCACCTACAACCATTCAACCATTCAAACAGACTTCAATTTAAACTAACGATAGTGTGGATTTCACTCCATTTCGTTCATTTTCCATCTTCTATGTTGAACCGCGTCCTCTGCATCTCTTGCATCTCTTGTACCTACCTATTTGCATCCCCCGTCCTCTGTCAGCAATGCCAATCCATTATAATCCTGGAAGCTACCAAGACCTACTTTGCATCTCCGATTTTAAAGAATGTCGTGAGGTATTCCTTCGAGCGGGCTGGGGTCCATTTCTCCACCTTCTCCAAGGCCATGACCATGAAATTTCATTACTGTTCGCTAAGGGATTCGATGGCAAGACGGCCAAAGTTGGCCATCTCACTTTCTCTGTGACAGAAGAATCCATCGCATTGGCCATGAAGATCCTTATAGAGGGCGCCCGTTGGCACAAACATCTCTTCCTTCCATGGAAGGCTCACGAATTTTCCTTGAAAGCTGATTTTCAACACGTTGTTGGTACCAAAGGATTCCACAAGGAATGGGTCAAGCTGGAATACCTAGATCCTTTGACTGTCATCATCCATCTGATCACTTGTGAGGGTAAGTTTATTGTTTTTAAAGCCTGCCATTTTAGATTGCTAGCACATTTTGTTAACAATCAGACCCTCAATTTCCCATTTTATTTCCTGAAAAGTTTGGAAAAGATGTCAAGCCAGGTTAGGAAGAATACTGTTAATCCTTCTAGTAGCTTGTACCATCATTGTCTCATTAAAATCCCGATCATTCATCAGTTGGAAGAGAGAGGGAAAACCTGGGATCGTTTTGTTTTTGAAATACTGAACCCTCATTTGATTGAGAAGTCTACTGTCAAACCCTCTCCTTCTCGAAAACACCATCATTTCCAAGCCAGTATTAGTGAACCTACTCAAGCCTCTATGCAAACAGAACAGGACACTAAGCATGTGCGGTTTGCTGAGGGTCCCTCAGGCGATATGTGCCTTGTCCATTCATCGCCTTCTCCTGAGCTTTCCCTTGGTGACCCCACCTCGGAACCCCCACTCTTTTCATCAGTACCCACTAAAAATAGGAAAACAAATTGTGACCAGTCCATCGACCAGTCTGTCATCCAAACCGTCGTTCAGCCATCGTGTTCAGACATCCAGTCGAAGGACCATATCTTGGAAACACCCCTCCTTACACTAGCCAATGTATCTGCTCAAATTAGTGAAGCCCCTACCGTTGGAAGTTCTCTTACACACAACGAAGACATAATTCTTGAAGAACAAACTGTTGATGTTGAAACATTTCCAAAAGAGTTGAGTCCTCAAAAGGACCTGGAACATCGTATAGAACAGCCTATTCCGAGTCAGCAAGAATTGGATAAGTTGACCCAAGCGATAGCATGGTTGACAGACCAAAATCAAAACTATGTGGAAATAATCTATGAGCTTTATGAAGAAAACAAGATACTGCGCACACAAGTAAAAAGCATTGAATGCTTGGTTAACGCCAAAACAACATCCCATACTGCCCTTTGGATGAGGTATAATTCCTTAAAGGACCAATTCAAGAAGCTCCAGGCCAAACCTATATCTTCATCATCTAAGCTGAAGGCCACTGCTACCGCAACTCGGCCTTCTTCCTAATTTATCTCTGTTTTGCTCAGTGGGACCTGGCATATCTCCGGTTTGGGGGAATGTTGGTGTCCATTTTGTCACCATTTTTTATCATCAAATATTCTATGAGTGGCGTTATTTTCATCATTTTTTCTATAATAAGTCATTCTCTTTTCCATTCAGACCATCAAACAGACTAGGTATGCATATATTCACTTATCGTATGAATTTTGATCAAATATCACCATATTATGATTTATTAATGTTTAAAGTGACATTTGTGGACATGCTTGGCATTTAGTTTTTGCTCTACAGGATGCAGTTTTCAAATGGACCTCCATTCAAAACGCATGTTTACGTTGCCAATGTCTAGCCGCGTCCATCCCGTCATTCAGCCCTGAGTTCGACCCGCAGAATCAACGATTGGCATATTCTTGGCCATACAAGACAGAAACGGACACGAGGGTTCTGTTAGCCACGTGGTGTTTATGGTTGGTGAGCCTCGGTTCTGGAATATTCGGCTCCCTTCCTGCCAAGCTCGACGGCACACCATTTCCCCATGTCAACACTCCAGAGTTCCGACTTTCCTGCTCGTTCAGCCTGATATCACGCCGCCTGCTCACGCCAATGTTCTAGAGGATCCTCATCCTCCCACGCTCAGTCCGCCAACACGTTTCTTTTCCCACGTCAAAGGAAGATCAACGTCCCAGCAACCGCATGAAGGAAACCGACGTCGTGGAACTTGGTAGACGCCCTCTGTGCTGTCTTACATCACCAGGAAGCCATTTTACAGTCATAAAGACCTCTAGTTTTAGAGAGGTCGACAATGTCAACCTTCTCTCCTACTGTAAACTTATAAATAGTTGCTTTGTATAGAGAAACGATGAGGATCAGATAGTATATAGATTATATAGAAGATAGCAGTAGTTTTTGCATAAACGTTGTGTAATTTTTACCAGTTAATGGAAGTTTCAATTCATTGATGTTCTGTTGTTGGTGACTAAGTTGATTTAGTTTCAATCTTTGATTGTTGGGAAGGGCCCCTCATCAACCGGAGGTTTCTTTTATATTTTGTACTTTCTTTCTGCAAGTAGATAGTTTATCTTTCAGTCATCTAATTACCTATGTTTTCCTATAGATGTTATTTCTTTGTTTTCCTGTAACTGTATGTTGCTGCTAACGTAATTTACTTTTCAGAATTAGGAATGGTCGACCAAGCATAATGTTTTGTAGTTTGCTTTCAGTTTTCTTTTTATAATCCTTAGTTAGATGTTGTTTCAAGTTTTGTTATAGTTAGAATTAGTTCCATCAGCTTCTCTCTCTGTAGCTGTAGGTTAATTCTATCTTCCATCTCAATCTTGTTTTAGCATGTAATAGGAATAGTTTATTTCCCTTAGATAATCATTAGTATAAATGGTTTCTTGTTACCTTAACTTCTAATTAGTCGATCTATTGCTTGCTTTGCACTATAGGATCATATGCATCATCCAACTGGTAGTTAAAATCATCCAAATATTCCTCTCTCCTTAGTTTAAATCATTTTCTTCCATCCAGACTGTCATTCGAACAGTTATCCGGATCGTCAAATGGACCTTTACACTTTTTTCATTGTTTTATGCTTATTCAAAATCTAGTTTCTTATGCTTTTCAACTGTAACGTTTCTTACTTTTAATTAACAGTTTTAGATGTAATTAAGATCTTGTTTAATGTTGCATAGAGTTTTAATTGAGTTTTGTCATTATTATTTGTTTCCATACTATCTTCTTTAATCTTCTTTTTAACTATCTTTCAAGGTTATGTTTTTCATGTCTGATTTGCCAATTAGTTACTGTTTCAGAATTTATCAGTTTCATTCCTAGTATAGTTTATCTTCAAATAAGAGTTAATAATTTCATTCTCCAGATTATCTCAGTTTTGATAGTTTCTTCGTTAAGCATAGGATCAGTTTTCCATTCACATAGATAATGAAGATGTTCATGAAATCAAATTTGGTTCAGAAATAAATATCTTTATCAAGTTTTCTACTTGTTTCCAAATCAAATCCAGTTCAATTAAATATCTTATTAAGTTTTCTACCTGTTTCTAAGTTACATTAGTTTCATGTTATTCATATATGGATAGAAAATAGACCATAATGTTTAAAGTTAATTGTAGTTGGATCATCTTTAGTTTGCATTTGTTTATAGAAGTTAAAATAGATTTTCTCCTTGTTACATTCGAAATTCATTACGATACATTCACCCCAGTTCCTATCACATTTGATGTACGTAATCAAGAGAAATGGAATTAGGTAGTTTAGTTTAGAGTAATTTACATTGCAAAATCATCTTAGTAATTGTAATTTTGTTACAAGTTCTCTTCATAGATTAGTTGTGAGTTTATACTTTTACATCTGCAGTTCTGACATTCTTCATAATTGTCATTTCTAATTTCTAGATTAGAATCTGAAGGTCTAATTAAGTAGTTTTCCATTTTCATAAGAAGTAGTTTGCTTTTCAGTATTTGTTTTTATCTTTCTTATTATTCAATCATAGAGTAGAGTAGTATAATCTGATACTATTCTGATCTGTTGGTTTAGTTAGATTTAATTAGCTCAGTAGTTGTATTTTTCTGAAGTTTGACTTGGTTTTTCATTTTGAAATATCTTTTGGTCTTTTCTTTATTAAATATTTTTAAGGTCTGACAAGCCAAAAATATTAGGTACCATTCTACCTCAGCATATACTTTGCCTCAAATCTAAGATTACCAATCCTGGTCGATAATTAAATATTAAGTGTTTTCTTTGAGATAGTTCACACACCCAACACTTGGATAATAGTGGAGTCATCATCCAGCCAATAGTATCAGTCATAAATGGAAAAGGTCAGTCAAGTGTGTCTAACTGAGTCTAACAGAACCATCTAGGCATAAATCGAGGAAGGGAGACTCCAAGGGAGGCGCATGAGGCTGTCAAAAGGGTCAATGGAACTCCAGAAATGGGTAAGTAGGAGTTGTAGGTAGATAGGATGAGTAATCAGTGGAAGAACTGATCAATAAAGACTCTAACTGAATGATAACTGTTGGTAGGTGAGCTAAGGCGCTCTAACTGGGAGATAACTGACTAGTAGGTGAGCAAAGGCACCCAACTAGCTGTGGTAGGTGGGAAAGGCGCACTTGCCATGCAGAAGACTGAAGAAGGGCACATTAGGTAAGTGGGAGGCCCCCTGGGGTTGTAGACAGGCTATGGAGAGCTAAAAGCAAGCTCCAGGTGCTGGGAGGACCACCATGATGATGATTGGATGCATGCAGATGACTGGATGCATGCAGAATGCATGCATGCATGCAAAACTGAAAAATGATGGGGAGAATATTCCAACACTGGATCAATACGCTTCAAACTTGACTTGGGTGTTGGTATGTGAATCTAAATCAATACACTTAAAAATTGACTTGGTTGGTATGTGATGAAAGCCGAAGGTAATAAATAATAAGGAATACATAATATTTTGTTGGTGGGACATGCCATTATCCTAACGAATTTCACAGGAAACCTAAAACAAAAACAAAAAACATATTAAGAAACATTCTCCCTTTTAATTCAATCCATGATTTTTTTTAAATTACCCGCTACAAAAACGTGAGTCCATTTTTTTATGTTACCCACTAGATTATTGGATGGATTCTCAATTATTCTTTCCTAGCTCGAAGTTACCAGGAAGCTTAGTGGATGGATTTTCAATGCCACCCTTATCATAAATGCTCCACACCCATCTTAACTACTTATGAATTAAAAATAATATTACTTGTTGGTTTTACTCATGGAAAAGTGGTGGTTATTTAATGCAATTTACAATTTTCAGGTAGATAACCTACGTTAAACTCAACATTTTTAGAAACTTCCACTAGATAACTCATGTTAAACTTGGTTGGTTTTGAAAAGCGACTGGTTAACTCACAGTTTTACCTGGAAATGAAATGGATTTTAAATGTTTCCGACTATACTATTTTCCGTTTGTTCACTCACCCACCTACTTCATAATAAAAAATAATATTTCCAAAACAACCTCTCCAATTCTAGAAAAATTTTGAGGATTCAACTCTCCTTCCACACATGCACTCAAGGGATCCACGGGTTACATTCCTCCAGGTATCATTTAAGCTAAATAACAAATTAGACAATGTCATGAGTTTTCTATTTTTGTTAAAAATTGTGAATAAAAAATCTTATGACAAGGATATTTGGATACAGAATCTAGATTGGGAGGATGTGTCACAACAAAAGGTGATGTTTATAGTTATGGAATAGTTCTACTGGGGATGCTCACAAAAAGAAACCCACCCACAACATGTTTGTGGAAGGAGTGAACTTGCAAAAATGGGTGGGTAGCAGTTTTCCAACCCGTGTTGTGGAAGTGGTGGATAGGAGCCTATTGAGGAATAGTACCATCACTGAAGATGATAAGGAGCTAAATTGTATTAGTCACCTCATAAATGTGGATTTGCTCTGCACAAAATAATCTCCTCAAGAGCAGCCAACGATGATCGACATTATGCGCCAATTGCAAAACATCAGAGATTCTTTTTTGGGAGTTGCGGGCATTCCAAAAATCCAATCAAATGCAACACATTTGCTAGGTGGTACAAGTGTTGCTTGCAACAATACCGATGAAGACCAAAGTTCTTCTACATTCTAGTATGTTGTAAGGAAGCAGTGGTTTTATCATTAAACCACAAAATAATTTGAGTCCATTGTCAGTAGTTCCATGTATCATTGAACCACAAAGTAATTTGAGTCCATTGTCATTAGTTCCATGTATCATTGAACCACAAAGTAGTTTGAATCCATTGTCATTAGTTTCATGTAATTTGGGTCCCATTCCCTTCTCCTTCTTTGATGAGTCTATTTATTTGAGTCTTATTCTCCTCTCCTTTTCTATGCAAAGATAATTTGTTAATGCATGTGAGTAAAAATAATAAAGTTATATATGTCATAGACAATATCTTAGAAATATTTTTAGAACTATAAAATATTTTATCTTTTTAAGGAAAACTTCTATAATTTAGTTTTATTTATGTTGTTAAAGCTATATAAATATACTAAAAAATTTGTATTTATTTTAAAATGTTAAAAAGTAAATCATATACTTTATTGATATTTGATATCAAGTTCCTTATTTATACCAACATTTTCAAGCTAAAACCTTGAAACATATACAACTACCTTATTCTAGAAATCACACTGAATAACTAACTTTTATAGATCCATAAAAACTTGAGCTGGACTCCTTACTTTTGTAGAAAATCCATTAGTAAAATTGCATAGAAAAACTATTATTGAATTTTCCTTACTATTATTGAATAGAAAAACTATTTGAATAGAAAAACTATTATTGAATAGAAAAGTTGGACTCCTTACTAGTTACTTTTGTAGCTTGCTGCAATATATTCCTTTACTCAAACAGCTCAACTGAGTTTTTTTTTATCTCGATGGCACTGCCATTGGCTTTCAGCATTTTCAATCCGATTCATTTGCGAAGTGCACATTACTCCCCTGAGACACGAATTAGCATATGGAAAATAATGGTATAGACGAATGTTAGGGGAGGTTTTCTCACCCAATGAATTTGGTAACTTCGTCATATCATTTGGATTAGGTAACTTCGTCATCTCAAATTGGGAATGTCACGTATAACTTATGAATATCCTTTTCCTTACTTTTATATAAAGGAGGATATTCCAATAAACATTTTGTTTACTTTCTTCAAATTGAGAACTAATTTACTAAAGATGCGCAACTAGCTACTCAGAAGGAAAAAACATCCCATTCAATTAGAGAGAGGGAATGCTAAGCCAATGGTATACCATCTCGCAAGGTAAACTCCTCCCTTACAAATGTTTCGTTTGATCGATATCCATTAGAGGTATGGCTAAAACATTTACATGGAGGATGATAGGATTTGGATTCAGTGAAATGGCAAAAAATACAGCAAAATTTGAAGCGAAATATTTGAGTATTGGGTTTCAAGGATTCATTGGTGCTCAGCATAAACTTCAGTCCCAAAATCCCCTAACCCCACAACACAACGCTTCTCAGGATGAACCTGAGTCCCAAAATCCCCTAACCCAACAACACAGAGACAGGATGGAGCTGCAAAATAAAAAGACACTAGCCACCAATTAAACGACGAAAAATCAATCAGAGGGAAGCTAGATTGAATCACTGGTCAAAATTTTATCAGAACCTGGAGATTTTTCCAAGAAATCCAAGCATAGTAGACAGCGAGAACAGAGATAAACCAGGAGAAAGTTGGAGGGCCGTTCTGATAAGCCTAATTCAGAGGGACGAAAATGGGTGAAAAAACAATCATAGGAAAACCAGAGTGAATCACAGGTCAAAATGGACTCAGAATCTGGAGGGTTTTCCAAGCTATCCAACTACACATGCGGGTAAGATGGAAAGAATCCAAGAGAATTGGAGAGCCTTTATTATAAGCATAATTAAGAGGATAAAAAAAAAAACAGTGGATGCAAAAACAATCACATGAAAGCCAGTTGAATCACAGTTCAAAATGGGCTCAGAATCTGGAGGATTTTCCGAACTATCCAATTGCATAGAAGGGTTAGAATGGAAAGAAATGACGATAAGATTCGAGAGCCTTTATTATAAGCCTAATTCAGAGGGACAAAAAAAAAAGTGGATGAAAATACAATCATAGGAAAGCCAGACTAAATCATAGGTCAAAATGGGCTCAGAATCTGGAGGGTTTTCCAAGCTATCCAATTGCACGGAAGGGTTAGCATAGAAAGAAGCCATGAGAAGATTGGAGAGCCTATTATAATCCTAATGAATAGGGACACATTACATTATCTAATGAGCAGAAGACAATTCAATCTGTCTTTGTAACAGGTTCTGCAGGCACAGGTAAGAGCTAGCTTCTTGATTTTGTAGTAAAAATATTGAAGGAATTGCATGGTTCAGGCTCACTCTTCTGTAACTATTGGGCCTTAAACCCACAGAGATCATAAAAATTAATCACCACCGCTTGTTGGGCCTTAAATCCATAGAGATCATAAAAAGTAATCACCACAGCTTGTTGGGCCTTAAACCCACAGAGATCATAAAAAGTAATCACAGAAAACAGAAGATTGAATAACATATTTACACATAACAACAATAACACAAGAGACACAAGATATACGTGGTTCACCCACTGAATGTGAGATACGTCCACCAAGAAAAGTGTCGGTATTCTTAGTATTTAAGGATCAATAGATTACAGACTATCCAGGAGAGGGCTTAAATCCCCAGATCAATATCTGCCTCAATGGGACACATATTTAAGCAATCCTTATTCAATTACACATAACTAATTATAGCATTGGTGAAACTACTATGAACCAACTTGACCTAAACCATCAATTGGTATCACATCCCAACAATCTCCACCTTGACAACAATTTACCGGATGCCCTACCCTTTGTGCTTCTAAAAAACACTGAAGCGCCCATTTCACTGCTTTTACGTGGATTTTCCATGAATCCACCGACAACACCAACTGTATGTGAAATATTATCTCATCACATACACCAAAACTAGCATATGATACACTGGACATATAACTCTTTTCTTCATTATGTGGACATCAACCTGAAGAAAGCTTATGATGTTTATCAGTTTCACGTTATTCATACCGAAATTCCTTAGTGTCATTATCATGTACTCATGCTATGATAACCAAAAAACTTACCATCAATCTATCTCTGTGTACATCTATGCTCAAGATTATTTTGCAGCTCCCAGATCCTTCATATCGAAAGTCCAACAACCTGAGCCAACCTATTGATCTTAAACCATGCTTGTCCTAGCTCAAGCATAATGCCAACAATTTAGACACCAAGATAGTGAATAATAAAAAAAATAGTTACATTCACTTCTTGTAACTTAGCTCACCATGAAGTAATCCAACATATTGTACTAATTGCCTGAGTGCTTCATGCCATACAATGATTTCTTGAGCTTTTGCAAACAACTCTTCCTATGTGATCTGGAACATCTTTAGTGCTCCACCTCGATTAGTGCACTTAAACACTTTAGCCAAATCCGGCCAAGCCACAACTACTAACTAGGTTCTCTATTACAGTGACTCCACCATCAGAACATCAGTAGATATTCAACACATGGGAAATTACCACCAATTTTTCTCATACATAAATCACACAAGCATAAGCATGCTTTGACGCATGATATAAGACCCATGCATATATATAAAAAATAAATACAAGTAATAATCTAACCTAGATGGTTTCCTGCCATTATATGGCAGTTTCTTTCTCCAAAAATAAATGACCACTCTGACCTACAACCAAACTTCTTCCTTTGTCGGCCTCACCAGATCAATAAAGAGCATACAGCACGTGGGCTTCCACAAACCCAAACTACAAACTTCAAATGTAACCTCATGGAAACCTCCACGCACAAATGTCTGAACGGCCTTCCACTGGATCATTCCCATGTCGTGATACCACTTGTTGGGCCTTAAACCCACAGAGATCATAAAAAGTAATCACCACCGCTTGTTGGCCCTTAAATCCATAGAGATCATAAAAATTAATCACAGAAACTAGAAGATTGAATGACATATTTACACATAACAACAATCACACAAGAGACACAAGATATGCATGGTTCACCCACTGAATGTGGGCTACGTCCACCAAGCAAAGCATCGGTATTCTTAGTATTCAAGGATCAGTAGATTACAGACTATGCATAGAGGCCTTAAAGCTCCAGTTCAATATCTGCATCAATGGGCCACATATTTAAGCAATCCTTCTTCAATTACACATAACTGATTATACCGTTGGTAAAACCACCATGAACCAAATCGACCTAAACCATCAATTGGTTGTCACATCCCAACAATGATGGCCTTCCCTTGGATCATTCCCACGTCGGTCTGTTATTCTTAAGAAGCCCCATGCTATGTTGGTATTAAGAGTCTTTCCATCCAATTTCCTGACTACACAGGTTATATCATCTGCTTCACCTCTAGCCTTCTGAGCACTTGCTCCACCTTGAACGCAGATAATGCTGACTCTTCCAGCAACACAACGTCAACAAAACAGTACATAGTGGCTTGGAGCTCTGCTCTTCTCGTCCACCTCTAGTCCTTTCTTCAATTTGGCAATGTCACAGCACGGCACAGAAATGGCAGCGGTTGGCTGAGCTCGACAGACTTCTCTCTTCACAGACAACAACTCTCTTCACCAACTGTTGTTTCTCCACCGATTTCAACTCTGGCGATCTCTACATAAATTGAGGCGGCTGGCTCTAAATAGATTTCTGTCTCTAAGAAACTGCGGCCCGTTAGGGCCCTCATTGTGGTATTTCACGCTTCACATAGATGCATCTCTCTGCTTTAGCGCAGATTTTTCCTTCCTCCATAGCATAGAAATGGCTCTACGGACAAGAATAACGAATCCTCGTTACGCCAGTCTCATGGGAAACCACTGAAGTGGCAGCACACTGCTCTGCTCTATGATGGCACCACCGACAGCGTGGGCTCTTCCTCTACTTCTAGGTGGATCTTCACTATGGCACCACTGGTAGCGTGTGTTCGGATATCCACATCATCTTTTTCAGGATCTTGCATGCAATTAGGGTTTGCATGCAGAATCTAGGGTTTGCATGCACCTGCATGCACTTGCATGCATCCCAGTCACCAGTTTGATGCCTCCAGCACCTTAGCCACCTCATTCTAGCACCCAGGAGCCACTTACTACAGAGTTTTAGCCCTCCTAGGCTGAAAGGCGCCCACTTCTCACCTACTGCCAGAGAAGGGCACACTTGTTCACCTACCACTGCAGTTCCACTTCAGTTACACTCAGTTAGCTCCGATTCTCCCTGATTTGAGGCTAGTTTCACTCCTGACTGACTGTTTCACTTCCGTTGGACCTCCAGATTGACTAGATGACTTGTTCTGACTTCAGTTAGCCTCCCATGCGCCCCCACTGAGCCTCCCTCTCCTTAATCAGTGCTACACACTTCAGTTACACTTATTACACTCAGTTAGACTTAGATTGACACCTGGATGACTGGTTCTTGTGCATTGATGACCACCACCGATTGATGATGAGGACTCCTAGTTGGAGTCAAGCTACTCCATTCAGTGATTTGAATGGCCTACTTAGTCAATTCGAATTGCTCATTGACAGATATTGTATTCTATTGTAATTCATTCACCCTTATTGGGATATTGAGCACTGCTGCATGTTTTGCACAGTTTTGCACCATATTTTCTATGTTCATCTGTTGTGATTGATTTACTTGTTCATTAGATCTGCTGTGACTAATTTTACATGGTATCAGAGCCATTGCAGGGACAAGATCTCTTTTCTACAGGTGTTTGTACAAGAAGATTTGACTGAATTGCTCAAATTGCAAAAAGTTTTGGCATGAGATATCTCAAGGGCATTCACTCCTGTGCATGCAAAGCTTGAAAATTATTCCAATACCACTCCAGAAGCTTGAGTTTCCACATAATTCCTGGATCTGATACATTGGACCTATTCAACATTGTTTGATCTCCAATCCCAGGTGTGAAGCAACTCTAAAAGGGTGGATTGTTCGACCTTATTGTGTCTGTTTTATTGTGATTTGCAGGTTTATTGTCTCCATCAATTGCACTCGCTACATTGTGCATGCAAGCTTCCCTACAGCAATTGCATTCGCTATATTGTGCATGCAAGCCTCTCCTACATCAGTTTGACTCGCTCCTAGCAATGGAATACTCTTCTTCAAAGCCTATCCTCACCCCATTCAATTATTTTGATTGGAAAGATGATATGGAGATCATATTACGTTCAAAAGGTTACTACCGAGTCACTGTTGGTCTTGAATTGGAGCCAAGCAATCTATCAGATAGAACCAAACACTACAACAAGCTTGATGAAGCTTATGGTCTTCTTTGTCTCTCCATCTCCAAAGATCTTCACTTCCATCTCAGCGGATTGAAGACTCCAAAAGCTATATGGGAGCAACTTGAAACACTATTTGGCAAGCAGGATGAGCTTAGGGCTTTTCAATTAGAGAATGAATTGATTGCCCTTAGTCCTGAGAATTTCGAGACCATCAATGAATTCTTCACAAAATTCAAGAACTTGAACTTGCAATTGAAGAACAGCGGAGTTATCAAAGAGGATAAACAATTGATCCTCTCCATTCTAAGCAAGCTTGGGAAAGATTATTCGGTATTTGTCTCTACTTTCAATTCCGGTCGGCTAACTACCCCGAATTGGAAGATGCCTACCTTGAATGCCTTCATTGAGTCCGTCACAAAAGAGCATGACAAGTTGATTCAAATGGGGTCCATAAGCTCCAAAGATTCAGCCCTATATGTTCAAGGACCCAAGATCTCGAATGGTAAAGGAAAGCAAAAGAAGGAGAAGCCCAAATTCGAGCCTCACAAGCAAAAAGACAAAGTCAAGCAAACGGATGCTCCATCCAGTTCGAAATCCAAGCAAAAGGGCAAAGAAGGTAACCAAAAATCTAAATGTACTTATTGTAACCGTGGCTTTCATCCCGAAAGTTCATGTATGAAGAAGACTATAGATCAAATGGCCCTCCTTTTGGAAAAGAACAACATAACCCTTCCTGACAGTGCAAGAAAGAAGGATAGGAATGATGATCATGAAAGAGGACAAGCACTCATGGCAACGGTTTCGAAGCCCACTACTCTCTTGATAGATTCGGGTGCATCAAATCATATGGCTGCAAATATTGATTCTTTTTCCTCATTCGATCCAAACAGCTACATCCCCATCCATTTGGGAGATGACTCAAAAATTTCTTCAAAGGGCAAAGGTACGATTCATGTAGAACATGGAAGCTTTCAGAATGTTCTCTATGTGCCTTCCTTGGCTTCAAATATCCTTTCTGTGTATCAAATGACACACACTGGTGAACCAAAGCAAGTTACATTCAGCCCTAATACAGTTAAAATTTATGATATCAAAGTGGAAGACTAGTTGTAGTCGGAAAGGCAAATCACACTGCAAAATGCTATGAGTTTTCACACTTTATTCCGCTTGCAAAGCCCACCGCTCTTCGCACACATGGTAATGAGCTTAGTAGGCTTTGGCATGAAAGATTTGGACATCTTAATTATAAGTATTTGCTGCTGTTATCAAACAAATCCATGGTAGATGGGCTCCCACAACTCCGTTCCTCGAAGGGAATATGCACTGGTTGCATCATTGGGAAGCACCCCGAGCACAGATTCGACCGCGGCAAAGCTAGCAGAGCTTCTACTATTTTGGGATTGATCCATTCTGATATCAGTGGTCTGCTGCCCCATATGTCATTAAATGGTTCAAGGTATGTTTTGACATTTATTGATGATTTTTCCCGCTTTACATGGGTATTCTTTCTCAAAAACAAGTCAGAAGTGCTTGGAAAATTCAAGGATTTTAAGGCTTCTGTTGAGACCACCACTAAGAGTAAGATCAAAGCTCTTAGATCTGATAATGGTGGGGAATATATCAAGTCCGAGTTGCTGCAAATTTGTGCCCAAAGCGGAATTAAGATCCAACATACAGTTCCCTACACACCCCAGCAGAACGGTGTAGCGGAAAGGAAAAATCGGTCACTGAAAGAGATGGCTACATGCATGATTGAATCGAAAGGTTTGGCTGCAAATCTTTGGGCTGAAGCAATCAATGTTGCTGCATATATACAGAACCGTGTTCCACATTCATCCGTGAAAGGTATGACTCCTTTCGAAGCATTCTTTGGTCACAAACCGGATGTGTCAAATTTGAGAGTTTTTGGCTCTACTGCATGGGCTAGAATTCCTTCTGAGAAGAGACGAGCTTTGGATCCACAAAGTATCGAGTGCATATTGATAGGATATGGGGAAGAATCAAAAGCATATAAACTCATGGATATCAGATCTAAAAAGATATTCATAGAGCGCAGTGTGCAATTTGAAGAACCGCTTCAAGAATTGCAACTAGTCGAGGAGAAGACTGCCGATTCACCGTCTTCACCAGAAGAAGATCCGAGCAACGATAATGAAGGTATGAGTTCTGATATTTCTGATATTGTAGCAGCATATGATTATCATGACATATCAGGTTCGGAATCCGACCATTATGATCCTCCTCAGTTACCAAAGTGGGCCCAAAACACTCTACATTCTGCTGGTTCGAATCTTGGAAATCCTGTTGATCCGAGACGAACAAGAGGAGACTTTCAAAGAGCAGGTATGGCTCTTTCTATTGCTGATCCATTTCTTCCTGAGATTTGTTATTTGATGGCTGGTTCAGATCCTACATCATACTATTCTGCTCATCGAGATCCGAGATGGAAAAGTGCCATGGATGAAGAGTACAGTTCTCTTCAAAAGAACAACACATGGGAGCTAGTTTCTCTTCCACCTGGAAGAAAATTAGTGAAGTGTAAATGGGTCTACCGTACTAAAGTTGCTTCTGATGGCACTATCAGCAAATATAAAGCAAGGTTGGTGGCAAAAGGTTTCTCCCAAGTCCGAGGAGTGGACTACACTGAGACCTTTGCACCGGTTGCAAAGATGGATTCCATCCGCCTTGTTTTAGCTATTGCCGCATCCAAGCACTGGGAAGTGCACCACATGGATGTGAAGAGTGCATTTTTACATGGAGACCTTGCTGAAGAGGTATATATGCAGCAGCCAGAGGGTTATACATCAGATCCATCATTGGTTTGTAGATTGAAGAAATCTTTGTACGGGTTAAAACAGGCCCCAAGAGCTTGGTACGCAAAGATGGACTCCTTCCTTCTTTCTCAGAATTTCCAAAGGTGCAAATCTGATCCGAATGTGTATCTTCAGCGAGTTAAAGTTAATTTGTTGGTTATTGTACTTTATGTTGATGATCTGCTTATTACTGGTAGCACACTTACTTCAATAAACAAGCTAAAATCTGCCTTAAATCTAGCTTTTGACATGAGCGATTTGGGCTTGCTGAGTCACTTTTTGGGCTTGGAGATAGCTCAAAATTTTGATGGGATCACTATATCTCAGCAAAAATATGCTTCCGACCTGTTATTGAAGTTTAATATGGCTGAATGTAAGGCAGCCCCATTCCCATTCCTCTCAGGAATCAGTCTTGAGGAGGGAGATTCTACACCGCTTGCAGATTGCAGTATGTATCGACAGTTGATTGGTTCACTACTTTATTTGACACACTCACGGCCTGATATCTCATATGCCATGAGTGCCGTGTCAAGATATATGCAGTATCCACATGAGCTTCATTGGCGAGCAGCCAAGAGGATCTTGCAGTATGTGCAAGGTACGAGACAGTTTGGCATACATTATGCTGCAGATTCTGAGCTAGATTTCATTGGTTTTACTGATTCAGATTGGGCAGGTGATAGCATTGATCGGAAGTCCACTTCCGGTTATGTTTTCATGATTGGTCATGGTGCTATTTGCTGGTCCAGCAAAAAGCAAGCAGCCATTGCACTTTCTTCAGCAGAGGCAGAGTATCGAGGGGCAGTCAATGCCTGCATTCAGGCAGTTTGGTTGCAGGGTATTCTTTCCGAGTTTGGTTTTGGTGGCACTACTTCGAATGTCCTATTTTGTGATAATCAAAGTGCTATCAAGATCTCCACAGATCCAGTTCAGCGGCAGAGGACCAAACACATTGAGATTCATATGCATTACATTCGACAGTTGGTGCATGACCGCACCATCATTCTGCAATATTGCCCTACTGATGAGCAAATTGCAGACATCTTCACCAAGAGCTTCACTGAGAAGAAGTTCTCTTACCTCCGTTCACTTTTGGGGGTGAGTTCCATCATGGTGGAGACAGATTGATTCATTATTATGCTTTAGCTTGAGGGGGGGCTTTCTTCCCACTGGGTTTTCCCTCTTTCCTCACTTAGTTTATTTTCAGCATTTTTTGGATTATTGTATTGGGGTGACCTTTGGTCTTAGTTACCAGGGCCCCACATTATTTTTGTTGGCACATCATAGTCTAGTTTGAGGGGGGGTGTTCGGATATCCACATCATCTTTTTCAGGATCTTGCATGCAATTAGGGTTTGCATGCAGAATCTAGGGTTTGCATGCACCTGCATGCACTTGCATGCATCCCAGTCACCAGTTTGATGCCTCCAGCACCTTATCCACCTCATTCTAGCACACGGGAGCCACTTACTACAGAGTTTTAGCCCTCCTAGGCTGAAAGGTGCCCACTTCTCACCTACTGCCAGAGAAGGGCACACTTGTTCACCTACCACTGCAGTTCCACTTCAATTACACTCAGTTAGCTCTGATTCTCCCTGATTTGAGGCTAGTTTCACTCCCGACTGACTGTTTCACTTCCGTTGGACCTCCATATTGACTAGATGACTTGTTCTGACTTCAGTTAGCCTCCCATGCACCCCCACTGAGCCTCCCTCTCCTTAATCAGTGCTACACACTTCAGTTACACTTATTACACTCAGTTAGACTCAGATTGACACCTGGATGATTGGTTCTTGTGCATTGATGACCACCACCGATTGATGATGAGGACTCCTAGTTGGAGTCAAGCTACTCCATTCAGTGATTTGAATGGCCTACTTAGTCAATTCGAATTGCTCATTGACAGATATTGTATTCTATTGTAATTCATTCACTCTTATTGGGATATTGAGCACTGCTGCATGTTTTGCACAATTTTGCACCATATTTTCTATGTTCATCTGTTGTGATTGATTTACTTGTTCATTAGATCTGCTGTGACTAATTTTACAGCGTGGGCTCTTCCACGAGTTCCTTCTCCAGGTCAGAATCCACAGCTTCTCGGACTCCTCTAGGGAACAAGTTCCTCCTCCACAACAGGCTGCTCCACCTCAGACAGATGGAGACCACTTCACGCAGGAAGAGACCACAAATTCTTGAATTCTTCTAGAGCACGGGATCCTCCTCCACGATGGTGGTGTGGCTCTACTGCGACCCTCTCTTCACAGGAACAATGGCTCTTCACTACTCCACGAGCTCGCACGGGCTCCACCACAGCACGAAAATGGCATAGCGAGCTCTCCTCTTCTCCACGGAAATGACGACTAGCTCCACCAATGGCTTTGATACCACTTGTTGGGCCTTAAACCCACAGAGATCATAAAAATGTAACACAAGATATACATGGTAAAACCCCCGAAGGGGAAACATCCACGGGACAAGGGCAAGAAGAATTTATTCCATCATCAACAGTACATTACAAACTATCCAGGAGAGGACTTAAAGCCCTAGCTCAATATCTACCTCAATGGGACACATATTTAAGCAATCCTTCTTGAGTTACACATAACTGATTATACCATTGGTGAAACTACCGTGAACCAACTCGACCTAAACCATTAATTGGTTGTCACATACCAACAATCTCCACCTTGACAACAATTTACTAGATGCCATGCCCTTGTTCATTTGTGCTTCTAAATACCAAAGCACCCATTTCACTGCTTCACCTGGATTTTCCATGAATCCACTGACAACACCAACTGCATGTGAAATATCATCTCATCATCTCATCGCATACACCTGTTATCACACAACTTGTAGTTGTCCCTAAAGGTTATCCTTTCCAGGACGGTAGAGGTGTTGGACAACTAAAGAGGTGACCCAAGAGATGCCACGGTTCCCAATGCAAGTTGGTGTCACGCTAACTAAGGCAGTCTTCACTTTAGATCTAGCCTAAGAAAGACCAAGGGGAAGACCTTAGCTAGCCAATCAGAGCTAGCAAACCCAATCAAGACCTCCTAGGGAAATGTGATGATGTTAAAGGAGAAGATCAAGATAGGATTAGATCTAGATCTAGGATAGGTAAGTGGACCCAATGAGTGTTGGGCATGGCCCAAGTTGGTGCAATTTGAGGGAGAACAGTTTTGGCAACTGCGCAGTTCGGACTGCGAAGCTCAGATGGCACAGTTTTGTTGATGGTTTAGCCTGAAGTGCGAAGTGAGATATGCGCAGCAAGTAGTGCGAAGTCGAAGAACTACACAGTTATGTTGATGTGTAGTGCCAGTGCAACATCTATTTTGGGCAAAAGGTATAACGAAAGGTCGAGCAGAGGAAAGCAACTTGTTTTGGGTAAAGCGACTCCGTGATTCCTGGGAGTGGGTAAGGAGCGAAGTGAAGGAAGATGAAAGCGACTTGTCAGTAGAGTGGTGGAAAACTATTAGAAGCTAAGCCACGAAGTTGACAGTGACAGACAGGCCAGAGGGGCGGAAAGTGACAGACGACGATGCAGTTATAACCGTTTTTATGATGACTACGGCTGTCAGAAGGGCGTGCGAGCCATGAGTGGCCCAACAAGGCGGCCTGAAGCGAGTGGAGCAAGCTGTCAATGGTGACAGGCAGGGTGGCGGGTAACCGCACCAGTTTTGGGTAACCTTAGGGTTTTGTCCCACTTGATTGTAAAGACGTGACCTACGGGCACAATCTATAAAAGGGCATATTTTGTAAGGGAAAGGGTTAATCTTCATCAGTCTTCGTTTTGAGTATTGTTGAAGAGTAATCTCTGTTGAGAGAAGATTTTAAAAAGGCTCTACAAGCTACATGCGCAGAGACCTACTGAAGAGAGTCTGCAGCTGAGTGCACAAACTAGAACTGTTGTACCCTTCCCATTGACAATATAATAAGAGCTACTGTGGACGTAGCTCCCATCCTGGTGGTGAACCACGTTAAATCCTTGTGTTATGTGATTGAATGTGCATTTACCTCCATTGAATGGTTAAGTTTCTGTCTATAAGTAAATGTATCTTTTCTTTCATGTATAATCGTCATAAGAATGAATGATGGAATGATGTGTTAAGTGTTGAACGCATAAGAATGCATATGAATGCTAAATGTGAAAGAAATTTTGAACATGGTGAATGCATAAGTAGATGGGTAAACACTTAAGTTAGTGAAGTCTGTATTGTGCGATTCCCTAAAGCACAACACCAGAAGTTCGCAGTGCATTGTAGTTCATCATATTGCATAAGTTCGTGAAATAAGCAATCTAATGCACTTGTTAAAAGAGTAATTTACACTAAGTAAAAGTCTATCGAAGTGGGTTAATTTTCAAAGAGGAAGCGCAGTCTTCAGTTGCGTTGTCCTATTGTCGAGTATCCACTCCGAGATGCGCAGTTCGTGAATGCGCTATTGCATAAGTGTTCACCGCAGAGTAGGTGAACTTCGTGCAGTCCCCAGTCCGCAGTGCGAGTCCTTTAGCATGTTGCTTGCCAATCTGTTGAAGCGTGCATCACCCGGTTGTGGAAACCTAATTCTGCAACCTCCCCATCAACTTCGCCTCGAGTGAGACCTCAGTTTGCTCGCATACGGTTTCCGAAAGGGCCAATGAAAGAGGGGTTTTGTTGGTTCCCTGAACCGCTCAGAACCTGGGTCTATCTTGGAACGTTAAAGAACATCTTTCGAGCCAACAAATGGTTCCGTTGCCGCACTTAAATTGGTGATGCGTTCGCATGCTTGAAATAGTGATGTGCTCGGAACAAACGGTTGTGTTGAACTGGTGATGAGTACCAAAAATTGGCATCCAGACAAGAAATAAATATGGGACTGGCAAGACAAGACAAAGAGGTACTTTGCAAGAAAAGAGAATAGACATCCGCATCTCTCTGATGTAGAGTGGTTAAATAAATACCTGTGGGGGGACATTCACGTAATTTTCTTCGCAACTTTTGGAAATGAGTTGCACAAGTGGTTGTCAAGACTCGCTGAGTGAAATAACTGTTTCCGCAAAGACGTACTGACTGAGTGGGCCCCATAGCTCATTCAGAGACGTAAAGTAGTAGATAGTCCACTCTCACGAGCAGTCAACTTTTGGCTCGACATCATAATACAAAGCTTTGTGATAGAGTTCATTGTGGACACCTTGAAGTCCTACAACGCAGCAGAAGCAGAGTTCTTCAAAGGATTCAGAGGTGAGTATCTGAACAATCTCAGTTTATATATTAAAATGCTTTTAGCTGAGAAAGGTGTTTTTGTAAGTTTTAAACCTTAACAGTGAAGTACAAACTTATATGATTCTTAAGCATTAACAGAAAATACAGAATGGCACACACATTACACAGAGATTTTCACCTGGAAACCCTTAACCGGGAAAAAACCAGCAAAACTTAGAGCCGCATAGCTCCTTTTTCATTATATGTTTATTTTACATGTACAATACAATAAATGGTATTCTGCAGCATCTAAAACCCTAATTCGTTTACCCGAATTAGGTTTCAACCCTAATTCCTTTTACCGAAATTAGATAGAGTACAATGGGTCGAAAATCGTGAAAAAGCAAAAAGCAACCCAAAAAATTTTGCGCTCCGTGTCGTTTCGGAACCTAACGGTCCGAAACGAAGGGGGTGGGCCCTGTCGGGCTACACCCCCCTCTAAACCCCCCCCTCCGGACGCGCCCGGCAGCGACCATGTGAAGAGATATAACATACCCAACAGTTTTAAGAATGCAGTAAAATACCTAGAACTTTTTGAATCTGTCATGGTCTACCACACATATAGTGATAGCGACGAAGATACATACAACTTAAGAAGTGGAAAAATATATAATTATACCGCTAAGAAGAATCCTAGGGAACATGGACTTCGTGTAGACACTGAGATACCAGTTCAGACTGATAGCCAGACAACACCTCTATCAGCCACCTATCAGCCTATTACTCCACAGAATCCATTGGTTGAGAACACCGGCCTCCTTTTCCATGGAACGTCAACATTAGTAACACCGCAGGAGTGAGTACTCAGAACATTCTGACTCAGAATATTCCCACTCAAAACATTCCATGCAGTAGTATCCCTAACACATCTTAGAACACTGCGCCTCCGAGAAGGAGAATGATAGACGATATCAAACTACTAATATTTAAAGGAATGGGTCTAGAAGACCCTGGGCAACACTGGTTTCTGTGTGAAGCCATGTGGAATGTCAAACAAGTCCAGGATGACGCAGTGAAGCAAGCAAAACTCATCACTACATTCAAGGATAGAGCCTTGAACTGGTTCATGAAATATGCTACTGGACATAATAGAAATATAGTAGATATCAAGGTTGCACTCTTAAAAGAGTTCAAGAAACCTAAATCAAAATCACAATGTATAACATAATTAAAAGAAATTAAGCAAAAACGACTAAGTCAGTATGGGAATTTGACCAGAAGTTTAAGACATTGCTAGATCGGGTCAGTTTTGACATAGCACCGCAACAACACCAAGAGTGGTTTATAGCTACGTTGTTTCCAAGTATTAGACTACCATTGATGCAACAGAAGGTTGCTTCGCGGGCAAAGGCATTGGAAATCGCGATGAAGCTAGAGGCTTCACCCATAGGAGAAACAAGTTCAGGGATGGTTCAGATATAGAACCAGTTAGCAAAATTGACGTTGCAACTACAAGACATAAAGAAAGGAAAAGAAACCAGAGAAGAAATATGGTGTACAAGATGTAAGGGAGAAGGACACTCGAAGGAATGTTGTCCTTTGTTTCAAGATTACCTAAACAGTGGAGCACTAAATCCACTAAATCAAAACCAAGGGCCATGGTGTGAGATTTGTTGAACTAGAGGACACCGCCTAGAATATTGTTATTTGATCTAGAAATATGTGCAAACACCTAAGAATTTATATTGCACATTCTGTAAATCAGTTGGTCACGATGATTCCAACTGTCGAGCATATGAGCTCATGATGGAAAGAAAGAACGATGTAGAGCATATGCATGGTGGAGTATACATAGTTCAAGAAGAAACACCACAGAATAAGGATAACGCATAGTATGATCAAGGCACATACAGAGGCCGTGGTGGATTCCGAGGAAGAGGAAGAAACACTGGTCCAACACAAGGAAGAGGCAGAGGTTAGATAATATGCTATAACTATGGTCAACCTGGCCATCTATCTAGAGACTGTACCAATGTGTGTACTACTTGTAGCTACTGCAAATATTTTGATCACGTCATTGAGGCATGCCCAGTGCTACAAGCAGAAATGCAAAAAAGGAAGCAAGAAGCACCAAACCTGAACATTCAAATGATTGCAGCAGAGAAAAGAAATACAGATCCAAGTATCATTGTTGCGACGCGAAGTGGCGTTGCCACAAGAAAAGATAAAGAAACAGAAGCTTCGACTTCTGAGAATTGTCAAGCTAAGCAAACTCTTGCTGAAGGGGTCTGGATCAAAAAAGCAACTACGAAAGCACCTACTTTCAATCTAGAAAGGAACAAAGAAGTCTTCACAGATGCAAGGGAGACCTTCAAAGAACCAACACCTATGACACCAAGAATCTCGTTGCGAAGTGAAATAGTGCATATGAAGGATATGCTAGCAACATACGATAAAACATGCACCGCAGTGGAAACATGCACTTCTAGGCACAATTCCTAAGGAGTTGTATGAAGTTACTGAAAAGCGAAGATGCTTTAGTGGAATTGGAAAACTTATTAAACCAATATGAACCACGCAGTAACACAAATACTTCCCAGAGCACAGTTCACCATATCAAGAGCCATAAGAGAACAAGCCGAGAAATGAGGCTCAGTGCACAGATAGGGGATTATGAAATGGATGAGATAATCCTAGACTTAGGATCAAAACTAAATGTCTTGACCAAGTAGACATGGGAGTAGATGGGGAAACCAAGGTTGTCATGGTCACCCATACAGTTGAGATTAGCGAATCAAAAGAAAGTCATACCTTTTGGGAGATTAGCCAATGTACTTATGGACATTGATGGAGTAAGAAGTTCAGCAAACTTCAAGGTTATTGAGATCATCGATGATAGTAACCCATATCCAGCACTATTGGGGATATATTGGGCCATGGATAACCTCACAATTATCAACTTGAAAACTAAAAAGATGATCTTCGAAGGACAAGATCTTAGGGTAATCGCACCATTGGACCCTTCACAAGGAGAAGGATACAGTGAAACAATACAGGAAGAAAGCAAAGCACAAGATCTTGATTGAATCTAAAAGATGAAAGCTAACCATGCCGACTACATCAATCCTACAGCTGATGGAACGCTTAGTTGGCGATGTGACAGTTCTTGCGTATCAGACTCCAACGCAGGATTGGAGAATTGGAAAAGCATAATGCACAAAGTTTCTACAAAAAGATGCGCGCAGATCACGAAATCACTACGCTGGATTGGAACAGAGGTAATCCCAATCCCCATTTATGATGGTTCAACTAATGTTTATACATTTTGTCAAGAGTATGTTGAATTAGTTTCAATTGAACATCGCATACTAGCATTGGATATAGCACTGTGCGATACACTTGCTAGATGGTGGGCCATGCATAAGCAGACTTTGACAACATGGGAACAGTGCAAGCACATGATCCAAATCAAGTTCGCAGAGAAAGTTGCACTGACAATAGAAAAGTATAATGGACAAACGGGTCCAAGGGACCACATACAGAATTGTTCACAAGCATGGATAAAGAGACCACGGACATAATGGGTTCATCTGCTTGTGCACACATTATAGGACCAGATTCCAAAGAACTGGTACATGGATACAGAACTTCTCAGACGAACAACAGATTGGTCTATCTTAACTACGAGCTTCTAGAGAACTTTCAGTTTTGAAGATGAGTCTCCAAGCATAAACGAAGCTCTGTAGATTATCAAAGAAAGGATATTCAGAGCCGAATGCCCAAGTATAAACAAAGCTCTGTAGATTATCAAAGAAAGGATATTCAGAGCCGAATGCCCAAGTATAAACAAGGCATTAGATATCTTAAAAGAGAAGATATTTGAAGATGTAAAGGTACCTGTGAACAAACAACCAGAATGGGCAAGAGATATAGAATCTTCCCTTGAATGTTATAACCTCTCTGCAGATGAAGAAGATGAAGAGGAGAGCAATGAGGAGGACCCACGCAACATCAATATACCCGAATCAATTGGAGCGCGCGATGTAGAGGGACCTCCATTAGAAATTCCAGATATGAGCATCCCTGTTAAAACAAGAGAAGTTAATATTGGCACAAGTGAAGAGATGAAGTTCGCATCCATTGGAGATTACTGGGATGATGCAATGATCGCGCAGATCACAGACCTTTTGCATGAATATCAAGATTTATTTTCGACAAAGTTATCCGAAATGAAAGGCATTTTGGGCGAATTGTGAGTCATGAAGATACCTCTCAAACCAGGCGCGAAGTGTGAAAATCCTCACAGCAGATCTAAGAGATGATGTATACCTCACAATGAAAGAATTTAGGAATAAGATTAAGAGTGGTCAATGCAGTAACATGAGCAATAGAATAATAATACCGTAGAACTCGGATAGAAGCAAAAATACTAATGCCAAATGGACAAATAAATAATACTAATGCGTGAGGAATTCGAATGCCAAGGTGGCAATTCGAATTGGCCTTCATGGAGTGATCAAAAGATCACTGGAGTGTCATCGGAGCACAACTAGTAGTCTATCTCATCATCGATGGAGTCATCAATGCATAAGTAACTGTCAACCGTCAGTCAAACTGTGTCTAATTGAGTGTGGTAGGTGTAACTGAGTGTAATTGGCACATGGAGACACTAACTGAATGAAGGAGGCTTAGTGGAGGGCACATGAGGAGCTAACTGAAGTCAGAATGAGCAGTCTAGTCACACTGGAGGTCCATCGAAGTGGTAAGGTCAGTTAAGAGTGAGTCAAGCCTAAAATTAAGGAGAGAACTCAGTTAACTGAAGACAACTGGACTGGTAGGTGAAGAAGGGCGCCTTTTTCAAGTGGATGGTGAGATGTGGGCGCATCATTGGCTAGGAGGGCTCAATCTGAGTGGAAATAAGCTCCCGAGTGCTGGAAGACTAGGGACTAGGTGCTGGAGGTGTCAACCTGATGACTGGGCAGCATGCGGATGCATGCTGGAATGCATGCAAGACTGAAAATGCAAATGATGAAAATGCTGGTAGGACTAGGATGGAGTATAGGAATATCCTAACAACCCCCCTTAATCCATCCTAGGCCCTGGTAACTGAGACCAAAGGTCACCCAATACAATGAATAATAATAACAGTCAATAAACCGAGGAAATGGGGAAAACCTCATGGGAAAAATACCCCCCCTCAAAATAGACTGTAAGGCACACACAAAAATAAATGCTCCAAACTCAAGCAGGTGTGATGCATGGTCATATGTCTAGAGGTATATTCTTCTTGGGAAGAAGTGGATCATGCTCAGAAAGCACGTGCTTGTACTTTCTCTTCAGATCGAATGTGATGAGAACAAATCCAAAAGTATGAGGATGATCCTTGAACCTGTGATTCGAATCAGCTAAGGTAGGATCAAATCTATGAATGTGCAAATAGTCTTTTGTCTTCTCCTTCGAACCATCATGGGTGAGATTATGCCAAAAAGAGCCATCACATGATTGCTTGAAATCCAAATCAGATTTAAGACTTGAAGAATAGTTTCTTGAGATCTCCTTTGAACCAGCAGGGGTGAGATCAAAACCATCATATGTATGAGAAATTATCCCAAGTAGTGATTGCTTAGAATCCAAATTAGATCCAAGACTTGAATCATGGTTTCTTGAGATCTCCTTTGAACCATTAGAGGTGAGATCAAAACCAGTAAGTGCATGAGAAATTATCCCAAGTGAATGGCAATGGCCATAATCTTCAATAACCTTCTGAAAGCATGAAATAATGATCATATAGTAGTAAATAAGAGGTGATTGATCATGGAGAGTGAATGCATTACCACCAATGGCTGATTTTACCTCCGAAACATTCATGTGATCATGATGAAAACCAACAAACTCTGGTGCAAGAGAGGATTTAGGACCTTCTGCAATTTCTAGAGTGTGAGCTGGCACATAATTTGAAATAGAAGAAATTTGGAACATGAGTGTAGAATCTGCAAGTTCCTCTTCTTTGTGGACAAATTCAATATGAGATATGTTTGATACTGATTCATGATCAATGAGATCATCAAGGAGGGCGAATGCATCACTTTGCTTTCTCTTGAAAGGGTTTCGACCAATCCCTTCATTCTGTCTACCAAATATTTCATCTAGGTGGGCCCATAGCTCTTTTGGAGATTCAACATTATCAAGGGAGTAGAATACCATGCTTCGAGAAATAGCATACATCATGGCTGTAATGGCTCTTTCACCTTTAGTTAACCAGTCAATCTCTTCTTCAAAGGATTCAAACTCTCTTTCAAAGCAATAATCAAAGAGATCATGTCTCTTCAAATATGCTACCATTTTTGGTTTCCATTCAACATAGTCGAATAGATAAAGAGGAAAAATTTCTTCTGAAAACATGGAAGCTATAGAAGACCTGCAAAAACAATAGAAATGTCTGCAACTGCTACTGCTACAAAAGTACAGAAACTGCTGCAACTTTTGCACTCGAAATCTTGATAATAACCTGCAAAAAACTCTCAGGAATGGAGATAAACAATACTCTCAACATGCTCTGATACAATGTGAAAATCCTCACAGCAGATCTAAGAGATGATCTATACCTCATAATGAAATAATTTAGTAATAAGATTAAGAATGGTCAATGCAGTAAGATGAGCAACAGAATAATAATACAGTAGAACTCGGATAGAAGCAAAAATACTTCACACACACTAATTCATTAATCACAAATGGACAAATAAATAATACAATGCATGATGAATTCGAATGCCAAGGTGGCAATTCGAATTGGCCTTCATGAAGTGATCAAAAGATCACTGGAGTGTCATCGGAGCATAACTAGTAGTCTATCTCATCATCGGTGGAGTCATCAATGCACAAGTAACTGTCAACTGTCAGTCAAACTGAGTCTAACTGTGTGTGGTGGGTGTAATTGAGTGTAACTGGCACATGCAGACACTAACTGAATGAAGGAGGCTCAGTGGAGGGTGCATGGGGAGCTGACTGAAGTCAGAATGAGTAGTCTAGTCACACTGGAGGTCCATCAAAGTGGTAAGGTCAGTTAAGAGTGAGTCAAGCCTAAAATTAAGGAGAGAACCCAGTTAACTAAAGACAACTGGACTGGTAGGTGAATAAGGGCGCCTTTGTCAAATGGATGGTGAGATGTGGGCGCATCATTGGCTAGGAGGGCTCGATCTGAGTGGAAATAAGCTCCTGAGTGTTGGAAGACTAGGGACTAGGTGCTGGAGGTGTCAACCTGATGACTGGGCAGCATGCGGATGCATGCAGAATGCATGCTGCATGTAGGAATGCATGCAAGACTGAAAATGCAAAGGATGAAAATGCTAGTAGGGCTAGGATGGAATATAGGAATATCCTAACATGAAGCCCATAAAGAAAAGTCCTTATAGACTGAATCCCAAATATAAAGAGAGAGTGAAAGCAGAGATTGATAAGATGCTCGATGCAGGGATCATAGACCCAGTGGAAGAATCAGAATGGATAAGCCCTATGGTTATCCAGGATAAAAAGACAAAAGGAGAAATCAGAATCTGCGTAGATCTGAGGAAGCTGAACGATGCTTCATTGCACAATCCATTTCCTACTCCATTTACGGATGAAGTATTAGATAACATGGGAGGAAATGAGTCCTACTCATTCACTGATGGATTCTCTGGATAACATCAGATAAGAATTGATCCAGCAGACAGACATCAGACCACTTCTGCTACTAAATGGGGCTCGTATCAGTATACAGTTATGCCATTTGGATTGAAGAATGCACCTGCCATATTTTCCAGAGTTGTTGTTGCGACATTTAAGGACTTTATCCATAAGTTCTTAGAAGTTTATTTTGATGATTGGATTATCTTTGGTTTGACGAAGAACCACTTTGAAAACCTTAGAATGATGTTAGCTAAGTGTAGACAGCATCAAATCTCTTTGAATTTGAAGAAATGTATATTTTGTGTACCCTATGGAATTCTACTAGGACACATTGTGTGCAGACAAGGCCTGATGGTTGATCCTGCGAAGATCGCAGTGATTGTGAATTTACGTGCACCAAACTCAGTGAAGCAACTTCGCACTACATTGGGACATACAGGATATTACAGAAAGTTCATCAAGGGTTATGAGCAGATAACCACGCCAATGGAGAAACTTCTGAAGAAAGAAGCACAGTTTATATGGAATGCAGAATGCGAGCAAGGACTGGATACATTAAAAGAGAAAATGGTAACTGCGCCTATCCTAGCTTTTCTAGATTGGAATAAACCATTTCATGTACATGTGGATGCTTCATTTGTAGCGTTGGGCATTGTGCTCGCTCAACCAGGTGAAGGGGGCATTGATCACCCCATTGCATTTTCAAGCAGAAAGCTATCTTCAGCTGAAAAGAACTACACAACCACAGAAAGAGAAGGTTTATCTATGTTGTATGCACTCTAGAAATTTAGGCACTATTTGCTGGGTACGCACTTCAACATTTACACTGACCATTCAGCTCTGAAGTATTTTGTCAATAAGCCAGTGTTAGGGGGAGAATCTGCAGGTGGTTGTTACTTTTTTCAAGAATATGACTTTGAAATTATTGTTAAGCTAGACAGACTGAACCTAGGACCTGACCACCTGTTAAGAATCAGGTCAGGCAAAGAACCCACAAATCTAGAAGACAGTCTACCTGATGCCCAGTTATTTGCCATACATATCGCAGATGATTATTACAAAGATATTGTAGATTTCTTGACTACAAGGTTGGCACCGATAGATTTCACTATGCAACAGAAGAAGCAGTTGGTAGTTAAGGCAGCAGACTTCACCATCATCGCGGGATAGTTATACAAATTAGTACCAGATGAAGTGTTGCGCAGATGCGTATTAGAGCATGAGAAGCCATTCATATTGGCTGATGCACATTCAGGTGTATCGAGAGGTCACTAATCAGGAATAGCTACTGCACATAAGATATTAAGAGCAGGGATATGGTGGCCTACAATCCATAAAGACTCAAAGAAACATTTCCAAAGTTGCGATGTCTGTCAGAGGACAGGAAAGCTATCGCGAAGAGATGAAATGCCGCTAAGACAATTAACACTACAAGCATTTGACAAATGGGATATTGATTTTGTGGGACCTATTAACCCACTAGGGAAGAGAACTGGTGTGAGATATATTATCACCGCGACTGATTATCTCACCAGATGGGTAGAAGCTAAACTAGTGAAGGAATGTAGCGTAGTTACTGCTGCGCAATACTTCTTTGAGAACATCCTTACCAAATTTGGATGCCCAAAAATCTTAATGAGTGATCAAGGAAGTCACTTTTTGAACATAACTATTGAAGCCCTTACTGAAGAGTTCCACATCTACCATCATAGGAGCACACCATATCACCCACAAGATAGTGGCACTATTGAAGCCTTCAACAAGGTATTGGAAAATGGGTTGACGAAGGTATGCAATGTAAACAGGGATGATTGGGACCTAGGAATAACATCTGTATTATGGGCTTACTGAACAACTTGTAAGAAGTTGACAAGCCATACACCTTTTAGGTTGGCCTATGGACAGGAAGTTGTCATGCCTATGGAGTATATTGTACCCAACTTGAGAATAGTTGCTTTCACAAGCATGGAAGATGAACAGACAGTAGAGGAAAGGCTTCTACACTTGGTTGGATTGGAGGAAGATCGCTTCATTGCAGGATTTCACCAGCAAGTACAGAAGGACAAAGAAAAAGCATGGCATGATCGCCACATCAAGAACAAATCCTTTCAGGTAGGTGACCTAGTCCTCATGTATGATAGTAAGTTCATGAAATTTCCTGGCAAATTTAAAATGCATTGGCTAGGACCATATACTGTTATGCATGTTACTAACAGTGGCGCATTTTAGTTAGCCACATTATCCGGAGAAAACTTACCAGGTCTGATAAATGGAAGTAGACTAAAACCCTATCGGGATAGTCCTACTTCGCAGAACCCTCAATAAAATAGAGCTGCACAGTTAAAAGAGAGAGAGAGAGAGAGAGAGAGAGAAAGCAAAGAAAAACAAAAGCGCGTAGTTGCAAAGCTCAAAATACAACTGCATAGATAAAATGAAACATAAAGGATCCAAAGCTCAGTATGAAGAAATACCACAACGTGCACTTCATGAAGGAGGTTGGATGAGCAGTGCGCGAAGGAAGCTGCGATGCGAGGCATGAGGTGGAAGCACAACTGCGAGGTTAAAAACAAAGAAGCACACATGTGCAAGAGAACCGAGCAAGAATCCTTTGATGGAACCGCCAGCGCATCACAATGGGAAAAGATAACCATGTCAAATGTCGGCCGGTTAGTGAGTCGTTATCCAAAATGGCGGCACCGACAAAATCAAGCATTAAAGGAAAATTCGGACATTTTAACAAATTAAATAGTGAAGTGACCGAGATCTCGCTGAGATCCAGCCAACAGATTTGGTAGTTAATGCCTCACTTAACTGATTTAACATCTTGGCGGCACTGGCAGCAGTCAGCATTTAAGAAACATCACCGAATTAGGGATAATCATTGGTGGAAGTGACCGAGATCTCAAGGGAGATCTGGATGAAGGACACGACATTGAATGTCACACTAACGGTTAATTGGCGTGTTTCAGGATGGAGGAAGCTATAAATAGCCATCAACTCGACACTTACGGGATTCACCAGTTACTTGTTATCCTTCATCTCTGCAACTTTCGAGTTTGATAGTGAGAACACCGAGCGCTTTGTAAGTGAATGATTGAGCCGTTCACAGTAGAATAAGTTGTAAGAATATTCAAGTTGAAGATGAGCATTCGAAGTTGGCTAGTGCAAGTGGCTCAGGGATGAGCCACAAGTAAGTGTTAGGGGCCTGTTGGTCATGGCCCAAGTTGGCGCAATTTGAGGAAGAACAGTTTTGGAAACTATGCAGTTCAGACTATGAAGCTCAGATGGCACAATTTTGTTGATTGCGTATCCCGAAGTGCGAAGTCAGATATGCGCAACAAGCAGTGCGAAGTCAAAGCACTACGCAGTTATGCTGATGCGTAGTGCCAGCCCAACTACTATTTTGGGCAAAAGGTATAAGGAAAGGTCGAGCAGACGAAAGCGACTTGTTTTCAGTAAAGCGACTTTGTGATTCCCAGAAGTGGGTAAGGAGCGACATGAAGGCAGATGAAAGTGGCCTATCGGTGGAGTGGCGGAAAACCGTTAGAAGCTAAGCCACGAAGTCGATGACGACAGACAGGCCAGAGGGGTGGAAATTGACAGACCACGATGTAGTTATAACCATTATTATGATGACTGTGGCTGTTAGAAGGGCGTGCGAGCCACGAGTGGCCAACAAGGCAGCCTGAAGCGAGTGGAGCAAGCTGTCGACGGTGACAGGTAGGGTGGTGGGTAACCGCACCAGTTTTGGGTAACCTTAGGGTTTTGGTCCACTTGATTGTAAAGACATGACCTATGGGCACGATCTATAAAATGGCATATTTTGTAAGGGAAAGGGTTAATCTTCATCAGTCTTCATTTTGAGTATTGTTGAAGAGTAATCTCTATTGAGAGAAGATTGTAAAATGGCTCTGTAAGCTGCGTGTGTAGAGACCTACTGAAGAGAATCTGTAGCTGAGTGTGCAGAGTGGAACTGTTGTACCCTTCCCATTGATAATATAACAATAGTTCCTGTGGACGTAGCTCCCATCGTGGGGGTGAACCATGTTAAATCCTTGTGTTATGTGATTGAATGTGCATTTACTTTTGTTGAATGGTTAAGTCTCTGTCTATAAGTAAATGTATCTTTTCTTTCATGTATAATTGTCATAAGAATGAATGATGGAATGATGTGTTAAGTGTTTAACTCATAAGAATGCATATGAATGAATGTTGAATGTGGAATAACTTCTGAACATGGTGAATGCATAAGTATATGGGTAAACACTTAAGTCAATGAAGTCTGTATTGTGCAATTCCCTGAAGCGTAGCACCGGAAGTGCGTAGTGCATTATAGTTCATCATATTGCATAAATTCATGAAATAAGCAACCTAAGGCACTTGTTAAAAGAGTAATTTACACTAAGTAAAAGTCTATCGAAGTGGGTTAATTTCCAAAGAGGAAGCACAGTCTTAAGTTGCGTTATCCTATTGTCGAGTAGCCACTCCAAGACACGCAGTCCGTGGATGTGCTATTCCATAAGTGTTCACCACGGAGTAGGTGAACTTCACGTAGTCCCTAGTCCGCAGCGCGAGTCCTATAAGACATTGCTTGCCAATCTGTTGAAGTGCGCATCACCCAATTGTGGAGGCCTGATTCTGTACCCTCCCCATCAACTTCGCCTCGGGTGAGACCTCAGTCTACTCACAGACTATTACCGAAAGGGCCAGTGAAAGAGGGGTTTTGTTGGTTCCCTGATCCACGTAGAACCTGGGTCTATCTTGGAACGTTAAAGAACATCTTTTGAGCCAACAATGAGTTAGGGCTTGGTTTAAGAGGCTTAAAGAAGGAAAAATATTCAACCAAGGATAGATAAGGGTCACTTATGGATTTAAAGTAATAGTTCTAAATAGATGTAGTGCCAAAATTATGGATCCAAGTGGGGCCCACCCTTAAAATCAGGAAAATGGTCCAAATTGGGCCCACAAGGTGAAAATGGAAGTGAAGTGGCACTGGGGGGTTTTCTATGATGTAGATCTAACGATTAAAGAAGAAATGAGCAATACCCACGTGTGGGATCTAGCAAATGGCCATCTACCCAATGGGTGCGACTTCCTCAAGAGAGGACTAGTGCCTTAGATCGGGGGGGAAATGGAGTCGGATGTCCACCAAACTTTAGATTGGTAATGTTGTGATGATTATTAAGGTGGCTTTTTTATTATTAAGCCAAGATATTTTCTAGATCCTAGTAGATCTGAAAAATAAAAAATGCAAGGGTTTTGATTTTTAGGATTTGAATGACCAATGGGTAAAGATGCATGGAACTAGATACCTACCTTGTGGAACATACCTCAAAAACTTGTGGCCACTTTGCAAATTGATAATTATTCCCCTATGTGTATATTCAATAGTGAGATCCAAGGCTCCAAGTGAAATCGCACTTCCTCCAAGATGGCTAGTTTTCCCTTCTCCTGGAAGAAAAGATCTATATGAGAATCGATCTAGCAAAATAATGACAAAAATGATGCAAAGATGAAAGAGAAACAATCAACTATGTCACTAAGATACAATAATGATACTCCTTGAGACAAAATACCAATCCAAAGGTAAGATATGGGATCTCCCCACAATAACGTCCCTCAAAATCGTCCTCCTCTTCACCAATTCGGCCTCCCTGCAGAAAAAGCGCTTGAAACCCCAAGATCCACAGATGATACACAAAGAAAAGATTGTATATTCAACTTGAAAAAGAATCCATCAAGACTAGAGAATTAGATCCACAAAATAGTATTTTTATTCCAAGCTTGAAGAGCTCCAAAGGTGTCTTTCAATGGGGGGGGTCTCCTCCTTAAATAGGATGAGGGAGACCAAAACCCTAAACCACTTTTGAAAACTAGTGGTTGAGATCAAAAGATATAACAATATAATCAATAGCTAATATGATCTGATACAAAATATGACATGGATCACTCACATGATGGAGTGTGACTTCCCTAGAGAAGGCCTCCAAGGGAGGGCACACTACATGGGGGTGGCTAAAACACATGTGAGCCATAGCATATGACTAGGACAAGTGACTAGGAGCACATGGTGGGGCTAGGAGGTATTATTCCCCTTCACTATCATGTCCCCATGGTACAATAAAATAACATAAGACTCAATAGCATGTCCAAGTACACAAATGATCAAATCATGTCCCCATCATCAAAGAGAAGAAGGCATGAAAAGACCTCCTGTAGGCCATGTGGACCCCACTGAATGCTGCATACTAATATGGAAGGAGTGGGATACACCATGGATGAATCTAAGCAGACCAAGTGCCAAAACCTTGCCTCAATTTCCAAAATCGAATTCCTTTATGACCTTTTTATTCCATTTTTAATCCTCCTGAAAAACCATCAAACTTCCCAAAACTCACTGTCTGGTTCCTGTGCTGGGAAACTGACTATGCCATCATGTCCAAAAGGGGGGTAATATGGTAAAACCAAGTGGCTGGACCACCCCCTTCCTCTGTAGCTCCCTAGGAAACGACTAGCCTCCAATGCTCTAGCTAGACAGGCCACATCAGCATGGCCACACTGGTCAACAGGTGAAAAACTGCTCAAAACATCTTAGGAAGTGCCTAGAATCGAAAGGTAAGTGTCTCAATGGATCAAGAAGACCCAAATACACTAAAGATGAGTACTCCTACACCTCATGATAACCTATGAGATCATTTGTAGGGTCCACCATACCCGGACAAGTGAAAAATATGATGATCTGGAAATAATAATAATCAATAAAAATTGCATCAATCATCATCTAAAACCTGTGCCCATCCTATGGAATCATCAAAAGGTATATAAAGGACCATAGATCCAACTCACAAAAGGCAAGTTTTGTTGCCAACACAGAGCCGAGACATAAAATCAACATGGATGCAGGTCCAACACAGAGGCAAAACCGGGCAAGTCCTCCATATCACAAGTCAAGGCGTAAGTCAGGGTAAATATCCAAAAATGGGGAATGATAAATGGATGGATGGAGACAAGTGGAAATGGTTCCTAAGCTAGCAAGTCAAGAAGACACTAGTGATCATGTCCACATTCCTAGGAAAGCATAGACCAATGAGTATAAAGAAAGAGTTTCCAAATGTCAGTAATACAATTACCATGCATATAATCCATAACAACCAATTTCATTTTAAAACATGTATACTACCAAATCATAATTACTACATGCCAAGTCAATGCTATGAAAATGACCTAAACAATAATATAATAACATCAATGCACATCATATATATACTCGGTCATATATCAATATCTACAATATGGACCAACTATATCCACTAAAAACACTGCATCTGAAACATTGAACACTGCCCTGTATCTGTATGGAACAAAAGGTCATATTGGTCATCAAATCTGAGGTCTCAAGGCTCATCCTTGTCACAAGGTGTACACACTTCCCGATACAAGGATGCTCTGATGTGTAAGTGATCATAAATAATGTTGCTCATCATAACTGATCTCACTGAAACTGTGTAAAGGCAAAGCTCAAAAATATGCAGATGATTGCTTTGCAATCATGGTAGCCCAGGTACTATGGTGTGATAACATCTGGCTCCAGCTGGGACAAGTGCTCTAAGGGAGAGAGTGCTTGAGAACCTCAGAATCTCTGGTCCCCAACACAAACTACATCAATCTTCAATCCAACACCCAGTTGTTTTGCTTCATTTTAAATGTACCTATCTTTCACACATGAAAGCAAACTACCACGTGACGCATGTATGGACTAAAATAATATAAAAATGCTGAAAATGAAATATAATCTAGAACAGAAACTGAAATACAAAAAAGGAAATACTAATCTAACATAAACATGCTTTATTTTATTATTTTTAATTTATTTGTGCAGGAGAAGGATAGGCTTTGGAAAAGGCATACTCAACTCACTCGGCACAAAGTAACTTCAACACTCATGGAAAAGAAGACACTCAACACTCAAAAGAAACTCAAAAAGACTTGGCAATACTCAAAAATCAGAAAAAGAAAAAGGCATTTCAAAACCTACTGCTCAAGTGAGCTTATTCGAAAAACCTATCTACTCTAAACAGGCAAGAGGAAAAAAATGCTAAGTAAAATCATAAATCCAGTGCAACCATTCATTAAACAGATTAATGATTCTTCTTTGATTTTGTTTAATAAAACAAGTCAGGATCGGATTAAAGATTAAAGGTTTTGACAACACAATCTTCTTGACTTGTTCAAAAATTGAAACAGGATTAGAATGGTGCAAAATGAAATCATGCCAAGGAGAAGCCCTGACTGATGCAAAAATCCTCCATCAAAGAATTGATAGGGTCATAAAAGGCATGCAAGCGTTTGTTTAAAATAGATGCAGGGAAAATATAAGGCATGCGACTTAGTTCCTTTTCGCATAAACTAACTTCCTCATTCACTTCTCTCACACATTCAATTCGGTTCTCCCTAGGATTGATGATGAAGCAAAAACCAAGAGGGGACAAATTAAAGCTTTGAAGACGAAAAATCAAAATCAAACCCACTTGATGCTCAAAAATAGAGAAAAGATGAAACTGATCTTTAAACAACTTTTCTAGCCACCAAGAATGATTGATAAATTGACAACAAGCATAATTGTTCCAAAGTGACTGAAAAGGGAAATGAAGTGCTTTTTCTCCAATCATGTGATCATGCTTATACTTCCTATTGAAAATTTCAAAAGAAAAAGATTTTCTAGACCACAAACCCAAAGAAGATTGAAAAAGCTGGGAAGGGAGGGTGGATTAAATATATGCACATTCTCCCAGATGGATATAAAAGTTTGGCCTTGGAATTTGACAAAAGGAAAGGCCTTTCAAAGTGGCACTCTTGGTTCTAGGAATGATTTCAAGCTTTTGATCAAGTCTAATACTTACTATTTGAGGACAAGATTGAACTTCAAGGCAATAAAGAAGACTTGAATCTTTTTAGAATTTCAATGTTGGTTTGTAATCTACTTTCCCATGCACATGTATAGCATTATAACAACATTCAGATTATGTGTTGAAGCAAGAGATGGCACCATCTTTGTAAGACGTTGTATTGCAAATAGAAAAGGGAGGACTAAGGCTCCAAATATTGTTGTAGTAAATAAAAAATAAATTTGTAATAGTGTTTGATGCAATTGCATGATTTAAATACATTCTGCTCCAAATCCTGTGAAGAGCAAAGATATTTGTCATCTTAGTCATGTTGTTCCTCATACATGGGCACTTTTCATAATCTTTCCTTGTTTTGTAATGATTTTATTGGCAGTGGTATATTGGAAATGTCACATTGGACTTCTCTTGTGTTGAGCTCTTGCTTTTGTCTATTGAGTTGAATGAGCATGAACAAAGGAACAAAAATTGTTGCTTGCTATTATTGTAGATAGTTGTCAAGTTGCTGATATTGTGGTTCATTGTTTATTAATTTAGCTTGTATCAAATTGCTGCTAGGTATAGGTGGTTGTAATTTATTTTTCAAAGTTGTCTCTATTTATTGAACTTTTCCTTTTCCCTCTACTAAATGCAAAAGGGAGGGAACTACCCAATTTTTCAGGCGAATGGAAGGAACTACCCAATATGGCTTTAGACAAGAGATCCCTTCATCTTTTTCTAGTAAAATTTTGTCAGCTTTCTTCTTGAAATCTTCATTTTCCGTTAGTAGTTTCTGATTGCGATGATTCTCATTTTTTAATTCCATGATTTGAGTGAGCAATTCCTTATTCTTCTTTTCTAGATAAGAATTTTGTTTCTTTACTATCTCACATAGTATAAATTCACATTATATAGATTCCATTTTGTTTTTGACCAAATTCCAATAATAAATAATAAACTTCAATGTTTTTTTTTTAAATTTAATAATCCCTTTTATATTTTATTTTTTTCCAACTTTGAGAATGCTTTTGATATGTACTCTTTTTTTTTTAAACCTCTTGAAAACTCTTTAATACTTTTAAAAAAAAAAAAACCTTTTTTTTCTTTATAATTATATTAAGATCACCTTTAATAGTCCTTTATAATCCAATTTTTTTACTTTTAAAAAGTAATTGGTTTATTATTGAGAGATTAATTCCCAACCCGTTCTTTTTCACTTCTTAATAAGCCTTATGATTTATACCTTGAATATTTATTCACAGTATTTCACCTTGAAACCCACTTTATAAATTGCAATCAAACTTAGGAAATCCTTTCCACGCTTAATAAAATATTCACCACGCTTAATAAAATATTCACTTATTTTATTGCTCTCGTAACCTTTAACTTTGATTCTCCTTAACGGGTGTGACTGTTGAGTGATAGGTCATGACTTGTAAGGGTATCTCGTAGTGCTTGGAGAATGAGCATGGAAGAGGGACGGGGACAAGGCGCATGTATTGCATATTTGATGAGCTAGATCGCAGTGGCACTGTGTGGAGGAGGACGGACTGGAGCAGGTGTAGGACGTGCAGAGAGTGAGTACGTGAAGGATGGGCGCACATGAAGGGGAGAGAAAGGTTTTGAGTTGTGGAGGGAGCGTGAGGGAGAGAAAGAGCGTGCACAAATGTAAGGCAAGGCACATAAAGGTGAAGTGTGCATGGAGGGAAGCAAGGTGTGTAGGATGCAGACGCAGGGGAGAGGTTGGGCACGGGAAGGGTGGACGCAGGGGCTGCAGGTGTAGCAACAAGGAAGGGATGGAACGTGGGAGAGGAGTGCGCAAATGGATATGAGTGTGGGTGCATGAGAAAGGTGGGGTGTGTAGGTTAGGAGAGTGGTGCATGGAGGGATGAGATTTTTGGATTTGGGGGTGCAGGGAGGTATGCGGAAGTGCACGAGAGGTGGAATGAGGGGACAGTGCAAGGGTTGCGTGGGTTGACAACTGTTGGTCGAGGGGAGTGGGGTGGTGGGGATTTTGGGAGATGGGGGGAAGGGAAGGGTTGGAGGTGAGCAACGATGGACCGCGGGGAAGAAGTCATGGAGCACAGAGCTCATGGGGGAGGGGATGAGGGAAAATGGTGCGGGGGGTGAGATAAGAGCACAGGGGTGAGTGGATAGGGCTTTGATGGAGGGGTTAATGTGGAAGAAGCGTTTGAAGTGGGGAATTGATTGTTTTTTTTAAGAAATTCTAAATTAAATGGCCAAAGGCCTAATTTCATAGAAACTCCGAGTAGGTTTTGTGTCCAAAGGTCGTGAGCAGAAAAATGAAGCTCTGATACCAAATGAGATGAACAAAGTTCGTTTCTAAGGGAATATCCACTGTAAATAAGACAGAGAAAAAAATCCATAGAGGAAAATATATATTAAATGTAAAATGATGAGATGATGACAAATTACAAATATGGGCTCATATATATACCCATACAGGGTGCCCTCTCATAAGAGGTGTGACCTTTCGACAAATGTGATGCACCTGCAACAATTAATTAATAAAAATATGCGAAATAGCAGAAATGCCAGAACTGAGAATCACTTTTATATTGATCACAGGCCACTTCAAGGGGGCAACCTCCTATGAGCAAGCTCAATACAAATAACTTCATCGTGCCTTCATAGGTCTCCACACACACTTATATACTAAGTCTAGGCGCCAATACTATGGGTCAAAACCATGGGCCACTACAAACTATGGATCAACAATACTACGGGCGACTTACAAAGCATATGCGCCAACAACAATAACATAAACTATTGATCAACAAAAACTGCGGGATGACTTACAAAGCATATGCATCCAACAACAATATACGAAAAAAGTAAAGACATGGGTTCCTAACATCCCATCCCCCTTAAAAAAAGCTTTGTCCTCAAAGCTTTAGATGTGGAAATTGTTGTTGAATCTGAAGGAGTGGTTCCCATGTAGCATCCTCTGGTTGCATGCCGTGCCACTAAATTAAGACCTCTGTGATAGAGCGAGAGCGAAGCTGACGAGTGCGCCGATTGAGGATGGCCTCCGGCTCCAAAAGGATGGATCCTTCATTATCCAGTTCGGGTAAAATCGTTTTTCCACTGATGTTGGTGCCAAGAACTTTCTTCAAACAAGAGACATGAAAGACTGGATGAATGCGGGAAGAAGGAGGAAGTTCCAATTTATAAGCAATGGACCTAATCTTCTGAAGAATCCGATATGGCCCATAGAACTTTGGAGCGAGCTTATGAAGCCCTTTGAGTTTCAGGGAGGACTGCTTGTATGGATGGAGACGAAGAAAAACCATATCGCCGACTTGAAAAGTGCGCTCAGAACGGTGCTGATCAGCTTGTTGCTTCATGCGATTTCTTGCCATGTGAAGATTGTCTCGCAAAATGCGAAGAATCTGATCACGGTTTTGAAGGACCGTGTCAACTTCCTGAACTGGTGAACTGGTGGGGGTGTATGGAAGAAGAACTGGAGGTGCCTGACCATAGACTGCTTCATATGGGGTCATTTTAGAGGCAGTGTGGTAAGAAGTATTGTACCACCATTCAGTGAGAGGGAGCCACTATTCTTAAACTGATGTTGTTGTTCAGAGGTGAAGCAACAAAGATAAGTTTCCAAGCATTTATTGATAATTTCAGTCTGACCATCTGTTTGTGGGTGATACCCTGAACTCATCTTCAGTTTGGTGCCAGTGTGGCGAAATAGTTCAGTCCAAAAATGACTGGTGAAAGTTGCATCACGATCCAAGACAATGGAAGAAGGGATGCCATGAAGACGAAAGATCTGGTCCAGGAAAATTTGAGCGACTGAAGAGGCTGTATAGGGATGGATGAGAGCACAAAAATGACTATATTTGGAGAGGCGATCAACCACAACGAGAATCACTGTCTTCCCGCCAGATTTAGGGAGCCCTTCAATGAAATCCATAGAAATATCTATCCAAATCCGTGTAGGTATGGGCAAGGGTTCGAGCAATCCTGGAAGGAGTGTTGTTTCACCCTTATTGCGCTGGCAGGTATCACATTTGGTATCAGAGCCTCCACCAAGGTTCAAGTCACAGAGCGGGTGGCAACGCCGGCATTGCAGTGTTCGCCCGGGGCTCATACGGCGCAAAGGGGACACCACCGTACGGGCGCACATCCATCCCAGAGTCGACCGGAGCATCCAGTGTTTCTGGTTCTTCGTCACCAATTTCAGAGGCAGGCGGAGAATCCACATCCAAGAGATAGAGCTTTTGCTGAACACATCTATGTCCCCGAGTGAATTTCTCATCACAATTATAGAAAAGCCCCTTTTCTCTGCGTGCTTGCATCTCTGTTTTAGACAAACGCTTGATAGGAGTTTGTCGAGGAGCCTGCGGTATAGGTGGTCGTTGATAACCCATATTTCGGAAGGGAACAAAAGTGGGCTTGGAGCATTGTTGGGCTGCAATCTTGTCTTCTGCCAACTTAGCCAACCCTAGGGCTTCCATCAATGTGTTGGGACATAACATTTTGACCTCAGAGCAGATGGCATCCTTTAGACCACTGATAAAACAACTCCGGTAAAAGTCATCAGACAATCCTTCGGTGTGGTTGGCTAGATTCTCAAATTCAATTTGATACTCTCTCATAGTGCCAATTTGGCGAAGTTTACTGAGGGCTCTTGTGAAGTCATCAAAAGCACTAGGACCAAATCGTTGCAAAAGGAGATGGCAAAAGTTTGGCCATTTGGGCTCTAGATGAGCCTTGATGTACCAACGATACCATTGAAGAGCTTCCTGTTCCAAATGAAAGGATGCCAGTGGAACTTTGTTGACATCAAAAGTATTATGTAGACTGAAATACTATTCTGCACGATAGATCCATCCAGTTGGATCGGTACCATTGAAGCGAGGAAAATCAAGCTTCGGACCACGGAAATTGCTGGAAGAAGAGAACCCATTGTCTGATGAAGACTCGGACTGCTGTTTGTTGTTCATAGCTGAATGTTCAAGATGGAGGCCGAGAAATTTTTCATCTAGATCCTGGAGTTTGGCTTGGATGGCTGCAAGTGCGTCCTCCATGGTTTTTGCTCCTGCATGGGTGACAACCATAACCAAGAGTTTTTTTTTGTTTTGTTTTTTTTTCAGTTGACTGGGTAGGAAAACAAAAACATAAACTACTTCAGTAAAGGAAAATCTGGACTTGGGAAAAAATCTGAAGGGTAATTGGGGTTTGACTAGGTTTTGGACACTGTCGAATAGACAGGGAAGCAAAAATGAGGATTTCAGAAGCGGGGTGAAAGAATGAGAAAATTTGGCAGAAGGGAACAAAGAAGCAGAATTCAGAAAGGAACTCTGTGGTAAAATTTGAAGGTAATTGGGTGAAATCTGAGGAAGTTATGGCAAACCCTAAAAATAGACAAATGTGGGATTTCGGGCTTTGGGAAGGGGAATTGGGGATAGGGTCCTCAGGAATGAAATATGCAGAATGGGATGATAGGGGTTCCCCGAAAATTTCAAGGGAAACAGAGTGAAAACAAGGGAGATATGGAGAAAAAATTGATTTTTTTTTTCCAGACTGGAGCGGCTACGGCTCGGAAGGGATCTGAAACGGCGCCGAATGGATTGAAAATGGCTGGATCTGGAACAGTTTGCAAAATGGATCTGAACGACTGGATCTAAAACGGCGCAGCAACGATCGACAACAGTTCAACTGAAAATAGATATGGACCCCAGGTATGTGCGGCTTCCTAACAGTTCAAGGGTTTCACTCGGCCACCAATGCTATCTGACGGCTTGCGTATTGGGGCAGTACCCCTCACTCCACGGCTCAGGTAAAACTGATAACCACTTTGCCACAAATGACAACTCTTGGTTTACCTCACGGGTGGGAACTAGTCAATCAGGTAGGGGTCGTTGCCCTTTTCGCTGGCAGGTCCTCTCAATGGGCCAGCTACTTCGGGGTTCCTGTGGTACTCCTCACAATGAGTTTTAGGGCTTATGCCCAAGTACTTCCCATAGTTAAGTGGATAGGGATTATTCCCAAATCCAAAACTACAACAGATGCGAAAAAAAATTTTGGCAGAAATTTCACCCAGCGAGCCCAAGAAAGTGCTCTGATACCAGATGATACGAACCGTTACACCAAAACCTCGAGGTGTTAGTGAAGGCCACCCACCAGGATCTTAACATCCCACCACGCTCCGCAGTCCAGACTCTGGGCTAGATGTGCGCCTGTACGGTGGTGTCCCCTTTGCGCCGTACGAGCCTCGGGCGAACACTGCAATGCCGGCGTTGCCACCCGCTCTGTGACTTGAAGCTTGGTGGAGGCTCTGATATCAGATGTGATGCACCTGCAACAATTAATTAATAAAAATATGCGAAATAGCAGATGTTAACACCCAAAAAGTGCTCACTAGCTCATTTACCACATTACATGACTCATTTGTCCATTTTCCTACCATATTTCCATTAAAAATCCCAAAAAAAACCCATTAAAAAGCCTCCAAAAGGCCTAAAATGCCTCCAAAAGGCCAAAAAACCATCAAAATAGCCTAAAAAAGGCTAAAAAACCCCCTTTTCCTCCAAAAATAGCAAAAATCCCCTAAAAAGGGAATAAAAATATAAAATAATGAGGAAAAGGAGGAAAAAACCCTATACAGCTGCCTAAAACCATGTGTTTCCTAAAACCATGGGTCAGCACTCCACCACCAAAAAACTATAAATAGGTGATGGAGATCCCTTATTCCATATCCACAATCACAAGCACCCTTACTCTGCCAAAATCTCTCTCGAAACCCTAGTTCACCTTTGAACTATTTTCACCTTGAGAGCCACCTTTGGCCCATTCCCAACATTGGAGAAGGAGAAGGAGCATTCAGAAGCTTGGAGCATCCTCTTGGACACTGCAAAGGGCTTCACCAACCTTGACACTCAAGGTAACATCAATACAAAGACATTCTTTCATTTTGGTGTTTATGCTTCATGCTTGTATTAGAAATAATTTAATGTTTTGTTTATTGCATAATTAGTTTAATATACTGAACTGCTACTAAGGAGTCCATTCTCCTTAGTAGGTGCTCATTGGCACAAGCTAGGGGTAAAACCCTAGCTACAGTTTTGGCGACTCCCCTAGTTTTCGAATTTCTGGTTTCCGTTTTTTAAAAAACAAATTTCTTTCGGCTGTCCCTTTCGGCCGCTGCATACCGCGTCTTTTTCCTCTGCAGTCGCGTCCCGACCGCGCCTTTCAGGCCTTTACCCGCGATCCGACCGTGGCTCTCAGACTGCTTCCGACGCTCTGCCGGCGGATTCAAGTCTGTTACCTGCGATCCGACCGTGGCTAATCAGCCTGTTTGCCGCGATCTGACTGCGCCTGTCGGCCTTTTTCCTACGTCGCGACTGCGGCTTCCTGCCTCTTTCGCGCGTCCCGACTGCGCCTGTTAGCCATTTTGCCGCGACCCGACTGTGTCTTTTTCCAGTTTTCCTGCGTCCCGACTGCCACTGTTGGCCCGATAGTCGCGACCCGACTGTGCCTTTTCCCCTGTTTCCTGCGTCCCGACTGCAACTATTGGCCCGATAGCCGCGACCTGACCGCCGCTGTTGCCCTCAAACCCGCGGTCGGCCTGTTCTGACCCGCCACAGACCCGCGGTCTGATTTCTGCTCTTTTCCTGTTTTTGAGCCCAGCCCCTCTTGCTGCAATATTTTCTGCATTTGAACAGCCCTCTGTCCCACCTGCAGCTTACTTCCTTACAGCCTTTCTGCAACATAATTTCTGTTCCTTTTACAGAATCTTTTTAAAATTTCAGTATTTTTATTTCAGAAAATTTTGCAAATTAAAAGAATCAATTTCAGCATTATTGATAGATTGGAAGTTGCCCTCCCTTGTGGCACTTCTGTTTTTGGGTTCAACACCTCACGAGCACACACTCTGTCACCTTAAATCAAGTGAGCCTTAAAAAGTACCTAACTAAACCAACATTCTAACCCCACTTGGGGAACACAAAAGAATCATTGTAGTTAGGTAGGATCAGGGGGATAGGCTTCCAATAACACCCCTTGGTTATTTCACTTGAGACATAGTTGTTGTCCAACTAGGGAACCAAAATCCCCTAGTACTTTTTGGCACGGTCACGACCAGTTTATCAGAGGGCCTCTCCCTTAGGAGGGTTGAAGTCGGGAGACTGGTTCCGGAGGCCTGAGTGGAATACCGCACTCCATTCAGTAACCGAAGGGCTACCTTTCGCGGTTCGCGGGATATCCCTGTATAGGGGTATTGCGGTCAACGAACTAAACGGCAGATTCACCTTTCTGGACGTGTCATGAACGGGGTATCTTAGTTGCCATTCTTCTAGGATTGACTACCCGGTATCCCTCCCGGTAGGGGGATATCATAGCCACTTGGCTTTCCTACTCATATTGTCTGACTTGGATTTCATCACCTTGCAGAGGATATGTTTAGTTAAGTCAGAATACTTTTAGCTAGGTGTTTGCATGCTCCTTTACCTCCCTTGGTCTAGTGAGTCCACCATTTTTCTTTTCTAGGAAGCCTGCTGCTTGTTGGTATTCTGACCATCTTTGTTGTTACTCCACCTATTGTAGCACAGCTGTTGCAGTGGGTGTTTTGAGTTGGTTGTTGGCCTGGGTGCCTTGCTTTTTAGCTCTCCTTCTGCACACTCGGTTGCATTAGGATTTTTGAGCTGTTTTTATACTCACCTCAACCCACAGAGATTTCGACACCATCTGTCACCATTGAGTCCCCGAGACATTCTCGGCGCCTCAGGGGCGAGCCCCCACAGCACGGTTCTCTCGACACCACTCGTCATAGATTCCGATCATTGTCCGTTGATACCACTCATCACAGATCTAGAGCCTTGTCACTTGACTCCACCCGTCAGCGACGTAGGTCTCCGTCACCAGATAGTGACGCACCTTACTTTACCTCTGATTCTGACGAAGAGTCTGAGAACCCTATTTATACTGCCCCTACTAGCCCCATGGCTGGTACGACTTCCACTCCATTTGTCATAGGGACCATTGGTGGCATATCCACCACTACTACACCAGTTACTACACCTGTTTTTGGTATGCCCTCCATGGGGCAACCCTCTACCGTTCCCCTCACGGTGCCTATTCCCACAGCGGGAATACCTATCCCCACTACATCAGTGGCTCACACTACCCATGGTGGTGCTGGACCATCCTCCACTACCTCAGTTCCCCCACTTGGGGGCACCACCCTAAATCTTGTCCCTCCACTTGGGGGCACTGGCCCCAACTTGGTCCATAGCACTACTGTGTCGCAGCCTTCTTCCAGTTTGCCATTCATGGCTAGCCTCAACCTACCTGACCTGGCCAGATTGACCAACGATCCTATTCGACACGACCCTATGTGGCCTCATATGCCTACCAAACTACCCTCTGACATCCCTAAATTCGAGGGTAAGGCCGGTGAGGACCCCCAGAACCACATCATGTCTTTCCACCTATGGTGTTCCTCTAACTCCATTGTGGATGACTCTGTTCGCCTCCGTCTCTTACAACGCACCTTTACTGGCTCTGCAGCCAAGTGGTATATTGAGCAGCCTCATGGGACCCACGCCACCTTTTCTTCCCTGGCCTCGACCTTCCTGCAGTTCTTCCAGTTGCCAGTCCGCTATGACGCGGGCGTTGAGATCCTTCTATCTTGTAGACAAAACACAGCTACCCATATCACGGACCACATCCATGAGTGGCGTAGACGCCGTAGCTTATGCAAGATTAAACTAGATGACCGTATCTTCCTCGATTGGTTCCTCAAGTCCCTGCTTCCTGTCATCGCTAAGGATGTAGCTTCAGAAAGACCCCAGTCTGAAGAAGAGGCCATCCTTAAGGCACAGCAGTTCGACCTCATTTACGCCCAGTCGGGTTACCTTTATACCATTATACCTGACGCCCCTCGCGGCGAGTCCTCCCATCATGATGCGCCGGGGGCATCCCACGCTGCAGATGGTATCATTGGCCGTGTTTCTTCGCATCCCCAACCATTTTCTATCGCACGACCTACCCCTGGCCCCGACCTGTCGAGGGCTACCTCCCAGTCTGGAGCAACCAACTCATATGCTCCCATGACACATCACCATTCCCATGGGCCCTCATGTCCACCACAGTGCTTCGGGTATGCGACTCCTGCTTATACTCCTCCAGTCGCCCCTCAGCCTTACTACCATCAGCAGGCTGCCTCAGCTCCTGCGCCTTCCCAAGCCCCACCAGCTTATTATCCGCCCCAGGCAGCCCCTGCGGCACATCCACAACCGGCTCCGCAGTCCTATCAGCAACCCCCTCAAGTTGCTGCACCTGCTCAGCCTCAACCTGCATATCATCCTCCGCAGCCTGCTCCAGCACCTGCACAACCTCAAAATCCACCTGCTGCCCAAGGGCAAGTTTACGCCCAACATAACCCGCAGCAAAACCAGAATAACCAACGTAACCAGGGCCAACAGAACCGCGGCAAGGGCCGTAATCGGGGAAACAACCAACCTGCAGACCAAGCTGGTCAACCGGCTAATCCCCCTGACAATAACAATGCGGCCCCCGCTAATCAAAACCCTGATCGCCCGCCCAAGCAGGCCAAAAACCCCAATCTGCGAACAAACCACCCTTGTTCTATTTGCGGGGTCTATGGACATTACACCCATGCTTGCCCACACTTGGAGCGAGCTCGGCAGCTTTGGGTTGACGAGGCCCATCGCCAAGGGCATGCGGCTCCCCAAGCACCGCCCAACCCCCCCAACCTCAGCAACCCCCTTTGGTGCTGCAAAACCCCTTACCGACCCAAGGCGTGGTGAACACTCAGCCGTTGGCCCCTCAAGCTAACGTGCAACCCCAACAACAACAGATCACCTACGCTGCCCCTGATCAACCCATGTTTGACTCAGGTACCCACCACTTACTGATGATGTCATCCACTGACGTCAACCTCCAGACCCGTCGGAACCAATATGGCTCCACCTCTGAAGCCACTCCCACGGATAAAACTACTAACGCCCACCCCACCGATCAGGCATTACATATACCTCCGCCTCCCACAGACGGCGCTGCGAAAGCACCTCGTTTCCCACTGCGCCGAATCAATAATAACCCTAATGCACGTGCTGCGTCAAACTACAACATCGTAGACGACCTAGCCCAATCTCCCGCAGCCATGTCTGCGTTGGAAGTCTTGAAGAACTGCCCTTCCCAGCGCAAGACTTTACTTTCCGCCATCGGGGGGATTGACCCAACTGATTCACATTTGATGGCGTTTGATTTAGACCAGTCTGAACCACGCCTACCTTCCAGCTTAGCCTTCCAAGTTACAGTCTCCGTTAGGAATCTTGTTATCCATCGGTGCATCATTGATGAGGGTGCTTCCACATGCGTTATGTCTACATTTGTATGGCAGAAACTAGGATCCCCTCCTCTCCAGCAGTCCACCACTGCGTTACGTGCCTATGACGGTCGTTCGGCCCAGCCCCAAGGCCTCCTGCCCAACGTTCCTGTCCAGTTAGGTGGTAAAACAGTTCTTATTGACATAGAGGTAATCAATGCCCAATTGGATTACAACCTTCTACTTGGCCGCAGCTACATGTATGCCATGCGGGCGGTTGCCTCTTCTGTCTTTCGCACCATGATGTTCCCCCATGAAGGACGCGTGGTTAAGATTGACCAGCTCACCTACTATGATCCCAGTGCTCCCGCGGCACCGGAAAATGTTCTCCCCATGGTTGAACAACCTGTTTCTCCTGCCTCCACCTCGTTCGTTTCCTCTATGGGGCCTGGAGTCTACTCAGACGCGCCGATGACCTCCACCTTTCAATCCATTCCTCCGCCATCATCTACGCCCGAAATGTCTGACTTATGTACCTTGTCCCATGACATCCTACCACCTAACAATCAACCATCTTTGTTGCCTAAACCACCCTTGGTACCTAGTCACATTGGTGTTACACCGATCCATACGATCCCCTTCCTAGTTCCTCCAGCAGGAGTAGTAAGCGCCCCGGTCATGGCTACCCTTAGCCTCCCTGGGTTAACCTTGGGATTACCTGTATGGTACCTTTCGCCTCCCGTTCGCCCGCCGACACCTGATGTCGTCCTCCAGCCGGTGCAACCCATGACTACTACCACCCACCCACCTCCCGGGGTCCCTACCCCTTCGTCCTCCACGACACCTCCTCCTCCTCTTCAACCCACTGGGGGCAGAGGTCCACAACCTTACACTGCTGTCCCACCTCCCAAGACAGTCAAGAACCCTCCAGTGTTTCGTGCTCCTCCCAAATGCTCGCTGTGTGACGAGTTGGGCCATGCGACCCACCAATGCCCACAGTTACCTGCATTACAGAAGCACATGCAAATGCTCGATGATGACCCCAACATCCCAACTGTCGAACTCAACCCTACTCCTAAGCCTAAAGATAAGTCCCTACGTACCAACCACTCATGCGCCATCTGCGGTATTTACGGGCACTATTCACATCATTGTCCCGATCTCCCGGATTACAGAGCGGCTCTCTATGAGATGAACAATCTGGATCTTGAGACGGCACCACCTACCATTGAGGAGATCTACCCCCCGGACTCTTCAACTTCCGGAGAGGTCAATACCATCTATATGATCTCTTCCACCACTATCCCCTCGTCAACCGATTTGACGACGCAGACTTTCCGTACTGATGAGGAGATTCTTGAGGCCCTAACTGCCCCGGATTATCCTTGGGATGATATGCACCACCGTTCCTATTTCATCCCAGAAGCGTCTTCCTCTAGCACCGCTACCCAATACGCGGTCGAATCCAAAGACTTCCTCCCCACCAAGGTCGACTGGTTCAAGGACCCTATTCCTGCTCCGGATGCCTTCGAGGAAGGTAACATGGCCAACATCTCACCTGTCATCCAAGTTAATATCGCTGCCCCAGGACGTGCCCCTGAACTCCTCACTTTAAGAGCATTTTGCAGTAAACAAGAGATTGAGGACTACATAAACCTTTTCCGAGAATTCCGTGATGTCTTTGCCTGGTCCTATACCGAAATGCCTGGTCTTGACCTCGCCATTATAGAGCACCACCTTGACACCTCTGAGTCAAGGGGCATAATAGATTCTCTCGACCCTGGGATAGGGGGCATGATCAATCATTTTGAACCTTCCCCATCCCATCTATCTCAACACGTCAATGAACCCATCGTTCAAACCCACACATATGTGATCCATAATCACAAACCCCATGCACATAGCATGGGGGCAGGTCATTAACCCTGCTCACTTTTTCACACTTGTGATCTCAACCATTTTGAGGTCACATATCACTTGTAGATTTGATTTGATTTTATACACCTAGTATGCTGCCCCCGCGGGCCATCATGATACACTTAGTATTATGCCCTCCCTTTTTCGCACCATTTGCACTGCCGGATTCACATTTCCGTGCCCGTGATGATGCTTGAGATCATTTCTCGCTCTCACTTGGACCAATATCACCATTGTGTCTCGACACCTTGTCGCCCCGGTTTGCGTGCCACGTTGGCCGTAGCCCGTTTTTGATATACTTTATATCATCGGATTCATCTTTCCGAGCTGGTGACGATGCTTGAGATCATTTCTCGCTCTCACCTCCAGATTTTCTGGGCATTTTTCAAAATGCCCCCGTCACCTCGGTTTGCGTGCCACATCGGCCGTTACCCGTTTTTGACATCCTTTATATCGCCGGATTCATTTTTCCGAGCTCGTGATGATGCTTGAGATCATTTCTCGCTCTCACCTGGTACAATTTCAACATTGTGTCCTAACACCTTGCTGCCTCGGTTTGCGTGCCACATCGGCCGCCATCGGATTGTTCCACATTTTTACATGAGCCATTCACTCCTGTCATACTGCAAATGTTTCGTTATTTTGCCACCATTTCATCTACCCCGCAAGGAGGTCCATCAGTGTTCCCACCTACCCTCATTCTTGGTCATCATTACTAAACCGCGATTGAACACTTCCTCCTTGCCTGGCCATTCCTTTTGTTCGGTATAATTTTATCCCTTTTTCGGGCCGGACAAGTCCTTTACGAAAAAGGCACTTAGGGAGTTTCCGTTAAACTCTTTTCTGACTCCTAAAAGAATGAAAAGATCGCCGAGCAATCTTGCTTCCTTTCATGCTCGTTAAAGTACCTGAAAGGGCGTCTATCTGGTATAAGTTTAACCCTTTTCCGGACCTGGTAGACTAATTACGAAAAAGGAATACTCTAGTCACACCGGCTAGAAGAGTTCTTCATTGCATCCTTTTATGCTTCTTTGGGCCTTGGAGACTAAATCTACGAAAAAGCAACCCCCTGGAGTCTTCTTACTTGCTTTCAGACTCTCTAAAATTGAAAGCAACCACGAGCATGCACTGTCCTGGGCTCGTCAAATCCACACGACAGTACCATTCCATCACTTCAGAGTCTTCTTATTTGCTTTCAGACTCCTTAAAATTGAAAGCAACCACGAGCATGAACTGTCCTGGGCTCGTAAAATCCACACGACAGTATCATTTTATCCACAAGCTTCGTCTAGTTCCTTAACCCATGAAGAAGTATCCTCCCGTGCCTCATGGCACTATGATCGATCATCTCGGCAGCACCCCCAATTAGGTCGCCTTTGTTCAGAGTATTCTGCAGTCTCCTGCCATTTTATACCAGTTTGAGTCTCCCTCAGACCAGTCACTCTCCCTGAGCCATTACAGCTATGATCCCTTTCCCCTCAGTCAGTTTCATATGCTGCCAGATCATTCCCATTATCATACTCTGAACAAAGGAAGTTTGAGTCCACCCGCTCTACTTGCCCAGTGGTCCCCCCACAGTTTCTCAGTCCTGCCATCAGTACTATTACATTTCGGTCTTGTACCTCGCGCTCCTGTCAAGGAAACATCATTGCCTTGATAGGGGCAGGTCTCCCTCTGTCGACGACAGCTCCTCTATTCCAGAGGATAGGCCCAGAGGTCCCTACGCCTTGGACTTATCACCCTCTGTGGTAAGTGCCTACGGATCATTCTGAGAGGAGACATCATTGCCTCTCCGAGTGGTTGTTCCTCACATGCTCGACTTCAACACCTTGATCGCATCGTTGAGGATCGCGTAGGATTATATTCCATCAGTTTTTAGTCGAAGACCCCAGATTTCCCCTGACTCTAGCACATTGGTGAGTCACTTTGGAACGCCCAGTTCTATGTTCCTGTGGATTTCTGGGCTGCGTTGGCGATTGTATTCAGAAGCCATCCAGTTTCATGCTTCCTTGAGTACCCAGTTTCAGTTCCAGATCAGTTCCAGTTCAGTGTACCATGGAGAGTATGACCCCAGTCACTATGATCCAGCAGCTCATCAGTTCCTTTGGTACCACACTCAGTAGCACTGTTGATTGTTCCGGTGCACCAGTTCTGCAGTTCACACATGATCCGCTCAGCAGTATGTCCCAGATTTGTGTCCCCTCTGGACTCTTATGATGTACACAGTGGTCATGTATCTTACAGGTCCCCTTTTTTTGGGCCTCACAGTTATATTTATGTATCTTGATACGAGCATGGGTATGCCCGCCTCGTCCATATATTGAGATTTTCAGGTCCCCATTTTTGGACCCCATTATTATTATGTTATATCCTGATACGAGCATGGGAATGCCCGCCTCGTCCATATGATCAGATGATTCCTCATCCTTTATTGAGGTTATGTACTTTTAGTTCTTGCAGTTGTTCGGGATCGTTGTTCCGGGCTCCAGTTTGTTTCTTCTCTTCTCTCCACATCCCAGGAAAACCATTCATGACTTATGATGTCCATCGGCCATACGATGAGCTCCTGACCTCGCACATCAGGGGGCAATCTGTTAACACCCAAAAAGTGCTCACTAGCTCATTTACCACATTACATGACTCATTTGTCCATTTTCCTACCATATTTCCATTAAAAATCCCAAAAAACCCATTAAAAAGCCTCCAAAAGGCCTAAAATGCCTCCAAAAGGCCAAAAAACCATCAAAATAGCCTAAAAAAGGCTAAAAAACCCCCTTTTCCTCCAAAAATAGCAAAAATCCCCTAAAAAGGGAATAAAAATATAAAATAATGAGGAAAAGGAGGAAAAAACCCTATACAGCTGCCTAAAACCATGTGTTTCCTAAAACCATGGGTCAGCACTCCACCACCAAAAAACTATAAATAGGTGATGGAGATCCCTTATTCCATATCCACAATCACAAGCACCCTTACTCTGCCAAAATCTCTCTCGAAACCCTAGTTCACCTTTGAACTATTTTCACCTTGAGAGCCACCTTTGGCCCATTCCCAACATTGGAGAAGGAGAAGGAGCATTCAGAAGCTTGGAGCATCCTCTTGGACACTGCAAAGGGCTTCACCAACCTTGACACTCAAGGTAACATCAATACAAAGACATTCTTTCATTTTGGTGTTTATGCTTCATGCTTGTATTAGAAATAATTTAATGTTTTGTTTATTGCATAATTAGTTTAATATACTGAACTGCTACTAAGGAGTCCATTCTCCTTAGTAGGTGCTCATTGGCACAAGCTAGGGGTAAAACCCTAGCTACAGCAGAAATGACAGAACTCAGAATCACTTTTATATTGATCATAGGCCACTTCAAGGGGGAAACCTCCTATGAGCAAGCTCAATACAAATAACTTCACTGTGCCTTCATAGGTCTCCACACACACTTACATACTAAGTCTAGGCGCCAATACTATGGGTCAAAACCATGGGCCACTACAAACTATGGATCAACAATACTACGGGCGACTTACAAAGCATATGCGCCAACAACAATAACATAAACTATTGATCAACAAATACTATGGGACGACTTACAAAGCATATGCGTCCAACAACAATATACTAACAAAGTAAAGACATGGGTTCCTAACAACAAATAAGTGTCTCTTCATTACATATTTTATTATTAAATATTAGTTATTAACTTATTAATATATTATATATATTTTTGTTTATTACAACATCCCATCTTAGAATAAAGATGCTAATGACTTCATCGATGATGAGCCAATAACAAAACACTTTTGCGTGGTTTTACTAATTTGTATAGCATTTTTTATCTTGAAAACAATTAGCTAAATATTGCTCTTGGTGAGGGATACTTGCCATTGGGCATTTTCCAAGACAAGTATTCATAAGAGATGAGATTTCCCGTGCTTTTTTGTAGTGACAAGAGAGAAAATGACAGTCTTCATAACTTTATGCATCAAAACATTGCTCAATGGGAGGTATTGCATAAAGAACATGACTTTGCTTACCACACAACAAATCCATTTTACAAAGCAATTAGCATAATTCTTAATCGAGTACTTTGTTGTATTTCGATTAGGATATGAAAAGGCCAATTGAAAGGAAGAAAACTATTGGCTAAAGATGTAAAATCAAGACTTAACTTGGACCATATTCTAATTAAATATGATATCGGCTACATGGATTTGAAAACAATTCATACATCCCCTGATTACCTTCAACATTTACGCAAAAACCTTTATGCAATGATACGTCAATTAGGCCCACCAACATTCTTGGTTTCAATTAGTAGTGCAGAACATTGATGGAAACCATTAATAAAAGCACTAAAACAACTTAAAGCAGAAAAATATGTGCTCCTGAACATTGGCCTAGATACAAATGAGCTTGCTAAGTTAGTTAGGAATATTCCAGTCACCTGTGTTCGCTATTATAGACAAAGGACATGTGCTTTGAGACAACTTATTTCTCATGATTATAAGTATTTTGGTGAGGTGAGTGACTATTTCTTCGCAACTGAGTTCCAAAATAGATGAATCCAACATGACCATGGGATGCTATGGACTAAGAATGCACCAATATATGGAAAAAACACAAATGTTGAGGTTGAGAACTTTCTTGACAAGTATTTGACTTATGATTCAAGGACACTCCCAACAGGATTGAAAGAATTTCATCACCACCATCACACACGAACATGTAGAAAACATAAAAATGTGGGGTGCAAATTTAACTTCTTGATTCCTCCAATGAGAAAAACGAGAATACTTGAACCCGTGAAAATTGGGAACAATTCAACTAAGGAAATTGCAAAATGCATTTTTGAAACTCTACAACATGGAAAATTTGATGACTCTTTTACATATGACAATTTCTTGGATATCTTGGGGTTGTCAGAAGATGCTTATATCCATTTAATTCAATGTAGCTTAACTAGAACAACTCTCCTATTGCAAATAAGGCCAATAGACATTTGTATCCATAACTTTGGTCGACATCTTCCAGCATTGTGGGATGCCAACATAGACTCATAAGTTTTTGCTTAATGCATATGGTGCAACAACATATTGTATCTCTTACATGAAAAAGATTGAAAAGACCATAAATTCGACATTCAAACATATACGAGCTGACCATCGGAAAACATATGTAGATGTGACTCAAACTATTGGAAGACTTGACAATGCTCTCTTGAATCTACAACAAATTTATGCACAACAAGATGTTTACATTGTGCTCTCATTGCCATTGAATAATTGATTGAGGAAATGCGTCTTCATAAATACTTTTCCAAAAGAACATTGGGCATTTATCCTGAAAAGACCAAAGCATTTGCAACAAGAACTTGATGATTCAAAGGATATCCTTTGTGCATCAATAATCAACTATTATTTACAACGCCTAGAATCAATTGAAGAAATATGCTTGGTTGAGTTTTGCTTCAAACCACATAAAACAAGGAAAGAAATAGAAACAAAGTGCTCGACCATGTGCCATAAGAGCATGCACTACAATGAGCATAGAGACCCAAATAAATATTATAGAGAAAATTTAATGATTACCTGCCCATATAAAATGGAATATCTTTTTACAAATTGCATTAAGAATAGACACTGGAACTTTCATAAGACCGAGCCAATAAGTCAAAATGCTCATCAATGTAGAGTGTGCCAACACAAGTCTACCACCAATCGAGAGCCAACAAAAATCCCAATGATTGATCTTTCGATCAATTTTCTGCAGGATCCATCCCTAGTCTTCAATTTTGTAGTTATTGGGTTTTAGATAGTACCCAAGATACTTGAAGCCCTGGTCCAGTCTTTCCATTTTATAGGGCAGAAAGGTCTCAATATGAGCTAGACATTTAGAGTTCGAACAATTGTATAAGAAACTAGACTTTTGAATACTAACTTCCATCCCCAATGCTTTACAAAATACATCAAATATCTCCCTAAAATATTTCCATTCAGTAAGAGAGGCCTCACCTAATATCAATACATCATCAACAAAGAGTAAATGTGTTACGAAAAAAGATCTGGAAATTTTAATACCTTTAATTTTATTAGATTTCTTTGCTTCTTCGATAAGCCTGCTTAATCCTTCTATGGAAAGGATGAACAACAATGGCAACAAAGGGCATCATTGTTGAATCTCACTGCTACTGGAAAATAATTTAGTAGAAGAATCGTTAATCAAGATAGAAAAGGAGGCAGAAGAAACACTTTCCATTATCCAATTTGACACCTCAACATAAATACCAATCTGAATTAAAATTCAGTCTTAGAAAGGTCCAGTCAATACGTGATCCGGATTTTATGAGCAGAACGAAATGAATACAGATTATTATCAGATGCTTAACAAAAAATAACAGAGATACAGTAAAACTGGTTTTCTATTCAATAAGGAAATAAGCTAGAACTGTAAAATGCAGCGGAAAACAAGCTTGCTGGAATGGTGGCGACTTATCTCTGAGAAGAGATGTGACGGCTGCGCTCATTTCGCAAGAAGATGGTTACAATGAGGCTCTCAAGGCCTTTTATAATAAACAGGAATGTCAAAAACCCTAGACATCCAAAAACCTAACCCTAGGAGATGAAGCACCAAAAGTCATGTGGGCCTCGTTTGGGTAAGTTAATACATCAACTTCCCGGGGTCGTAACTTTTGCATACGATCTCCGTTTGGGGTGCTCGGTAGCCCATTGGAAAGGTCTATCCAAGATTTACAACTTTCGATTGAGGCCAAATGCATGCCAGAGACAACCATATGGCCCCCCAAATTGCCAAAAAAGGTCGTTTAGGGCCTAAAAATGGCCCCGGAAGTTCAGGACCCGAAAAACTGCTAAAAATAGTATAATACCAAAGTTGCCATAAAAACTGTTTTGAGCCAGTTGGAAAGGTGGGTGGCCACCAATATCCACCTGGATCAATATAGTCATATACCTTAATGAGGTCCATCTTCAAGATTAATGCTTGTAGATTCTTGGTTTTTATCGAGTGCATACCCTTTTGAGCAACACCCACCGTTGGTGATTGAACAAAAAATCAAATTGTTCCATAGAAATATGCTTAGCCAGAACCGGTTTGTCCTCTTTCGAAATATTCGAAATAAGAGTGATATAAATAAAGTTGAACTTCTCTGGAATATAAGCCATACCTCTAGATTCCTCCACTGCCTTTAGTATATGGTGCCCAAAAATATTTAAAAAAATGAGAAAACATATTAATTACCCTTATTATGAAATGGAATGTGCCTTTATTAAGATAACATATCCACTTAAAGCAATGATCTCTTTCTTGAAAAAAAACTCCCACTCATTTATTTCTAAACCATAGTCTAATCAACCTTGATAAACTTTTTTTTAATGGATTTCTTTTCACGACATCGTGTGAAGTCACTAGTAACTTAGACAAATCCCACAACCTTGGAAAAACGAGCAAATCAAAGTCTGAAACCAGCGTTTTGCATAAAGTTTACCATACAAAGGTAATGTTGACATCATTATTTGAAAATAATAATAAATTCTTTTTTATTTACCATCAACAAATGTTTTTTCCATTAAATTTATGAAAAATGCGGTAATTAACATTTTAAGATCAGGAAGTCTCCCCAAAGATTGTCTTCACGCGGTTTTAACATTTTAAAATTAGAAGATTTCCCAAAAATTTACCATCAACAAATGTTTTTTCCATTAAATTTATGAAAATAATAATAAATTATTTTTTATTTACCATCAACAAATGTTTTTTCCATTAAATTTATGAAAATGCGGTAATTAACATTTTAAGATCAAGAAATCTCCCCAAAGATTGTCTTCACGCGCTTTTCGCGAGTCTCCCCAAAGATTGTTTCACGCGGTTTTCGCGAGTCTAAAGAAGATTTCCCCGAAATTTTCTAAGATTTCCCTGAAATTTTCCACGCGGTTTTGGCAAGTCAAAAAGTTATTGATTTTCTAAGATTTGTTCCCTGGATTTTACAAGATTTGTTCCCTGCATTTACGGTTGAATTTCTGGATCCTTCTCGGCGCGTAATGAAATGAAAATATATAAATAAACTAATAAACTCCAACCACTCCATTCTCATTCTGTTCTGTTCTGTTCTGTTCTGTTGGAGGACGAGAAGATGGAGAGCTTTATGCTTCTTGCTTTCTGCTTCTCTTTCATTCTCTTTCCCATTCCATTCGTGCTTTCCACATCCCATCACCATCTCAACAACGCTTCTGATCAACACGCTCTGCTCGCATTCCAGTCTGCACTCACTTCTTGGAATCCATCCACCATAAGTTCTTGGACACCAAATGTTTCATTCTGCGAATGGACAGCTGTCATATGCAGCCGGCGGAGGCAGAGAGTGGTTTCTATCAATGTTTCAAGCATGGGATTAGAAGGTACAATCTCTCCTCTTCTCGCCAATCTCTCTTTTCTTAGAATACTCGACCTTCGAAATAACAGTTTTAGCGGTCACATTCCCTATCAATTGGGAAACCTCTTTCGCTTAAAGATGCTTCGCCTGTCTCAGAATCAACTAGAAGGTTCCATTCCCCCCACTCTCGGTGGATGCCGCAGTTTACGGATCTTGACTCTGTCATATAACAATCTCACGGGAAACATTCCCGCAGAACTATGCGTTCTCCCCAACTTACAATGGCTTAACTTAGGGCTAAACAATCTGACGGGTACAATCCCGCACTGCTTGGGAAACATATCCTCTTTGGAATACATAGATGTGCAGCAAAACAACTTTCACGGGAGTGTTCCTTCCGAATTGGGTATGCTAAGCCGGTTGACCTTTCTAAGTCTCTGCCAGAACCATCTGACGGGACAAATTCCATCCTCCTTGTCTAACTGCACCAATCTGCAAGTATTGAGTATTGTTGATAACCAGTTGACTGGACACATTCCCTTGGAGTTGTGCAGCGAGAACACACAATTGATGCAACTCTATTTAGGTAAAAATCAGTTGACTGGGAGCATTCCCGCTTCCCTCCTCAATTGTACAAAGTTTCAATTGCTCGACTTGTCGTTTAACCAGCTCAGCGGAGCAGTTCCCATGGAATTTCGTAAGTTGACACAACTCCAAACGCTTTCTTTAGCCATGAATCGACTGGTTAGCGGCAGCACCACGAGCTTGCCTATTCTCACTGCTCTTACTAACTGTTCCGTCCTAAATGACATAGATTTGTCCTATAATAGCCTCAAGGGATGTTTGTCTTTTTCTATAGGCCGCCTTTCCATAGAATTGCAATCCTTAAACTTGGGCGAAAATGGATTAGATGGGGAAATACCTTCGCAAATTGGAAATCTAACTAGTTTAACATTGCTTGTGTTAGAGGATAATATTTTTAGAGGGACACTCCCATCTTCTTTTATTATGCTTCAAAACTTGGAAAGGTTATATATGGGAGGTAATCGTTTACAAGGAAATATTCCGGAGAAAATTGGGCAACTCAAAAGCTTAGGGCTTTTAGATATGGGCAGAAATAATCTTTCAAGAAGGATTCCTAATTCTATTGCCTATCTCCAACAATTGAGATATCTAGATCTTCATATGAATCAATTATCTGGTGAAATACCCACAAATCTAGGAAAATGTGTGAACTTACTACTGCTAGACCTATCATATAATAGGCTTAGTGGTGAAATACCTTTAGAGGTTGCAAGTCTTGTAAATTTAGCTTTCTATTTCAACCTTTCAAACAATTTATTGCATGGCCCCATATCTATGAGACTTAGCAAGATGACTATGGTTCAAGCTATAGATGTTTCTGCAAATCAATTAATTGGTTCCATTTCAAGTGAGCTAGGAAGTTGCAAAGAACTAGAATACCTTAATCTTTCTTGCAATGCACTTGAAGGTCCAATTCCAATGTCACTCGGTGAACTTCAAAGTCTTCAAGACTTGGATTTCTCATCCAACAATTTGTCAGGTGGAGTACCCAAGTCATTGGCAAATCTCAAAATGCTCAACCAATTGAATTTCTCTTTCAACAACTTGTCAGGAGAAGTCCCAAAAGGCGGAGTTTTCAGAAAGCTTGGTGCCACAGCGTTTATGGGAAATCTTGGTCTATGTGGACCTTGGGTAAGTTTGCCCCCATGCTCTCCTCACAAACATAAAAGTGATTCACATCTGAAAAGAGTTATCATACCTATTGTTGTAGTCACTATTGTATCATGTTTTCTTCTGGGATTCTTGTGGAGACGAAATTGCAAGAGGCATATTCCTGAAGGGGTTGCAGCATCCTTAAATGTGGGACATCGAAGAATTTCCTATGGAGAGCTCGTCACTGCAACAGAGGATTTTAGTGATGCCAACTTGTTAGGAGTGGGTAGTTTTGGGAAAGTGTACAGAGGGGCTCTAAACGATGGCACTATGGTTGCTGTCAAGCTTCTCAATTTTGAAAATGATGGGGCTTACAAGAGTTTTGATAAAGAGTGCAAAGTTTTGAGTAGAGTTAGGCATCGAAATTTGATTAGAATCATAACCTCTTATTCAGACCTCCAAACCAAAGCTTTGATATTTCCGTTAATGGAAAATGGAAGCTTAGAAAAGTGGTTATATCCAAATGGCGAAGTAGAAAGTGGTTTGAGTTTGATTCAAAGGTTGAATATAGCCATAGACATTGCTCATGGCATGGTGTATCTTCATCACCATTGCTTCGTGCAAGTGATCCATTGCGATCTGAAACCCAACAATGTACTTTTGGGTGAAGATATGACGGCATATTTAATTGACTTTGGCATCGCTACCATATGTTTTGCAAATTCAGAGGATTTATCTCTCACTTCCACAGAGGCACTCAAGGGATCCGCAGGCTACATTCCTCCAGGTATTATTTGAGCTAAATAGCATATTAGGCAGTGTCATGAGTTTTATATTGTTATTAAAATTTGTAAATTAGAAACCTTATGATGAGGATATTTGAAAATTAGAAACTTTATGATGAGGATATTTGAATGCAGAATATGGTTTGGGTGGACGTGCCACAACAAAAGGTGATGTTTATAGTTATGGAATAGTGCTATTGGAGATGTTCACCAGAAAGAAACCCACCCATAACATGTTTGTGGATGGAATGAACTTGCCAAAATGGGTGGGTAACAATTTTCCAAATTATGTTTTGGAAGTGGTGGATAGGACTCTATTGAGGACTAATATTGTCATTCAAGATGACAAGGAGCTCAATTGTCTTAGTCACCTCATAAGTGTGGGTTTGCTCTGCACAAAAGAATCTCCTGAAGAACGATTGACTATGCTCGACATTGTGGGCCAACTGCAAAACATCAAAGAGACTTTTTTGGGAGCTGCTGGCATTCCAAAATTCCAATCAAATATAACACATTTGCTAGCGAGTACAAGCACTGCTCACAACAACACCGGTGAAGGGCAAAGTTCTTCAACATCCTAATTTAATGTAAAGGAGCATTGAGTGTATAACATGACCATAAAGTTAGTTGAAATAATGGTCATTGATGCCATCTCATATATCAATTTTATTGTTCAATATCTTTTTACATTTACAATAAAATGTACCACTTTACTTCAGTCTTTGATTTTTTTGTAAATTTTTCATTTTTACTCATTTTAAGATCTACATGGTTGGATATTTTCCAATATTTAAAGAGTAAATCTTTGTATTGTGCTTCATGCACCGCAAGAATGTACATTCTTTTATACAAATAGAAATTCATATTTTTTTCTATTAATTTTATAAATAAGAGAGTGCACTTTACTTAATATATCTTACCATATTTTGTGGATTGCAAAAAAACCAATAATGATTTAATATCAATGTTTTTTTTATTTTCTAATAAATTATAAAAATATTTATAACAAAAACAATTCACTTCAAATTAGAATTAGGAAAAATCACTGACAACATAACATAGCAGCAAGCACTATTTTGAATATAGCATAAGAAAATGCATTAAATGTTTTGTTTTGAAAGTATATGGAGATTTAAAAGTCGTTGTAGAATGGTTATGCAACACAATGCACATATTATCAATGGAGTTTGAGAAATATAAACAAAAAGAACCACAGATTCCACATTATCATTTTCACACATCATGGTATCACTTTCTAGATAAACAAACCCAAGTACACTAAAAACACAATTCATTGATAGACAAATAGAAGTACACTCAAAACTAAATTCAATGGCAGACACTAGTGAAGGAAACAATGTTGTTGGACACTAGAGTGGAAAAATAATGGTGATTGATGCCATCTCATTTGAATTCTATCTTTATTAAACTTGTAGACATATCAATTTTATTGTTCAATATCTTTTTACATTTACAATAAAATGTACCACTTTGATTTTAATCATTTTTAGTTAATGAAAAATACAAGATTTTAAATGAATCTATAGGGCTAAGTTATTGCCCCTCAAAGAGGTTCTCAGGTTGGCACATTCTAAGGGTATCAACAAACTGCAAATTTTTAGTGACTCCAAGCTTATTGTGGATTGGATATCTAAAAAAGGGCCCTGAAGAACATTTTTCTGTAGCCCATATATGAAGAAATCAGTCAGATTTTGGCCATTTTCCTTGACATCAGCAGCAAACATATTTACTGTGAAAGGAACACAAGGGCTCTAAACGGGGACTACAATTGATAGAAGGCGGCTCCTAGAAGCTATGGGAGCATATAGGTGGTAACATCATGGAAATGGATCCTAGACCTATGCTTATTTAGGGGTCCAGATGGCCCTAGGGGTTGCTGCCCAATTCTATCAAAGAAAAATCTGTTACAGTCAAAGTTTTTACTTTTACAATGACTGATATTTTGTTGATCATAGAATTGATCAGATTTCAGACATAGAGGAGTTAGTTGAATGATCTACCAGACAAGATGTGATGATCTATGCTATATGCAATTTGTTTCAAATTAATGAATTATGAAAAATAAAATGGGAAAAAAATTACTACAATATCTTATTTTTCTAATTTTTTTTATTTTTACTCATTTTAAAATCTATATGGTTGAATATTTTTTAATATTTAAAGAGAAAATCTTTGTATTTCATTTTTATTTTATATTAAAATAAAATAATTTCTTGTTAATTAATTTAATAAATATGGGAATGCACTTTATTTAATATTTCTAATAGCATACCATAGCTACAGGTGGCAAGCACTCTTTTAAATATAGCATGAAAAAATGTAGTACAGTCTTTGAAAGTATATGGAGATTAAAAACAATGATCAACCAGCACAATGCACACATTATTTGGGATAAGTCCAGGTTCGATTTGGGGGACTGCCACCATAACCTCAAGCCAAATATTTTTATTTAGAGCAGGATATTCTGATAAACATGAAGTTCTGTTTTGTTTATCTTTCTCGTTTAAATAGGGATCTAATTTACTTAGAAGGAAAAAACGTTCCAATACGAGGGAATGCTAAGCCAATGGTGGCATACCATCTCGCAAGGTAGACTGTTCGAGCGATATCCATTTGGATTCAGTGAAATGGAAAAAGATACAGCAAAATTTGAAGCGAAATATTTGAGTATTGGGTCTCAAGTATTCATTGGTTCTCGGCATAAACTTCAGTGCCAAAAGCCCCTAACCCAACAACACAGCGGTTCTCAGCATGAACCTGAGTCCCAAGAGTCCCTAACCCAAAAACACAGAGACAGGATGGAGTTGCAAAATAAAAAGACACTAGCCACCAAACAAACGACGAAAAATCAATCACAGGGAAGCCAGAGTGAAAATCACTGGTCAAAACTTTATCAGAATCCAAAAATCGAAACACAATTGACAGCTTTCCAAGAAATCAATCACAGGTCAAAAATTTATTAGAACCTGGAGAGTTTTCCAAGAAATCCAAGCACAATAGACAACTAGACCAGGAGAATGTTGGAGGGCCATTCTCCTAAGCCTAATTCAGAGGGACGAAAATGGGTGAAAAAACAATCACCAGTCAAAATGGGCTCAGAATCTGGAGGGTTTTCTTAGCTATCCAATTGCACAGAAGGGTTAGGATGGAAGGAAGCCACGAGAAGATTGAAGAGCCTTTATTATAAGCGTAATTCAGAGGAACAAAAAAACAAACAGTGGATGCAAAAACAATCACAGGAAAGCCAGAGTGAATCATAGGTCAAAATGGGCACGTAATCTGGAAGGGTTAGCATGGAAAGAAGCCACGAGAAGATTGGAGAGCCTTTATTATAAGGCTACTTCAAAGGGACACATTACGTTATCCGATGAGCAGAAGACAGTTCTGGAGGCCGTTTCAAGAGGCCAATCCCTGTTTTTGTAAGACCTATCTTCTTGATTTTGTAGTAAAAATATTGAAGGAATTGCATGGTACAGGCTCAGTCTTTGTAACATGTTCCATTCCCTATCAATTGGGAAACCTCTTTCGCTTGAAGATGCTTCGCTTGTCTCTGAATCAACTAGAAGGTTCCTTTCCCCACACTCTGGGTGGGTGCCGCAGTTTACGGAACTTGTCTCTGCCGCATAACAATCTCACGGGAAACATTCCCGCAGAACTATGTGTTCTCCCCAGCTTACAATTCCTTAACTTATGGGGAAACAATCTGACGGGTACAATCCCGCACTGCTTGGGAAACATATCCTCTTTGGAATACATAGTTGTGCAGGAAAACAACTTTCACGGGAGTGTTCCTTCCGAATTGGGTATGCTAAGCCGGTTGACCTTTATAAGTCTGGGCCATAACCATCTGACAGGACAAATTCCATCCTCCTTGTCTAACTGCACCAATCTTCAAGTATTGGATATCACTGATAACCAGTTGACTGGACACATTCCCTTGGAGTTGTGCAGCAAGAACACACAATTGATGCATCTCTATTTAGGTGGAAATCAGTTGACTGGGAGCATTCCCGCTTCCCTCCTCAATTGTACAAAGTTTCAATTGCTCGACTTGTCGTTTAACCAGCTCAGCGGAGCAGTTCCCATGGAATTTGGTAAGTTGACACAACTCCAAAGGCTTCTTTTAGACGTGAATCGACTGGTTAGCGGCAGCACCACGAGCTTGCCTATTCTCCCCAGCTTACAATTCCTTAACTTATGGAGAAACAATCTGACGGGTACAATCCCGCACTGCTTGGGAAACATATCCTCTTTGGAATACATAGATGTGCAGGAAAACAACTTTCACGGGAGTGTTCCTTCCGAATTGGGTATGCTAAGCCACGTGAGCGTCATATCTCTGTCTAATAACCATCTCACAGGACAAATTCCATCTTCCTTGTCTAACTGCACCAATCTTCAAGTATTGAGTATTGTTGATATCCAGTTGACTGGACACATTCCCTTGGAGTTGTGCAGCAAGAACACACAATTGATGCAACTCTATTTAGGTGGAAATCAGTTGACTGGGAGCATTCCCGCTTCCCTCCTCAATTGTACAAAGTTTCAATTGCTCGACTTGTCGAATAACCAGCTCAGCGGAGCAGTTCCCATGGAATTTCGTAAGTTGACACAACTCCAAAGTCTTTCATTATAGGTGAATCGACTGGTTAGCGGCAGCACCACGAGCTTGCCTATTCTCACTGCTCTTACTAACTGTTCCGTCCTAAATGACATAGATTTGTCCTATAATAGCCTCAAGGGATGTTTGTCTTTTTCTATAGGCCGCCTCTCCATAGAATTGCGATCCTTAGACTTGGGCCAAAATAGATTAGATGGGGAAATACCTTCACAAATTGGAAATCTAACTAGTTTAACATTCCTTGGGTTAGATAATAATATTTTTAGAGGGACACTCCCATTTTCTTTTATTATGCTTCAAAACTTGGAAAGGTTATATATGGGAGGTAATAGTTTACAAGGAAATATCCTGAGGAAATTGGGCAACTCAAAAGTTTAGGGCTTTTAAATATGCAGGAAAATATTTTTTCAAGTAGGATTCCTAATTCTGTTGCCCATCTCCAACAATTGAGATATCTAAATCTTCATAGGAATCGAATATCTGGTGAAATACCTACAAATCTAGGAAAATGTGTGAACTTACTATTGCTAGACCTATCATATAATAGGCTAAGTGGTGAAATACCTTTAGAGGTTGCAAGTCTTGTAAATTTAGCTTTCTTTTTCAACCTTTCAAATAATTTATTACATGGCCCTATCCCTATGGGACTTAGCAAGATGGCTATGGTTCAAGCTATAGATGTTTCTGCAAATCAATTAATTGGTTACATTCCAAGTGGGCTAAGCAGTGGAAAATAACTCGAATACCTTAATCTTTCTTACAATGCACTTGAAGGTTCAATTCCAATGTCACTCGGTGAACTTCAAAGTCTTCAAGACTTGGATTTCTCATCCAACAATTTGTCAGGTGGAGTACCGAAGTCATTGGAAAATCTCAAAATGCTCAGCCAATTGAATTTCTCTTTCAACAACTTGTCAGGAGAAGTCCCAGAAGGCGGACTTTTCAGAAAGCTTGGTGCCACAGCATTTATAGGAAATCTTGGTCTATGTGGACCTTGGGTAAGTTTGCCCCCATGCTCTCCACAGAAACATAAAAGTGCTTCACATGTTAAAAGAGTTATCATACCTATTGTTGCAGTCACTATTGTATCATGTTTTCTTCTGGGATTCTTGTGGAGACGAAATTGCAAGAGGCATATTGCTGAAGGGGTTGCAACGTCCTTAAATGTGGGACAATGAAGAATTTCCTATGGAGAGCTCATCACTGCAACAGAGGATTTTAGTGATGCCAACTTGTTAGGAGTGGGTAGTTTTGGGAAAGTGTACAGAGGGGCTCTAAACGATGGCACTATGGTTGCTGTCAAGCTTCTCAATTTTGAAAATGATGGGGCTTACAAGAGTTTTGATAAAGAGTGCAAAGTTTTGAGTAGAGTTAGGCATCGAAATTTGCTTCGAATCATAACCTCTTATTCAGATCTCCAAACCAAAGCTTTGATATTTCCGTTAATGGAAAATGGAAGCTTAGAAAAGTGGTTATATCCAAATGGCGAAGTAGAAAGTGGTTTGAGTTTGATTCAAAGGTTGAATATAGCCATAGACATTGCTCATGGCATCGTGTATCTTCATCACCATTGCTTCGTGCAAGTGATCCATTGCGATCTGAAACCCAACAATGTACTTTTGGGTGAAGATATGACAACATATTTAATTGACTTTGGCATCGCTACCATATGTTTTGCAAATTCAGAGGCTGTATCTCTCACTTCTACACAGGCACTCAAGGGATCCATTGTTTCGCACTTTTTACCATTTCAAACATTAATTATATCATGTAACATTAACCATTCAAAACCATACACAATGCACTATAAATTTTATGTGGAAACCCGAATGGGAGAAAACCACAAAATTTATTAAGTCATGCAGAGATTCCATTCATGGGAAGTGTTATGGAGAAAAAAATCATATGGCTTGGGGCCATGCCCCTGGGAAAGACTGACACTGTGGATACATGCCCGTAGGCATATGATTCAAGACTGTGGGCAATGGTGGATTCTGGTAAATACCATGACCTTGTCTAGTAGGATAATATATTCTCCAAATTGATTCATATACAGATGAACAAGTATTTGCGTTGTAGGGACCCCTTGGGAAGAGAAAGCAACATTACCAAAATTTCCCATAGGATTGTACATGTTTCCCCTTAATGAAGAGGGAGGCATATATGCCCCCGACGAAGGGACTCCAAATGAAGGATGACCTATATTAAACGATACATTCCCACCCAAGGGGGAAGACGAACTAGGAGGAGGATGCACCATCAGAAAGGTGTTTGTAGGGACTGATACAATAGATGATATGCAGACGAATGGGATATAGGAAGTAGAACTACCGCCCACATTCCCACCTCCACCCACAAAAGGATTGAAACTGGTATTAGGGGCTGATGAAGGGGGAGGCCATCCCCCAACAAAAGGAGAAGAAGGAGGGATATGACCACTCTCGAACTGATATTCATTAATGGGGGATGAGATGCCCCCAAACCCAACACCAAAGTGACTACTAGAAACCAGTATGGAATATGTGGTATTGAACGAAGGATTGGGCATGCCAAAAGTGAATGGATTAGTGGTTTTAAGAATCAGTGAAGCATCACTGCTCAATAATAATAAGGAAAAAGTGGATACGTGATTCGATGACCAAGAATTCTCAAAAGGATTCGTTCTAATGGGTTGGGATGAACCAGTGGCATGAGAACCAATGAACACATGAGTCCTTGGGACCCATGACACATAAGAGAAAGGAGTCCCATGGACTCCTCAACCCACTGCCAACGGAGGGGTCGAAGGGATCCCTGATGTATCGGGAGCTGAGCTCATAGTGAGAATTCTTTGAAGCTCGTGGTGTGACAAATAAGGGCCACCAACAATCTCTCTACGTCTCTTATGGAGATGTTGCAAAGGATCACTGGGTGGTAAACCCACTAAGCGACGAGAACATCAGATAGCCAGAACTCGATCCACGTTGAATCCAAAGAGTCGTAAAACCAAAATCAATCCCTAAGGCCAACTAACCAGCAAAAAGCACACTCCTAGAAAAGATAATCCAAGATACACAAAAAGAAAGAGAGTGGCTAAGGGGCCTCCTGACACTATAGAAGGTGTGCCTCGCCCAGGAGGGGCTTAAGACTCCGCTACCACAGCTAGAGGTAACATAATCAGTTATAAGGGCCCTCAGACTTCAAAGCGCAATGCTATGTGTTTTCTGGCCCCTATCTGACTCAGGAAACTCACATAATAACCCCTACAAGTACGTTGTGCGGTACCTAGGACAGGAAACTAATGTCATCACATATAACCAATTCTCATGCATACAGTTGCAAGTTGAATCCACCGTATGGGAAGGGCATCTGAGCCTGAGGCTTAAGAATCACTTAGGTGCTTCTAGAACCCCCAAATACGAATAGACTGGTATATATATCCAATGCTAGGAAGGTATTAGAGTGCTATATCCACAACCAAATTTCATGTCACCTCATGCTTGAATCATGTGTAAGGTGAGGTTCATAAGAACACCAATTATACCATGAGTTTCAACATTCCCTGGAAAGACACCTAATGTTGACTTTTATAGTCTTGGTGAAGTTTACTCAGAAAATCCTATTTTAAGACTCTAAAATCTATATTTGTTTGTGCACCCTAGAAAATAAAAATGTTTCTAATCAATTTTAAAGTTAAGTGTTAATATTACTTGGATGTGCTTACTCAAAGGGATATGGTTGTGCAACTAATGATGTTGTGACTCAGTTGTTAAGATTCAATATGCTAAGATAGATAACATCAGTATTCAATTCAATTTCACAACAATAGAATATACTGGATCACTGAAAGAAACACAATCACAAGATAGCCACAGATTTATCCTGGGAAACCCTCTAGGGGAAGAAAACCCAGCAAAAAATTCCTCAATATATATGATCAAAAGTACAAAGACAAAACCCCAAACAAGTGCTCCTTCTCCTTACAGATCTCTCTCTCTCTCTCTCTCTCCTATGTGAATTACACAAGTGAGTGTGTGTGTCCAAATGAGGAACACACCACTCCTATTTATACTTTATCTTCCACTTGAATTTATCACTAACTAGGTTGGCCCCAACCAACTTAATTGGGCCGACTTACCTAGGAAGACTCAAAACAATATAATATTACTTTCTGGAGGGTTCTATCGAACCAAGGAGGTTTTACCTCATGACTCTATGATGACCAAATACAATAATAACATCCCGATGGAGGAATAAAACATCTCCGAATAGGCAGTAGCTTGGGCGGCCAGGGCTTTGCCCAGCCGCCCCTCCTGTACATAGCTTTTGGTTTTTTGCAGGTCTACTGAAGGATGGTGATCGATGACATCGCAGGGATTCGGCTCCTGGGCCTCTCGGGTGCAAATGGCGGTCTGAATCTATGCGGTTGTTGCAAAGGTTGCTCACAGGCGGAGCCGATTTGCTGAGATTATTCCTGGTGGTCGGTGTCGGTGGAGGCGTCTACTCTCGGTTACAGGGACACGGCGGTGCTCTTTCGGGGGATTCTGGCCGTTGGCTGATTGTCCGCCAGATTGGGAGTTCCAGAGTAAAAAAGGATGATAACCAGGCTGCAGAGAAGGGTGATGCACCAGATGAAAATGTTGGTTCTGGAAGGGCGAGGCAGGACCCTTTGGTCCGCGTATGGCATATCACGCGGATGCATCCGATCTGCTCCAAATCGGGCTCTCTTCATTTGTTGCTGCTGCTGTTTCTGCGTCATCGTCCACCGCCACAATAAGATGTTCAAGTTCTTGTTCTTGATCAAGATCTTGATTATACATGGGCTGTATGGACAGAATTTATTTTCTGTTGAAATGCATGGGGGCAGAGCCGAGTGGGGACAGAGCCGAGCGGAGGAAGAGCCATGCAGGGCAGTGGAGAGCCGACCTGGAGTAGAGCCGAGACGGGACGAGGAGAGAATAGATGTGGATTTGGGATGTTAATGGATCTTTCTTGGACTCGACAACCTCACCATATTCTCGCCAGACGACATTTTCTTGAACAAGATTTCTTGAATTTGGTGGCATATCACGAGCTTCCCAATCGACTCTTGCTCTACACCGATCTGCTTGCAAATTCTCATCAAGATGTCTAGTGGGTCGGTTTCAGTGGAGGCGTCTGGGGCTCTTGGTCCGGGGCGCACATTTGCTACGGCGGTGCTCTGGCTTTTGTCTGGCCGTTTTCTTCATCAGGAGACGCTGGCTGAGTTCGCCGGTTTGGGAGATCCATTGATTTTGCTGCTCGTCCACAGACTTGGATCTACTATTTCTTCTGTTGAGGGTTTTGGTTCTGATGGAAGCTGAAGACGTCTTGCTAATTGTCATTCTTCTTCTTGTGGCAACGTTTGGGTTTCTCTTTGCTATTCAAGATTCATCTTCTTGTGGCGAAGTTTTACATTGGGTTTCTCTTTTTTGGTTCAGCTCTTAATAAGCTGTTGTTTTTGCTTATATGGGACAGAAATATGTGAAAATGTAGGGATCCTTGTTGATTCTACTACATGTGCAATATGTAATTTTGATCATCTTTTTGAAATAAAATTACGGACTTTTTCCAAGAAAAAAAAAAAAAACATCTCTGAATAAATAATAATAAAATACAATAGAATATTCTTCGAAGTTACAATGTTTCAACATCAGCAAGAATAAAGGAGCATACATAAAAACATTGCTAAGTACTAGTCTTGTTTTTCAAATGAAATTTGTATGCCACTAAATGAAAATGCACAATAATGGTCTCTTTCACTTTCAAATGCAAATGCAATCTTTCAAAATAATGCCTAGACTAATGCAACTCCAAATGAAAATGCAAGTGCTCAAGCAAAATGCAAAATGCAAGTATTTTTGTATTTTCAAAATATATGGATGAAAATGCAAAATTGAACCATGAACTTCCTAGATATACAACTAGTACAAGAAGACCAAGCAAGCAAGACACCAAGAAGCTTGACCCAAGCAAGCAAAAGACTACTAATGACGAAAAAATGAAAAAAGCAATTTAATTAAAAAATTAATAAAAAGAGAGCTTCTAGTCACTATAAGGGCAATCAACAGACATCACAGAGACCCAAGAAGACTCAGCAACACTCATAATTCACCCAAAAAACATCTAACTCAAGATATGGTCTTAAAAGTGAGATGTATGCGGCTGTTTAGCAAACAACAACGTATGTACATGGGCAAGACAAAGTCAAGCGATGTGGGTACACAGGAAAGGCTCAGCCATCCCGTGGGGGTGGAGAAAAATACTCAAAAAATTAAGAATGAATCCAAATAACTCAGGATAAAATCAATGTATTGACTGTTAAGATACAAGCAACACAAAAACTCAGAAAAATAGAGAGCAACAAGAAGGAAAAATCCTCCAAAAAGACCACAAAAAGGAGTATCCCCAGTGGAGTATCCTACGGCTCGGGGTAGACCACAACAGATAGAGTGACACCAGAAATCAACTCAATTCTCAAGTATGCTATATAAATGTAAAAAATCCAACAACAAAGAGAAAACTCTTGCTTCAACCAAATATTCGAAGAAGACCACCGTTGAGCTTGCAATCCAATGCTCCTTAGCTACAGCTTGTACTCAACAACAAATATATACGATCATATAGAATATATATAAATTGTCATCATATAAACTAGCATAATCCATTAACATATTGAACAAATATACCCAATGAGAATAAACATGTGTAACATGTATTGGACAATAAAAACGTATTTCTATTAATGTAATGAACATAAGTACATAGTGACAACCATATATAGGCAACTCGTCAGAACCGAGAAACTAAGTTCCTCCACCTAGGTCTCCACCGCTTCAATCCTCTATGTAATGGAAAGCTCACAACTTCAAGGAGTAATTGGGTTCCTCCCTCACAAGATAGGGAAGAGCTTGGGAGATGAAAATAAAATGGTTCAAACAACAAGTACAAAGGGATGTAGACTCAAGTCAATGGAAATGGGGAAAAATTCCTCCAGAGTTTCCTTTCTCTCTAATTTATCCTCCCTCGAATGCTCCACAATGGCTTAATATATAACCTTGAAAGGAGGTGGAGGCTCAAATCAGAGCGTTTTCCAGCATATGGAAGGCCAAGGATCAACATGGTCGTTACTTGGGAAGGAAAACCAAAAATATTTTTAATTTTGAGCATGAAACCCGATGTACCTAGGCTGTAATGGAGAAGCCTACATATACGCATGTTGTAGTGCTGGTAGGTCGCGTATATCAACAAAAATGTAATTTTTAAGTGTTTTACTGAGCAAGAGGGACAATATGAGTATGTATAGGGACATGGTAGGCCATCAAGGCATGTTGCATAAGGTGTGGAAAATCATGCTATAACAGGAAGCACTGACTTCCTATGTTTTCCAGCACCAACTAGATGGAGGCACCAACCTCCAGTGAGCACCGAATCATAAATTTCTGAGACACCAATCTAATGTAAGTACCAACTCCTTGTGTTTTCCAACACCAACTGGGTGGAGGCACCAACCTCCTGCGAGCACCAACTCACACTCCTTTCCCCTTCCTGCCTTCTTGTTGAATCATGTTGGTTTTGTCACACTAATGTCATATTGCTTTTGTTTGGTCAATCTGTTTCATCAAGCACTGTGACTTTGCACATTGATCTGCTCTAGCCTTTTTCTTCCTCTTTTCAATTGCAATTTATCCCAACTTGATACTAGAATCGTATTTATCCTTCATCTTATCTCACAACTACAACTTTGTTCCTTCTTCATTTATATCTCACAGTACTGCAACCATGTACCCCTTTCGTCTTCACAATTGTGATTGTGACTTCGTGACTCCTTCATTTAGAGTACTGCGACCATGAAACTCCTTGTCTTCATAACTGTAAATTATTCCAACTGCAACTTCGCGCTTCCTTTGTTCACGGTACTGCAACCATGAAACCCTTTGCATTCAAAACTGTGACTTATTCCAACTGTCACTTCGCACTTCCTTCGTTCACGATACTACAACCATGCACCCCTATCTTTAGAACTGTGACTTATTCCAACTGCGACTCTGCGAAAAGCTTGGCTCTAGATCAACCAGTTATTGATCTCCTCAAATCCCCATATATTCATTATTACATCTTTCAAATCTTCATTTCTCCTTACAATTGTATTCCTTTTCATAGCTTTTTCCTTCTTTCACTTCTTACCCAAATGAGGAGGGGGCTTCACTTATTTATACACGTGTTGGATCATTTCTGAATTAACAATATTACGGCAAGGCCAACCTGAAATTTTTCATTTAACGGTCCTTTAATCCGACTTGGCTCATCATTTGTATTGCTTTAAGTTACATTGTTATATGGGTTATAGACCATTCATAAAGCCACAATTTCCACTTCACATCCTAAATCTGTGCGGGAAATTTCCCATGACATGGTGGGACTTGCACACATATTCACTTTGACAACCTTTTTCTATATACTTCTTCAAACTGGATTGAAAACTTCACAGAGCATAAATTCCAATCCTATTTGACATCATTCCAATCATATCGAATATAACTCTTTCAAAACTGAATTGGTTTCATCTTTTTCAAAGCAACGAAGGAGTGTGCCATCTGAATTTTTCCTGAAAATAATATTATTTATCAGCTGATAAGGAGCTGATTTCAATCTAACCGCTCTACTTTTCTTTGGTTCCAAGTAATCCAGGGCACTCCCAGTTTCAAGAAAAACTCTTATTTCAGAATACTGAGAATTTTGGGAGGGAGGAATAAAGAAAATTTCTTTTGGCGCAGTGACACACTTATTTGCAAGTCAGAGTCATCAACAGGAAAGTGAGCTGATTCAATGTCCAATTTCCAAATACGTTTCCCCTTTACCACCTTGGAAGTCTTGATTTCCAGGTCGTATTCTTGAAGAGTTTCCATCCAGGGGGCTCTTTTTTCTCCCAACTCTTTCTGTACTAATAAGTTTCTAACAACAGGATATGGAATGATGACTTTGGTTCTAAACTTAAGAAGATAAGGACGAAAATGTTTGATTGCTTTAAACACACTGAATGCTTGTTTGTCAACCTAATGATAGTTTAACTCAACCCGTTTAAAACCCAAACTCATGAATGAGATGGGGACTTCATGACCATGTTGATTGCATTGTGTCAACACAACGTCATATGGGATTTCTGAAGCGAATGTATAAAGAATGAAGTCTTTTTCAAAATCAGGACTTAGAAGAGTGGGGGCTTCGGATATAGCCTCTATAATCCTTTTAAATGAATCTTTTTCACTGTTTCTCCAACTAAATTTAGCATCTTTTTTTATCATATTTTGTAGGGGATGAAAAATTTCAGAGAAGCTTGGTATAAACCTCCTCACGAAATTAAGCTTTCCTAGGAATGAATACATGGATTTCTTATTTGATGGATAAGTAATCTTAGACATGGCTTGGGTTCATTCTAGGTTGATCATGATTCCATCTTTGGATACTACAAAACCTAAGAGGATCCCTTGAGTCATAGTAAATATCTTTTTCTTGGGGTTGAGCGATATCCGAAACTTCCTACAGCATTCAAAGACTTTCCTAAGGTGAAGGATATGATCATATCTATGTTTTGAAAAGACAGTGACATCATCAAGATACAAAACTACAACATGGTTAATGAGGCCTCTAAAGTCTATATCCATATCCTGTTAGAAAGTATCACCAGCATTAATCAAATCCAAGGGCATCTTTCTATATGCGTAAGTTCTCCACAGGGTTCTAAAAGTAGTCTTGGTCCAAAAGAAGAATCAGGGAGGCAATTGAGATAGTTAAGAACCCTAACTGCTTGAATAGGAATGACAACTTGACCATTAGTAAAACCTGGTTGCCTAACCTCACAAAATAAGCTAAGTTTCTAACTAAATCTAATTAAGCTAAAGTAATAAAATAAACATTTTAACTATATTTTAATAGGAATTAATTTAAAATTTTAATCCTAAAAATTTGAATTTAATAAACCATAAACCCCTAAAAAACGTAAAACTATATAAATTTATCAAACTTGAAGAAACTAAATTAAACAACTTAATAACATTTTAAATTTAAAAGTAATAAACCCTAACCCTAATTAAATTGAATTATTTGAAATTAATTAATTATCAATTAATTATATTAATTTATTAATAATTTCATTTTAACTTTATGAACTCAATCTAACAAACTAACCAACTATTTATGTTATCAACATAAAGCTCACTATTAATAAATTACTTTATTGTCAATTATCACTATTAAAATTAGTTTATTAACAATATTAATTGAATTTAATAAAAATTAAATTAATAATAATAATAAAATTAATTAATAATAATAATAATAAACTTTCAAAAGTAATAATAATTTATTTTAACTAAGAGGAATTAATATGAAACAAAACTAATAATAATTTATTACTTAATTGAAATAAAAGAATTAATATAAAATTAAAAACTTAACTTTAATGTAAATTAATATAATAAAAAAAAAATATTTAAACTTTAGGAATTTAATTTAACAAGTTTCCTAAACCATAAAAACTTACCATTAATTAACTTATCATTAAAAATTCAACTAAATTTATTCCTAAACCCTAGAGTCGGCTCCGTTAAAACCCCTTTTTGACTATTCTATATTTAAAGAATTGATGAGGGAGAAGATCTACTCGGCATCGCTAATGTCTTGATGATGAGCCAAGGATGGCTTGAAACGTTGACTAGAACTCACCTACCGCAGACTCTCCACAAGATTCCATAGTCTTCAATTGATCAGCTGGAGAGACTAAAATCTTATTATAATCCGAGAAACCATTGAGTAATGACAACATTTCGAATCCAGAGAATTTTTGAAGAATCTACTCCATAGGAGGTACTAGATAGTTATCTTTATTAGATGACCTATTGAGGTTACGAAAATCGACGAAGGGTCAAATGTCACTGTTCTTTTTCCGAACCGGTACCAGGTTAGCCACCCATTGGGTATGATGGAATATAAAAAATATTTTAGCAGCTAAGATCTTATTCAACTCTTTCTTGACTGTCGGTTCTAGAGTTGGGTGCATTTTCCTTAGTTAGTTTGAAAGGGTTTTGATGCTAGTTTCATTGGAATCACATGCTGCATAATATGTGGATCAAAGGTATTTAGATCATCATAGTTCCATGCGAAAACATCCTTATACTCTCTAAATAATTTTACAAAGAATGATTTTTCTAATGGGGTACAATCTGTCCCTAAATTTACATATTGTAGATTAAAATTTGTCCCTACGTTAATGGTTTCATATTTTATGCATGAGTTGTTTGTTTTGCAGTTGGGGAGAACCTTGAATTTGTCGTGCAAGTCATACAATTTTTCCAATCTTAAAACAGAAGTAGGGATAGATTTTATCATGTCGAGAGCGTTTTCCACTGGGAAGTGAGGATGTATTACCAAAAAGTTGTGCAAGTATTCATCGTGAGTTATTTCATCAATAGAATAATCTTTAACGGCATCTTGTCCTGTTAGAAAGTTTAGAATTTGGGCGTCATCATAAAAAACACGCTAGTTAGTGATGTTATCCAGAATTGATGGCCTAAAAACCAATTCTATTGAAAAAGAATTAGGAGATAAATCATATTATGGAATCAGCTTAGAAGATACATGGGCTAATAAGTCATCCTCTTGATTTTGAAATCTCTGGACTGCATTTATATTAAAAGCTTCAAATTTTGAGATGAAATTCAATACTTCCTTCTAGTAATCTTGCAGATGTTTAGAAACACAATGGATTGAATTGTGTACCTGACGTACTACGATCTCATAATCACCATATGCCACCAAAACCTTGACGTTCATACCTAAAGCCTTCATTAACCCTTGGATAAGGGCTTGAGATTCTGCAATATTGTTAGTACAGTTAAACTCCAATCTGCACGCTATACATGTTTTATTTCCATGTGGATCCAACAGAAGGCAACCTGCACAGGCTCGTTCTTTGGATTTTGATCCATCAAAATAAAATGTCCATGAAGGACTATTTACAACTACCTTAATAGCTATAATATGTACATGTGTTTCATTTTTTACAGCATTTACATCATTCTTTGTTACAGAACCAGATTTAATGTAAGTGAAATTAGAAATTTCAGACTGTTGTTGTAAACCTGTAAGTGGAGAATTTTCAGCTTTCACGTTACCAAAATCTTCCCCACAAGCATAATTTCCCACAATAGAGTGAGAAAACGAAACTGGTTCATTTGGATCATGCAATTTAGTCACGGTGTGTTTCATATACCTTTCTCTTCCAATTTTAATCTGATTGGGCCGCCCATTCTTAGGGAGCCACAAAGCTGACTAATCGGTTAAGAAATACCCATTTAGATTATGAGACCAATCACGGCTTAAAAACATGCCATAGGAATATGGGATGTAAACAACCATGATATCGATAAATTGGTATATTGATGGATTAATTGATACCCCGACTAACACATCTTTTATCTCCCCTAGTACTCTTACATTCGACCGATCAAGTTGTGTAATCTGTGTATCACATGGAGTGAATTTTGCATTCAAATTCTTACAAAATGAATAAGGAATTAAGTTATTTGATGCCCTGGAATCTACCATACAATTATGGACGTTCCAGTTATATATTTCTAATGTGAGGAGGAACTCAGTAGTGTTGTATGTTAAGCTTTTTCCAATTAAAGAGTTCTTATCAGCTACTATTTTCTTTTTGTCTTCTATGTTTAATGACTATTTATTTCGACAAGAACTTGTATTATTTGAAGTGTCGACAGTTGTATTATTTTTGTTACTAGGGGTGACCGAGCTCGATATAAGAGTTATGTGAAGAACCTGCAAGAATTAATTAATGAAAACACACGAAATAGTAGAAATAACAAAACTCGGAATCACTTTTATATTGATCGCAGGCCACTTCGAGGGGGAAACCTCCTTTGAGCAAGCTCAATACAAATAACTTCACGATACCTTCAATGGTCTCAACACAAACTTAGATACTAAGTCTAGGCGCCAATACCATGGGTCAATACCATGTGTCAATACAAACCATGGGCCAATACAAAATATGGATCAACAATTACTACGGGACGACTTACAAAGCATATGCGTCCAACAACAATAATACAAACTATGGATCAACAAATACTACGGGATTAATTACAAAGCATATGTGTCCAACAACAATATACTAACAAAGTAAATAGAAGGGTTGACATGGGTTCCTAACATCCCCTCTCCCTTAGAAAAAGCTTTGTCCTCAAAGCTTTAGATGTGGAAATTGATGCAGAATCTGAAGGAGCGGTTCCCCTGTAGCATCCTTGGGTTGAATTCCATCCCACTGACGCCTTTTGAGTTTCAGGGAGGATTGCTTGGAAGGATGTAGACGAAGAAGGACCATATCAGCTGTGTGAAAAGTGCGCTTAGAACAGTGTTGATCGGCTTGTTGTTTCAGTTGAATTCTTGCCATGTGAAGATTGTCCTGCAGAATGAGAAGAATTTGATCGCGGTTTCGAAGAACCTAGTCAATTGCCTCAACTGGGGAGCTACTGAGCGTGCATGGAAGAAGAAATGGCAGTGCCTGTCCATAAACTAGTTCATATGGTGTCCTTTTAGATGTGGTATTGTACCACTGGAGCGCTTCTAGGAAATCCATAAAAATAGTTGTCCACATATGTGTAGGGATGGGAAAGGGTTCGAGCAGTCCCGAAAGGAGTGTCGTTTCACCCTTGTTGACCTGGAAAGGATCACACTCAACCACCACATGGTGAATTTTCATTTTCAGTCCCTGCCAAAAGAAGTTACATTGTTCCCGGTCATAGGTTTTGAGGAACCTAGAGTGCCTAGCTAATTAAGAATCATGGAGTTCATAGAAGAGATAGCCCTATTGAATAGATGGAAACCAATTTGGAACAAGCAGAGAAATAACTGTAAGAGAAACTGGGTCATCAAATTGGCGAGAAGGAGCATCTGCCACCATATTATCCTTATCCTTCTTGTAAGTGATCGTAGAGTCATAACCCATGAGTTGGATAACCCATTTCCAGTGTGCTGATGAGGAGACCTGTTGTTCCAGAAAATGTTCCAGACTCTGGAGATCAGTCTTGATGCAGAAATAATTTCCTAGTAGGGATGGCTGCCACTTTTGTACTGCAGGAAAAATAGCCATCATTTCCTGCTAAGATGTAGATGCGGCTAAATGCTTACCAGAAAGGTCTCTTGAAGGCTGCAAGCCCACTGGTGCAACAAAGACACCTGCATATCTATCCAAGGAAGTAGTGGAGACCGTTGGTGGGTGCATCTAGATGGAATGGAGCTGAGTGATGACACCATGTGAATTCTTCTCAAGGATCTTTTACAGGCGATGTGAAATGATGATGCGGAGAGACTCTGGTTGTAATCCCATAAATTTGTGTTGTGTCCCATTGACTGAATACTGCATCCAAAGTTCAGCAAAATCCCATAGATGGGGCCAAGTGTGTGTAACCATTGAATGCCCAAAACTCCATCACATCCGCCTAAGGACAAGGCAAACATGTTAGAGCGCAGGTTATAATCTTCCAGAAAGATACGCACAATGTGACACTTTCCCTTGCAAGGTAAGGTTCCCCCATTAGCAACCATGACTTCAAAGTTGGAGAAAGAATGAACAAAACAATTAGCATGTTTGGCAATCCGAGGGTCAATGAAGTTATGAGTGCTACCAAAATTAATGAGTATTGTAAGAGGAAGATTCTTGAAGTAATCCCTGACCCGCATTGTTTGGGGGGTGGTGACGTCGGATAAAGCATGGAGAGATATCTCAGGGTGGTCTTCCTGAGATGGGAAGTCAATAGGCTTCTCCTGAATGTTGACCTGATCATCTGGTGTATCTGGAGCTTCTTCACCAACTTCAAAGGTGGGTGGAGAATCCACATCCAAGAGATAGAGCTTTTGTTGAACACATCTATGTCCCCGAGTGAATTTTTCATCACAATTATAACAAATCCCTTTTTATCTGCGTGCCTACATCTCTGTTTCGGACAATTGCTTGATAGGAGTTGGTTGAGGAGCTGGTGGGATGGGAGGTCATTGAGAACCCATATTTTGGAAGGGAACAAAAGTGGTTTTGGAGCACTGTAGGTGTCTTCTGATAACTTAGACAACCCCAAGGCTTCCATCATTGTGTTGGGACAGAACATTTTGACCTCTGGGCGGATTTCATCCTTAAGACCACTGATAAAACAACTCCTATAGAAGTCATCAGACAATCCTTCTGTGTGGTTAGCTAGTTTCTCAAATTCTATCTGATACTCTCTCACAGTGCCAATTTGACGAAGTTTAGTGAGTGCTCCGGTGAAGTCATCAAAAGCATTGGGACCAAATCGTTGCAAAAGGAGTTGGCAAAAATCTGTCCATTTTGGCTCGTCATGAGCCTTGATGTACCAACGGTACCATTGAAGGGATTCCTGTTCCAAAGGAAAGGATGCAAGTGGAACTTTTTGGACATCAAAAGTATTATGCAGAATGAAATACTGTTCTGCACGATAGATCTATCCCGGATCAGTACCATTGAAGCGAGGAAATTCAAGCTTCGGACCACGGAAAGTGCTGGAAGAAGAAAACCCATTGGCTACAGAAGATTCATGCTGTCGGTTATTGTTCATGGCTGAATGCTGAAGATGGAGGCTAAGAAATTTTCATCCAGATCTTGGAGTTTGGTTTGGATGGCTGCAAATGCTTCCTCCATGGTTTTTGCTCCTGCGCTGGTGACAACCATAACCAGGATTTTTTTTGGGGGGGGGGTGGGGGGATGGATAGAAAAACACAAACAAAAGCTTATTTAATAAAGGAAAATTTGGATTTGGGAAAAACTTGGATGGGTAATTGGGGTTTGACTAGGTTTTGGACACTTTTTGATGGACAGGGAAGCAAAAAATGGGGATTTCAGAAGTGGGGTGAAAGAATGAGAAAATTTGTCAAAGAGGGACAAAGAAGCAAAAATAGGGAATGCACAGGGTGGCAAAATTTGGAGGCGAGTGGGTGAAAATTGAAGAAGTTATGGAAAACCCTAAAAATAGACAAATGTGAGATTTATGGCTTTGAGAAGTACAATTTGGGATAGGGTCTTCAAGAATGAAATATGCAGAATGGGATTGCAGGGGTGTCTAGGAACTTTCAAGGGAAACAAAGTTAAAACAATGGAGATATGGCGAAGAACTTGCAATAATTAATTAATGAAAACACGAAATAACATAAATAACAGAACTCAGAATCACTTTTATATTGATTGCAGGCCACTTCGAGGTGGAAACCTCCTTTGAGCAAGCTCAATACAAATGACTTCACGATACCTTCATTGGTCTCAACACAAACTTATATGCTAAGTCTAGGCACCAATACCATGGGTCAATACCATGTGTCAATACAAACCATGGGCCAATACAAAATATGGATCAACAATTACTACGGGATGACTTACAAAGCATATGTATCCAACAACAATAATACAAACTATGGATCAACAAATACTACGGGACGACTTACAAAGCATATGCGTCCAACAACAATATACTAACAAAGTAAATAGAAGGGTTGACATGGGTTCCTAACAAGTTATGATAGGACCACCAGGCATAGGGAAGATTTGTAACAAATCATACATGTTGATATTTGCACTTTTTTTTCCAGGTCTTCAATGATATCATATTGCAAATCTAGTTTGTGTGAAATCTGAGCTGGCTGCGACTTCTTGGTGAGATGAGTATTACTGCTTTTCTTGTTTTGATTAGAGTTTGATGTACTGGGAGACTCTATTGATCCTTTACTGCGGGTATTGTCAGTACGTTGTCCTAAGAAAACAATTTGGTTCTTAGTTTGTACATTATTACTTATGTTGTCCCAGAAATGTCCAACCAATGGCTGTTGGTCTTCTTGGTCCTCATCCTCCTTTTCTGAGTCTTCTTCCTCTTCTTGGTCACAAGATCCTTTATTAGAGGAGGATTCAGGCATAGAAAGGACTGCCTTGATGGTGTTGAATATTTCTTCATTTACTGCCACATCGAGCGGAGAATTTGTTTTGTAGTTAGAAGGAGGGGTCTGTCTAAACTAGTTTCTAAAGTTTCCTCTGAATGAAGAGCATTCTCCACTATTTTTATTCAAGCGTATTATTTCATTTGTTAAGGATTTAACTGCACTTTGTAATTGTTCCACATCGAATGCTTGTGAATCCTTATCCAAGTTAGATTTGGATGTGTTTTCGTTTCTTGTGCAGATTGCGATGTCAGTCTTCCCACTCCTCTCTGGTTTGTAGGTCAAGGAATTCTTTTCAACCTTAATGGATTCCTCAAAATTTTATACTAGAGTTCCCTTACCAGCCTGTTTGACAGACATACCCAGATATTTGGGCAACGCAGAGGCGTAATTTTCAATAATTATGTCTTCAGGAGGTTGGGAGGCAGTTGGTATTTTTTTTTTTAAGTTAGAAAACGTTGGTTAAAATCCTTGATTCGTTCCTTACTGTCCATTTTGATATAGGATAGTTCTAAGGCTAGGGCGGCTGGGGTATTGTCTTATCCAAATTTATCAAGGAAAGCCTCGCTAAAATATGTCCAATTTGTTATTGATCATAGGGAAAAGACGACAGACCACATCCTTGTGTTGTATGTTTATGGTTTGAATAACGAGGATGAATTTAGCGATGTGGTTTTCAGTTGGTTCCTTTTTATCTGGATTGAACTTAGGGAAAATATTATCCGAGTGCTTAGGCAACTGATGCTGCACACCAGGTACAACCACTGTTCTTTTTTGCCATGGGAGAGGAGGACTCGGAGGTATATTTCCTGGTCCCCCTCCTGCATCTCCGAACATATCACCTTCTTCTGATTCTAATGAGTTACTGAGGTTAGAGGGCCTGGGACTATCAAGTGGAGATCCTAGGGGTGAGAGTGGCTGGACGAAACTGCCAGAAGCGATCAGTTTTCTTAAAGTATTATTTCTGGTGGTTTCCTTAGAAAAAGCACCGAGTTGATAATTCGGAGTACCAAGTCCTAACTCATAGGCTTCTGGCGGGGACTGATCTACTGTGGATAGATGAGTGTTGTCACAATTTCATTGGGGTAAACTGTAATATATGGGTGGTATACTAGTATGCTGAGAGTAAGCCCTAGTTAGGGCCCGTCTCGATTCTTCTAAAACTTGGTCAATTTGTTTAGGAGTGTAGGGAGAGGTATTGTAATCTCTCTCTACAATATTTCTAACAGTATTGATGAATGGATAATTATTGGTTTCAACTTGTAAAACAATTGATGAGTCTAAGGTAGTGGTGTTCTCACATTCAATGATAGGTGGAGGATTTAGACTAGTTGTAGGATTGTTATCTACTTCTTCAGCCATTAATCATTTTTTTCCCTCCTTCTAGTGCCATTGTTGGCCGGATTTTCTGTCAAAGGACAACTACGGAGAGATATCCCACACAAGGAACTTAATACACCCCCCAGTATGTTTAAAATAACTAACTCATGCAGGGTATAGGTCCTGCTACCTTTATGATTTCTCCTCTCGAAAGAGAGTCTTCGGTTTTGTATTGTTTTTTGTTTTTAAAAATCCTAAAAATGTCACTTCCTACAGGCTGACTACTAGGTAAAATAACTATATTAATAATCTAATTAATTAAAATAAACTTAATCAATTAACAGTTGTTGACTATGACTAAAATTAACTAACGAATCTATGAACTACTGCTATCTATCCTCGACAAGAGCAATTTAATGAGTATTATTTTTTTCTATTCTGTAAAATACTAAATGTTTAAGGTATGCCATAATTTGAGAGCAATATTCAGAAATAAAACATAACCTCAAATTAAAAAAAATAGCAATTACATATATTCAAGAAACAATAATAATATAAACCATTATTTATCCTAGAACATGCAAATTACTACTGAAATAGCAAGTATTAACAAATTCAGAATTTGAAGCTTAAGATTGTTATTACTTAACATAAAATCTATGCCAAACAACTATTCCATAACTAAATCATTTGAAATATATTGTTAGAGCCAAAAAGACAAGAGACATTTTAAATGGATCAGATGTTAATTTTGCCTATGCTCGAGCTTATAAAAAATGATCAATGCATTATAACCAAGTATAAGCATAGAATATATGCACAGAGGAAACTAATAAGGAGTTGCATATATTTATATATTTGAAAACTAAATAAAAAAGATACCAGTTTTCAAGAAGATTCATACCAATTTGACAGTGAGAACTTCACACATCAAATAGCTTAGTTTAGAATCTGAAAATATTTAAGTCCAGAAATAGTAGCTTCAACTATGTACTCGAACCCTTTAACACTGATCCCAACTTTGACTTATATAGCCAGTCTTAAATCCACAAAATTAATGACTTGAGGTATTAGAAAAACATGATCGCAAAGCGATAACAATAAACAGAAATGCAAATATAATCACACATACACATTACAAGAGAGACACAGATATATCATAGTTCACCCCAACTTGGGCTACGTCCAAACTGAAGTTTTCAGTCCTTATTAATATTCCGTCTAGCAAAGTGAAGGGATACAACCTGCAGCATAGCCGCTGCACTTCCTCTTCACTGTCTCACAGTTTCTCTTCTGATCTCAGAGATCTTTACAACGCATAATACCTAATACATTCCACCCTAGCCGTGTTACAATGTCTTTCTTTTATAAGGGAAATACAATGGGAAAATACCACGGGTTACCCAAAACCATGGGCCCGAAAACTGGTGGCGAAAAAATCCCCAAACAATTTTCCTCAGGGGCCCGCTGGCCCCCACGCCCCCCAACCGGGGGAGTGGAAACTCCCCCAAACCCCCCTAGGGTCATGTCGGGATCATAACCAAACCCGGGGTACGGACATGGCTAAATAATAATATCTCTGAATCTGGAGATTAGGCTCCACAACCAACAATCTCCCACTTGGAGACTGATCACAACAACTCCACCGCTGCTGCACTTGTTGGACTTGGACTTGGCAACTTTATCCTCTTCACCTTCATGCTAGAAGGCCAACTGAAACCGAGCAGGAAATCAGTTTCTCTCTGGTCACCACCTTTGTGAACATGTCTGCAGGATTCTTGCTAGTATGTATCTTTTCCAGCTTCAACAGTTCATCTTCCAGAACAGAGCGTATGAAATGGTACTTGAGTTGTATATGTTTAGTCCTGGAATGGAATGCTAAGTTCTTTGCAAGATGAATGGCACTCTGGCTGTCACTATACAACCATCTATCCTTCTTCTTCTTACCCAATTCCTCCACAAACCTTTGCAACCAAATAATCTCTTTACTAGCCCCTATAACAGCAACATACTCTGCTTCCGTTGTTGAAAGTGCAACAACCTTCTGCAGTTTCAAAATCCAACTTACTGTTGTTCCACCTACAGTAAACACATACCCTGTGGTGCTCCTCCTTCTATCCTTATCACCTGCCATATCTGCATCAACATATCCCTATAGAACAGTGTCTAAACCTCCAAAACATAATGCTTGAGTGGTAGTACCTCTCAAATACCTGAGAATCCACTATACTGCCTTCCAATGTTCTTTACCTGGATTGTTCATATATCTGCTCACAACTCCCACTACTTGTGCAATATCTGGTCTTGTGCACACCATGGCATACATCAAGCTGCCAACTACTGATTGATAGGGGATCTTGGACATGTAATCTGTCTCTTCCTGTGTCTTGGGACACATTTCCTAGGGTCGTGCCGGGATCATAACCAAACCTGGGGTACAAACACGGCTAAATAATAATATCTATGAATCTGGAGATCAGGCTCCACAACCAACACGAGGAATCTCATACATTTGTATCTCGAAATAGAACTATCATAAAATCATCGTAACAACCATGAGTAATGAAACTTGACAGTTGTCATTACTCAGAATGATCAAATGAATTATCATAGATCAGAGACCATTATGAACTGATGAATTGACATCGTTGGAAGAGAAATGAGCAATGCTGGACTTACGTCGTGATCATAAGTGTGTCCACAATGCATAACAAGAGTTGAGTAGGCACAACGGATCAACATAAATAATATCCAGCAAGATAATATTATCCCAAAACATAAACATGTACCAAGCCACATAGGTGTTGCTCATTCACAAAATCCAGGAAGGAAGTATAACCACCATATTAAATGATCCAAAACAATTTTCGATCCAAAATGCCATCTGCGACATGTTGTAGGCACAATAGATCCAATTTTTATTGATTAAAATGGGAGCCCCACTATTATTTTTGAAGGTAACTTGATATATTTTTCGGGTGTTTTGATTGTTATCCTTGTCTTTTCTGATTCCCATGCTTTGGATTTAATAAAATTTGATGAAAAAATCTTTCCTTCGTGCGTTTTGAAAGTTGCGGAAAACTTGCTTTTTCTTGAAATTGCGTCCTTTCCGCAACCCTCGATCCACAATCCGCAATCCGCAATGTGGATTGTGGATGTTGAAAATTTTCGGAAAATAAACTTCTCATTTCTGCAATCCATAACCCACAAATGCAGATTGTGGAAAGCGGAAGTCATTTAGTGCAAAAAAAGGAATTTTCCTTTCCGCAATCAGCAACCCGCAAATTGGGGATTGCTGAATGCAGAAAACACTTTGTCATTGAGAATAAACATTTACGTTTCCGCAATCCGCAACCTACACTGCAGATTGCGGAAATTGGAAACCTTAATAAGCGAAAGCAAAATGTAAACCTGTAATCCGCATTGCGGATTGCGGAAGATTGATTTCTCTCTTACCTTTTTTTCGCCCCATCTTTCTATTAGAAAAACATGATCACAGAGCAATAACAATAAACAAGATGCAAATACAAATTACACATACACATTACAACAAAGACACCAATATATCATGGTTCACCCAATATGGGCTACGTACACACTGAAATTGCCAGTCCTTATTATTATACCATCCAGCAAATGAAGGAATACAACCTGCAGCACATCTATTGGACTTCCTCTTCACTGTCTCATAGTCTCTCTTACACGATCTCAAAGATATTTACAATGCATAATACCTAATACATCAACCCTAGCCGTATTACAATGTCTTTCTTATAAAGGGGAAATACAATGGGAAAATACCACGGGTTACCCAAAACATAGGCCAGTAATCTGTTGGCGAAAAACCAACCCATAACAAAAATTTCTTTCACGGGCGCTGCCCCAGAACTCCCGTGTGGGGGCCCATTGGCCCCCGCGCCCCCCAGCAGGGGGAGTGAACCACTCCTTCGGACCCCCTGTTGCACGTGTCGGGATCATAACCAAACCTGGGGAACAAACACGACTGAATAATAATATCTTTGAATCCGGGAGATCATGCACCATAACCAACACTTTCCATTGCGGATTGTGGATTGTGGAAACACCAAAACACTTAAAATTTCAAACTTGCACTTCCGCAACCTGCAACCCGCATTGCGGATTGCAGAATGCGAAAACCAAAAATCAAAATTATAGCAAATCTGTCCCTGCATTTCATTTTCTGCTTTTCATCGTTTAATATTAGCCGTTGATTTTCTTTGAATTCTATGATCTAGATTTATTCCACTATTGCTTAAATATTTCAAATGTCTACGATTTTTCTACCGTTTTTCGAATTTGCAAATTCCATTTAGACGAAGATTTTACCGCGGATTTCTTACCAGTACTACCAATTTACATTCTTCTTTGGCTCAGGTTGGTTTCCCGACACTTTCGTTATGGTTTTCTAATAATTCAAGGTTTAAATCATTTATATTGATTGTCTTTGCTTATTTATCAGATTTCTTCAAAGTTTCCCCAAACATGTCGAGAATCACCCATTTGAAAACTACCTTAAGGGAACTCAAGAACAAAGACCCAAATAGTGGCATCCTTTCTGATACGAGTGGTAGAGTGTCTGAGACTCTTCACCTTGATTGGTCCCATATATATTCCATCTTTGACAATGATGACCTTTCTAAAATCTAGCAAAACCAATCCTTTTATAAGAACATTAGTCAGTCTCAATTACATGCCATTGCGGCTAGACCGACCCTCATGCCTTATACCGATGCCATCAAATGGATAATATACCATGCTATCCCTCAGGACCTCTCTTTAAATGACAAGTTTGGGTCACAGTTAACCTCCTTCTGACCTGAAGCGTTTGCTAGGGCTTATGCCCTAAGACAACCTGACCAATTGTTGAATGCCAAATTCCTGGACTCCGCCAAAACCCAATTCAACTTTGATGAAATGCCCAAATCATGGATGAGTAACCCCGCAAGCTTCACGCCCAAGGTTGACAAAGCCTACCCCATCTCCTGGTTCAAAGAGTCGTTCTCCTTACTAGCAGCCATGCTTTTCTAGTTATATGGGTTACTAGATTGCTCAGTATTTAAGGTCGAATGGGCACCCCTTTCCCACCATGTACTCACTACAGGAGAGTCCTTCAATTGGGCTCAAATTCTATCAGTAGATATCAAGGAAGCAATTAAGAAATACCAAAAGACCCCAGCTTCCAGAAGGCCTCCATTCTTTTACTCGGCACATATCATGGTGTATTTTGTTTTGCTTTTCAGTTTCCTTCCATGGGATGGAACTGGACTCTGTCCGCACCTCCTGTGCATATTTACTACTCTGCATTATGGGAAGGCAATTTCATTCCTATGATGTATGATATTTTTTACCATTTTATCAGTACAATTCACTTGATGATATTCAAGGAAAATGCTCCCACTTTCTCTAAACATGCTAAGGCACTAGTCTCTACTATGGGTGACTAGTATGTAGGAGAATACTTTTCTTATGTCAGGATTTGGGACAGAAACACAACACATCTATTGCCCAGAATTGTACTAGACAGACTGTTGTTGGAAGAGATTTCTTTTCAGACTGTCACTGATGGTGTCTTTCCCAAACTCACCGGAGCCAAAAGGAGAGGGTGGCCCAAGTTCCCACTTCATCTTGGACCTTTGACATTTCAGAATTCAAACCATGTTGGAATAATTGGAAAGAATATTGATGCACTTAAACTTGGGAAAGCTCCAAAGAGGATGCATGATCCTAAGTCATTTTTGGTAAATAACTTTGCACAGGAGCACATGAAAAGCGATTATGCTCACCAGACTAAACCAAATGACTCCATCTATCAGGGTTTCGACTCATTTTCTGAAGTCATGAACAAAGCCTCTTCATGAGAAGAACAAAGCTTTATTTTCCAGTATCAACAAGAGCTCAAGACTAAGGTCTTGCAGTACAGAAAATTGGAAATGTCACTTGATGACAAATTTCAGAAAGACAGAGCAGAGAAATAAGCTCAGAAAGAAAGCACCCCCTTGATGGTTACTTACCATACTGATGACAAAGGTAAGGCCCCTGTTGAAGACACACCACATCCCAGGCCATTGGAAAATCTCAACGCTCTAATTCAGTCAGCTGCTAATATGAAAAGAGAATTGGAAGCACTAACCTCAGTGGTGGAAACTCAGACATGATTATTGCAGCTACTCCACCAAAGAAGCAAAAGGTTGAAAGGCCTGTGCCCAAGGTGACCATGCTCCACATTGAAGACAGTGATGAGGAAGATGAGACTCTTCCCTCTAAATTCTCATGTACCATTTCCTTTCCTGATATTCTTCCTGAAGTTATTTCAGTCACCCCAGTCTCTTTTGACCCCTTGGAAGACATAAATATTGATGCATCTGTTCCTGATTTTCACTTACCAGAGGTGACCATTGCAATAGATGCAAAATATCCTATATCATTATATATCCCAATCATTCCATCTTCCATCTCCTTGTATGATATCATAACTCATGTTCTTACATCGACTGAACCGCTGGTAACTCCTACAGTGACTTCACAAGATCCAGTTGTGGTCCCAATTTGTGTCACACTTACACAGGATGTTGAAACCCAAGTTCATACCACATATGTAGAACCACCTGTGATTCCAATCTCCGTGTCACTCCCAGAGATCATTTCTCCACCTTCCACTTCCTCCTCCTTACCATATGTTTCCAACATCATTTCACCTTCCATCTCCACCACCCAAATCAACATCCCAATTCCAACTTCAGTTGTTTCCAAAACTCCACCTTTAGTCTCAACTTCTTATGTGTCTACTTCCACAATGGACATAGTGGCATAATTTGTGGAGGATGTTGTAGTTTCTTTGGGAGAAAACTTCTACAACAAATCTGAGAAGGCAGTGGTGAAAAGAGGAACTAAAAGACAAAGGGAAGGGACTGTCACGCAGGGTCCTGTTCCCAACCAAGTCATCTGGAAGAAGACATCCACTGATGTGCAACAAGAGGCCCTTGAAACTGTTGCAACAATGGAAGCCTTTGCAGGGGCTAATTATGATTCTGTTACCTCCTTGAACAAAGAGATTGAGGCTCCCAATTATGATTCTGTTACCTCCTTGAACAAAGAGATTGTAATTTTCTGCAAGCTTAATGAATTACAATCAGTTTCTCTTTGCCAACTCTTTTGTATAATTTGTCAAATTTCTTTGATAGATTTTGATTTCTCATTTCCATTATTGAATCAACTCTATTTATTTTGCAATTCAATGAATGCATCGATCTATAGGTTGGATTTATCTTAACATACAATTCATATGTTATTATGTGTTGAATGAATTTATTTATTTAAATCATTTTATCTATTTATGCAAATGATAAAGAATTATAATTACATTCATGCTAGTTTGTCAATTAGCATGTTATAACAGAACAATCTCATACATGCTTTAATTCTTTAGGTAAAATCATTCAATTGTTATTGTTGGTTTTGTCTAAGGATGATAGGTATGGATCCAATTTATATGTCTATTAATTGGTGAAACACTTAATCAGATCAAGATTTGATTGTTCTGTAACTTAAAGCACATTTCTTAATCTAGATCTGACTTAATTAGATATTTCATATCCAGACACTATTTACCCTTTAGACTTAGAACACCTTTTTTCTCTTCCATCACAGGAAGACAGATCCACTAGGATCAATTCACATAAGTGCTAGCGGAGACCTAATATCCGTAGGAGTCAGTCACACCAAACAATTTGGGCATAGAACCACTCTTGCGTAGGGTTGTTTGAATCCTTTCAGATTGGGATATCACCTTCTGTTGATTTCCTTGGAAAATATTCCAACATCACACTCGGGGCTTCAACATGACACAACAAAAAGACCACCGATTAATTGTTTTTATCATAGTTATAAAAACAATTGAATGCAAAAATAAATAATAAACACTCCTACAAAATCTATGATTTTGTAGGTGTGCTAATAATAGTTATTTTATTTAAAAGAGATATTCATGTTGCGCTTCCAAAATTTACATGCCTACATATAATAAAAATTGATTAAAATTTGATAAAACGAGTTAAGAACCATGATCTATGCATGGGTAAGATAATACTTGGATTCGAGCAACTCTTCTAGCTTCTGCTAACTTGGCTTTTAACTTTAGGATCTTGATCTTATGATGTTCATCTTGTTTCAATAACCTTTCATTTGCAAACACCAATCTTTTCTTAACAACCTTGTACTTATATTTCTTCATCTTCAAGTTTTTCCATTGATTAACCCATGATAATAATTCATTCTTTAACTTTTGAATCTCATCCCGCGTAGTATCTCTCTTCAATTGAGATTCCTTAAGTTCTTTTTTCAATTGAGTTATTTTTATTTCAAAAGGAAACTTGATGGATTGTCTTATGGTTTTCATAGCTTGGTCAGAGAATTGATCGTCGGCCAGTGATGGTTTTTGCTCAACCTCTTGATCAGGTTGTTGAAATGGTGATGAATTTCCTATAGACTCATCTCTGGGGGATGTAGCAGAGTTATTGAACTCAATGCTCTGCTCTCGATTAACAACTTCAAGTGGAGTTTCATGAGTGGACGGTTCATCTTCTGCTTCACTAAAAATCTCAACTAAAGGAGGCTCCTTGACCTGTTCAACGGTTTTAGGAACAGAAGCAATAGCCATACTCCTTGTACATCTTCGAGTTCCTGAGTTCAACTTGACAGTGGTAATTTTCGAATGTCTTTTCTCATGTTTGGACTCAATATAATACTCGGGATCCATATCGTCCGAGTTTACTAAACCCTTACCCTTCTTTACAGACATATGACGATTCATATTGGACGGGGATGAATCAATAGGAATTTTAGGGACCATAGGGTTATTGTCCTCGTCAATCACACATTTTGCATCATTCCCCTTAATAGGGTTCACGACATCAAACCATCATGCATCAAGGTAGGGTTGACCTCTTGGATAGGGTTAGGAATGGAATATTTTCTTCGTTTCTGACGAGTTTTAGGGAGAGAGGCAGCCATAATTATGTTCCCCAAAACCATTCTCCACTAAAAACTCTTCCCACATCTTTCCCTCCAAAGATAAATGATGTTGAACTAAAATTTTAAGAAGCCCATGATGAAACAGACTTCTACCTTGATCACCGATAGTGTTCTTGACAGTATTATCCATTTTCTTTAAAATAATGAGCAGAAAGAAAGGAAAATTGATCTGACAACCCTTAAAAACCATAAGCAGACGGAGATGGTACAATTGTACATGACAAAAACATTCATCACAAGTGATATACCTAATGATGATCTCAAGAAATTGCCACCATTGTTGCTTCAAGAATTTAGCAGGAAAACCGTATCTCATATTAGAATTGGCAGGTATTGAAAGCAAAAATGGTTTCCACTTTTTCTCATTCATTTTTTCTCCCTTAAATCATCGTTCACCGGTCTAGGGAAACTTAGTGGCCTCAGAAATTAAATCTTCATTCAATGGAAGATGTAGGCTACCAATATGGGCCACACTGTTTTTGAATGATAGGGAAACTGTCCGGTGGCTTCAATATTATGCCCACTAAAATGCCTGAAAAATGATCCCCATCCTATCTTCTCAAACCGTTTAGCGGCCTCAGGTTCGACTTCCAAAAGGTCATCACCAAACATTTCGAGGCGGTTGAGGGGTGCCATTTCTTTACTGTAAGGTTTTTGGATAGGATTGAGCTCGGGAGTACTGGTAAATACAAAAGGTATGGAAATCTAGGCTATCCGAAACATCTGATAAATGAATCTAACCTCGTTTGATTTCTTCATATTAATCTGACAATTCAAACCCTCAAAAATCCAAACCATAGAGTAGTTTTTTCGAAACATGATGTGGGAGATTAGAACTAGGAGTTTCAAATAATGATTAAAATACTAGCGGCATAAATTGAAACTCCACCTAGTAGTACGACTAATCCATATTTCCATAATATCATAACACTGATCATGATTTTTCCATAGTTCACAACAGCTATAAAAATGCTATAATAACCACAATCAGATCATCTAATTTTGTTTTAGATATTCAGATATATTACAAAAATTAGAGCATCGTCATATGCCCATCTGGGATTTAGGGACATGATTATAGTTTAAAAAGGGTATAGTTTAACCATGTCTTGATTGCAAAAATCATCTGTCCTTGATACACGATCTTCACAAAGTTTTGAAACAATATATTGGTACCATTTAAGTGACTGATACACCACTACAACAAATTTGACATTTAGGGGCGGTTGCTTTCTGCCTCCAAAACTCACTTTTGGGGGTGGTTTTGGATTTGGAGGCGGTCTTTCCAAAACCGCCCCTAATAGCACCGACGTTAAAAGTTTTCACTTTTATGGGCGGTTCTGGATGAGACCAAAACCGCCTCCAAAAGTGAGTTTTGGGGGCGGGTATCAACCGCCTCCAAAAGTGAGTTTTGGGGGCGGGTATCAACCACCTCCAAAACTAAGTTTTGGAGGCGGTTCTAAACCCCCCCCAAAGTCCTTGTTGGAGGCGGTTCACAACCGCCACCAACAGTCACTTTAGGGGGGGTTTAGAACCTCCCCCAAAAGTGACTTTTGGGGGTGGTTCTACCCCCCTCCCCTCCAAAAAAAGTTACTTTTGGACTGTTGGCGACGGTTGCCTTCCGCCTCCAAAGGTTACTTTTGGGGTCGGACTTTAGAAAACCGCCCCTAATAACACCGATGCTAAAAGGTTTGACTTCTAGGGGCAATTATGGAAGAGATCAAAACTGCCCCTAAAGTGACTATTGGCGGCGGTTTTAAACCCCCGCAAAAGTCACTTTTAAGGGCGGATATAAACCCCCTCGTAGGTACCTACAGGAGCGGTTTCGAACCACACTTAAAGGTATTTATGAAAAACCTTTGGGGGCGGGTTTAAACCCCCCTCGTAGGTACCTTCGGAGGCGGTTCACAACCCCCCCTAAAATGCTTTACAAACATTTGGTGTGGTTATAAACCCCCTTCGTAGGTGCCTACGGAGGCAGTTCAAAACCCCCACTAAAACTCTTTACAAACATTTGGGGGCGGTTATAAACCCCCCTCGTAGGTACCTACGGAGGCAGTTCAGAACCCCCACTAAAAATCTTTACAAATATTTGGGGGCGGTTATGAACCCCCCTCATAGGTACCTACAGAGGCGGTTCAGAACTCCCCTAAACTCTTTACAAACCTTTGGGGGTAGTTATGAACCCCCCTCGTAGTGACATATGAAGTCAGTTTAGAACCCCCCTCGTAGCCATAATAAATCATAATAAAATATATTTTATTTAAAACATCAATATTGCAATATCATTAGGGCACTAAGGAATCGAACCTTCAACCTCCTGCTTGTAAAGCAGGCACTCTACCATTGAGCTAGAACCCTTTAAGAATTGGGGAAAGGGACAATATTAACACCAAGATTGCATCATTTGTAATTCTAAGAAAAGACTAATAATCCCAACATTGTTTCTGACTCGATATACCTAAGAAAGTAGTCTAAATGGCTCTGACCTTATAAGTTGGCTGAACTTGAAAGGTTTCATATGCAACATTGATTCAATAAAGAAAACAGTAATACATAAACGTTTTGCAGGACAAAGTTGGAATTCAAGTTCATACACATACTCATAAAGTGAACATCTAACTAGAATTTCAAGTATTCATGGATAAAAACGAGCATCTTTTCTAATGGTTTCTTGATGGATCCATGTAAGAGTAGCCTTCTCTTAAAATTTATGCCAGTAGATCAATGGGTTCTACTATTATAACATATTTAGACCCAACTCAATCGAGTCTAATGATATAAATAGCATTCAACTATAGGATGGAGAAATACAAAGATTAAAAATTGCATAGCATGGATAAATCTATAAGATTTTCTAAGATAAACAACTCATAATAATGCATTTATAGATATAGAATACCTGCAACTGATCTAATCGCGAATGAACACCACCATCACTCAAAAGGCCAATGAGATGAAGTCTGCCATTTTCAAAGGACTCCTTAATGTATTTAAACCCTGCTCCCTCGTATATTTTGCTAGAGGCAAAAGCATAATCCACTAATTTTGCTCTGCACCCAAAGTCAAAATCAAAGTTAATATGTTTCTGATTCTAAAAGTTGTAGCACAAATAAATAGTAGAAATATCCTTTCAATTACCATTTATACAATTATAAAGTACATCTTATACAAATATCATATGATATCACCCCAATTTGTAAGGTGGTGAATAAATTAACTATTACACAACCATGATTTCAACAAAATGTTAATGCTTACCAAATCTTAATAATACAGGGAAAAATACCCAATGTATAGGATTCTCATAAGTCACTCTAAATGCAGAAATGATCCACATGCAAGATATTCCTCCTTCACTCTAATCCTTGACAGTTTTCATCAATAATTTTCCAAAAGTAAAAAAACCACAGTAAGCAAAAATAAAATGAGTTGCTTGTTTACCATACTGGAAAATAACAGATATCAAGCATAGTAAGTCATAGAGGATAGTAGAGTCGAATAAGGACTTTATTCCTTCTTTGAAGGATCTGGAAAACAGAGTAAGAGTTATATTTAATCCAGTTGAGTCATTTAGATGGATAGCTTAGCTTTAGCTTAAAGAGCTTGTTAGCTCGCAGAAGCTTTTAGGTAGCTTAGTGGAGCTTAGTTAGCTCGAGGAAGGTTCGATCAAGAGGAACAAGCTCAGATTTTTGACTCTTGGAGCTCACAGAGAGAGAGAGAGAGAGGTATCTGCTTGTAAATGATCGATCCATTGTATTTAGGTTCAAATAAAGGACGATTGTGAAATAAGATCGTATGCTTGTATTTTTGGCTTAATTGAGTTTATTGATTGAGTTTGGAAGCAATTTCCCATTTGAATCATATCTTGTGACCACGTTGACTGAAGAAATGTCTTGAGTATTGACATTTACACAAAGTAGTCAATGGGATTGCTAACTACATTGCGTAAAATTCTTTAATAGTGGTCAGGGCAGCTTCAGGAGACCTATAGGTGATACTCCCAATGCCTAAAAGGAAACCTATAGCTGATACTCCCAAATAATGTTGATATTGTATTGATAATAAGGATCTATACCTCTTAATCCTGGCCCGACTGGCTACAGGTGTGTTCTCAAGGATACAGAAGGGTAATGGTCAGCTTCAAAATTGGCCATCTGGGGCATGAGACAATGCAGCTGAGCTGGAAGGTCATCTTCAGGGAATCTAGCTGGCTTGCACCTATAATTGTACTCCCCTTGTTGTGGAGGGTGATGCCCGGATTATTCTCCACATGGCCAAACGCAGCTCAAAGGCGGCGACGTCGTGGCGGTTGGAGGGCAAGCTGGATAATTTAGCATCTCTGTTATCTCTGGGGCTGGCTATTTCTTTATCCCATGTTAAGCGCAATGGGAACAAGTTGGCGGACCTGCTCGCTAACCTTGGGGTGGTGAATCACTTGGACCTAAGCGCCCAAATGTGGGAAAACCTGTCGAATTCGGATATTCTTTCCCGCGATATGATGAGTTACTGGTGAGCTCCCAATATGGATGCTTAATGAGGGCAGCTATACTAAGAGCCTACTTTAAATGTCAACCCGGGGGACGTACAAACTTTAGAGGTGTAGGCACTATCTGTGCTCTTACAGGATAATCTTTGTCGTGGTTGGGTGTCGGTATCAATGTTTTAAAGGTTGCCTACTCAATATGTAAAACTGTTTATACTAGGGAATTAAATACTGGAAAGCAGTAAATCTATTTTAAGGAATTAAAATACTGGAAAGCAGTAAATCTATTTTAAGGAATTAAAATACTGAAAGCAATAAATCTATTTTAAAGAATGAAGATACTAAAAGCAGTAAATTTATTTTAAGGAATTAAAATATTGAAAGTGGAAGAAATAATCCTATGAATTTACCTTAAGCAGAATGGTGAATCTAGAAAGTGAAATGCCATAGCAGATCTATTCTAAATTAGAGAAAACAAGGTCTATAATTACTTATGCATAAAACTAGAATTCTTATCTAAATCGTTTAAATACCAAAACTAAGTTTGAAGTGCAATCGTCTCATGCTACACATCCATTATTAATAAATCAAAGCAATTAATCATGATGGGAAACATTCATAAACCTCAGATCTAAACCATGACTTTTGAAAGCAATGCTAATACATATGTAATCGTTGGTTAAAATGTGCGTTGGAAGAAAGCAGCTACAGGACTACTGAAACCGTGTTGCTGAACTACATAACGTATTATAAATTACTACAGAACTAATACATCATTCAAATGCTTCCATATTCGATATAAATTTTCATCACTGTAAAACACATAATCGGAAAATACCTGAAAAATGGAAATCCCCTGACTTACATGTTGGAGGGGCCCTCTCCATCCCGTACTCAGGAGAGAAAGAAACTTATAAACGCTGGCTGGAATTTAACATCAATCTTCTATTAAAATATAAAATCCATGTCTTCACAAAGGTCTATAACTCAGAAGTACCTCAATAGTGCAAAAATGTAAAACAATGTTTCTCCAAAAATTTCAACAGAGACCTCTCGCTACCCGAGAGGTCCATATTTATATATTTCTTAATGCTGAACCTAACTAATTGTCTAAATGCCGATTCCCCTTGAACAAGAGTGCGTTCTCTATAAATCAGGAAACAGGGTGCCAAGCTACATGAATCCTCAATCTTCTACGTGTTTTCCCTTCAATGCTCATGAACCTACTCAATCACGCTCGATTTCCACAGAATTAGTTTATTGAATACGCATTTTAACATACAAGAATAATCGCCAAAAACAACTTCATTAAATAATTAAGGTAAAACATTTTTCCCACAAATGAGTGTGTTTCTTCGTCATTGCCTGAGCTTTACTGCGGGGAAAAGGTTATTAAATACTTGCAAATTGGACTCATCAGTTACCATGCTGATGAAGGAGGGCGACGTCAGGCGGAGGATCGTACTACCATGTGATCCATTCCTCCCTCGTTCTTTCGCCCTTCTTTTAAAGGATGATTGATGAGCAGTCTTTTCATCCCTTTCCCCTGGAGTTTGTTGTCTTCTCACTAACTCGGAAAGGTACTTCTAACATGATTAAAGGAGGGAAGGATTTAAGTGAAGCACGATTTTCCATTAATGGACAGTGCGAAAGGTCACCACCTTCATTTGCAATACAATTTGCCATTAATGGAGTGTGTGAAATATCACCACCTTCAGTTGCAGTACGATTTTCCATTAATGGACAGTGGGTGGCAGAACTCTTTTTAAACCCAAGGAAGGTGGTAGACATGAACATAGAGTTCATAGATTTAGTTGCATGCACCGCTGTTGTTTTCTTGTTAAATAGTATGGGTGATCATGGTAATTGGGATAGACGCAGTGCCACTGCAGGACGTCATCATTATCGGGTGGGCGAGACTTCTCAGGGTGAATCCGGTGGGAATTTCTCTCGTGCCCAACAAAAGGCCTGTTGGGAATCCAGTGCCTTTGTTCAAGATGTTCCCCCGGATCTCCAGAAAGAGATTTGCACTGTGGAACGACAAATTTGGAACCAGCTTGATAAGGCGACTTTGGATGCAGAACGTCATCAGACTGCAAATTGGGTTATGGACCCAGGAAACACCGCGGATCGTTTCAGCCTGTATGAGCGCACCATTGCGCTCTATTGGGTAATGAAAAATCTTATGGGTTATGCTCTCCGGGATAGGATGGAGCATCTGTTTGTAAATGAGATGCTCAGCTATGAAAGAAGCATTTTGGAGGAAACCAGGTCCATCCACCGTAAGCTATATTTTATCCTTCAGGCTATGTAGCTTCAACCTGCTCTTGCGCAGCCAGCAGCTTCTGCGGTTCCTCCTCCTGGGCGTTGTCCTGATTTCCCCTACATTTTGTTCTAGGCTAGTGTGGGGGATGTTTAGTGTCTGGTTTGTTGGGTGTCGGTTTATCATCTATTATGTCTGTTTTCATTTCTTTTTCACGAGGTTTTGTTGTGTAAAGGAGTGATAATGGGAGTCAAAAGGCCTGCATGCATGTGTTTTGTTTTAGTTTTGCAGTATCTATAGTATTCGTCTCTGTAGTATGTATGGTCAAGCGAAGTCCTCTTTGGAGGTGATTTTGTTCAGTCAGGTGACTCAGTGTGATGGCAGGGTTATGACCTTTTTGGGTTCAATTGTAAATCTTTCTCTTTTAATACAAAGTTCTCTCTTCTTACTTCCAAAAAAGAAATAAAGATCTATACCTCAAATTTCAGCTCTGATGCCAATAACGTCAGATGATCTTGGCATCCTCTATGCTTTACACAAATATTTCACACAAATTAGTTATTACACCATCAATCTGGTATACTTATGGTTGTAATAAATGTGTTGTAATTAAATGTGTTGTAATTAAATTTGTTGTAATCAAATACTTTCAATATTGTTCATTACATTACCTGCCCGTTCTCAATAGCTATCCCACAATCAACTTTTTTACTTCAACAAATGTGCAACAAAATCAATTCATAAAAAAGACAAGAATAATTATACTTAAAATGAAGAAATCAACATGTTATAATCAATGAAACGACAATAAGATATCTAATTGAAAAATTCATTATGGTGATAACTTACAAATATGCATTAGAGAAAATACCTGAATGAGTTTCTCTTGGTTTCAATAATATCTTATTCTCTACTAAACAGGGCCAACCATGTGAAGGTTGAAGCTCATATGGCCCATCCCCCCCTCACATCACTCTCAATTCCCCACACCCAATCTATCTACTGTAAAAATAAATGAAAGTTACATAACATAAAACAGATAATATCCATGCATAAACAGTAGCAAAACAAAAAACATATGCATGAAAGGTAATTCCAAGTAATAATCTAAGATATAAATTTTCACATATACAACTTAAATGAGAACTGATGTCCGACTATGTGTTCATTACCATGTGTAATTTCTCGAGGAAAATCATGCATCTCTGTTGTGTGGCATTTCTTTGTCTTGTCAAATATATAGTCCTGAGTAGGAATTCTCTCTCCATGGAAAAACGAAGTTTTATATGAACTTATTATACCATGAAACATCAAGTGGTCTTGTACTTCCTCAAATGTCAATACTACAACATTGCAACATTTTTTACAAGGGCATCTTGTGGTGTTATTATCCTCTGAATGTTTTTTTGCAAACTCTGAATTCTTCAACCCCGACTTGATATTCCTTTAACATCCTAAATAGAACCAATTTGTACATCACGTAAGAAAAAACCACTACAAATCACAATGAAGACATATGTTATAAAATATCATATTGAAGAATCAAATTTAAAATGTATACCTCATTTTCAAATCTGTCCAATCCCTTTTTTGGCCATTTGAAAATAAAACAACCTAATTTCTCGAATTGGCTCCTCGAGAGTTGGCCTCTCAATTTCCTTCCAATATACATTAAGAATATTCCTGTAGTACACCCATATGCTTTCCAAAATAGCCTTTACCAGCACATGACAACCATATATTACACCCTACAAGCTTCCACCTTATAATAACCAAATCCAAACATCAATTACATAATATTTTGGTTTTAACTTGGAGCCGAGATAAGAATTTTGGGGAAGCTACAGTCTTGATGATGATCGGAGGATTAAGTATAAACGAATATGCCTGCAGCGCTAATTAACGCCTATGGACAATTTAGATCAAAAGCGGGGGAGATCAACGGTCATGAACCTCCTTCGCGGAAAACATTGAAGGTCTTTTAAATGCTGGCAGGGTGCTAGCCTGCGGGCAGTTCAAGGAAGATCGACGGCGGAAGGATTAGATCAACGGTCAGAAAATTGTTTGTGATTTAAACATGCGCGAAAAGGGTTATGATTCAAATACGTGAACTTTTGATAAAGTTCGGCATCTCCCAACGGTGTAGATCTAGTGAGATGAAGATCGACGGCTCAGGATTAGTTCGAGGATATGACTTGCGTGTGAAATCAACAGACCCAAAATTCACGAACTCGGTAAAGGGCGCATCCTAGGATGGTCAAGATCCAGGAGGAGAGTGGATCGACGGTTGAAAATGGTTTTGCTGTCGAGTTGGAAGCCACGAGGGATGATGCAGGTAAAGGTCAAGGAGATCTACGGATGAGAGTTGATTGTATGGATAGACGGCTGACGTGACTCCATCGTTGTAATAGCTGTAAGGGTGATATGGCATGTTTATATTATAAAAATCTCGTCTGCACGAATATTCACATCCCAGTTGACTTGTGTGCATTGGAAAGCGAAAGGAGCGAATCGTTCAGAGCCGACCAGCCAACCAGATACCCAGAAGCTCCACCTAGTTGTCAACCGACCAGGTAGGCCTTCCACCTCCACCCTAAACTATTTAAATGGCCAGACCCGTGGTACCCCCAGGCTTTGAGCCTCTAAAGATAATTGACCTATTAGAGGATAAAGACTGTGAGGTTTACAATCCCATTCTGATAAATAGCAACATAGAAACTGCCAAAGAAAGATTGGAGGTCATAAGGGCTAGACAAGTGGATGTCCATAAGATTTATCAATCCTTTTTGCATTTGTTTACAACCAGCCAAACCCCTAGTTGCCCTGAATTTGTATACTGGTGTGTCGGCTATTACTCCTCAGAACGAAGAGCAATCATGGATGCCTCAAACTCTAAAATCTTGTGCTATGTAGACACCCCTACTATTAGGAAAGATTTGGCCGTTCCAGAAGAATTCTGCCAAAAATCCCAAAGTTACAGATTGGAAACCCTAATCCAACATTTCTGTCAAGCCCCAGATGACTTCAAACAGAGATTTTATCATGCTTCCCTGCTACCAAATACCTCCTCTCAGGGTGCACCTTTTCCGGGTGAGGCCATCCTTTTTAGGGAAGAGTCGAAGTGTGTTATATCCATGCTGGCCCAGTTCCTAGGCTTAGACAATGACCTATACATAACCAAGCCCCTGATAAGTTTGATGTTTGTTCTAAGCACTTGTCCTATCAAGCCAGCAGGCCCAAATTCGCTTACCCAATGTGCATGCCTAAAGTCTGATGAAGCCTTGGCAGACAACATCCATTGCCAGCTCATAGAATTCCCTAAGACAAGAACTTTCAGGCTCCAGTCTTACTTGTTAAAAATTTTCTTGGAAGCTAATGAATAAAACCTGCAAGCTCCAAAGCTGCAGTTGACTAAGGAGATGTATTCAGACTACAAAACCTTCATGAATGATCTTATGGCAGACATGTATTTCATCTTTTCCAAAAGAGACTGCCTAGGGTACTGCCTGAGACGAAAGACCTACTACAACCATCCATGGAGAAGAGGGTTAGGGATTGGTTCCTGCTAGAGCATGGGACTGTGATTAGATTTTATGGCTACTCCCATTCCTCCTATGTGCTACCTACCTTCCTAACCCCTAGAGTACTCACCTTGGAATTTATAAGAAAAAAATTGAAGGTGGAGTGTGAACATTTCTTGGAGGACAAGAAGTCTTCGGACATCAGATTTCCATGGACATTGGGCTCCTTCATTGTCAAAAAAAAAACAACTTTCCATCTATTGAGCGAATGATGGGTGATTTGGGATTCCCATCCAAAACGGCCATAAACTATGATCCTCACCAGATTATCTCAAAAAGAAGGAAGGAAAGTAACAGGAAAGGATATGAGCACTTCTAACTGATAGGTCTAGCTGAGATGGCAAACTGGTTAGAATACATTGACAAAGGCCAGTTGGAAGTAGACCCACCAGAAGATTCTTCATCTTTAGCATTCATTTTTCAAAGTAGCACATCAGCAGTGCTTGGTTCACCTGGTAAAACCCCGGCAATATCAGCAGCCATGTCCCTTACCATTCCTCAAAAAAAATCTATAAAGGAAGGGGGTAGTGAGCCCATGGATGTAAACAATGATGTTAAGAGAGACTCAAAGAGGCAAAAGGTATAGGATCCTGAGCAGTAATTAGTACAGGTAAAAGCAAAGCAACCTAAGAAAAAGCAAGTTAGATCCTCGGTGCCATCCTTTGAGGTTAAGCAACATGTGTTCAACATAACACCTACTGGAGTTGCAGCATCAAGCCTAAGTAGGGCTAAGTTACTGGAGGGATATGAGGAGAGCTCAGATACAATCTCAGAAGAAGCTAAACTGTATGTTGATGCAAGAAAAATGTCCAAGAAGGATGTAGCCTTGATGGAAAGAAGGAACCTTACCCAGAATACCTTGAGTCTTTCCTTAGCCACTAAGAGTAAGGCCACAGAACTAAAAGTAAATCTGAAAGACATCCCAATACCTGATGTGATCAATCTGCACAAGGAGACAGGTGAAGTCATCTATAACAAGTTGTTGAGGGCTGCCATAGAGCTATCAAAAGTGAAGGCCAGCAAAACCAAAGTGAAAAAGCAGTTGGGATTGGAAAAGGTGGAGAACAAGAGCCTAAAGGCACAAGTGAAAAAGTTCCAGGCTTCACTATTGGCCACTAAAAATCAAGAAGATAAAAAGGCTAGCATTTAGAAGCTATTAGATGAAAAATATCAAGAAATTCTGTCACTCAAGAAGAAATTGAAGATTCCATCTTCCCAACTAGTGAATGCGCTGGAAATCGCAGAACTAGAAGAGGAAAAAGAAGAGTTGCAGGGTAAGTTGACTAATTGTAAATCCAAGCTAGTGAGTTTGAAGAAAGAGAGAAAAAGTGGCAAGTAGATATGAAATTGATAATGGACAGTGAGGAAGCTTTGAAGGCTAAAGTTAAAGGGCTTGAGAAAAAATTGAAAGACAAAGAACAAGAGATAGAAGCCATGGTCACACCCTCGGTGGAGGATGGATAATTTTCTATTGTAGGGAAAATAGCCAATGCAAGTTTGGATGATGTAGAAGTGGAAATATTGAAAAATTAGAATTCCAACCTCAAGACCATGCGGGATAATTCCGAAAGGGACAAAGAGGCTGCAGAGAAAGACAAGAAAGCTTGGGAAACCAAGTACCAAGCGATGCAGGGCGATTATGACAAGCTAAAGCAGCAAGTTATAGGGAAAAGTGCATTGCAGGAGGCAAAGAATATCATATGGGATGATGTTATTGTACAAGCAGAGGAGCTGAGGCCATATTTGGACTTCATGGTAGATAAGGAAGCTGTAATCAAACTAGCAAGGTCAGCTGTCACAGTGGCAAATGAGAAGTTAAACAAGAATCCTAAGGATTATGCACAAAATGAAATAGAGTTCTTAAATGGTATGTCTGAAGAGCAGGCTCAAGCAACCAATATAAAGGACAGAGTGGCCACAATCATCAGCACAAAGAAGGTAATACTCAAGCACCAGCAAGTGAGCACTGTTCAAGCAGGGATAGATGTCGTGGCTAACCAAGTGAAGATGTTTAGGGAGGCATTTAATCCATTATTTAAGAAAGGTCTTCCTATGTTTTGGGAAGAAAATGGAGCCATGAGGACAAAGGAGGGATATCATGGAAAACTATGGGAGTGTAGGTTAGACCAGGAATGCTTTGCAGATATGGAGCAGCCTCTAGCAGGCAAGACGGTGGTGGAAAAACTGACGAAGGATTTCGAGTTGGTCTCTACATTTAAATAAGCTATTACACTCCTCATAGGCTATTCATACAAAGAGCATACTGAAATGAGGGTGTGGCTTAAAGAGCTTGCCGGCTTGGATTTACCAGCAGCCGAGCAATGGAAACTCATCGAAAAGTATGGGAAGGAAAAACTGAAGCTGAGTGCATGAAGCGTCAAAGATAGTGGAAGAGGCCGAATGGAGGAGCAGTTACCAAAACATTTTGTCTTTTTTCTAGAGTTTGTTGTCATGTGGTAACTAATTTTGTCAATGTAACTAATTTTGATGCCCTATTTCGAGATACGTCTCGGTGGTAAATTGCACTATAAATGTAACCTCTATGGAGGAGGAAGGGTTCGACTTTCATTTTTGAAGCCTCTGTGCTTCTATTGTAGCTTTGTAAACTTTCTTGGAACTGTTAATGAAAAGTGTTTTTTTGAGTTTCTGATATTCATCATAGTGTTCATATTCAGTTTGTGTTTCCTGTTTGCATCATTTTCATATGTGTAAATTCTGGTAATTCTTTCTAGAGAAAACCATGAACTATCTTGAGCCTGCTAAGGACTGTTAAGGGTACCAATCCTGTGTATGAAGGTACCATGACCTACTGTGGGTTACTAAGGGTGTCGTGAGGGTGTGTAAATGTGTTGGCAGCCTAATTGTGTACTGCTTGACTAGGCCATGATCTGTTAGTATGGATGGCAGTCTGTGTGAGGTCTAGTACGTGGGTCGCTACCCTTTACCTGGACTAGTTGTGCAACTAATGAAACCCTTGAGTTATGCCTCTCACCCATGTGCTGCCTACCAAGCTGGGAGAAAATCTCACAGAGTTCAAAAAGAATGGAACCTACTCCTGGTTGAGGCCTGATGGAAAAACACAAGTAACCATTGAATACAAAAATGACAGTGGTGCATGGTTCCTCTGCGCATTCACACAGTTCTCATCTCCACTCAACATGATGAAACAGTGACCAATGAACAAGCTTTATCTAAAGGAAGTGAGAGGGTTTGATTTTTATACAAGGGGGATATGCTTTGGATAGTAAACTGTAATGACCCCCATCAGATCCTACTGATTTTTTTGGCTTATTTTCTTATGTAATTTGGTTAAGGGATTTCGTAAAAACACTTGTCAAAAATACCATTGAGCTATGCCAAATAGTCTTAGTTGGTTTTTGTATTCAATGTACTACTGATACATTGATGCAGGAGCATAGGCTCAAGAGGGAGAAGTCATTCATGACTTCACAAGGTCAAGGGAACTCTTAAGAGACCTAGGGTCTTGTACATTTGTAATTTGCTTTATTTTGTAAACGCTGAATAAAATGGATAAGGAATCTAGATCCTTTTCCACATGTAATAGTCAGGATTGAGTTAGTTGTGAGTCATAGGGTTAGCAAAGATCAATAAGGACTGTACTCCTTTGTTACAGGATCTGGAAACATAATCCTCTTGTATTTAAATCAGTTCGAGTTATTTTCTTCGCAGCTTAGTTAGATTACAGAGCTTGTTGGCTTGCAGAAGCTTAGGTTAGCTCACAGAGCTTAAGATAGCTCATAGAGGTTTGAGGATAGCTCAAAGAAGCTTTGATTAGCTCATAGAGCTTGAGAGGGAGAGAACTTCCACATAGCATGAATGGAGGAATGAGAGGTGTGTGCACATAAGAGTGAGCGAGAAGTGAACAAGTAGAATTCTCTGTGTGTATTTCAATTTACGGTGAATTGAATAAAGAATAGAGGATTAGACTCTGCGTGTGGTTTTGATGGATTAGAAGTATGAATTCATCCCGCTTTCACTCCATATAACCCTGTGTATAAACTCTGTGGCTTTGGATTTCCATAGTTTCCAAATTGCAGAGAAGAATTGACCCTGTTAGTGATCAATTAAACGAAGCTTTGTAGAGTGTTAAACCTTAACCAGTCGCTCAAATAAAACAAGATCGTAGAGTGGGGATCGATCATGGGGAAAATATTGACGGTTTATAGTGATATCACCGGGAGAAGTTGCAAGCTTTGAAAAAAATTTCATGTGCGCTATGTGCTATGGAATGCTCTTAATAAATTTTGGAATCCACCATTAATTTGGTGGGGACACTGATCAAACGATCAGAAAGCCATTTTTCCGTGAAATTGATAGATCAACGATCGAGATCGAGATCGACAGCGGGGAAGAAGCATTGTGCGGAAACTCTATTCCCACCTTCCGGAAATAATTCCACTGCGGAAGAAAGTTAGACAGTGCGGAAAGAGTTTGTTTCGGATATCAAGGGTTTTAGATCTTGATTTTCGTAGCGCTAACAGTGAACAGTAAATGCAATAGAGATTGATTTGCATAAATAACAAGGAAAATAAACCCTAAATATCATATTCATATAACTTTGAGTTTATAATGACTATAACAGCAGTTCTAAGGTGGACAAACAAATCTGAAACTACTTTAACTCTAACCTGTAGCCTTCTTTGGTGTCTCGATTTTTCTTTGGTGTCTGCATCCAGCTCCTCAAAACAACCCAAATCGTCTTCTTCTAAGACTCCCTTATTATGCTTCAGAGCCCTCCTTCACTACCTAGAAATGTAACAAGAAGGAAGACTATAATGAGAGTACCCAACAACACTCTAGGTGTCAATATGGATTGCAGCTCCCTTTTTGGCTGTAACAACCCTTGATATTGTCCCAGATGAAGCGTGGGGATCACTGTAGATGTGGAACTGTAAGGATATGCACCCAAAAGAAAGTAAATCGTCCTAAAAAACAAGACAATTGTCCTCTCCAGACGATGTCACGACCCACGCAGTCCAAACTCAGCCAACAAATCAAGAATACGGCCTCCACAAGATGAAATCGGCCCCTTTGTTACTCTTTTTTGTTCAAAAACATAAAAATCAAAAAATACAAAAAAAAGAATATGCATGAATCTATAGCATCTTATATCTAGACGGGACTAAAAAAAAATTGTATGTATAACCACGGCATGAGCCTATAATCCTAGGTATAATATAATATTGTTACTTGTTAGACTCATAGGAAGACCCCCTTGGGCTAAACCTTATTATAGAATATGCTATGGGGATGGCGCTAGGGAGTGCTAGTTTCTTATAATATTCTTATTTTACTTATTGCATAATCGTTTCTAGCTTTTATTCTATTGCTTGTCAAGGATATTTATAACTTACATCGTAGGGAGGCTCTATGGGTTAAATATAAATATGTTTCTAATGTGGAGGATCCCAACCTTTAGACTAACTAATATATGTTGTATGTTGTTAGTATGAGAGGAGATCAAGATGTTAAAGTTGTCACCACCATTTTAACATATCAATGTCTTTTTAGGAGGAGTTAGAATTGGCTTCGATCACCTCATTTAATGGCTTGCAAGGTATGGGAAACTTCATTTCCTTTAGAGCTCAAGAAATCTCACTTGGGAGTGAATAAATTACTCAAAGGTGCAGTGCAATGGCCATAACATTATTAGATATCACTTGGTTCAATAATTTCATATGCCACCTGTCGTTAACTCTCCAATGACCTAAATAGAAATTCCCATGCAGGCATCTGTAAAAACTACTACACTTCCACCACTAAAATGGTTCATTGAACAAGGCAAATACATAAATGAGGTGGAGGCTATAGATTGGCATCGCATGATATGTGGTAGATGCAAGGTAGGCATCATTGAAATTTGACTGGAGGGATATCTTAGCAAGTAATCAGATTTTCATTAGGAGAATAGTTTCAATGGTATAATACTGGTCTAAAAAATCTAGGTTAATGGTTCAAATTCCTTTTATCTTTATAAGAATTTCTTATGGTTGGAAGAGGTAATGATAAAAATTCTTAATATTTAAAAGGATTGTATAGGTTCTTGTAGGTTTTCTCCAAGTAGGACCTTAACCAATGTATTGAATTGTCAAACTTATGGAGAGCATATAGAGAAAATGTAGCACCATATATCTCTTCTCATTATTCTAATATCCCTAGTTACCTAATTGATATGTCAATTAAGAAAGTAGATTTGTAAGGCATACCACCATAGAAATTTTAGCTCATATTATTTCCATAAGAAGAGAGATCATAATGAATCATAATTGTTTGAATGCATATGATAGATCTCTTTGTAAGGCTACAAGAAACAATAATGAGTCATATCATGCCAGTGGTTAGAATTAATAACATAAAGAGGAAATATCTTGTGTAGAATCATGAGTCTATGGAAATAGACTAATTTAGTACAATTATTTTATCCTTATGGTATCCTTACTTATTGGCATGGGACCTTGAATGATATATAAGTAATTTGATCAAGTAATCGGTAAATCCACCTAGGTATAAATGCAGTAGATATCGACTAGAAATAATACCATGTTTGGATGTAACCTCAACATCTAACCTCAGATGAAAATGACATGATCCCTTATGTGGTAGGCTAAAATTGATTACTAGTCATGCACTTGAATCCATTCAAATTAACAAACTCACTGTCCCCATCCTTCTAGTACAAATAAACCTCACAATCAATTCCTTAGAAGCCATGCTTATTACATTATTTAACTTCATGTCATCCACCACAATAGGCTAATATACATGGTTAATTTCATGGTATACCCTCTCAACCTCCTTATTTGTATCAAGTCATTTTCCTTGTGAAATCCATGCATAAAAGGACTGTAAGTATGAATACTTGCTTCACAACCATTTTCCTTCATATGGCGCTCCACTAGTGCAAGAATATAAATTTTAGGGTCTAACAATGATGTCTCCAACCACCAAAGCTAACCTCTTGAGGGGATATTTGTCCTTATAGTCAGAATATGGGAATTGTTAAGAAGTTTATGAGCATTAGGTATGGTTCTTAGGGTTCTAGACATGGTTAAGGAATGGAAACTGGGCCTTAGGACCTAAAGAAAGCTTCTAGGTATCTATAGCCAAGAATGATATGTTGAAATACCACAATAGACCTTTCCACGGTATCTTTGGCCTATGAGTGGGTTTTTTGTGGCACAGTGAGAATTTTAAGACTAATTATAGGTTCGAACACCTTGGATATGGTTGGGGAGAAAAGAGTGGGACTTAGGTCCTAAAGGAAATTCCAGGCATCTTTGGCTAAGAAAAATTCCTACAATCACCAAACATGACCTCCCAATAGCATATTATTCATATAAGTGGGGATATTAGTGCCATTGGAATTTTTTGAGAACCTGGTATAGATATTGGGATCCCTAGACATGATTGAGGGAGAAAAATTGGGTCTTAATCCCTAAAAAACCTTTTGAGAATCCATGCAGGCCAAGAAGAACAACGTACTTGAACAAACACACATGGATTCTTGAGAGTATCTTTAGTGTTTGAGTAGGGATGTCTATGTCATTAGATGGTTTTGAATAGTAGTTAGGGGTCTCGAGGATCTATACACAATTAAGGAAGGAAGTCGAAACTCCAAAGGTCTCAGCTTCGCATAATCGCACGGCCTCCAACATCCGCGATCCGCAATCCGCGACGCAGGAGTCGGAAGTCGGAACTTCAACACACCACGCTGAGAAATCACGCCTCCGACTTCCGAAATACGCAATCTGCACTGTCGGTTTGAAAAGTTGGAAGTCGGCCATATACCACTGTTACTGTCAACTTCTCAAGCTAATAACTTTCGCATCCTAAGTCCATTTTTGGAAAACTGGGTATCATATATTGGAAATCTCTTGGAGATCCCCATGCAAGTGTATATCGATCTTCTTCCAAACGTGAGAACTCTGAATTTTCCTTCTTCCAACCAAGGTGTTTCCCCAATCCTCATCCATGCCTCGTTACCAGTATGTAAAGAGCTCTGATCCACTCTACCATGTTTCCTCCCTTCATCTGACCCAGAGAGGGAACATGAACACATAAGGGGTTTCTATTTCTCCCCCAAAGTCATGATCGAACATTCTGAACCTCCTGGGCCTCAACAAGACTTGGCCCTATTCATCAATGAAAAAATTCATAAAACACATGATATAAACCGCAGAGAACAATTACCCTTTTATTGAAATATCCAAACAACTAGCTATGGAATACAACGTTCCAACCCAACCATAGGTCTCTGCCCAGCCTGTATTGTTTCAATGTCACTCAGACTCTACCTCCAAGATGGGGCTATGTATCCACTAAGGATGAACTACTCAAGTTCACTCATAGCCTTAGGCACAGTCAATCAGGGTCATACAGCACACAACTGGCTCTGGAAAGCAAGTGGGGAGACAAGGTAGGAGGTTTCTAAGTTAATGAGCTCAACACAAAGAGCTATAGGCATATCCAATTGACTTCAGATCACAGTCCAGGAACCCCTATCCTTCCTATTTTACCCCAGCTGCAACACCGCCAAGTTGTCCATATTTCCTATTTTGAGCAGCTGCGACACCTCCAAAAGTGCCTATTTTTCCTATTTCAAGCAGCTGCAACACCTAAATTTGTCCATTTTTCCTATTTCAAGCAGCTGCAACACCTCCAAAAGTGCCTATTTTCCTATTTCGAGCTGCTGCAACACCGCTAAAATTTCCCATTATTCCTATCTTTAGCAACTATGACTCCACTAAAGTTTCCTATCCTTCCTATTTTACCGCAGTTGCAACACCACCAAGTTGCCTATTTTTCCTATTTCGAGCAGCTGTGACACCTCCAAAAGTGCTTATTTTTCCTATTTCAAGCAGCTACAACACCTAAAGTTGTCTATTTTTCCTATTTCGAGCAGCTGCGACACTTCCAAAAGTGCTTATTTTTCCTATTTCGAGCAGCTACAACACCGCTAAAATTGCCCATTATTCCTATCTTTAGCAGCTGCGACTCCGCTAAAGTTGCCTATCCTTCCTATTTTACCGCAGCTGCAACACGACAGTTGCCTATTTTTCCTGTTTTGAGCAGCTCTGACACCTCCAAAAGTGCCTATTTTTCCTATTTCAAGCAGCTGCAACACCTAAATTTGTTTATTTTTCCTATTTCGAGTAGCTGCAACACCTCCAAAAGTGCATAGTTTTCCTATTTCAAGCAGCTGCAACACCGAAATTTGTCCATTTTTCCTATTTCGACCAGCTGCGACACCTCCAAAAGTGCCTATTTTTCCTATTTCAAGCCGCTGCAACACCGCTAAAATTGCCCATTATTCCTGTGTTTAGCAGTTGCAACTCCGCTAAAGTTACCTATCCTTCCTATTTTACCGCAGTTGCAACACCGCCAAGTTGCCTATTTTTCCTATTTTGAGCAGTTGTGACACCTCCAAAAGTGCCTATTTTTCCTATTTCAAGCAGCTGCAACACCTAAAGTTGTCCATTTTTTCTATTTCGAGAAGTTGCGACACCTCCATAAGTGCCTATTTTTCCTATTTCGAGTAGCTACAACACCTAAATTTGTCCATTTTTCCTACTTTTGGCAACTGCGACTCCACTAATTCCTCATTGAATACTAATTATCTATTTGCTCATCAATATCAACGCTCTCCATCAGCGATGTGACCGTGGAAAGGCGCCACCTTGCGAAACAACGGTTTGGCATTACATTTAAAGGTACGACGTCTTAATCATAAACATCATTAGGCATGACTAAATGCAGTAATCAATAATGAATATATTTTGTTGTTAGTCAATCCACTGAGATGGCAACTACGTCTGATTCGTCCTTCGCTTTGGTTTTTTACTGCCATTTGACAACATGTCACCAGTTTTTACCAAAAATACCCAAACCAACCTTTGGATATCCGTCGCTCGTTCTGCATGCAGTAGCTCGACGTCTAAGACTGTAACTCATACTGCTAGTAGCAGAATTTGCAGACAGCTTCACAATATGGGTATTTCGGTATGACACGAGTCCGTCAGCATAGCGCCTCTACGTGTAAACAGAGAGGTTTTTACTATCTTCCAGGAAGCTGGATGGATTGACTATTTCCAGCGTTTGAATGATTTTCATGTAGAAACCGCACTTGATTTTGCTCAAAATCTAACCAACACTCATTCAGAGGTCTAAGGTATCTGAATAGATGTTTCAGAAGAAATCATGGCGGAGGTAACAGGATTGCCCAAAACCGGGATGCAATGGTTTGGTCGGAAGTGCCATAATCCAACTTCAGAAGAAGAATTTTTGGCAGCTGGAGAAGTTGTTCGGCCGCATGGCCGAGGAATAGTGTTGGAATCCTTTCCAAATCCTTGGAACCAGGTGGCCACCATCATAAAGAAATACATTTCCTGTGAAGGTAGGTACAAAGTGGTTTACATATATGAATTCTTCCTCCTTTCACATTTACGCCACCGCAGATTGTTAAATATGTTGTTTTATCTTTTACACTCTCTACAAACTATGGCTGGGTATGTCAAGGGTGCTCGACACCCCTTATCTTCCCTCTCAAACCACGAGTTGATTAAACTCTTAATCTTAAGGGCCCTTGTGCACCAGAATTTGACATGGGAAGAGTTTGTTGCTCGGCCAAGGGTTCCTCAAGCACCTATCGTGGCAATAGGAGGTATTGAAATGGTAAATGAGGACCAGATTTCCTCCAATTCAGCTGGGGGGAGGGATGGAGCATTGGAAGACCAGGTGGAAGAGGTAAATATGGGGGAATATGCGACAACAGTGAACCCTGTTGCAGAAGGGGATATGATGGAGCCAATGACGAATGAGGCAGTGATATTGGAAGCTACAACAACAACAAATCCTATAGAGGAAGAAGCAGACCCAATAGAAATTGCAGTTAGGGTGGCAGCTGAAGCAGTAGGGATGGCATCATTAGCAGTTGCAATAGAGGAAGCTGAAATTGGAGCAGTTGTTAAAGCTGCGACAGTGGAATTTGTAGCTGTAGGAGTTACAATGCAAGGGGAAGAGCATCAAGAAGAGGTGGTAGAAGGAGGAAATATGGAGGTGTTGGATGTTGAATCCTCCCCTGAAAGAAGGAGAACCATCATTGAAGAAGAGGAAATGACCCCTCTTTCTGAAAATTTAGAAACCCCCGTGTCACAGAAAAGAAGAAAAAGGTAAGGGAGTAAGGGTCATACATCTAGCTCAACAAAGAAGAGAAGAACCAGAGTTGTTATAGTAGCAGCAGCAATATGCAGTGAAGGCCAGCCATCGGGAGTTGTGAATAAAAGAAGGACCCGGTCTGCTGCAGCAGTTGAAACAATATGGGAAATTGGGGCAAATGGTGAAATTCCCACAGCAGAAGTAGCATGTGCAACCGGGGTAGGCATAGAAATTCCTATTTTAAACCCCAAATCACCGGCTGTTACACAAGAACCTACTCTGGAAAAACCCCAAATTGAAAACCTCCTTTTTGAAAATGAGCTGCTAAAGGAGGAGGTGCAAATGCTTCGAAATGAATTGAAGAAATGGAAGGAAGTGACTAGAAAACAGGCAGAGAAGAATTTGAATATATTAGTGGAGGCTGCAGATCTGTTAAAAAATTCATCTCCTGTTTTGGAAAATGAAGAACAAGGAGACATGGTATGCCCAGAATGTGGTGACATATTTAATTCGGCAGGGCACAGATTCATAGTGCTGGGTTTGGTAGCACAAAATCTTGCACAGGTAGAGCAAGAAGGAGAAAAAGCACCGGCAGTGGAGATGATGGAGGGGAATGAGCCATAGATAGACATAATCCCTGATTTGGAATTAGGAGAATATGAGGAGATGCAATCCCAGCCAGCAGGAATACTGAACTATTCCAAGACCAGTCTCATCATCCAGAAGATGTCAAGATAATTCAAGAACAACCTCAACAATCTGAAGAAATTGGAAAACAGGATGTTGTCACACAAGAACCAACATCCTTGACAATATTTAGTGAAGTTGCAACGCAGACAGCAATTGCTAATATTGAGGTACAAGAGGAAGACGTTGTTACAAAAGAACCAGTGTCTTTCAAAATGTTTGCTGAAATTGCAACTCAGACTGAGGTTGTTAAGATTGAATTGAAGAGAAAGGATGCTTCCACACAAGAACCATCATTCCTAAAAGTAGTTGTTGAGACTGCAACTCAGACTAAAGTTGTTGATATTGAATTGGAAAGGAAGGATGCTGCCACACAAGAACCAGCATTCCTAAAATATTTGTTGAGACTGCAACTCAGGTAGAAGCTGCTGAGTTTGGTATTCAAAGAGATAATGTTGCCACACAAGGACCAGTGTTCTCGAAATTAATGATTGATTCAGCAATAGAAACTGAGGTTGTTGAGGTACAGGAAGACGATGCTGTTACACAAGAACCATCATCCTCAAAATTAACTGCTAAGATTGCAACGAAAGCAAAGGCCATTGCAACACCGATGGAAGAGGAAGCTGCTACACTGCCACCCAAAAATGAGGAAGCTGCTACACTTCCACCCTAAAATGAGGAAGTTGTTGCACTGCCACCCGAAAATGAGGAAGCTGGAACATCTGGTGGCAAGGTAGGAATGCAATTTTCTCAAGAATTTGTTGCTTTAGACTCTAATGATGAGAAAAATGTGTAGGATAGAAGGATTCAACGATTGGAGAAACAACTTTCTTTGTTATAGGTGGAGTTAGCTAAATGGGAAAAGTACATTGATCGGTGTCGAGCAGGGATGGTCCCTCTCTCTGGACATAGGAAGACTATCAAAGAATTAAGGGAGAAGTGGGCATAGGAATCAACTCTTCATAAATCTCAATTGGAAGAGGTGAAAAAAGAATTGCAGGAGTTGAAGGAATTCAAATCCATGCAAAAGGAAAAAGACGAAATGTATGCCCTCTCTCGAGAGCTGCTGAGTTCAAGAGCCCCATCTCCTTCCTACCCGGTATTCCTGTATGAGAAAATGACCCTGTTCAAATTGAAAGCTTTACAAGAGGGTAGACCTTATCAGTTGTTGATCCCTTTCCAGTTTCTAGAGACCTTTTTGTCAAACAGTTTTCTTGAGCAGCACCTATTGTGTGAATTGTATTTGCACAATATGGCATGTTTTGGTGATTCTTGCTCTAATCCTATTCCCTATGTAGGGGATGTTAAGTTGAGAGCCTCTGCTTCTTTTTTTAATAATCATGTGTAGTGGGAAGATGCCTTTCAGACAATCTCTAGGAATGAGGCCAGTGCCAATTTATGGATTAGGAGTGAACCCCAATCTCCTCGTGCTCTCATCATAAACCATGGAAGATGTTTCTTATCTCCTCCAAAGACTTAGCATCTAAAGAAGATGCAAGAGAAAGTTATCTCTACCTGTGTTGACCTGATCTCCAAACAACAGCATCTTTCCTTAGAGGGTAGCAAGCACAGGTGGCAGACTTCTTCTCTAGCTTTGAAGAAAAGGGATCCTTACTACCTTAAGAATTTTAAACAAGCTCTTCCCAGGGTAGCAGGGTATGTCAATTGCATGAGAGCGTGTGGGTTACACTGGCTAGGACTCAAGTTCAAATTTCCACTGATATGGTGGCCAGGAGGGAAATACAGGGACAATTATACACTGACCAAGGCAGAAGAGAAGCAGTGCTGGGAATATTGGGTTGCTTGCAATGGGTTTTTGGAAGTAGGAAAGGAACCTCACATTTCCTTCAACTTTTCCTTTCAACATGAATGGGGACCAGATTCAGACTTAGATTAGTTGGTTGTTGCATGAGGACATGCAAATGGATAGCTGGGGGGAGATGTTGGGCCCCAGAATAACCCCTTTTTGCCTAAACCTATCTACACATTTTTCCCTGTTTTGCCTCACTATTCTCTAATTTGGAATTAGGAGAAGATAATCATTCAAGACTACTTAATGCTGTAACAATTCCATTGTAAATCGGCAGCCTAAAGATCGTAGATCTTCATGGCTACTTGATATTTTTTGAAACGAATTCATGTCATCAGGGTATAAATGTAAAGAGGCGTTCTGAGCCTGGGGTTGGAGAATTTATAATTGTATAAGCTGAAACAAAGAGCTGTTACTGTGATTCATTGTTTCTAACACAAGGAGCAAATTTTCTTATATCTTGGTGTTTTAATTTTTGTTAGGACACGACATCTCTGTTAGAAGGCCAGGGCTCGCTGTCTCACAGAGATCGCCGAGTTAAGTAGGTAGTTTAATTTCTTTCCTGTTTTGTGGTGTGGAATTGCATTAGATGTGTTACTGCGAGCTGCAACAGTGAAATGATAATTGCATTCTTCTTTGGTAGTTTATGATTGCATCCTGAATGATTCATATCAATATCATGGACATATATCATGCTATTATGCTAATGATTCATATCAATATCAATATCAATATCATATATGTAATTTGAATTAATGTGCAAGCAGCAATACCGATGTCAAATGTGTGTTACTTGTTGAAAACTTATTAACTTAATAATAAATATATTAATATAATTATTAATTATAATTTGAACTTGAAAATTATATATATATTCCAAATGGAAAATATCCATCACCCTAAATAAATAATGCAGACTTGTCAACCAACAAAATGGGTATAACTAAACAGTAATAGCAAGTAATATCAAACTGAGTAAGAACGATAATCCTCTACTTATGAACTCAAGCTAATTCACCAGCTGCAAGGGAATGTGTCCTAATTTCATGCATTCGTTTAGTTATATTCCTTGCTTTTCATTCCATAAATTGCATCACTTGTAATGTTGAAACTCTAGTGGAAAATTATAGGTTGATTACAGTCACATTCAAAATTCATCCAATAAGAGTTCAATACTGGTTTTTTGGTCTGCTGATCCTTATTATGCACTCAATTGGTTTGCTAAAACTGTCATATGGTTTGTTTGGACTGTCAATGGGGTGTCTTCAAATGTGATTAGACTCTTTAACCAACTTCATATGTTCTTCATTAATTAATCCTAATGACCAAACTTGACATCCTGTGTATGAAATCTGGAATGGCATAATTACACATTTCTGAGCCTACTCATCCATGAATCAACTCTTTCAAATTGGTGAAGAAAAGTGCATTAGACAAATTAATAACATCAAGAAGAAACCCCGAAGAAGAAAAAATACCTAAAACAAAAATCAACTTTTTAAAAGCAGAGACGGTACTTACAGTTACTTAAAACAAAAAAATACACTTATGACTGTGATATGGAAGAATAATACTTTGGGAATACTAAACACCTGTGTAAGGAGATTTTGCATTATATTAAAAGGAGGAATTACAAAAGGAGCAATCTAGCCGAAGCTCAGAATTGTTCATCAAAACAGACCAACTTGGCACATCTATCTGAACAAAACAGAACAAAACTACTACCCGAACAGACAAAAACCACAGAACCAAAAACCACAAAACCAAATACTTTCTTCCCATAGGCTCGCAGGCCAAATAGAATAATGCTTCATAACCAGCTAGCCCCAGACCCCCCAAATAAACACCCACCCAAACATCAGGGAACTATATAAGGAGCTTCTGGAGAACTCCCAGGATGGCAAAAGCTGGAAGAAGAAGTAGCGCACAGACGAGGTTGAAGCGCCATGGCAGACAGAAGGAAATCTAGCTTCCGACGAATCGCACGAGACTCTTCAAAGAGAAGCTGGGCATTGCCATCTCTGAGAGGATTTCTATCGCAAATGGCATAGCCAACCAAGTTTTTCATCATCCAAAACAGTGCAACATTGCGCTCGTAAAGACTAACGCACCCAGCCATGTTGCCGGGATCCAGGATCCAATTCTCCAACTTCTTACGCTCCCCCACTAGGTTTTCCCTACTCAGACGAGCCCACCATTGTTTTTCATAGTCATTGATGTCCGTCTGGATTTCCAAGGGGATGTTAAGAGCAAAGGAAGTTGCCTCCCTATGCACCCGCTGAGAGGCACAAGACAAACCACCACCCTGCTCCCCCGGCGAATCCCCACGCCATCTCTTCCTATTGCGACTGGAATTATCTCCAACCTCAGGACGACAGTTAGTATCTTGCAGCTCCTTCATCCTCTCACCAAATGCTTTCTCCATAACCAAAACTTCCATGCATGCAGAAAACCAGCAATGACGATCACGGTTTCCACCTTGAGCCTCCATATATTCTCTCCTGCCACTGACTGTTATGATGAATCGGGTACATCTTAATAACTCTTAATAAATGAAGGAGGTACATCAAGTGACTCTTCTCCCATTGAAGAACTACGAAGGAGGATGAAAACACTGATCGAGAACTGCGAAAAGACAAGAGTTAAAGGTCGATGCGGACAACTGCAAAAGGCAAGAGTTAAAGGTCGAATATGCAAACAACTGCAAAAGGCAAGAGTTACGTGTCTCGATTATCGTTAGCATTATGTCTTCTCACATGAAAAACCATCATGTCTTGGTCCTGGATAACTCTGCAGCTATCTTGAAAAACTGCTTCTATCAAATCATCCCACGTATAAGCGCAGGCGACCATGTGAACAAATCAGCTTGATGTGGGAGAAGGAAAGCGCTACGCCCAACAAGGGATAGAGCCTTCCAACCGCCACGACGACGCCACTTTGGAGTTTGATTTTCCACGGTGCATCCTAGTAGCCATGTGGAGAATGATCCTTCCACGATTATAGGGTCCATCTTTTTTGACATGCGAGCAGTATTCCTTGGTAAAGACCTTCATCTAGTTCGGCAGCATTATTAGACTCTATCCCCAAAAAACCAATTTTGAACCCGGCACAAATTGTGTGTTGAAGAAAATGCCGGCAGCACATGGGGATATTGTAGGATGCTATTTTGTCTCAGTTTGTCCAAAGAGATCACCCTGAAGAAGAATTTATGGACCTTCCAAAACAGTGGTTTAGGGAAATTAGACCAATCCTAAGAGAAGATAAAAAATTGTCCAAGTATGGTAAAATCTGCCTAATTGGCCTTAGGGAAATGCCCACCACAGCTCATAGGATCATGATAAAAATATTCTGAGGGTGTGGATCTCCAAACCCCCCCCCCCAAAAAAAAGTCCAAAATTCCAACAAGACTTTTGGGGGGTCTTTCCAAACCCCCCAAAAGTCCAAAAGTCCTGTTGGACTTTTGGACTTTTGGGGGGGTTTTTTAAAAACCACCCCCAACAGTCAAATTCTAAGGATTTTTTAGGGGGGTTCTTAAGGACCACCCCTAAACGTCAAATTCTAAGGACTTTTGAGGGGGGTTCTTAAGGACCGCCCCCAAAAGTCAAATTCTAAGGACTTTTGAGGGGGGTTTTTAAGGACCACCACCAAATACCTTTTAAAAACGTTTTGGGGGGGGGGGGGGTTTAGCAAGACCGCTGCAAGCCACTTTTAGGGGGTCAAGACTTTTGGGGGGGGGTTTCCACAACCACCCCCAAAAGTATTGAAAATTGGACTTTTGAGGGGGATTTTTAACCAACCACCCCCAAAAGTATTAAGAATGGGACTTTGGGGGGGGGGTTTACAAAACCGCCCCCCAAAATCTTGACAATTGGACTTTTTAGGGGGGTTTTTTAAAAACCACCCCCAAAAGTCTAATTTTCGGGACTTTTGAGGGGGGTTTTGAAGAACCGCCCCAAAGACCTAAAAAAAATTTGGGGGGAGGGGGGGGGTAGCAAAACCGCCGCCAAAAGGGTATTTTGTTGTAGTGCACTTAGCAAATAAAACAAATACCTTAGGACTTCCATGGAATTTGATGATTAAGTGAGATAGGATTAATAGGTTTGATTAATACCCTTTAAAATAAATCATCCCATCTCCCCTGTTATTTCCAAGGTTTTAAAATGATCAGTGAAGTATAATAGTTTTGAAGTGATGACCACTATGGTTGACTTCGAAAAAACTTCATGAATCCAAAAGTATTTGAGAAATGTAGGAACTTTCAAGGCATATGTAATGTCCCCAGCTTGACCCTATTGCATTAATATTGTAAATGATGTAAATATTGTTATTTAGTCATGGTGAGGAGCTCAAGGCCAAGGCCTCGCCATTGATTTACCGTTCTATGTATCGGCAATTAAAATAGATGCATATGGTTCTTGTGCTAGCGGTGCACAATGTAAAATCGGACATCATGTAAATATGCAATTTTTAATGAAAAACCCACAACCAGCTATGCAATGCAACAAAGAGATGGGGGCATGATCTTTACAAGGAATAGGGAGGGAAAATAACCAAACCCTTGAGCCATGGTGTTAAGCCATTTCATTGAGGAAACCCATGAACTCTCAACTAACCATTTGGTCTCATGCACCCAATCATTTAATTCTTCCAAGAATTGGTTGAGACAATTAATGCCTTGGGATGGGAGAGGTATGGCTGTCAATTTTCGTGTATGGGCAAGACAACAACCTGGGGAATCGAGTTTTGGTTTGTTGGGCAAGAAAACCCCCACGAAATTGTGCCCAAAGCCATTCTTCACCCATGGCATTCATCCTCTCACGCAGTCTGAGCTTGTTGGGGTTTTGTCCATCACGTTTTGACCAATTTCCTTGCATTTTTCCAGGCTGGTAACTCGTTTTTGGATAGCACAGTGGCTAGGAGAAGTGAGCCACAAATTGGGGGTTTAATGGAGGTCGTTTTTGCTCCTGGGTTGTCCTTAAACGTTTTCTGAAAAATGAATGTTGCCTTCCAGGGTTTATTCCCGTTTCTCCATTTCGTTTTTGAGTCTTCCCACGTTTTTCTAAGCTGGTAGAAACCCCATCCTTGGTTTGAACCTGTGAGCAGGAGATTCAGGAGTGGAAGAGGACAGATTTGGCTTGATGAGCCCAATGAGGTATCCATAGCTCAATGGGTGAGCCACTAGCTTAGTAATTCACCTCTGTCCATCTCTTAACAGCCTGAGAAACCCAATTGCTTATTGGCTTGGCTGATTCTGGTATATCTTTGGCTATGTGAGAGCCTACTTTCCCCTTTTCCTTGTGGAGATCATGCCCAGCTCGGGGGTGGCAGTGGTGCTGAGAGATTGAGGAGCACACTGGCCTACGGTTGGGTGGAACGTTGCAGAAGCGTAGCTGGTTTCTCAGGGACTATGTAATGTCCCCATTCCAATAATTTCATAGTAAGACAATCCCATCAATCCTACTAGTTTCCTAGGTTGGATGGGCACATGTGGAATGGTAATAAGGAAGATAATAAATGATTTTTAGACATTAGAAGGGTTCAAGTATTTAATAAATATAGTGAATAAAGAAATTCAAGAGAAATCATAGGTGACAAATGGTTTTGGAGACATATGGAGGATGTGGGACCCACACTAGCTTGATTTTTCATAATACATGGTATCTCTCTTTTGCAAATTCGAATTAATGGGAATGTGAACACTCTTGGGTGAGTTGGTAAGTCATAAAACATGTCATTGATCATATTAGGTCGAATTGGGAAGGATTGGTAACCTCCATGGAAGATAAAGAGTCAAAGTGGAAGTTTGTGGACACTTGGGCTAGATTCCCTAGCCCCTATGACACCAATGATGGAGCATCTATGACAACTATGACAAATTGCAGACCTGGCCTCTGACATCTGACCACTATGACATGTCAGCCCCAAAAATAGGCTCAAGGAAGTCGAATTTGGGAGTTGGAGAAGCCAAAGAGACTCAAAATCGAATTTGGGAGAAGATGGAAGGTTGGAACTAGGAGACAAGTGGCAAATGTGGAATAATTCCTAAATGGAAATCTATTGAATCTATTGAGAGGATTTCGACCCTTAGAAGGATAATGTTGGTTATAAAATGTAGAAATTAAGTATGAGAATGGCTTTTTGATGATTTGAGAAAAATTGCATTTGTGAAGAGAGAGCCAGTGGATGACTAGTTTCTTGCCTTAGCCAATTTCGAGGGTGAAAGATTCCCATCCAAGTTGGTGTTTGGAGAGGCCACTCAGGTCTTTCATGGTGCTTTAATGGATTTTGTATTTTCAGGTAGCAGCTACAGGAAATTTCATGGTTTGGTTTAGTGCAGCACTTTCTCTCCACCGTTTCCAGTTTTGAAGGCATATTCATGCTCCTTGAGGGAGGGCGTTTTTGGTGAGCACTTGTGCTTCTTGAGAGAGCTTATCATTATATATTTATGATTGTAATAGCTTCATATCCTCTGTTATTCATATTCAGAAAGTCTCAGGTCGAAATACCCACTGGTTGTATGCAAAACTATTGATTAATGAGCAAACAATGTCCATTTCCCCAATGCATTGATGTATGACACTATAATGTTGATTATTTCGAATGGATGGATTATTATCTGATATATTTGTGATCAATATAATTCCATGGATGTCTTCTACAATTTTCATGTACTGTACTTGAGCATTTGAAGCATTTTTACTCAGTTTAGTTGTATTGGGAGATGAAATAGTGCCATTTCCCCAAGGGTCGAATTGGGGGTTTTTGCTGTTGAATGTGAGAGAGTTAGAACAGTATTAAAAATCAATTAATGGTGCATATGAGACCTCAATAACATACTTAACACATTATATACCTCTGTTCATAAATTTGTGGGAGTTTGGAGGCATTTGGAAGGCCATTTTCAGTGTTACCCGGGGGGGATTTGATGCACAAATTACTAGTCAAAATTACCTATATTGATCAGAATACAAATCAAGTTTGCAGCAGTATTTGGAGGTCCATAAAACATCCCTGAACCTGATATTCAAGTCTAAATACCATTAATACACTCATACAGAAGATTTGGGAGCATTTGGGATGATTTGGAGGTCAAAACAGTTAAACTAGTCAAAGGTCGAAATTGGGAAAAAAAGTGAAAAATTGGCATTTTAATAAAATTTGAAAAAGGGATATTACAAGTGGTATCAGAGCATGGTCTTTGAACCTAATGGTATTAACAAGAATCCAAACAAATAAAACACCACCCTTTGAATCAGTAGTTGAAGAAGAGATAGTAGCAGAAAAAGAGTTTTTTTCTAAAACAATGGTTAGAGAGGAGGAGGAAAAATTAAGACATAAGGAGGAATTTATTGAAGCCTTAAAACCATGTTTTGAAGGACTTACCATGGTTATGCTAGATATGAATAAACAAATGATGAAAGGTTTCGAATTGTTGGGTAGCCAACTTTCAGGCAAAGGGATGATAGGAGATAATAGTGGTTCACACTCAGGGGAAAAGATGAAAGGGAATGAGCATATTTTCTCAAGTACAGGACCTCATAATAGACCTGATGAATTTCAAAGCACACAAAGGCATACTGCACCTAAATTTCTCACACCCAAAGAAGAGCCCAATCTTGAATTGGATTACAAGAAACTAGTAAATGATTGGAATGATTTGAATGAAGAGTGTAAAAGAGGTGTACCACTCAGTGACTACATTGATGCTATGCAAAAGATTAAAATGAAGGGAGACAATAGGAGTCCATTCCATAAAAAAGAATTGAATAGTGCTATTGGAAAAATGTCACTTCCTACTTTTGATGGTTCTTCTGAAAATTCTGCTAACACTTGGGTGCAAAAATTGGATGTATATTTTCAGCTGAATCCTATGTTGGAAGAGGATGCATTAAAAATGGCCATTTTGCATTTGGAAGGAGATGCCAATGAATGGTGGTTCTATGGTTTGAAAACCTTGGGTCATGATCAGGTTAAAACATATGGAGAATTTGTTGATAGGGTACTAGAGATGTTTGAACAAAAAGATCCAGAATTGCCTTTCAAGGAATTAGCTCAATTGAAGCAAACTGGGACACCTACTGAATATATGTTGGACTTTCAAAAATTATCAGTCAAGGTGGCTGATGTATATATGGGAAGGTTGGTATTGCTGTTCACTGAAGGTTTGGTTGAACCCTTAAAAGGTTTGGTCAAAGCCCACAAGCCAACTACATTAAAAGATGCAATGAGCTTGACTAGGGATCTCCAAAATGTGCTTCCTAGAACGAGATTTCCTCCCAAGCTTGACTTCAGAATTGAAAAGAAACCTTGGAAAAGAGATGCACCTGATAAGAAGCCATGTAAAGAAGATGAATATGGAAAGGATAAGAAAGAGGAACTAAGCAGGGAAGAGCTCAGAAGGAAGAAATTGTGTTACTCATGCTTCCAACCATGGGTACCTGGACATAAATGTGCTAAAGGAAAGGCCCAATTCATTGAAGTATTTTGTGATGAGGGATATGAAGGGGGCATGGAGGAAGAAGGAAATAATTCATCCCAAGAAGAAGGATATACTACAGCAGAAGAAGGGAAACCAGAGGTGAAGCATCCCTCTCCCACCAAAGTAACAATGGCAGTACTTTCAGCAGTACCTCGCTATCATACTATCCGATGCAAAGGTATGGTACAAGGACAAAGAACTTCAGTTTTGGTAGATGGAGGAGCCACCCATAACTTCATTGATGCAGAGATGGTGGAGAAAAGAAATATACCTATTGAACCATTTGATGGCTTCACAGTTGTCATTCCCGGTCACAACACAATGGAGTGCAAAACATGGATTCCACAGCTGCAAGTCACCGTAGGTAACTATACTTTTGTTGATAGTTTTTATGTGGTTGATATTGCTGATACTAATGTTGTTTTGGGAGTGCAATGGTTGTATTCAATAGGAGAGCATACAGTAAATTATAAAATTCCTGAAATGAAATTCCAAGATTCAAAAGGAGTACTAAGGATTGTGAGAGGGAAACACACCTATCCGAATCAGGTAGTTTCTTCCCACAGCACGAAGCACCGGAATAGAAATATTATGGGAGACATTACTCATGGAAGGCCACCTGATAGAGGAGGGACAAGTTTGCAGCATGGTAAATTGAGATTGCTTGAGGGCAAGCAATCTTGGGTGGGGAGGACTGTAATGTCCCCATTCCAATAATTTCATAGTAAGACAATCCCATCAATCCTACTAGTTTCCTAGGTTGGATGGGCACATGTGGAATGGTAATAAGGAAGAAAATAAATGATGTTTAGACATTAGAAGGGTTCAAGTATTTAATAAATATACTGAATAAAGAAATTCAAGAGAAATCATAGGTGACAAATGGTTTTGGAGACATATGGAGGATGTGGGACCCACACTAGCTTGATTTTTCATAATACATGGTATCTCTCTTTTGCAAATTCGAATTAATGGGAATGTGAACACTCTTGGGTGAGTTGGTAAGTCATAAAACATGTCATTGAGCATATTAGGTCGAATTGGGAAGGATTGGTAACCTCCATGGAAGATAAAGAGTCAAAGTGGAAGTTTGTGGACACTTGGGCTAGATTCCCTAGCCCCTATGACACCAATGATGGAGCATCTATGACAAATATGAAAAATTGCAGACCTGGCCTCTGACATCTGACCACTATGACATGTCAGCCCCAAAAATAGGCTCAAGGAAGTCGAATTTGGGAGTTGGAGAAGCCAAAGAGACTCAAAATCGAATTTGGGAGAAGATGGAAGGTTGGAACTAGGAGACAAGTGGCAAATGTGGAATAATTCCTAAATGGAAATCTATTGAATCTATTGAGAGGATTTCGACCCTTAGAAGGCTAATGTTGGTTATAAAATGTAGAAATGAAGTATGAGAATGGCTTTTTGATGATTTGAGAAAAATTGCATTTGTGAAGAGAGAGCTAGTGGATGACTAGTTTCTTGCCTTAGCCAATTTCGAGGGTGAAAGATTCCCATCCAAGTTGGTGTTTGGAGACGCCACTCAGGTCTTTCATGGTGCTTTAAGGGATATTACAGACTACTTGGTTTAAGATAAGTATTCTCATTTGATAATTTGATATTGCTTAATTGATGAATGACATGAAAATCTGGAATGTATGATGGATGTGTTAATTGATATTACTTCCGCTGTGTTTTTCTTGTAATTATACATTTCCATATGTCAACTGAATGCTTACTTAATAAGTTCATGGGCTAGATGCCCGGTTTTAGCATCATGATCCTCTCTATTGCACTAGTATAATGGAAGGGGGCGTGACACATATGCCTAAGGTTTCAAAAAAAAATTGAAATAATAAATTGTAGCATAACGTGTGTTAGGAGTTTGATTAAAACATGGTATTTGTTGGAATATTCTCTCCATCATTTTTTAGTTTTGCATGCCTGCATGCATTTTGCATGCATCCAATCATCATCCTAGTGGTCTTCCTGACACCTAGAGCTTACCTTCAGCTACCTAGAGCTTTTCTTCAGCCCCCAGTAGCCCTCCTATCTACCTGGTGCACTCTATTTGACTCTTCTACATGACAAGTGCGCCTTTTCTCACCTACCACCAGTTATCATTTAGTTAGAGCACCTTATCTCACCTACAAGGTGTCTGACAATCAGTTAGAGCATTGATTGAGCATTTCTTCCACTTATTGCTCATCCTAACTGCCTGTAGCTCCTAGTTAGCTAGTTCTGGAGTGCCACTTGACTTTCTGACAACCTCATGCGCCCTCCTTGGAGTCTCCATCCCCTGGTTTGTGCCTAGATGGTTCTGTTAGACTCAGTTAGACTCACTTGACTGACTATTATCATTTATGACTGATACTACTGACTGGATGATGTCTCCAATGTTATCCAAGCTAGACTTTGAGCATGATTCGAATGACCTCCTTGGTTAATTCAAATTCTCTACACAGTTATTGTATTATTGTATTCAGTTTTCACAGTTTTGGCTTACAACTGATGTATGATACTGCTATTCTCCATTTTTTGTGTTCATGAGTGATTATTGAGTGCATTCTTCTCTTCTTCTTTGCACTTCTTGAGTAAGTTTGATTGTGAGGCTTGTTACAATTACTAGATCCTACTGCATATTATCACATGGTATTAGAGCAGTCAATAGATATTCAAATTGCAGCAGTTGCAACATTTCTTTGAGCAACTATCTTTCATTGAGCACCAAAAGCCTCTGAGTTTCCATAGAAAATACTGGTGCTATTACCTTGAATTCATTTGAGCAATCTAGTGAGGTCTAGCCAGGTGTGAAGGACTTAGTCTATGTGCTTAGTGTCCCTAAGGTAGTGTTTATTCAAAGTGTAGCAGATCTCCATCAACAAAACTCTTCTTGTTTTGTAGGTTTATTCACCCATTCAAATTCTTCTTCAATTCGACCTTCACTATTCAGATGGATCTAAAACTCACTTTTTCCAACTATGTCGAATGGAAAGCTAAGATGGCTCTATTCATGAGTTACAAGAGCTTCACCAGGATACTAAATGGAACTATGGTCGAACCACTCAATGCAGTAGAGAAATCCAAGTACTTGGATAGGATTGATGAAGCAGTAGGATTATTTCTTCTCTCAATTTCTAAAGATCTTCACTTCCATGTCATTGATCTAACATCTCCAAAAGAGGTTTGGGACAAGATTGAATCCCTCTTTGGACAGAAAGACAATCTGAAAGGTCATAAATTGGAGAATGAACTCATCTCCTTGAGTCCCGAAAGCTTCAAATCCATCAATGCTTTCCTAACCAAGTTCAAAAGCTTGATTTCATAGTTGAAGAGATATGAGATAGTGAAAGAAGACAAACAACTCATTCTTTCCATTCTCTCCAAATTGGGGCCAAACTTCTCAGTTTTTGTCTCCGCATTTCAGTCAGCTAATATGTCCATTCCAAAATGGAATTTTCCCTCACTTGATGACTTCATCCAATCTCTTACACAAGACGAGGAGAAGTTAATCTCCATGGGAATGATCAAACCAAAGTTGGATTCGGCCCTTACAGTTGTTGAGGCCAAAAGAGTGAATGCAAATGGAAAGCAAAAGTTTTCTGAAAAGAGAGCGAATGATACAAAGCTAAAATATGTTCCATATCAGTCAGATGGGGCTTCAAACTCAAATAAGAACAAGCAATCTCATAAAGAGAGATCCAAGTGCACATATTGTCATCGGGGATTTCATCCTGAGAGTTCTTGAATGAAGAAGACTATATATTTGATGGCTCAGTTACTTGAGAAGAACAATCTCCCTATACCTGCATGTGCAAGGAAGAAAGATACTGATACTGAACCTTCTAGATCTGAGGACAAAGAAGCATTGCTCTCATGGAAAGTGCATCAACAGATTTTCCATTCGTCATAGATTCAAGAGCAACAAGACATATGTCTTCCTGTAAAGATCTCTTCTCCAGCTTCGAATGCTCAATTGGCCCTTCCATCAAGTTGGGAAATGATTCAGAAGTCTCCTCTCAAGGGATTGGGAGAATCAATCTTGACCATGGTTGCTTTTATGATGTGCTTTATGTTCTTTCTCTCACAACAAATTTACTTTCAGTGTATCAAATGACTCATATTGGATATCCCAAAAGATTGATATTTTCTCCAAATGAAATCGAGATACAACACATGGTTTCAGGGGAAATCATTGCAAAAGGAGTTGCAAATCACACTTCAAAACTATATGAGTTTTCCCACTTCTTACCACTCTCCAAGCCAACTGTTCTCCATACTCATGATGTCATGTCCCAAATTTGGAATTGGGTCACAATGGCCTAATCACATTGGCCATATTCATTAGAGTTTGTAAAATTGATGTTAAAGGTCAAATAATTGCCAAGGAGGAAAATTACTAGTTTCCTAGGTTTGGGGTGGAAGCTTTGGGATTTGGAATAATGGGGATAATAAATGATGTTTGAACATTAGAGTGGCATAAATATTTAATAAAGGATCTAAATAAATATGTACAAGTTAAAATCAAAGTGGCATTTGATCATGAAGACACATGGAGGAAGTGGGACCGACATATGGCTAGATTTCCCCACTACACTTGGCATCATTCTCTCACCAATTCGAATTCAAGGTGAATGGTAACATACTTGGGGGAGTACAAAAGGTATTATTCATGGCATGACTCATCCAAGGTCTAAATATAGAGGAAGAGTAACTCCCATGGAAGAGGAAGAGGCAATTTGGAGCTAGTGAGACACTTGGGCTAGATTTCCCAGCTCTATGACAACAATGATGAAGATGCTATGACACCTATGACACAAATCAGACCTGAAGGCTGACATATGACATATATGACATGTCAGGGCTAAAAATAGACTCCAAGAGGGCACTCAAGGGTTTTAGGGCAGCTAAAATGCTTCCACATGTGATTTGGTGGAAGTGGGAAACTAGGAATTGTTGTACAAGTGGCGTTCTTTGGAATCTCTTCCCAACTTGAGTTGGCATGAGTCTCTTGGAAGGAATTCGACCCATGGAGGACATTAGAACTTTATAAATTTCAATAAAAAATAATGAAACCATATATTGATCATTTGTAGAATTTGCAATTGCATTTGTGAAGAGGGAGAGCTAGTGGATGACTAGTTTCTTGCCTTAGCCAATTTCGAGGGTGAAAGATTCACATCCAAGTTGGTAATTGGAAAGTCCATTCAGACCTTTCATTTGGAGCTTTAATGGAGTCTTTATTTTCAGGTGTAAGCTACAGTTCAGCTCATGGTTTCTTCTATTGCAGCTCACTCCTTCAACCATTTCCAGTTTTGATGGCATATTCTTGATCCTTGAGGGAGGGCATTTTTGGTGAGCTATTGTACTCTTTGGGGGAGCTTATAATGCCCCATTTATTTTTTAATATGAATTAAATACTCTTTTCTTCATCTCCATAAATTTTCAGGTCGAAATTCCAATTAGAAATGTATAAATCTCATTTTTAATGGAAGAACAATGCCATTTCTCCACTACCTTGTTGTGAACTAATGTATTGATGATGATTTCGAATGAATGGATGATTCTCTAATGAATTTGTGATTAATGGACTTCCATGGATGTATTTTACAAGTTTCATGTACTGTACTTGAGCATTTAAATTATTTTTACTCAGTTTAATTGCATTGGGAGAAGAAATAGTGCCATTTCCCCAAGGGTCGAATTGGTGATTTTTGCAGTTGAATGGGAGAGGGTTGGAATAGATATAATAATCAATTAATGGTGCACATGAGAACTTAATAATATCCTTAACACATTACATACCTTTTTTCATAAATTTGAGTGGGTTTGGAGGCAATTGGGAAGCCATTTTCAGTACTTACCCGAGGGGATTTGAACCCCAAATTACTAGTAAAATTGCATACTAGGTCCAGAATATTAAGAGAGTTTTCAGAGGTATTTTGGTGGCCATATTTCATCCATGAACATCATATTCAAGTCCTAATATCATTCATACACCTTCCTTGAATATTTGAAGGCATTTGGAGTCAATTTGAGACCTAGAGACCAATACTAGTCAAAGGGAAATCACGAGTAAAGTTACCTACATTGACCAGAATTGAAAGAGCATTTGCAGAAGTATTTTAAAGGTCCAAAGGCATCCTTGAAACACATATTTATGTTCTAATATCATTCATATACCTTCTAAGAATATTTGGGATCATTTGGGTCAAATTTGGGACCTAGAGATCAAAACTAGTCAAAGGTCGAACTAGGGAAAAAAAGTGGAAAGTTGCCATTTTAATAAAATTCCTAACAAGGGACATTACAGTGGTATCAGAGCATGGTCTTGGAAACTGATGTGGTAGAACATTAATGAAGACCAGGAGTCAAATAAATACGCCACCACCCTTAGAAACTAAAACTGGATGTACTTTGGTGAAAGGGAAGAAATAGGAGAAGAAGTGCATTCATTGGTCACCATGAGTAAGGATTAGAAAGGAACCTTAGAGGAGAATGAGGAGTTTAGAAAATTACTGGAACCTTCCTTTGAATACAAGTGGAGGCAATACTTTCAAGAGTTCAAATTGTTTCTTAGTGAACTTGGAAGCAACTCGGAAAAAATAATGAGCAATGGTTCTCTTTTCAAGGAAAAGAATAAAACAATTTATGCCACAAAAGAGGAACCTAATGTAATTGTGGAACATGAGGTACATGTTGATATGCAAGGTCTTGAAGATGCTACACTAAAACAAGAATAAGGACAAGCACTTGTCCTTGTTCAAAGGGATTATGAGTTGCCTCATGGAGAGAGTTGCAAAGCCTTGGAAGAGGTACATGATCTCACAATAGCTGGACCAACCAATTATGGAGAAAATGAATTAAATATTTCAATGGGTAAGAGTTGTAAAGAATTAAAGTTGGTTCATAATTCCTCACCCCACACTTCTTTTCTAGCCACATCACTTTGGGATGAAAATTGGGTGAAAGGTTTTTTTCTAGTGGTGCCACATAAGGGGTATGAAACTCCTACCTCTCCTTTTGATGATGACATGAATAGAGCACCTCATTATTTAGAATTGCAGCAGCATATTGCTTTACCTTATGATTATACATATCCTCATGGATGTATGGATGAGACTTCTTTGAGTCCTTTGAAGTCTCCTTGTTTTTCTTGCTCATTATTTGGTTCAGATTTTAGTGGAGATTCTTCATTCACTTCTTCGATGAAAGAATGCATGGCTGAATATTTTGATGCATATCACGTTCTGTTGGAGCAGCACTATCGGACATGGGATCCTCACCTATGTCATTGGAGTAGATTTGATTGGTCACTTGAAGATTGTATGCACCTAGCAAATTGTGGTCTACTTACTTGGAGGTATAAACACTTTCATGATTCTTTGATGAAGCATCTTCTTGATGTACATTTTCATTATGTTGTTATGTACTTTGATGATATATATTTTGTACTCATGATGTTTGGAAGAATGCATACAAGAAAATTTTATCCAGGAATCCTCTTATATGATGGTATGGGTTGGAGAGCACTTTTAATTGTTGGGGTGCAATACAAGCAATGGGACCCTGGAATAATCTTTGTCTCATTGGTTTGAATTTTTTTGGGGGAAACAAGCAGTATGGGAGATGGATTTCCCACTTAATAAAGTGAATTTTATCAGAGTAGTGCAGCAGCAAGCATGGTGATTCCTCTCTAAAATCTTCAAGGAAACTCAAAGACTCAAGGTTGGGAAATTCAATGGCAACTTCAAAGAATTATACAGGAAGCAGGTTCTTCAACACCCATGTTTGAAATTACTTGAGGACAAGCAATATTGGGAAGGGAGGATTTGTCATGTCCCAAATTTGGAATTGGGTCACAATGGCCTAATCACATTGGCCATATTCATTAGAGTTTGTAAAATTGATGTTAAAGGTCAAATAATTGCCAAGGAGGAAAATTACTAGTTTCCTAGGTTTGGGGTGGAAGCTTTGGGATTTGGAATAATGGGGATAATAAATGATGTTTGAACATTAGAGTGGCATAAATATTTAATAAAGGATCTAAATAAATATATACAAGTGAAAATCAAAGTGGCATTTGATCATGAAGACACATGGAGGAAGTGGGACCCACATATGGCTAGATTTCCCCACTACACTTGGCATCATTCTCTCACCAATTCGAATTCAAGGTGAATGGTAACATACTTGGGGGAGTCCAAAATGTATTATTCATGGCATGACTCATCAAAGGTCGAAATATAGAGGAAGTGTAATTCCCATGGAAGAGGAAGAGGCAATTTGGAGCTAGTGAGACACTTGGGCTAGATTCCCTAGCTCTATGACAACAATGATGAAGATGCTATGACACCTATGACACAAATCAGACCTGAATGCTAACATATGACATATATGACATTCCAGGGCTAAAAATAGACTCCAAGAGGGCGCTCAAGGGTGTTAGGGCAGCTAAGATGCTTCCACATGTGATTTGGTGGAAGTGGGAAACTAGGAATTGTTGTGCAAGTGGCGTTCTTTGGAATCTCTTCCCAACTTGAGTTGGCATGAGTCTCTTGGAAGGAATTCGACCCATGGAGGACATTAGAACTTTATAAATGTCAATAACAAAGAATAAAACCAGCTTTGGATCATTTACAGAATTTGCAATTGCATTTGTGAAGAGGGAGAGCTAGTGGATGACTAGTTTCTTGCCTTAGCCAATTTCGAGGGTGAAAGATTCCCATCCAAATTGGTAATTGGAAAGGCCATTCAGACCTTTGATTTGGATATTTAATGGAGTCTTTATTTGCAGTTGTAATCTACATTTCAGCTCATGGTTTCTTCTATTGCAGCTCACTCCTTCAACCATTTCCAGTTTTGATGGCATATTCTTGATCCTTGAGGGAGGGCATTTTTGGTGAGCTATTGTACTCTTTCGGGGAGCTTCTAATGCCCCATTTATTTTTTAATATGAATTAAATACTCTGTTCTTCATTTCCAGAAATTTTCAAGTTGAAATTCCAAGTAGAAATGTATAAATCTCATTTTTAATAGGAGAACAATGCCATTTCCCCACTACCTTGTTGTGAACTAATGTATTGATGATGATTTCGAATGAATGGATGATTCTCTGATGAATTTGTGATTAATGGAATGCCATGGATGTATTTTACAAGTTTCATGTATTGTACTTGAGCATTTGAAGTATTTTTACTCAGTTTAATTGCATTGGGAGAAGAAATAGTGCCATTTCCCCAAGGGTCGAATTGGTGATTTTTGCAGTTGAATGGGAGAGGGTTGGAACAGATATAATAATCAATTAATGGTGCACATGAGAACTTAATAACATCCTTAACACATTACATACATCTGTTCATAAATTTGAGTGGGTTTGGAGGCAATTGGGAAGCCATTTTCAGTACTTACCCGAGGGGGATTTGAACCCCAAATTACTAGTAAAATTGCATACTTGGTCCAGAATATTAAGAGAGTTTGAAGAGGTCTTTTGGTGGCCATATGTCATCCTTGAACATCATATTCAAGTCCTAATATCATTCATACACCTTCCTTGAATATTTGAAGGCATTTGGAGTCAATTTGAGACCTAGAGACCAATACTAGTCAAAGGGAAATCATGAGTAAAGTTACCTACATTGAACAGAATTGAAAGAGTATTTGCAGAAGTATTTTAAAGGTCCAAAGGCATCCCTGAAACACATATTTATGTTCTAATATCATTCATATACCTTCTCAAAATATTTGGGATCATTTGGTGCAAATTTGGGACCTAGAGATCAAAACTAGTCAAAGGTCGAACTAGGGAAAAAAAGTGGAAAGTTGCCATTTTAATAAAATTCCTAACAAGGGACATTACACATGCCAATGAAGAAATCAGATTGTGGTATGAGAGATTTGGACATCTCAACTACAAGCATTTGCAAGACATGCAAGCTCAAAATGTGGTTGAAGGTCTTCGAAATGATAATTTTGCTCATGGCACCTGCAAAGGTTGCTTGAAAGGAAAAGATCCACAAAAGAATATTAAGAAAAAGTTGAATAAGTGTGAATGCTAGATCCATATGCACAAGAACCTGAAGGTCTAGAACCTAAAGTTTTATATCCTATTGCTACATGGGTCACCATTACTCCCGTCTCCACCATTGATCTTGTCAAAAACATATCTGATCTTCATTATACAAGAACTGCACTCTCTCCCTCAGATCCATTTCTAGCAGAGAGATGCTTTCTTATAATTGGATCTGGTCCAAAGACATACTTTGAAGCCTCCCAAGATCCGAGATGGGTAGCTGCTATGGAAGAAGAGTATCAATCTCTTCAAAGAAATGCGACTTGGGAGCTTGTTCCTCTCCCACCTGTAAGGAAACTTGTTCAATGAAAGTGGATCTATAGAACTAAGATGGATTCAGATGGAGTCACCAACAAGTACATGGCTAGATTGGTTGCAAGAGGTTTTTCCCAAGTTCATGGGATTGACTATTCTGAGACATTCACTCATGTTGCTAAGATGGATTCCATCCGTCTTGTTCTTGCTCTTGCAGCATCCAAGCACTGGGAAGTGCATCATATGGATGTCAAGAGTGCTTTCCTTCATGGATATCTAGAGGAGGAGATCTACATGAAGCAACATGAGGGTTATATTGATTATTCTTCACTTGTTTGCAGATTGATGAAGTCCTTGTATGGGATTAAGCAAGCTCCCCGAGCTTGGTATGCCAAGATGGATTCCTTCTTGCTCTTAGAAGATTTTCAAAGGTGCAAATCAAATTCGAATGTCTACATGAGACATGATGGTAACTCCTTACTTCTCTTTGTACTTTATGTTGATGATTTGTTGATTACAGGGAGCAATTTTTCATGTATTAGATCTATAAAATCTGCTTTGCACAACTCCTTCTCCATGTCAAATCTAGGATTATTGAAGCAATTTCTTGGTCTTGAAGTCACTCAAAGTGATTCGGGAATCAAAGTTCCTCAATCTAAGTATGCTTCACATCTTCTTGATAGGTTCCATATGAGAGAATGCAAACTAGTTGCATTCCCCTTTCTTTCAGGGATCATCCTTGAGGATGGATCTTCTACACCTTTGGTAGAGAGTACTTTGTATCGACAGTTGATTGGTAGCCTATTGTTTCTTACACACACTCGGCCTGATCTATCCTATGTAGTTAGTGCTGTCTCCATATACATGCAGGACCCTCATGAGCTTCACTAGAAGGAAACAAAGAGGATTTTGCACTATGTGCAAGGTACCAAGACTCATGGCCTTCACTATTTAGTTGGGTGTCCCTTGAACCTATTTGGATATACTGATTCTGATTGGGATGGAGATAGCTTAGAGCGAAAGTCTACATCTGGTTTTGTCTTCATGATTAGATATGGACCTATATATTGGTTGAGCAAAAAGCAGACTGCTTTAGCTCTTTCTTTAGTAGAGGTCGAGTATAGAGGTGCAATAAATGTAGCCACACAGTGGATTTGGATGAGATGCATCTTATAAGAGTTTGGGATTCGATTCAGTACTCCACCTGTCATCTATTGTGACAATCAGACTGCCATAAGGATATCCACAGATCCGGTTCTGAAACAGAGAACCAAACATATTGAGATACACATGCATTACATCAGAGGATTAGTGCATGATCAGATCATTTCACTGCTCTACCTTCCGATAGAAGAGCAGATTGCAGATATCTTCACCAAGACCTTCACGGTGAAGAGGTTCACTTACCTCAGATCTCTTCTTGGGGTGAGTGATGATATGCTACATTAGAATCCTTTAGTCTATTTTGAGGGAGGGCTTTCTTCCCACTGGGTTTTCCCTCTTTCCTCATTTATTTTATTAGATTGTTGTACCAGGTGACCTTTGGTCTCAGTTACCAGGGCCCTACTATTTAGTTCTTCAGTACTACCTCATAGTATAGCTTGCGGGGGGGTGTTGGAATATTCTCTCCATCATTTTTTATTTTTTCATGCCTGCATGCATTTTGCATGCATCCAGTCATCATGCATGCAATTGCATCCATCCAGTCATCATCTTGGTGATCCTCCCAGCACCTAGAGATTACCTTCATCTGCCTAGAGCCTGTCTTCATCCCCCAGTAGCCCTCCTACCTACCTGATGCGCCCTATTTGACTCTTATGCATGACAAGTGCGCCTTTTCTCACCTACCACCAATTATCATTCAGTTGGAGCGCCTTATCTCACTTACCAGGTGTCTGGCAGTCAGTTAGAGCATTGATTGAGTAGTTCTTCCACTGATTGCTCATCCTAACTGCCTGTAGCTCCTAGTTAGCTAGTTCTGGAGTGCCACTTAACCTTCTGACAACCTCATGCGCCCTCCTTGGAGTCTTCATGATTATATCTGGACCTATATGTTGGTCGAGCAAAAAGCAGACTGCTTTAGCTCTTTCTTCAACAGAGGCCGAGTATAGAGGTGCAGTAAATGTAGCCACACAGTGAATTTGGATGAGATGCATCTTATCAGAGTTTGGGATTCGATTCAGTACTCCACCTGTCATCTATTGTGACAATCAGAGTGCCATAAGGATATCCACAGATCCGGTTCTGAGACATTTCTATAGGATTTCATTATTTTTTATATCATCTTTTATTAAATGAAAAACAAAGAAAAGATGAGAAAGTTGTCGGTTGCCAACAATCTTCTAGCATTTCAGGATTCCAATACAAATTCATAATTTTGTGCTTAATGCATATGGTGCAACAACATATTGTATCTCTTACATGAAAAATATTGAAAAGACCATCAATTCGACATTGAAACATATACGAGCTGACCATCGAAAAGCATATGCAGATGTGACTCAAACTATTGGAAGACTTGGCAATGCTCTCTTGAATCTACAACAGATGTCTACACAACAAGATGTTTACATCGTGCTCTAACTACCATTGAATAATTCATCGAGGAAATGCATCTTCATAAATACTTTTCCAAAAGAACATTGAGAATTTATCCTAAAAAGACCAAGGCATTTGCAACAAGAACCTGATTATTCAAAGGATATCCTTTGTGCATCAATAATCGACTATTATTTACAATGCCTAGAATCAATTGAAGAAATATGCTTGGTTGAGTTTGATTCAAACCACATAAAACAAGGAAAGAAACAAAAACAAAGTGCTCGACCATGTGTCATAAAAACCTGCGCTACAATGAGCATAGAGACCCAAATAAATATTATAGAGAAAATTTAATTATTTATGTTCCTTATCAACATGTTGAATCTGTTTTCAAGCAACAGTTAGCAAGTTGGAAACAAGCTTACTTAGAAATGGAAAACACAATACACTGCAATGAAAATAATTTCACATATAGAACAAATGTTTCATGGGGAGACATTGATGATGCATTAAGCAAACTTTGAAACTACTAAAGAGCAACTATTTAACATATCTTCCATTGAATAACAAGAATCATTAGATTAAAAAACTCACCGCATGAATGCAAACATTATGAACAATATGAAATAGATGTTGATGTTCAATTTCTTGAATCTGTATACAAGAAAAATCCAATAGTGGAGAGACCTTACCAACTTGTTAAGCAACCACATATCTTAGACAATGTGGCATTTTATGAGATGAGAAGACAATTGAACATTGAACAAGTAGAAACAATTTGATATATATTAACTAAAAGGAAACTGCATTTGGATTTTCCATTGCACTTCTTCTTGACACAAGGTCTAGGGACTTGAAAAATTGTTGCTGCAAAATTGCTCTTCCAATCTCTTTTGTGCATATACAATAGTATACTAGAATATGACCCTACACAATTAAAAGGAATAATTGCATCGTTTACAGGCAATGCAACTTTCAATGTAGTTGGTGTGGCATTCCATTCTTATTTTCACATGTCCTTTAATAAATCAGAATATATTCCCTTGAACAGTGAGAAACTGGACACATTGACGAAACAATACCATATATTGTGTGTGCTTCTGATTAATGAAGCATTGTTTATAGGTGCAACTTTCTTGTATCGGCTTGACAAATGCCTGCAACAAATAAAACATGCACTGCTGGCATACTTTGGAAATGTTGACATTATCTTTGTAGGTGATCTCTACCAAGTACAACCAGTAAAAGACTCATGGAATTTTGAGGCTCTTGTTTTACAAAAAGAAAAAACGTGATATCGCTTTTGGCAAAAGGAGGTGAAATGCTTCTAGCTACAAACAACAATGCGCCAAACAGACATGGCATTTGTCCAAATATTGAACAAAATGAGGGTTAACCAACAAATTTATGAATACATAGCTTTCATAAATTTTCATTGCTATAGATCACCACTGATAGATCCTCTACTTCCATACTTTTTTTAAAGAAACAAAGATGTCCAATTACATAATGATAAAATGGTTTCGATTGTGCATGGAGGACTTATATTTCTTGAAGCTATTGATGAACATGAAAGTGATTAGTCATCTTTCAAACATTATGATAGAACTATTTCTTTCACATTAAAAATCCTAGTAAAACAAAATGTCATGGTTGAGCTATATGTTGGAAACTACAACACAGAGGATGTTCTTGTAAACGGTGCAGATGGAACATTCAAAGCATATACATGGAAAAGCAAAGAATTCGATGTTGTTTGGATAGATTTTTCTCACCCATCATTTGGAATATTTCAAAGGAAAAAAGTTCATGAACTCTATGACAAAGACACCCGTTAAAATGGATACATGTGTTGTGGATTACAAGAGCATTCCCAAATTTCAACTGGAAATCTAGTCACATTGTTCGAAAACAATTCCTAATTCAACTAGCCTATGTGAGAACAATCCATAGAGCTCAAGGTTTGACATTAGAAAGACTTGAATTTTACCCAACTGGAATTTCGACACATGGCCTAGTGTACATAGCCCTTTCATGAGTGAGACCAATGGATTTGTTGTATCTTTTGAATAGAATAACCAAAGACAATTTCCAGGTTAGTAACAAAGTGCTCAATGAAATGATGTGTCTCTTGACACTTTCATCATGGACAATAGATCATTTTAATCAACCAATATCTTCAAAAACTGGTTTTTTAATTAGCAATTTGAACACACATAGCTTAAAAGTGCATTATGTAGACATCTTGCAAGATAGTTCTCTATTGAACAATATGATTGTTTTCTTATAAGAGACTCAAACAAATTCACTAGAAAGTGGCAATGGGTTTGCGAATTTCAATTTGAATTTCACATATTATGTTTATTGCGTTCTCTCTCTCATACATAAAACCATAGAAATCATTCAAACAATAAGTTTTTGTGAGAACATAGTAGAACTTTTTATGTCAACTCTACATATGATTTATCCAATTGACTTAATGAACATACATGTTGCTCCATTCACACCTATGTCAACAGTGATTATGACAATAGAAAAAGAAAAAGCAAATTGTGTGCGTGAAAATTGTCTCTTTTTTATTGTTGGTGATTTCAATATTAACATCAATGTGAATAGTCGTAGAAGCAAAGAACTTGTAGACTACATGCAATCACAAAAATTGCAAGAGATCACACATTGTTATAGATCAAAATCTATCATTGATCACATTTGGAAAACATTCAATGGTTTGCACTGTGACATCATTGTACTAGATGCATACTAGACTAACCATGATGCAAATTGTGCATTGTTGCAATTTGTGTAGCTCTATGTGCAAATAGATAAAGTTAATGTACCTTCTTCAATTATCTCATATTCTTTCCTGTGCAATTAGGTTGCTTTGAAAACATTCTCCTAAGAACACATCATCTGTTTTCAAGTGAGCATGTTTCTATTTGGCAATGCACATTTGTTTCAACTTTAATGATTTTTTTACAACTGCAAGATTTTCCTTGCATGTTTCCATTTGCAATTGCACATCATCTTTTTTCACCCTTCTATGCTTAATTGGACTGCGAGATACACATAACCATATTTTGCTAAAATTTATACTCTGTGGCATTTTTCAAAATTGATGCGAAACATTTGCTCCATTCTATTGCTATTTGTCGATGCACATTTGTTTCAACTTCAACAATTTCTCCATAGCTGCTACATTTTCCCCACATGTTTCCATTTGGAATTGCACGCCATCTTTTTTCACTTGTTGTATACTTAATTGGATTGCATAATAGAAAGAACCGGATCTTGCTAAAAGATATATTGTTTGAAATTTTGCAACATTGCAACAAAAACAATTGCTCCATTTTCCTCTATGGAACTCATTACTTGGTTGTTAAGCCTATGATTCTATGTTTCTTTTTTCTCTCCAACATATTCCCACATTTAACAGGTAATGTTTTTTCCACCGGTATCATTATTACTCTAAGATTTTGCATACTATGCCATTTATTTTAACAGTCTTGCAATGTCCTACAACTGGATTCAACAACAACTAATGGCATTCTGGCATTTATTAGTGAGACACAGGAGTCCAATAGGTTTCTTTGTTTCCATTATTTTTCTTTTCTTTCTATGGTCCTTTTTTTGTCATTTTCTCTAATCTAAATAATACATATTCCTTGTCCTATTTATTTTTATGTCTGAATCGTTTTACTTCCATAGTGAACAACAAAACAATTCAGCTAGTCTTGATTCTATTGCTCATTTACAAAGTGAACAAAAAACTGCAACAATTAAGTTACATGAATCCTGTTGCTATACTTAGCTTCATTCAATGTATTCTCTTTTCCTTTTTTGAACAATTTGGCATAGATGTTAATCTAATTTTCACATTCAGATGTACATAGTTTTCAATGTGGATTGTATTTAATGACTTTTCATCTTTGTGCAAATAGAAACATAGAAATTGTTTCTCTTTCTTCTGAAGATGCCAAAACACAAATTGACAGACTTCCCACTGCAAAATGATAACGTCATTTCTAGCATTTAACAAATTTAATTTCAATTCTTTGTTCTTTGCTTCAATTAAATATTGACTAAGCTAGATTCATGCTTGACTTCTGTAACAACACTCTTCTTATTTTGTTTTTCCATATTTACATTTGGCCTTTGATCTGACACAAAATTTATATGTTCAATTTCCATATCGATTCTCAACTTTTCTCAACAAAATTACACCAATGTGTTTGAGGGTTATGTTCTATCCTTGTAGAGGCAAACATGTAGCAACGATCCTAACTCAGCTTAAAAAGAACAATTAGTGCATGCATATCTTGTAGACAAACATGGACAGTTAAATATTACTGTCAACATTGCAAACAAGCTCATATATCAAAATGGGGTGATTCTAAGTACTTTTTACAAATCACTCCAAATAGCAATGTTGAAACAATACCTCGTGTTTTCCATCAGCGCAAATTAGGAACAAATATCACACTCCAACGATTAAAAAAATCAAGTAATAAGTATTATGTTGGTTCAATTGTTGCGATTATCACGGGATGTGAGGAAAATTGAAATCATTTTGAAGTCAACAAGACATTATTTTATGAAAATAAATTATTAAAGTTTGAAGTCGACAAGCCATTATTTTATGCAAATAAATTATTGTTGCATAGTACTCTTTAAAACAATTTCATTCTATTAAAAAAATTGTTCAATTTATTTCTTATTAGTAATTTAGTGAATATTTAGTAGGTGACATAAGAGGCTATTGTTAGATGACAATTTTTTTAGAGGAACGACCCATTAAAAATGTCTTCGGTGTCATTTACTATCATAACTCTTTCAATGCTAGTGGGAGATCCTTGTTTTTAAACAATAATATATTTTATTGACCATGAATCTAACAATTTTTTTTTGTTAACTTATTACAATAATATGTTCCTATCTACTCAAAATAAGACAAAAGTTAATGAAATTAAGTTATGTGATATATCATCTTTACAACTCTCAAGTAAGATATAAAAGGACCACCCACTCTAAAATCCAACTTAAACTAGTATAAAATATAGATACATTTTTTTAGAAGAAAAAAGACATAACTTGATATTTTCTTTTTGAAAATCAAAGTTACAAAAATAGTTCTCAGCATGTCACCAGATGACCCTAAATATCATATCATCCTGCATGATACTACAATTACCAACCCTCACAATGTTCAAAAAACATACAAGTCTAAAAAACCAAAGAAACACTATAGGCGCATTCTCATACTATAGCCATGTCAGTCAGCACCATGCCAAAATAAGGAGTACAAAAGCCAAAAAACTATATGGAAAATATACCGCCATTGTCCACAATGATATCCAACTAACCCATTCCTCAAAAGAAATGGAGCCATCCAAAGGTCCAATTGCTTCCTTTGACAATTTCTTTGCTTCCCTGTTAATCTCCTTGTAAACATGAAGAAAGGAGATCTCACCAAAGGATTTAATGAGATGATCGGTTTGCTCCAGCGATGGAAGTAGATTTAGTGCATATATTTCAAATTTTTCAGCTACCTAGTCAATAATAACTTGAGAATCTCCAAATATTTTGATACAAAAAATCCCTCTTTTTAAAGGAAACCAAAGTAATCCCAAAAGTGCTAATAATTAAGCTTTCATATTTCTTCCCTTCCCTAGCCCCATCTTAATAAGTATTTTGTAGTTTTTTTTAACCCATAAGACTAGTCCATCGCCACTTATTCCATTCTTACCTGCTCCATCAAAGTAGCCAAATGAGACATTATTACTCACTTTAGGATATGCTAGGATCCTATTACGCTGAATTTTTTCAGAGATAGGATATTCATTCAAGTAATTTAATACTTTCCTGCAAATGTAAAATATAGAAGGGTCAACAGACTAAAAAATTAGCTTATTTATGCTTTTCCAAGTCTCCCAAATAGCAAACAAAGTCATCATTTTATACTTCACTTTCTTCTGAAACCATATAAGAAAGAAGTCATTAAATGAAAATCCGAACCAGTCATCTGATGTTCCCAACATACATTGAAGTTCGTACCAAACCTTTTCAAAGAAATGGAACTATATAAATAAATGTGAAATATCCTCCTAATCAATATTGCACATAATACAGACATTAGGACCATAAAATCCCCTCTTCATCAGGTTAGGCCAAGTAAGAATTTTGTTCTCAAAACATATCCAAATGAAACCTTTTATCCTCATTGGAATTTTCCATCTCCAAATCTTCTTATGCCACCATTTAACATCTGGAAGTTTATGGTTTCTAATGATTGTGTCATAAACCTTTTTAATAGTAAGACAACCATTTGCATCCTAAGAGTCCCACGCAATTTTATCCTGATCATTGGGAAGTAAAATACCTAAGAGCTTAAGATTCCTGATAAATGAATCTCATTCTGAAGCATAGCTATCAACAAGCCCTGATTCCTCTGCATAAATCCAATGAGGATTCCTATCATTGTCCCCTTTAAAATAGACTTGAGAAAGCATCATAATGTTTTTAGAATGGATCTCTGCCAAAAATTGCTACAAGAGCTTGTAGTTATCGCCCTCACCCACAAAATGATCAATTCCCACATGAACCACGGTACCCATGCCAATATACCAACTCAAATATTTGTTAATGCTTGGAAAATTTTTAATGATACTGTTACAGAGAAAAATTTCCTATGGCCTGAGGCAGACCACAACAGATAGATGACTACCAGAAATCAACTCAATTCCCAATGCAATGCTATATAAATGAAAATGCTAGGATGTGGATAAAAGACCAACCTTCAACCAGACGTTTGATGTAGATCCTCGTTGAGCTTTCCAATCTTTACACTTGAACCTGTAGCTTAGTCTCAACAACAACCACAAGCAAGCGCATATAATATATGAAAGACATTAGCATAAACAATAGCATGGTCCATTATATCATAAACAAATGTAACCCAATGTTATTAAACAACCATTCACAAGATCAATTGGACGAGAAAATGAGTATTTCTATTAATATAAACAAGAAGTACATGATACAACCTCTTGCCGGCAACTCATCTGAACCAAGAACTAGGTCCCTCCACTTGTGCCTCCACCACTTCAATCCCCCATGCAATGGAAAACTCACGAGCAAAGGATAGAGTCCTTCACAAGATATGGAAGAGTTTGGTAGGTGAACATAAAAGGTTCACAACAACTAGGATCAATGGATGTAGACTCAAGTCACAGAAAAAATCCAATAGAGTTGTGTTGCTCTCTCTTTCTTCTCCTTCCATACACCATAAGAGCTCAATATATAACCCTCCCAATGGTAGGTGAAAGGTCGAATCAGGTCGTTTCGAGATGCATGGCTCGCCAAAGATCACAATGGTCGCTTTTTGGAAGTGAAAAATAGAGTTTTTACTATAATTTACCAATTAACTCGATGTACGTGGGCTATAGTGGTACATCCTGCGTATGCGTGAGTTGCAGTGAGAAGCTCGCGTACAGGAACAAAAATAGGGAAACAAGGGTTCCTGGAGGACAAAAGGTGGTTCTGAGTCAATCAAATTAATAATGGAGGCCAAGGAGGTGCTAATGCTCACAAGGTGGAAAAATACGCTGTAACGAATACTTCTCCATATCAACGATGCATTCCTGAAGTGAGTAATTGGGTTCTTGATCCAAAGGAGAGCAGTGACAATTTTTAAATATTTGGTCCTTATTACAAAGCTCCACAACCCAACATCAGTTAATGCACGCCACAACCTTTTAGTTCTGAGCGCTTTGCTAAAACAATCAAGTTTCAATAAGCCCCAACCGCTGAGATTCTTTAGACAAAATCAAGATTTCCAACTGGATAAGTGAAATTTGGTCTTGTGTTGATTAACTTCCCATATAAAATGGAATATCTTTCTGTGAATTGCATTAAGAATAGCCACTGGAACTTTCATAAGACCGAGCCAATAAGTCAGAATGCTCATCAATGTCGATTGTGCCAGCACAAGTCTACCACCAATCGAGAGCCAACAAAAAACCCAATTATTGATCTTTTGATCAATTAGGATCCATCCCTAGTCTTCAATTTTGTATTTATTGGGTTTTAGATAGTACCCAAGATACTTGAAGCCCTGGTCCAGTCTTTCCATTTTATAGGGCAGAAAGGTCTCAATATGAGGTAGACATTCAAAGTCCGAACAGTTGTATAAGAAACTAGAATTTTGAATACTAATTGCCATCCCCGATGCTTTACAAAAAACATCAAATATCTCCCTAAAATATTTCCATTCAGTAACAGATGCCTCACCAAATACCAATACATCGTCAACAAAGAGTAAATGTGTTACGAAAAAAGATCTGGATATTTTAATACCTTTAATTTTATTAGATTTCTTTGCTTCTTCGATAAGCCTGCTTAATCCTTCTATGGAAAGGATGAACAACAATGGAAATAAAGGGCATCATTGTCGAATCTCACTGTTACTGGAAAAGAATATAGTAGGAGAACTGTTAATCAAGATAGCAAAGGAGGCAGACGAAACACTTGCCATTATCCAATTTGACACCTCAACATAAATACCAATCTGAATTAAGATCAGCCTTAGAAAGGTCTAGTCAATACGGTCATATGCCTTAATGAGGTTCATCTTCAAGATTAATGCTTGTAGATTCTTGGTTTTTATCGAGTGCATGCCCTCTTGAGCAACACCCACCATTGGTGATTGAACAAAAAGTCAAATTGTTCCATAGAAATATGCTTAGCCAAAACCATTTTGTCCTTCTTCAAAATAAGAGTGAAATAAGTAGAGTTGAGCTTCTCTGGAATATAAGCCGTATGTCTGGATTCCTCCAATGCCTTTAGTATATCGTGCCCAAAAATATTTTAAAAAATGAAAGAACATATTAATTACCCTTATTATGGAATGGAACGTGCTTTTATTAAGATAACATATCCACTTAAAACAATGATCTCTTTCTTAAAAAAGAACTCTCAATTGTTTATTTCTCAACCATAGTCTAATCAACCTTGATAATGGATTTCTTTTCACTAAATCGTGTGAAGTCACAAGTAACTTAGACAAATCCCACAACCTTGAAAAAACGAGCAAATCAAAGTGTGAAACCAGCGGAGCAATGCCCAGCTGAAAAGGATGCGTTTTGCATAAAGTTTACGATACAAAGGTAATGTTGACATCATTATTTGAAAATAATAATAAATTCTTCTTTATTTACCATCAACAAATGTATTTTCCATTTAAATTTATGAAAATGCGGTAATTAACATTTTAAGATCACGAAGTCTCCCCAAAGATTGTCTTCACGCGGTTTTCGCAAGTCTAAAAGATTTCCCAAAAATTTACCACGCGGTTTTAACATTTTAAAATTAGAAGATTACCCTGCGTTTAATGGTGAATTTAATGAAAATATATAAATAAACTAATAAACTCCAACACCCCCATTCTCATTCTCATTCCCATTCTGTTATGTTCTGTTCTACTTCTCTTTCACATTCCATTCGTGCTTTCCCACGCGGTTTTGACAAGTCTAAAAGTTATTGATTTTTTATTCTTTTGATTAATTTAATGGTACTGCGGTGATTTAAATTTAATTTAATGGGGGGATTTTCTATTCTTTTGATTAATTTAATGGTATTGTGGTTAATTTAATTTAATTTAATTTAATTGGGGATTTTCTGTTCTTTTGATTAATTTAATGGTAGTGCGGTTGAATTTCTCGATCCTTCTCGGCGGCGCGTAATGAAATGAAAATTAATAAATAAACTCCAACCACTCCATTCCATTCGTGCTTTCCACATCCCATCACCATCTCAACAACGCATCCCATCACCATCTCAACAACGCTTCTGATCGAGAGGCTCTGCTTGGATTCAAGTCTGCACTCACTTCTTCCAATCCATCCATCATTTCTTGGAAACCAAATGTTTCATTCTGCGAATGGACAGCTGTCATATGCAGCCGGCGGAGGCGAATACTCGACCTGAGCAATAACAGTTTTAGCGGTCACATTCCTTATCAATTCGGAAACCTCTTTCGCTTAAAGATGCTTCGCCTGTCTCGGAATCAACTAGAAGGTTCCATTCCCCACACTCTGGGTGGATGCCACAGTTTACGGAACTTGACTCTGTCGTATAACAATCAACTAAAATACCTTAATCTTTCTTTCTTCCAATGCACTTGAAGGTCCATTTCCAATGTCACTCGATGAACTTCAAAGTCTTCAGGACTTGGATTTATCATCCAACAATTTGTCAGGTGGAGTACCCAAGTCATTGGAAAATCTCAAAATGCTCAGCCAATTGAATTTCTCTTTCAACAACTTGTCAAGAGAAGTCCCAGAAGGCGGAGTTTTCAGAAAGCTTGGTGCCACGGCGTTTATGGGACATCTTGGTCTATGTGGACCTTGGGTAAGTTTGCCCCTATGCTCTCCACAGAAACATAAAAGTGCTCCACATCTGAAAAGAGTTATCATACCTATTGTTGTAGTCACTATTGTATCATGTTTTCTTCTGGGAATCTTATGGAGACGAAATTGCAAGAGGCATATTCTTGAAGGGGTTGCGGCGTCCTTAAATGTGGGGCATCAAAGAATTTCCTATGGAGAGCTCATCACTGCAACAGAGGATTTCAGTGATGCCAACTTGTTAGGCGTGGATAGTTTTGGGAAAGTGTACAAAGGGGCTCTAAACGATGGCACTATGGTTGCTGTCAAGCTTCTCAATTTGGAAAATGATGGGGCTTACAAGAGTTTTGATAAAGAGTGCAAAGTTTTGAGTAGAGTTAGGCATCGAAATTTGATTAGAATCATAACCTCTTATTCAGACCTCCAAACCAAAGCTTTGATATTTCCATTAATGGAAAATGGAAGCTTAGAAAAGTGGTTATATCCAGATGGCGAAGTAGAAAGTGGTTTGAGTTTGATTCAAAGGTTGAATATAGCCATAGACATTGCTCATGGCATGGTGTATCTTCATCACCATTGCTTCGTGCAAGTAATCCATTGCGATCTGAAACCCAACAATGTACTTTTGGGTGAAGATATGACAGCATATTTAATTGACTTTGGCATCGCTACCATATGTTTTGCAAATTCAGAGGATTTATCTCTCACTTCCACATAGGCACTCAAGGGATCCGCAGGCTACATTCCTCCAGGTATTATTTGAGCTAAATAACATATTAGGCAGTGTCATGAGTTTTATATTGTTATTAAAATCTGTAAATTAAAAACTTTATGATGAGGATATTTGAATGCAGAATATGGTTTGGGTGGACGTGCCACAACAAAAGGTGATGTTTATAGTTATGGAATAGTGCTATTGGAGATGTTCACCAGAAAGAAACCCACCCATAACATGTTTGTGGATGGAATGAACTTGCCGAAATGGGTGGGTAACAATTTTCCAAATTATGTTTTGGAAGTGGTGGATAGGAGTCTATTGAGGACTAATATTGTCATTGAAGATGACAAGGAGCTCAATTGTCTTAGTCACCTCATAAGTGTGGGTTTGCTCTGCACAAAAGAATCTCCTGAAGAACAATTGACTATGCTCGACATTGTGGGCCATCTGCAAAACATCAGAGAGACTTTTTTGGGAGTTGCTGGCATTCCGAAATTCCAATCAAATATAACACATTTGCTAGCGAGTACAAGCACTGCTCACAACAACACCGATGAAGGGCAAAGTTCTTCAACATCCTAATTTAATGTAAAGGAGCATTGAGTGTATAACTTGACCATAAAGTTAGTTGAAATAATGTTCATTGATGCCATCTCATATATCAATTTTATTGTTCAATATCTTTTAACATTTACAATAAAATGTACCACTTCACTTCAGTCTTTGATTTTTTTGTAAATTTTTCATTTTTACTTATTTTAAGATCTATATGGTTTGATATTTTCCAATATTTAAAGAGTAAATCTTTGTATTGTACTTCATGCACCGCAAGAATGTACATTCTTTTATACAAATAGAAATTCATATTTTTTTTCTATTAATTTTATAAATAAGAGAGTGCACTTTACTTTATATATCTTACCATATTTTGTGGATTGCAAAAAAACCAATAATGATTTAATATCAATGTTTTTTTTATTTTCTAATTAATTATAAAAATATTTATAACTAAAACAATTCACTTCAAATTAGAATTAGGAAAAAACACTGACAACATAACATAGCAGCAAGCACTATTTTGAATATAGCATAAGAAAATGCATTAAATGTTTTGTTTTGAAAGTATATGGAGATTTAAAAGTCGTTGTAGAATGGTTATGCAACACAATGCACATATTATCAATGGAGTTTGAGAAATATAAACAAAAAGAACCACAGATTCCACATTATCATTTTCACACATCATGGTATCACTTTCTAGATAAACAAACCCAAGTACACTAAAAACACAAACCCAAGTACACTAAAAACTAAATTCAATGATAGACAAATAGAAGTACACTCAAAACTAAATTCAATGGCAGACACTAGTGAAGGAAACAATGTTGTTGGACACTAGAGTGGAAAATAATGGTGATTGATGCCATCTCATTTGAATTCTATCTTTATTAAACTTGTAGACATATCAATTTTATTGTTCAATATCTTTTTACATTTACAATAAAATGTACCACTTTGATTTTAATCATTTTTAGTTAATGAAAAATACAAGATTTTAAATGAATCTATAGGGCTAAGTTATTGGCCCTCAAAGAGGTTCTCAGGTTGGCACATTCTAAGGGTATCGACAAACTGCAAATTTTTAGTGACTCCAAGCTTATTGTGGATTGGATATCTAAAAAAGGGCCCCGAAGAACATTTTTCTGCAACCCATATATGAAGAAATCATCCAGATTTTGGCCATTTTCCTTGACATCAACAACAAACATATTTACTGTGAAAGGAACACAAGGGCTCTAAACGGGGACTACAATTGATAGAAGGCGGCTCCTAGAAGCTATGGGAGCATATCGGTGATAACATCATGGAAATGGATCCTAGATCTATGCTTATTTAGGGGTCCAGATGGTCCCAGAGGTTGCTGCCCAATCCTATCAAAGAAAAATCTGTTACAGGGAAAGTTTTTACTTTTACAAGGATTGATATTTTGTTGATCATAGAATTGATCAGATTTCAGACATAGAGGAGTTAGTTGAATGATCTACCGGACAAGATGTGATGATCTATGCTATATGCAATTTGTTTCAAATTAATGAATTATGAAAAATAAAATGGGAAAAAAATTACTACAATATCTTATTTTTCTAATTTTTTTATTTTTACTCATTTTAAGATCTATATGGTTGAATATTTTTTAATATTTAAAGAGCAAATCTTTGTATTGCATTTTTATTTTATATTAAAATAAAAATAATTTCTTGTTAATTAATTTAATAAATATGAGAATGCACTTTATTTAATATTTCTAACAGCATACCATAGCTACAGGTGGCAAGCACTCTTTAAAAATAGCATGAAAAAATGTAGTACAGTTTTTGAAAGTATATGGAGATTAAAAACAATGATCAACCAGCACAATGCACACATTATTTGGGATAAGTCCAGGTTCGATTTGGGGGACTACCACCATAACCTCAAGCCAAATATTTTTATTTAGAGTAGGATATTCTGATAAACATGAAGTTTTGTTTTGTTTATCTTTCTCGTTCAAATTGGGATCTAATTTACTTAGAAGGAAAAAATGTTCCATACGAGTGAATGCTAAGCCAATGGCATACCATCTCGCAAGGTAGACTGTTCGAGTGATATCCATTTGGATTCAGTGAAATGGAAAAAGATACAGCAAAATTTGAAGCGAAATATTTGAGTACTGGGTCTCAAGTATTCATCGGTTCTCGGCATAAACTTCAGTCCCAAAAGCCCCTAACCCAACAACACAACGGTTCTCAGCATGAACCTGAGTCCCAAGAGTCCCTAACCCAAAAACACAGAGACAGGATGGAGCTGCAAAATAAAAAGACACTAGCCACCAAACAAACGACGAAAAATCAATCACAGGGAAGCTAGAGTGAAAATCATTGGTCAAAACTTTATCAGAATCCAGAAATCCAAGCGCAGTTGACAGCTTTCCAAGAAATCAATCACAGGTCAAAACTTTATCAGAACCTGGAGAGTTTTCCAAGAAATCCAAGCACAGTAGACAGCTAGCACGGAAAGGATCCAGGAGAATGTTGGAGGGCCATTCTGCTAAGCCTAATTTAGAGGGACGAAAATGGGTGAAAAAACAATCACAGGTCAAAATGGGCTCAAAATCTAGAGGGTTTTCTTAGATATCCAATTGCATAGAAGGGTTAGGATGGAAGGAAGCCACGAGAAGATTGAAGAGCCTTTATTATAAGCATAATTCAAAGGGACAAAAAAACAAACAGTGGATGCAAAAACAATCACAGGAAAGCCAGAGTGAATCATAGGTCAAAATGGGCACAGAATCTGGACTATCCAATTGCACATAAGGGTTAGCATGGAAAGAATCCACGAGAATATTGGAGAGCCTTTATTATAAGCCTACTTCAAAGGGACACATTACGTTATCCGATGATCAGAAGACAGTTCTGGAGGCCGTTTCAAGAGGCCAATCCCTGTTTTTGTAAGAGCTATCTTCTTGATTTTGTAGTAAAAATCTTGAAGGAATTGCATGGTCCAAGCTCAGTCTTTGTAACATCCTCTGTCTTTGTAAAAGGCTCTGCAGGCACAGGTAAGAGCTATCTTCTTGATTTTGTAGTAAAAATCATGAAGGAATTGCATGGTCCAGGCTCAATCTTTGTAACATCCTCAACAGGGATCGCAGCATGCCATTTGAACCCCATGACTCTACATTCCTTTGTTGGAGCTCTACCACGTAAAATGACTAGGGAAGAACTGTTGATAATGGTTGAAAACAAAGAGAAAAGTGTTAACATAAGCATAAGCATGATTGATGGGGAATATTTTTATCAACTGAATTGTGTTGCTAATGAGCTGAGGCGGCCATTGAATGGGAAATGGGTGTGCGGTGGGTTGCAGCTTGTGGTGACAAGGGATTTCTTCCAACTTCCACCGGTGATGCCTCCAAACCTGGAAAAGTTCTTTGCCTTCCAGGCAGATTGCATATTGCTGGAATGAGTGTTTTGACAAGCAGATTGAATTAACGCATGTTTTTAGGCAGACAGATAGGGAGCTAGTAGAGATGTTGCGAGAAATCAGAAAGAAGTCTATGGCACCAAGAAAGGTCGGCCATGTTGAGTAACTGTAATGGCCCATCTTTGAACAAAGACTATTGTATCCAAGGAGTAAGGATGTTAGGAGGGTAAATGATGAGGGACTCAGGCCCTAGAGCAGGAAATCATTACTTTTATTGCAAAGGATAAAGGAAAAAAGGGTGCAAAGACTAAGCTGAAGAGTGGAATTGCTCGTGACCAGATTGGTCTTTGCCTAGAGGCGCAAGTGATGCTTATGAAGAATATAAAAACTGGGATAGGACTCGTGACCCGCATTATTCTTGTAGGGTCATTTTCTGTATGGGTAAGGTTTTCCCCTTCTTCGAGGCATATAAAGGTCGATTTGGTTTAACATTCACTCTCTTTTGTGTTGCTTAGAGAGTTTTAAAGAGAGGGTAATTAGGAGAGTGCCATGGGCTTCAACTTATAATGACTTTAGTGAATGAACTCTTGTGGGTAGTCGGTGTAGACCTCCTCAGACATGGTCAAAATGCTAAAGCATAGCTTTTACTATTCACCCTCTCTTTTGTTGCTTAGAGAATTTTTTAAAGAGATGGCGATTAGGAGAGTGCCATAGGCTTCAACTTACAATGATTCCGGTGAATGAACTCTCATTAGAATTTGGTGTAGACCTCCCCAAACATGGTCAAAATGCAGAAGCATGAAGCTATGCTTCAGCTCTATGCTTTACTAACCCAAAATTAAAAGAAAAAGAATCAAGAGAATGTAAGTGTTTTCATTTGAGGACAACTCAGTATGATTTCTGAGAAGTCTGAAAAGCATCTTGATCAGTATATCAATTAGAATTGGTAGTATAGAATAGCCATATTACCTGTTTTTTTGTCCTCTATACTATGGTCTAGTGTTTGAGATAGGTCTCACCATGATGATGACCTAGGTTCAAACCCTGACAAGAATAGAGCGATGGAAATTATATTGTTGCTGAGTTTGATGGTGTTTCATATGTGACATTAATTCAAAAAAAGATACCGCTTTCTATATTAGTTCCATAAGGCTCTATAGGATTATGAGTCTAAATCAAACAATGGTATTAGTTCCATAAGGCGCTATTGTTGGTTGAGTTTGACGGTGTTTCATATGTGATATTCATTCAAAAAAAGATACCGCTTCGTATATTAGTTCCCTAAATCAAACAATGGTATTAGTTCCATAAGGTCCTATTGTTGGTTGAGTTTGACGGTGTTTCATATGTGATATTCATTTAAAAAATGATACCACTTTGTATATTAGCTACCTAAATCAAACAATGGTATTAGTTCCATAAGGCCCTATTGTTGGTTGAGTTTGACAGTGTTTCATACGTGACATTCATTCGAAAAAAGATACCACTTTGTATATTAGTTCCATAAGGCCCTATAGCATTATGAGTCTAAATCAAACAACGGTGTCCAAAGACATAAAAAATAAGATTATTCATAGTTGACATGGTGCCAATAAGTGTTACGAGTCTAAATCAAATAACGGTATTAGTTCCATAAGCCCTTATAACATTATGAATCTAAATCAAACAATGGTATTAGTTCCATAAGCCCCTTTATTATGAGTCTAAATCAAACAATGATATTAGTTCCATAAGCCCCTACTGCATTATGAGTCTAAATCAAACAACAGTATTAGTTCTATAAGCCCCTATAGCATTACCAATTTAAATCAAACAACAGTGTCCAAAGACAAAAAATAAGGTTATTCATAGTTAACATGGTGCCAATAAGCATTAGGAGTCTGTTTATGTCTATGCGACTATGAAGTCGGTAGATTTATGATTGTTCATGTCTCCATGTATTGTTAAAAACATTGATTCATTTAGTCCATTTAGCTAGGAAGGAGATACTCATTCATGGTTGACATGGTGTTGTTAGAGTAAATAAATCTCTTAGAGAAAATGATGATGAGTCTAATGGGCCAAACCACACCCAAATCCACTTCCTGAGTCACCCATGAGACCAATACCTAGATTTGGGGGTGCCTTCCTTGGTTTGAGGGCGCATTCCCTAATTTGGGGGAGTTTTTACAGTATTTAAGGAAAGAACATGAGTTAGAGCTAAATCTTCTCCACCAATTTAGCCTAAACTTAACTCTAACTGACCCTTAACACCCCTTAGCACCCTAGTTAAGTCAATAGTTTCCTTCTTGAGAGATTTTAGGGACATGCATGTTAGTTTTTCAGAATTTACTTCAATCTGATCTAGGATCCTAACTAAGAGAACAACATGTACAGCATATCTATAGCATATCAATCATGTACACAATAATGCAAGCACACAAGAGACACAAAGTTTCACCGGGGAAAACCAAGAAGGTGAAAAACCCCGCAACTTCCTCAGAGATAGATAGAGTAATGATACAACCCAAGCATAAGAGATAATCCTCCTAGCATCAGCTTCTCCTCCTCCACTAGTGCGCCACTCTCCCATGAGTGTATAAGTGAGAAGTGAATGATCAAATAGAGTGCATCTCGCACTCTATTTATACACTAACTTGACTTGCCTAATAACCTTACTAGGTCAGCCTTAACTTAACCACATAACATAATGCTGACAGGGCCGACCCCCAATAGGGTGGTCTAATAACCCTTTAACCCACATGACTTATACAGGGCCGACCCCATCAAGGTGGTCTAATAACCCATCAAGTATAAGTTACGACACTTCCATATAGAGGAATAATAACATCTCTATAGGAATACAAACACTTCCATATAGAGGAATAATAACATCTCTATAGGAATACAATATACATATATATGAAATACATTTTGAAGTTACATATACATCAACACTCCCTATTAACTAGGAAGGTATTTCTCGACACAGGTCTTCTAGCACAAGTCTTCTTCTCTGGATCATCTTCACTGGATAATCGTCATCGAGTCATCGCCATCGTCACAACCGCTGCTATCTCAATCAATCTCTGAACTACTCATCATAAGAAGTTCTACAGAGCCAGTCCTTTTTCATACTAGATGTAGGCCCACCACCTGCAGGTCTTCATCATCACTGGCCATACTGTGGAATCCTCGGGACTTATTACGTGCGTCACAATGCCTCAAAAGAGTATCCAAGGACCATTTATGTGCCGAAGCACGACCGGCAAGATCTCCCAGGTCTACTTAGATGTGACCGTCACAAAACCTTAAAAGAGTGTCTTGCCTAGCAAGAACTCTAAAGAGCATCTGAGGCCTTTTATGTGACTAGCACAACCTGTCTGGATCTCCAAGACGTATTACATGTGACCCCCACCACAATGCCTTGAAAGAGCATCCCAGGACTGATTACGAGCGTATTGCTCAACCTATCGGATCTCCCAGGTCTACTTACATGTGGTCATGGCAATGCCTCAAAAGAGAATCCCAAGACTTATTACGAGCACACATCCCAACCTATTGGATCTCCCAGGTCTACTTATATGCCATAGGACAATGCCTCGAAAGAGAATCCCATGACTTATTACTGGCACACAGCCCAACCTATCGGATCTCCCAGGTCTACTTATATGTCCTCCTAGAGCAATGCCTCGAAAGAGAATCCCAGGACTTATTACGGGCACACAGCCCAACCTATCGGATCTCCCAGGTCTACTTACATGCTCATCTGCACAACATGTCCACGGCCATAGATTATCAACCTGATACTCTCCATACATCATCATGATGTACATCATCACAAGATCAACCTAATCATCCTGATACATATCATCTAGAGCAACACCCTGAAGCTCATCATCCATGATCATCCTGATACATATCATCTGGAGCAACATCCTGAAGCTCATCATCCATGATCGTCCTGATCATACCATGCATCCACCTGATGCATACCTTATACATATCATCTAGAGAAACATCCTGAAGCTCATCATCCATGATCGTCCTGATCATACCATGCATCCACCTGATGCATACCTGATACATATCATCATACACAATGTATCTACCTGATAAATACATTATCTAACTGATCATACAATGTATCCACCTGATACATATACAAATACATGATCCAACTGATCATATCCAGCATCCAACATGATGCATATACATATACATGATCCAACTGATCATAACAAGCATCCAACATGATGCATATACATATACATGATCCAACTGATCATAAAAAGAATCCAACTGATGCATATACAGAGCAGTAACTGGAGCACCATCCTGATGCTCATCACACAGCACTTACATCCACAGCCATGGAAGGATCCTCCTCTCACCATGCTTGGAATGGCTCCTACAGATGTGTCCATCACTTCTTCCTCGAAGTGTCATCAATCTGAAGAACACCAGGCCTCTCTCTGAAGTACTCGAACTTCACTCTAGCTAGTGGCTTCGTCAGCACATCTGCAACCTACTCATCTGTCACAACATACATGAGCTTCACTGCTCCTCTCTGCACCATATCCCTGATATAGTGATATTTGATCTCAATGTGTTTCGACCTATCGTGGAACACCGGGTTCTCAGAAAGCTTCACACAAATCTGGTTGTCACAAAAGATACCAGTAGCATCTAGTGAGAGATCAAATAAATCAGACAGTAGCTTCCTAAGTCATACTGCCTCATAACTAGCTGAACAAGCTGCGACATACTCTGCTTCAACTATACTCGGTGCTACACAGGATTGCTTCCTGCTAAACCAAGAGATCACACCTGATCCCATATTGAAGCAGCACCCAGAAGTGCTCTTCCTATCTGTAGCACTGCTTGCCCAATCTGAATCAACATAACCCTGTAGGTTAAACTTTTGATTCGCATCATACCTGAGCCCATAATCAACCGTACCCTTCAGGTACCTCAGAATATGCTTTACAGCAACTAGGTGAACACTTCTCGGATCCATCAGGAACTGGCTCAATGTGTTCACCGCAAAGCAAATATCTGGTCTCGTGTTCGTCAGGTACATCAAGGACCCAATCATTTGACGATACACAGTAACATCAACTGGCTCAGATGAAGCATCACACAGAAGCTTCAGGTTCGAGGCCATAGGTGTGGCCATGGCCTTGCAGTCCATCATCCCGAACCTCTTCAGGATCTCTACTGCATACTTCCCTTGTCCAAGGAATATTCCATCTATACTCTGACACACCTACATGCCTAGAAAATAGTGCATCATCCCCAATTCCTTCATCTCGAACTCGATAGCAAGCTTCCTCTTCGTATCGGCAATCAATCTATCATCACCTGTAACAAACAGGTCATCCACATACAAGAGTAGTATCACTGGATTTCCTTCCTCAACCTTGTAGTAAAGGTTGGAATTTGCTTTACTCTTGGTAAAGCCCAAACTGGATAGAAAGTTGTCTATCCTACCATACCAAGTTCTAAGAGCTTGCTTCAAGCCATAGAAGGCTTGCTTCAACCTGCGCACATATGACTCTCTGTCATGTGTCTCAAAACTAGTGGCTGCTCCACATACACTTCCTCTTCAACTACACCATATCCATCTGGTGTATCTTCCACTTCATCACTGCAGCCAGAGCAAGTACTAATCTGATGGAAGTGTTTCTGGCTACACGTGCAAATGTTTCTTCATAATCAATGCCTTCTTTCTGGGAGAAGCCACGAGCTACAAACATCACTTTGTATTTTTCTATGCTGCCATCTGTAGCATGCTTGATCTTGTAGATCCACTTGGAAGTCATTACAGACTTCCCTTCAGGTCTTGGGACTGCATCCCAAACATCTTCATGATCGACTGGTACTCCTCGATCATGGCATTCTTCCCAGACTTGGGAACTTCAATATCTTCAATAAATAACTTTGTTGCTAAACAAATGTCGTAGTCCTTCTTTTGTAGGTGATGGTATACGATCTTTCCTACAAAACAAATTAAATTGCATGATTAGAAACATCTCATGGTTTTCAGAACAAATTCTTACACATAAAGAAATATGTCATACATTCATGCAATTATCTTAGCCAATGCTTCAATACAACATTTATCCATATCCCGTAACTTTCTAGATGCCTTCCAATCTCTACCAGAACATTGTTAAGAGTGTGCACAACTCCCAACATGTCAGCAAAGAGGTTTCATTCTAGATAAGTAGCAATGGAATGTTGTACAGTACCATAGGCCACTTACCCATTACATGCATATTAGTAGTATACTGTTCATTAATGCAATTATTCTAATATGCATAATACACACCCTAAGTCTAGGAACATAAGCATATACATCACTGAAAAATATTATTTAAACAAACAAATATGCAAGAAATGACAATTAAAATACTTATCTTTGTTTGGTTGTAGGGTTGACTCCCTCTCAATCTTTGCTTCCTTTCTGCAACTCCATTCTGATGTGGATTGTGAGAAGTGGTCAACTCCCTCTGAATATCTGCATCCTTGCATAAACTACTAGAGTGTGCTCCCTCTTGATCTTTGCTTCCTGGATTACCTGTCTTTGAACTTATATCCATCCTCGATCACTATGCATACTTACTAGTATCATCATTGTGTTATCCTCGAGATCTCATACATAATCATACATTCATTAGTATAATCTCAATACTATCAAAACACAATAATCTTAAACATGTATAGTCATTATCATTTTACACACAGATAATATATCACAATTCTTTTACTCATGCATATTCCTATTTGACCATAGGACTTTTGTAGTTAGTCATATCATCAAAGTAAGAAGCATAATATGCCTAAACCCATGATTACTTTAACCTATAACTTCATGAATAATCATAATCAATCATGCCAAGTATACTTATATAATATATCCTAACACAAGGTAGGATTCTAACTTGATATAGGAAAAACATACCTGGATTAGCATGTTAGCTAGTTATGTCTAACATACCCACATGATGTCTTCTTGTTCTCTTCAATGACTTGTGCTAGTAACCTGCATATCTCATAAGTTAACCATTATAGAACCAAGTTATACTACCTCGTAAGTAGATCTTCTATGTGATCCATGACAATGGATGAATCTTTGTCTTTATGTCACCATGGTCATATGTTCTTGAACTAGAACATGATTTGTCTTTCTTGATGTACCTTTCATATTAGCGGACAACATCATCCTCATACAACACCACAATGCATTAGTACAATCACAAGTGTTATAACCTTAATCAATGAATATCTTCTATCATGCATTCAATTTTTTTATTAAGGTGATATGACAAGTCTAGGATTAATCAATATTGTACTAACCTTAATGAAGACAAACATATCATAAACTTAATCATGAACAGAATTCGAAACATACCTGTAATTCATACCTGTCGAGATTGCTTGTAATCTTCTTATGTTAGGCCTTAGCCTCATCTCCCTTTGAAACAGGAACTTCTTCACTTATGCAGGTGATCAATCCATTCTCTTCTAGGATTAACCCAATCCACTTGTATTGCAGAAACTGGATCTGGAACTGGATTAGGGTTTGTTAGAGAAACCCTAAAAATTCAAACTTTGAATTTCAAACTTCTAAAGGTATAGAAAGATGCGCCTTGATGAGCTGATCAACCTGGTATACTCAGAATTTGAAAACTGCAAAGTTTCACCCCTCAAATTTGTTTTTCAATCTTCCAGATTCACCAGGGAGGACCCTGAATTAGGGTTTGAGTTTCTCGGAGCTTCACCCAACCAAATAGTTTGATCCAAAGCTCTAAACTTTGATTTTTCCAAGGAGCTTCCAGCTATGGTCACATATTTCAAATATTCTCATTTTTGCAGAAGCCCTAATTTTCAATTTGTCGCAAGTGCAACAAGTCTCATAAATGCCATATCATGCCTTCCTTTAGGCTAGCTCTGATACCATGTTAGTTTTTTAGAATTTACTTCAATCTGATCTAGGATCTTAACTGAGAGAACAACATGTACAACATATCTACAGCATATCAATCATGTACACAATAATGCAAGCACACAAGAGACACAGGGTTTCACCGGGGAAAACCAAGAAGGTGAAAAACCCCGCAACTTCCTCAGAGATAGATAGAGCAATGATACAACCCAAGCATAAGAGATAATCCTCCTAGCAGTAGCTTCTCCTCCTCCACTAGTGTGCCACTCTCCCATGAGTGTATAAGTGAGAAGTGAATGATCAAATAGAGTGCATCCCGCACTCTATTTATACACTAACTTGACTTGCCTAATAACCTTACTAGGTCAGGCTTAACTTAACCACATAACATAATGCTGACAGGGCCGACCCCCAATAGGGTGGTCTAATAACCCTTTAAACCACATGACTTATACAGGGCCGACCCCATCAAGGTGGTCTAATAACCCATCAAGTATAAGTTACGACACTTCCGTATAGAGGAATAATAACATCTCTATAGGAATACAAACACTTCCGTATAGAGGAATAATAACATCTCTATAGGAATACAATATACATATATATGAAATACATTCTGAAGTTACATATACATCAAGAATGCATGTTTTCATTCAGTTAACTGAGTGATCAGAGAGTCCTTTTATCAATTAACTCAATATAGGAGTGCATGCATGACTTATTGGGGTCATTTGCTCCCAGTTAATCCTGACTAGTCCTCTCTGCATAGCATGAACCCTCTCTCCATCACATGGAAAATTCAAATTGATCCTTAACGTAATTCGAATTGGTCTCCTATATATTGTAACCTCCTTTCATTCTTTCATCACTCTGATAATAAAATCATTGTCTTTCTTCTCTTCAAAATTAATGTGTAATGATTCATATATATTATTGCACAACTGTTCATGCTTGATTTAATCAACATATCTTGTTAGCTTTTGCACCTAGATCTATGAATGCTCAAATCTTATAGGTGTCAATAAGCATCACGAGTGTGGTTATGTATGTGTACATTGTGACTATGAGGTCTGTAGCTTTATGATTGTTCATGTCTTCATGTCTAGTTAGAAAATTTCAATCATTCAATCTATTTGGCTAGGAAGGAGGTCCATGCCAATTTTGTCTTGAGGTTGTGCTTGCTGTCTCAAGTCACCACTTATCGTCAAGGGGAAAACAGGTTTTTAGGGGGGAAACTATGAGTATTTTGGGAACTCAAAAGAATACTTAGTGACTATGTGAACATATCAATTATTGGCATTGATGAAAGCATGGTATTGTTCCAAACTCCAATTGGATGTTTGTATGTATGCAAATTTTTTTTTTTTCGCAACCTAAGCAATTGGAAGTAGTTAATCTTGTTATGAATGGTCTAAAAATAAAGTATTGTTTTATCTTTCTCCTTGTACATGTACATCCATGAAGGCATAGCAACAAGATTTGGTCGTATTGGCACTTCCTATATGGCAATTTGCATGGTGTACATAATGCAGTTAATATTAGGCACAACAAAGATACAATATATTCAATGAATTGTTGACCAAATCATGTCTAAATCGTATATGTATTGATACAATGAAATACGATGAACTATGGTTGACTAGTTTATTCATAAAAACAGTCATTTGTTTAAATCAATAAATTTTTTTTACTTTGGGATCCATGGTTATGTTATGTTATGTTAATTGTAGATGATGTGTTAAGCGTATACAATGTTATGTTACGTTAATCATAGATGGTGTGTTGAAAATGTAATTTTTATTATGTACATTAATCATAATCAATTAGTACGAAAGCTTATGATTATAACTACAACTTTGTTTGAATTAAAAATTAAAACTATTGGAAATACTGAGAGGGGAGGGGGTGAATCAGTGTTTCGCACTTTTTACCATTTCAAACATTAATTATATCATGTAACATTAACCATTCAAAATACCATTCAAAACCATACACAATGCACTATAAATTTGACATGGAAACCCGAATGGGAGAAAACCACAAAATTTATTAAGTCATGTAGAGATTACATTCATGGGAAGTGTTACGGAGAAAAACTTCATATGGCTTGGGGCCATGCCCCTGGGACTGACACTGCGGATACATGCCCGTAGGCATAGGATTCAAGACTATGGGCAATGGTGGATTTTGGTAAAGACGATGAGGTTGACTAGTAGGATAATATCATCCTCCAAATTGATTCATTTACAGAGGAATGAGTATTTGCATTGTAGGGACACCTTGGGAAGAGAAAGCAACATTACCAAAATTTCCCATAGGATTGTACACGTTTCCCGTTGATGAAGGTGGAGGCATATATGTCACCGACGAAGGGACTCCAAATGAAGGATGACCTCTATTAAACGATACATTCCGACCCAAGGGGGCAGACGAACTAGGAGGAGGATGCACCATTAGAAAGGTGTTTGTAGGGAATGGTGCATTCGATTATATGCAGACGAATGAGATATAGGAAGTAGAACCATCGCCTACGTTCCCACCTCCACCCACAAAAGGATTGAAACTGGTATTAGGGGTTGATGAAGGGGGGGGCATCCCCCAACAAAAGGAGAAGAAGGAGGGATATGACCACTCGCGAACCGATATTCATTAAAGGGGGATGAGATGCGCCCAAACCCAACGCCAAAGTGACTACTAGAAACCGGTATGGCAGATGTGGTACTGGACGAAGGATTGGGCATGCCAAAAGTGAATGGATTAGTGGTTTTAAGAATAGGTGAAGAATCACCGCTTGATAATAATAAGGAAAAAGTGGATACATTATCCGATGACCAAGAATTCTCAAAAGGATTCATTCTAATGGGCTGGGATGAACCAGCAGCATGAGAACCAGTGAACATAGGAGTCCTTGGGACCCATGAGACAGAAGAGAAAGGAGTCCCATGGACTCCTCAACCCACTGCCAACATAGGGGTCGAATGGATCCCTGATGTACCGGACGCTGAGCTCATAGTGAGAATTCTTTGAAGCTCGCGGTGTGACAAATAAGGGCCACCAACAATCTCTTTGCGCCTCTTATGGAGATGTTGTAAAGGATCATTGGGTGGTAAACCCTCTAAGCGACAAGAACGACAGATAGTTGGAACTCAATCCACGATGACTTCAAATAGTCATAAAACCAAAATCGATCCATAAGGCCAACTAACCAGAAACGAGCACACTCCTAGAAAATCTAATCCAAGATACACACAAACAGAGAGAGTGGCTAAAGGGCCTCCCAACACTATAGAAGGTGTGCCTCGCCTAGGAGGTCCCGAGACTCCGCTAATACAGCTGGAGGTAACATGATCAGTTATAAGGGCCCTCATACTTCAAAGTGCAATGCTATGTGCTGTCTGGCCCCTATTTGACTCGGGACACTCACATAATAACCCCCACAAGTACCCTATGCAGTACCTAGGATAGGAAACTAATGTCATCACATATAACCAATGCTCATGCAAACAGTTGCAGGTCGAATCCACCGTATTGGAAGGGTAGCTAAGCCCGAAGCTCAAGAATCACTTAGGTGCTTCCAGAACCCCCAGATACGAATAGACTGGAATATATCTCCAACACTAGGAAGGTATTGGAGAGCTATCTCCACAACCAACTTTCACGTCACCTCGTGCTTGACTTGTGTGTAAGGAGAGGTTCCTGAGAACACCAATTGTACCATGATTTTCACCACTCCCTGAATAGACACCTAATGTTGAGTTTTATAGTCTTGGAGAAGTTTACTCACAAAATCCTATTTTAAGACTCTAAAATCTATACTTGTTTGTGCACCTAGAAAAAAAAATGTTTCTAATCAATTTTAAAGTTAAGCGTTACTTTTACTCGGTTGTGCTTACTCAAAGGGATATGGTCGTGCAACTAATGATGTTGTGAATCAACAAGAATAAAGGAGCATACATAAAAACATTGCTAAGTGCTAGTCTTGTTTTTCAAATGAAATTTGTATGCCACTAAATGAAAATGCACAATATTGGTCTCTTTCACTTTGAAATGCAAATGCATTCTTTCAAAATAATTCATAGACTAATGCAACTCCAAATGAAAATGCAAGTGCTCAAGCAAAATGAAAAATGCAAGTATTTTTGTATTTTCAAAATATATGGATGAAAATGCAAAATTGAACCATGAACTTCTTAGATTATATAACTAGTACAAGAAGACCAACCAAGCAAGACACCAAGAAGCATGACCCAAGCAAGCAAAAGACTACTAATGAAGAAAAATGAAAAAAAACAATTTAATTAAAAAATTAATAAAAAGAGAGCTTCTAGTCACTATAAGGGCAATCAACAGACATCACAGAGACCCAAGAAGACTCATCAACACTCAGAATTCACCCAGCAAACATCTAACTCAAGATATGGGCTTAAAAGTTAGATGTATGTGGATGTTTAGCAAACAACAACGTATGTACACAGGAAGACAAATTCAGCCGACGTGGGTACACAGGAAAGGCTCGGCTATCCCACGGTGGTGGAGAAAAATACTCAAAAAATTAAGAATGAATCCAAATAAATCAAGATAAAAGCAATGTATTGATTGTAAAGATACCAACGACTTAGAAACTCAGAAAAATAGAGAGCAACAAGAAGGAAAAATCGCCCAAAAAGACCCCAAAAAGGAGTATTCCCAATGGAGTCACCAATTATGTTACTAAGAAAAAATTCTTATGGCTTGGGGTAGACCACAATAGATAGACACCAAAAATAAACTCAATTCTCAAGTATGCTTAAATGTAAAAAGTCCAACAACAAAGAGAAAACTCTTACCTCAACCGGATGTTCGAAGAAGACCGCCGTTGAGCTTGCAATCCAATGCTCCTTACCTACAACTTGTCCTCAACAACAAAGATATACGATCATATAGAATATATATAAATTGTCAGCATATAAAATCTATGCTTCTCTTTCATTGTCTTTCACATTCCATTCCCCCCACTCTCGGTGACTGTCGTAGTTTATAGAACTTGACTTTGTCGGTTAACAATCTCACTGGAAACATTCCCGCAGAACTATGTGTTCTCCCCAACTTATGATGGCTTAAATTATGGAGGAACAATCTCACGGGTATAATCCCGGCTTGCTTGGGAAACATATCCTCTTTGGCCTACATCTCTTTGTCTGAAAACAACTTTCATGGGAGTGTTCCTTCCGAATTGGGTATGCTGAGTCGGGTAACCATTATAAGTATGCACGAGAACCATCTCACAGGGAAAATTCCGTCCTCCTTTTCTAACTGCACCAATCTTCTAGCATTGGATCTTCATGATAACCAGTTGACTAGACACATTCCCTTCGAGTTGTGTAGGAAGAACACACAATTGATGCAACTCTATTTAGGTGGAAATCAATTGACTAGGAGCATTCTTGCTTCCCTCCTCAATTGTACAAAGCTTCAATTGCTCGACTTGTCGTATAACCAGCTCAGTGGAGCAGTTCCCATGGAATTCCGTAAGTTGACGCAGCTCCAAAGGCTTCATTTAGCCATGAATCGACAGGTTAGCAGTAGCACCACGAGCTTGCCTATTCTCACTGATCTTACTAATTGTTCCATCCTAAATTCAATAGATTTGTCCAATAATAACCTCAAGGGATGTTTGTCCTTTTCTATAGGCCACCTCTCCATAGAATTTCAATCCTTAAGCTTGGGCGAAAATGGATTAGATGGGGAAATACCTTAGCAAATTGGAAATCTAACTAGTTTAACATTGCTTGCGTTAGAGAATAATATTTTTAGAGGGACACTTCCATCTTCTTTTATTATGCTTCAAAACTTGGAAAGGTTATATATGGGAGGTAATAGTTTACAAGGAAATATCCCTGAGGAAATTGGGAAACTCAAAAGCTTAGGGATTTTATCTATCCATGGAAATATTTGTTTAGGAAGGATTCCTAATTCTATTGCCTATCTCCAACAATTGAGATATCTAAATCTTCATAGGAATCGATTATCTAGTGAAATACCTAGAAATCTAAGAAAATGTGTGAACTTACTACTACTAGACCTATCATATAATAGGCTTAGTGGCGAAATACCTTTAGAGGTTGCAAGTCTTGTAAATTTAGCTTTCTTTTTCAACCTTTCGAACAATTTATTGCATGGGACTTAGCAAGATGGCTATGGTTCAAGCTATAGATGTTTCTGCAAATCAATTAATTGGTTACATTCCAAGTGGGCTAAGAAGTTGCAAGAACTAGAATACCTTAATATCTCTTGAAATGCACTTGAAGGTCCAATTCCAATGTCACTCGATGAACTTCAAAGTCTTCAAGACTTGGATTTATCATCCAACAATTTGTTAGGTGGAGTACCCAAGTCATTGGAAAATCTCAAAATGCTCAGCCAATTGAATTTCTCTTTCAACAACTTGTCAGGAGAAGTCCCAGAAGGCGGAGTTTTAAAAAGTCTTGGTGCCATAGCATTTATGGGAAATCTTGGTCTATGTGGACCTTGGATAAGTTTTCCCCCATGCTCTCCACAGAAACATAAAAGTGCTTCACATCTTAAAAGAGTTATCATACCTATTGTTGTAGTCACTATTGTATCATGTTTTCTTCTGGGATTCTTGTGGAGATGAAATTGGACGAGGCATATTCCTGAAGGGGTTGCAGCATCCTTAAATGTGGGACATCGAAGAATTTCCTATGGAGAGCTCGTCACTGCAACAGAGGATTTTAGTGATGCCAACTTGTTAGGAGTGGGTAGTTTTGGGAAAGTGTACAGAGGGGCTCTAAACGATGGCACTGCGGTTGTTGCCAAGATTCTCAATTTGGAAAATGATGGGGCTTAAAAGAGTTTTGATAAAGAGTGCAAAGTTTTGAGTAGAGTTAGGCATCGAAATTTGATTAGAATCATAACCTATTATTCAGACCTCCAAACCAAAGCTTTGATATTTCCATTAATGGAAAATGGAAGCTTAGAAAAGTGGTTATATCCAGATGGCGAAGTAGAAAGTGGTTTGAGTTTGATTCAAAGGTTGAACATAGCCATAGACATTGCTCATGGCATGGTGTATCTTTATCACCATTGCTTCGTGCAAGTGATCCATTGCGATCTGAAACCTAACAATGTACTTTTGGGTGAAGATACGACAACATATTTAATTGAATTTGGCATCGCTACCATATGTTTTGAAAATTCAAAGGATTTAGCTCTCACTTCCACACAAGCACTCAAGGGATCCGCAGGCTACATTCTTCCAAGTATTATTTGAGCTAAACAACATATTAGGCAGTGTCATGACTGTTACATTGTTATTAAAATTTGTAAATTAGAAACTTTATGGTGATATATTTGAATGCAGAATATGGTTTGGGTGGACGTTCCACAACAAAAGGTGATGTTTATAGTTATGGAATAGTTCTATTGGAGATGCTCACCATAAAGAAACCCAACCATAACATGTTTGTGGATGAAGTGAACTTGTCGAAATGGGTGGGTAATAGTTTTCCAAATTATGTTTTGGAAGTGGTGGATAAGATTCTATTGAGGACTAGTACTATCATTGAAGATGATAAGGAGCTCAATTGCCTCAGTCACCTCATAAGTGTGGGTTTTCTCTGCACAAAAGAATCTCCAAAAGAACGGTTGACTATGCTCGACATTGTGGGCCAACTCCAAAGCATCAGAGATGTTTTTTTGGGAATTGCTTGCATTCCAAAATTCCAATCAAATATAACACATTTGCTAGCGAGTGCAAGCACTTCTCACAACAACACTGGTGAAGACTAAAGTTCTTCAACATCCTAATTTAATGTAAAGGAGCATTGAGTGTATAAATTAACCATAAAGTTACTTGAAATAATGGTCATTGATGCCATCTCATATATCAATTTTATTGTTCAATATCTTTTTACATTTACAATAAAATGTACCAATTTAATTTTAATAATTTTTAGTTTCATGAATAAGAAAATAAAAAAGGCAGGATTTTAAATGTATCTATAGCTAACTTAGAGATGATAGCTATAGTTATGATTACTTCAGTGTTTGATTTTTGTAAATTTTACATTTCTACTCATTTAAAGATCCACAAGGTTGGATATTTTTGAATATTTAAAGAGTTAATCTTTGTATTTTGCTTTATATACTTCAAAAATGTGCTTTCTATCTTTTATACAAATTTCTATTCTTTTATACAAATAAACATTTAAATTTGTTTCCATTAATTTTATAAATAAGAAAGTACACTTTATTGGATAGATTTTAATATATTCTGTTGATTGTGAAAAAGCTATAATTATTTTATATTTATGTTTCTTTATTTTCCAATTAATTATAAAGTTATTTATAAAATAAAATTCACTTCAAATTAAAATTAGGAGAATAGAAAATGCAGTAAATGTTTTGTAAGTATATGGAGATTTAAAATTCATTGTAGAATGGTTATGCAGCACAATGCACATATTATCAATGGAGCTTCAGAAATATAAACAAGAAGGCCAAGTCATTCAATGGTATCACTTAAACACATCATCAATAAATAAACTAACCAAAGTATATACTCAAAACTAAATTCAATGATAAATATACAGAACTATATTGGAAAAATGTGAAAGGAAAAATGTGAAAGGGAAACACCTCCACTCACATCCGGGCCTGGAATTTGACGACTAACACTGACATGTTAACATTGACAACATTGACTGGTATGAAAAAAATTGAAATGTCATTTTGAAATCTATCTATTTACATATCCAATAAAAAATGTCAATACTTTATGAGAATACTGTGAATTTTAATAATTACTCATATGTCTAGTAATTATACATTTCCATTGTGGCAGGCCATATTTTTAATGCATCCCTAGAGGTATGAAATATAGCCATCCTTGTATTTGGTATCCTTACTCCAAACTTCGTTCTCAGTACATCTTTGGCCCACGTTTAAATTGACATTCTGTAAAATTGTAGAGAGCATAAAATGACATGCAAAAAATATGTGTAACCCTCACCAACTTTTTAATTGATAGGCATTTAGAATTTGAAATTCCAAGCCTGCTCACATCCAATCACTTTTTTGATTTTAGGAGCCACAATTGTTTGGATAAACAGACCTTATTCGCTTCATTTAGTGAGTGAGGTGCATAGATCTGTTTTCTAAGAAACTACCTCGACACACCACTTTTGATATATCAAACATTTTCATGGTTCGTTCGCTAACCAGTGATCTAAATGAATTCCGAAGTATGAAAATGTATTTTCATAATAAAAAATTCCACTCTTTATTATGGTTTTTTAAATGATTGTGAAAACAAAATGCCTTTCTCTTTCCTTTAATGTTTTGAAGCACAAACATTTATGCAAAAGACAAAAAAACTGATTGAAAGCATGATTGCCCAAGCTGTCTACGACTGAGGATGATAGGATTTAAACAGCTTAAGATAAAATCACACCCAGCCGTGCTTGAGTTCCCTAAGAAACTTAGGGGCTCCTTGGATAACAAAAGAAAGAAATGAATCTTGTAGTCAGGCTTCACATTTTTGGTGGTATTATTATCCTTACACACATTTCCGGTGATGTGACTTGGGGTTTGAATATTTATTTGTGATAGGTAAGTTTGAATATTTATTTGTGACTTGGGGTTTGAATATTTATTTGTGATACAACCTTTCTTGGGTTTGACCATTTATTTGTCATAGCTAGATGCCAGTGTTATAGAATCTATCAACCCACTTTCGATCATGTTGAAAGTTGAAACATCTTTTTCTATATCGACCTCAATTTTACGGTGAAGTTGTTTTTTTAAATCCTAAAAGATATGGGAATGACTGAGTTGTTATGAAGATAAATTTTTGCAATCTGGTAATGTAGGTTTATGGTTTTCGGTGGAGTATTCAAACACTATGTTAAGGATATACAAATTAGAATTAATCTTAAGAGTATTAATTTTTTAGTAGCGTATCTCCCATCTAGGGATAGGAGTGACTTGTTTTGATTCACACTGTTTTGTATGGTCATTTTCTGTATGGGTAAGGTTTGTCCCCTCTTGAAGGCATATAAAGGTGGACTACTAGACTTTGACAGTTTACCATTCACCCTCTCTTGTGTTGCTTAGTTTTTTTAAGAGTGGGTGATTAGGAGAGTGCCACGGGATTCAACTTATAATGACTCCAGTGAATGAACTCTCATTGTTAGCTAGTGTAGACCTCCCAAGACATGGTCAAAATGCTGAAGCATAGCTTTTACTAGTCACCCTCTCTTGTGTTGCTTAGAGAATTTTTTTAAGAGAGGGTGATTAGGAGAGTGCCATGGGATTCAACTTACAATAACTTCGGTGAATGAACTCTCAATTGTTATTTGTACAATCCTTCCAAGACCTGGTCAAAATGCATAAGCATGAAGCTATGCTTCAAATCTATGCTTCACTAATCCAAATCAAAAGAAAAACAAAGCAAGATAATGTAAGTGTTGTCATTTGAGGACCCCTGGTTTAATTTCTGAGAAGTCTGAAAAGCATCTTGATCAGTATATTAGTTAGAATTGGTAGTATAGAATAGCCATATTACCCCTTTTTTGTCCATTGTACTATGATCAAGTGGTTGAGATGGGGTCTCACCATGATGATGACCCAGGTTCAAACCCTGACAAGAATAGAGCCATGGAAATTATATTGTTGGTTAAGTTTGACAGTGTTTCATATGTGACATTCATTCAAAAAAAGAAACCACTTTGTATATTAGTTCCATAATGCCCTATAGCATTATGAGTCAAACAACGAGGTCAAAGACATCAAAAATAAGATTATACGTAGTTGCAATGGTGTCAATAAGCATTAGGATTTTGTTTATGTCTGTGGGACTATGAAGTTAGTAGCTTTATGATTGTTCGTGGAATAATATTATTCATAGTTGAAATGTTGTCAATAAGCATTAGGAGTTTGTTTATGTCTGTGGGACTATGAAGTCAGTAGATTTATGATTGTTCATGTCTCCATGTCTTGTTAAAAAATTGCATTCATTTAGTCCATTTGGCTAGGAAGGAGGTATCCATTCATGGTTGACATGGTGTCAATAAGCATCATGAGTGTGTTTATATATTAGTTCCATAAGGTCCTATAGAATTATGAGTCTAAATAAAAAAAAACGGGGTCCAAAGACATCAAAAGTAGGATTATTCATAGTTGACATGGTGCCAATAACAATTAGGAGTATGTTTATGTATGTGGGACTATGAATTTGATAGATTTATGATTGTTCATGTATCCAAACAATACCGGAACAGCTGAAGAGAATAGCATAAAGTGTTACTGAAATATCCTATTATCCTGTGTATAGAGAACTTAACACTGAGGTAGATGCACTGTCTAATGAAGACCTATTGCTAGACCCAATGACTGACATTCTTTGTCATGTCCCAAATTTGGAATTGGGTCACAATGGCCTAATCACATTGGCCATATTCATTAGAGTTTGTAAAATTGATGTTAAAGGTCAAATAATTGCCAAGGAGGAAGATTACTAGTTTCCTAGGTTTGGGGTGGAAACTTTGGGATTTGGAATAATGGGGATAATAAATGATGTTTGAAAATTAGAGTGGAATAAATATTTAATAAAGGATCTAAATAAATATATACAAGTGAAAATCAAAGTGGCATTTGATCATGAGGACACATGGAGGAAGTGGGACCCACATTTGGCTAGATTTCCCCACTACACTTGGCATCATTCTCTCACCAATTCGAATTCAAGGTGAATGGTAACATAATTGGGGGAGTCCAAAAGGTATTATTCATGGCATGACTCATCCAAGGTCTAAATATAGAGGAAGAGTAACTCCCATGGAAGAGGAAGAGGCAATTTGGAGCTAGTGAGACACTTGGGCTAGATTCCCTAGCTCTATGACAACAATGATGAAGATGCTATGACACCTATGACACAAATCAGACCTGAAGGATAAAATATGACATATATTACATGTCAGGGCTAAAAATAGACTCCAAGAGGGCGCTCAAGGGTGTTAGGGCAGCTAATATGCTTCCACATGTGATTTGGTGGAAGTGGGAAACTAGGAATTGTTGTACAAGTGGCGTTCTTTGGAATCTCTTCCCAACTTGAGTTGGCATGAGTCTCTTGGAAGGAATTCGACCCATGGAGGCCATTAGAACTTTATAAATGTCAAAAACAAATAATTAAACCATATTTTGATCATTTGTAGAATTTGCAATTGCATTTGTGAAGAGGGAGAGCTAATGGATGACTAGTTGCTTGCCTTAGCCAATTTCGAGGGTGAAACATTCCCATCCAAGTTGGTAATTGGAAAGGCCATTCAGACCCTTTCATTTGGAGATTTAATGGAGTATTTATTTGCAGGTGTAAGCTATAGGGAAGCTCATGGTTTCTTCTATTGCAGCTCACTCCTTCAACCATTTCCAGTTTTGATGGCATATTCTTGATCCTTAAGGGAGGGCATTTTTGGTGAGCTATTGTAATCTTTGGGGGAGCTTATAATGCCCCATTTATTTTTTAATATGAATTAAATACTCTTTTATTCATCTCCATAAATTTTCATGTCGAAATTTCAAGTAGAAATGTATAAATCTCAATTATAATGAAAGAACAATGCCATTTCCCCACTACCTTGTTGTGAATCAATGTAATGCTGATGATTTCGAATGAATGGATGATTCTCTGATATATTTGTGATAAATATACTTCCATGGATGTATTATACAAGTTTCATGTACTTTACTTGAGCATTTGAAGTATTTTTACTCAGTTTAATTGCATTGGGAGAAGAAATAGTGCCATTTCCCCAAGGGTCGAATTGGTGATTTTTGCAGTTGAATGGGAGAGGGTTGGAACAGATATAATAATCAATTAATGGTGCACATGAGACCTTAATAACATCCTTAATAAATTCCCTACCTCTTTTCATAAATTTTAGTGGCTTTGGATGCATTTGGGAAGCCATTTTCAGTACTTACCCCAGGGGGATTTGAACCCCAAATTACTAGTAAAATTGCATACTTGGTCCAGAATCTTAAGAGAGTTTGAAGAGGTCTTTTGGTGGCCATATGTCATCCATGAACATCATATTCAAGTCCTAATATCATTCATACACCTTCCTTGAATATTTGAAGGCATTTGGAGTCAATTTGAGACCTAGAGACCAATACTAGTCAAAGGGAAATCACTAGTAAAGTTACCTACATTGACCAAAATTGAAAGAGTATTTGCAGAAGTATTTTAAAGGTCCAAAGGCATCCCTGAAACACATATTTATGTTCTAATATCATTCATATACCTTCTCAGAAGATTTGGGATCATTTGGGGCAAATTTGGGACCTAGAGATCAAAACTAGTCAAAGGTCGAACTAGGGAGAAAAAGTGGAAAATTGCCATTTTAATAAAATTCCTAACAAGGGACATTACATTCTTATGCAGCAAAGGATGGATTTATTCACCCAGACAGGACATTAGTAAGATCCAAGAATTTATGTTCTGATATTTTGTTTACAAAACTGTGTCACAGTTCGTGCAAAGGAAGTTCTACGTCTTCAATTGATTAAATTTTGAGGCTGGATTAAGGAGGTGAAAACCTAGGTACAAACCCTTTCTGGGTATTATGACTCTTCGTTTTTAAAGAAATATTAATGTAGGAATAATAGGTGGAAGAATGTTTTAATAATATTGGTTGTAGGTTTGCATAAGCCTCTAAATTTTGTTTTGGGATGTGATTAGGTGGAAAATACTTTCAAAAGAAGGTATAGCTGGCAGTGGGTGTGTGAATCGAAAAGAAACCCATCAGAGCTTTTCTTTCAGCACTCAACCTATATACATATTTTCAATTCCTCCATATTACAGTCAGTTATCATTTTTGACAGGCTTATTTATGGTACAACAGTGTTATGGACAGGTTTCTGGGCCTTTATGGACATACAAATTGCATCTTTTAAATACTCTTTGAAACTATTAAGTTGTTTGATGGGTTTTAAAATCCAACATAGCATTTTGGCATGGTTATGGGTCTCCTTTCGGGGATATGTGTGAAAAAATATAGCTCTGTTATGAGTCTAGATTTAGTGAAGGCATGAATACTGTCGCTTTGGAGTGTTTTCTGATAGAAAATCAAAAACTTTTTCATCCATGAAGACTATTTGTAAGCCTTGGATCTATGATAAGGTAGAAAGTAAGTACTGGACTTATTATGCACAAGGGTTGTTTTGTTTTTATCTTTTGAAATGATGAAACATGCATCTGCATAATGTACAATTTTTATATCTAATAAAAGATTACGATTTTTTTCTGAGGAATATATCACCTGTCTCTGAAAAGCATACTATAAAGTATTGAATGCATCGTCAAAGGAAACAACATGGATCCATATCCATAAATACCGTGTCTAACTGTTCTCATCCTTTCTGTCATCATTAATAGCACATCCATCCTTCGAGTCTATGTTGGTTGTTTTTTTATGTCTATTACCAAGAGATGGACACCACAAATAAGTCACAGGTGCAATCGAGACATGCAGGGATCCCCCAACTTTGTTCAATTGAAAATGTTTATTTTTAGATATTGCTCGGATATATTTTTTGTTACAATCATATAGTAGATTTTATGAGAAAAAAAACACAACAAATAAAGCCTCAATGGGGAACCCATTTCCACAAATTGTCTTACCATAACAGTCCCATAGCACACTCCATCTAATTCAACTTTTTGCACTTCTGACATTGCTGCTACTGATGGTGGTGAAGGATCTAGTACTTTGGATGACTCATAGACAACAACTTTTATGTTCTTCTCTCAAATATTTATTCTTAGTTATCCTTCTTAACAAAAATTTTCAATATTTAAAGGCAATTATGCTCAAATACATAATGAGAATTGTGAGTAAATTACAATACCCGAAGTTAGAGGAAGATGGTCTCGAACATTTCCCGAGACACTTTCAAAAATAACTCATATTTGGTTCCACATTTGGGAAGTTATAAGGAATGTAGTTGATAGGGATAAGGCATATTCATTAAACACTTCTCATTTCAAATTAAAGATAAACAACTCAAGCAGGTTCTATCCAAAGGTAGGTTCTATCCAATAAGCCTAAACAAACATTAAGTGCACTTCCAATTCAGTCAAGTTCTAATGTATAGGTTCTATCCAAAGGCAGGTTCTATCCAAGAAGCCTAAACAAACATTAAGTGCACTTCCAATTCAGTCAAGTTCTAATGTTTCTAGTGTCATTTTTCAATAAGCTCTCTAAGCAGAAAGACCTTGCCCAAGAAAAGAACTCTGTTTGGGAATAGAATCATCTCTAGACAAGTCAACTTGTTAAAGTTATCAATCATGTTGACAATAAAAGTATCTCATGATATTCCAACTTTAACATATAATATAGTTCTTATCGAACATATTATATTGATGTTGTAGAATTTGATGTGCATATTCAAGACCAAAATTCTAATATGAAAGAATGATGAAATTAAAAGGTCTAAATCCCTAATGATGATGGACCCGCAGTGGCAAGAATTAGTGACTAATAGAAGTCAAATGAGTTCAAGGATATGTGTAGAACTGTGCCCTGTCTCAATAAATTTTCCAAAGACACTATCCGAGGTAGATTTATTAAAAAAAAACATTGTCTAGACCCCGACAGTGGATAGGAAGAATCTCAAAATGTGGAAAGGAGGAAAAAGAAAAGATTAGCTTGGATTGGAAAACCAAAATAATGAAGGAGCCTACATATTAAAGGAAATCTCTCAAGATAAACCTCAAAAGACTAAATCAAAGTTCCCAATGGATGAGCTCCAGGAATTTGTAAAGATTATGTCTGCAGTTCATTAAGGTACCTATAAAATCTAATTTACTAGGATCTAGATACAAATAATGATCCGCTGGAACTTTGAAAATCCATGCTCCAGATACAGCACGGAAATGGCAAGTTCAAAAAAGTATACAAATATTTTTATAACAATTGAAAGATAGAGATAAGATTCAAAACAATTCAGGAATCACAAGAGAAAGAACTGTAAGCTATAAACAAAAGTAAGTTCTCATGCATATTACTATTATCCATCACAGTTCCATGCATGTTACAATAACTGATATATTACCATAACTGATAATTTGATACATTTCCCTTGGGAGTGAGGGTTCAAGGCCTTGCTTGAATTTTTTTGATAGGGTCCTATACTTATTATTGCTTGAAACCCTGGTCCCTGAGACTTATTTTCCTTTAAATGACACATGTTCATACCAAGTACAACTCAAACCCTGAGTTTAGTATGAATAGTGAAAACACCCCTCAATTGTTACAAACTTTAAGCTCGCCCAAACCCTAAATTACCTGTAGAAATAGTAATGATATACAAACAGATATTTTAGAAGTAGCACATTCTCTAATATGTGAACAAACTGCTATTATGAATGAACATATTTTTAGAAAAGAATCAGTTTTAAGCAAGCTCCCAATGTCCATGGCGAAGGTTTACCCTGGCCACACGAAGCCCCTTTTGCAGGTCAACTTGGCAATAGGAATTCACATGGGCTCTTAGAAGTATTGTGTTATGCATCCAATACAAATGACTAAAATTCTGCAAGGGCATTTTCAGACAGAGAGGTAAGGCCATCTTCCCCTCATCAGATGAATTGCATCTTCCTTAAAATGGTTGCAGCAAACTCGCAAGAATGTCAAGCCCTCAAACAGCCTGTCAAAATTAATCAAAAAGATGGGCAGGATTCCTAAGGTAGATATTTCTTTTGCAGGCCCAAAAAGTAAAGCATTATCGTTTCCCAAATAGATTTTGGTTGGGAATCTCACGGGGGCATGGCCAAATCCAAAATCACTGCATTCTTGGGTTCAAATGCAATGGATCCCTCATTTGAAAGGCAGACTCTTGTTCTACTTATGCGATAAGAGCTATATTTAGGATTATGGCTTTCATTTTAACTAAAAAGAAAACAGATATTTTATCTTATTCAGTTGTACTTGGTTCCTTGGTAATAGAGGGCTCTATCTTAATTGATGGTATCTTGTCTTTGACTTAGAGTAAGATATGCACTCGATCTTTCACGTATTGGTCAAGCTACCCCAACTCCCTCATAGTACATTTGGGACAACAAAACCCTTGATGCGATCAAAAATAAACTGGGGAGGAGGATTTTAGATAAGGATGGGCCAAATCAAGCATGTTCCCTTGCACCCACACCTATGTAGAATTTAATCTTGACAAAAGCCTCCCCAAGGCAATAATTCAAATTGATAGCTGGAAATATGTGCAACCGCTTGATTACAAACAACTCTTCCCCATGAGTATGTCCATTTGAAAAAAACTACCCAAAGAAGGTCCCCCGCTCCCTCAAAAGAAAGAAAAAGAGCTTCAAAAAGTCTCCAAACCATTGAAGAGGAAAAAAGGAAACCTCAAATCTTCTCATCCCGGAAGTGAAATGAAGACCAGTGGAAGTCAAAATCAATTTTCAGTTATGTCCCCTGGAAGCATCCCAAAAGGGGAATCTCCTACCCTAATTATAACAGAGGGATCCTCCAAGAGAAAGTTTTGTTCTTATCCTTTTTCCATTCTGAGAGGGAAAGGGGATAACCATGATCAAGAGGAAAAGGAACCAGCAACCAAGGGATTCTTGCAGAGTGAGATGGAAGATCTGTGGACCACTCTATTTAATGAATGTCCAAGGCAATCCCCTGTGATAGAGTCTCTTGACAATTCCCATGAGGTATTCTAAAGAGAAAAAACCAAAATCAAATATGTTACATGTATCCCACCTGAGTTCTATGACCCTCCATGCAATCTCTTTGTTGATATGAAAGGTAACAAGCACCCATAGTGAGGCATTATGTTTTCCAGAAGCCCTCCCTCCCTTTTAGAGAGCTCAACCAGGAAAAACCTATCAACTCCATCCTGCCTTAGCCCCTCTCACAAGAGGAATATCTAAAAAGGATATCAAATAAAGAGAAACAGAAAGAGATAAAGCTTCAGGAGCTCATTCTACTCTAACTGTGTCCTTGACTCCTTTAGTAAGCACAATAGATGAAAACAATGCACAGAATCAGCTAACACATAACCTAAAAACATAAATAAAGCTTCTGAAGCTCAATCTATTCTAAATGTATCCTTTAGCAGGAAGGGAAGATGAAAAGAATGCATTGAATCATCTAACAAAGCCTTGGAATTATTTTTTTTTGTTATGTAATTAGTTTGTAAAAAAATATTCATGTTACAATAGTAGGGAAAGAAACATTGTTAGAAAAAAAATAAGACTAATCCAAGAGTTCTCATGCAATGGCAGGGAAGGCCTATAAGCTTATATGGGAGGACTAAACCTTACACCCAGAATCATTTCAGGGGGAGGTCTCCTTCAAGGAGTGTTGTGACCTTCAAGCAGGCCTCAAGTCAAGGGAGAAAAGTGACCTGCAACATAAGGTCCTCAACAAGCCTTACCTTGACAAATTGAAGATTTCAACTTTTGATGGTGAAGGGAAAGTTCATGCAAGGGCTTGGATTCATAAATTAGAGACATACTTCAAGCCGGATGAACCCACTAAATGAGCAAGATATGATCAATTTTGTAGCATTGTACTTGGAGGCTTTTACCAATGATTAGTGGAATCAATAGGTACAGTCTACATAATAAAATACCATCATTGATTTTCACACTTTCGAAGTAAAATTTATGTGTTTGTTTGATGATAAAAATGTGGAGGATTACTTCCTTAAATTAAAAAAATTAACTCAGCATGCAGGTGTGAAATATTATGTCATGGAGTTCTACAAATTATTAATGATGATTCATGAATGATAAACTGAAGGAAGCCCATAAAGTTTCACTCTTTATCAATCGATTAAAGAAACAATCAAGTGATATGCCAAATCCCTTAACCCATAGATGCACATTATAGGAAAACTGCTTCTAGCTGATAGACTTCCATTACCTTCTGGATAATGGGCCTGGAAAGGTTCTTGTAGCTCTCATCATCAATTCCATCATTCAAAGGAACATTCAAGGAATAGTACTTCCCTTTCCCATAACCTACATCTTTAATGTGGCCTGTGCCTGGAAAGTAATCCCAAAATTTGTGAAAAGATATAGTCATTGCGCGGTCTGTAGTGTTGAAGGCTATTCTAGGAGGATAAGGAGGATAGTCTTGATCTGCATGAATATGACTGTATAGGCTAGGAAGTAGCATCGATACTATTAGAAAAAGCAAGACACCTAAAATGCATGAGGAATCCGATAAAATGAGCCAAATGAAATTGAGCAAGAACACATACTATGTAGAGAATGCTTATTTTTTCTAAAGTACATTCACAAGGAGCATTACTTTTGGGACAATTTCTTTAGTTACTGGGCAGCTTGGATACACCACCTGCATTTGGCAGACATTCTCCCATTTATCCCACTTAATTAAATTATGTTGGTAAATCAATAGTTTGGGAAACGTGGACCTATTTGATACAGTGAACCCTCAGAATTCAATGATATATCAATCTATAGAAGTTTGTCATGCTTATTTCTTGCTTGACTTTATTCTCTCTAATTACCGAAATGACAAAATTTTCCTCCTCTAAAAGTAAGTTCTATCCAATGCCCCCTTCCTTAACAATTGTATCATAATTTCACTCCCTCCAAGACCCGATATAATAGTGTAGTCAGTTCCCAACTTAGTTCTTATACACTGGAATCCATCACCAAGTTTCTCTCCACTGAAGAGTCATCAAACTTGGACATTAAGAGAGCTTCATCAAGGAGCACACAACTCTCCGCCAAGATAGTCCAGCTTTGCACCCACGTAGAACCAAATAAACAACTTATACAAGGAAGAGAAGTGAAATCCATAAAAAGATAAAAAAAAAAATATTAATTTAAAAAAAATAACAATTCCACCATAAATCAAACTTTATCAACATGAGTATGGGATTTAATCTGCTAAAATTGGTCCACACTAAAATTCCCACTAGGAAAATGCTTTAATCGGCAAATAAAGGCTCACAGGCATGTCTCCTACGGTCTACAGACAGATGTATAGTTGAAAGAAACAAAATAAAAAAATCCTTAGAAAACAAAGAAGAAAACACAAGCACCAGATAAAGATCAATTTTGCAAAATCTTTCTAAGGCCAATATATGTCATGGATCAAACCAAACTAATTATTTCAAAAACACAGAATAGATGATGAGGTATTAAATGGATCTGGTCACATCTTCACATGCCCATACTAATGACCAAGCCATATAATTATCATGAAATGTGACAATCATAAAAAAAAATTCCATTTACCTTAGGTAATACGGGAAGTTATCAAATGAGACATTAGTGTCTTTGCCATCAATAATCCCTCTTCGTAAATCTTCCTTCAAAGCTTGGCATTTTGCATACATGACATATGAGTCAAAATCTCTTCCACCTTCTCTTCTCTCTTCACAAAATTGTTTAAAAAGATTTCCACTCAAATCCATGTTGTCACAGTGATTAGATGCTGAAAGAAATTTCAAAAGAGGTCTCAATGATTCATTCTGTTAGGATATTTCGACACTTAGGAGTTAGTTAAGATCAACTTGTGTAATATATCCGTTAGGGATAGTGTGTTTCTTTAGTATGCATTAGTATGCATTTGTAAATACTTAATCCGACGGTCACGATATGTTCCCGACATAGAGTGATCCGACGGCTCAACTTCTCTTAGATCAAACCTAATCTTGATCCGTGGCTTAACACCCAATTGGTCCATGATTTCTATTTAAAGAGCATGGAGGGTCATTGTTTAGTTGATCGATTATGAGAAGCTCATTTGTAACTTTCTTTCCTTGCATAATAAATTGTCCCGTAGAAGCTATTTGGCCGGGGCCGTGGAGTGTTTCCCTCAAGAGGGTTTAAACCACGTCAAAAATCGGTGTGTTGATCTGTGATCTATTTGTGTGAAGTGGTTGCTCTTAGTGTTCGGTCCTTTGGTAATACCCTGTGTACCCCAACATGGTATCATAGCTTTTATGAAGTGCCGCTTCATATTATGATCAAGAAAAAATCTCATATTTTATCATTTTTTTTTACTGTTAGATTTTTTTGGGGTTCGGATTGTTGCTTTCCCGTTTGCGTATGCTCTTTGCCGTGCACCTTGAGCGATCTCAGCAAATCAGAAACAGAAAGGGAAAGGTTTTTTCTCGGCTGCGTATGCTCTTTGCCGTGCACCTTGCGCGATCTCGGCAAATCAGAAACAAAGAGAAAACATAGACTTTCCGGGCAAGCTAACAAGATCTAACTCCACAAGTGTGGAAAAGTTTTTTTTTGTTTCAATTTGTGGTGTGTTTTGCAGGAAAAAGGGCAAGCACGCAAACCGAGCAAGAAGAGTAAAAAAAAAAGCAAGCCCCCCTTCCTCATTTCCATATTTTACATACCTTTTAATCTAGCTCACTTGGTTCAAAGTTGCTTTATTCCTTAATAGGTCTTGAGTTCAAGTCTTAGGAAGTTACTTTTAAAAGAAAAAGTGCATGCAATTTCTATTTTCAAGTTTTTTTATTGTAAAAGTGCATCTCACTTAAATAATAGAAAAATAAAAATACAAGTGAGTCACTTAAGTTTTTTATTTGTTGCACTATTTAAAAGTAATATCATTGTAAAAGTAAAATCACTTATTTTACAAAAGTGGTTCACTTAAAGCAACTTTCTTGTAAAGTGATTGTCAAAAGGTTCATCTTGGGAAGAGGGGGGTTCTATTTTTTGCTGGACATTCTCTAGCTGCCACGTCACTATTGGGGACATCTTCAACAGTTTCTTTGTTCAAGCATAACTTCATCATACAGAGTCCGTTTTCAGTGCCATTTTTTTTAAACCGCTTATTTTTTCAAGCTCTTCACATCCAGACTATTGTTTTCTACTTTTACAGCCATTAATTTACAAATATGGCCGCCCCTTGTGATATTCTACTTAATAGTTTCAACTATTTCTCATGGAAATCTCGTATGGAAGATGTTCTACGAAGTAGGGGACTTTTCAGAATTACAACAGGGAAAGAAAAAGAACCCACTGATGATGATAAGAAAATAAAATGGGAAAATAGATGTGATGAAGCTCGTGGATTGATTGGGATGTCAATCTCTACTGATTTGCGATTCCACATATCTGGAATTGATGAACCTAATGCTGCTTGGGACAAGTTGGAATCTGTGTTTGGTAAACACAATAAAATTCGAGGTCACCAACTCGAAAATGAGTTGATTTCCTTAAATCCAAGTGACTTTTCATGCATTCAAGATTATTTATCTAAGTACAAAACTCTTAAACTCTTATGTGCAGAATGTAAGATTGAGAGGGAAGACAAACAATGCATTTATCATATTATTTCCAAACTTGGACATGCATATTCTGTTTTTGTATCTACATTTTACTCCATGAAAGCATCCTTGAATGCAGCTAGCTATCAAGATCCTAGTCTTGAATCCTTTTGTGATTCCTTGATTAGAGAACAAGATAAACTCATTCATCTTGGAATAATCAACAATGCAGATACATCTGGGAAAGCCTTATTGTCCCAACAGAAAGAAAAGTCCAAGCCTCCTAAGAAACAAAATTTTCACAATAATAAGTCAAACAAGGGTCCCAAACCCTCTCAGTCAGCTCCTTCTTTAAAAAATGACAAAGGATCCAAGCCAAAAGGCAAGAAGACTGAGCGTCATTGAAACTATTGCAGGAAAGATAATCATGATGAATCTAAGTGTTTCAAGAAGATGACGGCCTTCGAAGCAGCAATGAAGAAGCACCACATCAGCCTAGATTCGTCTTCAGAATATGCCTCTCATGGACATGCACTTTATGCTTCTGGTTATTCTTATAATGCATCTTCTTCTTCTACTTCAAATGAATGGCTCATTGATTATGGAGCATCTTATCATATGGCTAAGGATCAAGCCATCTTTTCTACTATGCATGAATGTAACACCAAACAAATATTTGTTGGTGATGATAGATCTCTAAGTGTTGTAGGAGATGGAACAGTTCCAATAGAGAATGGTCATTTTAGTGATGTACTATGTGTTCCAAGAATTTCCTGCAATTTGTTATCAGTCTATCAGATCACTCATTCTGGTGAAGGTAAAACTGTGACCTTTACACCTCACCAAGTTGTAATCAAGGATTGTAAAGATCCTCAACAGGTCCTAGCTACCGGAATTGTTGATGATATTACCAGGTTGTACAAGTTTAACAACTTTGGGTCATCACCTTTCCCTTCAGTTTTTGTTGCTCATAGTGATAACTTGAGCAAACTTTGGCATGAGCGATTTGGTCACTTAAATTATCGCTCATTGCAACAACTATGTAAAGAAAATATGGTGACAGGTCTTCCGCTGGTATCTTGCAGGGATGGTGTTTGCTCCGGTTGTGTAGTCGGAAAACATCATCGGGACAGTTTTGACAAACGTGCCTCTTGGCACGCCTCGGTTCCCTTGGAGCTTGTGCATAGTGACTTGTGTGGTCCTCTTCCATCTGCTTCCTTTTCTGGTTTCAAATATTTCTTAACTTTCATTGATGATTACACCAGACGCACTTGGGTTTATTTCCTAAAACTTAAGAGTGAAGTATTTAACATGTTCTTGGCCTACAAGGCCATTGTTGAAAAACAATCTGGTCATCAAATTATTAAGTTAAGATCTGACAATGGAGGAGAATATGTTAACAATAAGTTCACTACTTTCTGCATTGAACAAGGCATCCAACAATAGCACACTATTCCATATACACCACAACAAAATGGTGTAGCTGAGCAGAAGAACCGCACTTTAAAAGAAATGGCTAATTGTATGATCCAATCTAAGGGACTGAGTCTTCAATTTTGGGCTGAAGCCATTAATTGTGCAAATTACATAGTTAATCGCACCCCCACTAAAGCATTACAAGGTATAACACCGAAAGAAGCATGGAGTAAAACTAAACCTGATGTAAGCCACTTCCGTGTGTTTGGTAGTGAAGCATGGGCTCACATTCCGGATGAAAAACGGAAAGCATTGCAGCCTAAAAGTGAAAAGTGCATATTTGTTGGATATTTTGAAGATGTAAAAGGTTATAGACTTATTCAACCACATTCTCATGATATAATCATTAGAAGAGATGTTAAATTTGATGAAAATATCTTGGCCTGCGAGCCTAACTCGACGATTGTGCCATCTTTGGCCTGCGAGCCTGATTTGGCGTGTGTGCCTTCTTCTTCTTCCTCCAACTTCCTTGACAGGTTTCCAACTCTAGTTTCTGATGATGACAGTGAGGATGAAAATCCACCTCCACCTGCTCATGTTACTCCAGTTGCACTAGCACAAGTGCTTCCTCGATGGGTCCGTTCAACATGTGAAGCAGCTGGTGATCTTGCCGGTGATCCTAGAGATCAACGTCGAACACGTTCTCAGTTTCAGCGAGCCTCTTCTCTTTTGGCTCAAGTTTCCGAGAATCATGATCCAGAAACTTTTGCAGAAGCTTCAGGGAATCCAGATTGGGATGCAGCCATGGATGAAGAATATCGTTCCTTAATGGCGAATTATACTTGGGATCTTGTACCTCTTCCAAAAGGAAGAAAACTTGTCAGATGTAAATGGGTCTACAGAACTAAGTATGCATCAGATGGAAGTGTTGAAAGACTTAAGGCAAGGTTAGTTGCCAAAGGTTTTTCCCAAGTTGAAGGGATTGACTTCAATGAAACCTTTGCTCCCGTCGCAAAAATGAACTCCATCTGCCTTATTCTTTCCCTTGCAGCCTTACACAACTGGTAAGTCCATCAAATGGATGTCAAGTCTACCTTCTTACATGGTGATTTATAGGAGGAAATTTACATGGAACAACCTCCTGGCTATGTTCAGAATAACTCTAGCCTTGTATGCCGCCTTAAGAAATCCTTATATGGCCTTAAGCAAGCTCTTAGAGCTTGGTATACCAAAATGGATAACTTTCTCCTTGACACTGGTTTTTCTAGATGCCATTCTGACCCCAATGTCTATACCAAGAAAGTAGGAAACCATCTCATCATACTTGTTCTATATGTTGATGACCTTATTCTTACTGGTAGTGACCCTAAGCTTATAACCCATGTGAAATCCAGTCTTAAACAAAATTTTGAAATGTCAGACTTAGGACATTTGCATTATTTTCTTGGTCTCCAAGTCCTGCAAACCAAAGAAGGAATCTTTCTTTCTCAGTCTAAGTATGCTTGTGAACTTCTTCGTCGCTTTCACATGGAAGATTGTACACCAGCCCCTTCTCCCTTCCAGTCTGGAGTCAAACTTTCTGCCACTTGTACTTCACTTGAAGTCGATGCCACCTTGTATCGTCAGCTTGTTGGTAGTCTCTTATACTTGACTCATTCCCGTCTTGACCTTTCCTTTGTCGTTGGTCGTGTTGCTTGTTATATGCAGACACCTCATGAAAGTCACTGGAAAGAAGCTAAAAGAATACTTCGATATATTCGAGGTACAGTTCAGTTTGGGATTCATTACAGTACAGGGGGGGAACCTTTGTTGGTTGGTTTCACTGATTCAGATTGGGCCGGCGATCCTGATGATCGAAAGTCTACTGCAGATTGTGTTTTCAGTCTGGGATATGGACCTATTACTTGGGATTGTAAGAAACAACAAGCTCTCTCTCTTTCTTCAACAGAGGCAGAATATCGAGTAGCAGTTAATGCCAGTCAGGAAGCTTTATGGCTTCGACAGATCCTTTCAGAGTTTGGATTCGAGCAGCAGCAGCCTACTCCACTTTGGTGCGACAATCAAAGTGCCATCAAGCTTGCCAAAGATCCAGTTCTACATCAACGCAGCAAACACATTGAGCTACATATGCACTTCATCAAAAATATTGTTCATGATCGTGTTCTTGAAGTGCTCTTTTTCCCTACAGATGATCAAGTTGCAGACATCTTCACCAAGTCTCTTACAGAAGCGAAGTTTTCTAAACTTCGATCTATGTTAGGAGTTCAGGAACTTGTCATTAAGGGGGGATAGGCTCTAATGCCTCCTTCCTTCTCCTAATAGTGTCACTTTTGTAAATCCTTCAATCATATCCCAAGTTTTTCTTAAGGGGGTATGTTAGGATATTTAGACACTTAGGAGTTAGTTAAGATCAACTTGTGTAATATATCCGTTAGGGATAGTGTGTTTCTTTAGTATGCATTAGTATGCATTTGTAAATACTTAATCCGACGGTCACGATATGTTCACGACATAGAGTGATCCGACGGCTCAACTTCTCTTAGATCAAACCTAACCTTGATCCGTGGCTTAACATTCAATTGGTCCATGATCTCTATTTAAAGAGCATGGAGGGTCATTGTTTAGTTGATCGATTATGAGAAGATCATTTGTAACTTTCTTTTCTTGCATAATAAATTGTCCCGTAGAAGCTATTTGGTCGGGGTTGTGGAGTGTTTCCGTCAAGAGGGTTTAAACCACGTCAAAAATCGGTGTGTTGATCTGTGATCTATTTGTGTGAAGTGGTTGCTCTTGGTGTTCGGTCCTTTGGTAGTACCCTGTGTACCCGAACACATTCAACCCAGAATATTTTCCAATATCTATCTCAAGACTTGCATCCGAGCTGTCAAGATTTAGATGTTCACTTGTTGCTGTTATATCTGTAGACAAGATAACATGCGCTTTTTCACTCATTGGAATATCAGCTGCGCCATTTGGATCAGAGGTCGCTTTTCCTACCTTACCAGCTACTTCAATATCTAAGACGGACCCATCTGACATTTCACAGGAAGGTGGCAACTGAGGCCTATCAATTCCTTGTTGGGACTCTTCAATATTTGCAGCAGGTGGTGGCAACATGTTTAGGTCTGGCCCCAAACTTGACAAAGATGCTAATATTGGGACATGGTGTAAATTTTCAAGCTTAATTCAGGATACAATAAACTTTAAATTTTCTTTTATATAAATGGGCAGATCTAGGAACTTTTATCAGCAATAATGCGGAAACTGAAAACTGTAGAGCAGTAGTAGATAGTGCACAAAATAAAGAGTCACACAAAGACACAGGAAATTACCCTAGGGAAACCGAGAGTGGGAGAAAACCCCAGCAAACAATCTTTCTTATTGGAAAAGATGATAGAGCTGGAAGCACAACATAAACTCAGCCACATAGGCTTACATTCAAGAGAGAAGATGTTGGTCAAGTCTAGCAGAATGCTAGCATACTTTCTGAGGAAGTGCCTTGAACTGAGATCTGATCACCAAAATTATTTGCAGCAGCAAATACACCAGCAACAATAGAGAGGGAAAAACAACAATAGAGAATAGTCCTTCACATTTAGAATAGAAGACTTCACACTTGCAACTCGAATGGCTTTACTTGCGACTCAAATTAGGAACTTTCACTTGTGACTCGAATTAGGTGGTGGCAACATGTTTAGGTCTGGCCTCAAACTTGACAAAGATGATAAAATTGATGCTCCTGCTACAGTTGAAGGATCCCCTGATCTTGATTCAAATGGTGCTGCCTTACCTGTGGCTCTTTGATTCTCTGTCAGTCCAACTGAAGCTGAGGCATTTTCATTTATTAGCGGTTGAAAAATCTACATTTACCAATTAAGGAAAATGGCTACATCTTGACAATAACGAAAAGTTCACAACCAACTCGCAAAATGAATTAGACAAATCTTAATAAGAATAAGAAAATGGATACATAGGCATGGTTTCCAGGAGGGATGAAAACAATTTCATCTCTACCTTTAATCGCGACACTGCTCTTTCTAAAATGATTTCCATTGACTTGAACAAACCGACTGCTGCCTATGCTTTCAAGAACAATTGCCACGGCACCTTCACGTTGTTTGGTTTCATTTCATCAAAGACAACCATATTAATTTAAAGTATCCAGGGAAACAAATGCATCACCAACTATTTTGCTACAAGAATTATCAACAAATTTACTGATTATAATCAGTTGATGTCATTTTGTCTTGAAGAACACAAACCAACAGTATTAAAGATACAACAAAGATTACCAATGTATACTTCAACTTGCACAAAACTATACAAATGGATGGATCCTTTATGCAAAAATTGCAATTTTTGCTCCATCCAACAGTGAAAACCACACCATTTAAGTCTACATGTGGATTCTAGCAATACAAATCACAAACATTTCAGCAATTTAAGCATGTTGGCAAATTCACAAAAAGCACACAACTTCACATGAACATCACATACACGTTAATTTGTATTTCCTACTACATATTTTATCTATAAAATAATGTATCAGCCCCCAAGCAGTGTAGCACAAAAATACAAGTGTAGAAGGTTACCAAAATAGCTTCTAGGAACAAAGCCAATCTTGAAATGCAAGGGAGCATTCCAAGCCAATTGTAATCGAAAAGTACAAAAATCCAACAAGAAGTGAGCACTAATAGTCATTGAAAGATAAATATTCCGCAAAACATGTCAGACATCTGTATAATCTATACATGCTATGCTATTTTAATCTTAGCCAGCGGGTGTACTGTAGCAGAAAGCACTAAAGACTTCACTTCAACCCTGGCATAATGAGGGTGGTGGGATAAAGTTTCATCAAAACACATCCTTTTTCGACACAAATTCCTGCACATTTCCAACTGCAATCTAGCAGCCAATCAACACCCCACCCCGGAAACACCATTATCTCATAATTTAGAAATGCCCTGGGGGTTTTCAGCTTCTCCAGATTGATATGTGAGCTCACCAAGATGCATTTCCTCTTAATCAATCAAACAGGCCAAAATTGCTTTGCCAGAATCCAACAAGATGATCAGGAAAGGCGTACTTTGATATATGCATTGGCCAGTAAGATGCCAGAGTGATGGCTAAGCTTTGCTTTCAGTACTTCTAAGATGATGACCAGGAAAGGCGTACTTTGATATATGCATTAGACAGAAAGATGCAATGTCTGGGGCAAATAATATTGAAGTTCTCTTTCGCCTTCTGAGCTCCTCTCTTCTTTACAAATAAGATTTTTGTGTTAATTTCCAAAGTCACACTTATAGCCATAAGTATCTAATTAATAGATTCACCAGCACATTTCCCTATCTAATAATCTATTTTTAGCCTTTAGTGTGGAAGTCTCTTTCATGGTAAAGGAAACCCCAAGCAACGCAAGAATCATCAATGTCATTCAGAATCTATTCTTCTTCCTCAACATCTAACCTTCTTCTTATCCTCTAGACTTAATGTCCAAATCCGAAAGCTACTCTAGGGTGTCTTTACAGATCAACAAGGTCTTCCGCAGTAACTACTTTTCTGTTTCCCCTTGGTTCCTTGGGGCAATAATAGTCTTCATTTGCGCCATAATTATTTAACTGTATCTCTGATTAATGAAAATGGGTTTGTCTAATTTATGAAATTCCCCTACCATGAGAATTCCATATTGGTTGTCTTTGCTTTTAGATCTCAAATTTTAGGGATTTTTAGAATTGCATATTGGTTGTCTTTGCTTTAAGATCTCAATTTTTAGGGATTTTAATTAGAAATATTTAATGTAGTAATTCCTTTTTGATTTTCATCTTTCCACCTTTCCTTCTTGAACCAATTTTGGTGGTCCTTGTGTAATCTCTCAGGGTATTAGTTGAGGTTCATTACATTATTCCACCATCAAAGTGATGATCAAATTGAGATTGTTAATTGAACTCTATCCCCTTCTCTCCACATAAATTATGAGCAAAGCATGCAATGGCATAACTACATTTACCAACATAGTTACAACAGAACTACACATATCTCAAGAGGACATTCTCCTTTTAAAGTATGCTATGGTTTCCAACTCTGGAAACCTTACGATATTCTAGTTGCACTTCAATCCCCTACTCTCAATGCTCATTGGATGAAGGAATGGGACAAGGCTTCTTCATTTGCGCAAAACATGGAAAAATACACGCTAGAGTCAATGACACACTCCACCAAACACTCCATGATTGGAATCAAGTACCCCCATAGTTCTAGGCTGGTGGAAGTATTAGGACACTGCATGTATTCCACATTCCATAGCTTAACTCTGCAGATCTTCCATATGCAACTTACTTGCAGTCAATCCTTCTGTAACTTACGCAAATTGAAATTTATGTGCAACACTCTTTGGAACACTTATTTTCACGGATGCTCTAACATCAAAATATTCCTTCAAATGGAGTCTAGATGCTGTAATTTTCAGTTTATATGTCTTAGCAAGGGCATTCGAAGCATCATTTGTTGTTTTTGCATATGCAATTTGCAGTAGTTGTGTCCTTCAAAGTTAGGACTACACTAGCTAAAGAAGGGTCAGCTCTCAGAAGTGATCAAATATGCTGCTCATTTGGTCTCATTAAATCTCCAAAGAGGCTGACAATGCTTCATTCATAGGGATTTAGGAAATTATATATGTGCACCTTCATATTTCAGATTCTTGTAGGTGGAATTTCCTAGCTATATCAGCGCCTAGATATAAATATGATGACTCAAACATTGAATCCTTTTGGTGAAGAAGTATAATAAATATTAAAAACCTTCAATCCTAGATCCTTAATAATAATTAGTAATTACCGAACTGTTGTGAGTGCTTCATCAAGTGGTGCGTTTGCATGCTAATCATCATAATGAATGCTTGCCCAAGATCCCAGTGATATCCCTGTCATCAAATGCAAACCAAGATTTGAACATGGGTCATTGTCACAACAATTGCTCCAAGTTTCCACTAGACCACAACACAATGGACATATATACTTTGTGCACATACATACATATATGAAGCAATCATATAACTCAGGTTCACAAAAGAAAGATGCAAGTACATATTTTTTAGATGAATTTTGCTAAAAATAAGAAGCTTGCGAAGACATCCAACAAAATTTTCAAGACACATATTCAGCAGATTGAGTCAATAATGAAGATGAGGAATATCATTTATGTTGCATATATCATTTCATAGAAAATATCACCAAGGGTATAGAAAGAAACTTATCAAAAATATTGAGGAAAATCTCACAAAATATCAGCAAGCATAACTTGGACTTGAAAAACTCAGAAATATTGGCAAGCTGCAAAACTTGGGAAAATTTGAAAAAATTGGCAGAAATAGGATATATTTGCAAATTTATATGAATAAATCATATTAATTAGGTGAAACTAATGAAGTTGAAGATATTATATATAAGAGGAATCATTTTCCTTTAAAGAGTGAAGGTGAAAACCTTAAGGATGTAGGAACAAAACATAAGAGGAAGAAGAATGACCTTTCCCTAAACTGATGGCACCAACAATTCTGACCTATCATTGGAACATTTCCAGAGGATAAAGTTGAAATTGGAAGGTACTTGTAAAACAGTAAATTGACTACAATGTCAAGCAGGAAGAACAGGAAAAAGGAAATTAGATCAAACGATGAGTATGGTTGATTTAGTCTTGAATATTGACTGGTGGTTAAATGCACAATAAACAATTTTTTTTGTAAATTTTGATGATTTCCATAAAAATCTTTTTTCTTTAAAATAAGGGACATGTTCCAATGATAATTACCCTAGAAGGTCAAATATCAAATGTTGGCACTTACACTATTTTGTCAATGGTGGCACAGTTCATTCAAGGTAATACAAAACAAAGAGAGGATGAATATAATAATATAGAGAGAATAAGACAAGGTTGCTGACAATGAAAAGTAAGTCAAAGTAGACAAAGATTCTATAAAAAAGGGCATGAAACCACCAAATGAAGGAACAAAGTAGGGTGCCAGAAAATACAGTTGAGACAAGGATATCATTGAAATCATACTTGGATAAACTGCAAAAAATATTCTATCCACAATGCAAAGAAACCTTCCCATGCAAGTCATAATCAACTAAAATTGACATGAAGATGTGCAGAGAGAAATATCCTGACAAAATGTCCCATTAAAGATTGATCGCTACATTCTGGAACTAATTACTTTGAGAAACTAAATGAGGCTTTCAATAGATAATAACTCAACCATAACTTTGGCAGAAAGTTTAGAGTTTTGAAATTTGTATAACCACCCTCCACATTACCTCTTATTAAAATACGTGCTCAGGAACACAGTGCACACAATTACTGTCTCCAGGGTGCAACCAATGCCTTTGGCCAAAGCTATAACAACATTGAATCAACATGAAGACAATGAATATCAGCATATCAATATATGAAAGAGTTGTTTTGAACCATAAGCTCAAATTAAAACTTGAAATACTCAAAGAAGAATAACACCTTTCAACTGAGTCATAGAACAAAGGAGTGCACAAAGGAGAGGAGTCATGTCTTACATAATATGTCACACCACAAGCAAGATTTCCAGCCTCTAGAAACAACAACAAATATTACAATTTAAGCAAACCCCATTCATAGAGATTAGAAAATAGTTGTACTGTATTTTACTCTTTCCCTAAGGTTAAATCCCACCGAAGAGAATTACTGTGAATTGCAATTTGTTGTTAGGATAAGAGATGAACATACTAGGTGTGGCCAGCAATAATGAAGGTCAATTTCACTAAATCTTAAGTTGCTTACTCCCACTTCTCTAATGGGACTGATTTATGGTTCCCACTACCACCTTTTGTCAAGTTGGTATTAATTCAGATTATAATCTTCACTTCACCTACAATTGTTAAGGTTGCTAAGTTAAAGTGTTAATTTCTTGTTTAAACCATTTGGTCTACTCATCATCTTGGGTTGCAACAAAAGTAAAAGGGATGCAAGAAAAAAAAATGAGAATAGGACTACTGGAAAATTACAAAGGTCATAATCATGGTAGATGGAGTTTTAGAGGAATGTAAAGAGGCAGGGGCCTTAACTTCCTTCAACAAGGATATTATCATTAGAATTATTAGCTTTCAAGTGAATTTAAAGAAAAATATTACTTCAAAGGTCATGGTCATGGTACTTGTTTTAGCTGTGAAAGATATGATCATTTCCAGGCTAACTATCCTTACCCAAAGGATTCAAAGCTTGAAGATCAAACCTACATAGCAAAGGAAAAGGAAGAAGAGTAATTTTCATCAATATCTCTTTATTCTTCTTGGATTATTGATTCAGGGGAATCTTAACATATTACTTGCAAGAAATAGCTTTTTTCTAACTTGAGATCATGTTCACATGCACCTATTACGATTGCGAAAACACAAAACATGAAGTTACAGGTATTGGCACTGTTCCATTGATGTACAAGAATGGTAAGAAAATTTAACTTACAAACCATTGTATGTACCAACCATGTCAACAAACATGATTTATGTATCAAAGTTGGTTGCTAATGGTCCTCATATTATATTTTATAATCAAAAGTGTATTGTTAAAGATGGCAACAATTAAAGTTGTGATGGTTACTAGGATGGTGGTATCTGCAAACTAAATATTGGTCATAACATAGTTTGTGTGGTTGCAGAAAAATCAGAAGTTGAGATTTGGAACCAAAGGTTTGGACATCTCAACTTGGACAGCTTAGAAAAAATTCTAAACATGGAAAATGCAAGAGGAAAATTACTTTTAAATGATTTCCAATGGTTTCAATACAGGGTTTGCACGGCCAGAAAGTTTCATCCATTTGTCCCCGTGAATCATTGTTATATGAAATAGATTTTTCACATAATGGACAAGAGACAAAGCTAGTGTCCTATCTAATGGGTAGTTGATCGGATAAGAGACTAAACCAGTGTGGTATCCGATCTAAAATTGGTATGAACTTATACCGGCCTTGTATATTCTACACATTTCATATCGGACTGTATCAATTATGAACTTGGAGAATTCTTTGTGCATCGAGTATCATGGGGTGCAAGACAGAGTAGGATAGTCGAGAAGTGAGAAAGGTTGCCAAAAATGGATGAGCTGAGACAATTTTGCAGTTACATACGAGATATCTGAATCAATACAAAGAAGCCCATTACAGAAATTGTTTCAGTAAAGAGTTTGCACAGCATTTGAGAAAAAGCTACATCCCAGCTTTACCATTTACCTCGGAAACTTGTTTCAATAAAGGGCTAGCCCAGCACTTGTGAAAAAGCTTCATATGAGTTGTACATTTGTCATGGAAAATTGTTTCAATAAAGGGTTTTCACAGCACTTGAGAGAGAGAAAGATTCATTACAGCTGCACCATTAGTCTCTGTCATCTAAAATCGTTATATGACATAGATTTAACACAAAATGGACCAAGCCAGTTTGGTGTCCAACCTAATGGGTAGTTGAAACAAATGGAGGGTCATCATATGACATAGACTTAGAACAAAACCTACCATCGAATCTAAACATGGTATGAACCTGGTGTATACTACACATTTCATATCGAACTGTATCATTGGCAAGGCAGAGGTGGATAGTCGTGAAGGGAAAAGGGTTACTAAAAATGGATGAGCTGAGAGTATTTTCCAGTTACATTCAAAATGGTGGAGATCATTAAATGAATACAAAGAATAAAATTAGAGAAATACTTACCATTAGTAACAAGAACATTGATCTCCATCGGGGAAAAGGCTTTTTGAGCTGCTCAAGTGCAGAGGTCGTTCCAGAGCAGAGCATGGCAAGTCCCATATCATAGAAGAGCAGAGGCACATCAGGTAAGAGCAGAAAATAGCAGAGGTCATTCCTCTATCACTTTGGGATTCATGACATTAAACCCCAACTCATTCCAGCGTCGAGTAGAGCACAGCAAGTTCCAACACCAAGCAGAGCATAGCAAGTTCCAATTTCTTCCTCTGTCACATACATACTCAAGAAATTAAACCAAATTGACGACTCACAGTCAGATGGCCAACCCCCTACACACAGATGCAAAGCAAAGTGATCAAGCAAGAGGAACATGACTTGCCTTGGTCTCCACGCGATTTCCTGGTGCAACTCTGGTACTCGGGCCTCATTCACGTTCGGGGTATTTGGCAGCCCGCCCATTTAAAATATACCTCAATGTATTAGTGTATTGGTTTAATAAATAAAATAAACCTAATGCCCCTTAATATATAAGCAATATGATATTTGGGAAAACCCTAATATTTAATTACCCCAATATGAACGAATGTGGTATGGTATTGGCCCCCAGTGAAGCCCCCGTGCTTCTAATAGACTGACTTATTGTCTGACATCTCTGCGGCTTCTGTGGACTGACTAAACGTCTGACAAAGCCGGCGCGAACTAGATGAGCATTCAACTCGTAATTACATTTCTCCAACATGCATGACTCTGCATTTAGAAACAACTTGGAAACAAATGCTTTGCAAGTTTGCATAAGGACATTCACACAAAAATTTTAGCTTCTCAGCAAGCTCAATCTACAGGAGCTGTAAATTATGGACCCCCTGCTGCAGAAGAAAATTACCCATAATTTCTTGCAGCACTTCGTCCAGATATTGAAGCTAAAGTTTTGGCTCAGCAACATGCTCAAAGGGCTGCATAAGCCCAGGAAGACAAAGGCAAGGCTATGGATATCGATAGCAACATGCTCAAGTTATTTTGACTTCCTTGAAGCAGTTCTTGTTGCGTTGTCTCCAACATTGCTTATAGAAGCACAAATGTTGAGAAATAATTTGGGAATGTTGAGTACAAGGTTCCTCCTGATCTACTTTTAGACGTAAGCGATTTCAAAGACTGGTCATTCTACAGGGACATCGCGACTTCTCAAAGGATTCTGGTTTTTTCCACCCACCAACGCAAATGATGTATCACGGAATGAAACAGCTTAATATTTGGTAGACCTACATGGAATATAATTGCTAAGGAGATTGACAATAGGCAGAAAAAAGTGTATTGGGGATTCTCATAATTAAGTGGCAGCTTGACCAAGAGGCGCTTTCGTTTTGTCACCTGTGGATTACAAACAAACGGAGGAGTATGAGAAGCAACAAGGCGGACTACAAGAAATAGCCTAGGGTCCCCACATGGACAACAAACAACATGCAGGTGGAGGGCAATCAAAGTCTCTGTGGGAAAGGAAAGTACAAAATTAGAGAACCACGGAAAAGTAGCATGTGTCTCGATAAGAGGCCAAATAAGGCTCACAAATTCCTGATTGGATGGAAGGGAATATCACCCAAAAAACTTAGGATAAAAGGTTTTGGAATCTGTGTAGAAAATAATACAATCGCCCAAAGCGATTTCTATAGTCCCGATTGCTTGGAAAGATGGGACGGGACTAATAAGATAAGAATTTGGTAGAAATGTTAGGTAAGAGTGTGGTTCTACCATTATCCAAAATCTATGCATAGTCAAACGATGACTTTAAGGATTTTACCCAAATGTAAATTGACCTAAATTGTCAAATCGATAAGAATTCTCAATTTTTAATGAATTTATTTATTATATAAAAATTATCTTTGTACACTTATAACTTTATTGTAAAAATGTTATACACAACAATAATTATTGGAAGAAAAATAAAATGATAAAAAAATAAAATAACTTACAAATAATTAACAAACAATAGAGAAAACATATAATCACCAAGTATTCATTAAATATGTAATTAATAAATAAACTTAAAGCATAGAAATATTAAAAAACAACTCCTCTTCATAAAACACAATTGAATATAAAAATATTTCAGTTTTGTATTTAACTTTACCCTTAACTTTAGCTTTACCATTTGTATCCTAGATTTATTTCTTAGTATTCTCTTTCATAATAATAAGTTTAATTTACCCAAACTCTCATTAAATTTGTAATTCATACACAAACTTATTGAAATATAGCAATAATTTATAATTTTTCATAATAATAAGTTTGATTTACCCAAACTCTCATTGAATTTGTAATTCATATACCCTTGTATTTTTGTACTATTTTTTCCAAAAAACTTTCCTCAAAAGTTGTTTTCACAATGTTTTTCATACTATTTTTTCCAAAAAACTTTCCTCAAAAGTTGTTTTCACAATGTTTACATTATGAAATCAAAATACTATGACAGATTCATATATTCACATAGCATAAAATCAAAAAGAACATAAAATTATCATCTTGGTCTCATAAACACTTGATCTTGTCCTAGTAATTGTTGATGTCCCTTCTCTGAGAGTAAGACCCTCTTTTGATAGGGAGTTTGATTTCTCATTTAATTACTTGAAAATGTTGTATGCTCCTACCATCATTTTAGTCTTGAGTTGATACCCTAAAGATTGATATTCCTGATCTGGTTTTTTCCATTCATGTACTCTATCCAAATTGTTGAGTCTCCACTTAGGATTGAGATCCCAGATATATCCGAACTGTGCAGGAGGATTGTACTATTAAGCTAGTGTTTATTTTTGAAAGAACAGGACCGCACAAAACAACCAGGCTATATACAGACCAGATTCAAGAGTGGAACAATGGGACAGCTACCAATCCTAAAAGCTTGTTCAGAAGGGAAGCAATTTTGCAAACCAACCTTTGGAATCAAGAAATGACACCGATAACTGGAAGAACAGAGGATAGAATTACATTTTCATTCTGATCTAATTTTGTTATGTAAAATTGTATATGCAAACTAAGTAAGAAAAATATTGACGGATGAGATGTAATACTCACAAAGGTTTAATGTAATTCCTTAAAGGACAATTCATGATCACTCTTTATTTAGAGTGATAGATATTTTCCATTTGGAAAATATATATAATCCGTGAATTACTTAAGAGGGTGTGTCAAACCACATATGGCAAGTGGGTCGAACCACATATTAACGAGCTATCACAATGTGATTTTAAACCACATGAAGAATGGAAGTGAAAATCAAGTGGCACTAACCATCTTAGTTTTGACCTCAGTGGAGGTTCAATAATGACCATTTTCTATTCTCCCCCATCCCCAACACATTAACATGATGGAAAATAAAAAGCTGTATATCTCTAGAAGCAAAGGAGGAAAAATCCATGAAAATATAAATGACCAAATCACACTAGTAAAATTCATGCAACTCCAATCCTAAACTATGACCCAAATATAAATCCTTCTAATGCAAAGTAAAAATACCAATCAAGAACAAGTGCAAAACCCTCTGTTCTATACTTGGAGAAGATTAAAAAAAAATGAAATGAAATTTTATGAATATCCATTAATGACCAATATAGGGCACTAGGACTAGAGAATACAACTTGTGAAAATAGGCAATAGTGGAAGTGCAAAATTCATATCCCAAGAGTACAAAAGAAAATATCGAAATAAAAGAACAAGAAGAAAATCATACCTATTTTAGTGTGGAAGCTATAAAGAAAATATCAAGTAGTGAAGGAATAAGTTGCAAGTAAGAAGAAGAGTATGCCATTATCCTTGTCTTAGCTAGGAATGACAATAACCACCTTAATAACTTGTTTGAAAATGTACCTTGGATAATGGACTATATTGATGGGCACCATGGAGAGTTATTTGTAGTGGCCTTTGGATGTTCCCACTAGAGGCAATGGAATAAAGTAGGGTCGAGGTGGAAGTAGGGGAAAAAGCTCTCCTAGCATCTAAGATAAGAGAATATAATTTTATTAATGTCCAACTAATGACCACAAAGTAGGTCATTGGAACTCAGAGGTGCAAATAGTGCAATTACATAGTACGAGTGCAAAAGAAACTCCTAAACATAATCTACAAGAGAAAAACAAACCATAAGTTAGATAATATTACTCCAAATAATAAAGATAAAAAGAAAAACTAACGTTGAACATAAAATGAGGACGATATGTTACATCAGAACTAGAAGCATAATGATAGGAGAAAGAGGAAGAGGACTCCATCGGTGAGTCATCGATCACCAAGAAAGGTTTGATAAAATATCTAATGATCTTATCCAGAGAGAACCCAGGACCGAGGGATCCATGATGCATAATCCTAAGCAGATGTCAACTATCCTTAATAAATATGTTAACACTCGAGGTTGTTGAGAAGAATCTAATCATGAATCTCTATGCATTTGATATGGTGGAGGGGCGAGGGGTTGAATGGGGTCGTGTGTGAAGCATGTTCCAAGCCATAGTGGGAACTAGTTTGCCAATTGTAGGAATGGGAGAGGTTTGGGGTATCACTAATCTGGAAGTCGATGTCGCACGAGGTTCTGAACATTGCTTACAATAAGTCAATATCAAAGGAAAGAGAGAGGTGATCAACCTAACAAGGTTTGTCTTCGGTGGACCCTATAGAATTTGTTTCCCAAATCCCAACACTTCCCTAAAAAAAGGGTTGACCACCTCTAATCTGAGTATTAGAAGACATTGCTTAGGCCCTCTTCCTAACTCCAGGTAGATACAATGGAAGCTCCCTCTAATCTCATAGAAAATATGAAAACATAAGATAAGGCGTTATTCCAATCTCAATGTCCTATGGGTGACAAACCTACTAGATCCTCTCTTATCTTGATATGTAATGATTTGTCTTAACCTGGAGCCAATGTGAGCAAAATCTGATCTAGCCTAAAGGAATCTTGAGGCTATGCATCTAATCCTTCTGAGTGTAATTGGGCATAATAATAAGGCCATCCCTCGACTGTATGAAATGCTAAAAATAGAAACCCATCTTAGGACCGAGGTCCTTGGGAGGGGAAATCCACACGACCTTACATAATGTTTATAGATGTACTCTCTCATCACCTTGTGCAACTCTTTTGGTGGGGGGAAGATGACATTGAATCCTCAAGAGAGTATCTAAAAGGGGAGGAGGACGATCAATAGAAATGTCAACACACCAAAGGAGAAAATATGCCTCAAAGAACCAACATCATTTTACTCTAAGGTGTAAGTCTATAGAAGCAGAAGTAATATCCTCAGAGGAATAAAGTGTCAGGAAAGGATATTGGTCTCATCCTAAAGGTAAGTCTCTAGGAGATCTAATTTTGTGAATAAAGGATACCAATATGATAATAGACTCAAGATGCATAGGAAGTGCAACAAACTCAACTTGAATGCTATCTCATGGAATTGTCTGCTTACAACAAATCATGAATTTTAGCATAAGTGAATGGACTCTCTAAACTCTATCCCATTCTTATGGAAGAAGACTTAGTCTCTATATCAGTTTGGATCCATAAAGTAATATAGGCTTGATAATTGCATAAAAAAGGTATAATTTGTTAGAAACATCCTATAAATGTACCTAAAAACACTACCTCCCAAGCACTGAAAGGGAACCATACCCTTTACTGAGCCTAGGTGAGAAACCCTTTCTCAATATGAACCTCAAACCTATGCACTTAACTCCCAATTATGTATAAGAGGTGGAGATCTCAATTTCACCACCTCTTTAGAAAAATTAATAGTTCCCAAAGGCACTCTGGGAACAATTGAAAACTATAACCTTAGTTTTTCTTGCATTAACTATCAACTATCTAAGGTCGCAAAAATCAGATCTTTTTTTCTCTCCAATTCCTCAAGGGAAGAGGCCAAAAGGAACTCATCTCACAAAAATAATAATCACAATTAGCACATGATGGACTACAAATCCATCTCCCTCCTAGTTATGCTCCTTGAGAAAGTATCAAGCTCATATATAAAAAAACCAAACAAACTTAAGTAAAGTACGTAACCCTATTTGACTCCAATGGTGCTCTAAAAAACCTTTGATAGACCGTGGGAACCTGAATTTGACCTATAACCAATCATAGAGTCTCATGGTAGCGACTAAAAGGGTCTCATATGCAACCTTTTCAAAATCAAATTCCTTAGAACTTAGTCAAAATCCCTCCTGAAGTCAACAAAGTAGAAAAATACCTTTGAAAATCTTTGCCTTACCTCCTCTATGGTAGCTTGAAGAGTATCTATATGATCCAATGTTTGATGCTTCTCACGAAAATCTACCTATTTTTCTCTAAGTGGTATGACACCATTTATTAAGAACTATGTCATAGAGTTTGGAAAAGGTATGTCCAATGATTATGGTGATGTGTTTATTAGAATCAAAAGCATCTCCTAACTTGATAATACATTGAGACCACAAAGAATGAAAACCCATGCAAACTTCGTGAAAAGATCAACAATATGTCAAAGAAGGGAAGGAATACTATTTTTTAAGAATCCAACTTGGAAACCTTCTTTGCACCCTGCTTTGTTGGATTTGAGGGTCTAAACAATGTTGCTTATATCACTAGGAGAAAATGATGGCTAGAGGGAGGGAGGGGAGGGCATAGTGGTGGGGGGTTGGCCCAAGACATCATAAAACAAAGTGGTATGATGGAATAAGGTATATGAAAAAATATCAAAGAGAGGGGTGGGTAACCTAGGAAGAAGGCTACGCCAAAAAGATTTTAGGAGTGTTGGAGGGCTAATCATAGCTCATATCTCCTTGTGGGCATGGAATTACATTTATTATGATGGAGGCATTTGTACTCTTTCCTTATGGAGGCAATAGAGGGATGTCATGGGTAAGGAAAAATGGAGATATCTATGCAATAGTTTATACTCCTCACTATATCAGTGGTTTGTGGGGTAGATACCAAGAGAAGAGGAGGTACAATAGGGGCAGTAGACAATGGGTTAAAGAATAAAGAGTGGAATCCTAGAGGGTCATAGAATAAATGCCATATTTGGTCTAAATAGTGAGCAAGGAAGATTACTCATTAATGTTTAAAATGATTTGAGAGAGGGGGGAGTGTAGGAGTTAGAATAATCGAGGTCATATTGTACCATAGTGTGAAAGGAGTCGTTCGGGAGGGAGGTGGAAAGGGTAGATACATCTAGGAAAAAGCAATGTATGAGTCGTCAACCATAGGGAAAGGGGTGGATAAGAAAAGAACTTGAATGTGTGGAAGGAGGGATGGGCCCATTAATTCATAATCCACCAAGCTAGGCTCATCACCATGTAGGAAACATGTAAACCTACTTACATCCCAATAACCGAGTAGTCCATTAAGAAGTAAAAGATCATGGGATTCTCCATGCTAAAGTAGATGCCTCCCATATGTTGTGAGAGGCTATAAGGTTGCATTAACTAAAATCCACTAAAGGCCTACCATATCATTGTCAAGATCTTAAAGATAAAGGCCATCAACCAACTATCCTTGGAGTGACCATGAAGATGTGTTTGTAATGTCTTGGTTCGAGCATTGAACTCGCTAAGAAGGATGATATATCCTAGAGTTATGTACTAGGTAATGTCTAGATATGGCTCCAGGGAAGGATCACCATTCAAGTGTACTGCAAAGCACCAAAAAGTGGGGGGAAAGTAACAAATTGCAAAAGAAGTGTCATGGGAAGGTTGGGGTGAGCCTCCACTAACTTGAACCCACAAGTGAGAAACTAACGGTTCATACCCAAGTTGGAATATTGCGCTAGTGTCATTGTCAAAATCTTTATTCCTCCTCTAAAGTTCCAAATATAGCCTAACATGGAGCTTAGGTGGAGGAGGACCATGCTTCATAGAATCGTGACCATCAATTTGGCTAAAATTGTTGGGCATTTAGATCTCTAAGTGATTACAACATGTTGGAAAACAAGTTAATCCATGTGACCATCATGGAGGAATGCTAGAGCATCCAATATCTGAAGGTCACCACATCCACCTGTATTTTGAGACCCGTGTTCCTTCCTTATCCTTGAGGGGCTAAAAATAACAATAGTGTTGTTGTGGAGTTATGTCTTCTTTCTTTATTGTGCCCTATTGATATCGGGAAACTCTATTACTCGATTTACCATATGAACACATTGAAACACATCTCTCTCATTGGTACATCTAAAGAAAACCAAAAGTGAACTCCCCAAATTGAAAAAAAGGCAATGATACATACCGCATATCTCATAACAAACTGGACAACAATACTTTGTCTACACTTCATGTAAGGAGCAATTCCTACAAATTTTTTCCTTCGTGGAAAGATGGGGGTTTGTCTCCACCCTCAACTAATGGAACATGCTCATGGTTGTCCAAGAGTAACACAAATCCCATGCATCAAATGGTTTTATAGATAGCCCAACTGAACAATGAGGTCATTTTCAACCTAGAGGCACTACTAAGAAGAAAAAGGCAATTTGGGACTATGGAGTTTATGTGGTGCAATCAAGGAAATTTGAGTGTGGCTCCTATGAATGTAACTCCTTGTAGTTTCATTAAATCTTATGTAGGAGGTAGAATATCGGGGCATCAAGGGAGATCCTTGTTGAATCAACACTCACATACATGTGGAAAAATTGCCAAAGAGGCAAGGAACCAAAAAATCATAATTGTCCTTTAATGTATCATTTACTACCCTTCAAATGCTTAAAGCCATAATGCCATATTTGTTGTCTATACAACAATACTCCTCAATTTTTTTTATGCCAAAGGCATTGTTTAAGGGGTTGGTTCCTCTAGTGGCTTCATCGTCTGTCGACGACTTATGAGGAGCTGCCCCCTGTCAACATTGGATTTGACATCTTCGAGAAACTTTGAATATAACAACATTAAATCATGCAACGTGTATTAATGAAGTGGGTTAATACTTATACTTATCACACATGAGAGAATACAATCTTTTACTTATTAATCGTACCTTGATACGGGATACTGTATGATTAACCATATGCTCAACAATCTTGCAACGTGTATTAATGAAAAAAAGGGTGCCAATTTAGGTTCAACAATCTTGATTAACAAACAGGGTTTAGAGTCTAAGCAGCCAGTAAATGGTATTACTTATTTTTCTCAAGACCCAATTTATGGTCCCTATTCCCTCGTGGCTTTTCTTCTTTATATGCAGACTTTAACTCGGAACACAATGATTGGGGCAGTTTCTGGTATTGTTGGAACCCTCCATTGTCCAGCGGAGCTCTATGTAAGGTCTCTACAGGCTAGAGAAAACCACCTATTTCACTGCCAGTGATGGTCCTCCAGACCAGGATGCAGTTTTGGAAGGAGGATTTCGAGTAATGGGTCGAGACTTAAGGAAAATTCTTTGTTTTCCATTAATACTTTTTCTAGTTTGCTCACATATTCCAAATGGACATACGCGCAGACAAATTTTGGAGGAGCTTTGGATTTTAGAGTAATAATCCAAGTAGTTTGATTGAAGATTCAAGTATCATGGCCTTGAAAGTTGAATCAAGGGAGCTCTCCACTGATAATATACATTAAATTGACCAAGTACATGAATATATTCTCTCACTATGTCATAAATTATAGGGGCATAATTGATATTGCATTGAAGCTTTAATTATGATCCTCATAATTAAAGGTGCGGTCTCACTGTGTCATGTAATTTAGTAAAATATATATGTTGCCTATAAGTAGGCCAGTATCAAGTTAGGTGAAATATCTACGTAGGTATTTACACCAGGTAATATAATATAATCTTGTTCATAAGTTTATTACATTTATCACAAATAAAAATAAGTCAAATGACCTTACACTGTATTTACAATAACAAGTACATTAATTATCTTATGGTTTTTTCTTGATCTTATAAACAAAAAATATTTCATATCATACATTATAGTAATAAAATGGACTAATTGTGTAATCTGATAATAAGCCTAAGGTGTTTTATATAACCTTGAAATCAATTAACATTGGGATATTACGTTATTGTTATATATAACTTGAATTTTAATTTTCTTAAATTAAAGTTTAAGGCCATTGGGAAATATTGTTTGATTGATCATATAATCAAATTTATATGAGTAAAAAATTTACTCACAAAATGGCCCTTTGCAATTTTGCATATAAGATAGGCCATGATTCTTCAACGTATATACCATTAATATTTTGGGTATATATCATTAATATTCACTTTTTCATATTTGTATGAAGTGCAATTCATAGTATAATTAAGGGATATGTCAATATAATATAATTAAGGGACGTGTCTATATCGTGTAATTAAGGGATATGTCAATATAATATAATTTAGGTTAATAAATTGTTGGGAGATAAGTTATGTAAATAAGGTTAATAAATTGGTAAAAGAAGTAAGGCTCATTTTACATTGTTGTGAGTTAACTAAATTTGTATAATCACCAAATTGCATAAGTATCTACATGTTATGAAATATGGCCTTATCTGTGTAGTTATGTTAGTGGCTTTCTCCAAAATCACTCAACCCTTAGATTAATCATCATATTGAAAATTGTAGAAAATAATGTAAACATGGACAATTATGTGAAGACTTAAATCGATATTATATTCTAAAATATAAATATAATATATTATTGGCATGCCTATATTTTGAGTAGTAAATATATTTTCCAGTTTTTCTAGGCATTATGTAATGATTTCCCCTTATAATATTAAGATAGACATGTAAGGGAAATATCCTTGCAACTAACCTCCTTCAACATCGATAATGATCCATGTATGCCTCTATGTTCTCGGATTGCATTAGATCTGGTGCACTACCATTGTACCATACAATGGTCACCTTGGCACACTCTCTCTTTCTCCATTATGATTGAAACATTAGAGTTAACTAGTGTTCTTTTTCTCCATGTAGGCTATTCAAAAATTTGATCAAGGTCCATAGAATGTAGATCCGGGGGATAAGTAAGCGACCTCCCTTGTCTTCATCAACTGTATGATCAATTAATCTTCAAAGAATGACGAGTCACCTATGTAGATTTGGGTAGACAGAAGAAGGGGGCATTTTGTATTAAGATTCTTGGTAAAAAATTTGAAGGCAGTTGGCGTAATCGTAACATCATTAATAGGCCCAACACTGTAGCTGCATACATGCATAAAAGTTTTCCACTCTTCCATGAAGAGATGCTTAAAAAAACATGAACACAACATATTATAGGTATAGGTACACATTATATACTACATGCACATATCTCTACAAAACCTTTAAATATTTGTCATTTGTTCTAAACCTCTAACATTCCTTTTGTAGGTATGAATGGAAACATCGTGGCTCTGCACGTATACATGGGAAACATTAAATTGGCAAGACCCATATCAAATCAATGTTGCAAAGAGTTTCTTCGATACATATGCTACATCATGGAATCCAAGAGAAAATCATGACACGCATATCCATATGCATCAATCCATTGAGGTCGGCCCTTGCTTGCTAGATACAAAAGATATATTTTCATCCAACCCACTTCAGGACTATGAACAACTCTTAAATGGAGTACAAAGACATACAAAGTGCAACGAAAATTCATGTCTAAACAGAAAAGGGAATACACTTGAATGCATATATAAATGCCCTTGGAAGGTAAAACATGAATCATCACTCTACATTAATGAAAAGGGTAAAAAAACATATCACCCAATAGACAATGATGCTCGTATGAACATCCATAATCCAATCATACTTCTGAAGAAACAAAAGTTCCCACTAATAGAATAATAAGTACAAGTAACGTAAGAAAGCCATAAATGGCTTGTAGTAAAGTAAAAGATGTAATATATGATGGATGATAATGGTTACATAGTTTTGGGGCTTTTATAGGCCCGTCATGTACCTTTTCGACAAAAGGTCATGACTATTGATAATTGTTTAATTAGTAAATTAATATTAATATTTTAATATTAATTTATTATTATTTTGGTGTTACATTGCCTTTCCCTTAAGGGAAGCTTTGTCCTCAAAGCTGTATTGAAAATAGTGTATGAATTCCCTTGAACTGTTGTCCTTTCCTTTTTGTAATTGCGACACTTGATGAAATGAGATGATACGAGTTACAGATTCCCAAGGAGAATTGTCGCATTGTATCTGTTGTGGTCCATTCCAGATCTATTTTTATCGGAGCTCTGAGATCATTTTGTGGGACGGGTCGTTTCAATTGTTGCTTAGTATGTCGATCTTTTCGCCTGTCAACATAATTCTTCTGTGAGTGCTTGTTTTGACCCTGTCGTTGGTCAAAATGGCGATTATAATTGGGATGTCTGTAAGGCGTATGTGTTGTTTGTTTTTCTTTCTTTTGAACTACGGCGAGGACTTCCTTCACTTCCTCGACTTGATTTTTGGATGCATCTTCCTGGATTTGCGCTTCTTGGTTCTCCAGTAGATTTTTATGATTCTGAATCTTTTCGATTCTTTCATCTTGCGACTTTTTGTCAATTTCTAACTTTTTGATTAGATTCTTTAGTTCCTGATTACGATTCTTTAGACACTGGTTTTCTTCCTGCTTTTCCAGTATTCTTCCTTCGAGGTCTTCACCGGAGTGTTCCCTCTTACTATTGTTTTTTAATTTTTTAATTTTTGTAATCAGTGTTTTGTTATGATTTCGTAGACGAAAAATCTCTTCGGTATTGCTTGATAACACATTGTTGACTTTTGTTAGTTCCAACTTATGTGTCTTCTTACAGTCGTCATACTGCTGCTGGAGGTTTTCTTTTTGCTGTTGATGATGACGTGACTCAGTTTCTTGATTTTTTAGCTTTTCATGTACTTGCACCACTTCGCCTTCTTTGTCCATGATGACTTTGTTTAGACGACTAATTTCCTCTTCTAAGTCGACAATATTTCCATACGAATATTCTTCGACTTTGTTTGGTTTTTTTATCTGGTCTTCAAGTTTTTGAATGATACCTTCCAGATGTGAAATTTTTTTGTCCTTATCTGATAAATTTTTTGTGAGATTTTCTCTACTGCCTTCCAATGATCGAATTCGTAGTTCTGAGGTAATAATCTGTTCTTTTTGAAAACCATTAATTTGTTCTTGATTGTTGAACTGAAGTTGTAGAACACTATTAGCTAGTTCGTACGTTTTTAGGTTGGCCGAAATTGTATGTAACTGTGATTGCAATTGTGAGTGACTGGGTCGTCCCTCATAATAAAACGTTTATCACATATTGGGCAGGATCGATCATAATTTTTAAAGGCTGTCGGATATTGGAATTCCATTTCGCAATACGGACACTTAGTCCAAAATTTGGATTTATATATGGAATCCATAATTCCTTCAATAAATCTATAATTGGCTTCAAGGGTTTCTTCACTATCTTCCGAGACTTGATATCTGCTCTTTTTAATATTTTGTTTGACTTTGACTTATGTGGCGATAAATAATCTTTGACTTCTTGACGATTGCTTTGAATTCTTCTTGATTTGTTCTTCTCTTTTCTTCGATAATTATCACAAAATCTTGACTTCTTTCTTATGAGGTCAAATAACTTCTTTTTTTTCAAAAATAATTATTATTTCAAAAATAATTATTATTTCTTTTGAATAATAATAATTATTAATTAGTTAATTAATAATATTATTATTTATGTCTTATATAAACTATATATAGTTTAATATATATATTTGTTTTTTCAAAAATTAAAATATTTAAACAAATATAATAATATATTATAATGTTTAATATTTAATTTTTTTGTTTTAGGTTAGGGTTTCAATGGCCCGTGGAGGAGGAGTGGTCAGAGCAGGTGGGTGGGAGGAGGAGGAGCGGAAGCTGGAAGGGGAGGCGAAGACAGCGTGGAGGGAAAGGTGGACGCGTAGTAAGGAGACAGCGTGACGGGAGGTGGCGGAAGGTGACAGCGGCTGGTGGGAGGTGATGGTGGGAGGTATGGCATGCAGGAGGGCATGGGAGGAAGGTGTGGAAGGAGGCACGCGGAGGGTGTGGGAGGAAGGTGTGGAAGGAGGCACGCAGAGGAAGGTCTACAGGTGCAGGAAGGGAGTTCAGTGCGTGGAGGGAAAGCGCGTGGTGATGGAAGGAGGCGGGAGCGTGGGAGGTGTGAGGTTGGTGTGCAGGCGAGGTTTGGCACGTAGGTGAGAAGAGGGCTAGCAGATCGCAGGAGGGTGGGGAGGAGCTAGAAGGATGGCATTGACGCAGGAGCTGGAGGGGGTGAATAATGGAGGAGAAGGTTGGGAATGGAGAGGGAACGCAGGGCAGCGTGGATAGCTGGACGCGCAGGTGGGTAGGCGTGTATGAGTGGATGCGCAGAGTTGTGGGGGAGGACTATGCTGTGGCGGATGGAAAGAGTATGCAGGCTGCGGGAGGGAAAGGATGTGGACGGGAGAGGGAAGCAGGATGAGTGAGTGCGAATGAAAGAAATGAGGGCGTAGATGGGAGGAGAATGGACGTGATAAGCAGTCGCAGTGGATGGTTTTTTCCTCAGAAAATATGAATTTAATGGCTAAAGGCCTAGTTCGAAGAAGCTCCGACGAGTATTGGCCAAAAGCCAAGTATCCACAGAATGCCCAAAAAAGGGCTCTGATACCACTAAAGAAACAAAAGTTCCCACTAATAGAATAATAAGTACAAGTAACGTAAGAAAGCCATAAATGACTTTTAGTAAAGTAAAAGATGTAATATATGATGGATGATAATGGTTACATAGTTTTGCGGCTTTTATAGGCCCGTCATGTACCTTTTCGACAAAAGGTCATGACTATTGATAATTGTTTAATTAATAAATTAATATTAATTTATTATTATTTTGTTGTTACAACTTCAAACATGCCGAGCATATGTGGATTGCCAACCAATGCTCTCACGTTATGATGTCTTGAAATACATAGCCAAATATGCTTCTAAAGCAGAGGGAAAATCATAGACGTACCATCATACACTGACTAGAATCAGAACTACATCATGTCAACATGACTCATCCTCATACGTGTATCGTTGTTTGTACTTAGCAGCAATTGTAAAAGCTAGACTTGCTTTCAAACACATAAACTTATATTGTTTATGTACACATAACTTTCTCTCATTTTACAACATATTAAAGTTCTTGTCAATGTTTCTTTCCCCCGCTTTGGAGGTATGCTAGTTATTTTTTGAATTTTAGAAGATTGCATGATACTATCTTGACTACTAGCAAGTATATAGATTCAATAGTTGTTCCTTAGAAAGCCCTTTTATAACAACAAAATTTAGCACTTTACATACATTCTCACTTAATGATGATGATAATTTTTCTTATGCTCATCTCCACCAAACCTAGAGCCTATGGTTGTTTCCTCCTCCTTTGCATATGCTTTTAAGTATTTAGATTCTCTCTTAACTTAAGATTCAATTTCCTTAACTTATTATGTATTGCTCCTTCTCAAGTCCACACTTTAACCATTTGGAGCCACATACTCATCCTAAGAGGGAGTAGGAAGACTATCCTTGCCTACTAAGAGGCCAACAACCTAAAAGGAAACAACCAAGGGATCTAAAAAGGAAGAATCCTATATCTAGAGACAACTCACTACTAAACAATGGTAGCCGAGCTAAGATAACTATTCTTAGTAGGTTTGGAGTCACCACATGGTTTTGGGATCAATAACAAAAGTACCATCTTTCCTTTCCCGACCCAAAGTACAAAACAAGAATATATAAAAAAACGAAAATAAATCAATTTAAGCCTCAATGTGGGACCCACCGTTTTGCACGTTGGTTTTATTTCTATCCAACTTTGAAAAGCCATGGTTAATACATGGCACTTACGACCTCGTTTTCAGCCCAAGTAAAACAACAAATGCATGAAACGTTGCGTGTAAACCATACTGGTTGAAATCCTAAAGGTGACTCTGATGCAATCACCACCATAGAATACCACTGGTTTTATCCTCGTGCAAGTACGCCAGGACCTAAAATTCCACATATGCACCAATGAAACCGCTTTTGAGATGGTTCGATGCCGGTTTTGTTTCGATGCAAACATGGTCTCCGCATGCATAAGCACTGCCTGAGTAATCCTTAAAAATGCTTGGAATAAGAAGGTATGATCATAAGTGTTTGTTGAGAGATCACTTGCCATGTATGATTTCAAAGCAGAAAACCCTATTGAATTCGATGAGTTAGAGGGACTTTCCAGGCATATACTCCATCGCTCAAACTGCCAATTTGGCAAAAAGAGCTTGTGCTTGAATCCCAGTTCAAATAATACCCACGCCACCATATTCTCATTGAGTGCAACATTACTCGCAACAACTCCCAATTCACTATGTGAAACCCTTTCCCTTTGTCATCTCGGCCTAGAGAAGAGGATTGACATGTATGAGTCAATCGTGAGATTTTGGTGCATATTTGGACCTTGGTCGCAAAAATTAAGGGCTTAGTGTTCCACTTGTAAATCTTCTTCTCCACCCATTGTACAACCACCTTCCAAAGGTCTTTGAAGACAACTGAAAGGAAAGGGGTATGCCCATAAGTATAGAGAGTTGGCCTAGAATTCACGACCAATTTTGTGAGGCCAACTTGATTGGCATAGGTCACTCGCACCGGCTTTATAAGTCGCACTGCGTTTGAGCCCATTGAATTCTTAGTCTCGAGGCTACATAAAACACTCCATGATCTAAGCTTAGAAAGTTTGGCCCTCTAAGATTGTTGAGTTAGCAACAAAGTGACCATTAACCGGTTTCCCAACACTTTGTTTTGGGAGAGGAATTCCTTGTATCAAAACCAAAATGACCTTAGAGCCAAGTAAATAGTCAAGGGCTTCAACTGTGAACATTAGCAACAAAGTGACCATTAACCAATTTCCCAACACTTGGTTCTGGAAGAGGAAATCTTTCTATCAAACCCAAAATCACCTTAGAGCCAAGTACATAGTCAAGGGCTTCAACCGTGAACACATAGAGGGTTGGGGTTAGGAGCTACCCCAGTTTGATAGTTCTTAAAAGCTCGACCTCCTCAAATGAGCATCTATTGATAGAAATACAAGGTAAGATATCCACAAATAGGGTTTCAATGTTGGTTATAAAGGACTCGCAAAACCCTAGAACTTAAGAATTTTTCACATTGAAGGGCCACTCCACTCTGTCCTAGGCCGTCAGAGGCATCAAGAGTGATTGACCTAGCCTATTCCATGCCTTCCCATAAACCTTCCCATATAGTAATATTGTTATCTAACATATATTTTTGTACATAATGTTATATTGTCAAAAAAAAAAATTAAAAAAATTCATGGGAAACTCATAAAATTAAAAATTAAAATCAAATGAAAAATAATTAAAAAATCAACCATAGCGGAGAGCTCTTTAGTATAAGGCGAAGATCTTGGATCAAAGTGAAAGAACCTTGTTATAAACTCATAATATAAAAAATTTAAAACCAGCATATATCGCTGGGTCCCTTGCCTTAGGAATGAATTTGATATGAGTGAAGTCCAAGTAGGATACCCAGGGAGAAGGAAAGACAGGAGGAAGGACAAGGGAAAATCATTGTGAAGGAACTAACCTTCGCATGTCTCCCGGGGCATGATCATTTGCGCATCTAGTCTCAGTACTTTGAACTGACCCCATCCATTTACAGGCTTAAGGTGTTAGTAGACTTTTGTTCCACACTACTAGGATCACGAGGTAAGGTGTTAGTAGACTTTTATTTGGCACGTATTTTGGATGGTCAATTATTTTGTGAAATCGTCATTAATTTCTATTTATAAGCCTGTTAAGATATATTGAATTTAATTTCCTAAAACCCGTCTCTCAACGTCCACACTGTTTCATTCTATGCGGGTTTAAAACAACTTTAATTAATTCTAATTCAATGGTAAGGAAGAAAATGAGAAATCTGGACTATATGATTAGGAATAAATGATCGATATGAAATGGTATTATGGAGGCACATAGCACATGCATATTGAATGTTTGTTCTGTCATGTAAATGCCATAGTAAACAGTTGTAAATGTGATGTAATGTCATCGTTAATGTGTCTCAATTTTGGGTTATCGAACCGCGAGGCTTCTGCAATTTCCAAAATACTCTTTCGGCTCGTAAAACACTGGCAATCGGAAAACCTTTGTATAAATTCCCTTTAGTATTTAAGGTTTTGATTTTTGTGCTTCTCACACTTCCAATTCTCCAATACTTTATATCAAACTCAAAATACATCATCCGCCGTCGCGCTTGCTTTCTTTAATTTTCACGCATTTATTTGTTGGGCATCTAAGCCTCTCCCTGCACCTCTTCTATCCTCAATGTTACTCTGCATCTACTTTTGGATATCTTTACATGCAAACACTATTCAGCCTACTGCAACTAATTTAATGTGGTTGCGGTGGGTCTGTTGATCATTTGGATTCAGCCTGTTGTAGCTAATTTAATGTGGCTGCAGTGGACATGTTGATCATTGGATTTTAAGCTATTAAGATCCAACGATCAACATACCTACTGCAGCCCAGCTGCATTAAATGAGCTGCAGCGGACTGAATAGTACTCGTCATCCTTACCCTCTCGTTTTATACCTAGTCAATCCAGCATCCCTTTGCATCTGGATTGTTTGCTACCCAAAACAAATATTCTACCACCGAGACTTGAGGAAGGAACACCAAACTGTGCGGAGGCACCTCCACCTTCTGTCCACGAATGCAGTCATCAGAATTCCTGTGAAGAGAACATGTGCTCGTATTGCTATGAGAAGCTTGTGAAATAGAACCAAAATTGGCACAAATTTGTTGTCGTAGGCTGTAGCCTATATGAAGACTAAGCCACCCTCTGTGTTTGGGGATGCTCACCCAACTGTGAGTAAAAAGGGAAAAGAGCCCATGTGGTAGAAGGGACTGCTAGCCCGCCTGGAGAAAAAGGGTTGTGTTGGTCTTTGTGGAAATTTGATGGGGTGGGCGTAGTTTGAAGAGCCTCGCAAGCGGGTGTGGGTGTATTAATTTGAAGAACCACAGATGTGGGTGCAGTTACTAAATTTACCAAGCATCATATGTAGAGTTTCAGAGACATTTTCCTTTCGGTTACGGGTCTCAGAAAATATAAGCATTTCTAAATTTAAGCACCCATTTCTCTATTTTTCCACCGATGGTTGTCGTGGACTTGGAGCTACTAATTAATTATGGTAAGATGTTATTTTCAAATTTTTAATAAATTTGATAATAATTTTAAAATAAATTTTAATGAAATTAGTTTGTGTTTTTTAAACATGAGATTGTTTTCCAATTTCACTTTTGACCCTTCCAATACTTCGAAGTTACAAGTTATAGGTGTGGTTTTTAAAAGCTTTAAATTTATCTATTCACAATTTTTCTAAAACATGAGATTGTTTTCCAATCCCACTTTTGACCCTTCCAATACTTCCAAGTTACAATTTATAGGTCTTGTTTTTAAAAGCTTTAAACTTATCTATTCACAATTTTTCTAAAAATGATTTATTTGATATAAGTTAAAACTTAGTAACATTTTATTATTCTTGTAGTGTTGGCAATTGGTTGAAACAATTACTTTTACTAGTGGAAAAGAGCTTTTAAACAAGTTTGAAGTTGAAAGTGATATCTTTTTATCCATTTATAGCGAAGGGAAAATGAATGGCGCAATAAAGATATCAAAAACTTGTGTCTTATTACACTTTTTTTGACAAAGAAATGAGAGAACTTCCTAGTAGACTTTATTGCAATGTGTTTGTTTGAATGAATGGCTTTTACAAAGGACATATATTATTTCTTTGGCCTTTCAACTCAATTCTTGGCCTCACATTAACCTTCACAAAGGATTCTAGGTTCTAAGTTTTGATTGTTTTATAAGTTTATCACTTAATGTACTTCATATGCATAATGCTGAGAGGTGTTATGTTTTTAGTTATACATAATCAACAAAAAAACATGGGTAAATGAGTTTATTGTTATCTTTTAATTGGAAATTAAACTTTTTAACAAAAAATATTTTTTAATTGAAAATTAAATTCTTTAATAAAAACATTTATTGAAGGGTATTTTTTTTAATAAAACTTCATTGTTGAAGGGTTATATTTGTACCAAAAAGGTATGTGACGGGCAATATAAAAGCTTAAAACATAAAAAAAATTAGTCTGAAGGGTAGAGAGATGAAATGAAATTCCAAGAGTGGGTCACCATGTATACATAGGCGCTTTGTTCTAAACATGAAATTCTCAGATGTGCCCATCAATCCAGCTGTGAGTTTCATTTCATTTTGTCCTTCTCCATCGAATACATCACTGAATTTGGATGCACTGGTCCCACAAACGGAAGCTTCAATATGTTTTGGGACGCTGACAACCTGATCCCGAGGCAATGGAGGCCATAATTAAATCCCAACACACGAACAACAAGGTTTCCCTCAACTTAAGAGGGAATAGAGTAGATGAGCAGGCCAGCAGGCCTGGAATTTCAAATTCTTAGTATTGATCAATTGGAAATTTTCTGACGGTTAAATGTTTTTACTACCTGTCATTTTACGTTTTTTCAAATTCATTGAGTGTCAAATTTGTTGTATTAAAAAAAATACCACACTTACTGTGAATTCCATTAAGCCCACGTTTTTTCAAGTTCATAGAGTGACAAATTTGTTATAATATAGAAAAGCACCGCACTTATTATTAAGAATTCCAGCCCACATTTTTTCAAGTTCATAGTGTAAATAGATTCAGCCTAGTCTTATTTCTTGGCTCATGAGAATTGGCTCACGAATCGCATGCTCCTGATGCTGGGCGACCACTAAGTTTACTGGATTTAGTTTGAATACAGATATATCTTAATGGACTAATAATGATATCCACAGGTCGAATGCATCGGGTTGATAAAGGGGAGGGGTGCGTAAGTTTAATTTCAACCGGGATACATTTGAATTTTGAATCATAAAACCACCAAACCACGAGCTAAAACAACCACAAATTCACGCCCATTAAATTTAATTCCTCTCTTTGTCTTGTCCCTTCCTTTGTCTCAAAATCCAACATGGCAAGTTGCAACTAAACCCTAAACCGGAGCTAATTTCTTATAAGCGCTCCTAAACAATGGGCCCAAGGGCGTACGATGAACTAAGGTCGCAGTAACTCGTTAGGAATTAGGTGGCAAACAGAACATAGGAGAGCAGTGCAGAGTGTAGGATTGGGTAATTACTAACGGGTACAGTTACAGGCTATATAGTTTAAGAGAGGTATTAAATTTTCTGACGGAAAACGTAAATAGGTGAATGTCAAATCCACGTTTCAAATTTTTTCACGGCCATCACTGGTGACGTGTCCCTTTTACATTAACTTGTCAAATATGTTTAAAATTGATAAAAATGTTCTACATGCCGTCAAATTCCAGGCCTCCTGAGGGAGTCGAGGAACATTGCAAACGGTCAAGAGAGGATATCCCTAGTGAGCAAATTGAGGCCGACGACGCATCCAACCACAAGGAGATTTAATGAGTTTAAGCGCCACGTCTGAAAGCAAGCGTTGCACGTTTAAATCTAAAAGAAAATCAGACCACCTACGTAGTAGCAGTTGTAAATCAGGGTTGGAATTTCATTTCATCTTTTCCCTTCATGCTAATTTTTTTTGACATTTTGAACTTTAATCTTCCCCGTCACTTAAGGTTTTGTTGAAAAAATTACCCTTCAACAAAACTACCTTCAATTATTTTTTTTTTTCTCAAAACGCAGCCAAAAGCCATTCTCCACACATGGGATCTCCTGTCCAACGTTTAGAGCCTATTTCACGCCTACAGTGTTCTACTTGGCTTCAATAGTGGCCCCACATAGCTTTGTAATGCAGGCCGAGACAAGAAGAGATACACCAATGGATCAAGATGACTTAAAACAATAAACAATTATTGCTTTGTGAGGATATTTTTCTTTCTGGCCTCCGAATATAACTATTTTGGCACTTTTTAATTGTTATAAAAGAGAGATTTTTTACTAAAAACTAAAACAAATCAGGTCAAAACATAAAAAAAGCTTTTATTCGGTTTCACTATAGTTGCAGTTACAAGATTATTCTTAGCTTGACTGTATTTGTAAGCCACTACAAAAGATACTCAAATGCTTTAATTTAATACCATTTAAACTAAATAATTGACTAACCTCCCTGTTGATCTAAACGTTTTGGTGTATAGTGTCAAAGCTCGAGTACTATCCTTTGAGGGCACAACCATACAAATGCATAAGCTATATGAGTTTACATCCTTGCCTTCAGTCACCTGCAACATATCATGCCATCCCCTGGATGCATGTTCATGATCAGCACAACAATTATGGTACCCATTGCTAAGAGGCTCATGTGGATTCACTCACCCACCCATTCCCATTTGAGAATTTAACCACATTACTTATAAAGCTAATTACCTTGGCCTTCCAGTAGGTCATGAAGATTCCAATCAATATGACTCGGTTTTATCTTTAACCGAGATTGTTGAAAGCTCAGTTCAGAGGATTTTTCTTGTATGAAATTAGACCATGCAAGGAAAGGAACCCCCATATGGCGATATATTAAATTTTGCCTAGTTTTAGTTCTGCTATCTGTTGGAGACAAAAACACACACTTGGAGGCTTCCCGATGTTTCTGTGCAGATGACTGTGACTGTGACTGTAAACACGACCCCGTATGTGTCTGTGCATGTACATGTAGCAAAAGAGGAAATCGAGTGGAGAATGTGGCGGGCCTGCGATATTGGGGGTGAGGGCCGTAATATCGGATGAGGTACTCGCCATTGCCATGTGACGCTCCGCTTAAAGTCCCCGGTTTCTTTAACCTTGTGCTGCTATGTATTCTTAATGAAATTTATCTTTCCTTCTCCCAAGCGACATACATGCCTCCTTCTTATTATGCAAATACAGTGGTATGGGTTGTTTCAGGCATTGCCAAGCCTCTCGGAACGCATAGCATTTGAAGACTGTCTGTTGCTTTGTATGTTTTCAAGCGCATCACGGGACTTGAACCCCCGACCTGGAAAATGCTTGGGAATAGAATGAAACCTAATATCGAGTGCTCTGCTTGTCTTCGTAGAGTAGTATTAGTATTCCGAGGCGCTGCTTCTGCAATGCCTAATTATTATAAGGTTCGCAATCACATGGGTAGGTGATTCACATTTGATGTGAAGCGACTAGTTGGGAAGGTACGAACTATGAAGGGTTCACGCTAAAGCAAAAGGGGTTTGCTCGTTGGTCCGTCGCGTTTACCATCACATTACCTCTATGTTATTAACACCTTGCTAACCAAAACTAATCAAGTTTTATAAAAAATTTGAACGTAAAAAATACGTTATTGCTAGTTACTTGCCCATTTAACTCGACAGCTTGGCAAAATTTTTGGCGGTAAATAATAGGCAAAATGCTCGTCAAATTCCAACCCTGGTTGTAATGTTGGTTGAGGGAGCCCCGACGGGTAGCCAGATGCTCGTATCCGCTGTCAAGTCGTTGGTTCTTTGTGATGAGGTTGTGGGTTTGATTCACCCGGTCAGTTGAGGTTAAGCTTCAGTATATAGAAAGGACATGAAGGACATGATGTGATTTGGTCACTGGATGTTAAGCTTCAATATATAGAAAGGACATGAAGGACATGATGTGATTCTTTATGGTGAATTTATTTGAACTACAAAAGCGAGTTGTCTAAAATCACTACGATTTCGCTTGGAGAAAATCGTTTTTTCAGACACGAATTTGCCAGAATCCGTGATAGAATTTTTAGAATCTCAAATAACAGTATTAATCTTGCATAATTTGAATGTCCTGGGGGTTTTTGGGGCGATTTAATCAACACAAATCGACGGATTTTTAGATTTCATATGGCCATACACTGTACAAATGAGATTCCCACAGAGGGGTCACCGGCGCCTCAATGACCAGATCAACATGGGTGAATTTATTTTTTGCTATCTTTAGACTGTTGGTAAACGCAGGCCGAGATTGGTCGTCATGACTGAGTTTATAGATTAAAACTATCCGTTCAAACCTTCTCTACGTACTTAGGTATTACACGCAGAGGGGACTGATTATGCATGGAGAGAACGTTTTCCTCCGTAGCACCGAAAGAAAACATTCGAAAAGGGCACATATGGCGGGATTTATGCTCGAATACCTTTAATGTGTGCCCCACAGGTGGTTTAAGGCGCCATTGTATTTCTTTAATAATGCCAAACGTCAAACAGGCCCTTCCACGATAACCATAACGAAAGACGAGGAAAAAGGTATTAAGTGGGTTTTTGGCTGACGGATCCACACACTAGATCCGGCTCTGAAGGTATGGTCTTGTTTCGAACATGGGAGCGAGGAGGAAATTCGAAGTAAAAAGAGGGATAATTCTCTGGGAGATTGTCGAAAACGTGTGAATATTGTGACAGAAACAGGTCGCGGTCAACATTGAGTGGATTTACTGAAGTTTGCACTGGCAGATCATTCAAAAGCGACCTCCTAAAAATATATTATGCCTTGAATTCTACAGAATATGTATATAGATTGTAGTGTGTTTAGTTTCTATAGAGCATGTGCATATAGTGTTGCGTGGAGTTTTTCATAGAGGGTATGCATTGCTGCGTTGATTTGAATATGCTTGCATATAATTATTGAATGCGCCTTGGATGAGCAAGTATGCTCTGTGTGCTCTGCTTCCCATTATAATATTATAAGACATAAGAGAAGATATTTTAATTAAGTGTATAGGTAAAAGTTTAGATATTATCTTATATTTTGGGCTTCTTTGGGCAATCAACAAGATTAATTTGAGAGTAACAAGTGTACAGCCTGGATTCATGAATTCATTACATGGTGGTCGTATCTTGTTATACTTAAATGCATTTTATTAAACTTTAAATAACCTTCAGTTAGACAATGGTTAAAGAAAGAGGCAACAATAATGGCAGAGGTTCAGGGTGAATTTTTGTTTTTTATTTAGCACTGGTTAAAGAAGGGGGCAACAATAATGGCAGAGGTTCAAGTGAATTTTTTGTTTTTTATTTATACTAGCACAGCCACAAGTAAAGTGGCCGGTGAACACCCATAGGTGTAGCTAGCCACTTAACTTTGTGGAGATGGCTGGTTGTTAAACAAAGACTAAACATCTACAAACAAATGCTATTTAATAAACATACCCCTTTTCTTATCCATCTCTTAACTGAAACTTATTTAAATCTTAATCAAGATGCATTTGAGCATAACAAGATATGACGACCATGAAATGAATCTCCACTATACACTTGTTACACTCAGGTTAATCTTCTTGATCCACTCAAGGAAGCCCAAAATCCCACTATTGGTGTAACTAGCACAACCATAAGTAAAGTGGTCAGTAAACGTGGATAGGCACAGCCAACCACTTAGTTTTATGGAGATTGTTGGTTGTTAAACAAAAATCCCAGATAAACATTAAATAGTTTAATGTTTAGGTTATACCATAAATGGATAATTATAATAATATGGCAATTAGTTTAATGTTTAGCAGTTGTTTAACAGTCAGCAATCTCCATAAAACTAAGTGATTAGCTATGTCTATCCACCTTTACACCACTTTACTTATAACTGTGCTAGTATATATTTATTTACATTTTTGAATAACAGTAAGTCTCTGTCTATTATATATCTTTACTTGCATTTTTGAAGAGTTGGAACGCTCTGTCTCTTATAAGGTTGAATAGATATTTAAATATATCTGTACTTGCATTTTTGAAGAGTTGGAACGCTCTGTCTCTTATAAGGTTGAATAGATATTTAAATATATCTTTACTTGCATTTTTGAAGATATGGAACACTCTGTCTATTATAAAATTTATCTTTGCTTGCATTTTTGAAGAGTTGGCACGCTCTGTCTATTAAAAGGTTGAATAGATATACAAATATAGCTTTGCCTGCGCTTCTTAAGAGGAGCTCGAATGCTCTGCGTTTTTTTTATATACATTTTGTCTTTGTTAATTGTCGAATGCGTCCATTGAATACTTTGCATTGCTATCAATGCGTTGAATGATATAGATTTGATTTCTGTTGAATACGCAGAGGCATAGCTTGCCTTGCTATCAATGCGTTGAAATTATTTGCATATTTTTATGCGCAGAAATATAACTTGCCTGCTATCAGCCGATTTGTATAGACTGTAAATATTGGAGGTCTCACAGCTTCATTTATTCACAGGTCTCAGACCCCTATTCGAATCTTGGATTACTGCTATATGTGTATGTTGGAATAAGTATTCAAATCTTCTGTCAGTTTGGAATAAGTATTCAAATCCTGGCTACTGGACCAGTCATGCATCCTTGCAAACCCATTATATTTATCACTATATTTCTTTACGCGAATTACGTCTACTTTGGCATTATTGCAATCCCATTTTATTCAAATCTTATATCACTTTGCTCCACTGCTGTCTACTTGGCATTATTGCAATCCCATTTTATTCAAATCTTATATCACTTTGCTCCACTGCCAAGAAGAATTGACATCCGTATCCAGTTCACTCAACCATATGTTATATAGGTAATTTAAAGATATAAATGGTCTACATTAATCATTTATTTAATATTATTGAAAGCTTTGTCTTCAAAGCTATATAAGCATTCCCTCATTCTAATGTAAGTTAAAATTGTCATAATTTTGATTGTTGTCTTATTTAATATGCCTCTACTTTAGTAATCGCAACCTGAATCATAACCATGGTTTCCTCTTCCTCATTCCAATCTTCTATGGTTTTGTCCATAGACATAATGTGTGATTCTAGTTTTGAGTAAAGCATCCAACACCATTGAAATATCTCTTGTAATTCCACGTGCCTCACCCCTAGCATCATCCAAAAAAGCTTTAAATAATGCTTTGCCACATCTCTTTGCTTAGTAGTTCTACCACTCCCATCAAGCATTTCTTTAAGTTTCTCTTCCACTCCTTCAAAATGCTCACTTCTATTAATTATGGGAGTTGTAGGATCCCCACCAATAAAACCTCTACAGTCAACAAAACCTAAGCTAATAGTTCTGACAAAAGAAAGTGACGATTTGGCTATGATTTTCGATTGCATAAAATCATCTCAAGTTGAGAAAATGCAAGATTTGTCTAAAGCTAAGATTCAGATATATGATAGGGTTCAGTCTAATTAAATAGTGAAAAAGGGTTTTCAAGTCCTAGCAAAGATGATAAGAATAATAATGATGTAAATAAAGTCACTGTTGAGAAGCTAAAATTGTCCAAAGTAGTTTCAACAACGGAGAAATACAGTAGTTTGAGTGAAAAAAGGTAGACAATTAATAGAAGTGAGCATTTTGAAGGAGTGGAAGAGAAACTTAAGGAAATGCTTGATGGGAGTGGTGGAACTACTAAGCAAAGAGATGTGGCAAAGCATTATTTAAAGCTTTTTCGGGTGATGCTAGGGGTAAGGCACGTGGAATTACAAGAGATATTTCAATGGTGTTGGATGCTTTACTCAAAACCAGAATCACACATTATATTGATGGATATTATAGATAAGAATGGTCATCAATTGTGTTGAGAGACAAAACCATAGAAGATTGGAATGAGGAAGAAGAAACCACCGTTATGATTCAGGTTGCGATGATTACTGAAGTAGAGGCTTATTAGATAAGACAACAATAAAAATTATGACAATTTTAACTTACATTAGAATAAATGAGGGAATGATAATATAGCTTTGAAGACAAAGCTTTCATAAGAAATAGGCAATCTTACATATATAAATAAAGATAATAATAAATAAATCACATAGTAAATATTTATAACTAATAGATATTAGTTATTAGCTAAAATACACATCCTTTCAAATCAATGGATACCACAAAGCTTATATAATGGCCATGCATTTTATTTTACAATCATCACTTATTATTAAATACATTTATATTTTCTTAATATATTAATTATTAAACATTTGGCTATAATTTTCTGGGAACAAACAATAGAGCGAAATTTTAATTGAAAATTGTGGAAGGCAAAGGAATTAAACACATTCAAATTCTAGGAGATTAAAAAATGCTTATAGATTAGGCTAATGGGAAGTGCCAAATCTCTGATTTGGTTCTCGGATCTATTATGATTAGAGTTCTAGAGGTAAAAAAGCATTTTGATTTAATCAACTTTTCTCATATCTATAGAGTCTACAATTCAAAAGCATATACACTCTAAAAGGATGCCCTCACTTTGCAAAAAGGTTATTTGATAGTGCAAGCATTCAAGAAGGATGTACTATCCTTTGAATCTTCCATTTCAAATGATCTAAGCTAGAGGAGTGGCCACTTCTATTTTTTTTTTATGAACAGTGGCTTTCAAGGGGTTCTAATTGTAAGTTTATGTTTGTTTTATTGATAAATTGAAGACAAGAGAGGAGGATATATAAGATCTCTATAGTTTTTTGGAAGACTTAATGTGCACCTTAGATATACAAAGTGTATGAAAGTAAGCTAATTTATTATAAGCTCTTCACCATCCAATGTAGGCATAATCTCATCTCTATTGACTTATTAAATTACCAATACTCCTTCTTATAGGCCGAGAGATTCTTTATATTCAACTTATAGTTATTTACTTTCTTTTTTGTATTTGACAAGAACTAACCAAACCAATATGTCGTGTATTTCACTTGTCATTATACTTTTCTATTCGCCATTGTATTTAGATAATTCATAAACTCACAACTATACACAACATAAAGATGCAAAAAAGAAAGTAAAAAGAAAATTGCACCAATTCTTATTAGTTCAAGTATCATGGCTTACATTTCTATCATATTCCAAGTCCCCACATTATATGCGTAGGCACATGAGCCATGATCTCAAGTTAGGATGAGGACTAGTTAATTTATTATTATAAATAGATGTTTTCTCTTAATGTAATTCACCATTGGATAATCATTCCTCTTATATTTCACGAGTTTTTAAGTTTAAAGTCAATTATATGTCTACTTCGATGGTAGAATGCCCTTATTTTTTAAAGACATGTAGTGTATGTCTACTTGGATGGTGGAGTGACCTTATTTATTTTTTAAATGACATGTAATGTGCCCGTAATGTGCAACTTGCACTTTGAAAGCAATGTACTTCCCCTTATCTTTGATATTTTATTCATAATCTGCAATATTTTAATTTTCTTATAAAAAATTATGATAAATTTATATTATTTTGTGTTTTTTTATTATTTTATATAGTCTCAATTTTTTTCTACACTGAAAAGTTTGTTTTGATAGAGGTCCTTCACCATATTAATAATGGTCAAACAAGGTGTTGCATTTTGATCATATATTATAGATGAAGTTTTGTTAAAACCTCACCTGAAGCTCGTTAGTATTCTTATAGTCATTACTAAGACTTGAAAATCCCTTTTTCACTATTGAATAAAAGTGAACCCTATCAAATATATGAATCTTAGTTTTAGAAAAATCTTGTATTTTCTCAACTTGAGATGATTTGATGCAATCAACAACCATAGCCAAATCCTCACTTTCTTCTGTTAGAACTATTGGCTCAGGTTTTTCCATATCTGACTCATTTCAACCACAATTCTGGGAGTTGTAGGATCCCCACCAATAAAACCTCTACAATCAATGAAACCTAGTTCTGACAGAAGAAGGTGAGGATTTGGCTATGGTTTTCGATCGCATAAAATCATCTCAAGTTGAGAAAATGCAAGATTTGTCTAAAGCTAAGATTCAGATATCTGATAGGGTTCAGTCTGATTAAATAGTGAAAAGGGTTTTCAAGTCCTAGTAACGATGTTAAGAATAATAATGATGGAAATAAAGTCACTATTGAGAAGCCGAAACTGTCCAAAGTAGTTTCAACAACAGATAAATACGGAAGTTTGAGTGGAAAACGGCTGACAATTAACAGAAGTGAGCATTTTGAAGGAGTGGAAGGGAAACTTAATGAAATGCTTGATGGGAGTGGTGGAACTACTAAGCAAAGAGATGTGGCAAAGCATTATTTAAAGCTTTTTCGGGTGATGCTAGGGGTGAGGCACGTGGAATCACAAGAGATATTTCAATGGTGTTGGATGCTTTACTCAAAACCATAATCACACATTGTGTTGATGGATATTACAGATAAGAATGGTCAGCAGTTGTGTTGAGAGACAAAAACATAGAATATTGGAATGAGGAAGAGGAAGCTACGGTCATGATTTAGGTTGTGATTGCCGAAGTAGAGGCGTATTAGTTAAGACAACATTCAAAATTATGACAATTTTAACTTACATTAGAATAAATGAGGGAATGCTAATATAGTTTTGAGGACAAAGCTTTCATAAGAGATATGCAATTTTACATATATAAATAAAGATAATAATAAATAAACCACATAGTAAATATTTATAACTAATAGGTATTAGTTATTAGCTAAAAGACACATCCTTTCAAATCAAGGGATACCACAAAGCTTATATAATGGCCATGCATTGTATTGTACAATCATCACTTATTATTAAATACATTTATATCTGAGATAATATCTAAATGCCTATCGACATAATTAAAACTTTATCCAATCATCACAACTTCATTTCCTTGTTAGCACCATCACAATTTCATTTCCTTGTTAGCACCTCGATCATCACATGATTGATTTGTGGTTTCTCGAGAGAGCTCAAGTTGCATGGAATAATGAAGTTGTACCTTATTGGTGTTTTCCAAACCGAACTTGCCACCATAACTAGTTGCACAACCTTCTCCCATTGTATGTAGTAAAACCAAATCATGGAGGGCATGCCTTAGGTGACCCCTACCTCCACATGGCCCTGATGTTGACCCTTGTCATGTCAAGGATCCCATCCTTGGCACCCCATATGAGTATATAAAATAACTATTATCATAATGTGACCATTTAAAAAAAATGAAAATGTAGTGATTTAATAAGTTTAGTGAAACAAAATGAAATAATAAACATGTTAATTGCATCATCTTCCTCTTCCACAACCTCAACACCCCATCTAAAACAACATCTACCTTTTCATCAATCAGTTCCTCTTTCATGTTGATTCATTGTGGTTTCTTTTGTCAATTACCATTATGCAAACATTCCACTCTTCTATTTGAGTTTACTTGACAATTGACATCATTTTATATTCTTTGTATTGGGCAAGCATGGTTTTGGGTCAAGATTGTTAATACGGTCATAAAATTCACAATAAATCTACATTTCAAATTATTGAACATCCACTTCATTATTAATAGGTCAAATTCTTAAAAATCCATGTCAATATCATTGGTATAAAGTCCAAAAGGAAATTCATATTTAGCATTTTTAAATGTCATACAATATTCATATAATGGGAACATACTTTTCATTTGCAAGTCAAAGTGTTTTGACTTTGCATTAGTTTATTTTTATGATATCATTTTTTATTAAACCTTTTAATGTTTTTTTTTAACAGAAATCGTTAGAGAATTTATATTAAAAGGGCTGAGGAAAACCTTAGCAACCAAGAAAAAAACTTTACAAGTTCATTGCAAAATGCCTTAGGCAGGGACGAGGGCTTAAAAAATGCTTCAGCCATAGGTATCCATACTAGAAACTGAACATGCTAGATAGCTTGGCTCCTATAACTTATGATATACTGTCTAAAAGTAAAACATAACAACAATACATTATCTAAGTATAGATTTAACAAACACAAGAAACCTTATATAGTTCAAATTTCCTCCTCGTCCTTCTATGTAGGCAAACAAGGGTCACTAGACTTGACAAGAATGCTATGTTACATAGTAACTAGTTCCACTAAATTTGAATTGGAGAAGGCCCCCATGTTGGAGTGTCTACCATATGCAAGCTCTCGACTACAATCTTGGTGTTGATCTCTATTCAAACCCAATTACGTCAGCTTCTCTTCTTGCTCTGCTACCCTCCTTTCAAGCCTCTCACGGGTCTATTCCTCAAGCTTCACTTGGAAACTCAAAAGCTCCAAAATTTGTTCAATTCATTCTAATTGTCCTCCAAATTAATTCATTGTCTTGCTTAAGCCCATAATTCCCCCCACGGCACACTAGAGATCCATCACCCTTCCTTGGACACTCTCCATCCTACTCTCAAACCTAGGAAAGATAACCCCACCTTTGTTATCAACCTCGATATAATGCATTCCCTTCATCGACCACCAAACTGCTCACAACAACTACCAAAGGAAAGCAGTGCTCAGTAATTTAGACACAACCACCATAATATAGGTTCCAAACCAAAGATAGTATTTGCTTCCTTCCTTCCAATGTCCAAACTCAACTCCCTTGCAACAAATTTCCAACTGTGACCACATGCCCTCACAATCCACTGGAATCCAACTGTCAACCACTTTGAAATGAACACCGAGATAAAGGAGGAAAAAAATTTCCACCTCCAAATGAAATGCCTTAGGAAAGTGGAGAGAAATCCCTAAGCCTGAATTCATCCCATCAACTCCCATAATCTCCAGTTCAAACTCCATTATGTCCCTCGAGCAAATCAGAGATGGAAAGATACGATAAGACAAAATCACACAAGGAAATGATGCAGAGGGTGTGCGAATTAAATGGCATAAATCTTGAATCAACTAGGGGAAAGCACGACCACGTGCCACCCTTGTCTCATGCATAATTCAAGATTTATAGAATTATATGAGTAAACATTAAACTCGCATTGCCCCTTTCTCATGTTGTTGAATAACTTAAATCCTTTACCTTCTCCATACATTATGAGATCCACATTCATTGCGACATGTCATTGTTTTTCATCAATATTTCTTTGTCTAGGAGGGAGGCTACATTAGTTAATCTATTGGCCAAGCTATGTTGTACCAACATATATGCTATTAAGAAATATCATTGATGTGTTGAAGGTTTCGCTCCACCCTATTAAGAATATGATTTTGTATCGTCTATGCTTGGAAGAAACCATTACGGAGTTGTTTAATGACCAGGAGGGAATCCCCAAAAATCATCAATTGAGATATCACAAATGACGAGTTTATCTCCGATACAAAATATCAAGAAAAAATCTTGGAGAATTTATTGGTAGTACATTTGAGACCCTAGGAGAATCAAATCACTTCTTTTCCTCTAGGGTCTAAAGCTTTTCGATGTTTTCAAAAAACATTTTATTAAATTGGTTTTTTTGAAAATTAAAAATGAATTTCAAAATTTGTTAATTCCACTCATTTTATTTTTTGTTTGGTTAAAGAGATTATTGATGGAACATAAATCCTTCAGAGTGTTACTTTATTTCCAAATCATAGAAAATAAAGTAAAAATATTTAATATGGATTTTTCTAAAAATGCCATGTGGCAACCTTAACATGTCATTGTTGACTTTGGTTTCTTTTCTTTTCTTTTATTTAATGTTTTGATAAAGACTATTATTTATTGATGGGACAAATTCTATAAGTATTTTTATTTTCTTACAATTTTTCATTTATTTTCTCAATTTCTATATTTAATTTATAGTTTTTTTTAAAAAAAAATCTTTATATTTGCTATTTCAAGATGAAAACAAAATATACATAAAGTAATCATTATAGTTTCAAGTTCCTTGAACTGAAGGCCAAAAACTTGAAATGGAGAAATAGTTTAGTAATGCATACGAAAAAAAAACAAACGACCTTTCAAAGTCACTAAGTTACTATGAGAATAGCATAAAGTTAACATCTCGGTAAAATTCATTCCAATGTAGGCATAATCTCATCTCTATTGACTTATTGGATTACGAATACTCCTTCTTATATGCCAAGGGATTATTTATATTCAACTTATAGTTATTTATTTAACCAATTTGTGGTGTATTTCACTTGTCATTATACTTTTCTATCCGCCAATATATTTAGATAATTCATAAATTCACAATTATACACAACATAAAGATGCAAAAAAAATAAAAAAATAAAAAGGAAACTGCACCAATTCTTATTAGTTCAAGTATCATGGCTTACAATTCTATCATATTCCAAGTCCCCACGTTATATGCATAGGCACATGAGCCATGATCTCAAGTTAGGATGAGGACTGGTTAATTAATTATTATAAATAAATGGTTTTTCTTGATGTAATTCACCATTGGATAATCCTTCCTCTTATATTTCACGAGTTTTTAGGGTCCATTATATGTCTACTTCTATGGCTGAATGCCCCTATTTTTTAAAGACATGAAGTGTATGTCTACTTGGATGGATATTTATTTTTTAAATGACATGTAATGTGCAACTTGTCACTTTGAAAGCAATGTACTTCCCCTTATCTTTGGTATTTTATTCATAATCCATGATATTTTCATTTTCTTATAAAAATTATGATAATCTTATATTATTTCTATGTTTTTTTCAATTATTTTATATAGTCTCAAAGTTTTTCCACATTGCAAAGTTTGTTTTGATAGAGGTCCTTCACCATATTAATATGTGCAAACAAGGTGTTGCATTTTGATCATATCTTATAGACGATTTTTTGTTAAAACCTCACCCGAAGCTCGTTAGTATTCTTATAGTCATTACTAAGACTTGAAAACCCCTTTTTCATTATTGAATAAGAGTGAACCCTATCAAATATCTAAATATTAGCTTTAGACAAATCTTGCATTTTCTCAACTTGAGATGATTTGATGCAATCAACAACCATAGCCAAATCCTCACTTTCTTTTGTTAGAACTATTGGCTCGGAATTTTCCATGTCCGACTCATTTCAACCACAATTCTGGGAGTTGTAGGATTGTAATGTCCCGAAAATAGTAAAATAAAAAAAAATTCCTTCTACTTGCTAGAGTGCCTAACATAGACAAAATATTCATAAAATTAACTTCAGCACTGTGGAAGGTATGCATTGGTAAATGTTTGCGGTATCTTTGATAGACTTAAGTTTCCCTGAAACTGTAATCTTACTTGGTTGTGAGTCTTGTTGGCTTTGCCGAAGTGATAATCAGTATAGTTAAGGTAGCTCTATGGTCTTTATGTCAATACTAGAGTATTATCTAAGGGAACTTCCTACTCATTGATTTAAAGTTTCACCTACATAATATAAATGTCTCAATGCTACCTCAGGTGAATACGGACTCACGTTGATGAAAAAATAAGGCCCATGATGGGGCACTGATGGTTATAACAAAAAGGGGAAAGGAGTACCCCCGGCAGGACTGCCGAGAGGTAAGGGTGGCCTTGGAAAGTTCTATTCTTACTTAGCATTTTGCTAATGTATCTATTCCGTGTTTTTTGTATAGGTGCGGCTATGGGAGATCTATCCCTTGATCACGCCCCGCCATATAATAACAAGTCATGGGTTTTGAAAAGTGGGGTAACATCGAATTGTGGAGGACCTAAAGCACAAGTCTATGGTGAAAATGTATATCATTCGATGGTGTCAAACTATGAGGCATTGTTTAAATATAACCCCACGACTTACACTAAGGCACTTGGGGGGTCTTTCAAGGATCATAAATGATGAGTTGGTGGACATTAACTGTCCCTTGGATCATACGTATGGAAAGTCTAGTTGGCTTGGACACTTTTCGAGGTTTTGGGGTTTAGTACTGGGAAGGTCATTCCGCGTTTTCGTTTCACCTGGTTCTTCCCTGCCTTTTTGTTTTTCCTTGGATGAGAGTTCCGTGCCTGACCTGGGCTACACTCATGGTCAAGGCACCAAGGAGGTATGAAGAAGATGATGAATTGAATGCAACCTTCTGTCATGATCTCAGGTGATGTCTTCGTCATTTCTCTTTTCTATTTTAAGTTGAATGTCTGGTTATTTGTAAATCTCAGGGTTTAGTCTGAGCTTGTTTTTGATTGACAGGTGAGGAGTGGCGATCACTCCTGCGTGGATTGCTATAGGTAGCCAGGCCATACGACTTTATTGCTAAGTCCAGTCTTCTGCCATCGTGCTCCTTCCTCTCATAGTCATGACAGGGGTACTGTTAAATCGTTCTTTTAGAGGCTTCATGGAGCCCTTGGCTCGTTGGTTTATTTGAGGCCTGGAGGTCGCCATTTGGCTGGACCTAGCGTTCATATGTATTTACTGTTTGTTTTTAAGGGAACACGATACTATGGCTTGGCTATTGGACTTTATGGAAAATTCTAAACTTGGTTAAGCAGATGATAACTGTGGTTGTATGGACCTGGGGTTTTGAACCGTCATGAGACCACCTGCATTTTCTAGTGGGATTTGTATTTAACCCTATGTAGGGACTGTATAAATTTCTACGTTTTACGTTTTTAATGCTGCTCCACCCTGTGGTTTTCTTGGTTTGATGTCTACGTGTTTGCAATGGAAGTGTATGAAGAATGGATGAATAAAGTCTGAGTTTTAAAAAAAAACTAGTTGGCTTAAAAGTGACTATGTTGGTATGAGAAATCGTAACCTTGAGCATAAATGTATGTGTACCTGAAAAAATTTAGTTTCTTGGCTTGTCTTGATGCGTTTTCTGGTGTTTGTGAAAATAGAAAGGGTTTGATAAACTTTATAGAGGGATTTGACCCTTTAACCTGCCTTTGTATTTAATTGGAAGTCTGATTACTGCTGCTACCAGAAATCGAAATGTTTTGGTGATATGTGTAGAAGTAATATCCGCTCATGTTTCTTGGTTGGAAATTTTGGTTTTAAATAAAGGTCCTGCATTTTAAATGAGGATGTGACCCTAGCTGTTTAAACGTTGCTTTTGAAAAGACAAAGAACTGACTGGAAATACTACGCTATGGGTCATGTTGTAATATAGCAGGATCATTCCAAAAGTTGACTATGGGTTTTAGATCTCTTGGCTAGAATTTCGATATGTTTAGAGGATTGTAAAAATAATGATAAGTGAAATGTTGCGTTTGCTTGTGTGGTCTCATTTCTTGAAAAGCTATGTTGGGGTTTTTTTAAAAGAGTAAAAGTCAGATTTAAAATGCAATGTCTAAGTTTAAGCTTTGAAATCATAGCTTTCTGGAAAATACCTGATGCGTTTTTCTATTTGATGAGTGGACTATTGTTTGAAAATCTAGCTAAAATTTAGAGGGAAAACTTTGATAAAAGAAAATCTTTGGTAACGTTTCCCGTAAGTACAGAGTGAGAAAGTAAAAGATCTATCAAGTATAGGTGAACCTTCCCTGCAGATAATGGGATCTAAATTTAACAATTTAACATATACTAAGAGAATTTGTTTCGACAGAATATATATATAAGTTGTCTAGCAAAGGCTAGATTTGCTAGGCCTGTTAGAATCTCCACTGATCCTGGGCAGAATCTTGAATTTGATATCCTGGGTAATGACAATAATGTTGTAGTAACAAATTTTAATGGTAGATATACCAACTTTATGATACTGAAAAATTTAAAACGTTAAATGCTCCATACCTGGCTGCTTGGGTACTTGGTCTTTTCCTGTGGAACCCTAGCTGCTTGGCACTTGAATCCCTTCTGTAGTGACCTGCACAGTCAACAATGATTAATGCCAAACCTGTTGTGTCTAGCTAACCTATTAGGACAATTGTCTGTAGCTGGATAAATTTGGGGCTACCACATTCCTCCCAACCTTGATCCCTGAACCGTTCCTGGTTCTATCGGGATCCCCCCAAGCTTGGTTCCAAAATGCAATGACAAAGAGAGAAGTCCTAGGTCCACTTCTGGTTCAGATCTGGAAATTTTGAGGTGAGGCTGCTTCAGTTTATTGGAGCAGAATGTTTTTACTCTCATTACCATAAGAGAATGATAATAGAAGAAGATGATCCCCCAAACTTGGGATCTGCCCTCTTTAAGTAGGGAAGTCTTGAATTAGGACTGTTGAAGTAATTAATTTCTTTAAATTCAATAATTAATAATTAAAAGATATTATTTAATTAAATATTTAGTCCTCTTGAGTTAGGAATTTTCCAACTGTTTGACCATAAGTCAAATTGATTTATGCTCATAATAATAACAATAATTATACTAATAATTATCTTATATTAATTATATTTAACTATTAATACATCATTTAAAATATTTAAATAATGCGTAAATCAGATATTCTAATTATATTCCATAATTTAAATAATAACACCATTATTATTTAAAGCTCCTAACGAAATAATAATAACTATAATAATAATAGCTTGGAGGCCTTTAATCAGGTTAGCCATGAAAGAATACCGGTAATTATCTTTTATTTAGTTATGTGCCATCACATGACACTCTTTTCTCTTTAACTTTTAGGGACACGGTCCACTTCTTTTGGACGGTCTTGGTCCGCTTGGTTAGGTACCTCTAGTCTCTCTCTTTGCATGTTGGATTCCCTCATTTAACATGGTAGCTCCCACAGTAGGTGATGATGGATAAAAAGATGAACCATTTAGTCATTTAAATAAATGTGATGAAAGTGCTCTTCAGAGTATTTCTGACTCAATACTTTGAAACTCAGTAACCTTGAGTCCTCTTTAGATCCATTTAAATCAACACTCTCACATGGGCATTACTCTAGTGCAATTCCAGAGTCCCTGCTCAACACTAGTGCTAGAATGTGGTTGTGAGGCACATCTAGAATATTTTAGTTGCCTCAAATCCGGTATTCGTTTTATCAAGCTTGGAGTACTCCAGGGCTTATGGACAACACTCAATGTACATCAGGGCTTACGACCAATACATCATATTTCCTCTAGGTACATCGGGGATTCTACCCAGTACGTAGGTAATCTGTGTGTTTCTGAGTCCACGCTCAACACACTATATAAGTCAATTATGTCATTCACATCACTGCACAGTATGTAAGAAAAGGGTCATTTCAATATATTAGGGCTTTGTACCCACATCATATGGTAAATAAAAACATAAATCAAAACATTGGGGCTTCCTTGCCCTATATATAATCAAATAAAGAAATTCAATCAGGGTCCATGCCCAATATGTCAGTCTACAAAAGAATAAATCATATGTGCTGGGGCTGTGGCCCAATATAACATCATAAAATAGTCAGTCCAAAATTCGGTATATTACATCCCTCCCCGCTTAGAACAACACCGTCCCGGTGTTTCGAGGGACTAGGAATGAAGTCATGAAACAAGGCGGGGTATGCCTCTTTCATGGTGGCCTCATTCTCTCAAGTAGCCTCATCTGGTCCAAAGTGCCTCCATTTCACTTTCAGCTGAGTAATGGTCCTCCTCCTAAGTTGGACCTCTCTCTTGTCCAAAATGTGGAGTGGCTCTGGCGTGAACTCCCCTTCGGGCTCCACCTGTAATAAGGACCAATCGATAACATGTTTAGTATCATATACATATTTCTTTAATAATGAAGCATGAAAAATATTATGAACTTTTATATGAGCTGGTAAGGCTAACTCATAAGCTACTGGGCCCTTCTTGGCCAGTATTTCAAAAGGTCCACAAAACCTTGGGGCTAGTTTACCGCAACATCCCAAGCTCAACGAGCTTCGTTTCGCCTTTATTTTTAGAATCACATGTTCACCGACTTGGTAGTCTTTGTCCTTTCTTTTCTTGTCCGCATAACTCTTTTGGCGGTCTTTTGCTTCTTTTAAGTTCAGTTGCACCTTGGAGACTAGTTGTTCCAAGTCTTTTACGAAGTCTGGCCCTAGCATAAGTCTGTCCACCGGACTGTCCCAAGTCACAGGGGTCCAACACTTTTGACCGTAGAACACCTCGAAAGGGCTCATTTTGGCCGAGGTTTGATAACCGTTGTTGTACGCAAATTCTGCGATGTGTAAATAGTCTTCCCACTTAGTGGGATTGTTCATGACGTACATTCTCAACATGTCCTCAAGAATTTGGTTTACTCATTCCATCTGTCCATCGGTTTGGGGGTGGTATGCGGTACTGAATTGTAACTGGGTCTCCAAACCCGAGAATAAGGCTCTGCTAGTGAACTTCGTATCTCGATCGGAAATGATTGCCTTGGGTATACCATGCAATCGAAAGATCTCCTTCAAGAATATTTTCGCTATGTGAACCACTTTGTAGGTGGATTTTATTGGTGTGAAGTGGACTACTTTAGACAATTTGTCTACAACTACAAAGATGGACTCATTCTGTTTCTTACTCTTGGGTAAGCCCGTAATGACGTCCATGCTTGTCACCTCCCACTTCCATTCCGGAATGGGTAGGGGTTATAGTAAACCGGAGGGGTGTTGGTGCTCCGCTTTGGCCAGTTGGCATTCTTGGCATTTCGCGATGAACATGGCGATGTCAGCCTTCAACTTTGGCCAAAAGTAATGTTTCTTACTGCCAATATCATCTTTTGATATCTGGGGTTCCCTGAATAGGGTTTTTGGTGGAATTCGGTGAGGATGTTTGATCTAGTGTCTCCACTCTCGGAGACATAAATGTTGGTTGTGGAGCCAGATATTCTAGTCTCATAGATGATATTGTATCAGCCATGTTTGTACCCCAGTTTTATATGATATGTAGGTGGACTGTACACTCACCCCAGCGGGGGGGGTGTGGGGGGGCATCGTCCCCCCACAGGGTTTCAGGGGGGACCATCCCCCCTGGCTGGGGGGTTCGAGGGCCAGTGGTCCCCTGGCGGGGGTTCAGGGGCAGTACCCTTGAGAAATGGGGGTTCGGGGGCAACGGCCCCGAAGAAAATTTTTGGGGCTGTTTTCGCTAGCTATTTTGCGGGCCCATGGTTTTGGGTATCCCGTGGTATTTTTCCATTGTATTTCCCTTATAAAAAAAAGACATTGTAATACGGCTAGGTATGAGGATGTATTAGGTTTTATGCATTGTAAAGATCTCTGAGATCAGGAGAGAGACTGTGAAACAGAGAAGAGGAAGTGCAGCGGTTGTGCTGCAGGTTGTATCCCTTCACCTTGCTGGACGGTAATAATAATAAGGACTGGCAAATTCAGTGTGGACGTAGCCCAAGTTGGGTGAACCACGATATATCTGTGTCTCTCTTGTAATGTGTATGTGTGATTATATTTGCATTTCTGTTTATTGTTATTGCTCTGCGATCCTGTTTTTCTAACAATTGGTATCAGAGCCAAAGGTCTATTTTGCAGTTAAACCCGCAGGAAGTTAGGGTTTTTGGTTCGAGTGGGAGCAATGGCAGAAGAAGGAAAGTTTAAGGTCGAGAAGTTTAACTGCCAAAACTTCAGGTTATGGAAGATGCAAATGGAGGACTATCTGTACCAGAAGGATCTATTCCTACCATTGGGAGGAAAAGCAAAGCAGCCAACGGCTATGAAGGATTAAGAATGGGAGGTTCTTAACAGAAAGGCTCTGGGAACAATACAGTTGAGCCTGGCTTCGTCGGTGGCTTTCAATATCTCAAAAGAAACGACAACAGAGGGTTTGATGAGCGCATTGGGTAAGCTGTGTGAAAAAACCTCGGCCTCCAACAAGGTATTTCTAATGAAGCGTTTATTTAATATGAAGATGTCTGAAGGTGGATCTGTTACTGATCATTTAAATGAGTTTAATACTGTTACAAATCAGCTAAGTTCTGTAAGTGTGAACTTTGATGATGAGGTTAGGTCTCTTCTCATATTTTGTTCATTGCCAGAAAGCTGGAATAGCTTGGTCATGGCTGTAAGTAACTCTGTCTCTGGTTCAAAGACCTTGAAATTTGATGATGTTATTGGTGTTATTCTTAGTGAGGAAATGCGAAGAAAAAGCATAGGTGAGACATCAGGTAATGCGTTGACCATGGAGAGCAGGGGAAGACAAAAGGAGAGAGGAAAGAGCCAAGGTAATCGTGGAAAGTCTAAAACAGGCAGATCCAAGTCCAGACTGGGAAAGATAGAGTGCTAGAACTATGGAAAGAAAGGACATCTGAAGAAAGACTGCAAATCTCTAAAGAAGAAAGGAGATGCACAGAAGGAAACTACCCAGGAAGCAAATGTAGCAGGTGATGTGTTACAAGATGCTTTGATTCTTGCATTACATAATACTAGTGATTATTGGGTAGTAGATTCAGGAGCTTCATGTCATGCTACACCCCATAGGAAATACTTTCATGAGTATGTTCCTGGCGACTTTGGACATGTTTTATTGGGTGATGATGAGCCATGTAAAATTGTTGGAATGGGTAAGGTATGGATAAAAGTTAAGAATGGAACTGATTGGTTGTTGAAAGAAGTTAGGCATATTCCTGCTATGAAAAGAAATCTGATCTCAACAGGGCAGTTGGGAGATGGCGGCTGTCTATCTACGTTCGGAGAAAAGTGGTGGAAGATCACTAAAGGATCAATGGTGATAGAAAAAGGAGACAGAGTAGGTACGTTGTATTTATGTCCTCATAATACTGACCATTCTATCTCTTTAGATTCCACAGGAACAGATACAGCATTGTGGCATCATAGGCTTGGCCACATGAGTGAGAAGGGGATGCAGATTCTCCACTCAAGGAAGTTGCTGCTGGATTTGAAGCAGGTAAGTTTGGAATTCTGTGAAAACTGTGTTTATGGAAAACAGAAGAGAGTCAGATTTCTCAGGGTTGGAAAACATAAGAAGAATGAAAAATTAGAGCTTGTGCATACAGATGTATGGGGAACAACTCAGGTACAATCTCTTGGTGGCTCTCATTATTATGTTACATTTATTGATGATGCAACTAGAAAAACTTGGGTTTATTGCATTAGACAGAAATCTGATGTGTTTTCTACTTTTAAGAAGTGGAAAGCTTTGGTTGAGAATGAGACAGGAAAAAGATTGAAGTGTCTCAGATCTGATAATGGAGGTGAGTATTGCGGCAAGGAGTTTGATAGTTACTGTTCATACCATGGTATTCATAGAGAGAAGATAGTCCCAGGAACACCACAGGAAATGGTGTGTCAGAAAGGATGAACAGAACGATCATGGAGCGTGCAAGGTGTATGAGACTGCATGCAGGGTTGCCCTTACAGTTTTGGGCAGATGATGTAAATACTGTTGTTTATTTAATAAACAGAGGACCTTCAAGTGCTTTGGATGGTGGTATTCCAGAGGAAGCATAGACAGATAAAAAGGTAAACTACTCATTTCTGAGAACGTTTGGTTGTGAAGCATTTGTCCATATTGATAAAGAAAATAGAACAAAGCTTGAAGCTAAATCCAAGAAATGTACCTTTATTGGATATGGGGTTGATGAATTTGGTTATCATTTGTGGGATTATGAAAATAACAAAATCATTAGGAGTAGAGATGTGATATTCAATGAAAAGGTCATGTATAAAGATTAGTTGCAGGGAAAGAAACAGGAAAAGGAAAACACAGAGTACATAGTGCTTGATGAAATTAAAGAAAATGAAGTTCCGAAGGTGCCAGAAAATCAAGAGCAGCAGCAAGTACCTGAAACTCCTGCAACTGTAAGAAGATCTACTAGGTTAAGTAGACTCCTTGAACGATACTCTCCTTCAATGTATTATTTATTGATGACTGATTCTGGTGAACCAGAATGTTATGAAGAAGCAATGCAGGTGGAAACTATAAAGAAGTGGGAGCAAGGCATGAATGAGGAGATGGACTCATTGGTAGGAAACCAGACTTGGGATTTGGTTTAGTTTCCTGCTGGTAAAAGAGCATTGCAAAACAAATGGATTTACAGGTTGAAGGAAGAAAAAGGAGGTAAGAAGCGGTACAAGGACAGACTTGTTGTAAAGGGGTTTGCACAGAAGAAAGGTATAGATTTTGTTGAAATATTTTCTCCTGTTGTTAAGATGACTTCAATTAGGACTATCTTAAGTCTAATGGCGGTAGAAGATTTGTATCTTGAACAGTTAGATGTAAAAACATCCTTCCTCCATGGGGATTTGGAGGAAGAAATATATATGCAGCAGCCACAAGGGTATGAGGTCAAAGGTAAGGAGGATCTGGTATGCAGGTTGAAAAAGAGCTTGTATGGCTTGAAGCAATCTCCAAGGCAGTGGTATCTAAAGTTTGACAGTTTTATGACAGAACAAGGTTATAGTAGATGTCATTCTGACCACTGTGTTTATTTCAAGAAGCTAGACAATGGAAGATATATTATCTTGTTATTGTATGTGGATGACATGCTTGTTGCAGGGTCTGACATGGAGCATATAAATGTACTCAAAAGGAAGCTAGCTAATTCATTTGCGATGAAGGATTTGGGTGCTGCAAAGCAAATCCTTGGTATGAGAATAACGAGAGACAGGAAAAATCGAAAATTGACATTGTCTCAAAGTGAGTACATACAAAAGGTGTTGGAGAGGTTCAGAATGCAGAATGCAAAACCTGTAAGTACACCATTGGCTAGCCATTTTAGTCTAAGTAAGGAAATGTGTCCCAAGACACAAGAAGAGACAGATTACATGTCCAAGATTCCCTATCAATCAGTAGTTGGCAGCTTGATGTATGCCATGGTGTGCACAAGACCAGATATTGCACATGTAGTGGGAGTTCTGAGCAGATATATGAACAATCCAGGTAAAGAACATTGGAAGGCAGTATAGTGGATTCTCAGGTATTTGAGAGGTACTACCACTGAGGCATTATGTTTTGGAGGTTCAGACACCAGGGATATGTTGATGCAGATATGGCAGGTGACAAGGATAGCAGGAGGAGCACCACAGGGTATGTGTTTACTGTAGGTGGAACAGTAGTAAGCTGGATTTCGAAACTACAGAAGGTTGTTGCACCACAACAGAAGCAGAGTATGTTGCCATTACAGAGGCTAGTAAAGAGATGATTTGGTTGCAGAGGTTTATGGAGGAAGTGGGTAAGAAGTAGAAGGATAACAGATTGTATAGTGACAGCCAGAGTGCCATTCATCTTGCAAAGAACTCAGCATTCCATTCCAGGACTAAACATATACAGCTCAAGTACCATTTCATACGCTCTGTTCTGGAAGATGAACTGTTGAAGCTGGAAAAGATACATACTAGCCAGAATCTTGCAGACATGTTCACAAAGGTAGTGACCAGAGAGAAACTGAGTTCGTGCTCGGTTTCAGTTGGCCTTCTAGCATGAAGGTGAAGAGGAGAAATTTGCCAAGTCCAATTCTAGCAAGTGCAGCAGCGGTGGAGTTGCTGTGATCAGTCTCCAAGTGGGAGATTGTTGGTTGTGGAGCCAGATCTTCTAGTCTCATAGATGATATTGTATCAGCCGTGTTTGTACCCCAGTTTTATATGATATGTAGGTGGACTGTACACTCACCCCAGCGGGGGGGTGTCAGGGGGCATCGGCCCCCCACGGGGTTCCAGGGGGGACCATCCCCCCTAGCTGGGGGGTTCGAGGGCTAACGGTCCCCCGGCGGGGGTTCGGGGGCAGCACCCCCGAGAAATGGTTGTCGGAGGCAACGCCCCCGAAGAAAATTTTTGGGGCTGTTTTCGCTAGCTGTTTTGCGGGCCCATGGTTTTGGGTATCCCGTGGTATTTTCCCATTGTATTTCCCTTATAAAAGAAAGACATTGTAATACGGCTAGGTATGAGGATGTATTAGGTTTTATGCATTGTAAAGATCTCTGAGATCAGGAGAGAGACTGTGAAACAGAGAAGAGGAAGTGCAGCGGTTGTGCTGCAGGTTGTATCCCTTCACCTTGCTGGATGGTAATAATAATAAGGACTGGCAAATTCAGTGTGGACGTAGCCCAAGTTGGGTGAACCACGATATATCTGTGTCTCTCTTGTAATGTGTATGTGTGATTATATTTTCATTTCTGTTTATTGTTATTGCTCTGCGATCCTGTTTTTCTAACAATAAAGTCTCTCTTTCGACCACAGTAGTACCGACTCGTCTATCTTATACTCCTTCTGTTGTTGAAAGAGTCTGTCTTCCTGAATCTTTGCCAGGATTTCCGTATAATAATGGTCACTCTTACATGCCATTCTAATTCTGTGGTGTAATTCTGAGTCAGTTTGGCTCACCGTGACCTTGTAAAGCATATGTGCTTGACGGCTTAAGGCATCCGCAATCTTGTTTTCCTTGCCTTTTATATGCTTTAGTTCGAAATGGTACTCACTAAGGAAGGCTAACCACCTAGCCTTCCTGGCATTTAGGTCGGGTTGATCAAAAAGGTATTTCAAGCTCATGTTATCAGTCATCAGTAAGAATTTCTTTCCCATGAGATAATGTCGCCACATTTTCAGAGCATGGATGATGGCGGCTAGTTTGAGGTCATGAGTAGGGTAGTTCTACACATGCTCCTTCAGTTTCCTCGATTTGTAGCATATGGAAAAATTATCTTGCATAAGGACTCCCCCGAGTCCTTCCTTGCTTGCATATGTGCAAACGACGAAATCCCCATTGGGATCCACGATACGTAGAATTGGTGCACTAACCAGTAGTTGCTTAGGCTTTTGAAAGCTTTCTTCGCACTTAGCCATCCAAATAAACTTATTTGCCTTATTCTATAAGGAGGTCATGGGACATGCGATACATGAGAAGTTCTCAATGAACTTCCAATAGTAACTGGCTAGACCTAAGAATGATCTTATGTCAAAAACACACGTAGGTGTGGGTCATTCCTCGATAGCCTTGACCTTTTCAGGGTTGACTGTTATTCCCTTCTCGGAAATGATGTGTCCTAAGTATTGAATATGGGGTTTGTAGAAATCGCACTTACTAAACTTGGCGTAAAGTTGGTTTTCCCCGTAATCATGGTAATTTTTAGGGGCGAAATTTCGCCAATTGGCTATTTTTCAGGCTTTTTTTCAAAAATAAATTCTCTATTTGGTCATTTTTAGTCTCTAATATCGCCTATATTTATATAAAATATGTTTTTTTTATCATAATATTCGCCAAAATTGACATGTTTCAATAGTAAATTGTAGGTTTGATATTTAATATTTGCCTACCTATCTATATATTTGTTTTTTTCAATCCAAAATAATCGCCTAGAATATTATACTTAAGTATAATATTAGAATCCTTAAAAAATACTCTGCCCATAATATAAATAAAACAATACGGAGGTGTTCCTCATGTTCTACTTCGTTCTTGGAGTAGATCAAAATGTCGTCAATAAAGACTAAGATGAACTTGTCAAGATAGTTACTAAATATACTGTTCATCATGCACATAAAGTTGGCCGGTGCATTTGTCAAGCCAAAGGGAATCACTATGAACTCGTAGTGGCCGTAACGGGTTCGAAACGTGGTCTTGTTGTTGTCCTCATCACGGATCCTTACCTGGTGGTATCTAGATCGTAGGTCGATCTTTGAGAAGATCTTTGCTCCTCCAACTTGGTCAAACAAGTCGTCGATTCTAGGGAGTGGATGGCGGTTCTTAATGGTCATCTTGTTGAGTTGGCGGTAATCGATGCACATTCACATCGTTCTGTCTTTTTTCTTGACGAAGAGTATCGGTGCACCCCAAGGGGACACACTTGGTCGAATGTATCCTTTATCTATTAACTCTTGTAACTGAATCTTGAGCTCCACCAATTTTGGCGTGCTCATGCGGTACGGGGCTTTAGAAGCTGGTATTGACCCGAGTGTTAGCTCGATGGATAAATCTAAGTATTGCTTGGGTGGTAATCCCGGTATTTCCTCGGGAAATACATCCTTGAACTCTATGAGGACTGGGAAGTCTTCGATCCTTTGTTCACTTTCAGTTTCTATGTTTCGAATGTTAACAGTGAAGAGCTTACAGCCCTTCTTAATGCACTTCTTTGCTTGTAAGGCAGATATCTGTCTTACGGACACTTTCCGAGGGATACCCTAAATCGTCTCTTGATTCCCTTGGTCATCCCTGTAGAGTAGGGTCTTGTTTACGCAGTCTAGTAGGACGTGGTGTTTTTCTAACCAATCCATGCCTATAAGTATATCGTATGATCCTAGGGGTAGAATATTTAATTCTAACCTAGTTGTAAAAATGTTTAAGTCTACCTCACAAGTTTTAACTAACTCGGAGACCCTTCATTTTGTACCAGTGGATAGTTGTACCAGCCACGGTTTCTCATGATGATCTCGGTTCAACTTACAGGTGTCCACTATCTTAGGGGAGATATAACTCCGGCAAGCGCCGGGATATATTAGAACTGAAACAGCAGTGTTAGATATCTTACCCTCAATTTCCACCATGGTGGCTTGGTGATCTGTCTGTCAGCCATCAAGAGCGGCATAAATCCTAGGTGTCTTTGCTATGTTCCCCACGGTAGGCTCTTTTTGGATGTTTTGTAAAACCCCATCTGTTTTGTTGGGACAATCTTTGTAGTAGTGTGGCCCTTGGCACTTCCAACAAGTAACAGTTGGTGGGACTGCTTTTTCTCCTTTGTTGAAAGTTGGCCTGTTGGCTGGTGGTGGGTGTGCACCTGGTCGGGCTTGAGTTCGGCTGAAGCCTCTATTAGGTGAAAAACTGTTGTTATGTTTTCGGAAGGGTGGAGGTCTGAAACCTGGTTTGCGGTTATCCGAGAAAGTTCTGAACTTGTCTCTATTTCTATTGATGTTGTTAATCCATGGCTGTCCGTGTTCATAACACAACTGTGCTTTATGTAAGGTTATATCAAGGGTTTTGGGCATGTCAAATTATATCTTCTCCCTAAAGTTTGGTGGCAGCCCTCCCAAGAACTGTTGAACCTTTACCTTTTCATCTTTAATATAAGGCACATAATGTAACAAGTCTAAGAATCAATTTATGAAAGCTTCCATAGTCAGGGAGCCCATCTTTAACTCATGGAATTCTATAATTTTCTTGTCAAAGAATCTTTCAGACATAAAATTGTCCTAGAATATTCTGTTGAAAGTATCCCAGGTTATGTCTCTCAGTTCTTGTCCTTTGGTGTGTTTCAAGTCCCGCCACCATCTGGTAGCTTTACCATTTAGGTTGTATATTGCTAGCCGAGCTTGCATTTCACTGGAGTAATTATGAACTTTGAAGTATTTGTTCATTCCTAGCAGCCACTCTTTAGCCTTTTCCCCATAGTTGATTTCTCCGTCATATGTTGGGGCTTTTATCTTTTTGAACTCTCCTTGCAAACTGTCATCACTCTTCCTCCTTTTCTTGCAGGGAGGTGGTGAACCTTCATTGTTGGAAGAGCTCTTACAGTCTTCTTCCATTGATTCTGGTTTGTGTTCTTCCTATTCTTCTCTCTTGGAATTGGTTGATTCCCTTGTGTGATAGTTTCCTGTTTTAAGGGTTTTGACTGAGAGAGTAGGCTGTCCATGGGGTTTTGCCCCTGTCAAGCTTTGGAGTAAGGATTCATTTATAGCTTGCTGTTCTCTTCTTTCTTCAATATTCTCATCTCTGAAACTCTAGAATTCTGCCTGTAGGTTTTGCATAGATTTCATTAGATCCGAGTTGAGTTCCACCACAATTTCTTGCTCTCGTGGTGGAGAGTTCAGATTTCCATGTATGTTGCTGCCCTGTTCTGCATCCATTTTCAGATAGTGTCTTTACCTAAAATATTATATAAGTATAAAGAGCAGAGAATCATGTTAGTCCATTTTCACATAAAACAAAATAAAATTTAACTATATGTTTCCTGTTTATTGCGTATCTGTAGCAGATGTTTTGTAATGAGCCCAATAGGTCACTTAGCATTAGAACTGGGCTCTGATACCACTTGCAATGTCCCGAAAAATAGTAAAATAAAAAAATTTCCTTCTACTTGCTAGCCTGCCTAACATAGACAAAATATTCATAAAATTAACTTCAGCACTGTGGAAGGTATGCATTGGTAAATGTTTGCGATATCTTTGATAGACTTAAGTTTCCCTGAAACCATAATCTTACTTGGTTGCGAGTCTTGTTGGCTTTATGGAAGTGATAATCAGTATAGTTAAGGTAGCTCTATGGTATTTATGTCAATAATAGAGTATTATCTAAGGGAACTTCCTGCTCACTGATTTAAAGTTTCACCTGCATAATATAAATGTCTCAATGTTACCTCAAGTGAATACGGACTCACGTTGATGAAAAAATAAGGCCCATGATGGGGCACTAATGGTTGTAACAAAAAGGGGAAAGCAGTACCCCCGGCAGGACTGCCGAGAGGTAAGGGTGGCCTTGGAAAGTTCAGGTCTTACTTAGCATTTTGCTAATGTATCTATTCCTTGTTTTTTGTACAGGTGTGGCTATGGGATATCTATCCCTTGATCACACCCCGCCATATAATAATAAGTCATGGGTTTTGAAAAGTGGGGTAACATCGAATTGTGGAGGACCTAAAGCACAAGTCTATGGTTTTAAGAGCTATGGTGAAAATGTATATAATTCGATGGTGTCAAACTATGAGGCATTGTTTAAATATAACCCCACGACTTACACTATGGTGCTTGGGGGGTATTTCAAGGCTCATAAATGATGAGTTGGTGGACATTAACTGTCCCTTGGATCATGCGTATGGTGAGTCTAGCTAGCTTGGACACTTTTCGAGGTTTTGGGGTTTAGTAATGGGAAGGTCATTCCGCGTTTTCGTTTCACCTAGTTATTCCCTACATTTTTCTTTTTCCTTGGATGAGAGTTTCGTGCCTGACCTGGGCTACGCTCATGGTCAAGGCACCAAGGAGCTGTGAAAAAGATGATGAATAGAATGCAACCTTCTATCTCGATCTCAGGTGATGTCTTCGTCATTTCTCTTTTCTATTTTAAGTTGAATTTCTCGTTATTTGTAAATCTCAGGGTTTAGTCTGAGCTTGTTTTTGATTGACAGGTGAGGAGTGGTGAACACTCCTACGTGGCTTGCTATAGGTAGCCAGGCCATACGAATTTATAGGTAAGTCCAGTATTTTGCCATCGTGCTCCTTCCTCTTGTAGTCATGACAGGGGTACTATTAAATTGTTCTTTTAGAGGCTTCATGGAGCCCTTGGATCGTTGGTTTATTTGAGACCTGGAGGTCGCCATTTGGCTGGACTTGGCGTTCATATGTATTTACTGTTTGTTTTTAAGGGAACACGATACTATGGATTGGCTATTGGACTTTATGGAAAATTCTAAACTTGTTTAAGCGGATGATAACTGTGGTTGTATGGACCTGGGGTTTTGAACCGTCATGAGACCGCCTACGTTTTCTAGTGGGATTTGTATTTAGCCCTATGTAGGGACTGCATAAATTTCTACGTTTTACGTTTTTACTGCTGCTCCACCCTGTGGTTTTATTGGTTTGATGTCTACGTGTTTGCAATGGAAGTGTATGAAGAATGGATGAATAAAGTCTGAGTTTTAAAAAAAAACTAGCTGGCTTAAAAGTGACTGCGTTGGTATGAGAAATCGTAACCGTAAGCATAAATGTCTGTGTACCTGAAAAGATTTAGTTTCTTGGCTTGTCTTGATGCATTTTATGGTGTTTGTGAAAATAGAAAGGTTTTGATAAAATTTATAGAGGGATTCAACCCTTTAACCTTCGTTTGTATTTAATTGGAAGTCTGATTACTGCTGCTACCAGAAATCGAAATGTTTTGGTGATATATGGAGAAGTAATATCCGCTCATGTTTCTTGGTTGGAAATTTTTGTTTTAAATAAAGGTCCTGCGTTTTAAATGAGGATGTAACCCTAGCTATTTAAATGTTTCTTTTTAAAAGACAAAGAACTGACTGGAAATACTCCGTTGTGGGTCATGTTGTAATATAGCAGGATCATTCCAAAATTTGACTATGGGTTTTAGATCTCTTGGATAGAATTTCGATATGTTTAGAGGATTGTAAAAATAATGATAAGTGAAATGTTGCATTTCCTTGTGTGGTCTCGTTTCTTGAAAAGCTACGTTGGGGTTTTTTTTAAAGATTAAAAGTTAGATGTAAAATGCAATGTCTAAGTTTAAGCTTTGAAATCATAGCTTTCTGGAAAATACCTGATGCGTTCTTCTATTTGATGAGTGGACTGTTATTTGAAAATCTAGCTAAAATTTAGAGGGAAAACTTTGATAAAAGAAAATCTTTGGTAACGTTTCCCATAAGTACAGAGTGAGATAGTAAAAGATCTATCAAGTATAGGTGAACCTGCCCTGCAGATAATGGGATCTGAATTAAACAATTTAACATATACTAAGAGAATTTGTTTTGACAAGATATATATATAAGTTGTCTAGCAAAGGCTAGCTTTGCTAGTCCTGACAGACTCTCCACTGATTCTGGGCAGAATCTTGAATTTGATATCTTGGGTAATGAAAATAATGTTGTAGTAACAAATTTTAATGGTAGATATACCTACTATATTATACTGAAAATTTAAAACGTTAAATGCTCCATACATGGCTGCTTGGGTACTTGGTCTTTTCCTATGGAAGCCTAACTGCCTGGCACTTGAATCCCTTCTGTAGTGACATGCACATTCAACAATGATTAATTCCAAACCTGTTGTGTCTAGCTAACCTATTAGGACGATTGTATGTAGCTGGATAACTTTGGGGCTACCACGTTTGTAGTGCTCTGGTTTTACAGCAGAGCACTATGTAATATTTCTCAGTTAATTTTCTACTTATTAAACTTTATCAAGTGTATGGGAGTAATTTCTAAAAATTACTATGTGCCTAAATAATATTTAGTGTTCTGTCGTTTTTTTTTTTCAACATTACATTCATAATTTAAAATCGACAAACATATCAATATTTCCTTTTCAACAATCATGTTCTAGCATAAGAATATGTTTCACAACTCAGTAAATCAGTAAATAGCAGTAAATCAGTAAATAGCAAGTTATGCATGTTTACAGTAAGTTTTAGCATAGTAGTCAATAACGGAAATTACCTGATGCTGATGCTAACCGTAAGTTGTAGCAGGTTGTATAACCCTTAGACAGCCAAACTGAAGTGTCCACCCTACCGACCAGCTATTATCTTGCTGGCCCTTGGAAATCAAAGGATTTCCAAGCCCCCGAGCCCACAATCTGATAATCCCGAGAGCAGTCTTTCCTTCTGTTCTCAAAAATATTTCTGTTCTCCAAACTTCTCTTCTCCAAACTTCTTTTCTTCCCCCATAAAAAAAGACCTCCCCTTTCTCCAAGCTCTCCCCCTCTATATAATTTCCCTTCCTCGAGAATATCTTGGGCTTACTCCACCGCCCCAAAATCCCCCTCTCGAGCCCCTCAACATTTACTCCTATCGCCAGTTCATTCATACACGGTTCTTTATAAAAATGTATAATTAATTACTCTCATGGAAAAATTAGTTGGTTTTGGATTGACGGTCGTAAGTATTTATTACGGTGGGGATTATCACCCCAAGGTTATCCATTCGGGACAAGCTTCATTAAATACAAGTCTATTCGCTATCCTTGGTATTTAATGTTTATTAATGTAATTAATAAAATATTATATAATTAGTTGCCCCTTTTCAACTTGGACATGATGTGTCTTAATGGTCCACCTTATCCGTCGAGACTACTTAGCTTGAGGTTTAAATTCCAAGATTAACATTGAATAATTAAATAACTATTTTCCATCACATCACGTTCATTCCAAAAAGGATTATCCTATTATGGCTAACTTTTGAAATGGAAATAATCACACAATATTAATTTATAAATCAATATTTTAGATCTTACTTATGTTGCATTTGTTACGATAGGGATATAAATGTTGCTGGAATATTATTAATTAAGTAATAATAATAATTAGATCCCCATTTATTAATTAATAATAATAATTAAATCACCCTTTAAAATAATAAAAGGTGAATCAATCATAGTATTCTTAATTATTTGTTTATCACATGAGTACCCTATCATCAACATAGCATCCTTGTTCTTATAAACAAAGCACTTGTGAGGGCTTAAACAATTTTACTAATTAATTAGACACTATCATTACCCTATTCACAACAGTTCTCCTATGATAATGTTAACTGACGACACTTGTCTTAGTTTATTATTACAATGTTTTCATATAATTACTAATTCACTTATTTACACATTGACAACCTAACCATTCATTACCTAAGTTGATTGATGTATCCTTAACTGAGTTATCTATGACATTTATACTACTATTCAAGCATGACAAGTATGTTATACACCAGTAATATTGTACAAGTACAAGGTGTGCATGCATGGCTAGTGTATGCACATGTCGGACATGTACTATAAACAAACCCCATTCCGCCTATGCATACTTGCTAACTAATAATAGTATCTACCCCCATGCAGAAGAGCAAGCATAATATATAGTATAATTACTTTAACATCCTCGGTTATTTAACAGTTAACCCTTTACGATTTACATCATTGTCTTTATGTTTACATTAGTTTAATCAATCAAGTACAGGAAGGGTGCCTACTTCCACTAACTCGGAATCAAGGAATACTAAACCCTCAACAGTACTAACTAACACATCCTCCCGTCATAACCTACGTCCAGCATACTCCCTATCCTCCCTCTGCTAGTACAACAGTGGATGTCGGACTCACCGATCTGACCACATAGAACTTGAGAGCGATAGCGTCGGCTGAACAGCGGACCTATCCTCCCCTAGCAGGCATCCGACCATCGTCATCACAACAACATGGGGAGCGTGTCTCAGCACGGCCCTCCCACGACCTCGGGTCTCATGGAACCATAGGGTGGGAAACACATCCATCCCTCTCAACATACTGGGCCTACGCCCTTATCAACTCATACTTGCTGCTATCGGGATTATCAGTTTGTGTTATCGTATTCCTCATTTTGGCTGCTAAGGTTTGCTTTATGAACATGTTTTTCCTTTCCAATATATATCAGATCAAGTAACTGGCTATCCCATAGCCCCTGTGTCCTGTAGGTTAGTTTTTTGCAAAATACAATTTATAGAAAGCATTTTCCATTGATCGCCAATTGATCCCTGTTATCATTTTATTTCATGTAACCTTTTAGCTCATCATAGATGCGTATGACATATAACATTTCAGCAATTCATATAAGAAGATGGTATCCACGTACCGAATCATATATTTCACATTTCATTAAGGAAAACATATAAACATATACTGCAATCGTAAAATAAGGAAATCATATGATAATCATGACATCATAACTGCATAACATAGTAACATCATAATCATGGTGAAATCATAAGACAGAGTAACATCATATAATGAGGTCCAATATAGTTTACTCAGTCGAGCTGAGTTCGACAAAATATATATAAGAAATAAAGTATGGTGTGTCTAACTAATAAATATGCCGAATCAAAATATGGGCATTACATACACCCACCTTTCGGGAAACTTCGTCCCGAAGTTATGGTCAAAATAGTGAGGGAAAATCTCGACGCATGGTCTCTGCGTCCTCCCAGGTAGCAGACCCGGGGCTATACTTGTCCCATTGGACCTTAACTTGGTCCACATGGCGACTACGGAGCTGTCGAACCCTACGATCAAGTATACGTAATGGTTCGACCCTGAAGGTTCCCTCGTCCGAGACCTGCAATTCCTTCCAATGAATTTTGTGAGTCTCATCAGCTATGTAATGTCGTAATACAGAAACATGAAATACATTATGAGTTTTATGCAAGTGGGGTGGCAGCGCGAGACGATAAGCAACTGGTCTGATTTTCTCAAGAATCTCAAATGGACCTATAAAGCGAGGTGACAACTTGGTACCCTTCCCAAACCGAATGGTACTTTTATTTGGTCTGATGCGAATAAATACACGATCCCCTACTCCATAAGTTCTATCTGATCTGTGTGCATCAGCGTAACTCTTTCGCCTATCCTGTGCTTCCTTCAGCCGCTGCCTAATCTGTATCACTTGATCCTCCATTTCCTGAATCAATTCAGGCCCAATTAAAACTCGATCCTCTAACCTGTCCCAACTGAGTGGTGTCCTGCATGGCCTCCCATACAATGCCTGATATGGCGGCATACCAATGGAGCTGTGATGACTATTGTTGTATGCAAACTCCACTAAAGGAAGATATTTCTCCCACTGTGTCTGTTGATCCATAACATACATCCTAAGCATGTCCTCCATCACTTGATTCACCCTCTCAGTCTGTCCATCTGTCTCGGGGTGATAAGCTGAGCTTAAGTTCAACTGTGTCCCTAATGCTGACTGCATGCTTGTCCAAAATCTGGAGGTGAACTTAGGGTCTCTGTCAGAGATTATCTTTTTAGGAACTCCATGAAGACGTACAATCTCATTTATGAATACCCTTGCCACATCTGTCACATCATAGGTGTCTCTGACTGGAATGAAGTGAGCACTTTTGGTCAGTTTGTCGACTACCACCAAAATAACATTATGTCTCAGAGATGTGAGTGGTAATCCTACAACGAAGTCCATGGAAATGACTTCCCATTTAGTCATAGGGATATCATGCGGTTGTAGGAGACCGGCCAGGTGATGATGATCTGCCTTCACTTGTTGACACTCAAGGCACTTCGAAACAAAATCCACTACATCCATCTTCATACCTGGCCAAAAGAAGAGTTGCTTCATGTCAGCATACATCTTCTTCACCCCTGGGTGCGCACAGTAATGCGATCTATGGGCCTCTCTAAGGATGGTTTCCCTGATATCACCTTCCTTAGGAACATACATCCTTCCTTGATACTGCAACAATCCATCTTCCTCTAGATGGTACCCATCATACTTCAATTCCTGTTTCTTTCCATTCTGAATAGCTGAGGTTACTTTTAGATACCAACTATCGCCCAATAGTTGTCCTAGTACCCTTTCCCTCAAGTCAACCTTCAAGGGAATTAAGGAGAAAAGTCTCGGCCTTCGGCTTAGAGCGTCTGCCACCACATTCTCCTTTCCTTTGATGTAAGAGATACCAAAGTCATATTCACTCATGAACTCACTCCATCTCCTTTGCCTAGCATTCAAATCCCTTTGGGTAAAGATGTACTGCAAGCTCTGATGGTCTGTTTTGAGGGTGAAGCTTCTACCAACTAGGTAGTGCCTCCATAATTTTAGTGCCAACATTACTGCTGCCAATTCTAGATCATGCGTGGCATACTGCTCCTCATGAGGTTTCAACTTTCGAGATGCATAAGCTATTACCCCACCTTCCTGCATCAACACCGCTCCTAATCCTTGCTTCGAGGCATCGGTGCATACGATGAAATCTTTATCCATGTCTGGTACCCGCAAGATCGGTGCACTTGTCAACAATCTTTTTAACTCTGTAAAAGCGGCATCGCATTCATCGGTCCATTCATACCGGATTCCCTTGCGTTGCAAGGTGGTAATAGGTTTTGAAATTTTAGAAAATCCTTCCACAAACCTCCGGTAATAGCCTGCTAACCCCATGAAGCTGCGCACCTCATGAGCATTCCTTGGAATTGGCCAATCTTCAATGGCCTTTACCTTTTCTGGGTCTACAGAGATCCCTTCACCTGAGATGATGTGCCCCAAGTAGTGAATCTCTTTTTGGAAGAAGGAACACTTTGATAATTTACCATAAAGTTTATGTTCCCTCAGGCATGTCAAGACTAACTGCAAGTGTTCCTCATGCTCCTTCTCATTCTTAGAATAGATAAGAATATCATCTAAGAAGACCTGAACAAAGCGGTCCAAGTATTTTCGGAAGACACCATTCATGAGGCTCATGAATACAGCTGGAGCATTGGTCAAACCAAATGGTACCACTACAAACTCGTAATGCCCAAATCGAGTTCGAAAGGCAGTCTTAGGAATGTCGCCTTCCTTGATCCTCAACTGGTGATACCCTGATCGTAAATCAATCTTTGAGAAGACTGACGCACCTTTCATTTGATCAAAGAGGTCATCAATTCTTGGTATGGGATACCTGTTCTTCACGGTGGCCTTGTTCAAATCTCTGTAATCTATGCACAGTCGCAGGGATCCATCCTTCTTCTTAACGAAGATCACTGGTGCTCCCCACGGCAAGATACTAGGTCTAATCAGCCCCAAATATAGCAACTCTTTTAACTGGATCTGTAACTCACGGAGCTCTGGAGTTGTCATTCTATAAGGAGTTTTTGAGATAGGTTCTGCACCAGGTTTTAGTTCGATTGTGAAATCGAGCTCTCTTTCTGGAGGTAGTCCTGGTAATTCCTTCGGAAAGACATCCTTGAACTCAGAAAGTACTGGGTAAGAATTCAAGGAAGGTCCTTTACTATCGCTCACGGCCTCCACTACGAACAACTGGCATCCTTGTCTTAGGCACCGCTTAGCTTTCACCATAGAGATGAAACGGAGGGATACCTTCCTCTTCAAGCCTTGGATTTGAATTGTCCTTCCCTCGTCATCGAGGCACAACACCTTCTTTGCATAGCAGTCTATGAAAGCTCTATGGTCTTCTAACCAATCCATGCCAATAATGAGGTCATAAGTCCCCAAATTGGTGACATAAGCATCCAACTTAGTGGTGCAAACTCCTAAGTCAACCCCACAACCTCTCACTTTAAGACCTACTGGTTGCTTAGTTCCTGAAGCCATTTCGACCAGTTTGAAATCATCGTGCTCGTAGGCTGCCAACCCACATTTATCTAATGCAAATGGTGAAATAAAACTATCAGTTGCTCCTGGATCAAACAAAATTTTAAGTTTGACATTGTTTACATTACCAGTGGATTCTACTACGGTAGACTGATGTTCTTCCTGGTGGTTATGCACCGCTGCATGAATCCGATGACTGTTACCCGAACTATCCATGGGTGCCTTTCCTTCCCTGTGCCTGCTGCTTGACTGACCCTTGGGACAGTCTCGCTGGAAATGAGGACCTCCGCATTCCCAACAAGAGAGATTGGGAGGGGCTTGCCTGTTGCTCGAAGGAATCCTCTGAGATGAGTTCCTTCCACTGGTTCCTCTAAAACCCCTTGCTCCTCTATAGGAACTTCCCTGCATACGTCCCTGGCTTTGGTGGGTTGCGGACGGTGCCTGCGAGATTGAGTTAACTGAAGTATTACCCCTCGGTGTGAACCTGTTACCGTAAGGAGGAGGCCTAGATTGTCCTCCCCTGAAGTAAGGGCGTGACGCCTTCCCTGTAACATACTGATTGGTTCCTGTCAACTTACTACCCCCTTTTCCATCTGACATATCAGCTGCATAACGAGCATACTCAACTGCCATGGCAACTGAAGTTGGCTTCCACATCCGCACAGCAGCTCTAATCTTGTAGTTAAGTCCATACACAAAACGCTCTACCTGACAATCATCTGCATCCAGGTAAGGAACATATTTTACTAGTTCCATAAACCGAGATTCATACTCCTCCACTGTCTTGTCTCCTTGTACTAAGGCATGGAGTGCACCTGCCTGTTCTTCCTTGTAATAATTTGGCAAATACTTCATGTGGAACCTCTCCTCGAACAGTTCCCAAGAAGTTGTAAGAGGAGTAAGGTGTAACTGCTTCTCGAGATCTGACCACCAATTCAAAGCATCACCTTTAAGTTGAAAGACGGCCATCCTAGCCTTGGAACTAGATGTGTACTCATTCAATGCGAAGCATCTCTTCATGCCTTCCAGCCATGCTTCGGCATGCTTACCGGGTCGTCCTCCTGAAAACTCTGGAACTTTTATCTTTTGTAACTCCCTCGATATGTCCTGAAGCGGTTCCAGTCTTGGGCCATGTGCCCTTTCAGAGTTCTCTCGACTCACTTGAGTGGTTTCCACCTCGGAGGCCCTTTCCGACTGCCTGTTCATCGTGGTCATAATAGCCTCCAATGACCTCATTATGATCTGCATTTCTGGTGTTGAGGTTGGTTGTGGCGGTGTTGGCGGTGGCGGAGGTGGTGGTGACGGTGGTCGACCTTGACCCCGACCTCGACCTCTGCGTGTTGTCACCATGATAGTTCCTGAGTTATTAAAATAAAATCATATCCTTAGTTGTTCAATCAAATATACGCGGAACTAAAATGTAGGTATTTAATAACTTGCATCATGAGATAACAAATTGTCAAGATTAGCGCAGTAAAATCTATGGTCGTTTTTATTTAAACAATCTTGTCATGGTGTTCAGCTCGTCGTGCTGGTCTTAATGGTGTCTTGCTTTTGGGATTTCGGGCCTCTTTCATCCCTTCGACTAGGAGTTGAAATCTCGACAAAATTTTTAATATCTCTATTTTAGTTAACCTTAAATGTTACCCTTTAATCTAAACAACTTAATTAACATTAATTGTTTAAACCTCAACCAATCATAGTTAAGTTTAATACTAATAACATATATTTTAACAACATATGTTATAACAAAATTAAATTAATTAATTAATTAATTAAAATTAAAATCATAGTAAGGTTTAATACTAAAAATTAAAATTCCTATAAGGCATATATTTTAACAACGTATGTTATAACAAAATTAAATTAATTAATTAATTAATTAATTTTTATAATACATATAATCTAACAAAATATAAATAATTTAAATTTTTTTTTATAAAACATACATTCTCTCAAAATATATAAAAATAAATGTAAATTTTGATACAACATATATTATATTCTCCTATACATAATTCACGAACATATATACCTGTTTTTACAACTATATACAAATATATACGTAGATTTATAACCGTAGATTTTTTTACCACGCGGCCTTTCACCGCCATGCAAAGAGCGAGTGTGCATGAAGGACACGCGGTCTCTCCAAGCAACCCACCGCCCTCAAGAAGTGGGGGAAACCCTAAATAGAGTCAATCCCCAAGGCGCGGCCATTTTCACCCTCTCTCCTGGAGTTTTAGCTCTGCAACTCAAATGCAAGCTCGCTTAGGGTTTCAGAAAGGAAGGAGCTTTCCATTTTTCCTACTGCAGAATACTACTGTCAGACCTGCTATTGTAAAGAATGAGCGGGATTTACCCTTTCATTTCTGGTGTTTTATGGCTATTGTAGGGTGTTTATCTGATTACTGTTGAGTTTTTCGTATTCTCAGTGGCTTTATTCTATTTCAATTTCTGGCATTCCACGGAAATCCAACCTGGGTGGTGGATATGGTGATTTTCAGCCTCTTACGCCTTCCAGGGGTTTACCGTTCTTGAGCGTAGCTTTGTGAGATCTACTTACATAACGAAGGGCGCACTGCTTGGTTCATCAACAAGGGGTCGACTTTGTGTAACAAAAGGAGGGAGTGGTCTTGTGTGAGCTTGATGCTTGAATGATGTGCGTGGGCCGTTTGGGCTCAGCCGCTGGTTCGCTTTGTAAGCTCTCAGCTGTCGAGCACTAGGGCTGGGCTCGATTTTTTACTTTGGGCCACTCACAAAGATTTAAGATCTTTCCTTCACTACTGGACGCATTTGTGGGCATCTATCGTTTGCCGTGACCAAGATTTCACTCAGAATCCGCAGTGCAGAGTTAGGGGGAGATTTTTCCTTCTTCTTGGAGTTTTACTGATAGATTAGCATGGCCAGAGGAAGGAATGAGGATGGCATCCAGTAGGAGAGCTATCCCTCATCTATTCCTTCTCATTAGAGAACTACTGCGTTATATATGTTCGCTTGTATCATTGGGCCAGGAGGTTTGTTGCGTACTTACTGTGTGGATCGACCCTGCAAATGAGGTAAGCTGAAGGTTGTACTTATATTGATTTATATTTTAAGCCTGCTTTTGAATGTGTCACATGTCTACCTCCCTAGAATAGGATTTACACATTCAACACTAACAAGACTTTAGATTTTGATATCCCTTCTGCAAACTTAATTACATTCTTTAACCTGGTTGTATGCAATATATGCATTCATTGCTGAATCAATGAAGATCAAATTTAAAGCTAGTTAATAGAAGTTTAGCGCAATGCTAATTTCCGATTTTATTTAAGTGATATCTATATTACCGCTTGGGTTTTACCCATTTCTTTCTGAGATCGAATCTCCGCAGCATTGTTTATTTACTGTTAAAAGTCTACTATTGATCATTGTGCATTTCTGAGTTTGTGTTTGGCGTATGTTTATATGAACTATGCATAGGCGCATTCTTCAGTGGTCATCGGCTCCCGCCATCGCAAAACAACCAAGGTGTGGGCTTTGAGAGCTATATTATACCGCAGTAAGGTGCTGTAGCAGTCACCTTCATCTATAGGTATCAATGCGGTCGGTTCTCGGCGCAAAATGTACAATGCAATTCAAAAGCTTCAAAAGAGTCTTACGGTATAAACAAATTCACGGCAGTATTTTCTAATCCATCAGTGTAAGACTTCAAAATTGAATGCCTCAAACGATTTTCCTTTTCTTCTTTTATTTTTTTTTCCTGGCAATGAATCACAAGTATTACACTTGAATGTGGCCTTCTTTCTTAGATGCTGAGCTGGTTATATTTTGGCTTCAATTTCATTATGTGCTTGCTTAGAAATTAGGATGCTGGCCTGTTGTCCTGTCGCTTTTTTATTTATTTTCTTTCTAGATTTAATATTTAGCTTTAATAGTTTCCTTTCATTAAGCTTGCTATATTTTTTTTTTTCCATGTTTTTCTACATACTAATATGATAATATGATAATATCAGAAGTTCACATTGCAACACATGTTCACTCTTAATATATAAATAATATAACGTGCATTGCATGTTATTATGTTTTGATAGCTGCTATTGTAAATGTGCGGGGGCCTCAGCTGCTATTTACTGTTTTGTTTGTTGCGGCTTGCAGGTGTAAGCCGAAAATATGTAACTCCCAAGTATATATATATATATCCCTGCAAAATTTTAAATTAGATTAAAATTATGTATCTTTGCACAATTTTAAAATTATTAGTTTTGCAAGTTACTTACCTTGTTTTTTTTTTTTGAATTCCGTGAATTTAGGAATAGATGATAGTTTCTGGATTTTATCCTCCGGTTATATATAACAAGTCCTAGTTCACATTTAATAGAATAGGTAACACGGAGTTTATATTCTAGGGGAATAATTTTAGCTTATCACTTAGAAATAAATGAACTGGAAATGGTAGGGGAATTCTGTATTTGATAAGATATATAAATTTAAGTCGAATATACATGCACATTCAAATTGACTGAGTTCGCATAAGTACAGTCTATAGCTTGGATATCAATAGGGATATTGTAAGAAGATCATAATTTAAATAATAAACTAAAATCTGTAACCCTGAAAATGTGCATATGTTTGGTAGATTAGCGTAGAATTTCCATTGTTTGGAGATCCTCATTTTTTTTTTTTTTTGATATATATTCTTTCATTTTCTAATGTTATTCCCATTGTCCTTTTGCAGGTGTATCTTGGAAGCTTACTATGGCTGGAGGTCAGGTAGGTAAATTATCAAGTAGATTTTCTAGGTGAAGCATGAATAGGCCTGTAGGTTCAAGAGTCTGAACAAAGGATCTGATACCATCTGTAGTGCTCTGGTTTTACAGCAGAGCACTATGTAATATTTCTCAGTTAATTTTCTACTTATTAAACTTTATCAAGTGTATGGGAGTAATTTCTAAAAATTACTATGTGCCTAAATAATATTTAGTGTTCTGTCGTTTTTTTTTTTCAACATTACATTCGTAATTTAAAATAGACAAACATATCAATATTTCCTTTTCAACAATCATGTTCTAGCATAAGAATATGTTTCACAACTCAGTAAATCAGTAAATAGCAGTAAATCAGTAAATAGCAAGTTATGCATGTTTACAGTAAGTTTTAGCATAGTAGTCAATAACGGAAATTACCTGATGCTGATGCTAACCGTAAGTTGTAGCAGGTTGTATAACCCTTAGACAGCCAAACTGAAGTGTCCACCCTACCGACCAGCTATTATCTTGCTGGCCCTTGGAAATCAAAGGATTTCCAAGCCCCCGAGCCCACAATCTGATAATCTCGAGAGCAGTCTTTCCTTCTGTTCTCAAAAATATTTCTGTTCTCCAAACTTCTCTTCTCCAAACTTCTTTTCTTCCCCCATAAAAAAAGACCTCCCCTTTCTCCAAGCTCTCCCCCTCTATATAATTTCCCTTCCTCGAGAATATCTTGGGCTTACTCCACCGCCCCAAAATCCCCCTCTCGAGTCCCTCAACATTTACTCCTATCGCCAGTTCATTCATACACGGTTCTTTATAAAAATGTATAATTAATTTCTCTCATGGAAAAATTAGTTGGTTTTGGATTGACGGTCGTAAGTATTTATTACGGTGGGGATTATAACCCCAAGGTTATCCATTCGGGACAAGCTTCATTAAATACAAGTCTATTCGCTATCCTTGGTATTTAATGTTTATTAATGTAATTAATAAAATATTATATAATTAGTTGCCCCTTTTCAACTTGGACATGATGTGTCTTAATGGTCCACCTTATCCGTCGAGACTACTTAGCTTGAGGTTTAAATTCCAAGATTAACCTTGAATAATTAAATAACTATTTTCCATCACATCACGTTCATTCCAAAAAGGATTATCCTATTATGGCTAACTTTTGAAATGGAAATAATCACACAATATTAATTTATAAATCAATATTTTAGATCTTACTTATATTGCATTTGTTACGATAGGGATATAAATGTTGCTGGAATATTATTAATTAAGTAATAATAATAATTAGATCCCCATTTATTAATTAATAATAATAATTAAATCACCCTTTAAAATAATAAAAGGTGAATCAATCATAGTATTCTTAATTATTTGTTTATCACATGAGTACCCTATCATCAACATAGCATCCTTGTTCTTATAAACAAAGCACTTGTGAGGGCTTAAACAATTTTACTAATTAATTAGACACTATCATTACCCTATTCACAACAGTTCTCCTATGATAATGTTAACTGACGACACTTGTCTTAGTTTATTATTACAATGTTTTCATATAATTACTAATTCACTTATTTACACATTGACAACCTAACCATTCATTACCTAAGTTGATTGATGTATCCTTAACTGAGTTATCTATGACATTTATACTACTATTCAAGCATGACAAGTATGTTATACACCAGTAATATTGTACAAGTACAAGGTGTGCATGCATGGCCAGTGTATGCACATGTCGGACATGTACTATAAACAAACCCCATTCCGCCTATGCATACTTGCTAACTAATAATAGTATCTACCCCCATGCAGAAGAGCAAGCATAATATATAGTATAATTACTTTAACATCCTCGGTTATTTAACAGTTAACCCTTTATGATTTACATCATTGTCTTTATGTTTACATTAGTTTAATCAATCAAGTACAGGAAGGGTGCCTACTTCCACTAACTCGGAATCAAGGAATACTAAACCCTCAACAGTACTAACTAACACATCCTCCCGTCATAACCTACGTCCAGCATCCTCCCTATCCTCCCTCTGCTAGTACAACAGTGGATGTCGGACTCACCGATCTGACCACATAGAACTTGAGAGCGATAGCGTCGGCTGATATGGATATGGGTCGACATTCCTGCTTTCCTGATAGTTCCATACACGGATATGGGTCCATAGCAACCCATTGCATCTGATTATGGACAATTCGAGCCAAAAGAACTTCATTTCTGAAGAACTGGTGAAGAAATTAGGTCTTGTCACCACTCTGCATCCTCAACCTTACAACATCGGTTGGATGAAGGATGGACAAGAACTACGGATCACTCGACAATGCAAACTCACCTACTTCATAAAACCTTTTGAAGATGAAGTACTCTGTGACGTGGAACCACTCTCCATAGCTGACGCCCTGTTTGGGAAACCTTACCTCTGGGATAGACATGGAAGTTATCAGTCACGGCCTTAGAAGGTGATTGTCAGAATCCGAAATCGATGGTTCAGCATACCAGAGCATCAACCTACACCGACGGTTGCACTGATATCTACCAAACAGACAAAGAAGCTCATCAATCATGCTCAGAAATTTGCATTAATCATGATCAAGCCGCAACATTCGAAGAAGACTGTAGCAACGAGTTGAGTCACCGACCAATGCAGATCTCGACAGAAGCAACAATTTGATCATATTCTCGATGAGTACCAGAACCTCTTTCAAGCTCCAGATGGAGTACCTCAACATTGCCAGGTAAAACACTCCATTGAACTTGTTCCTGGTTCTTCTTTGCCTAACACCTCTATTTACAGAAGATCCATTCTCGAAAATGAATAGATTCGCAGACAAATCCAAGAATTAATCGACAAAGGTCATATCCGACCTAGCTCCTCTCCTTATGGAAGTCCAGTTGTCCTAGTTCCGAAGAAAGACGGGACTTGGCACATGTGCATCGACTACAGAGCTCTCAACAAAATATCGGTGAAGAATCGGTACCCTCTGTCGCGGATAGACGAGCTTATCGACTGTCTGAAAGGTGCTAAATTCTTTACTAAACTCGACCTCAAGTCGGGATACCATCAGATTCCAATCGAGCCCTCAGATGTGTGGAAAACTTCTTTCAAGACCAAGGAAGGATTGTTTGAATGGTTAGTCATGCCTTTCAGCTTAACCAACGCACTTGCGACCTTCATGCTACATATGGATAACCTTTTCCAACCTTTCATCAGCAAATGGGTTATTGTCTATCTCGATGACATATTGATCTTCAGTGGATAATGGGAAGAACATGTCGGACATCTTCGACAAGTCCTCGACACTCTCCAACAACATGGGCTCTATTTGAACATGGACAATTGCTCTTTTGCGATGACCAACATCAAATATTTGGGGTGTGTAATTGACACTACAGGCATTCACATCGATCCAAACAAAGTACAAATCCTCAAAGGTTGGCCCATTCCTAGAAGCATTCAAGAACTAAGAATTTTTCTTGGTTTGGCGAATTTCTATCGACGATTCATACTTGGCTTCGGTCACATAGCCTGGCCCTTGAATCAGTTGACGAAAGGAAACGAAAAAACTATCTTTCAATGGACAGAAACACATCAAGCAGCTTTTGAACAGCTCAAACACAGGCTCTGCACTGCACTAGTACTTGTGTTACCTGATTTGCATCAGCCCTTTGAGATTGAGACAGATGCATCGGACTATGCCCTGGGTGCAGTGATCACTCAGTCTGGTCACCTAGTCGCTTTTCATTCCGAGGCTTTTAATGACACGGTTAAAAGATACTCGACGTACGAAAATGAACTGTATGCCATTGTGCAAGATCTCAAGCAATCGAGGCATTACATCCTTGGTAAGGAAACGGTCATTCTTACTGATCACAAACCTCTACAGTTCGTTCTGACACAATCAAAGTTGAAGACAAACCGACAACTCAAGTGGATTAATTACCTACAAAAATTTTAGTTGATGATTAAGTATCGAAAAGGAAAGGCTAATGCCGCTGCAGATTGCCTCAGTCGACCACCCATTACTCTCCTCTTGACAGTGATGAGTATGCAGGGTTACGACACGACCACTTGGCAACAGTTGTACGAGGACGACAATGACTTCTTAGCAGTCTACCGCCAATTACAGACTAACAAGTCGTCGACCTCAAACTATGAATACTTCCTGAAAGATACCTTGCTATACAAGCTTGGACAGCGTTGTGTACCGACTGGTGAGCAACGACAACCGCTCATTTGGGACGCGCACTACAGCAAGACCGCAGGACACTTTGGAGTAGCAAAGACACTTGTTATTCTACAGAAGTATTTCTTCTGGCCTACACTTAAATATGACGTCAACAAGTACATTCGATCATATGTGGTTTGTGCCATTTCTAAGCCACCTAGTCGACGATAGGGATTGTACACACCTCTTCTAGTTCCTAGTCGACCATGGGAATCTATTTCTATGGACTACTTGACGGGTTATCCTACTACCAAACATCAACATGACGCAATATTAGTAGTAGTCGACCAATTTTCCAAGATGGACATTCTCATACCATGTAAGAAGACCACGACAGCGCAGCAGACTGCTTAGCTCTTCTTTACACATGTTTGGAAACACTTTGGTTTACCCACAAACATCATTTCCGACCGAGATGCCAGATTCATCAGCATCTTTTGGAAGACCCATTGGCAACATCTAGACATACGACTCTCATTATCGACAGCTTTCCACCCTCAGACCGACAGACAAACAGAAGTTGTGAATCGCTTGGTAGTACAACTGCTTCGCATGTACAATCACCAGCATCGACACACATGGGATGATAGTATTCCATACATTCAGCATAGCTACAATCGTGCTCAGCATAGATCTACTGGAAAGAGTCCCTTTGAAGTCTGTTACGAATTTCAACCCTCAGCGCCTATCGACTTGATCAGCTCCTCGACACAGACAAACTCTGACACAAATCGTAGTCAGCGAGAAGTTGATAAAGCATTCAAGTTTCGAGAACAGATTTGCGACATTCAGCGACAAGCACAGGATATGTTGCATAGAGCAAACGAGAAAGCTAAGGCCCGACACGACAAGCATTGCATTCCTCATACATTTCGTATTGGGGATAAGGTCTGGCTACATCTTAAGAAGGAGCGCTTCACAGGTCCTTTCAAGAAGTTAAAACGTTTGCGATATGGTCCTTACAGTATTCTTTGACAGATTGGCAAGAACGCTTTCTAGCTCGACATTCCTGCTTTCCTGGATCTGCATCCAGTATTTAATGTGGATCTACTTCAAACATACCATGCACCCTTGTTAGAACAGAATGATTTCTCAACAGCAGATCCCGCAGACATCAATCCAGATATTCAGGAGCCTCTTCCTTGTGACACCATTGTGGGACAACGGGTACGCCTTACGAGGACAAAAACAATTCCCTTATTTTAGGTTGCCAAAGCTGGCCAGATCCCATCTCAAGGAAAGTGGTACTCTGCTACTGAAATGATCGACAAGTTTTCTTACCTTCACGAGCAAACAATGGGGTCCATTGTTTCTTAAGGAAGGAGGTCTGATCCACATCACAGTTGGCATTTGTTGTCAGATGCTAACTTTGACACATTCTTGACTAGTCTTTGCGGTTGATACAACTTCGACAAGTTTCGACACAACAAGACTTCGACAACTTTGCACCTTCAACATCTTCAGTGACCTCACAGTTCGCGACATCGACATACAACGTCGACATGCGACTAGTGACTGTCGAACCTCGATAGACTGTCTTTCTGTCTTCCAGTCGACTATAATGGTTGAAAAATTGAACTGCTCTAACTTCTTCTTTATAACTGAACGCAACGGGAAGGCACCCAAGCGTCTCAGATTTCTTTATAAGCATGTAAACTATTGTAATATACAGATAATCGGGTCTAATCGGATCTTTATCTTGATTAATCTAGAACAGTTCGCATTACTGCATATTTTCTGTGTGTATTTGTGTTATCTGTATTGCGTAACCCTGTTTTGCTCATTCTGTTTATTAAGATCCTGCCATAACAGATCCAACTCATTCAGTTGAACTGTTGTCTCCCTCGTGCTTCCTGGACACGATATGGATCAGTGGAAGAGAAACTTAACGAAATACTTAATGGGAGTGGTGGAACTACTAAGCAAAGAGATGTGGCAAAGCATTATTTAAAGCTTTTTCGGGTGATTCTAGGGGTGAGGCACGTGGAATACAAGAGATATTTCAATGGTGTTGGATGCTTTACTCAAAACTAGAATCACACGTTATGTTGATGGATATTACAGATAATAATGGCCATCAGTTGTGTTGAGAGACAAAACCATAGAATATTGGAATGAGGAAGAGGAAACTATGGTTATGATTCAAGTTGCTATTACCGAAGTAGAGGCATATTAGATAAGACAACAATCAAAATTATGACAATTTTAACTTACATTAGAATAAATGAGGGAATGATAATATAGCTTTGAAGACAAATCTTTCATAAGAGATAGGCAATGTTACATATATAAATAAAGATAATAATAAATAAATCATATAGTAAATATTTATAACTAATAGATATTAGTTATTAGCTAAAAGACACATCCTTTCAAATCAATGGATGCCACAAAGCTTATATAATGGCCATGCATTGTATTGTCCAATCATCACTTATCATTAAATACATTTATATCTTCTTAATATATTAATTATTAAGCATTTGGCTATACTTTTCTGGGAACAAACAATAGAGAGAAATTTTATGCTTTGTGGGTTCAATTGAAAATTGTCGAAGGCAAAGGAATTAAACACATTCAGATTCTAGGAGATTAAAAAATGCTTATAGATTAGGCTAATGGCAAGTGCCAAATCTCTGATTTGGTTCTGGGACCTATTATGATTAGAGTTCTAGAGGTAAAAAAGCATTTTGATTTAATCACTTTTCTCATATCTATAGAGTCTACAATTCAAAAGCATATACACTCTAAAAGGATGCCCTCACTTTGAAAAAAGGTTATTTGATAGTGCAAGCATTCAAGAAGGATGTACTTTCCTTTGAATCTTCCATTTCAAATGATCTAAGCTGGAGGAGTGGCCACTTATATTTTTTTATGAACACTGGCTTTCAAGGGGTTCTAATTGTAAGTTTATGTTTGTTTTGTTGATAAATTGAAGACAAGAAAGGAAGATAGATAAGATCTCTATAGTTTTTTGTAAGACTTAATGTGCACCTTAGATGTACGAAGTGTATGAAAGTGAGCTAATTTCTCATAAGCTCTTCACCATCCAATGCAGGCATAATCTCATCTCTATTGACTTATTAAATTACCAATACTCCTTCTTATAGGCCGAAAGATTCTTTATATTCAACTTATAGTTATTTACTTTCTTTTTTTTATTTGACAAGAACTAACCAAACCAATCTGCTGTGTATTTCACTTGTCATTATACTTTTCTATCCACCATTATATTTAGATAATTCATAAACTCACAATTATACACAACATAAATATGCAAAAAAATAAAATAAGTAAAAAGGAAATTACACCAATTCTTATTAGTTCAAGTATCATGGCTTACATTTCTATCATATTCCAAAGTCCCCACGTTATATGCGTAGGAACATGAGCCATGATCTCAAGTTAGCATGAGGACCGGTTAATTTATTATTATAAATAAATGGTTTTTCTTAATGTAATTCACCATTGGGTAATCATTTGTAATGTCCCTAAATCGTAAAAAATTAAAATTTTTCGTTTATGGCTAACCTTGTCAGTTTGGTACATGTTTATCAAATTAACTTCAGCACTGGGGTTTAAAATATAAGATTCACTTAAATAATTTAAGAACATGCATGTTCACTTATTTCTACTTAAGGCTTACGGAATGATGTACCTATTGTGGTTGACTTCATTTAAAAGGCTTTGTGGAAGCGTTTGTAATTGGGAGACTGTCTTATTTAATACTACCTTGGTTTTGAGGTGATTATCTCAGTTGGATTTATAGTCTCGGTACTTGGTTAAAACTCCAAAAGCTATTCTCATACTTGCATCTAGTTTAAATGTTCTTCAGTTTATATGTTGAGATTATGTGCCCACTTAAATTCTAGCTTGGATAGATGTAGAGGCTGTTATCTTTATGGTTTGAGGGGAAGAGGACTTGGTGGCCAAAATGGACAGACTTACTTAGCGTTTTTATGCTATAGTCGATTTCAATCTTCTTGCTTTTGTAGGTAATTGTTTAAAGGCTATCTACTCTCCAAAATTCAATACATATGTTTTAACCCTATGGTTTTGATCCATGTAAAAACAAATGTAGAGCTTGCAATGCCAAAAAGGGGTATGCACAATACTAAGTGGATATATGTATAATTTTAATGCTAAGTAAAAGGACCCATTGTATGGCACTAACGAGCCCACTCTAAGGCATGTAATATCGATGTAAGAGTTTATGACTATGGTTTTGGACCACACTTGTAAAATAAACCTTGTAATAGTAATGAGGGAGTTATTTCACTATATGAAATGGGTGGCGAATCGAATCTTTGATGGAGGTTGGTAGAGATTTTAATGGAGCTCTACGACAGCTTTCAAATGGAGTACAGCTGGAGCATTAAAGAACTAAACCCTGAGGATTTTGAATGTCCCAATGCATGTTTATCGTTTCTGGTTTGTTGGAGGGGGAGATAGATCCCCAACTCTCCATGCCCTGGAGGAGTTCATGGCCAACTTCGTTCTGCACCTCAACAATTAGTACTACCTTCTTCGAGGTAAGAATTCCATGTGCTAACCATTTCTTCTTTCAGTAATTTGGGTTATTTTATCACTGGTTGCAAAGTTTATAATGATCATGGTTTGGTTTGTGTTTCACAGGGTAGCTGGTGGTAGTTGCTCGAGCTTGACCTAGGCATCATGACTTTGGCGATAAACATGGTAAGTCTGGACTTTCGTTGGCCACCTCCTTCTCCTAAAGTCATAGTTTTGATAGTTGGGTCAAGTACTATAACAGTTTGTTTTGGGGCTTTCGGATATGTGGCTTCGTTTGTTTATGTAATAAGTGGCTACACCCTGTAGCGTGCTCTACGATGTAATCCTCAGCATTTTGACTGAGTGTATCCTGTAAGGCGTTTTTGAGATGGAGGAAACTAAAAGATTTTTCTCCTGTATAATGTTTGTATGCCATCATGGCGTTTGGGAACTAATTAAGTTTTAAGTGGATGTTATTTCATAAGGATTCTTGTAACAAAACTCGTGGTTATAACCTATTGATGTTTATGAGCTTCATGTCTATGTATTTATTTCTTTCCCTATCTTTAAAGGTGTTTGGGTGTATGAAACGAAATGTAGCAGGTCCTAGCTGGGATATACACTTGATTTTTACTCCTGTCTTGGCATACGAATTCGCTTCACTTCCAAAATGTAATGGTTAATGATTCTCAGTTAATATTTGTTGTGTTTCAAAAAGGTCCAAACATAGCTGAGGTAGAAGACTATTAATCTCTGTGTTTGATTTAATTCGTGGAAATTGGAATCCTCCGTGTGGATGTAGATGTTGGTAATACTTTCTTTATTTTAAGCTTTAGGTGTGGCTCGATGCCCTAGCCCTAGTGTTGACCATGGTTGTATGCTTTATTTGTTTTATGCAACATTTAGTTATACCAGTGGTCCTAATTGTTATATGTTGACTGATCCTACATTTATAGTTTGAATAAAATTACGGGGAGTCAGATACCCATGCCTACGAACTCTGTTAAGAAGTTTCGTTGAGGATGAAGGGCAAGGGATTCGATCCCTAGACTCTAATTTTTCCTTTTCTTTTAAATGTGCAACCTATAAAGTTTAGGTGGGATAATTTAGCCTGTGTAAGGCATCATGTTTCAAATAGTATTTAGAAATTTAAGTTTAATTAAATGAGATGTGAATATGTAAACATGTTTGATTATTTTAATTTCTTACTCTCTAAATAGGTCTGAATTGTTTGAGTTCAAGAATACGTTCCACGCTAAGGGTTTGCCAATGGTTTTGGTTAATATATTTCTCATTTAAAATTCATACTATGGTTTTGAAAGTTTGACCTACGTTTTCTTTTCTTGTTGTCTTTTAAGGTAAATGAGAAGTTGGGTTTTAACTATGTTTGGTCTCATTGAGCTTTTAGGAAGGATCTCTGTCTGCATTTTGAATGCTGGTTTAAAAGGTTAACCCTAGTTTTCTCATGCTTTGAATAATTTAAATGTACAGAGTAGGGGTTTGAGAAATCCGATTTCTTTTTTTTTTTGTAAAGAAAAATAACTCAGGCAGTAACAATATTTAATAAAGGTTGTTACTAGTGGTTTTATTTATATGGGTATCTAGCACAGGCTAACTAGGCTAGCCCTGCTAGATCCATGTAACATTTAGGGAAGATGTGTAAACATAAATAATAAATGAAATTTAAACCTAGAGTTTAAAGCCCGAGAGCCCATGCCATTTGGCCCTTGCTCCATAAGAAGGAAATAAAACTATAATGTACAGAAACATGAATGTTGTATATTAATTCCTACTTTAATTTCTAAATCTAATTGAAACTGTATGGAAAAATTTGTAGTTCATACTTGATTCTTGATACTTGATCTTCCCTTGCAGAACCTGCACACTCAAACACTAGTTAATGAAAATGTATTGACCTAGATGACATGTAGGGTGATCTTTAGCTGAATAAACTTGGGAATACCATGTTCCTCCCAACCATGACCCTTAGACCATTCTTGGTTCTAACTGGATCCCCCCGAGCCGGTTCCAACATGCAATAAGAGAGGCAGAGGACCTACGATAGGTTGTTGATTAGATCCGGGAAAATAGTAAGCTTCTTTAGTTTTGTAGAATAATTCTCTTCTAATACCATAAGAGAATGATAGTAGGAAAGATGATCCCTCTCTTGGGATCTTCCCTTCTTTATATAGGTGATTTTGTTTGGAATATAACTATTTGAGTTCAAATAATAATAGTCAGCTTTTAATTTAATTTGAATTATAATATTTATGAAAGATATTTTATTAATTATTCACTCCTAGTTTATCTAGGACCTTTATTTTGTTACAATTAAATGTATCTTTAAGTTAGACCACAAATAATAATAATACTATTAATACTATTAATAATAATAATAACATGAGAAATATCTTATGCATAACCTTTATGCATGTTATTTACATAATTAATCTTTTCTTTTATAAATAATAAATCTAATTAGTCAATAATTAAATATGATAACTCTTTGATTTAATTATGTACATACCATAATAATTCTTTGATAAATATTAAGTACAAGGGCCAACTCTTTGGATAGGGTCTTTTGGTAATCTTGGATAGTTGGCTAGGTTAGGTGCCTTTAGGTCCCTCTCTTGCATGTTGGATTCCCTTGTTTAACATGGTAGTTACTGCAGTCCTTGATGATAGATAGAAAATTATTCATTTAACCAATTTAAATAAATGTGATGAATAGAAGTGCAATTCAGAGTCTTCTCGACTCAACACTTTTAAGATCAAGAAACCTCGAGTTCTCTTTAGAGCTTTAACTCAACACTCTCACATGGGCGTTACGCTACTGCAATTCCATAGCATCCCACTCAACACTAATACTAGAATGTGGTTGTGAAGCACATCTAGAAAGTATAAATGGCCTCAGATCCGGTATTCATTATCAAGCTTGGAGTGCTCCAGGGCTTATGCCCAACACTCTACATACATCGGGGCTTATGCCCAATACGTAATAAAATCCTCTAGGTACATCGGGGCTTATTCCCAAGACATAGGTCCTCCATGTGTTCCTGAGTCCACGCTCAACACATTATATAAATCAATCATGTAAACCATAACTCTGCACAGTATGTAAGAAAAGATCATCTCAGTATATTGGGTTTGTACCCAATCTCATAATAAAACATAAATCAATACATTGGGGCTTTTTTCCCAGTATATAACAATAATCTGCATCAGTCAGGGTCCACGCCCAATATGTAACTCTATAAAATAAACGAATCATGTGCACTAGGGCTTATACCCAATAATAAAAATAAATCATATGTGTTAGGGATTAAGCCCAGTATATAACATCATAAATAGTCAGTCAAAATTCGGGATGTTACATCATTCCTCTTATATCTCACGAGTTTTTAAGTTTAAAGTCCATTATATGTCTACTTTGATGGCAGAATGCCCTTATTTTTTAAATACATGTAGTGTATGTCTACTTGGATGGTGTGTGCCCTTATTTATTTTTTAAATGACATGTAATGTGCAACTTGTCACTTTGAAAGCAATGTACTTCCCCTTATCTTTGGTATTTTATTCATAATCCGCGATATTTTAATTTTTTTATAAAAAATTATGATAAATTTATATTATTTTATGTTTTATTATTATTGTATATAGTCTCAATTTTTTTTCCACACGGAAAAGTTTGTTTTGATAGAGGTCCTTCACCATATTAATAATGGGCAAACAAGGTGATGCATTTTGATCATATATTATAGATGAATTTTTGTTAAAACCTCACCCGAAGCTCGTTAGTATTCTTATAGTCATTACTAAGACTTGAAAAACCCTTTTTCACTATTGAATAAGAGTGAACCCTTTCAAATATCTGAATCTTAGTTTTAGACAAATCTTGCATTTTCTCAACTTGAGATGATTTGATGCAATCAACAACCATAGCCAAATCCTCACTTTCTTCTGTTAGAACTATTGGCTCAGGTTTTTCCATATCCGAATCATTTCAACCACAATTCTTGGAGTTGTAGGATCCCCACCAATAAAACCTCTATAGTCAACAAAACCTGAACCAGTAGTTCTGACAGAAGAAAGTTAGGATTTGGCTATATGGTTGTCGATTGCATAAAATCATCTCAACTTGAGAAAATGCAATATTTGTCTAAAGCTAAGATTCAGATATCTGATAGGGTTCAGTCTGATTAAATAGTGAAAAAGGGTTTTCAAGTCCTAGTAATGATGATAAGAATAATAATGATGGAAATAAAGTAATTGTTAAGAAGCTGAAATTGTCCAAAGTAGTTTCAACAACGGAGAAATACAATAGTTTGAGTGGAAAAAGGTCGACAATTAATAGAAGTGAGCATTTTGAAGGAGTGGAAGAGAAACTTAACGAAATGCTTGACGGGAGTGGTGGAACTACTAAGCAAAGAGATGTGGCAAAGCATTATTTAAAGCTTTTTCGGGTGATGCTAGGGTTGAGGCACGTGGAATCACAAGAGATATTTCAATGGTGTTGGATGCTTTACTCAAAACTAGAATCACACATTGTGTTGATGGATATTACAGATAAGAATGGTATGTAGTTATGTTGAGAGAGAAGATTGGAACGAGGAAGAGGAAACTACGGTCATGATTTAGGTTGTGATTACTGAAGTAGAGGCATATTAGATAATACAACATTCAAAATTATTGCAATTTTAACTTACATTAGAATAAATGACGGAATGCTAATATAGCTTTGAGGACAAAGCTTTCATAAGAGATATGCAATGTTACATATATAAATAAAGATAATAATAAATAAATCACATAGTAAATATTTATAACTAACAGGTATTAGTTATTAGCTAAAAGACACATCCTTTCAAATGAAGGGATGCCACAAAGCTTATATAATGGCCATGCATTGTATTGTACAATCATCACTTATTATTAAATACATTTATGCATACATTTATTTCTTCTTAATATATTAATTATTAAGAATTTGGATATACTTTTCTATTCCTCGGAACAAACAATAGAGCGAAATTTTATGCTTTGTGGCTTCAATTGAAAATTGCCGAAGGCAAAGGGATTAAATACATTCAGATTCTAGGAGATTAAAAAATGCTTATAGATTAGGTCAATGGCAAGTGAGAAATCTCTGATTTGGCTCTAGGACCTATTATGATTAGAGTTCTAGATGTAAAAAAACATTTTGATTTAACCACCTTTTCTCATATCTACAGAGTCTACAATTCAAAAGCATATACACTCTAAAATGATGCCCTCAATTTGCAAAAAAGGTTATTTGATAGTGCAAGCATTCAGGAAGGATGTACTATCCTTTGAATCTTCCATTTCAAATTATCTAAGTTGGAAGAGTGACCACTTCTATTTTTTTATGAACAATGGCTTTCAAGGGGTTCTAATTGTAAGTTTATGCTTGTTCTATTGATAAATTGAAGACAAGAAAGGAGGATACATAAGATCTCTATAGTTTTTGGAAGACTTAATATGCAATTGGGGACATGATTCATATATTTTATGATTTATGGACATGAGCTAAGAAGCTAAGCTTATGTATATTTTGATTTTAAGTTTGAAATATCAAATATAATTTTTTTCCTTGGAAAAAAGGACATGAGCTAAGAAACTAAGTTTATGTATATTTTGATTTCAAGTTTGAAATATCAAATATAATTTTTTTCTTAGAAAAAAGGAAGAAACTAATAAACCTCAATTTAACATTAATGTAATACAAATACCCAATTTCGTAATAGAAATAAGATTTAAACCTTACATAATTTTTTATACAAATGTAAAACTTTTAATAATTGATAATGAAATAATAAATATTGATAAATAAAATTATATTATCATAATTTTAACCATTACTTCATGAGATAAGCCTTTACTACTTGGGCATGGGTTGGTAATCTTTAGCTAAACTATATCCTACTAAAAGAACTTATAAAAACATAACAATTGAGCGTGTGATCACAATTATCTTTTTGAGACATTTGTCTTATACATTAATTAGTCACACTCTTTACTAGTGTGGCCAAATGGATTCATGTAATCTAGCTTTGTGCCAAATAGGTTCATGTAATATAGTTTTGAGGCTCATTTTGGATCACAATTTAATCATAATAAGGAGTTGCATTTTTTCCTTGTTGCCTCTTAAGACTGTACAACCTTGGACTCTGATATGAGGTGTTGTCGAATAGTTCTTGTGGCTCCATGACCCTAGTCTTCACAAGTTTGGTTAGATACAAACACACTCATATCATAACTTCAATTCTTTTGTGGTTCACAAGTATGTAAATTTCTTGTAAGCTCTTCACCATCCTAGATTTAATGATCTAATTTGGATCATGATACTTTTTTTAATGTTTTTAAAGTTTAGAGAGAGTTAATTAATTTTTAATTCAAAATTAAAGATATTTCTTTTATAGATAATAAAAGTTAGATACAATTATCTTGGAATAATTTGTATGATTATAGAATTTTCTTTTTTTTAGTTGTGAGAATTAGTCCTTGACATTATACAAGCCCCAACATATTATGATCCTTATATGAATGAGATTTTCTAAGATCTGTTCTACCATCACTTATTGCTTATGGGAGCATTCTTTCTATGGTTATCCATCCCAGAGAGTCAAACTTTTCCATGGCTACATAAAATATATATATATATATATATATATATATATATATATATATATATATATATATATATATATATATATATATATATATATATATATATATAATAATACATGGACATGGAAATTTCATATATTAACATGTAAAGATGCAACATTATAGATTAACAATTAGAGTAGATATGCGATATCATATTATATTAACATGTAGGTATAGTTACCACATGGATTGAAATGCATTGAACGGGCATGGTTGCTCTTCCTGTATGGAACTCCCAGGAAATTACTAGTGGCTATGGGTGGTGGAACTGCTATCCGGCACGTACACACTGGGGTACGCACATACAAATGGCACGCATAAACAACTTGGTACAAATTTGGAGTTGTTTGTAGATCATGGTTGTAGTAGTCATTGATAGCAACAAGTTGAAAGAGCTAGAACGGTTTCTCAATAGATTGTTCGCACTCATTCATGGAGAAATATTGTAATGTTGGTGCCAACAATGAGACCTGCAACTTTCCTTTCTCTCTAGCGTCAACATAAAAGTATTGCTCACCCTAGTATCATCTTGGTAATTAGTTTTGGGATGATTATGCTTATTTGCTTACTTGACTTTATCATTCTTATTTGACCTTCCTATTTTTGCTTGACTTTCCCATCCCTCCTTATTGTAAGCCATATGAATGTATGTATGAATAATAACAATGTGATATACCTATCTTGTATAATTTTGAAATAACTTTTATAATTATAAAATCTTCTACCTCCTATCCTCTATTAATTATGAAAAGTGATTTGAAAAACATATAAACCCTAATATACCATTAACCAGAAATAACTATCTAATTTTTAGACCTTCCTTTACCCTTTTATCTAAAACCACACAACATAATATAATCCTAAACATAATAGATCTCTCGAGCCACCACGCTTCGCTGTGCTCTCTTACCTTAGATGTACAAAGTATAAGAAAATAAGCATGAAATGTGCACCTCCATTTTTTTAAAGAAGCACTCCGTGCTCTAAGCTAGATTTCATCTATAAAAACCATAATACTGTTGTGTCAAAGAGCAAGATCAAATCTTGTTGGCAATCGTTAATTCCTTCATCGTCACAGACTGAAAAGTCAATCACTACCTCTCTGAGTGGCCATTGAAACTCTGAGCAGTTAGCCATCGCCACACTGTTTTGATTGTGTATTGCTATCAAAGATTCAAAGGGGCAGCACACCACAATGATTTCTGAAGAAGTAGTTGCAACCATTTTCCACAGTTCATCGAATGATTATTTAGGCTGAGTATTACATGGATCTTTGAAGAGCCGTTTTTTGGAGAAGTCATCTACTGACATGTTCCAGTTGGTCAGATGATAAAAGGAGGAGCGTGTCACTGTTGCAACTCATCAAAGTTCAAAGGGACATTCACCATCTCTGCTGCAACCTATCAAAGATCGAAGGGGCATCCAACATTCCTGTTACAACGTATAAAGGGCAAAGTATCCACATAAATTCTGAACAGACAATTTTTGTTTAGATGTAGTGAAAGGTCAAGGTAATTAATGTGACCGACTATATCTCTGGTGTATATATACCTATGTAATTCTCATGGAAAGACATGGTGAGGAAAACAAATTCTGAGTTGAATGAAAACAGAGTTTCAACTCTGTACTTTTGATCCTATATTCCTCTCTGTCTTTAGGAGATCGTAAACTCATGGTTGAATGGTTAAATAATGTTTTTTTTGGCTGTAGCATGGTGATTTTCTGAGCGTATATGATTGATTGGGGAATGTTTAGTTTTGCTGTAGCAAATTAGATTTCAAAATTTGTTGAAACAGAGTATGATGAAATAGATGAACGCAGGGGTTATCTAAACATAGTTGTTACAATCAGCTGTGACTGTCATGTAGATGACTGTTGGTTGAAACAGTCAGCTGCATCACAGCTGCAACTATTCTATAGGTGAGAATTTATAAATTTTGTGATCTGAGTGTGTTGCTGTGAGTTGATGAAACACCCCCCTACCTTCCCTCAGTGGTATCAGAGCTAAGTGTTTATGATTTATGTTAGTTGGTTCTGTGCTCACTTCATGAATGAGTCGTATGATTGTATGTTGAACCTTCTTGAGTTTTGTTTGGAGATCTTGCTATTGAGTTTTACCCCAACGCCCCCCACTTCCTACTATCTAGAAAGAGCAGAAGTAAGTTAAGTCGAGTTCTGTGTTTGTGAGAGCTCACGTGCTCTCTTAAGTAAAGGTTGAGTCATCTTTTAGTAGTTGAAGTCTGAATCAAGTGTTTCTTGTGTTGTTCAAGCCTGGTTGTGGCTTGTGTAAAGAGAAGAAGGGGTCGTAGCCCGTGGAAGAAGTTTATTATGTGTTTGTGTTTCCTCAGACAAAGGTTGAGCAGTTGAAAGGAAGACATTCTTCCTAGTTGAGAGCTCCCATATAGTTTAATGGTAGAGCAGTGTGATTTGCATTATTTTTGGAAGTTTGTTTGGTTTGAATTGAAGCCATTATGCATGAAAGAGGACTAAGAGGATGTATCCAAGTGAAAGAAATTTAAATTTTGTGTAAGTAGTTATTTGAAGATGAAGACATGGGGAAAAGAACAAGGCTTAAACAAATGAAGAAGAATATTGTGAATGCAAAAGAAGTTGGTTTTTCCATAGCAGATATATTAGGAGAAGCCACTGAGGAACCTGCTGAAGCAGAGTAATTTCAATAGAAGGAAGAGGATATTAAAGTAGATAAAGTTCAAGACAAGTTAGAGTATGCATGGAGCAACATCTATTATCCACCACCATATTTATCAGGTATAACTTATGAATGTTGGTTAGTTAATATGAAAAATTTCTTGCATGATAGAGGTTTATGGTATTTTGTTGAGAATGGAGTTAAGAAACCCCAGGATGAGGAAAAGGATGCATTTTCCTTGTACTACATCCAGCAAGCTCTGGATGATAATATTTTTTATGTAATTGCTGAAGCAAAAACAAGTAGAGAAGCTTGGGAAAGTTTGAAGAGAAAGTTTGATGTAAGGGGGAGACATATGGCTGAGTCACAGCCTGTTAATATTTTAGCTGATAAGCTTGTAGAAGCAGCAGAAGATAGTCAATTTCGTTGTTGTTTTAATATATACCAGTGGCTGAAAATGTTGCTGAAACTAAAGGTGAAAATGAGGTAGTTGTATCTTGTATTGTAGCAGCAGAATTTGAAGAAGTTGAAAGTGTTATTGATAAAAATGTTGATATTGTTTCAAATTTAGATGTCACTGAAGTTAATTGTGAACATGATGAAATGGTAAACATGCAGAATGCTGATAAAAATGATAAATTCTTCAAGTATGAAGACAACGGAGAAGTATTTGTGCAAGAAGAGTCCTTGAAGGACACGCCCATGAAGGTATATAATTCCTGTATTGAATTTGATGAGTGTGAACATGTAGGTACAATGAATCTAGAAGATAACTTTGAAGGTGTTATAGAAGTCAAAGACCAATTTGGGCTTGAAATAATTTACAGTAATTATGTTGTAGAAAATTAAGAGTGTTGCACTGATCCATTTGGTGCGCATAAGGAAGATGATAAAGCTGTTGGTGAAAAATACATTTCTGAAAATGGTGTATCTGCTGATGGAAAAAGTGTTGGTGATATTTTTGAAGAAGAATATACAATGATATTGAATGGAATAAATAAGGACAGAAAAGAGAACAAGATGTTTTCTAATAATTTGTTTGTTAGTGATTGTGCAGGTACAAAAGAAGAAAATGATGAGGTCTTGGCTTGTAAGTCAAATATTGAAGATGAAGTGACTGCCAGTGTAGCAGTTTGTTCTTTGGATATTCCAAAGATGTCTGTTGTTGAGAACAATTATAAAGAAGGTGCCAATGTAGCAGCTAGTGTTTGTGAAATTGCCCATGGAGAAGTAATGGTCAATAATGATCATGATGATGGAATGAATACTGCCATATCAACAGTATTTGAGGCAACATCAAAAGTTAAGAAATAGAAAGTGCACTATGTTGAAGTGCTTGAACCAGTTTGTGAGTTTTTTGAAAATATTGATGATTTTAATTTTGTTGATGAATTTGATAAGATTGTTGAAGATTGCATAGAAGTTGCAGCGATTGAAGCAGAAGGAATCTATAAGGATGTTGAAAATAAAAAGGTTGATGATTTAGTGATTGCAGAAGCAGTGATAGAAAAATATTTGCATACTAATAACACTCAAGAAGTTGTATGTTTTGCTGCAGACAGAGCAGCTGAAATAAAGAATGATGTCCTTGATGAAGAATTGAAAATTTTGGAAGAATGGCTTGAAAAGCCAAGATATGATGATAAAGAAGTTAGTCTTGTTGCATAAGCAAAGATGGAGAATGTTGATTGCCTTGTTATAGCATCAGAGGAAGATTTGAACAAAGAGATAATGACAGCTCTCAGAGAAGTGAAAAATGAAAAGAACCAATATGGTTCACAGTATGATAATTTATATAATGTTGACAAAATGTTTGAATGTGCATATGAGAAACCAATCGAAGATGAAGAAGAATCCTTTGAAGATGATATTGTAAATGATGAATTGGATTTGAATGAAGAAAATTGCAGCGAATATGGATTGGTTGAAGAATCAGTTGAAAAGGTATTCATGTCATGGAGTCCTGAAGAAATAAGGCATTATTATCAGTTAATGTGTTTACATAATGACATTGAACAGATTACTCTTGTTGAAGTCAAAGATGGCTTGTGGGATCTTTGTATGCCCACGTTACAGTATTTAAAGAAGAATATTTGGATTGGAGTCCTTGGCATAAAGGACATTAAAAATTTGAATGATGGTAGGCAAGTTGAAGAACGTATTTCAGTTGAAGTTGATTATAATAAATTTGTGGAATCAAATAAAACACTGAAGGTAAAGAAGAAAATGAAGATGAAGAATCAAATGTATTATTGGTATAAAGTTTGGCGTTCTAAGCCAAGTAATGATGAAGCTGAAGCTGAGAATGATGTAATAAAAATTATGAATGATGAATGGTTTGCAAAGTTCAAGAAGGTTGAAAGAAATGGTCTTGATGTTGAAATAAAGGATGAAATATTATATTTTGAATAGACATCTGAAGTTGAGAAGGACAAGTATTGTGGAGCTACCAAGGCAAAGAAGTCTAGATTAATAAGATATAAAGTCAAGATGAAGAGATGGTTGAACCCACAAGTGAAGCGTGAGCTAAAGAAGATCAAGGTGAAAATGAAGATAAAACAAAAAACAAAGTTTACATATTTCAAAATTTGGAGTCGAAAGAAAAATAAATTCTCATGAAAGAATTGAAGAAAAGCAACATTAGTATGTTGCAACAAAGAATGTGAAATGTAATGTCCCGAAAAATAGTAAAATAAAAATAAAAAAATTCTTCTACTTACTAGCCTACCTAACCTAGTCAATATATTTATAAAATTAACTTTAGCACTGAGAAAGGTAATGGTACTTGATTTCAGTATTTGAAAAATCTATGGAACCTAGCAAGGTGGTTCTTTTGTCAGTCATGCTTTCTTTGCGGAATAAGTTGTGTTAATTGTTTTTCTATGGAAATTTAACTTGTAAAAGTAGTACTAGTAATCTCTCTTTCTCTTGTATGATCTAAATGCATGTTACAAATGTAAAATGACCAAATGTCATCCTCAAGCAAGATGGACTTGATGAAAAGAGTTTGAAATACCCTGGCATCTTTGGATGGATCTAAGCACCCTTGTCAGAATCAACGAGAGGTAAGGTGTGGGCGTTTGAAAACCGTGGACTTACTTAGTGATTTCGCTAATACCTATCTACTTGTTTGACTCTTGCAGGTGTAACTTGGTGGGCATCCTTGGAAAAAGTCCAATATGCAACTCTTTTATAATATGAACACCCCTTAGGCAAAACATGCATGGCAAGTTCTTATCTAGGTGATGATTAACCAAATATTGGCACCTATACGATTACACTATAGTGTTTATACCCAAAGTGGAGTCCTATCGTGTTAGTTGGGAGTCTTAATGGCGCAATGAATCATCACGTGGCCTAAGGCCAGCTGGGCCCTATGCGTCTTAGAGAGGGTTTGCACATGGTTGTCATTTCGTTTGTTTTGTGACTAAGAGGGAAATTAGCTCACTGTATGGTATCTACGCCTGGCCTAAGCTATGCTGATGGCCAGGGTATCCCTAATGGTTTCCATAGGCGCTGCAACAAAATAACCTCGCTAGGTAACTCTGTAAAACGTGAGTACTGCACTTTTTCCAGTCTTTAGTCTTCGTTTTAAATGAATGTACAAGCCCTAACTTACTCTGGATTGTCTCTGTTGACGGGTGTGGGGTCGTGGTGAGAAATCTCTGTGTTTTAAGTTGGAATCCAATACTGGTTGCATCTTGGCAGTGAGCTGGTAAGTCCAGGGTTCTTTCACCCTTCACCCTATCTGTCTCAGTGGTTTTTGGAAAAAGGGTTTGATAAGTTGGTGTTGGGGAGATTCGTGATGCCTTTGGCTCACACGGACTTGGAATCTCCAGGGAGGTTTCCCTTGGCTTGACCTGGTGTTTAGTACATGGTTGTAATAACATTTCGATGGTTAAGACTGCTGAGGGTTTCCATGCTTTCGACAGTGTGTAGTGGTTTTGGTTCTTGGATGTTGTCAATGTAATTCGTGCCTCTGTAAAAAAAATGGGTTTTGAAATGGAGAAGGACTTCTGCATTTTTCTTTCTTATGAATTTTAAATGGCCGAGTGAAGAACTATGGCCACTGTGTTTTTCTTTTTGATAGTTCTCCGCCAGTCCTCGATTTCTGATGAGAAGTTTTTTTGTCTTACTTGATGGAGTCCATGCTAAATATGCATCTTTTCCTTCCTGTGGAATGAGAGGTTTTATCAAGATGAATAAGTGATTTGCGTTTCTATCCTATATCTAGTCGATTTGTATTTCTGAAATAGAGAACCTGTAAATTGTTTGATGCTTGTGGTGCTTCTATCAATTGACTAGTTTATAGGGAAAGTTTCTGGGCAATGTATATTAATCCTAGGTTTTATACTCAAACCTGCATTTGTTTAAATTCACAATGAAATGGATATCCCAATGTTTTGGCTAAGAGAATCGATCTTTAAACTTATAGTTGTGTCCCACAGAGCACTAAAATGGTCCGCGTTTATATTTTCATGAAGTAGTAGCTTTTGTTTTGACTAGTGCGTGTTTGGTTAAGAGTCATGGTTTGCTACAGCCTGTCTAATGTATCGAATAGCGTTTTTTTTTACTTCTGGCAGCTTTAAAAAAAAAAGGAACCCTAGTTCTTCTTCTGAATACTAGTTGACTATTTGTAGTAATGAATGTTTTTAGCTACCATGGAATAAGTTTATGTTTGCTGTGTATTCAATGATCTGGTTTGATATGATGAGTACTTTGATTGGGAATGGGGCACGATCCATGAAACTTGGGATTTGAAACCCATATTAAAATGCATAATACTATTTGAGTTATATGTGAATCTACGTTTTGAATACGAATCTCTTTGCAATACTTGATGTGTTTAGATATAAAGCTTGACTAATAGTTGGAATCGTAAAGGTGTTTGATAGATGAAATGTGTAATGTGGCTGATAGTTTTGATGCCTGTCTTGATATCTGAGTTGTTCCTATTTGGTAAAACTCTAGCATATAAAGGGTAATAATTACAAGAATTAAATGGCAAAGATAAATTACATGCGTAAATAAAAAATATGATTTCCAAATAGTAAGCACAAATATTTATAAAAGAATAACTAAATAACCCTAACCTAGATCAAAACTACATAGGAGTGGCAATGGGGAAAGAAAAACATAGGAGATTTTATCAAGTTTGATGCTGGGTGTTTTCTAACAAAGGCTAGCTAGGCTAGGCCTGCTAGACCTCTGGTTTTCTTGGGCAGAAACACTAAGTCTATTCGAAATTTGAATCAAGAATTTAAAATGATGCTGAACCATAAATCTTAATTTAGAAGCCTAACTTACCTACCTAGCTATGCATAAAACTTTGGACTGAAAAGTTAATAAATCATACCTGGTGGTCCTTGAAGTTTTTGGCTTGCTCCTGTAGAAGCCTGCACACTTTAAACAATAGTTAGTGTAGAATCTTCTGAGCTGATCTGACCTGTCAGGATGATCTTTAGCTGGATAACTTTGGGGCTACCACATTCCTCCCAACCTTGACCCCTGAACCATTCCCGGTTCTATCTCAATCCCCCCGATCTTGGTTCCAACATGCAATGAGAGATAGAGGCCCTAGGTCCACTGCTGATTCAGATCTGAAAATTATTAGATGAGGTTGCTTCAAATTCTTGGAGCAGAATGCTTTCCTCTGATTACCATAAGAGAATGATAATAAAGAAGAAGATGATCCCCAAAACTTGAGATCTCCCCTCTTTAAGTAGGGGAGTCTTGAATTTGGACTGTTGAAAAATCAGTTTCTTTAAATTAAATAATTACTATTTATTTAAAGGATATTATTTACTCACTAACTAGTCCTCTTGAACTAGGACTTTTCCTTTGTTTTGACTATGAGTGATTTTAATTTCACTTTTCATAATAATTACAATAACAATAATTATCATAATAATAATTATGTTTCACTTAACTATTAGTACATTATTTATAATAACAATAATAATAATTACAATAATAATATTTCTACCTAAGTATTAATGTACTATTAATACTATTTATCATGGTGGTTGCCCACTAAATATTAATACTTTATTAATATTATTAAATAAGGTGGCATCCCACTATGCATAGACTATATGCAATGAATGTCTTTCAAACATAAATAAACACGTCATTATTTATTTAAATTCTTAATAATAATAATATTTAATAGATTGTATCTTCACATGATATTTTGTTTAACAATTTAGGATAAGGTCCACTTCTTTTGGATGGTTTTTCGGTAAGCTTGGTTAGGCACCTCTAGTCTCTCTCTTGCATGTCGGATTCCCTCATTTAACATGGTAGTTCCCGCAGTAGGTGATGATAGATAAAAGATGAATCATTTAATCAAATTAAATAAATGTGATAAAAGTGCTCTTCAGAGTCTTTCCGACTCAACACTTTGAGATTCAGTAAACCCGAGTGCTCTTCAGAGCCTTTTAACTCAACACTCTCACATGGGCATTACTCTAGTGCAATTCCAAAGCCTCTGCTCAACACTAGTGCTAGAATGTGGTTGTGAGGCACATATAGAATATTTACGTTTCCTTGGATCCGGTATTTGTTTATCAAGCTTGGAGTGCTCCAGCGCTTTTCTCAACACTCAATGTACCTCAGGGCTTACTCCCAGTACAATAATCATTCTTCTAGGTACATCGGGGCTTATGCCCAGTACGTAGGTTTATATGTGTGTTTCTGAGTCCACGCCCAACACACTCATAAGTCAAATCATGTAAAAGTCATAACTCTGCACAGTAAGTAACAAAAGATCATCTCAGTATATTAGGGTTTGTACCCATATCAAATCAGAAACACATCATCAAAACATTAGGGCCTCCTTGCCGAGTATACATCAAAATAAAGAAGTCAGTCAGGGTCCATGCCCAATATGTCAATATAAAAGAATAAGTCATAGGTGCTAGGGCTTATGCCCGATACTCAGAATAGAACATATGTGCTAGGGCCATGGCCCAATATACTAAAAAGAAAGTAGTTAGTCCAAAATTCAGGATATTACATGAAACAAATTTTTGAGTTGTTTAGGTATTGATGTAAGTCTTGCTGAGACTTAGACCAGCAGGCACTATAGTTGAAATGTTGTTTTGATATGCTTGTAAAGTTATAGTTGTTTGTGTTTGATGTATTTTGAGTGAAGTAATTAAGGGCGAGAATGTTGGCAGTTGTTAATTCCTTCACCGCCACAGACTGAAAAGTCAATCACCACCTTTCCAAGTGGCCGTTGAAACTCTGAGCAGTCAACCACCGCCAAACTGTTTTGATTGTGTATTGCTGTCAAAGATTCAAAGGGGTAGCACACCACAATGATTTCTGAAGAAGCAATTGCAGCCATCTGCCACAGTTCATCGAATGATTATTTAGGTTGAGTATTACATGGATCTTTGAAGAGCCATTTTTTTGGAGAAGTCATCTACTAACATGTCCTAGTTGGTCAGATGATAAAAGGAGGAGCGTGTCACTGTTGCAGCTCATCAAAGTTCAAAGGGACATTCACCATCTCTGTTGTAGCCTGTCAAAGATCGAAGGGGCATCCAACATTCCTGTTACAATGTATGAAAGGGTAGAGTATCCACATAAATTTTGAATAGACAATTTTGATTTAGATGTAGTGAAAGGTCAAGGTAATTAACGTGACTGACTATATTTCTGGTGTATATATACCTATGTAATTCTCATGGAAAGACATGGTGAAGAAAACAAATTTTGAGTTGAATGAAAACAGAGTTTCAACTCTGTACTTTTGATCCTATATTCCTCTTTGTCTTTAGGAGTTCGCAAACTCATGGTTGAATGATTAAATAATGTTTTTTTGTTGTAGTATGATGATTTTTTGAGCGTATATGATTGATTGTGGAATGTTTAGTTTTGCTGTAGCAAGTTAGATTTCAGAATTTGCTGAAACAGAGTATGATGAAACAGATGAACGCAGGGGTTATCTAAACATAGTTGTTACAATCAGCTGTGACTATCCTGTAGATGACTGTTGGCTGAAACAATTAGCTGCATCACAGTTGCAACTGTTCTGTAGGTGAAAATTTATGAATTTTGTGATCTGAGTGTGTTGCTGTGAGTAGAAGCAACACTCGCCTTCCTTCCCTCAAATCTCAGGTTAATTGGCAGTGGTAATGGAAGAGGAATCCATTCCTTCCATTCAAACAGCGCTCCCAGTGGAGCTTGCCAACAATGTCAGAAACGTAAGCAACACTCACAAGCATATCATATCCCTGTTCAGATAAAACATTTACACTGAACTCATTCGCCCCTTCAATGCAGATTTATCGCGAGTGTCTTCGAAGAGCAAAGTTCGTCGGTCACAGGGTATGTATAGTACTTATTCTTTAAGACTTCTCCAGAACTAAATTTATTGCAATGCTCTGGTTACCTCGTCCACATTCTTTAACACCGTCTAACCTGTATACCTTTTGGGTCTCAACAGTTTACCGACGGAAACCATAAAACCCTAGAAATCTCCTGCTTCTCAATTCCAGTTTAGATTAGATGGACAGATGAACTGAATGTGTTTTAGGAATAAAAAACTCAATTAGAATAACATCAGTCTCTAATGAATGCGTTTGTTAGAACTTGTTAAATGTAATTACAGAAACACAATACTCTAAAGAACAGGAAAAAGCTGGCATACATACGGTACTGCATTCATAAAGGCCTACAAGAAAAAAAAAATATTTCCTCTAAATGAGATCAAATGGGGTGTAGTCAAATTGGGTCCTGGAATTTAGTCCAAAACTTTAGACAAGACAATTGATTTACGACTGGAGGATTCACTCTGGACCCGCGAGGCCAATAGTTCTGTAACCTCTGTGTACCAATCCTAAAAATTCATGTATCAGACATGATCGTTTAGAGCATCCACAAAAGAGTACCATATTCACTCCAATCAGACTCGGGAGTGACTCGGCAAAAAGCCAAAGAGTGAGGATATACTCATAATCGGGAAAAACTCGGTATAAAGTTCGGCAAATAAAAGCACTAAAATATTGCTGAAAATAGGATCACTGAAGAAACAACAAGCACAGCATAAACACAAGAGACAGAGATTTATCCTGGGAAACCCTCATGGGGTAGAAAACCCAGCAAAGCTTCCTCAATATAGATGACCAGCAATATACAAAGATGAAACCCTGAGACATGATCTCCTCCTCCACAATAGCAGACCTCTCCTCCACAAGTGCGCTATCCTCAAGTGTGTGAGTGTGTGTATAATGAGGAACACACCTCCTCTATTTATACACTACTCTGATATGTATTTTACACAAGTACATGTAGGCTCGAATTTAACCATTAGGTTAAATACCCCATTATAACTGACTGGGCCGACCCCTCTAGGGTGGTCTAATAACCCTTTGACCCACATAACACATTTAGGGCCGACCCCCACTAGGGAAGTCTAATAACCCGAGTTACCACATTCCGACGGAGGAATAAACATCTCCGGATATACAATAAGATCTTCACGGAGGAATGAATCATCTCCGGAATAATAAAGTACAAATATAATATTCTTTGAAGTTACAATATCTCAACACTCCCCCTTAACGAGAAGGATATTATAACAGCATCTGCCCGAGCAAGAAGTCATCAACATCATACATGATACATCTATAAATCATTGGAAGCTTTCTCAACATCATTAGTAACTCAAGCAGTTACTGGAACATCTTCAATACTAGAACATCGACATCTTCAGTATTGAATCTTTATCTTCTGTAGCACTTGAATAGCTACAACAATATCATCATCTGGATCCTCACGATACACGATCATCAGCATCATCATCTCACGATCATCAGCATTGTCATCACACGATCATCAGCATCATCATCACACGATCATCAGCATCGTCATCTCACGATCATCAACATCATCATCACACGATCATCAGCATCGTCATCACATGATCATCAGCATCGTCATCACACGATCATTAGCATCGTCATCACACGATCATCAGCATCGTCATCACACGATCATCAGCATCGTCATCTCACGATCATCAACATCGTCATCACACGATCATCAGCATCGTCATCACACGATCATCAGCATCGTCATCACACGATCATCAGCATCGTCATCTCACGATCATCAACATCGTCATCACATGATCATCAGCATCGTCATCAATACAGGTATCCATAACAATACAAGTATCCACATCATTAGTACAAGTATTCATGCCAATACAAGTATACATATCATCAATACAAGTATCCATACTGATACAAGTAATCATGTCATCAATACAAGTATCCTACCGATACAAGTAACCACATCATCAATACAATTATCCTACCGATACAAGTAACCACATCATCAATACAAGTATCCTACCGATACAAGTAACCACATCATCAATACAAGTATCCTACCGATACAAGTAACCACATCAAAAATCACTTTCTCGGAGACCATACGTCTACGGATCAATTCAGGGACCGAAGTCCGGGGATGATACAATCCCCACTTCTCGGAGACCATACGTCTACGGATCAATTCAGGGACCGCAGTCCGGGGATGATACAATCCCCATTTCTCAGAGACCTCACATCTACGGATCAATTCAGGGACCTAAGTCCGGGGATGATACAATCCCCACTTCTCGGAGACCTCACGTCTATGGATCAATTCAGGGACTTAAGTCCGGGGATGATACAATCCCCACTTCTCGGAGACCTCATGTCTACGGATCAATTCAGGGACCTAAGTCCGGGGATGATACAATCCCCACTTCTCGGAGACCTCACGTCTACGGATCAATTCAGGGACCTAAGTCCGGGGATGATACAATCCCCACTTCTCAGATACCTCACGTCTACGGATCAATTCAGGGACCTAAGTGCGGGGATGATACAATCCCCACTTCTCGGAGACCTCACGTCTACGGATCAATTCAGGGACCTAAGTCCGGGGATGATACAATCCCCACTTTTCGGAGACCATACGTCTACGGCTCTCTTTAGGACTGAAAGTCCAGGGATGATACAATCCCCTCAACTGTCCACTAAGGACTTCATTCTCGGAGACCTCACGTCTAAGGATCTCTTTAGGACTGAAAGTCCAGGGATGATCCAATCCCCTCAACTGTCCACTAAGGACTTCATTCTTGGAGACCTCACGTCTACGGCTCTCTTTAGGACTGAAATTCCAGGGATGATCCAATCCCCTCAACTGTCCACTAAGGACTTCATTCTCGGAGACCTCATGTCTATGGCTCTCTTTAGGACTGAAAGTCCAGGGATGATCCAATCCCCTCAACTCTCCACTAAGGACTTCATTCTCGGAGACCTCACGTCTACGGCTCTCTTTAGGACTGAAAGTCCAGGGATGATCCAATCCCCTCAACTGTCCACTAAGGACTTCATTTTCGAAGACCATACGTCTACGGATCTATTCAGGGATCGAAGTCCAGGGATGATACAATCCCTACCTGTCCACTAAGGACTTCATTTTCGGAGACCATACGTCTATGGATCTATTCAGGGACCGAAGTCCAGGGATGATACAATCCCTACCTATCCACTAAGGACTTCATTTTCGGAGACCATACGTCTACGGCTCACTTTAGAACATGTGTTCAAGGATGATACAATCCCCACATGTATTCTCATCAATGCAAGTACAAGTATCCTCAACCATACACGTACATTAATCAATACATGTGTCATCAAAAGTATGTATTCTTACCAATACATCTTATCATCAAAAGCATGTATTCTCACCAATACATCTATCATCAAAAGCATGTATTCTTACTAATACATATAACATCAAAAGCATGTATAAGTAAAACTAAGTATTCTAAGTATACGAGTCCTAAATCTAAATATTTCTAAGTATCTAGGTGTAGAGAACAGGTTACCTCATCATCGACCTTGTTGTTCGATGAGACAATCTCATCATTAGTGACTATACTACTCCCCCTTTCGAGGAGGGTCCTTTTGAACTACACCAAGCTTGTCTCGGAAGTATTCAAATTTCACTCGAGACAGAGGTTTGGTTGGTAACTTCTTCACTTGAGGTAGAGGTTTGGTTAGTACAACGGTAACCTGTTACAAATTCAAACTTTATAGTTCCTTTCCGCGTCATATCTTGTTAGTTCCCTATGTTCTTTGACTTATCATGGAACACTAGATTCTATGTCATCTTGATACAACTCTATTTATCACATAGGATCACAGTTGGTTCTATTTCTAAGTCAAACAATCCTGAAGACAAACTTCTTCCCAACAAGTAGAGCAAGCAGCCATATATTCCGCTTGTGTTGAGAGCCACACTAGACTGCTTCCAGCTAAACCATGAGATCATGGATAATCCCAGACAATAACATCCTCTCGATGTGTTCTTCCTGTCTGATACACTTTCTTCCCAATCAGAATTTGAGTAACCATGTAAATGGAGTTCATGACCTCCAAGATTATATAGACCAAAATCTAAAGTACCTTTTAGGTACCTCACTACATGCTTTGTAGCTATTAAGTGAACCTTTCTAGGTTCTACTAGATACTGACTTACGGTATTTACAACAAAGCATATATCTGGCCTAGTATTTGTTAAATACATCATTGGCCCAATGATTTGTCTATATAGGGTTAGGTCCACTAAATCTGATGAGTTATTAAATAACTTCAAGTTGGAGTCCATGGGAGTGGCCATGGCTTTACACTCCAACATATCAAATCTTTTTAGAAACTTCACAGCATACTTACCTCGATTTAAAAGATTCCTTTTGGATCATGCCATACTTCTAGACCTAAGAAGTAGTGCATTAATCTAAGATCTTTCATTTTTATTTCTGCAGCCATTTTCATGATCTGTTTCTCATTCCTTGTCAGAAAGAGATCATCGTCACATAATAATGGTATGATAGGTTTATCATCCACAACCTTTAGGTAAAGGTTAGGATCAGCTTTACTTCTGGTAAAGCCCAAGCTTTGTCATGAAGCTGTCAATTGTCCATTATTCACACTCTGCATTGAGTGATCTTCTGCATATCTATCTGTGCCATCTCTCGTCAGATGGGTCTACTAATATGAGCCTCTAAGTCATTCGAACTCTATGGTGAGTTTCTTCTTGAATCCATGTCATATGTGTATAGAGGCCATATTCAACCTTGTAGCAAGGGTTGAGATCCACATCACCCATGATGATCATTAAGCTCATCAATTGACTACTGATCCTGGGAACCCATACAGAACCTGATTACATTATTAAGAGAATGGTCTAAACATCTCATCATGATTCTCTTCCTCTTTCTAAGAGAATCTCTTAACCATAAGCTTTCTATAGTGTGTTTGATTTGTAAATCCTTTTGTTGAACATCCATCGCTTGTTCATCATTCATCATGATTTTTCCTACAAATCAAAATTAAGTACGGGATTAGTAATACTTCATAATTATCAAATCATATTGACATAATAACCTATTATGCATACAGATATCATTTACATAGTTATGCAACTAATTTGACCAATACTTTGGCACAACACTTTCCCATATCTTGTATGCATACAGTGGCTATCTAGATGCCTTCCATCTCTACCAGAACATACTATCGAGAGTGTGCACAGCTCTCGGCATGTCAGCAAAGAGGTTTCATTCTAGACAAGCAACAATGGAATGTTTGTCCAACTTACCAATCATATGCACATTAGTAGTATACTGTTCAATGCTCTATGAATGTTTATACTCAGCATTATATATTCTAGGAATACAAATATGCATACAACCTATTACAGGCAATATCATTACTATTTCAAATAACAACTCAAATACTTATCTTTTATGTTTGTGTGGTTGCCTCCCGCTTGATCTTCTGTATGTCTTTTGAACTTCTATTCATTTTGTACCACTGTGCATGCTCAAGAGTCATCTTCATGATCTCATGCACAAACATACACTCATTAGTATATTCTAAATGCTATCAAAACATTATAGTACTAAATAATCTTGAAAATGTATAGTCATGATTATAGTTAATAAACATTAGTATTCAAGATTTCAGGGAAGTCTTCTTTTACTCATGCATATCATCAATCAAGACAAAAGATATAATATGCATAATCCCTTGATTACTAACTTTATGAATAAGCATAACCAATCATTCCAAGTATACTTATATAAGGGATCCTAACAGAAGGTAAGATTCATGGGAAACATACCTGGATTAGTATACCTACTTGGTTATGTACAACACACCTAAACAATCTCTTCAATGATTTAGAGATCCTGAGCTAGAACCTGCATGTCTCATAGGTTAAGCATAATATAACAAAGTCATACATACCTCGTAAGTAGAACATGGTCATGGAACCTGATTTGTCTTTTGTGATGTACCTATATCTTGTTAGCAGCAACATCAACCTCACACAACATCATAATGCATTAGTACAATCACAAGTGTCAACACCCTAACCAATGAATATCTTCTATCATGCATTCATAATTTTTTTAAGGTTATACGACAAATCTAAAATCAAAATTGTACTAACTGTAATAACCTGAAGACAAACATACCATAAACTTAATCATGGACAAATATCGAAACATACCTCGATGAGTCATACCTGTCGAGATCGCTTGTATTCTTCTTATGTAAGGCCTTATCCTCATCTCCCTCTGAGACAGAAACTTCTTCACTTATGCAGGTGACCAATCCATCTTCTTCTAGGATTAACCCAATCCACTTGATTTGCAAGAACTGGACCTGGACCTGGATATGGGTTTGTCAGAGAAACCCAAAAAAATTCAAACTTTGAATTTCAAACTTCCGAAAAGATGGAAATATGCGCCTTGATGAGCTGATCAAACTGGTATATTCAGAATTTGAAAACTGCAAAGTTTTACTCCTCAATTTTGCCTTTGAAACTTTCGGATTCAGTGGACGTGACCCTGAACTGGGGTTTGATGAATCCCACTCTTTTGCCCCATCAAAAGGTTTGATCCAAAGCTCTAAGCTTCTATTTTTCTGAGGAGCTTCCAGCCGTGGTCACAGGTTTCAAAAATTCCCATTTTTACAGAAGCCCTAATTTTCCACTTTTCTGATCAAAGTCCCGAACTAGGGTCTAATCAAGCCCGGCCTTCTGCCCAACCAAAAATTCTGATCTTGGTCTCTAAATTTCTATTTTTATGAGTAGCATCCAGCCGTGGTCTCCGATTACAAAAATTCCAACTTTCTTCAAAGCCCTAAATTCCGGAAGCCATGAATGAAGGTACCAAAAAATAATTATGTTTTGACAGAAATATGTACATGATTGTTTCTGGTGTAACTCCGAAATTTTTGATCCAAAGGGTCTGAAAAAGTTTTTTGAGATAGCCTGACCTGTTAGATTTCCATCCTGATAGGTATGACCTCAATTGGATGTTCTGAGAGAGAGTTATGCCAAATGTCGCAACGTGACCTGTTTTGGGAAAATACAGGAGAGCGAACTTGTACGGCGTGCCACGTGTCACTGTTTGACCTTCGGCCTCTGAAAAAGTTTTCTGAGATATCTCGGCCTGTTATCTTTCCATCCTGACAGGTCTGAACTCAATTGGATGTTCTAAGAGATAGTTATGCCAAGTGTCTTAACGTGACCTGTTTATGGGATAATACAGGAGAGCGAACTTGTACGGCATGCCACGTGTCACTGGTTCAACTTCGGCCTCTGAAAACGTTTTCTGAGATAGTACAGTCTATGTACTACCTGTCACTTTTCACGAAATTTCATTTGGAGCTTCCTAGCCCAAGTTATGACTTTTTTCCCAAGGTCACCTGATTTTGACTCAGATCTGGAAGAGGCAGAAACCCTATATTGTAAAGATCATAAATCACAAAGTACAACGAATTAGAGGTTTTCCTTTGGACACAAGGTACCTGGAGATTTTAGATTCGTCCTGTAACAATTTTAGATCCGAAAACTTCTCCAAAATGGATTTATAGCGAAAGTGCTACGATGACTGGTTTTTGCTATGTAAAACCCTAACCTTCAAATTGTCGTAAGTAAAGCAAGTGTCTTTAGTGCCATACCTTGTCTTCCTTAAGGTTAGCTCTGATACCATGTTAAAATTCAATATGCTAAGACATAAAATAGCAGCATTACATTCCATTTCACAATAATAGCATATACAGGATCACTGAAGAAACAACAAGCACAGCATAAACACAAGAGACAGAGATTTATCCTGGGAAACCCTCATGGGGTAGAAAACCCAGCAAAGCTTCCTCAATATAGATGACCAGCAATATACAAAGATGAAACCCTGAGACATGATCTCCTCCTCCACAATAGCAGACCTCTCCTCCACAAGTGCGCTATCCTCAAGTGTGTGAGTGTGTGTATAATGAGGAACACACCTCCTCTATTTATACACTACTCTGATATGTATTTTACACAAGTACATGTAGGCTCGTATTTAACCATTAGGTTAAATACCCCATTATAACTGACTGGGTCGACCCCTCTAGGGTGGTCTAATAACCCTTTGACCCACATAACACATTTAGGGCCGACCCCCACTAGGGAAGTCTAATAACCCGAGTTACCACATTCCGACGGAGGAATAAACATCTCCGGATATACAATAAGATCTTCACGGAGGAATGAATCATCTCCGGAATAATAAAGTACAAATATAATATTCTTTGAAGTTACAATATCTCAACAGAGATAACTCCTTCTAGTTCTGTTAGGAGACCCAGATGGTTTAAGCAGACATTGAGAGATGATTGGGAGCATGTTGACGCTCCGGGGAGATTTTTTAGGGAGAGTAGGCCTTCGAGGAAGTTTCTGAACTATATGGCATTGATGAGTAGTATCATTGATTATGAGCGTTCCAATTTTGAGGAAGCAGCCGACCAGCAGGTTTGGAGGGATGCCACGGTGGAGGAGTACACCTCCCTCATCTAGAATGATGTTTGGGATATTTTGCCTAGATTAAAGGGGATGTGTGTGGTGACTTAGAGATGGCTCTTCAAGATCAAGCATGTTGTAGATGGCAGCATTGAGAAGTTCAAGTCAAGTATTGTGGTGAGAGGGTTCTCTTAGAGAGAGGGAGTGGATTATGAGAAAACATTCTCTATAGTTGCAGACATGCTTCCATTCGAGCTGTGATATCTATTGCCTTAAACCAGATCATTGAGGAGAAAGTATATAGACACAGATTTATCATGGAAAACCCTCTAGCGGAAGGAAACCCTCTAGGGAAAGAAAACCCAGCAAAACTTCCTCAATATAGGTGATCAAAAGTACAAAGACAAAACCTCAAGCAAGGGCTCCTTCTCCTTGGAGAGTGTGTATGTCCAAGTGAAGAGCACATCACTCCTATTTATACTCCTATTTTTTCTTCGGCTTTATTTGTTCCACTGCACCTTGTCCGAAGGTGCAATTGCTAGTATATACTCGTTTTCTCGGACAATTTTTAGTATATACAAAAACGAGTTTTACATCATAATGTGATCAAAGCCTACGCACCAGGTCATGGTACCACAAGGGAGAAGATTTATATTCCAATGCTCGGTTTTATTGGTTTCGAGGTGGTATGTCATGCACCGACACAAGAAGCTAGAAAGAAAAATATACGCGGACAGAAATGCCTAGCACCCGCAGGGTATCCATAGGTGGCAATAGTGGCAGGGGTTAAATGATTAATATGCAATCTCAGATCGACAGGGCACACAGCAAACCCTAGCATTCATTCGCCAATGTATAAGGGGGCGCAGGTAAGCACGCTGGTAGGGTGACGGGTGCGGTATCAGAACACGCCAACAAAATCAAGAGCAGCCGCGGCAGGGATAGAGGGACGGCATTAACACGAAGCGGCCGACGACGCATCCAACCACAGGGAGTTTTAATGAGTTTAAGCGCCACGTCTGAAAGGAAGCGCTGCACGTTTAAATCTAAAAGAAAACCAGACCACCCACGTAGTAGTAGTTGTAATGTTGGATGAGGGAGCCCCGACAGGTAGCAGTTGTAATGTTGGCTGAGGGAGCCCCGACGGGTAGCCAGATGGTCGGGTAACATAGGGTCTAGGAAGCCTCCATTGGGTCCCATTCTATCAAAGCTAAAAAAAAACTATTTTAGGCATACATGTGTCCCCGTTCTTATCCCTTTATCATTCAACTAAGTTTTTTTCAATTTTCCTTCATTTAGGTCTATTTGTAAAAATGGTAAATAAAGACTCTGTATATTATTTTATCTTTTCATCAATTATATGTGACTGATTAAATAAAGCTTCGAGAATAAATGAGAACCAAGTCCTTTCTGGATAGCTGCTTTGATTTCCAGGAAGTACATAGATTATTGCATGCCCTTTCATAGGAAGTACATAGATTATTGCATGGCCTTTCATTGAAAAAATATTGTTGTATTGCGATTACATGAAGAAGAGGTACGACTGCTTGAGTTTTACATAGAGCATGTGCATATATTATGCGTTGAATTCTACAGAATATGTAGTGTTTAGTTTGCATAGAGCATGTGCATATATTGTTGAGTGGAGTTTTTCATAGAGGGTATGCATTGCTGCGTTGATTTGAATATGCTTGCATATAATTATTGAATGCGCCTTGGATGAGCAAGTATGCTCTGCGCGCTTTGCTTCCCATTATAATGTTAGATATCTTGTTGCGTGGAGTGGAGTTTTTCATCGAGGGTATGTATTGCTCGGTTTATTTGAATTTGTAAATATATATCGGTGTAACTAGCATAGCCATAAGTAAAGTGGTCAGTAAACGTTGATAGGCACAGCCAACCACTTAGTTTTATGGAATTGCTGAATATTAAACAAAAAAATAGCAGATAATATCTAAACACTTATTGATGTAATTAATTAGTTTAATTTTTGTGTTATACCATAAATGGATAATTATAATAATCTGGCAATTAGTTTAATGTTTAGTCTTTGTTTAACAACCAGTAATCTCTGAGATATTATAAGTGATTAGCTATGTTAATATATCTTTGCTTGCATTTTTTAAAAACGATAAAGCTCTGTCTATTATATATCTTGCATTTTTGAAGAGTTGGAACGCAAGGTTGAATAGATATTTAAATATATCTTTACTTGTATCTTTATAAATATTTTTGAAAAAATATTTATATTTACTATTTCAAGATGAAAACAAAATATACATAAAGTAATTGTTATAGTTTTGAGTTCCTTGAACTGAAGACCAAAAAGGATCATTATTTCATACTATTATAAATAGTTTTCAATCACGTATACCTCCCAACGAAAAAACTTGAAATGGAGAAATAGTTTAGTAATGCATACGAAAACAAAACAAACAACCTTTCAAAGTCACTAAGTTACTATGAGAATAGCATAAAGTTAACATCTCGGTAAAATTCATTCCAAGCATAATCTCATCTCTATTGACTTATTGGATTACCAATACTCCTTATATTCAACTTATAGTTATTTACTTTTTTTTATTAGGCAAGAACTAACCAATTTATGGTACTTATCATTATACTATTCTATCCACCATTATATTTATATAATTCATAAACTCACAATTATACACAACATAAAAATGTAAAAAAAAATAAGTAAAAAGGAAATCGCACCAATTCTTCTTAGTTCAAGTATCATGGCTTACATTTCTATCATATTCCAAGTCCGGGGTTGTATGCACATGAGCCATATTCTTACTGGTTAATTTATTATTATAAATAGATGGTTTTTCTTAATGTAATTCACCAATATATAATCATTCTCTTGTATTTCACGAGTTTTTAGGTTTAAAATCCATTATATGTCTACTTCGATGGCAGAATGCCCTTATTTTTTAAGGACATCATAGTGTGTGTCACGAGTTTTTAGGTTTAAAATCCATTATATGTCTACTTCGATGGCAGAATGCCCTTATTTTTTAAGGACATCATAGTGTGTGTCTTATTTATTTTTTAAATGACATGTAATGTGCAACTTGTCACTTGTCACTTTGAAAGAAATCTACTTCCCCATTCTTTGGTATTTTATTCATAATCCACGATATTTTAATTTTGTTATAAAAAATTATGATAATTTTATATTATTTCATGTTTTTTTATTATTTTATATACGCTCAAATTTTTTCCACGCTCCAAATTTTGTTTTGATATTTTAATTTTGTTAATTTTGTTTTGATATTTTAATTTTGTTATAAAAAATTATGATAATTTTATATTTTTTTATATATTTTTTATTATTTTATATAGTCTCAATTTTTTTCCACATTGCAAAGTTTTTTTTTATAGAAGTCCTTCACCATATTAATAATGGACAAACAAGGTGTTGCATTTTGATCATATCTTATAAATGAAGTTTTGTTAAAACCTCTACCCAAAGCTCATTATTATTCTTATAGTCATTACTAGGACTTGAAAAACCCTTGTTCACTATTGACTAAGACTGAACCATATCAGATATCTGAATCTTAGCTTTATACAAATCTTGCATTTTCTCAACTTGAGATGATTTGATGCAATCAACAACCATAGCCAAATCCTCACTTTCTTATGTTAGAATTATTGGCTCGGGTTTTTCCATATCCGACTCATTTCAACCACAATTTTGGGAGTTGTAGGATCCCCACCAATAAAACCTCTAGAGTCAGCAGAACCTGAGCCAATACTTCTGACAGAAGAAAGTGAGGATTTGGCTATGGTTTTTGATTGCATAAAATCATCTCAAGTAAAGAAAATGCAATATTTGTCTAAAGCTAAGATTCAAATATCTTATAGGCTTCAGTCTGATTAAATAGTGAAAAAGGGTTTTCAATTCCTAGTAATGATGATAAGAATAGTAACGATGGAAATAAAGTCATTGTTGAGAAGCTGAAACTCTCCAAAGTAGATTCAACAACGAATAAATACAATAGTTTGAGCGAAAAAGGCTGACAGTTAATATAAGTGAGCATTTTGAAGGAGTGGAAGAGAAACTTAATGAAATATTTGATGGGAGTGGTGGAACTACTAAGCAAAGAGATGTTGCAAAGCATTATTTAAATCTTTTTTTGGGTGATGCTAGGGGTGAGGCACATGGAATCACAAGAGATATTTCAATGGTGTTGGATGCTTTACTCAAAACCAGAATCACACATTGTGTTTATGGATATTACAGATAAGAATGGTCAGTAGTTGTGTTGAGAGACAAAACCATAAAAGATTGGAACGAGGAAGAGGAAACTACGGTCATGATTCAGGTTGTGATTACCGAAGTAGAGGCGTATTAGATAAAACAACATTCAAAATTATGACAATTTTAACTTACATTAGAATAAATGAAGGAATGCTAATATAGCTTTGAGGACAAAGCTTTCATAAGAGATAGACAATGCTACATATATAAATAAAGATAATAATAAATAAATCACATAGTAAATATTTATAACTAATAGATATTAGTTATTAGCTAAAAGACACACCCTTTCAAATGAAGGGATGCCACAAAGCTTATATAATGGCCATGCATTGTATTGTACAATCATCACTTATTATTAAATACATTTATACATACATTTATATCTTCTTAATATATTAATTATTAAGCATTTGGCTATACTTTTCTATTCCAAAGAACAAACAATAGAGCGAAATTTTATGCTTTGTGGGTTCAATTGAAAATTGTCGAAGGCAAAGGAATTAAACACATTCATATTCTAGGAGATTAAAAAATGCTTATAGATTAGGCTAATGGCAAGTGCCAAATCTCTGATTTGGCTCTAGGACTTATTATGATTAGAGTTCTAGAGGTTAAAAATCATTTTGATTTAATCACATTTTCTCATATCTATAGAATCTACAATTGAAAAGCATATGTACACTGCAAAAGGATGCCCTCACTTTTCAAAAGGATATTATGATTAGAGTTCTAGAAGTAAAAAAGCATTTTGATTTAATCACATTTTCTCATATCTATAGAATCTACAATTGAAAAGCATATGTACACTCTAAAAGGATGCCCTCACTTTGCAAAAGGGTTATTTGATAGTGCACGCATTCAAGAAGGATGTACTATCCTTTGAATCTTCCATTTCAAATTATCTAAGTTGGAGGAGTGGCCACTTCTATTTTTTATGAACAATGGCTTTCAAGGGGTTCTAATTGTAAGTTTATGCTTGTTTTGTTGATAAATTGAAGACAAGAAAGGAGGATATATAAGATATCTATAGTTTTTTCGAATACTTAATATGCAATTGGGGATATGATTCATATTGTTTATGATTTATGGACATGATCTAATAAGCTAAGCTTATGTATATTTTGATTTTAAGTTTGAAATATCAAATATAATTTTTTTTCTTGGAAAAAATGACATGAGCTAAGAAACTAAGTTTATGTATATTTTGATTTCAAGTTTGAAATATCAAATATAATTTTTTTTCTTAGAAAAAAAGGAAGAAACTAATAAACCTCAATTTAACATTAATGTAATATAAATACCTAGTTTTGTAATAGGAATAAGATTTAAACCTTACATATTTTGTTATACAAATGTAAAACCTTTAATAATTGATAATGAAATAATAAATATTGATAAATAAAATTATATTATCACAATTTTAACAATTACTCCATGTGATAAGCCTTTACTACTTGGGCATGGGCTTGGTAATCTTTAGCTAAACTAAAATAACTTATAAAAAAATAACACGTTGAAAGTGTGATCACAATTCTCCTTTTGAGACATTTGTCTTATACATTAATTATTCACACTTCTTACTAGTGTGGCCAAATGGATTCATGTAATCTAGCTTTGTGTAAAATAGGTTCATGTAATCTAGTTTTGAGGCTCATTTTGGATCACAATTTAATCATAACAAGGAGTTGCATTTTTTCCGTGTTGCCTCTTAATATTGCACAACCTTGGACTCTCACATGAGGTGTTTTCGAATAGTTCTTGTGGCTCCATGACCCTATTCTTCACAAATTTGGTTAGATACAAACACAATCTTATCATAACTTCAATTCTTTTGTGGTTCATAACTATGTTAATTTCTTGTAAGCTCTTCACCATCCTAGATTTAATGATCTAATTTGGATCGTGATACTTTTCTTTTAATGTTTTTAAAGTTTAGAGGAAGTTATTTATTTTTTTAGTTCAAAATTAAATATATTTCTTTTATAGATTGATTCTGCTTGCTTCTTCAACATTCATCTTCATTTTATGTGTGTTCATATGTAAGAAGAGATTAGATAATAATAATAATAATAATAATAATAATGACAATAAAAGTTAGATACAATTATTTTGGATTAATTTTTATGATTAAAGAATTTTCTTTTTTACTTAGTTGCGAGAATTAGTCCTTGACATTATACAAGCCCCAACATATTATGATCCTTATATGAATGAGAATGAGGGTGTAGATAGAAGTATTTCTCACCCTAGTATCATCATGATAGTTAGTTGTGGGATGATTATGCTTGTTTTCTTGCTTGACTTTATCATTCTTATTTGACCTTTCTATCAATGTGCTTGACTTTCCCATCACTCCTTATTGTAAGCCATATGAATGTGTGTGTGAATAATAACAATGTGATATCCCTATCTTGGATTGTTTTGGAATAACTTTTATGACTATAAAATCTTTTACCTTCTATCTTATATTAATTATGAAGATTAATTTAAAAAACATATAAACCCTAATATAGTCTAAATAATTTAGATCTAGAACAAAACATAACAGAAATGTAAACCTTTCCCTATATTTATCAAATCACTTGAATGTGAAGAATTTGTACCTATTTTCGAAGGTTGTCCTCATTGACTAAAAGCTCTTGTAATCTTGTTGATTGAAAATGAGATAACCTGCAAAGGACTCAAGAGAACAAGAAACAAGTAGAAACTACAAGATAATCTAGTAGATCTACGCAAATGACCAAGGATAACTGATATTAAACATCATTTATGGAAAAGAATACAATAGTGTATTAATAACAAAGAGGAAAGAATTACAACCATAAAGCCTTGGTGTTGAGAATCCCTTCCAATGGAGCCTTGCCTCAAGATGAAAGCTATCAAAGATCAGATCTCTGGTCTAATTTCTTCAGCATTTAGTTACTCTCATTCTAACCCCCCTTACCCATGAGGGTGGGATTGCATTTATAGGCTAAAAGGGATAAGGAGGACATGAGAGGATCAAGAGAGAAGGATGGAGTAGGATCCCACAAATATTGGAGGCAAGTGAGATCCACCCTAAATGGAAGGGATAAACCTCCACGAGGGTCTCTTTCTAGAGACTTCATGAAACTTCTCTTTTTTTCATTTTGTACAGGAAGTGATGCACCCCATACACAAGCAAAGTGTGGCATCGACGCACCCCATAGTGATGATGCAAAGTGCGTAAATGGGATAGTGACACACCCTGTTAGAGAGAAAAGGGTGTCACCCTCTCAAAGCAGAGTTTTTTCAAAGGGAAAAAAAAACCAGGGCTCATCTTTCAAGGAGTTTGGCCAAGCACTTCAGGGATTAAGGCAAGGAAAAGTGTACATAGTTCGTAATCATGGCAAGGATGAAAATTTCGTGTAACAACGATTCTCTATTGTTGTAAGAGAATCATGGTCTAAAGTAGCAATCCATGTATAAACCATTTTCGATTATGAACTTCATGGATAGGAAATGTGAGCTTCCTCATGAGATCCTTAAATCTATGATCATAATACCATGCAGATTCTCCTTATATCTGCTGAATATATTTTTCAATGCCATAATCCCATGTTGCTCAAACTGCAGTAACTTAAACTCAGAAAAAAAACGCGTTTAATGTTGACTAGGGAAGTAGTTGGTGCCTCTTGTTGGAGGATTCACTAATTTCATGTACCACTTAAGTGCTCTACCCTGCAAAATCGTCTGAAACTTGATATTTTATGTCAACATGGAATGGATAGTTTTCACTCAGACAAATGGCATGTGCATCTAGTGCTAGGAATCACTTGGACAAATGGCATGTGCATGCATGTTTGCACTTCTGTGTGCCTCACCCACTCCTTTTCTTCCCTTCTTTGGTTTCGTGATGGACTTGGTCATGGTAGACAACCTTTACTGTGCTGCCGCCACCCGTGAACACACCATGCTTCAATGAAGGCACTTGGATGCCGAAATAGTAGCATGTTAAAGAGGTGTGTAATAACATGTCCAAAGAGGCATGGAACATGTGGCTATATATCATAGTAGCAAGATTCGAGTACGGATTCGAATACCATTCGGATACAATACAGAAAAAATACGTAATAAAAAAATCAGGTACGACTAAAATACGGTAGTAGACATCTTATAAATACAAAAAACATGCAATTTTAATTTGAAAATAAAATAAAATTATACATAATCATTCTAAATTTTGACATCTCATTCATTTTTCATTAAAAACTTTAAAAATAAAACTTAAAACTACATAAATCTATTTTTATATAAAATAACTTAAAAAATGAAAACAAAAAAACTACATAAATTTACTTTATGATAAATAATAAATACTAAAATGTAAAATTAAAATAACAATAGTATAAAATAAAACTTAAATAAAAAAACTACATATAATAAAATAAAACTTAAATAAAAAAACTACATGTAATAAAATAAAACTTAAATAAAAAAACTACATGTAATAAAATAAAACTTAAATAAAAAATTACATGTAATAGTAATAACGCAGATGATATAAAAGTCTAACAGTATAACATATACTAACACTAAATTAAAAAAATGTTTTAAAGTTTTTTCTTAAATAAATATTTTTATTAATCGACCATGCTTTGGAGTTTTATATTTTATTGTATCAATATGAATTCAATTCCAATTCATTTCGTTCAAAATTGGGTAAATAAATAGTTGACTGTACCGAACCCGTATCATCTCGAATATTCGTTGTATTTTTAACCTTGTTCGAATTTTCGTATAAAAACCGCCAATATGGCCGTATTTTGCTACTATGCTATATATAGCTCGATCATTTTGATAGCAATGTGTGGGAGGCTATCAAAGCCGGGAATCCCTTGCATAAAGTTCTTGCTGCACGTCGTCCCAATTATCGTGCAACATGGAGATTTAAGTGACTGAAGAGGAAGAATATTAGTGGGAATTCTAATTTCTTTGGAACAACAAATAATGGTTTTTATTTGGCGATAAACAAATATAAAGGGTCTGCATCATAATATAGGTAATATGCATGCGGGTATATTATCGTGCAACATCAAATAATTGCCAATTTCTATGGGAGATTTAACTGACTTCGAAGTAATGAGTTGTACTCTTTGTCAGGTTGAGCTAAAGTGGTTATAAATTCAATTTCTAGTGCATATAAAATTTCAAATTTGTTTCCATGGCCGATCTTGAAAAGCGCATAATTGTGTATTGAATATGAACACTTTTGCTTAGGTTTTCAGAAAGTTGAATTCAGATGTGGACAAGCTCTTGAAGGAAAGTCTCTTTCTGGATAGCTAGTTTAGTCTCCTAGAAGGAGTCTAAGGATGGTTCTATATTACAAGATATCTCCACACTTATCATTAATGGAAAGGCTTTTTCTTTTTTATCAGCATAGGTTTAGTGGTTTGCTGTTCATATTTACTTTTTGGTGATTTTCTCGAGCTTGTATTTTAATATCTTCTATATTCACATAAAAATATTTGTGAAGTATATTTGAGCAATGACGTTCTAGTAACTTGTAACAAACTGTAACAAAAGAAGTTCAAAAACAAACTAACTAGAAGGTATACATGATTTTTATTAATAGAGTTATGTTTAATAGGACTATAATTCCTATAATTTTAATTTTATAATTTTAGATAGTTTAACAACATAAGGTTAATTAACTATCCCTAGAGTCCACTTACTTAAACAATTAATATTTTGAGCTGAATGGCAAGTCTTGTATTTCCCATGTATACTTACAAGAATCATTTTGGTACATTGCGAAGTACATTTGTAAAGAACAATGAACATGTATCCAATATTGCTTTGGCTGCTGCTAAAAAATATCTAGGGTAGGTTTTAGTTTCTCAAATAATCAAATATACATGCGTACGTAGATAAGTATTTTGGGATTTTGCATAAATATAAATAATCAAATCTAGCTCTTTGAGCAATGATTCCTAATCGCCATCAACGGTTGAAGAAAAAGAAGGAATTGTTATAACTTGGCTTGAAAAATTCGATGCTTTCTTGCTAAAAACTAGAAGAAGATACATGATTTTCAACTTAGCATCATAACTTCACACATTATTATTGATTTAATACCAAATCTCTATGCATAATTATTAATGACATTTAACAATTTTTGAAAACCACATGCATTATTTATAAATACATACGGCAAGTACTTGTTGCTTAGCATCCCAACTTGTTTATATTGTAACACTTTGACGTCATGCACAAGTTTTTTCACGTCCTTTAGACCATAAACTCAAAAAAAAAATTGTAAAAATTAAAAAAAAAATCCATTGTAAAAATTGCAAAGAAAAAAGATATTTGTATTTAAATATAACATTATTAATTTTTATTTTTTTTTGTTAATAAGCGAGAAACCTTCTATTAAGTAGTGAAAATAGAATTACAATGTGCAAATTGGTGCCATGGAGGCCACGTGTCTCCCCAGTTCAAGCTGCTCATGAGGGCCAGCGAAATTATATACCGACAAAAGCCATTCATACTATCACTCACTACATAGATCATCATAAATTTCTTAACAAAGTAGAGAGAGGCCCAGCTGACAACTTAACTAACCGGTGCACTTGAACTAAGCCGTCTACATCGCCTGTCCTACCTTCACAAGCTCTTCCTCCAGACAAAGTATTAGTTATGAAAACCAGTGTGTTCTGTTCTGACGGCCGTCTCCCTAACAATCGCCCGTGTGTCCCTGCCATCCTGCATGGCGTCCACGTCAGTTTCCTTGCCACCGGTACCAGCCGAGCTGTCAACACTCATACTACCACGCTCAACTAACATGGGCGACGAGGAAGTCAGCGTTGAACTAAGTCTTGCATGGTTGCTATAATCGGCCGCAGCAAGAACTTGACACCGGTAGAAGAAATCCTTACCCTCCTCATGATTGGGAAGCGCCACTTGGAAGGAGAATCCTACCTCTACACCTTTGTTGGCCGCTGCATCCGCCACTGAATTTCCTTTACGCCGGACATGCGAAAATGTGACCGCCGGGGCCGTTTGAAGAATTGAGTACAGCTCCTCTATTCTACTCTCCCATCTCCAGTTATGAGAGATCTTAGAGGTTGAAGAGCCCGCCTGGATTCTAGTTGCCATAGATATGATGAGTCGCGAGTCTCCTTCCACAATCAATGGGGACCATCCAGTGTCCGTCGCCCATTTAAGGGCATGCACCAAACCTTCCAGCTCTGCCATATTATTAGTGCAGTCGCCAAGATCTCCCCAGAAGAGCCCCAAGATCTTCCCCTCGTGATTGCGAACTACCCCTCCATAACCGGCCGACCCCGGATTCCCTTTTGCTGCCCCGTCAAAATTTAACTTGTAAGACCCCGCCTCAGGGGGCGTCCAGCTTTCTGGTCTTTTCCGGATCACCAAGTTAGCAGGAGTCACTCCCTGGTAGGACGGGATTGTGGTGACACCCCATTCACTCAGAATAAGTCATTCCTGGATCTCGGCTTTGAAGTCCTCCGCAGTCCATGGGTTCAAACTTAGAGTTTCTTTGAGGTGTAACTCTATGTTGAGCCAAACTTTGTCCAGTGGTCGACTTTTCCCTTCAAATATACGCCCGTTGCGTTCCTTCCAAATTTCCCAGACAAGAAACCCCGGGAAAAGCTCCCACATTCGGTTTAGAATTGCATTCTTAAAAATCTTAGAGGGCCAATTGGCAATGGTTTCAGGGGGGTTTCCTCTGACTCGGGCCCATCGCCTGAATCGTTGTTCTCCTCTATTCCAGAGCTCCGAGGAAAACCAGCAAGCATCAAGGAGATGATCCAAAGTTTCAGGGGCTGAGGAGCATAAGACACAACAAGAGGGCCCTTTCATACCCCTTTTGAGGAGGTTATCCCAGGTAAGGATCCTACGACGGAGTAAGAGCCAGCAAAAGGAAGCTATCTTCGGCCAAAACTGATGGTGCCAGATTTTTTTCCATTTTTCCTCCTGCTGGCAACCCTCCCTGCTCTGTTGTATGTGAAAAGCCTCTTTGATCGTGAAGGTTCCTTTGTTGGTGTATCCCCATCTAATCACATCCGGGCTCTCCACAATGGGAATCTTGTGACTGGTAAGTTCCTTGAGGAAGTCGTCCAGTCTATCTTCCGGTATCAGATCTTGCCACCATTGTTTTGACATCCATGTCCAATGGACTTGATCAAGGGCCTGGGGGATCCAAAAATCCCTGACTTTTTCCTTTCCACGGTGTTGGAGTTGTGTCTGAAGGTCGCATGTACCTGCTAGGTCGGCCATCTTCCCTTTCTGCTGCCAAGCATCCATCAGGAAGAAAGCTTCTCGCCCGTCACGAATCTCCCAGAAGCTGTGTCTCTGAACTAGATCTCGATTCTGCTGGGACATCGTCCAAATGTGAGACCCTGGAGGAGTTCGATCATAGCGGATTAGTTGGTTTTTCGGCCAGAGGTGAGCATACTTATGATGCCAAACCATGGCCCATGGTTCAGACGTATGTGTCACCCATCACCACCAAACCTTCACTCCCATCACCTTGTTAATGCTGACAGGATCCCTGAAACCAAGCCCCCCAGTCTCCTTGGGATTGCAGATCGTGGCCCAGTCCACTAGAGCCCATTTTCGATGTTTATCAGTGCTTCCCCATAGGAAATTTCTTTGGATGTTCCTTATTTGTTTCAAGACCGTTTTAGGAGCTGAGAGCACCGAAAAGAGATACAGTGGCATAGCTTGCAGGATTGCTTTGACCAGAACCATTCGACTTGGAAAATTCAGGGCACGATAAGTCCAATGGGTCAGTTTTTGCTTCATTTTCTATAGAAGTTCCTTCCACGAAACTTGTTTGATGGTGGACTCTGCTAATGGTGCCCCCAAATATTTCGATGGAAGGGTTCCTTCTGAGAACTCCAGAATGCGAAGAATATTTCTTTTGGCCACCCGAGAGGTGTTAAAGAAGAACACCTGAGACTTTTCCAGATTAATTTCTAGACCACTAGCCAGAAGGAAGAGATCAAGTCCCGTTTTGATGCCACGAGCTTCCTGAACTGAATATGGCCCCATCAACATATTGTCATCAACAAATTGTTGATGCGTCTGAGCTGGCAAATTCTCGCAAAGATTGAGGCCCCTTATCTGCCCCGAATTCTGCATGTCTCTGAGCAGCCTCCCCAATCCCTCGGCTATGATTATGAAGAGAAAGGGGGAGAGGGGATCCCCCTACCGTATTCCCCGGGTAGCTGAGAATGGATGAGAGGGAGTACCATTGACCATGATGGAGAAGAAGGCCGAAGACACCAGATTGATAATCCAGTGGATCCAATTTTCCTCGAAACCAAAGGACCTGAGGACTCCTTCAAGAAAATCCCAATTGAGTTTATCATAAGCTTTGGAGAGGTCAAGTTTGAGCAACATACCAGGCATTTTGTTCTGCTTTAAGGAGTGGATGGCTTCGTGGACGAGAATGATGCCATCCAAAATTTGCCTTCCTTCTACACAGCCCGCTTGCTCCGGCGAGATGAGGATAGGCAGAAGCGGCCGCAACCTATTCGCCGTGATCTTCGTGATGATTTTATAAATAACATTGCATAGGGCGATTGGTCGAAACTTGCCGGGATCCTCCATTCCTTGTTCCTTGGGGATCAAAGCTAAGAAAGTTGCATTAAAGGCTTTCAGAATGCCTCCTGTCTTTCTGGAGCTTTCCACAATGGATAGAAGTTCATCTTTTAACCACTCCCATCCTTCCTGGAAGAAATTAGTAGTGAATCCGTCCGGCCCCGGAGACTTGTCCCTGGCCATTTGTTTCACTACCTCCTCCAGCTCAGGCATCTCCACAGGTCTCATTAGAATTCGGTTATGTTCCTGCGTAATAATCCTGGGAATATGGCTGTAGATCTCAGATTGAGCTTGCCTTCTGTCCTCAGCCGGCTCCTCGAGTAGATCAGCATAGTAGGAGTTCAAAGTTTCTTCCAGCTCCTTTTGCGTTTCTAGCACTGAGCCATCCCCTTTTTTAAGCCTAACAATTATGTTGCTTTGGCGGTGCTGGACCGTAGCTTTATGAAAGAATTTGGTGTTACGGTCACCATCCCGGAGCCATTGGTTCCTGGACTTTTGCTCAAATAGAACCTCCTCCTGCTTTTCTTTAAGATTAAGTTCTTGAAGGAGAACCCGTTCTTGGTCTTTAAGCTCAGCCGTGGGGCCCTACCTGTGTAATTCTAACTGAATCTCCTGAAGGCATCGGTCAAGCCTTTTCTTTTCCTGAAAGATATTTCCAAAGGAGTCTTTGTTCCACTGCTTTATACGTCCTTTAAGAGTTTTGAGTTTTTGCTGGAATCTGTACATGCAGGTACCATGTCCTGGATTGATCTCCTTCCACCAGTCTCGCAACCTGTCCGAGAAACCTGGCTGCAAGAGCCAGAACTTTTCAAATTTGAAGGGTCTCCGAAAGTTCTCGACCTGGATGGACCAATCCAAGCTGATCGGACAGTGATCAGACCCTGACGAGGGTAGAACCACTGCCGCCAGCATGCCCCCCGCCATCATAATGTCTTCCGAGATGAGGAAACGATCTAAGCGGCAGGCAATGCTATGGTCCCCGGCTCTATTGTTATGCCAAGTGAAAGTACTGTTGGCCGTGCCTAAGTCGATAAGTGCCAGGTCCTCTATTGTCTGATTGAAGAGCTCATTCACTTGGGTCATCAGCCGCAGCCCACCCTTCTTCTCCTCCAAACTTCGGATGATGTTAAAATCCCCTCCCATGATCCAAGGGAACCCCCCCGCTTCCTCCTTGAGGGCATGCATAGAAGCAAGAAACTCAGTTTTTCATGAACTTTGCGACGGACCATAAACGTTAGACAAGAACCCTGTATGATTAGCTCCCACAATCTGAAAGAAGCCTGATAGAGCAAAGCTGGTGCTGCGAAAATCCTTAAGAGAAACCAACTGAGGGTTCCAAAGAATGCCTAGGCCGCCCGCCGAACCATTGGCATCGGTGGCCATCCTGTTACATCTAGGCCAGGCTTTCCTTGCAACTTTTTCCAATTCCTCCCCCGAGCATTTCGTTTCTTGGAGAAAGATAATCCATGGCTGTTCCACCTCTATTTTCCTTTTAAGAATACGGATCTTTAAAGGGCTGTTACAGCCTCTAATATTCCAAGAGATAATCTTCATGAGCAACTAATTTAAGGTTTCAGAGCCAGAGCCGCCTCTATGGTCGGGTACTGGACAGAGCTAATTAGCTTTTTCCCTAGACGTTGGATCCTTTGTTTACTGGTGGGTCTACCCCGTTTTTGTCCCTTTCCTTTTCGTTTGCCTTCAACTTCCTTTAGCGATCCCTTCAGAACCCCAAGGTTCTTGCTGGTTTTAGAGATAATGATGGCTTTCTCTAGAAGGTTTACCTGCTGAGGCGAGATGTCCTTTGGGTTGCTGACTGCGAGAGCCGCTTCTAGTCCATCAAGATCCAGGTCATCTAAGATCATATCCTCCGCTTCCATGTCTGCCTCCGCAGTTGTCCTATCTTCCATTATGACTTCATGGGTAGGTGCCTTCTCCACCTGCTTCGGGTTCGATAGCTTGTCCTCACTTGCCTTCTGAGTGGCCTGGTCCTTTTCTTTATCCACGGAAGAGGGTTCTTCTTGCAGTGCTGCAAAACGATTTTGGGTCTGAATTTTTTTGTTGATCTCATGGCCAGAACCAGCACCCTTCTTAGCCGTTCTCTTTCAATTGATTACCTTGGTGAATCCCTCCACATCCTTACCCTCTGGTCCAGCCGTTGATCTCCCAGGGGGGTTATTAAAGGGGCAATCTCTAAACAGGTGGCCATGTTCATGGCAGCGGCGACACCTGAAAGGAAGCTGTTCATAGTCGATAGATTGAATCCAATCCTCATCGTCGTGTGTTAACTCAATAACTACAGGCAGATCCTGGGATATATCGAGATACACACACAATCTGGCATATGAAATATACCTAGCTTGCTTTGTCTGCTCCGAGATCTTGACAAAATCACCCAGAGTATTGCCAATGTCCTTAAGGATCTCTTCTTTCCAGTATTCGGTAGGCAACGGGTAAAGCCTTAACCAGACCAGGGCGATGGTCATATTTTCAGTGTCGGGATTGAAGCGCTCCTTCCAGGTGCGCAGGTATAGCCCTGCTGAATGAAAGAAGTAAGGCCCGTTATCAAAGATTCTCACCCTGTCCTCGGTATTGAAAAAAACCACTGTGAAAAACCCCTTGGCTCCGAGTTGAAGGTCATAATGCCCTTGAGGCTTCCAGGTGGTGTTTATCCACCAGATCAGAGCTCTTTCGTTCGGCCATAGGCCAATAAACTTTCCAATCAGGGCGTGATCCTTAAGGTACTGAACCTCATCCCTGAAACTCGTCAATCTAATCTTCAACTTCGGCACCGCCTTGGACTTAGGCATACATTGTCCGAGTTTTCTCCCCGGCCCATCAAAAGCATCCAACGGGGTTGTGCCACTAGTCCCTTCTCCCCCCGTCCCTGGAAGGTGGTTTTTAGCCGGATCCTTTCCCTTACCTTTCTCATCCGCCTTCACAGAGGATATGGGGGGTGTCTCCACCCCCATAGATTCCTCTCCCATGGAACCGGTCGGCCCGTGCAAGCAGAGAAAAAACGGCCCAGCCCGATCCTGAAACGACAAAGCCAAACCAGACCCAGAATCTGAACCCTAGAGCGCCATCGAAACCTCCCGCCTCTCTCCTCTAAATCATCTGGCTTACATTTGATTTCCTTTGTTTTTTCATAACATTATTAATTTAAATACATCGCATGTTGTTATAATAATCTGTAGATGTTGGTAAAAATTTGAAACCAAGCACAAAGCTCCCAGTGTGGTGATTAGTCCACATTATATTCCCAAAGGTGCGACGGCTATAATCGATACTCCAACACCCCCCTCTGACATAGCTCAGTGGAATTGAACCTGGGACCTCAGCTTTGATACCATGTAAGGTTTGTTAGTACACCAAAACCTGTAGATGTTGGTAAACATTTGAAACCAAGCACATATTCCAAGGATCCTAGTGTGGCGATCAGTCCACATTATATTCCCAGAGGTGTGGCAGTTATAATCGATACTCCAACAACATGAAGTTTTGGATGAAATTAATTATTAGTCCCTTCTAAGAAAGGATTATAGTTTTCGTTTATAAGTTTATAATTGAAAATAAATTTACAATTTTCAAAATTTTAAAATTTTGATTTCTTATTGGTGAAGTACATCATTGATAGATATAAATCCGTGGAGGAAAGCTCTCAATTGTCAGAGCAAAAACAAGAATAATTTAATCAATTATTTAATAAAATGTCACGTTGTATATGGCAATGAATACAAGTTGCATATGGCATTGAATAGAACTTGTGTGGGTGTATAGTGGTAATGTCTTGAATGCAAGGCCCGGTTGTGTATGATCTGCTCATTAGTGTATATTTTTTGCATTTATTATTTTTTTTGCAAATCTACTATGGAGGGTATTTATGGTGGGTATGGTTTAATGTATATTTTATTTGAATTTATTAATTTTATTTGCAAATCTAGTTTACAGCAGCTACGGTTTCTGTGCTTTTTTGAGAATTTGTTGAAGTGGATGCACAACATGCACAATGTGTTTTTTCTATTTATGTGGAAGTTGCAAAGTTTCTCCTAATTCGTGTGGAGAGATCTCTGGTATTGAGGGTGTGTTTATGTCGGCTTGGAGTTTGTGGGACCTGGGTACCTTTAGTGGGCACGTATCGGTTCTGTTCTCCAGTTCCAGGTTCTGTTATGTTACGTTCTCTGGTGCAATTTTGAGAAAAATATGTATTTTTTCACTTACTCTTTTTTAGGCTCTCGACTCTGTATTTTTCATTGAATTTTTTATGCTAGCCTCACCACCTTAAATTTCTCCACGAAAATAGCTCAACCTGTTAGGCCAGCTCATAGGTTCTCGTTGATTGCAAGGGTGTGGGTGATTCTCCTGTGCGTATGGTGGTAATGCATGCAATTTCATATCGCTCTGGTTGGGGTGCTAGTGCATGCCATTGCACAGACTTTTGGAATGGCAATTCACAGGATTCCCTGCCTTTGGCTACAAAAAAAATAGTTTAAGGGAAGTAACAAGGAAAATGGGTGATAAAACTACAAACTAATAAATGTGGATAGGGGGTTGATTGTTCTTGGATATGGTGAGTCCCTTTTTTTCATTGAAAACAAAGATTTCATGTTTTTGACTCTTTATTTTGAAATTCCAGTGAATTGTGTTGTCTTAGAGTGGGTTAAAGTCTATGTGGGCCAAGTTCCATGACCAAAGAGTTCTACTTAATTAGATTAAACTATAGCTTCCCTATTTTTGCCTCTTATTTCGAAATTGTAGTGAACTATTTTGTGTTAGAGCCATTTCAGAGACAACACATTAGACAACCTTTTCTACCACTGGATTTGTTTTAACTTATTAATTGACTTATATTTGTTCATTTATTTCAAAGAGAAAATACAGTGGTTCAAACTGCATGACAAATGGATTCACATACACATAAAGCCTATTCTATTCATAATATCATATTCACATAGACAAAATTTCCTTCTTGTTGAGACAAGTTATGTGGAATTTTGGCCCGGATAGTAGCAGATTCTAAAGGCTGTGATTGGATTTCAATTGTTTGAACTTCAAATTAATGGAGATGGCTTGAATTTTTTTGAACCCTTCAAAGCCGGTTTGCAGTGTAGATTTACATGGCCAGTTGTGACAATATAACAAGTAAGTTATGGATCGTAGCAAGATATGACACCATATTTGAGAGACATAGTAATTTCATGCACTTCCTTTATCGTGTGAGCTAGATCTAGTTTTTGATGGTGCAATTGCAACTACTATGTTTCTTGTTGATTGAGTTGTATTTATAATTAAATTCATTAGTCTTACAATTTTGACCAATGTATTTTCTCTTTGAAATAAATGAACATGTTTATCCAAAACAAAATATACATTCAAGAGCGATTGACATTGACATATAGACGAAAGATCTAATAAATTAATTATGGGTGGGGATGAAGAAGTCATATAATTAAACAAGTTATGTAATTATACATATTCACATATACACAGTATATTATAGAAAACAATGTATTCATATAGGAACCTTTGAACTTCAAGGAAATAAAGAAGCTTTGAATTTTTTTAGCCCTTCAATGCTGGTTTGCAATCTACTTTCTCATAGCCAGTTCTGACATTATAATAGCAACTATATTATGGGTTGAAGCAAGAGATGAGACCATCGTGAGACAAATTATGTCCTTCTATTGCAAATTGAAAAGGGATGACTAAGGCTCCAAATATTGACATAGTTAATAAAATATGATGTTGTAATAATGTTTGATGCAGTTCCACGATTTAAATATATTCTAATTCAAATCATGTGAAGAGAAAATATATTTGTCATCAAGTAGTCATGTTGTTTTTCATACATGGGCACTTTTCCTAGGATTTCCTTGTTGTGATGCTTTTATTGGCAGTGCTATGTTCGAAATGGCATAGTGGGGTTCTATTGTTTGTGCTCTTGCTTTCGTCTATTGAAATGAATTGCGTTAATGAAGGAAAAACATTTTGATGCTTGCTATTATTGTAGATAGCTATCAAGCATCTGATATTGTGGTTGGTTATTTATGAAGTTAGTTTGTATCAAATTCGTGCTAGGTATAGGTTGTTGTAATTTTATTTTTCACAGTTCTCTTTGTAGAAAAAATGGCTGATAAAACCACAATTTAAAGCCATGTGGGCTGCTGAAATACTATAGTGTAATGAGAAGTAGAAGGAAACATATATAACAAATACATGTGGTTAAGAGCATTTGAATTTGTTTGACACATTGGTTGGAAATCATACTATTAAACAAACATTTCATGTTTTTGACTCTTTGTTTTGAAATTGTAGTGAAATGTGTTATCTTTGAATGGGGTAGTCTGAGTCTGTGTGGGCCAAGTTCCATAGTAAAAGAGTCCTAGTCAATCATATTAAACTATATCTTTCTTGTTTTTGACTCTTTGTTTTGAAATTGCAGCGAACTATGTTGTGTTAGAGCCATTTCAGAGACAACACAATAGACAACCTTTCCTGCCACTTGTCTTTGTTTAATCTTGTTAATTGACTTATATTTGTTCATTTATTTCAAAGAGAAAATAGAATGGTAAAATTGGTAAGATTAATGAATTCACATATACATAATGCCTATTCTATGCATAATATTAAATATTCACATAGACAAAAGTGCCTTCTTGTTAAGACAAGTTATGTGGACTTTTTCTTGAGATAGTAGCAGATTCTGAAGGTTGTGATTGGATTTCAATCGTTTGAAATTAAAATGAATGAATATACCTTGAATTTGTTAAACCCTTCAAAGCTGGTTTATTGTGTAGATTCACCTGGTCAATTGCGACATTATAACAACAAGTTATGGGTACTAATAGAGAAGGGAGGACTATGGGTACAAATACTACCATTGTAAATAAAAGATAGAGTTGCGATAATGTTTGGTGCACTTACACTTTTGTTTGTTTTATCTTATTGGTAATATTATGTCCGCATTTTAATTTGGCTCTAAGGTTATGAAATTGATGCTTTTGCATGGATTTTTGGTTTTGCTTGTTCAAAATCCTATTGGGCACTTGTGGCATTGTCTAGTTGCTACTATGTTTGTGCGAAATACGAAATTTATAGCTAGGGATGGTAAGACATAAATGACATATTTTTTTTAAGCAATGTTAGTAGAACAAAGCTAGAAACTATTTGACCTAGAATGTTGTTGCTTGGAAATTGCGCATGCCACCTTTTCTGTGTGTGGAAGAGTAAAAAAGCATATATTTTGTAGTTTCTTGCTAGACTAAAGAGGCACTATTAGGAATTTGTCATTTGCATGTCATATTGACTATGCTATATGTTAATAGCTCCATTAGAGATAGCTTAATTGGTATGTTGTTCTTTGTTGTGCTTTTCTAATTTCAGGCAATTGATCTATCATGTGAGCTAGAGCTAGTTTTTGATGGTGCAATTACAACTATTACATTGTTTGTTGGTTGAGTTTTATTTATAATTAACTTCATTAATATTGCAATTTTTTCCACTATATTTTCTCTTTGAAATAAATGAATTGAAAGGATTAACTCCTGAATTCACTTAATTCCTTAGCCAATAGATTTATTTATACATTAGGTGGGAGTCTCTTGAGTCTTCAGAATCTAAGAGATCCATTGGAGTCTCCAAGACTCCTCATCTTCCATAATTGAACTATTTACATTATTAATTACAAAAATATCGGAGGATTCCAACATTCCCCCCTTAATCCAAAGGGTTGTTTGTAAGTCCGATCATGATTCTAAATCTTTCAAACTTTTCTCGTCCAAGTGCATTGGTGAAGATGTTTGCAATTTTCTCATGTGTGGAACAATGACGTAAACAAACTGTCTTGTCCTCTACATGGTGTCGAATCAAATGATACTTTGTGTTGATGTGTTTGGTTTGATCATGGAATCTAGGATTCTAGGCCAACTTGATTGCAGAATTGTTGTCAATCAAAAGTGGAGTGGAGTTCTCTTGTTTCTCCTGCAAATCTTCAAGTATCTTCCTGAGGCACACAATATCTTTGGTTGCTTCTGCAACAACTACATATTCGGCCCATGTTGTTGAATCTATTGGAACTAGCTTTTTGCGTGATATCTAGGAGACAATTGTTGATCCAAGACTCATCGTGTATCCAGAAGTGGACACTCATGTTTATTTGTCACCATTGAAGTCTAAATCAGAATACCCAATGAGTTTGAAGTCATCCACCTTAGAGTACTTGAGTCCAAAGTCGTGAGTCCCTTTCAAGTATATTAGAAATATTTTTGCAGCAGACCAATGTCCTTCATAAGGTTTGTACATGCACCGTGAAATAATTCTAACGACATAAGAAATATTTGGTTTGGTGGTGGTAAGGTAGATAAGGCTTCCTACAAGATGTTGATTCTTGGTTGCATCCTCAAATTCTTTTCCTTCACTTGATGTGAGTTTTATCTTTTGTTCCATTGGAGTTGAGAGTGGGTTGTAGTTTGTCATGCCAAATATATTCAACAATTCTCCAATATACTTCTTCTGATAAATGAATATGTACTTAGGATGTTGAGTCACTTCAATTCCTAAGTAGTAGTGAAGATGTCCCATATTAGTCATTTCAAAGCTGTTATTCAAATCTTTCTTTATGGATGCTATATAACTTTCATTGTTCCCCGTCATCAAAAGGTCATCTACATATACTACAAAAAACACAAAATATATTCCAACTTTCTTTACAAATAATGTTGCATCATCAAGATTATAATGTTTGAAATTTAGCTTTAGAAGATGCTCGGTTATCTTTTCATACCATGCTCGAGGTGCTTGTTTCGGGCCATACAAGGACTTGAAAAGTTTGCATACCTTTTGTTCTTGTCCCTTCACAACAAAACCTTATGGTTGAGACATGAAGACATTTTCTTTCAAGTCTCCATTCAAGAATGTTGTGTTTACATCCATTTGATGAAATTTCCATCCATTTTTTGCAGCCAAGGAGAGTATAGTATGGATGGTGCCCCATTTTGTTGTGGGAGAGAACGTTTCTTCATAGTCAATTCATTATTTTTGTGCATAACCTTTCGCCACAAGCCTTGATTTGTGCTTGTCAAGTGAGCCATCTGATTTGTATTTGTTCTTGTATATCCACTTTCTTCCAATTGGTTCGGTTTCGATTGGAGGGTCAACCAACTTTCAAGTTCCATGCTTTATGAGTGCATCATATTCATTCTAAATGGCTTATTTCCACTCATCACGAGTAGCAACCTCTTCAAAGGAATTTGGTTCAAAGTTAGAAAATGGCTAGGGTTTTCACCCTAGCTTGTGCAAATGAGCACCTACTAAGGAGAAGGGACTCCTTAGTAGCAGTTCAGAAAAACAGTAAATGAAAGACAATACAGTAAAATAATAACTACTCTAAGCATGTGCATAAAACAGAAAAGACAAGATAATAAAAAGTGTTTTTTGTATTGATTATACCTCCAATGTGAAGGTTGGTGAAGCCTTTGCAGCAGTCCAAGAGGGTTGCTTCCAAGCTTCCAGTTTTGCTCCTTTCTCTTTCTCCAAAGGGTTTTGGAAATGCGCCAAAGGGGCACTCAAATGTGAAAGTAGCTCAAGGGTGAGCTAGGGTTTCAGGAGTGATTTTGGTAGAGTAAGGGTGTGGTTGACTGTGGATATGAAATGAGGGGCCTCCATCACCTATTTATATTTTTTTAGTGGTGGAGTGCTGGCCCATGGTTTTGGGCACCATATGGTTTAGGTCAGCTGTATAGGGTTTTTGCTTCCTTTTTCCTTCTTTTTCCTCTTTTTTGTATTTTTATTCCCTTTTTAGAGGGTTTTTGCTATTTTGGAGGAATTTTGGATTATTTTGGGGGGAAAAGGGGTTTTTTGGCCTTTTGGAGGCTTTTTAATGGGTTTTTAAGGTTTTGGAGACAAATATGGTAGGAAATATGGACAAATGAGTCATGTAATGGGTAGATGAGGTAGTAAGCACTTTTTGGGTGTTAACAGTGCATCATACTCATTCTAAATGGCTTATTTCCACTCATCATGAGTAGCAACCTCTTCAAAGGAATTTGGTTCAAAGTTAGAAAAAAAATTCAATTCACAATCAATTGAGACATCCATGTCATCACCTAAGTTATATGCATTTCCTCCATCTTATTGTCTGGTTCAGGTTCTCATTCTCGAGTTTCCAACTTCCTTTGAATGAACAATTTCAAGTGTTTTTGTGGCCAATTTTAGAACCTTCCTTGATGGCCCACGTTGATTAGTTGGTGGTGCATCATTCTCTTCAAGGTTCAATCTTCCAGTCCTCTCAATCACATCATCTAGTTGAGTCTCCTGTTCAGTTGAAGTGGCAGGAACTTCTTCTTCATGATTTTATTCATGAGGGGGTGTTGGTGCTGCTTCAAAAGGAAATTCCATAGATTGATCCAAGATAGGAACCCCCCCTTCACAATGTGTAATTTCATTATCAAATTCATAATATGTATTTAGATGGGAAAACCTCTCCAGATGATCAAGTTGTCTTTCAATAGATTGGTCATTTTTATTAGTTTCAAGAAAAATGATATCTTTAGAAACAACAAATTTCTTGTTTGCCTCATCATAAAGATAATATGCTTTGGAATTTTCTGAGTACCCCAGTAAAATGAATCTTCAGCTTCTAGCACCAAGCTTGTTTCTTTGCTCCTTTGGTATTAATGCATAGCAAGTGGAACCAAAAACCCTGAGATGCCTAACTGAAGGAAGGTGGCCAAACCACTTTTCATGTGGAGTCTTACCTTCAAGAACATGAAATGGATTTCTATTTATCAAATATGTTGCACATATCACTGCATCACCCCAAAACATTAGCTTCACATTCTTGAAAAACATCATTGAGCGTACTATATTCATTAAGGTTCTATTTATCCTTTTTGCTACACCATTTTGTTGGGGATTGTAGGGAACTGAAGTTTGATGTGTAATAACATGTTTTCAAAGATAGTCTTCAAATTCCTTAGAAGTATATTTTTTGCCATTATCAGATCGGAATGTACCAATATGTGCTTGTGCTTGATTTTCTATCCATGCATGAAACTTCTTGAAATTTGGAATGCTTCAGATTTTGTCTTCAACAAGTATACACAACACATTCTACTATAGTCATCAATAAAAGTCATAATGTACTTATTACCATTTGCAGAAGGAATTGGCATGGGGCCACATAATTCAAAGTGAACCATCTCTGACTTTCTACATGCTCTTAATTTAGACTCTTGAAATGGTTGCTTACTATGTTTGTCTATTATGCATGCATCACATTTGTTCTTTTGCTTAGGAATGGTAGGAAAACCAAATACACCATTCTTTCTTAACAAACGAAGACTATTATAATTAAAATGACCAAATCTAGCATTCCATAGTAAACTAGATGACATATTACCTTCTTCATGCTGAGAGAGATAGGAAAATTTTTGAACTCTTGTAGAAGAGCCCTTCAATTTCAACAAATGTCCATCTTCATAACCGATCATGATGACCTTGTTGTTAGAGGATTTTCTTAACTCTAAAATCCCATCGAACATGTGGATGGAATAGACTTGCTATCAAATATGCACTAAGGACAACAAGCTTCTCTACAACTCTGGAAGATAGAGAACATTCTGTGATAATCTGCAGAAGGATCTAATAGCTGTAACAAACTCACAATCAAAATCTCAAGAAGTTGCAAAGAAGAAGAGAAGAATGCACTCAATAATCACTCATGAACACAGAAAATGGAGAATAGCAGTATCATACATCAGCTGTGTGTTGGCTCTGTTTGAATAATGAATACAATACAATAACTGTGATAGAGAATTCGAATTAACCAAGGGGGTAATTCGAATCATGCTCAAAGTCTAGCTTTTATAACAATGGAGACATCATCTAGTCAGGAGTATCAGTCATAAATGGTAATAGTCAGTCAAATGAGTCTAACTGAGTCTAACAGAACCATCTAGGCACAAATCAGGGGATGGAGACTCCAAGGAGGGTGCATGAGGCTGTCAAAAGGTCAAGTGGCACTCCAGAACTAGATAACTAGGAGCTACAGGCAGTTAGGATGAGCAATTAGTGGAAGAACTACTCAATCAATGCTCTAACTGAATGATAACTCCTGGTAGGTGAGATAAGGCGCTCTAACTGAGTGATAACTGGTGGTAGGTGAGCAAAGGTGCACTTGTCATGCAGAAAAGTCAAATAGGGCGCATCAAGTAGGTAGGAGGCTAACTCGAGGCTAAAGACAGGCTCTAGGGAGCTAAAAGTGAGCTCTAGGTGCTGGGAGAACCACCAAGATGATGACTGGATGCATGCAATTGCATGCATGATGATTGGATGCATGCAAAATGCATGCAGGCATGCAAACTGCATGCAGGCATGCAAAACTGAAAAATGATGGGGAGAATATTCCAACTCATTCTTTAACATGAAATCAGGGTGTTATCACTCAGATTTTATCCTTTGGTTGTAGAAGGATAAACCCCAAGGAAACTATTTCAAACCAATCTTTAGGAGGGAAATTAGCCTTTTCCCTACCAGAGAGGGCTCTCTCGAAAATATAATAAATGGCTAAGGTAAAAATGACTGAGTTTTTAAGATGAGTACTTGGTTGAAATGTAAACAAGAAACATTGGGCATGGAGTCAAACTTAGGAATTATTGCACCAGCAAATAAAAAACAATAAATATTTTCACAGAGGCAAGGTAGCTATCATATTACGGTCAAAGATTTTTTGCAGGTGATTTAGAAAGAAAGAAAGACAATCTCTCAATAATGGGCACCAGATTTTAGATGAATCCGCTATCAACTTTAGAGAAATAAATGGATACACAGATGCGATAAATCAAGGCATAAACATATGAATCTCAATTTATTTCAACGTTCATCTGAGCATAGAAGACATGACATAATGGAAGTATGACAAAGAAGATAAACATGCACATATAAGAAGGGATAAATACAGACTGTAATAATGATCAACGCATGAATCTCTGATTCTGTAAAAAGTGTTATTTCCTGTGTGGCTTTTTATATCAAAAATATCAACTCGATACAAGAGTTCTTGTCTCTCAAAAAGTTTCCAACCCTTTCAAAAATGACTTTCATTGTCTCTTATACAAAACTTCTTCGAAGCAATACCTAACTGCTTCTTTTAACTAAAACTGAATATTCTTAACTAATTTTGCCAAATGTCACTTAAATCAAAATCTATACAAAATTATTACAAATTTAAAATTCTCAAAAGTTTTCACATCTCTTAACAAATTGCTCAACAACTGTCTTTCAAGGACGTAGGGTATATTTCATTTTCCTGTACTTTTCCACATAATTCCATTGGTCAGCCGTGATAGTTTCGTACAATATCATTTCTTTAGCTAAGACTTTTAGCTCTACATTTTCCTCACTTGACATAGGAAAGACTTCCTCGCTTAGATTCTTCATCATACTCATGATTTCGAAATCTTCCGCCAACTTCTCCAATAAAATTTTACTTGTAAGAACATGAGTTAATTTCTGAAATTTTTCATGATTCATCCTTATTGCGAATAGCAAATTTTTGTATTCATTCTGGGAGATTAATTCATCTTCTTCATTCCAAAAAGAAGGTAATCCTTTTTGGAAAAAAAATTCAAACTTTCTTTTAAAATCTATAACCTGTCTTTGCATCCTTGTGTAGATAGCTTCGACGCTTTCTACATGAGTGTACTTTCCCAATGTCCTTCTTGCCCAAACAATCACTGAAATTCTATTTCTGATATCCATTGTACTTAATTCTTCTTTTGATAAAACTCTCAAGAAATCCATGGCATTTCGAGCTGTTTCTTTCGGTCTTTTATTTAGATTTTCTCTTACTACTGTACAATTTTTCAAGGCTTCCTTTATTGTTTTTCCTTTTCTTTTATGAAATTTAAATAAGGTCTGAGATTAGTAGCTTTCTCAATAATAATATCCCAGATCATATGTTTACAACACTACATTGGGACTTGCCCAAACACCTAGGAAATGAACCTTTGATTCCTATCAACTAGTTCTTTATTTTTGTTCTATAATCCTTTTATTTCCTCATCTTTTTTCTGGTTTTGCTCTTCTAGCTTCTGCTTTTATTCTTTCAATTCCTTAATTTCTACATCTTTAAGATTGATTTGAAACATATATTGCACTATATCAGCTGTATTAGCATCTTCACCCGTCTGATCGACACTTGGTTTACGTTGAGCTAAAACAATCAGCTTTCCTTTCAAATCTTCAATTTGACTTTTGAAACTCATTTGATCTTTTTCCCACTTCGCCTCCTTTTCAGTCAATTTCAATAACTCTACTTTACTATCGCTTATTTTTTTAGACAAAGCTTCTTTTTCTTGTTCTAGCTTTGTTTCTTCAGGAGCTTGGATCAACTGGGTAGTTGGAATTTTCATTTTTTTCTGTAATGCCTGAATCAAGTTATCTTTTTCTATCAACAATTGTTTGCTCACCTTTCCTCCACCATCACTTGATATTAAGTCAAATTTTAATTTTTTGACCTGTTGTTGGTGGGCTTTATCCTCCAATCTTTCTTGTTTTAATTGACTGTCCATTTTGCTTATAATACCTTCCAATTTAGCAACTCTCAAAGTTGCTTATACAAAATATTCATATATCACTTCTCTTATCTGTTTGTGTAATTGGATTTTATCTGGCACTGTTATCTTTTTCAAATTAACTTTCATCTCAGTCAATTTGTTCTCAGTTGATACTGCCAGGTTTAAAGTATTTTCTTTGATGTCCTTGATGGCCACTAAAGTAACATCTGAATTTGAAAAGTCTCTAACTGTTGGTAACAAGCTATAAACAAACTGAGAGGAAGCTTGTTTATTTAGTCCATATTGTTTATACATTTCAACTCTAGACTGAAATCTACTTGTGTCTCCACTGTCTTTAGCTTCCTGAAAATTATATTCTTGTACCTATACTTCTGGGATTGACATGCCTTTTTTTTTACCAATTTCATCATTTGTCAAAACAACCAATTCTTGCTGTGTCTCGACCAATTCCTGAGTCTCACCCTTAAACCTCTTTTCTCCTTCTTTTTCTTCATCATGCTCATCTATTATTTCTTGTAAACTCCTTTTTTCTCCAATTTCTGCAACTTTTGGTGTAATATCAGCCTCTATTACTGATTCTATCAAAATGAGATCCTCCACCTGTAAATTTGATATTGTTTCTTCTTCGGGTTCATATTGCAACAAATTTCTTCCCTTTAATGATCCTTCTATGTCTTTGTGTTCAAAAGCTTTAATTTTATTTAGCTTCCTCCTTTCAGAAATAATATGAAGAGGATCATATTCCATTTCTATATCTTTATTGAAATCCATAACCTCCAACAATCCCTTTACATCTGAAAGGGCATCCTTGCTTTTCACAATAAATGGACCTATTGTCCATGGATACTTTAAATCAGCGCCTTTTTTGAACTTCAAAAAGTGTTCATCTTCTAAAATAAACTTCTGTTTGACAAATTCTAAAGTGAAAATTCTCAAAGTTAAAAAGGCAGGTAGCACATATGGTTCATGTACAAAACCGTATAATCTAATTACTGTAGAATCTTTCAATAAAAACTAGTTTCCTACTGCTACCCTCCTTTTTTAACTGCATCATGGACTTCATTTCGGGTAAAATTCTTGGCAATTCTTCTCCAAAAATCATTCTGTACAACTCAGATAGAATATAATTCATGTAATTGAACATGTTATCATCCAGAGTGCCTGCATAAACTTCTTGTGAAAAATGTAATTCTTCCCGGCTACTAAACATGACCATTTTCATCAACTGTGCTTGCAATCTGAAATATCTTGTGTTGGAAAAGCCTGTTAACTATGAATGAATATTTTCTGCTAAAAATTCTTCAAACTTGATACTCAACACTGACTCATACTCGACTCCGGGTGAACCGACACTTATTCTGAACAATAAACTTAATTGTAACTCTGTTACCAACATATCAGTATCAAGGCCTAAAAATTGGGCTATCAATGAAAGAACCAATTGAGTATTGTCATTGAAGAAATTAACATCTAAAGGGTATGGAGTATTTTCAATTTCTAGGTCAGGTTTAAGACATGTGTTCAAAAAAGCTTGCTGACTTTCAGGAGAAATTTGACGGTATAGGGTAACAATTGACTCTTCAGAAAACCTTTCAGACTCAGAAGTTTGGGACGCAAGAATCTCAAAGAAACTACTAACAACATACGGCTTTATTGAACAAACAATTCTAGTCTTTTGAGCATTCATGACAACTTGCTGGGTTTCGGAATAATTTGACACACACCAATATACAAATTCGGGGAAAGGCATAATTTGGTCGGGGAAAAACAAGATAAAAGACGACTGAAATATTCTATGCACATCTATGCCTTCTGTTTGTAAATTATTCAATATTCTTTTAATTTCGGGGACGGGAAGCCGAATTTCTATATCAAATATATTGAAATCCCTATCTTCCAGAGCACTTTTAACCCTAACCATGTTTAAACTTGAATCTTCTTTCATTTTCTTACAGTAAACACGTTTATATCACTGATGGAACTAGTTGAAAGAGCCTACCTGTCGCTAGCAACCTCTGAGAATGTCCTGTCGCCTTCTTCGTCTTCCACTCGTCCAGAAGCTTCTGACTCTGACAGGTTCTAGAAAAAATGTCAACTTTACATGCCGTCTGTTATATATATAACCCTTTTTCCCTTATACTTCGGTCTTCTTTTCCAACGAAAAATATTTTCATCCGTTGATCTCCCATGCATTAATCCTAGCCGTCATATTTGATGTCTTTTTATTGACTTGACATCTGTCCTCGTCAACCGTCCGATGATCCTCTATGCTCTAATATCCACCGTCTATTATCAACATCATGTGTCTACAAAGTGGTGTCGCATTTCTCTAAAGTGGTTTTCATTACCACTCATCCCCCTTGCGACAGATCCTGGTGATGACACTTGTTAGGTGGTAAGGTTTTCCACAACCACCTACATCTTCTAACCATCGTGCATCTTCCTGATGCGTTGATCATCTAGGACCGTTGATCAACTATAAGACAATCTGGACCGTTCTTTTCCTTACTGCATTCACGGCTTTTCGAACTTTGACTTTTAAACCGCAGGATCTTCCTTGGTTCATCTTATTGGTCCACATGGTCGACAACATACCCTTTCTACTTCGGCGGTGTCGCATCCTCTCGAGCTGTTTTTGTATACCACCTTTTCCATTTGCGACACTATCTGCATATGACACATAGCATCCGGTTTTCCTTTTCGCAACCATGTGTAGCCTCTTTCTCCCGCGCATCTTGGCCATGCGACATCAAATGAGAACCATGGATCTCCTATCTGCACCCAATCAATGACGAAACTTTCCCCAGACTTAAAATTGCAATTTTATTTTCGGACTTTAGCTTTTAACACTTCTTTTTTATCATTTAGTCGAAATTTTTCATATTTCCATAGTTTTTCACCTTAGTACTTCTATTTACCAGCTTTGATCTCCTCCTAGCTCCATAAACCATGAAAACAATCATTTTTAGTTCTTCTTAGGAATTTTCAAAACATTTCTTCACTGATACATCATTTTTCACTGTGTGAAAACTAAGTGCTAACACGGGGAATCTAGGCAACTTAATCCTGTATGAGCCAATTCCCTGTGGTTTGAGGCTATATTTTTCTACAAAGTATACTATGCCATCTACAATGTCATTCAGTTCTTCAAAGCAATCTTTTCTAAAATTCATATGAGATGTTGCACCAGTATCAAGCAACCAACAATATTTGAAAGATGAAAGAGAGGTTATTTTATTAATTCCAAGATTACAATGTGCAACAATACAATGAGCAGAATCATGGGCTATTCGATCCTCTTGGTTTTTATTCTTGTATTCTTTATTCTAGTTATGTATTCCTTTTATGGAGTCCCAAGAATCCCAACACTAATCTGCTTCAAGTGCAGTCGTCCCGTAGTGCTTTCACTTCAGATATGATCTTCTACTTGAGTTGTTTCTTCCTCCTCTACCTCTGAAATTTCTTCTTCCTCTTCCTCTGAAATTTCTTCTTCCTCTGCCTCTTTTGATAAATTCTCCCTTGGAAGGGTATTTAGGCTTGTTCTTTTCTTTCTGAGCAAAGCAAATATATTCTCCAATATTCTCATTTGTCTTCTTTCCAAATGCTTTCTCTCTATCTTCAATCTTCTCTACCAGGGTGTCAAAGGTGAGGTCTTTGAACTTGTCACTTGCTTGCAAAAATTCAAGATAGTTGGAGTGAGTAGGATAAAGAGAATTTACAAATGTTGCAAGTGGAAGGTCTAGTTTCATACCAAATGTTTGAATCTTGTGCATGATTGCTCTGATCTCAAATGCAACCATCATGGGATCATTATCCTTTACTTCTAGACTAAATAGCTTTAACATTAGTTGAATTATTTCCATTTCAAAGTGTGAGTCATACAAATATTTTAAAGTCTTTAAAGCTTCAAAACATGATTTCGCAAGCAATATATGTTGGCTCACATCTTCACTGACAGTAGCATAGATCATGGCTAAGGCTTTCTTTTCTTTGCCCTGCCAGATAGCAAGTTCTTTCTCTGATGTTTGAGGCTTTGGATCTGAACTGATGACTGTGCCTTCATCGATGCGAATGGTTTTTCCTTTGCAATGTTGTCCCATAGGTCATTGTAGATGAATGTAGCCTTGATATTCCTCGACCATTATGGATAAGTGTCTTTGTTGATGAGGGTAGCACCAAATGTCGATGCTAGAGAATGTATCTTTTGCAGCTTTGGATTGAACCTGCAACTATTAAGCAAACTATATGGCAGAAAAAAATAATAGGTTGCATAATTAAATTTATGCTCCCTTCTTTACACAATGTTCATTATCACAAATTAATTCTGCAGCACTACCTAGAATGCTATTGCATATACTTTTGCAGCAATATACAAGCTTTTCATTCTCAAATTACAATGATTCTCAAATCTCATTCAGATAAAATAAAATGATTCTCATCCTCTAAAAATACAATGATATAGTATTCTTTACATTCTTATCTGACTTATACAATCTTAAAAAAAGGGCGCATTACACTTGAGGCAGCAATCTTGAGTCTTCAAAATATCGGCCAACCTTTGGTTAACAATACAAAATAGGTCAAATGTCTTCAAAATATAAGATTATTAACATAGTCTTCACCACCTAAAAAATTATGGTTTGCATAGTATATTAAAGCTATTACCTCCACGAGGTCACGCAACATTCATTCCATATTTTAGGGTTTGCATCCAATGTATTAACAACGTTTTACCTCCACTAAATCTCCACGAAGGAAGATATATAGAGGCAGCTCAAGGTCGTAGCTCATGTCTGAGCAAATGAAATGCAGTTCTTCATCAATTATGCACCTTCAGGAAAAGTCTGCAAGGGAATTCTCAACCCCACATAGCTCGATTCTCACTCTCTCGCAGACTTAATCCTACGCAGCATAAAAAAATGTGGATCGTAGCCTTCACATGTAGCATAAAATGTGGATGCAGTTCAATCATAATCCATGCATCATAAAAAATCAAGGAAAAAAACACACCGCGTAGTAAATAAGATTTAACTGCACAGTAGATGACTGTCTTCTTTTTCTTTAGTTTGGGACTTCGCAACTTCTTGTAGGAACCCCAAAATTTTACTTCGCAGTACACTTGCTTCTCTAAGAATTAACTTCGTAGATTAACTGCGCAGCAATTAACTTTTACCGCACTGATATTAACTACGCAATTTCAACTTTTACTTCGCAGCGATTAACTGCGCGATTTCGACTTTCTACTGCGCGGTGGAACTTCGCACAGTTGCACAATTAACTTCACAATACTTACTTCACGGACTTCACAAGTGCTTCGCATATCACTTAAACAAAATTTTTCATGAAATATATTTCTAATGCATAACAACTAAAACATCTTACGTGAAGTTACTCAATGTTAAATTAGAACTTTCACTGCAGTAAACTATTTGTGAATCTTGATTTCTTTTACTGCAGGTAAATGTAAACAATATTCACACGAGTAAATCTTGAGATGATGTGCGACTTGCAATATACAAAATTCTTGAGAATGAAACATAAAACATAGACTTATATATTTACCATATTAAACTGTGCAACTCCTTAATACATGAAAATGAGTTTTCACTGCGATCTTTTACTTTCACAGAGCTTGGGCTCTTGATACAATTCACAAGAGCTTCTTTTCCTTTCGCTCTTCTTAAACATCTCTTTGAGTTTTAACAATGAGATTCTACTTATAGAGTTTCATATCAACCAACTCAAGATCGCTTTTCTTGGAAGCTACAGGATTGCATTAAACATTGTAATTAATTCTTACCTAAGGTTTCTTGACATGTGAACTACTAACGCGGTTTCATAAATACAAACAAGACGTGTGCCGGATTGGCTGAGAACTTACTAACATACTGACATCACAAACTCTGCGCACTGACACAAAAATACTGACAGGGTCGACTGACGAGGTGACTGACAGAGCCGACGCAGTAGATACGCGATCAGCTCATTAATTACAATATTTCCAACACTCCCCCTTAATTATGAGCGGATGGGGATCATAAAACAAAATTAAAATTTTACAAAATGTTTCAGAGCTAAAACATGCTCTGTTCATGACAAAGTTCATTGCGCAGAACTTGTCACTCCCAAACAATTTCGCGGATATTGGAATGGATCCTTTGCCAATGGTTTGGTAAAGATGTCTGCTACCTGATCTTCAGACCTACAAAATTCTAAATAGATTTCTTTGTTGTTTATCAATTCTCTGATAAAATGATACCTTGTGTTGATGTGCTTGGTTCTCTTGTGGAACACATGATTCTTTGACAGTGTTATAGCTGAATTGTTGTCGTAGTAAATGACTGTGGGTTCTTGCTAGTTCTGCGATAGATCACTTAACATCCTCCGCATCCAAACTGCTTGACATGCAGCGCTTGTAGCTGCAACATACTCTACTTCTGCTGAAGAAAGAGTTACTATGGGTTGTTTCTTTGAAGCCCATGATACAACACATGTTCCTACATGAAATGTATTCCCAAATGTGCTTTTTCTGTCATCTATGCTGCCTCCATTGTCGCTATCAGTATATCCAATGAGTTTGAAATTTTCTGAGTTTGAATACAAAATACCAAAGTCTTTTGTTCCACTTACATACCTCAGAATTCTTTTACCTGCTTGCCAATGCGATTCTTTTGGTGACTCCATGAATCTTGAGATTAAGCTGACTCCATACATGATGTCTGGCCTTGTCGCTATAAGATACATAAGGTTGCCAACAAGCCTTTTAAATAGCGTAGGATCCACATTGGATCCATCATCATCCTTGCTCAATTTCAAACCTGTTATCACTGGTGTTGGAGCTGTCTTACAATTTAACATTTTAAATTTGTTCAAGACATCACTTGCATATTTTGACTGAGATATAAATATGCCTTTTTCAAACTGTTGAACTTCAATGCCCAGAAAATACTTCATAATCCCCAAATTAGTCATTTCGAATTCACTTTCCATGACTCATCTAAATTCTTCTATGCCAAAATCACCAGTAAATATTAAATCATCTACATACAGGTAGACAATTAGCTTATTACCTTGCTCGTTGATTTTTGTGTACAACGTTGGCTCACATTCACTTCTGTTAAATCCATTCTGAATGAGATATGAGTCAATGCGACTATACCAGGCTCTAGGAGCTTGCTTCAAACCATAGAGTGCCTTCTTCAGCTTGTATACTATGTGTCCTTGTCCTGGAACTTCATAGCCTTGTGGCTGCTCAACATATACTTCTTCCTCTAAATAACCATTTAAAAATGTAGACTTAACATCCATTTGATAAACAGGCCATGTCTTATGTGTTGCGATGGCCAAAACTGTTCTAATAGTGTCCATTCATGCTACAGGTGCAAAGGTTTCATTGAAATCTATGCCTGGCTATTGTGTGAACCCTCTTGCTACCAATCTTGCATTGTGCTTCTGCACATTTCCATCAGCATCTTACTTGGTCTTATAAATCTATTTCATGCTTATCACATCCTTGTCCTTAGGAACATCAACTAATTCCCATGTTTGATTTTTCTCAATGCATTCTATTTCTTCATCCATGGCTTGTGCCCAAACTTTATCTTCAACAACTTCTTCAATTGTTAGCGGATCATTAATTTAAGAAAATAATGCAAAACATGAGAATGAATTAGGTGTACCAGTCTCATATATCTCGCACAGACTTCTTGTCTTTGGCGGAGTTGCTGGTGTCGAATTGCGCGGACTGCTTGATGGGGTTTGCTGCGCACTTGATGTGCTTGTCGGATTTGGTTGCACTGCGACTTGTGTCGGAGTTCCTTGTGCTGGAACATGCTGCGTAGTCCTGGGAGTAGACGGTGCTACGAAGTTCTGATTTACATGTGGAGTCTTAACGACATCTTCTGCAATGTCATCCTGTTCAACATGTGACACAGTTTTAAAATTCTTCTCCACAATTCCATCCCATGCTTCATTTTTGACAAACTGAACATCGCGATTGATAATAACTTTTTTTGCAACAGGAGCATACAACTTGTATGCTTTTGTGTCTTCAGAATACCCAATAAAAATTCATTTCTTTCCTTTATTGTCTAATTTTCTTCTTATATGGAACATGTGCATATGCTACACAACCAAAAACTTTTAAATGTGAAACATTGTGTTTCATACCTGTCCATGCTTCCTGTGAAACTTTGTTCTTCACGCTCTTCGTCGAGCATTGATTCATGATGTATACAGCAGTTGCCTCTGCTTCATTCCAGTATTCATTTTACAGATGCATGGCTGCCAACATACTGCGCACCATCTCCATAATGGTTTTGTTTTTCCTCTCCACGATACCATTCTGCTACGGTGTATAGCACGCAGTGAATTGCTTCTGTATGCCATGATTTTTGCAAAAATTCAAGAAATAATTTGAAACATACTCACCACCTCTATTTGTTCTTAATATCTTGATGTTGTAACCACTCTGCTTCTCCACAAGTGCCTTGAGCTGCTGAAAACAATTAAATGCATCAGATTTATGTTTTAGAAAATAGAACCATGTTTTTCTTGTGAAGTCATCAATAAAAGTGAGAAGATAAGTGCATCCTCCCATGGACAGTGTTTGCATCAGTCCACAAATATCAGAGTGCACAATTTCAAGTGGTGTGCGAGCTCTGTATGACTTTCTGATTGGAAAAATCTCTCTGTGTTGTTTTCCAAAAATACAACCTTCACAAATTCTCTCCGACTTTTCAATCAATGGCAATCCTTTCACCATGTCCTTCATGTGAAGTAGCTTCAACCCACCAAAATTCAGATGTCCAAATATGAAGTGCCATAACCAGGATTCATCCTGCATTTCTGTTTGAGCCGCTGCTTGCATTGCACTATCTTTTTCTTCTGCTGCGCAGTGAATTTATGCTTCTTTACTCTCTGCTTTGAACGCAGTTCCAGAATTTTCATTCTGACTTGTATGAACAACTTGAGTTTTTTTTCCTTTTATGATTGGTGTTATCCTCAAAGGAAACAAACGATTGCTTGTCATCTGCACTTCGGCTATCAACTGATTGCTTGGATATATGTCTTTGATTAGACAATGCTTTCCTATCATATAAATTCTGTAACCTTTTTCCATCAGTTGTCCAGTGCTCATCAAATTATGCTTCAAACCTTGAACATAATAAACATCAGACATATATTTCTGCTCCCCCTGTTTGGTTAGAATATCAACGGTACCCTTACCCAAAACAGTGACTAGAAAATTATTTCCAAGTGTGACATCAGTTTGAACTGATTTATCTAGAGTAGAAAATAGATTTAAATTACCAGTCATATGATTGCTACAACCCAAGTCTAAATACCATATGTCATTTGGACTCTCTTGGACAGCATTACATTCCAGTGGAGATGCACATGCTAACACGGGGACTTCACTCAATGACTTCCTACCATAGCACGTTCGTTCATGGCATATGAAACAATACCCCTAATTTCAAAAAATATTGGAAAAAAACTCCCAAAATCGTTTTTTTTTAACCCCCACCCAATATGCCTTCCCAATTTAAAAAACTCCTATTTTCCCTATATATTGTATGTATCCATTTTTTCATTTACATTTTTTATACCCCTTTATATATCTACCTAGTATATTGCCATGATACCGTGGGCTTGACTAAACCTCCTAAGTCCTGTAATAGGCACGAGTGGTTGGGTATTCAAGCCCCCGACGCCTATCGAGGGTCTATAATAGGCCCTGGAGGCTTAGAGCTTCCCAAGGCACCCTGGGGGCTTGGACACTTTCATGGTATACAAACAAGTGAATATGGGATAAGTAAAACACAACAATTTATATATGTAAAATTGCAACACTCGGATAAGATTGGTGTCAAAGCCAAATTCATTTCCTAGAAAATGAGGAAAGGGAGAGCCTTTTGACTACCAGTTTGTTGAGAGTGAAGAAACATTACTTGTTTGTTGCACAACAGCCATAAGATTCATCCATAACTACCCTACTCTTCTCTTCATCAACAAACCGAATGTTTTGGGGTTCTAGCTTCATTATGAATCTCAAGCTAGATGAGACTATATTTGATGCAAGGAATCCAACACCTTCAATGGAGCATGTACCGATATATGACATAGAAGTAACATGACCATTGTTAATTGCAACACCTGCTAATCCAGAATTAGTCGCAACATCCAAATCTAGGATGCCCTTGGCAGGGTTCAAATTAGCATTGTACTCCACTGCAGAAGTCGGACTTGTAGGAATGCAGCTCAAAAACTTTGAGAGGTTTTTAGAGGGTTTGGAATCTTCATTATGGAATGCAACAACCATTGTTTCTAATGAGGTTAGTTCCAATCCATTCATTTGTGGCCCAAGCTCCAAAGAAGAAGTTCTTGAATTTTCTTGAACCTTTACAGGTAGTGAGTCCTTACCTAAACATGTTGTTGTGTTAGTATTCCTATAGCATTTTTAGATGTTGATTTTTCACTTTCCTGAACATGTTTTGTAATTGATGGCTTATTGGAATCTAATATGTATTGTTCAGACGAAGTCCGATTACTCATTTTAGGATTGGACATTTTATTTCTCATGAACAGCTAGGCTAGAATTTCCAGGGCTTGATGATGGTGTCAAGTCCCGAGACAATGACTCGAAGTCATTCACCTAATTGGTTTCATCTTTCATGCTTGTCTGAAAGATGTTAATGGGCACCTCAATTATATCTGAAGTTTACTTGTTGATGAATAGCCCATACGAAGATGAATACAAAAGCATTTATGTTATGTTATGACTAACATCAATGCTTTTAACATCTTCAACAGAAATAGAAACAAAGGCAGAGTTCGCAGCATCTACAATTTGATCATGTTTTTGAAAAGAGAACCCTGCACCCAACAGATGTGACTTAAGTTGTTAAATATTGGCTTTTAAATTATTTTCACTTTGTAGTAGTTGGAATGTAAATTTTTATGCCCCTGAAAGAATGGCTGTTTGCAAAATCAGAACAGAAAATCACACATTGTTATTAGTAAAACGTTAAGCATTCAATGGCAAAAAATGCCTAGATTTTCAACACGAATAATCACCATATCAAATGGAAGAAATATAAAAATAAAACTTGTCACCTACATACATATCTTGTGGCAATGAATTCTAAAAAAACAAGTAATAGAGATATCAAAGCCATTTACTCTGAGCTCAGTAAAGTGAGTGAATCAAATTGAAAAAACATTCATAGATTATTTATATACCCCAAAGTTTACAAATACACACACAAGCCCCGAATTTTTGTACATATTACATTACATTTTCAAGATCCATGAAATAAATGTTCAATATTAAGTAAACAAAAATACACTATAATTACGGATTGTTTCACAACAGTGGTACTAACATACTTCCTGCTGCCATTCCTAAAGCCACACCTAGAGCCTCAAGAGCACCAACTACAAGGAAACGAAACTTAGGCAAGGCTATCATCTCATCAGTGACAATAACAACCCGGTACCTAAGATATAGAATGGAAAAGTAGACAACCACATACCTGCATGACACCATAAAGGCTACAAAGTAAAGCTTAACCACTTGGTAGAAAGCACAATTAACAAACGTTTTATACATTCACAACCATCCATTACTTATTTATCATATGTTCACAAGTTATGAAAATAGTAGCAATGAACAAAGAAATCATGACTACCCACAAAAGCCAAAAACTCTGCTAAATGACTTCTAACAGTCTGAAATAATTATACTTCACCTTGTCAATAGCAAGGCAGTCATATTGACTTTGAGATATATATTATCAAGATACAAGCTAAGGTGCATGGGTATGGATACAAATAAAGCAAACTTTTAGAGAAGTAAATATTGAATACAAATGAGTGTTTCAGCACTCAACTATCTATACTCTACACATTAAGAGCGACAAATACAAACAACCAAAATCTACCTATCATGAAATATGTCATCATCATCTTGATATTGAAGTTCTACATCATTATTATTCTCTGGGAGTCCAACAATCTTGGAAGATGTGGTGTATTTAAATCTGAATATAGACTATACTTGAAGAAGCGACTGTTGATGCATCATCGTTGATCAAACCAAGGTGAGTCATGCAAGGACATTTCCAAGTCATCTATCTCTGGTTCCACCTCTGACAACCTGGTAGGCCCCTTCATGTAATCTAGCCTCTTATATATGGTAGAAGGTGGAGGTTGGGATTCTTTGTTGCCAATCTTTTCCATGATCACCAAATAAACGAAACCATATATATCCAATTCTCTCAGCTATTGAATAACTTGCAGCTTGTGATAATAGCCCAATGGCTAGATTCTGGAGATGATTGGCTCTGTCAATTTAGGATTGCCTCACACAACCAAACATCCCTAATGACCATTTTGCTAAGGCCTGTTGCAACCCCAAAAGCTTCTTTAAGAGGATACTGTGGGAGGGAAAAAAAAGTCTCAGCCACCTGCAAGCTTTTAAATTATTTTTTTTAAATAAAAATAAATTTATAAATATAAGTGGAAAATGGAAAATTGAACATTAAAATTTTTGAGAGGTCAAATTTCGCAAACCAACAATATATGGATTGAGACATGAATTTCTAGTGAACATCTAGAACTTCCTCACCACAGCAATCCATCCTAATTCAGTCAACTTTCATCATCTTGTGAAGCATAAAGTTCAAAGAATGGGCAACAAAAAGAGTCTAAAAGTATAATCACATCTAACCTCCACATTTAAACCTGTAGCTCTATAAAAATTTGTGTTGTCCTGACTTGGACAACATTTTTTGCCCCACTAGTTCAATTGCCTCAATCAGTATGTTGGCAGTAAATTGACCCTCTTTTCTTTACCTTTTCAATAAATAGCCTTCAAAAACATTGCAAAGGAAAGTTCATTTAATATTTCTATCCCTAAAAAATTATGGACACCGCTAAAATCCACCATGAAGACTGAACCAACTCTAATGATATCTCCACATATTCCCTTTCTTTAGCCAAAAGCGATAAATCTCATATCATGAGAAGTAGATCTTCTCTTCAAAGATGTAAACCCTAAAACTAGGAACTGAAAAGTGAAAACTGATTAACACCTCTAAAAACAGCAAAATTTTTAGCACTCCACCTGCAAACACATCACTCTAAAAATACAAAACAAAATTTGAACCACTCAGTCACATCTATCTTGTAATAACCAAAAGAATAAAAGAATAAAAGAATAATAGCTCAAAACCCTAACAATGATGACCATTAATAATTCAACAATGTTTGAGAGTGGATTCAACCTCATATAACTTCATATGAGGAAAATAGAATTTGATATCCCATTCAAAATTCAACAGAATTAATAGCTTTTTTGGTTTCAACATTTCAGGATTGTTGGGTTTGCAATATTTCAAGACTAAATTCTATGTATGAGGGTATGGGATTGGCATTTAATCAAGAGAAGCAAGCCCTCTATGAACCCCTTTGTTGGTGGTGTTCACTATTGGAGTAATTCGTCATGACCTTAATAAAAAATTACGTTTCACTCAAGTCAAAACCAATGATTACTGATTAGGAATGTTAAAATTCTACCTAATTTTACAACTTGGATTAGCCAATTTCATCAAAATTGGATGGTGTTTCATTGCAAAACAACATGGTGGATGGACTTGGACCCACAAATATTACCAAGTACTAGTACTAATATACTTGGAGGATCAATGAAGAGGCCAAAGGATGAGGTAGAGGTTGCTATCGATGACGAGGATCCCAATCAATCCCAATATAGGGTAAGATTTTGATTATATGTAATTATTTGCTATCGCATGATGTTTTTTGGACAATGGCTGCCATTTAGAGCCTTTGAAGTATTGCAAGCACTATCACAATATTATGATGCACAACCCCTACATGATAAAAATATGGAACTACTAGTAGTACAATCAATATGATAAAATCGAATAACATGTTTACCTGTAAGTTACCACTAAAATACTTCTAAACATACAATTTCAACCATCATTCTATGTCTGTTAAAGAATTCAAGAGTGCCATGTTGAAATAAACCTTTAATTGGAAAAATGGTTACACCTTAAATATGAACCCATATCACATATTCTCTATAGTCCTATTCAGAACAACTTTTCCTTGTAAAGTTAATTTGACCTACCATCATTGCTCAAAGAGAAAAAGAAAAAACACTTGCAGAGCATCACCATATAAAGCTAGCAAATGCTTCAAAATAGTACAACTACATGTTTGCCTGCAAAAACAAGGTAGCCTACTAGAAACAAGTGCCAATTTACATCATACACACCATCACTCAGTCATAATTGTCGACATGAGCATACATCTACAAAAAAGATTAATAAAGACTTGCATTAGCATTACAATCCCAACTTTTCCAAGGGAACACTAGATGAGCTAGCAAGTTCTACTCAAGTACTCTGGCAAAGAATATGCAAATGCATAAAATCCTCTAGCATAGTGGCTTAACAAACAAAGCAGGGCCCTTGTGAAAAACTTGAATAGAAATCAAACTCAAAGATGCCTCCACAATGTGGGCACTCAACTCATCAATAATGCAAATAGTGAACATGTAGAAAACATAATTATGATAACAACACAATATAGAGAACATGGAAGGAAAGTTAAGGACGACTGCACCAAAAATATCCAAACCTTAAGGTTAAAACTCACCTACAACATACATCGATGGAAAATCAGTGAATTTAGATGAAACAAGATTTTCTCCATATAAATGGTATTTAAAATGAAATTATATTAATGACCACAAGTGACCAAAGTATGTCACTGGAAATATAAAGTACAAGCAATAAGAGCAATGGAAGAGTGAGTGGAGCATCTAAGAAGATTATCTTATTCTGCCTTGCCCTTGTGAAGACAGTATACACTAAAAGGCTAGCTTATTCTCCATGTTTTCTACTTGTTCATGAAGTACTATGAAAATACATTAATAGTCTAAGATTCTTTTAGTAGACACTGATTAGAAATAAGCATTATAAGTTGCCAATGCAGAAGTGTCTACCTTCTTGATGAAAATGAGTAGGCAAATGGCAGTACTCTCCAATCCCAAAAACCAATTCCCGGAATTAATGGGCATAGAACTAGACTAGTGCTGGCTAAGATTTAAAGTTGGGAAAAAGTTTTCTTGAAGGGAGTTTGGAGTAAATTGGCCACTTCCTTTGCACTCAAGAATCAGGATATGGCAAGGAAAATCCTTTTCTGTTTTCTGCAGTTTAGTCCTATTGTAGAAGGGATTCCAAATGGATGATATGAAAACACTAGAATTAAAATTGTAAAATTTTCATTTAGACAATCAAAATTATTGCCAAATGAAGACCTATTTGTGAGGGATCCCAACAAGACATTACAAGGTACTCCTAAATAGAAGAAATGTCCATTTTTCCAACTAAAGTAGCATCTCATATCAAAGGATCTGAATGTGCCTTCAATTGATCTTGAGATTGTTCAAAATTTGAAATAACTTGCCCTACAACAACAATTTGTAACAGTTGCTGATCCCATGAGATTCATTGGGTACTCGTGGAGAATGGAATATGAAAGTAAAATAAGGTTTTAATTGTCTCAAATTAAACCACATACCTTGCAATCAAGTCCGCAGGCAAGGCCTCCATGTCAAAGCACCATTTTCTGTTGTATGCAGATGAACTTAACTCCATCGAGTACTTCTCTGGTGTAAAGCAAGATTCAATAACTCCTCCTCCATTTATCAAGCTCTGGCGAGCCAATGCATTAATTTCCACAATGTGACGCAAATGTGGTTGCAAAAGCTTGAATATGGGGTGCATACAGCTCAGTTGCCTGTTAGATGCAATAATATAGGGCTCCATGCAAGCATGTGTCTACAGCTTGTTAATTTGTACAGAGAACAAAGGTCTAGCATAAGCCTTTGCATGAGTGAAAATGATAGAAACACCATCTTAGAATTCTATTACTCAACTCTTGGCAAAAACTATGGACAGATGCACAAAAAAATGGCATCATTATGTAAATGCCAAACTTTTCTTTTGCACCACTGTTATATACACCATTGAAGTCATTGAGGAAACAACAAACATGGAAAACTGTCTATAATTTGTGCAAATAAACTAACCACCTCCAATAATATTTGGGGAATATACTAATTCCAAGTCTGTTCCTATATATCACCTCCAATAATATTTGGGGAATATACTAATTCCAAGTCCGTTCTTGTATATCACCTCCAATAAATCATTGTTTGTTAATTCAAAAACTGATTTCTCTTTAATTCATGTGTTGTCTCTGTGTTAAACTTGGTGTTTTAAGTACATATCGATTGGTCAACTACTGTTGTCTTATTGCTATACTTTCCCTGCATGGATGAGAAAACATCCCTAGGTCCAAATATGTCCTTTGAAATCTGTAGTTGAATGCAGATTTAGAAAATACAAATTACCTTGACGCAAACTGCCAATAATACCCCTTCCAGTGAGTTCTCTCTTGGAGGAGAAAGCTACCAAAATTTCTCTCATGCTATTATTAAACGAGGAGGTCCAACTAGCCTCTAAGCTATGCATTCAAGGATTGTATAGTCAACTTAGGTATTTCAAAGCTTGATAGAATTAGCAACCTCAAATTATGACAAAAGGAAGTTGGTTAGCTTTTCTATTTAACAGACTCTGCAATGGCAGTTTCCTTGCGCCCTTTTTGCTCAACAAAATTGGCCAAGACTTCAACCAATAATAAATGAGGTCGATTTGGGGTCTTACCAACATGCAAAGGAGGTCGAATACTAGATTTTAAGGCTTTTCAGCTTTGGCAACAACAGCTTTATTTCATGCTTTTCTTGCTTGACAAACTTAGCGAAAGCAATTTGTTTTAAGTTTTTTCAGCTTGGCGAATTAGCAATGTTACCAAGTATGGATGCCTATATGAACTAGGGTTTCGGCTTGGTCAAAATCAACAACTTGAACTAGTCTTGGAAAGTCAAACTAAGCAAAAATGGCACCTAAACACAACAATTCAAATTTAGGTTTTGAAATGCAACTATGGTAAGGTAAATTGGGTCTTTGAAAAGTCAAACTTAGGAATAATGGTAAGCCAACCTAGCAAGGCAAGTTAGGCTTTTGGCATGAAACAAAATTAGGACCTCATGCAAATGGAAACCATCCAACAAGCTGCCATGTGTCACACTGAGAGGACACCAACCAGTGCTTGCACTGCACTTGACTCATCATCCTCTCCCTCACCAGAACCTGGAAACCACTCCACCACTTCACACTTGGAACCATGACATCACAGCTTGTAACTACCAAAAATAGAAACTACTAAATATAGACATGCCCAAAAAGCAATCTAACTTCGAAAAAGTAAAAAAGCAGGAAAAATTGAAAATGAAGGTAACATTATTGAGATTGCTGCCAAATATAGAAAGTCTAAAATTAGACACTGCTCAAAATAGGAACATCTTGCATGCAAGCAAAAGCAGCCTCATTAGACTCGTGTTTTTACAAGGAACCCAAAAGGTGCTTAGAAACGACATGCAAACCTTGAAAAACATACTATAAAAATAGCAGTTGGCGTGAAATTGCTTGCATGTCACTTGAAACAGACTCATCGACATCATGAGCTTGTGAGGATCAAGAATAGTAAGAATCCTTGAGATGTGGGCCCTAGATCTCTGGCTCCTAGAAAAAAGAAAATTGTTAAAAGTAGTAGTTTAACGGAATTTGATGAAACTAACTCTAAAATAAGCTCTGACCATTGTGAATGTCTAAATGCACCTATATTGGAACCAACCTGATGGAATCTTGTTGGATCTTAACCCTCCAGTTGTGCAAGCAAATATGGGGGTTAACAGGGGTAAACCCAAACTATAAGACCCAGGTGCATGTACAAATTACCCTCAAGGGAAGATGGAGACCAAAGATGCAAATCGATACAAGAGATGGACACTGTCACATGCCTAACACAATGCTTAAAGCAAAAGCAGAGGGACTGACTGCATCATCAGTGACCACTGTGATAGGACCAATACGAAATTTGATAATATCTATAGGAGAATGCCCAAGACCAAGAGGGCCAAGCTGGACAATCCTTGAAGGAGGTAGGGTGCCTCCCCTAGAATCTCCCTTAACATCCAAGGCCAACAAACCTCCAGAAGCATAAAGGACATTTGTGATGCACACTTGTACCCTTGTCCCAAGATGCAGGCAAAGAGAACTAGATGGTCCTTGATGTCGAATAGAAACAAATCAATGACACCTAGAATGAAGGTGAGGATACTTGGGTACTCCAGTAGTAGCACACTAAGAGGAACATCGTCTCATTGACCTATATCTACCTGCCTATGTGTGGAAAGGGTGCTTAGTACCCCCAATCTCTAGACTACGCTGAAAGAAGGCGGTCAACCTAGTAGCCCTAAAATTGGCCCCAAGGGTTTCTTGCAAAGCTATATGTCTGAAAGTGGCAATGTCTCGGACGAATAGGGCTACATAAATTTTATTGTGATAGTGGAAGGTGGATAAGGAACCTCCCAAGTCTAAATACAAACAATGGTATATCTTCCCTGGAACTTATAATAGATGGGGAACCAGAAAATGAAGTGCTCCTCATTCTCAACCTCTCGGAGAGAACAAAGATGATAGACCCACTTGAAAAGAGAAATATGGTGGTTTGTCTCAGCACGTAGCTGGTGGTAGCAAACCATCAACTTCCAAGGGAAATCCTTAGGCTGTGTGATCAATGATGCTAGAGATAGTCAGGTCCAATGATAACACTGGAGAAGTTGGGGTTGTGTACTGCACAACTAAAGATTAGCTTACAGACGTCTTCATGAAAGCTATGAGCAAGGAGAACCTTCAGAAATTTCGGGAGATGCTTGCTGTAAAATATAATAAAATGGTCATTAAGTGGGTGTTCAAGATGTAATGACCTTTCTAGTTGGCTACCCTGCTCTGCTAAAATAGAAGTGGAAAAAACTACGATAGGATAATTTGTATCTTCAAATTTTTCATAAACATTTATGATAATTTGGTCCAATTTTGGAACAAATTGTGCATCATGAAAATATACGTCGGTCCTCCCCCCCTCCCTTTCCCTTGGCCATCAGGACCAGTAGGAATTGACACCCTCTCTCTCTCTTTCTTGCTCAGCACTGGGATCTCCAACCTCTGGCCTTTCTATTGTATCACTGAACTTATGCTTTTGTATCTTCTGGTTTGAGTGATAGTTATGCTTCTAGATATTTCGTTATTCTCCTTTATTTTCATTTTATTTTTGCTTCCAGCATTGTTAAAGGAGTTGCTTGCACACTCCCACACTATATTTGCACTAAGCAAACCTTTTAGTCCCATTGACCTACTCTTCTTGTGGTCATTTGTTTTACATTAATAAAATTATCTTATCTTATCTAACGCAATACAAAATTAAGAGTTTAGTGTGAAAATTCAATATTTTCTTCTCCTATGCATATGTGCCCTATAGAAACAAACAAAACTGTCACAAATTTTCAACAATGCCTATCCAGAATCTGATGCCTGAGATTGGCATGTTCCTTAAAGTTGAGTTGTCTTCCCCAAAATAAGAGTTATCTAATGCATGTAGCAACATAATTATGCTAGCAGCCAATTCATCTTTTTCAAGGACAAAAGGCTAGGCTCTTACAAGTTTGTTGCCGACGTATCCCGCTCCCAGTTCCAGCTACCAAGTGACCCTAAGAGACAAATCACTGAACACAGCGGGACATGATTGAGAACTTTTTAGTGGCCAATTGGGGATAAAAAGGGGATAACCTAATGATGAAATCTGAATGAATTCAATTAACATCTTAGACCAATTGGTCTATAAAACCTGTTACAGATACATCACAATGTATTCGACAGGCCCTGCCCTATTTTCAAGGAACTGTCTAATGAGATACCCAAAGTTCTCTAGTTCTAAGTCTAATGATGTTTGTATCTTAATTGACTCCAATGTTTGAAAGTAGTTGAATCCCTCTCTCTTATGTGGTTATATGGTAATCCTTTAATAACACATGCTGTTAATTTCAGTTTCCGCTGTTCCACAGAATTGACATATTTATTTCCTAGAACTTTGTTTACATAACCATAGAAACAAGGGCACCAATATTTATTTGCTTGTAAAACTTCAAAGAAGATTCTAAATCTTCTCATTGTGTGGTGAAACATTTCTAGAACATTGGTTAATTTGCATACTCATATCAGACATTGTACGCTACCTTGTATCATTCCAATATGAGGCTGTTTCAAAATTTGGCAGGACTAGTGTTGGATTGAGTAGACAAGCAACATCTACACCATCACATAGCTGCAAAGAAAACAAGATTGGCATAGAAAACAATATCAACAAACTCTTTTCTGAATTTGGAAAACAGAAAAGTCCAAGCTAGATTGTTCATAATAGATATGCAAGAAAAATGAAAAAGACTTGTTTGAGTTGGGTAAACAAATTTAACATGACTGCAGTATATCTTAGCCTCCAGATGAAGTATACTCGTTGATGTATGCTGAAATAGTTGTGATCCTGGAGCTCAATCTATCTTAAGTACATTTTTGTTGTCCTTTATATAGTCATGAGCCAATTAGAACTTTGTACTTTTATTGTTACTATAAGAAGCATTTTTTCAGAAAAAAAAATCAACATCAACTCAGAATTAATCTGTTATTTCAGATACTTACATCTTGTGGCATCTGATTAAGACCTCCATGGCAATCAATTTTAATATATCCATTGCTTTCCACTGGAGGACCTGCATCGTTTCAGAGATAGCGAATGAATACAGACCTAACTTACGACCTTTCCTTAGGTCCAGTAAGACTTTTTAGTCAGGACCTTGCCTGCTTGGGAAGAGCTCAGGACAGGACCTTGCCTGCTTGGGAAGAGCTCAGGACAGGACCTTACCTGAGTTCAGGACCCAAGACCTTACTTGTCTAAGCAAAGCTCAGAACTAGGACGTTACAGGAGTTCAAGTAAGACCTTTGAAATGTGATCTTAAATAGTAATAGATGATTCAGAAGTAGATCTACCTGCAAACAAATGAAAACTTTATCTACACAAAGAATCAGGAAAATGATAAATTACCTGTTATGGGTTTTGTAGTCCACCATTCGCAAGGCTTCCAGTGCACAAGGATCTGTACATTACAAATACTCTTTTGTGGACTCGTTTTTCTGGGCATTACAATCCTGTCTCTGCATTAAAAGAAGAAGATTTATCTGTATATGCCATACATGTCAACAACTAATAAAATAGAGTAAACCCTCTTCTGTAGAAACTTTCTTATCGAATTAGTTTGTCCACAAATACAAAGGCATGGTAATTTTCATTACTACCCCCAACCATCCATGAATACCCGTGAAGATATTTACCCTATCAAGCAACTTACCTGAGATAGGTTATGCCCCTAGCTCCCGGCCAGCCTTGGGAACACAAAAATTAGCCAAGAAATGTAGGATATTTCAACGTTATAGTTCAGTAGCGTCATAGCCCGAAATACATAACATCCGATCATAGAAAGGAGCTTTCATTCCATACTATAATTACTACCCCATCCCGGGTTCAAATTATAAGGGTTGATCATTCTTCAAAGCATCTGGACAGCAGTAAGGCTACAAACCAGCGACTTTAACCTGAGACAAGCAACAGATAATATAACATTCCTACAATGGTTGCAACTATCGTCTGCCATGCATTGTCTCCTTTATTAAGCCAATCTGGTACTGCCATCCCATTCTGGTAGGCCACTGGTAGCCCATCCATGGATGCTACAAACCAAAAAACCCAAATCCAATCACCAAATTCAAAGCTCTGCACATAATCCATGAACATACACGAAGTTAGCTGTCACAGAAACACGATGCATTACAAGATTTCACAATCTGCAAGCCCTTTCCTCTTCACACCATACCACAGGGGCTTCACCACAGAAAACCTTGGCCTCCGGCCGTGACGCGATTTGGATTTCCCTGCAGCGCTCTCATTGCCATTTCTGGGCACATTTGGAAGCCCGACCATATATAATATACCTCAACGTATTGTGTATTGCTCTATTAAATAAAAAAACCCTAACCACCCTTAATATATAAGCAATATAATATTATGGTTTTCATGTTTAATTAATACCTCCAATATGAACGAACGTGGTATAATATTGACCCCCTAGTGAAGACCCCGTGCATGCTATGAACAGTGAGTTGTTCGAAGTGTTGTTGTTACTTGACTGTGTTTGGCCTTGCTTTCCTTGGTCATACTACTTCTTCCTACATTCATATGCGAAGTGTCCATACTTCTTACAGTAATGACATTGAATTTTTTATTTATCATACCTTTTCCCACTTGGCTTACTGGGGCTCTGATTCTGACCTCTTCCCGCGACATGTGCAGGGCTGCTGCTGCGACCTCCTCTGAAAGAACTTCGTCCTCTGCCTCTAGAGTTTGATCTTCCTCTTCCTCTTCCACGACTTATGGATGAATGTGTTGTGAATGCACCTTCCAGGGATGTATCTGAACCGTTGATTCTATGTTCATGATTGAGTAATGAGGCTTGCAATTCATCAATGGTAAATGTGGATAGATCTTTGTTTTCCTCCAGTGTTACAATTAAAGATTCAAATTTCTTTGGAAGAACTCTAAGAACTTTTTCAACAACACTTTGGTCACCTAGAGTTTCTCCATGAGACTTTATTTGATTAACCAAACCAATAACACGAGTATAGAATGATTCTACTGACTCTGTTTCTTTCATTGACAGAGATTCAAAATCTCTTCTAAGAATTTGTAATTTCACAGTCTTTACCTTGTTCAAACCTTGATAGGAATTTTCCAGTGTGTCCCATGCTTCCTTAGCTGACTGCGCTGCTGCTACTCTTGGGAGTATGGATTCATGTGTCGCTTGATGTATGTGGAACAACGCCTTTCCATATTTCTTCCTCCGTTCCTTTAAAACATCCTTCTCAGCTTGTGTGAGATTGTTATATGCTGCTAGATCTGTTGGTTCTGCATAGCCATGTTGGACTATTTCCCATACATATTGACCTCTAAACAAAGCTTTCATAGTTAGAGACCAATATTCATAATTTTTACCAGAAAATATTGGAGTTTGAAAATTGCCCAAAGTGGAAGCCATTGCTTTTCCCTTATAGATAGAATTCTTACTTTCCATAAACCACGCTCTGATACCAGATCAAGGAAAAAAACACACCGCGCAGTAAATAAGATTTAACTGCGCAATAGATGACTGTCTTCTTTTTCTTTAGTTTGGGACTTCGCAACTTCTAGTAGGAACCCCAAAATGTTACTTCGCAGTACACTTGCTTCTCTAAGAATTAACTGCATAGCAATTAACTTTTACCGCGCTGAGATTAACTGCACGATTTCAACTTTTATTTCGCGGCGATTAACTGCATGATTTCGACTTTCTACTGCACGGTGGAACTTCGCACAGCTGCGCAGTTAACTTCGCAATACTTACTTCACGGACTTCACAAGTGCTTCGTGGATCACTTAAACAAGCTTTTTCATGAAATATATTTTCTAATGCATAACAACTAAAACATCTTACGCGAAGTTACTCAATGTTAAATTAGAACTTTCACTGCAGTGAACTATTTGTGAATCTTGATTTCTTTTACTGTGGGTAAATGTAAACAATATTCACACGAGTAAATCTTGAGATGATGTGCGACTTGCAATATACAACATTCTTGAGAATGAAAAATAAAACATAGATTTATATATTTACCATAGTAAACTGCAAAACTCCTTAATACATGGACATGAGTTTTCACTGCGATCTTTTACTTTCACAGAGCTTGGGCTCTTGATACAATTCACAGGAGCTTCTTCTCCTTTCGCTCTTCTTACACATCTATTTGAGTTTTAACAATGAGCTTCTACTTATAGAGTTTCATATCAACTGACTCAAGATCGCTTTTCTTGGAAGCTATAGGATTGCATTAAACACTGTAATTAATTCTTACCTAAGGTTTCTTGACATGCGAACTACTAATGCGGTTTCATAAATACAAACAAGACGTGTGTCGGATTGGATGAGAACTTACTGACATACTGACAACGCAGACTCTGCGCGGTGACACAAAAATACTTATAGGTTCGACTGACGAGGTGATTGACAGAGTCGGCGCAGTAGATACGCGATCAGCTTATTAATTACAATATTTCCAACAAAAAAAGTGGATGCAACTTCTATCAACGTAGCATATGAAAGTTACCAATATCAAATGGAGAGATCGTGTTCATCTCGCAACAATGAGGTTTCAACCCTCAACTCTCGACAATGTAGTAGCTCTTGGGATGAGCAGAAAAGGTCAAGATCCAAAAGAGAGGTAGTTTACAAGGGCGTAAGAGGCAGTCTTTGCAGCTCCACGAGAGGTAGTTTTAATCCCACGCAGTCTACATCCTTCAATCGAACTCCACATAGAGATGTAAACTGAAGAGATGCAATGGTGTCTTAGTCGACACGTCCTTCCTTGCAAACAAGGAAACAAAGTTGTACTTTTCATAACTGATTGTTCTCTTTACGTGGAAGACATCACACTTATCAAATTACAAGGCTTCAATATTTGCAGCACGATCTTTAGAGATGGAAGTGACAGTGTGAACGCAGATGCACAACACCTTAGAGGAAGGTCGCAGAAACATTAGGGTTATGGGGTGAGGCTACCGAAAGGAGCGGTAAGTATGCATGATGAAGAGTTATGAAAAATTAGGGTTGATTTGCAGGAGAGAGGCATTATCTCCAGGCAAAGCAGAATGTTAACATCCATCCAAAGAGCAGGTTGGAAGAACACATTATGTCAGGACCGAGAGGACGTAAATGGTAGGCCTGAGAGCCTGAGGAGGAGTGCAGGCCCAAAATGAGCAATCTGAAAGGCAAAAGCTATGGAAGAATGTTACAGGCATGAGTTATGGCAGCAACCTGGTTTCTCTGAAACCAATTGAAAGGATTAACTCCTGAATTCACTTAATTCCTTAGCCATTAGATTTATTTATACACTAGGTGGGAGTCTATTGGTCTTCGGATTCCAAGAGATCCATTGGAGTCTCCAAGACTCCTCATCTTCCATAATTGAACTATTTACATTATTATTTACAAAAATCCCAGAGAATTCCAACATGAACATTTTATCCAAAACAAAATATACATTCAAGAGCCATTGGCATTGACATATAGACGAAATATCTAATAACTTAATTGTGCATGGTGATGAAGAAGTCATATAATTAAACTAGTTATATAATTATACATATCCATATATGCACAATATATACTAGAAAATGATGTGTTTACATAGAAACGTTTGAACTTTAAGGCAATAAAGAAGCCTTGAATTTTTTTGGCCTTTCAATGTTGGTTTGCAATCTACTTTCTCATGCACAGTTTTGGCATTATAATAGCAATTAGATTATGGGTTGAAGCAATATATGGCACCATCTTTGTGAGACATTGTATGTCCTTCTATTGCAAAACGAAAAGAGAGGACTAAGGCTCCAAATATTGTCATACTAAATAAATGATAAAGTTGTAATAGTGTTTGATGCAATTGCATGATTTACATATATTCTACTCCAAATCCTCTGAAGAGCAAAGATATTTTTCATCTTAGTCATGTTGTTCCTCATACATAGGCACTTTTCCTATGTTTTCCTTGTTTTGTAATGATTTTATTGGCAATGCTATATTATAAATGGCATAGTGGAGTTCTCTTGTGTTGTGCTCTTTCTTTTGTCTCTTGAGTTGAATGAGCATTAACATAGGAAAAAGGAAATATGTTGCTTGCTATTATTATATATAGTTATCAAGATGTTGATATTGTGGTTGATTATTTATTAAGATAGCTTGTATCAAATTGGTGCTAGGTATAGGTGGTTGTAATTTTATTTTTCAAAGTTGTCTTTGTTTCTTAGACTTTTCCTTTTCCCTTTACTAAATGCAAAGTAGGGATGTTGATTTCCAAGTGCTGCTTTGACTTTCTCCATGTGGTGTTGGAATCCTTGATAGTCGATCTAGCGAATTGGCTATATGCAAATGTTGGAGTTTCCCATTGTGAATTGACGATCGTTATGTGGCTTTGTTATGTGAATTGAAGATTGTTGATATATTTGAAATGTTGGTGATGATTCTTTTTGCAATGTTTATTTCCACTCTGGATTTGTCCAATTAAATTCCCATCTTTCTTGTTTTCGGCACAATTTTTTCTTTCTTGAGTTTCATTGCTCTTGCATTTAGTGTCTGTGTTGTTGTTGGATTGACTTGGTTAATGCAGTAAAAATATCAAAGCTGCTCAGTGTGCCCCTGGGGTCAGGTCTCAGGTCAAGTATTGTCACTTGATCTTGACTCCTCCGTTTAGGCTAAATCCTAACAAAGCCAAGGGGGGTAGTCCCTATGGAATGTTTCTAAGGCTGTTAAGTTTTAGAAAGGTTATTTGGATGGATGTTTTTTTTAGGAGTTTGAAAAGTAAACACTGCCCAAGTTATGAAAAATAGTTTGGAAACATCAACATAAGATTTTAAACCATTCACGACATAATGAAACTTGTGAAGTAAAGAAAAATAGATAATAATATCAATGCCATGGAGTCAAATACCAATGGAGTGCTACTATTGTAGAGTGAAATGTTTTGCAATGTTGTTCTTGGTTAGTTTTAAATTATTAAAGATGAAATTGATTTAAGGGAAGGGGAACTCCAAATATACCATGAGGTACGAGGATTATGTCCACAATTAAACAAGAGTGGATCCTCACGAAGACGTGTGGGATGCATGGAGTCTCTGGGGTATGTTCAACACTACACCAAATGAGGGTGCATCCTAATGAGGCCCCGAGGTCACTTTCCAGTGGTTCCTGCTTCTTCTGAAGAATTTCCCTACATAAGTTCAATATTGTAGCATCGGATTTCTGCTATGTTGTGGGTAGTTAATTTTATTAAGGTGAGTTTCTAAATTAAAATGTGTAGAGTTAAAAAGGTGTTGTGACTCATTTCTGATTTCCCAATGACCAGGCAATGCCTGCGGAGGGAAAGAGCATACTCTAAATTACCAACCAAATTTTCGTTCTGATTGATCAAAATTAAACAAATGAAATCAAATGATTGTAAGTAAAACAAATGAACTTGAAAAGAAATGTGACGCTAATTACTAAGACTATGTGTCACTTTCTAATCATCCACCACTAATCGGCAAAGACTTTAGGTGATGGCAAGAGCATACTTCATGGAAACGAGTGTGGTTTTGTTTGTTACTTGCAAGAATGAAGAAAATAAAAAATGAAACTAACTAATTGAAGTATATATCATGTGAAAGTAAATTGTCTGCATGTTTTAAGAAATAAAACGAAAGTTAGAAAAAATCACTCCACAAAAAGAGACTGTGAATCCCTCTATGGGGGATGGGGTGTGGGCATAGTGTATCCCGCTTGCTCTCTTTATTAAAAATATTTAAAATGATTAAAATAAATACCACTTGGTCCTTTTATACTTGGATCGAAAGGTTTACAAAGCTATAAACCGAAAGTATGAAGAAAGAGGGTCTTTGGGGCCCTGGATGACTTGTTTTTAGCGAAATTTCTCCTGAGTGCCTCTCTATTCTTTCATATTTCTGAAAAAAAAAAACAATCAAACTTTGTTAGAAAATGATGGCAAACACAAATAAAAATTTGAAATTTTGTACTTAGAAAAAATTTGGAAAATTTACCGAGTGTAAATACAAATTTCTAGCCTAGATCTAGTGAAAAATAAAATCCTTTTGAAGTACTAAGATATAAATATTTAATCATGCTAATGTAAAGTAGATATAAATAATGAACTTTGAAATATTAGATCTACTAATTTAGCACTACAGTAACCAGAAAAGAGAGAGAGAGAGAGAGAGATGGATGGAGCTCTCCAAACCCAAGCTTGATATTTTGAGTTGAATTTTGAAATCCCTGCAAATAAAGTATTAGCCTCGAAAAAGTGCCTGTGATGAACCTGCAATAATTAATTAATGAAAACACGAGATAGTAGAAATGACAAAACTCAGAATCACTTTTATATTGATCGCAGTCCACTTCAAGGGGGAAACCTCCTTTGAGCAAGCTCAATACAAATAACTTCATGGTGCCTTCATTGGTCTCAACACAAACTTATATACTAAGTCTACGTGCCAATACCATGTGTCAATACAAACCATGGGCCAATACAAAATATGGAGCAACAATTACTACGGGATGACTTATAAAGCATATGCGCCCAACAACAATAAGACAAACTATGGATCAACAAATACTACGTGACGACTTACAAAGCATATGCGTCCAACAACAATATACTAACAAAGTAAATAGAAGGGTTGACATGGGTTCCTAACATCACCTCTCCCTTAGAAAAAGCTTTGTCCTCAAAGCTTTAGATGTGGAAATTGATGCAGAATCTGAAGGAGTGGTTCCCTTGTAGCATCCTTGGGTGGCATTCCGGGCCGCTGATGCCTTTTGAGTTTCAGGGAGGGTTGCTTGGAAGGCTGTAGATGAAGAAGAACCATAGAAGCTGTGTGAAAAGTACGCTCAGAATGGTGTTGATCAGCTTGTTGTTTTAGTCGAATTCTTTCCAAGTGAAGATTGTCCTGCAGAATGAGAAGAATCTGATCGCGGTTTCGAAGAACTGAGTCAATTGCCTGAACTGGGGAGCTACTGAGGATGTATGGAAGAAGTGTTGGCGGTGCCTGTCCATAGACTTCTTCATATGGTGTCCTTTTATATGTGGTATTGTACCACTGGAGCGCGTCTAGGAAATGTATAGAAATAGTTGTCCAAATCTGTGTAGGTATGGGCAAGGGTTCGAGCAGTCCCAAGAGGAGTGTCGTTTCACCCTTGTTGACCTGGCAAGTATCATAGTCAGCCACCATCTATTGAATTGTCATTTTCATTCCCTACCAAAAGAAGTTACATTGTTCCCAGTCATACATTTTGAGGAACCCAGAGTGCCCTGCTGATGAAGAAGCATGGAGTTCATAGAAGAGATAGTCTTGATGAACAAATTGCAACCAATTTGGAACAAGAAGAGAAATAGCTGTAAAAGAAACTGGGTCATCAAATGTGTGAGAAGGAGCATCTGCCACCATATTGTCCTTACCCTTCTTGTAAGTGATCGCATAGGCATAACCCATGAGTTGGATAACCCATTTCAGGTGTGCTAGGGAGGAGACCCATTGTTCCCCGAATTTTTTCAGACTTTGGAGATCAGTCTTGATGCAGAAATAATTCCCTAATAGGTATGGCTGCCACTTCTGTACTACATGCAAAATAGCCATCATTTCCTGCTGAGATGTAGATGCGGCTAAATTATTACCGAAAAGGTCTCTTGAAGGCGACAATCCCACTGGTGCAACAAGAACACTTGCAGATCTATCCAAGGACGTAGGGGAGACCATTGATGGGTGCATCTGAATGGAATGAAGTTGAGCGATGACACCATGTGAATTATTCTTAAGGATCTTTTCCAAGTGATGGGAACTGATGATGCGGAGAGACCCTTGTTGTAATCCCTTAAATTTGTGTTGTTTCCCATTGACTGAAAACTACATTCAAAGTTCAGCAAAATCCCATAAGATGGGGCCAAGTGTGCATAACCATTGAACGCCCAAAACCACATCACATCCGCCTAAGGACAAGGAAAACATGTTAGAGCGTAGGTTATAATCTTCTAGAGAGATATGCACATTGTGACACTTCCCCTTGCAAGGTAAGGTGCCCCCATTAGCAACCATGACTTCAAAGTTGGAGCAAGGATGGACAAAACAATCATCCTGTTTGGCAATCCGAGGGTCAATGAAGTTATGAGTGCTACCAAAATCAATGAGTATGGTAAGAGGGAGCTTCTTGAAGTAACCCCTGACCCGCATTGTTTGTGGGGTGGTGACGTCGGTTACAACATGGAGAGAGATCTCTGGTGGGTCGTGCTGATATGGGGGGTTGATAGGCGGGTGCTGAATGTCGACCTGATCATCTATTGTATCTGGAGCTTGTTTACCAAGTTCAGAGGCAAGAGGAGAATCCACATCCAAGAGATAGAGCTTTTGCTGAACACATTTATGTCCCCAAGTGAATTTCTCATCACAATTATAACAAATCCCTTTTTCTCTGCGTGGTTGCATCTATGTTTCACACAAATGCTTGATAGGAGTTGGTCGAGGAGCTGGCGTGATGGGAGGTCACTGGGAATCCATATTTCTGAAGGAAACAAAGGTCGGTTTGGAGCGTTGTTGGGCTGCGATCGTATCCTCTTCCAACTTTTCCAACCCTAGGACTTCCATCATTGTGTTGGGACAGAACATTTTGACCTCTGAGCGGATTTCATCCTTGAGACTAATGATAAAACAACTCCTGTAGAATTCATCCGACAATCCTTCTGTGTGATTGACTAGTTTCTCAAATTATGTCTGATACTCTCTCATAGTGCCACTTTGACGAAGTTTAGTGAGTGCTTCGGTGAAGTCATCAAAAGCACTAGGACCAAATCGTTGCAAAAGGAGTTGGAAAAAATCTGTCCATTTGGGCGCGTCATGAGCCTTGATGTACCAACGGTACCATTGAAGGGCTTCTTGTTCCAAATGAAAGGATGCAAGTGGAAATTTTTGGACATCAAAAGTATTATGCAAACTGAAATACTGTTCTGCACGATAGATCCATCCAGTCGGATCAGTACCATTGAAGCAAGGAAATTCAAGCTTCGAACCATGAAAATTGCTGGAAGAAGAGAACCCATTGGCTGCAGAAGATTCTTGTTGTCGGTTATTGTTCATGGTTGAATGCTGAAGATGGAGGCTGAGAAATGTTTCATCCAGATCTTGGAGTTTGGTTTGGATGGTTGTAAGTGCTTCCTCCATGGTTTTTGCTCCTGTGTAGGTGACAACCTTAAACAGGAGATTTTTTTTATTTTTTATTTTTTTTTTGGGGGGGGGGCGGCTGGGAATGGATAGAAAAACACAAACAAAAGCTTATTTAGTAAAGGGAAATTCGGATTTGGGAAAAACACGGAGGGGTAATTGGAGTTTGACTAGGTTTTCGACACTTTCTGAGGGACAGGGAAGCAAAAAATGGGGATTTCAGAAGCGGGGTGAAAGAATAAGAAAATTTTCCAAAGGGGGACAAAGAAGCAGAATTAGGAAAGGAAATCTGTGGTAAAATTTGAAGGTAATTGGGTGAAAATTGAAGAAATTATGGAAAACCCTAAAAATAGACAAATGTGAGATTTCGGGTGTCGGGAAGTGGAATTTGGGATAGGGTTCTCAGGAATGAAAGATGCAGAATGGGATTACAGGGGTGTTAGAGAAGTTTCAAGGGAAACGGAGGTAAAACAAGGAAGATATGGCAGAAAAACAAAATTTTATACCTTTTTTTTTTCGGCAACGGCGTGGAAGGGATCCGCAACAAATGGATCTGCAACGGCGCAAAAGGGATCTGCAACAGATGGATCTGAAATGGCGCGGAAGTGATCAGCAGCAGTTCTGGACACAGGAAATCTGTGATGTATCAGCTGAAAATAGATAGGGACCCCAAGGATGTGCGGCTTCCTATCAGTTCAAGGGTTTCACTCGGCCACCAATGCTGTCTGATGGCTTGCGTATTGGGGCAGTACCCCTCCTTCCACGGCTCAGGTAAAACTGATAACCGCTTTGCCACAAACGACAGCTCTTAGTTTACCTCACGTGTGGGAACTAGTCAATCAGGTAGGGGTTGTTGCCCTTTTCGCTGGAAAGTCCTCTCAATGGGACAGCTACTTTGGGATTCCTGTGGTACTCCTCACAATGAGTTTTAGAGCTTATGCCCAAGTACTTCCCACAGTTTAAGCGGATAGGAATTATTCCCAGATCCGAAACTGTGACAGATGCGAAAAAAAAATTTGACAGAAATTTCACCCAGCGAGCCCAAGAAAGTGCTCTGATACCAGATGTGATGAACCTGCAATAATTAATTAATGAAAACACGAGATAGTAGAAATGACAGAACTCAGAATCACTTTTATATTGATCACAGGCCACTTCGAGGGGGAAACCTCCTTTGAGCAAGCTCAATACAAATAACTTCACGGTGCCTTCATTGGTCTCAACACAAACTTATATACTAAGTCTAGGCGCCAATACCATGGGTCAATACCATGTGTCAATACAAACCATGGGCTAATACAAAATATGGAGCAACAATTACTACGAGACGACTTACAAAGCATATGCGTCCAACAACAATAAGACAAACTATGGATCAACAAATACTACGGGACGACTTACAAAGCATATTTGTCCAACAACAATATACTAACAAAGTAAATAGAAGGGTTGACATGGGTTTCTAACAGTGCCGAAGAGAGGAGGAGAGACAACCAAGTTCAAATATCCCTTCGGATCTGTGATCTGCACACTTTAAGAAAAACTTGCACAAAAATATATTAGATCTAGTGTGTTTGAAGAAGAGAAATTAAGAGAGCCTCAAAACAACCTAGTAGTATAGTTGTCTACTCTAAGAATCTCTTAAAATCAAAACACAAGCAAGTGAATTATCAACTGTAAATTCTTATTCTATAAACTTCTAAGCTAGATCCGTCAATAAAATTGAAGTAAGAAAGACTTAAACAATACAATATCACCTCATAAAACTAGCATTCATCACAATGGTAGACCTCCAAAGTCTTCAACTTGCATTAATCAAAGAGCATCAATATTACAATGGGAATAGGTTCTATGCATCCATGAGAAATATGGGATAGACCCTGCTTTATATAAGAAAGCGGAAGAGGGGGAGGTGCATCCAAGAGGAGGGGCACATCACACAAATGGGGGAGTGATTTGCTCCTTGATTGGAGTCTTGATCCATGTGGATATGGATGAGATGGTAGCCACCTCACAAGAGAGGCGCCTCTCTCCATTGTAAACTCCACCACTCCATTACAATACTTCCACATAATAAATTTTCCCAAGAGAGGAGAGGGCGCATTCTACATTAGATGACAACTCACCTCTCTCAAATCCTTAATTGGAATAACCCAAGGTTGATTGAGAGTGTCCACTAGTTGACTATGAGAAAGAAGGCCAAACACATGGAAATAGACATGAACTTTGCTATGTCCACAAAAATATCTTATTGTTTGCATTTAACACAGGAAGAAAGAAATATGTTACTTGATGTTATTATAGATAGCTATCAAGATGTTGATATTGTGGTTGGTTGTTTATTAATATAGCTCGTATCAAATTAGTGCTAGGTATAGGTGGTGTGAAAATCCTCACAGCAGATCTAAGATATGATGTGTACCTCACAAGAGTAATTATGATTAAGCAAGAAAATAGAAGAAGAGTGAACAATATAGTATAATGAGCAACAAAATAATATGGTACAGTAGAACTTAGATAGAAACAATAATACTTCACACACACTAATTAATTAATCACAATATGGACAAATAAATAGTACAATGGTAGAGAGGATTCGAATGCCTAAGGTGGCAATTCGAATTAGCCTCTTAGAGTGATCATAAGATCAATAGAGTGTCATCGGAGAAAAACTAGGTGTCCTCATGATCATCGGAGCACAACTAGAAGTCTTCATCATCATCAGTGGAGTCATCAATGCTCAAGTAACTGTCAACTATCATTCAAACTGAGTCTGGTAGGTGTAACTGAGTGTAACGAACTGTAATTGAGTGTAATTGAGTGTAACCGAGTGTAACTAAGTGTAACTGAGTGTAACTGAGTAACAACTAGACTGGTAGGTGAAGAAGGGCGAGTTGCTTCCTAAAATCAAGGAAGAAGGGCGCATTAAGCAACTGGAGGGATAAAACTGAATAGTGAGAAGCTCCTGGGGGTTGGCTAACTGGGGGCTAGGTGTTGGACTGATGATTGGGATGCATGCAAAATGCATGCAAACCCTAGAATGCATGCAAACCCTAAAAGTGCATGCATGACTGAAAATGTAAATGATCAAAATACTGGTGGGACTAGGATGGAGTATAGGAATATCCTAACACCCCCCCTTAATCCATCCTGGGCCCTGGTAACTAAGACCAAAGGTCACCCAATACAATGAATAATAACAGTCAATAAACCAAGGAAGTGGGAAAATTTCATGGGAAACATACCCCCTCCTCAAAAAATAGACTGTAAGGCACACATAAAAATAAATGCTCCAAACTCAAGTAGGTGTGATGCTTGGTCATATGTCTGGAGGTATCTTCTTCTTGGAAAGAAGTGGATCATGCTCAAAAAGCATGTGCTTGTACTTTCTCTTCAGATCGAATGTGATGAGAACAAATCCAACAGTATGAGAATGATCCTTGAACCTGTGATTCGAATCAGCTGAGGTAGGATCAAATCTGTGAAAGTGCATATAGTCTTTTGTCTTCTCCTTCGAACCACCATGGGTGAGATTATGCCAAAAATAACTATTACATGTTTGCTTGAAATCAAAATCAGACTTAAGACTTAAAAAATAGTTTATTGAGATCTCCTTTGAACCAGCAGGGGTGAGATCAAAACTATCATATGCATGAGAAATTATCCCAAGCAGTAATTGCTTAGAACCCAATTTAGATACAAGACTTGAATCATGGTTTCTTGAGATCTCCTTTGAACCAGTAGGGGTGACATCAAAACTATCATATGCATGAGAAATTATCCCAAGCAGTAATTGCTTAGAACCCAATTTAGATACAAGACTTGAATCATGGTTTCTAGAGATCTCCTTTGAACCGTGAGAGGTGAGATCAAAACCAGTAGATGCATGAGAAATTATCCCAAGCGAATGGCAATGGCCATATTCTTCAATGATCTTCTGAAAGCATGGAATTATGATCATATAGTAGTATAAAAGAGGAGATAGTTGGAGAGGAGCGAATGCATTACCTTCAAAAGCTGTTTTTACCTTCGAAATAATCGTGTGATCATGATGCAAACCAATAGACTCTGGTGCAAGAGAGGATTTAGGACCTTCTGCAATATCTAGAGTGTGAGTTGGCACAGAAAGAGAAGAAGGTTTGAGCATGAGTGGAGAATCTGCAAGTTCTTTGTCAACAACTTCAATATGAGATGATACTGGTTCATGATCTGAGAGACCATGAAGAGGAGTGAATGCATCACTTTGCTTGCTTTCGAATGGGTTTGGACCAAATCCTTCATTCTGTTTGTCGAATCTTTCATCCAGGTGAGCCCATAGCTCTTTTGGAGTTTCAATATAAATAATGAAAGGGTACAATATGTACTTAGGAATAGTAAGCATCATACTTCCAAGGTGCATGTCACCTTTATTTAACCAGTCAATCTTCTCTTTAGAGGATTCGAACACTCTTTCAAAATAATAATCAAAGAGATCATGGCTCTTTAAATATGCTATCATATTCGGTTTCCATTCATCATAGTTGAATAGAGAAAGAGGAGGGATTCCTTCTAAATCATACATTGAAGCTGTAGAAGACCTGCAAAAACAATATAGAATAACTGCAACTGCTACTGCTGCAAAAATGCAGAAACTGTTGCAACTGCTGCACTCGAAATCTTGGTAATAACTTGCAAAAAAAACTCTCAAGAATGGAGATAAACAATACTCTCAACATGCTCTGATACCATGTGAAAATCCTCACAACAGATCTAAGAGATGATGTGTACCTCACAAGAGTAATTATGATTAAGCAGGAAAATAGAAGAAGAGTGAACAATATAGTATAATGAGCAACAAAATAATATGGTACAGTAGAACTCAGATAGAAGCAATAATACTTCACACACACTAATTAATTAATCACAATATGGACAAATAAATAGTACAATGGTAGAGAGGATTCGAATGCCTAAGGTGGCAATTCGAATTAGCCTCTAAGAGTGATCATAAGATCAATAGAGTGTCATCGGAGCACAACTAGGTGTCCTCATGATCATTGGAGCACAACTGGAAGTCTTCATCATCATCAGTGGAGTCATCAATGCTCAAGTAACTGTCAACCATCATTCAAACTGAGTCTGGTAGGTGTAACTGAGTGTAATTGAGTGACAACTGGATTGGTAGGTGAAGAAGGGCGAGTTACTTCCTAAAATCAAGGAAGAAGGGCGCATTAAGCAACTGGAGGGCTAAAACTGAATAGTGAGAAGCTCCTGGGGGCTGGCTAACTGAGGGCTAGGTGCTAGACTGATGACTGGGATGCATGCAAGATGCATGCAAACCCTAAAAGTGCATGCATGACTGAAAATGTAAATGATCAAAACACTGGTGGGACTAGGATGGAGTATAGGAATATTCTAACAGGTGGTTGTAATGTTATTTTTCAAAGTTGTCTCTATTTCGTAAACTTTTCCTTTTCCCTTTACTAAATGCAAAGTAGGTTTGTTAATTATATTATAATCACTTTTCCTTTTTTCTTTATAATTATATTAAGATCACCTTTAATAGTCCTTTATAATCCATTTTTTGTAATTTTAAAAAGTAATTGGTTTATTATTGAGAGATTAATTCTCGGCCCCTTTTTTTCACTTCTTAATAAGCCTTATGATTTATACCTTGAATATTTATTCACGACATTTCACCTTGGAACCCACTTTATAAATTGCAAATCAAACTTAGGAAATCCTTTACACGATTAATAAAATATTCACCACGCTTAATAAAATAAGTATTGGTCTCGTAACCCTTAACTTTGCTTCTCATTAACGGGTGTGACTATTGGGTGATAGGTCACGGCTTGTAAGGGAGTCTCATAGAGCTTGGAGAAGGAGCATGGAAGAGGGATGGGGGAGAGGCGCAGGTATTTCGGATTTGGCGAGCTAGAGTGGAGTGGCACTGTGTCGAGGAGGAGGGATTGGAGCAGGTGTATGACGGGCAAGGAGTGAGAGCGTGAAGGATGGGTGCACAGGAAGGGGAGAGCACGGTGTTGAGTTTTGGAGGGAGCGTGAGAGAGAGAAAGAGCGCGCACAAATGTAAGGCAAGGCGCACAAAGGTGAAGTGTGCATGGACGTAAGCAAGGTCTGTAGGATGCAGACACGAGGGAGAGGTTGGACGTGGGAAGGGTGGACATAGGTGTTGTAGGCGGAGCAACAAGGAAGGGATGGAACATGGGATTGGAGTGTTGGGTAGTTGGAAGAGGAGTGCGCAGAGGGATATGAGCATGGGTGAGTGAGAAAGGTGGGTGGGGTGTGTAGGTCGGTAGAGCGATGAAGGGAGGGACGAGATTTTGGGAGATGGGGGTGCGAGGAGTTATGCGGAAGTGCACGCGAGGTGGAATGAGGGGACGGTGCAAGGGCGGTGTGGGGGTGTAAGTTGTTGGTTGAGGGGAGTGGGGTGGGTTGGAGTTTGTTATATGGGGGGACGGGAAGGGTCGGAGGTGAGCAACAATGGACTAAGAGGGAGAGGTGGGGGAGCACAGAGCTCGCAAGTGCAGGGATGAGGGAAAATGGTGGGGGTGAGATAAGAGCATAGGGGTGAGTGGATGGGGTTTTGATGGAGGGGTTAATGTGGAAGAAGCATTTGAAGTGGGGAATTAACTGGTTTTTTTTTATGAAATACTAAATTAAATGGCCAAAGACCTAATTTCAGAGAAACTTCGAGCAGGTTTTGTGGCCAAATGCCGGGACCAGAAAAATGAGGATCTAATACCAAATGAGATGAATAAAGCTTGTTTCTAAGGGAATATCCACCGTAAATAAGGAAGAGAACAAAAATACATATAGGAGAATATATATTAAATGTAAAATGATGAGATGATGAAAAATTACAAATATGGGATCATATATGTATACCCATGTAGGGTTCCCTCTCATAAGAGGTGTGAACTTTCAACAAATAAGTTTCTCTTCATTACATATTTGATTATTGAATATTAATTATTAACTTATTAAGATATTATATATTTTTGTTTATTACAACTCATCTGAGAATAAAGATGCCAATGACTCTATCGACGATGAGCCAATAACAAAACCACTTTTGTGTGGTTTTACTAATTCGTATAGGATTTTTTATCTTGAAAACAATCAGCTAAATATTTCTCCTGGTGAGGGATACTTGCCACTGGGCATTTTCCAAGACAAGTATTCATAAGAGATGAGCTTTCTCGTGCATTTTTGCAGCGACAAGAGAGCAAATGACATTCTTCAGAACTTTATGCATCAAAACATTGCTCAATGGGAGGTATTGCATAAAGAACGTGACTTTGCTTACCACACAACAAATCTATTTTACAAAGCAATTAGCATAATTCTTAATCAAGTACTTCGTTGTATTTGCATTAGGATACGAAAAGGCCAATTGAAAGGAAGAAAATTATTGGCTAAAGATGTAAAATCAAGACCTAACTTGGACCGTATTCTAATTAAATATGATATTGGCTACATGGATTTGAAAACAATTCACACATCCCCTGATTACCTTCAACATTTGTACAAAAAACTTTATACAATGATACATCAATTAGGCCCACCAACATTCTTTGTTTCAATTAGTAGTGTTGAACATCGATGGAAACCATTAATAAAAGCACTAAAACAACTTAAAACATAAAAGCATGTGCTCTAAACACTGTCCTGGATACAAATGAGCTTGTTGAGCTAGTTAGGAATAGGATACAAGTGAGTTTGTTGAGCTAGTTAGGAATAATCTAGTCACTTGTGTTCGCTATTACAAACAAAGGACATGTTCTTTGCGACAACTTATTTTTCATGACTATAAGTATTTTGGTGAGGTGAGTGACCATTTCTTCGTAACCAAGTTCCAAAATAGAGGAAGCCAACATGACCATGGGATGCTATGGACTAAGAATGCACCAATATATGGAAAAAAACACAAATTCTGACGTTGAGAAATTTGTTGACAAGTATTTGAATTGTGATTTGAGGACACTCCCAACAGTATTGAAAGAATTTCATTACCACCATCACACATGAACATGTAGAAAACATAAAAATGTGGGGTGAAAATTTAACTTCCTGATTCCTCCAATGAGAAAAACGAGAATACTTGAAACCATGAAAAATTGGGAACAATTCAACTAAGGAAATTGCAAAATGCGTTTTCGAAACTCTACAACATGCAAAATTTGATGACTCTTTTACATCTGACAATTTCTTGGATAACTTGGGGTTGTCAGAAGATGCTTATATCCATGTAATTCAATGTAGCTTAACTAGAACAACTCTCCTATTGCAAATAAGGCCACTAGGCATTTGCATCAATAACTTTGGTCAACATATTTGTTGGTCATATTTCCTATCAAAGGCCAACTACATAGAGATAGCCCACACAAGGCACTTAATACAGCCCCCGGTATGTTTAAAATAGCTAAATCTCATAGGGTATAGGTTTTGCTACCTTTATTATTTCTGCTCTCAAAAGAGAGTCTTCAAGTTTGTATTGTTTTGTGTTTTTAAAACTCCTAAAAATGTCACCTCCTACAGGCTGACTACTAGGTAAATTAACTATCTTACTAATCTAATTAATTAAAATAAACTTAATCAATTAACAGTTGTTGACTATGACTAAAATTAACTAACGAATCTATGAACTATTGCTATCTATCCTAGCCAGGAGCAATTTAATGAGTATTATTTTTTATTATTATGTAAAATACTAAATGTTTAAGGTATGACATAATCTGAGAGCAATCTTCATAAATAAAACATAACCTTAAATTAACAAAAATAGAAATTACATATTCGAGAAACAATAATAATATAAACCATTATTCATCCTAGAAGATGCAAATTACTACATAAATAGCAAGTATTAACAAATTTAGAATTTGAAGCTTAATATTTTGATTACTTAAAATAAAATCTATGCCAAACAAATATTCCAGAAGTAAATCATTTGAAATATAATGTCAGATCCAAAAAGACCACAGACATTTTAAATGGATCATATGCTAATTTTGCCTGTGCTCAAGCTTATAAAAAATTATCAATGCACTATAACCAAGTATAAGCATAGAATATATGCACAGAGGAAAATAATAAGGAGTTGCATATATTTATATATTTGAAAACCAAATAAAAAAGATACCAATTTTCAAGAAGATTCATAACAATTTGACAGTGAGAACTTCACACATCAAATAACTTAGTTTAGAATCTAAAAATATTTAACTCCAGAAATAGGAGCTTCAACTATGTACTCGAATCATTTAACACTGATCCCAACTTTGACTTATATAGCCAGTCTTAAATCCACAAAATTAATGACTCGAGGAATCTCATACAAATGTATCTCGAAATAGAACAATCATAAAATCCTCGTTACAACCATGAGTAATGACACTTGAACGTTGTCATTACTCAAAATGATCAGAGATCAGAGATCATTATGAACTGATGAATTGATATCGTTGGAAGAGAAATGAGCGATGATGGACTTACTTAGTGATCGCCAGGTGTGTCCACAATGTGTAACAAGAGCTGAGTAGGCACAACTGATCAACATAAATACTATCAACAAGATAAGATTATCCCAAAATAGAAACAAGTACCAGGCCATGTAGGTGTTGCTCGTTCACAAAATCCAGGAAGGATGTATAACCACAATATTAAATTAGCCAAAATGATTTTTGATCCAAAATTCCATCTGCGACACAAAGAAAAAAACATTGATTAATTGTTGCTATCACAATTATAAAAGAAATTGAATGAAAAATAAATGATAAGCACTCCTACAGAATCTACGATTTTGTAGGTGTGTTAATAATAGTTATTGTATTTAAAAGAGATATTACCTGTTGCGCTTCCAAAATTTACATGCCTGCATATAATAAAACTTGATTAAAATTTGATAAAACGAGTTCACAACCATGATCTATGCGTGGGATAAGCTGATATTTGGTTTCGAGCAACTCTTCTAGATTCTGTTAACTTGGATTTTAACTTCAGGATCTTGATCTTATGATGTGCATATTTTTTCAATAACCTTTCATTTGCAGACACCAATGTTTTCTTAATAGCCTTGTACTTATCTTTCTTTATATTCAAGTTTTTCCATCGATCAACCCATGATAACAATTCATTCCTTAAATTTTGAATCTCGTCCCTCATAATATCTCTGTTCAATTGAGATTCCTTAAGTTCCTTTTTCAATCGAGCGATTTTTCTTTCAAAAGGTAGTTTGATGGGCTGTCTTATGGTTTTCATAGTTGTTGACCAACGCGACTCCAGTCGACAGGGGTTCCACTTCACTGTTGACACATGCCGCAGTCTCCCTGGGCACCAGCCCGGGTAGGTTTTATCCCGCCCAGCAACACCTGTAGAGCAGATGAGGTCTCACCCGAGGCGTTCAGGAAGAGTAGACGGAACCATGTTTCTGCCAAGGAAGGAGGAGGGTTGCGGCTACATGAACTAACTCTATTGCAACACTAAACAGGGATCTCGAACATTTGACATGTATTCATAACGCATTATTCGATCACAGCATTCATTATCACAGCAGTAGTAACAGGAAAGCAACATTGCATCAAGGAAACATAGCATTATTCATGAAGTGCGACATTGCATTACCATAAACAAACAGAAAGAACCTAGGAATTGCACCAGAACAGTTTCATCATATCATATTATCACTGCAAAACCTTAGATACAATATCTCCTCAAAGATCAGGTCTCGGCCATATCTCACAGATGCACAGAAACAACCCAAACATGCGCTTCTCTTCACCAAGATTCCACTTTCTCTCTCCCTTTTTCTCTTCTCAATACCTACGACTCCTATCTATATATAGGCTTCCGCCATTACAATGCTTGTCCACTTACTAACAACTTCCTAACCGACATTTGGACAAGTGACCCAATATCTAACTAACTTGTTACAAAACTGACCAAAAACCTTCATTCTGCGGTATAACTGACTCAACATTACATAATATGTGGTCCAAATGACCCAAAACCCGCATTCCGCAGTACAATTGACCCAAAATACATAACTAATATCCTGCTCATCGCCATCCGCGTCATCTTCTCTCCATTCACGCCATCTTTTGCCTTGTCGCAGCATCGGAGATGCTGTGATAGCACTCTACCAAACCGCCTGCCATTAATAGCTTGGTCAAAGAATTGATGTGTCGAGCAGTGATGGTTTTTTCTCAACCTCTTGATCAGGTTGTTGAAACAGTGATGAATTTCCTGCAGACTCATCTCTGGGGGATGTAGCAGAGTTATTGAACTCAATGCTTTGCTCTCGGTTAAAAACTTCAAGTGGAGTTTCATGAGTGGATGGTTCATGTTCTGCTTCACTGAAAATATCAACTAAAGGAGGCTCCTTAACCTGTTCATCTGTTTAAGGAACAAAAGTAGTAGCCATACTCCTCGTAAATATTCGGGTTCCTAAGCTCGACTTGACAGTGGTAAGTTTTGAATGTCTTTGCTCATGTTTGGACTCAATATAATACTCAGGATCCATATTGTCCGACTTTACTAAACCCTTACCCTTCTTTACAGACATATGACAATGCATATTGGATGGGGATGGATCAATAGAAATTTCAGGTACCAGAGGGTTATTGTCCTTGTCAATCACACATTTTGCATCATTCCCCTGAATAGGGCTCGCGACATCAGAATCATCATGCATCAAGCCATGGTTTATTTCTTGGCTAGGGTTGGGAATGGAAGATTTTCTTCAAGTCTGAAGAGTTGTAGGGAGAGGGGGAGGCCAGAATTGTGTTTCCCCAAAACCATTCTCCACTAAAAAATCTTCCCACATCTTTCCCTCCAAAGCTAAACGATGTTGAACTAAAATTTTAAGAAGCCCATGATGAAACCGACTTCTATCTTGATCACCGATAGTGTTCTAGACAATATTATCCATTTTCTTTAAACTACTGAGCAGAAAAAAGGAAAATTGATCGTACAACCCTTAAAAACCATAAGCAGACAGATATGGTACAAATGTACATGAGAAAAACGTCCATCACAAGTGATATACCTAATGATGATCTGGAGAAACGACCACCATTGTTGCTTCAGGAATTTAGCAGGAAAAATGCATCTGATATTAGAATCGGCAGGTATTGAAAGAAAAAATGGATTCCACTTTTCCTCGTTCATTTTTGTTCCCTTAAACCATTGTTCACCATTCTAGGGAAACTTAGTGGCCTTGGCAATGAAATCTTCAGTTAATGGAAGATGTAGGTTACCAATCTGGGACGCACTATTTTTGAATGAAAGGGAAAATTGTCTGGTGAATTCAATATTATGCCCAATAAAACGCCTGGAAAACAACCCCCATCCTATCTTCTCAAACTGTTCATCAGCCTCGAGTTCAGCTTCCAAAAGGTCATCACCAAGAATTTCGAAGCAGTTGAGGGGTGCCATTTCTTTACTGTAAGGTTTTTGGACAGGATTGAGCTCATGAATAGTGGTAAAGACAGAAGGTATGGGAATCCAAGCTATCCCAAACATATGAGAAATGAATCTAACCTCGCCTGGTTTCTTCATATTAATATGACAGTTCAAACCCTCAAACATCCAAACCATGGAGTAGTTGTTTCGAAACACGATGTGGGCAATTAGAACTAGGCATTTCAAATAATGATTAAAATACTAGCGGCATAAATTGAAAAGCTACCTGGTAGTATGACTAATCCAGATGTCCATAATATCATAACACTGATCCTGATTTTTCCATAGTTCACAACAGATGTAAAAATGTTATAATAACCACAATCAGATCATCTAATTTTGTTTTAGATATTCAGATACATTACAAAAATTAGAGCATCATCATATGATCATTTGGGATTTAGGGACATGATTATAGTTTAACCATGTGTTTATTGCAAAAATCATTCGTCCTTGATACATGATCTTCACAAAGTTTTGTAATAATATATCGGTACCATTTAAATGAATGATATAGTTAGAAAATAAATAAATACCTTAGGACTTCCATGCAATTTGATGATTAGGTGAGATAGGATTAATAGGTTTGATTAATACCCTTTAAAATAAATCATCCCATCTTCCCTGTTATTTCCAAGGTTTTAAAATGATCAGTGAAGTATAATAGTTTTGAAGTGATGACCACTATGGTTGACTTCAAAAAAACTTCATGAATCCAAAAGTATTTGAGAAATGTAGGAACTTTCAAGGCATATTCCTATGCTTTAAAAATAATATTCCATATGAAATTATTTCTATAGGATTTCATTATTTCTGATATCATCTTTATTAAATGAAAAACTAATAAAATATGAGAAGGTTGTTGGCTGATAACAAATGGAGATGTATCTGGGAGGACTAGTTATCTCAGTTCATGCCTCTTTGACAGATTATGTGGAATAGAGTTACCTGCCTATCTTGAAAAATCAGATAATCTGAATCCAGAACTCGATCAGACTTTTAACTTACCTGTAAACTTACCACTACAAAACATATTCAACTCCCTGCCAATGGATAAGCATAATAAGATTGTTTTATCAAAACTAAGTACCCAAAATTAAAGATAATAAAACATCGCCAGTTTATAGATATAGCCTTTAAACTCTCTAAAATATATTTGAAAACTTTGTTCCATCCATAAACTCAAGTTTACAATTGGTAATAGGTTTTTATTTTTATTTATTTATTTTCTTTTTAAACTAAAAGATGGATTAGGAAGCTTTTCCTTAGCTTGGTAACTAAATAGTGACAACGTCACTCACAAATATATCAAAAGTGAGCAGGCTAGCTCATTACTGATACCCCCTCTCTCTCGATCCAAAAACCGAGAGCCACCACCCTAGCTTGGTGACTGGATATTGGAAATGTCAGACCAATGATGCCCATGATCCTGAGCGGGCCGACTCATTACCGAGACCTCTCATTCTCGATCGTTATTGGAGAAATTATTTACAAATATTTTATCTTTTAAGGAGTTTTAGTCAAAGGCCACTGCCCTGGCTTGATGACCAGATTTGGTAGCATAATTCATGAGACTTGCCGAGAACGAATAGGCCGGCTCATTACTGAGACCTCTTGTCTCTCAGTTTTCCAACTAGGAGCCATCTCCTTGGCTTGGTGACCAAATATGGGATGTCAGACTGATAAGGTTGATGACCATGAGTAGGCCAGTTCATTACTGAGACATCCTATCCTTTAACTAAACTTCTAAAGGAATTATTCTAGTGTTCAAACTGACTTTACGAATGGAACAGACCAAACAGACTCTTCAGATTGTAAAATTGGCTTAAGAATGATCGACGATGTAGATTTGTAAAGGTTTAAGTACAATGTATTGAGAAGAGAGATTATCACCTATCCTTACTAACATAGTAAGATTGGATGATGAGAGATGAATCCGATCACAATTGTAGATATTTTGATGTTATAATTGATTTGATCCAGATTTAAGGAAATATGATTTGAATGGATGGGACAAGGCACTATATTTTATCACAATCATTCAGAATAAAGAGACAGATCTGAACCTTACCCTACAAGACATTATTTATTTACAGACTCCTTCTCTGAAAGCAAATTACTAATATGTACATCTGAAAATTTATAAGACTTGATGATACTTAAAATATTTCAAGATATGAAATGTGGATTGAAGAAAAATGATCAGAAGTTAAGCTGTACAATAGAAAGATTGTAAATACATAATAGATAGTATAGACAATATTATGTACAAGTTGTGGAATCTTATGAGAATCAATGGAAATATTTCTTCAAAATCAACCCGTTTACCGGAAAGGTTTCGGATTGACCCTCTAAATTTTGTAACCTGAAGGTAATTGGGCCTATTTTTTCTGCAATAATGAAAGGACCTAGTGAGATGCATTGAAACTTGGTATGTTTGCCTCTATCCTCATGAACCATATCCCATTTCAACACTAAATCACCTACCTGAAGTTCCATGTTAGAGTCTGAAGCTAGATCAAACCACGATTTTACAATCTGTTGATGTTTTGAAAAATGTTGCTTGGGTTTCTCCCTATCTTCTTCTAATTTAGGAAATGTGTTAATTCTTCTTTCCATGGACGAGAAATCCACTTCTTGAGAATACTGTGCTAATTGCAGAGAGTGTAAAAAGAGATTGGGAGGAAGAATGGCTTCAGTACCATACATCGGAAAGAAAGGAGAAATACCAATTGCATATTTAGGAGATACCCTGTCTTCCCAAAGTGTGTTGTACAAGGTAGTATGCCAATTTCTGTGGTGTGTGGCACTAGTCCTTTTCATAATTTTTAATCAATTCTTGTTAGTGGATTTAGACAAATCATTACCTTGGGGGTAGTAGCTTGCATAGGATCTAATCCTGATACCCATCTCTAAAGAAAACTTTGTTAGTTCAACGGAGGAGAAATAGGAAGCGTTATCAAATACTAAAGACTCGGGTACACCAAATCTAGTAACAATGGAAGATTCCAAAAATTTAACGACTTGAATGGTGTTAACCACACGTAGAAGTGCCACGTCCGCCCACCGGGTAAAGTAATCAGTGGCGGTAATAATGTACTTATGTTGCATAGATGAAGGAGGATTTATAGGTCCAACTATATCAAGGCCCCATTGCTGAAATGGCCTTTGAACTGAATTTGGTTGTAATGGAAAAGCGGGCTTCTTGATTCTACCAGCAGTTGTTTGACAACCTTGACATTTTATAGCATATGCATGGGCATCTATAAATAAGGTATGCCAAAAATAACCGGCCCTGAGTATTTTGGGCGCAGTAGTGTCACCTCCAAAGTGACCACCAACAGAGCTAGAGTGTAACTCTTTCAAAACTGAATCGGTTTCATCTTTTTCAAGACAACAAAGGAGTACGCCATCTGAATTTTTCCTCAAAAGGATATTATTTATCAGCTGATAAGGAGCTGATTTCAATCTAACCCCTCTCCTTTTATTTGGTTCCAAGTAATCCAGGGCACTCCCAGTTTCAAGAAAAACTCTTATTTCATAATACTGAGAATTTTGGGAGGGAGGAACTAAGAAAAATTATTTTGGCGCAGTGACACACTGATTTGCAAGTCAAAGTCATCAGCGGGCAAGTGAGTTGATTCAATGGCCAGTTTGCAAATACCTTATCCCTTTACCACCTTGTAAGGCTTGATTTCCAGGTCGTATTCTTGAAGAGTTGCCATCCAAGGGGCCCCTTTTTCTCCCAACTCTTTCTATACTAATAAGTTTCTAATAGCAGGATATGGAATGATGACTTTGGTCCTAGACTTAAGAAGAAAAGGACGAATATGTTTGACTGCTTTAAACAAAGTGAATGCTTGTTTGTCAACCTAATGATAGTTTAACTCAACCCCTTTAAAGCCTGAACTCGTGAATGAGATGGGGACTTCATGACCCTGTTGATTGCATTGTGTCAGCACAACAGCATATGAGATTTCTGGAGCGAATGTATAAAGAATGAAGTATTTTTCAAAATCAAGACTTAGAAGAGTGGGGGATTCAGATATAGCCTCTATAATCCTTTTAAATGAATCTTTTTCATTGTTGCTCCAACTAAATTTAGCATCTTTCTTGATCATATTTTGTAAGGGACGAACAATTTCAGAGAAGCTTGGTATAAACCTCCTCACGAAATTAATCTTTCCCAGGAACGACTGCATGGATTTCTTATTTGATGGGTAAGTAATCTTAGATATGGCTTGGGTTCGTTCTGGGTTGATTATGATTCCATCTTTGGATACTACAAAAATTAAGAGGATCCCTTGAGTCATATCAAATATTTTTTTCTTGGCGTTGAACAATATCCCAAACTTCCTACAGTGTTCAAAGACTTTCCTAAGGTGAAGGATATGATCAAATCTATGTTTTGAAAAGATAGTGACATCATCAAGATACAGAACTACAACATGGTTAATTAGGCCTCTAAAGGATATATCCATAGCATGTTGGAAAGTATCCCCAACATTAATCAAACCAAAGGGCATATTTCTATATGCGTAAGTTTCCCGCGGGGTTCTGAAAGTAGTCTTCAGTTGATCAGCCGGAGAGACTAAAATATGATTATAACCCGAGAAACCGTTGAGTAATGACAACATTTCAGATCCAAAGAATTTTTGAAGAATCTGCTCCATATGAGGTACTAGATAGTTATCTTTCTCAGATGACCTATTGAGGTTACATAAGTCAACACAGAGTCGAATGTCACTGTTCTTTTTCCGAACTAGTACCAGGTTAGCCACCCATTGGGTATGACGGAATGGAATAATTATTTTAGCAGCTAAGAGATTATTGAACTCTTTCTTGATTGTCGGTTCTAGAGTTGGGTGCATTTTCCTTAGGTTTTTTTGAAAGGGTTTTGATATTGGTTTCATTGTAATCACATGCTGCATAATATGTGGATCAAAGGTATTTAGATCGTCATAGGTCCATGCGAAAACATCCTTATACTCTCTAAATAATTTTACAAAGGATGATTTTTCTAATGAGGTACAATCTGTCCTTAAATTTACATCTTGTGGATTAGAATCTGTCCCTAAGTTAATGGTTTCATATTTTATGCATGAGCTGTTCGTTTTGCAGTTGGGGACAACCTTGAATTTGTCCTGCAAGTCATACAATTTTTCCAATCTTAAAACAGAAGTAGGGATAGATTTTATCATGTCGAGAGCATTTTCCACTGGGTAGTGAGAATGTATTACCGAAAATTTGTGCAAGTCTTCATCGTGAGTTATTTCATCAATAGCATTATCTTTAAAGGCATATTGTCCTGTTAGAAGGTTTAGAATCTGGGCATCATCATCAAAAACATGCCAGTTATTGATGTTATCCGGAACTGATGGCCTAAAAACCAATTCTATTGAAAAAGAATTAGGAGAAAAATCATACGATGGAATTAGCTTAGAAGCTACATAGGATAATAAGTCAGCCTCCTGATTTTGAAATCTAGGGACTACATTCATATTAAAAGCTTCAAATTTTGAGATTAAATTCCATACTTCCTTATGGTAATCTTGCAGATGTTCAGAAACACAATGGATTGAATTGTGTACCTGGCGTACTACGATCTCATAATCACGGTATTCCACTAAAACCTTGATGTTCATATCCAAAGCCTTCTTTAACCCTTGGATAAGGGCTTCATATTCTGCAATATTGTTAGTATTGTTAAACTCCAATATGCATGTTGTACATGTTTTATTTCCCTGTGGAACCAACAGAAGGCAGCCTACACTGGCTCCTTCTTTGGATTTCGATCTGTTATCACTAGACTTTGCACCTTGACTGCTAGGTTCAAATCCTATAGGAGTATAGAGACCAGGCTAATATATATCATTCAATTAAACAGTGGATGCATGAACATGAAAGACTGGGATAAAAGAATGCGAGTATGAACTTATAAAAAGAGTGATCAAGTTCGCTCAGGTCATTAATAAGTATGTAAATTATTCACAAGAGTTCAGGCATAGAAAACATCTATCCATAGAACACAATTATGAATAATCACACAACATTTTAAATATTAAACAAATGGGCTCATCTCGAAAATAATCACTTCAAAGCATTCTTTAAACAAAGTGAAAATGTAATGCATGCATGTAGAACAAAGACAACAGTCTGATCTCCAATGTTTCCCTCTGCACTCTCAGCCCTCTCAGTTGGAACTCTCTCTCCTCTCAAAATAATAGAAATTTTATATAAATACATCTAGCTTATCGGAACAAAAGTCCAACAATAAACTAAAAATAAAAGAGATCTCGAAGCAAATGGTGAGAAATCTGGAAATAATGAAGTTGCTTCCTTAAAATCTGTCAAGTGTCCTCGAATCTAGAATTAATCATAACTGTTGAATACTCTGCCACATGTCCTCTAGATGCCCTGTTTCCCTGCTGATCCAATGCCTGGAATATAGATAAAGAATTTATGAAGGTAACTCCTTTGAGAGGCTCAACACTTCACCTTACCAATTGTTGATATTTGTCAATCACTCCTAAAACTCTGCAAAAATGCTCTGTCACCATTTTCTATATCTTATCCTCTATTAGTCATTCGAGTTTGTTGACAGGACTTAGTGCTTGGCAAGCGATGAAGTGAAATTAATATTTGTAATGGCTTATAATATGAACCCTTTACTATAATCTTAATGTGATACTGGGCATCATCAAATTTAACCGAATGATAATCCAGCTCAGATCCTTCTACATGGCTATTTGTTTTCAACTTAACACTATCTAGCACTTGGAATTTGTGTGATAAGTGTTCAACCTTTGTTCTTCATGTGAGCGCTGCTTTGTGGTTGTTTGCATCGCTACACCTTCCTTTGCATTTGCAGTTGATTGCTCCAATTCAGATTGCTTTAACTTCACAACATATTAATGCATAAATCCTCAAGTATTTTGGGTGAAAATAATTCCAACTTGATGAAAAACTTATTACACTGTCCATGCATCCTTTAAATAGAAAATTGACATTTATGCCAGGTTTTGAAAAAGGATTTTCAACTTAAATCTGTGCTGGAAAAGCCTAAATGGCAATGAGTGCTCTATTTACAAATTTGTTTTGATATCTTTCAACTTTGGTGCTATGACTATTAAGCCGAGCACTTTCATGGCTTTTTGTACAACCTGTTCATCTGAAGTACAATGATCATCTATGAAAGGCATGATTTAGGCCTAAAAAACATTGTTTCTATGACCAGAATGAAAAGATAGCTTCTTAATACGGCTGAATCCCAAATTATAATTTCCATGTCATCAGAGCCTGACCCAAGCAGGTCACCAACCGGATTGAAATGCACAGTATTTACACATCCCTTGTGTTTTCCAGGGACAGAAAGCTCGAGCTTCTGAATAAAATCCTGGCAGCCCTTTCGGTGGCATAAAACCTGTTCCTCCTTAACACTCTTTCTCATCCATAATGACGCCCTCGATCTAGACTTGAGATCATTCCTTTATAGCTGGTCTTTGTGTATTCTCGAATATTTAATATATAACAAAGGCTTAGTGCTCTCGACACTTGAGTGCTTGATACACGACCTTGAATGCATGAATGGGCGTTTATTAATGGAGTGATAGTTATAACATAGGATGAATATGGTAATTTTAATGGAATCCATGTGGAGAGGGAATAAGAACGAGAGTGGAATGGTGAGGTAGATGGGTAGGTGAAGTGAGATAATAAGTGGGAAAGATAGGTAAGAGAATGAGTGGGATGAGGTGAGTAGAAATATAAAATCAAACTTAATAAAATTATTTTATATTAAGAAAAAGTTAAATTTTACTAAATGAAATTAAGCCATGAAAATGGATGAAAGAGAGACAACAAAATATTTGACGGACTTTGTTGCATGGACCTGATATTTCACAAAATTGACCCAAGATGACACAAACACTGGGGACTTAGACAAAAAATAAAAGTGGATATTCTGGGAGTAAGAACTGAGTTCCATCTTTACATAGGCGCCGCCAAAATTTTAAACAATTTTGCTGGAGTAGATTCTGGTGACAACATCTGGCTCTCTCTGGGGATGCTCCCTGCGAGCTGCCAAGAACAAGCAAACTCTGTGCCTTATATTCATTGGGTGATGGAGTCATTCATATCTCAAACTTCTGCAACTTATTCAAAAACTTGAAAAGACACTACTCACTGAATGCGGAACTTTAAACTACTCCGCCAATTGAAATTAATCTTCACACCACTGAAATGACAATATATTGTTGCTGACTAACATACTAAAAAGAATCTACATGCTCGTATGACAAGCTTATTATTCTTCCTACTCCTACTTCTAACCAGTAGAAACAGGCTAATCATGTGTAATCATACTTCCAATGAAGCCATGATAACATCCAACCGACTGTAAGAACTTCTTTCATGCAGATAGAAACCAAAAAAGAATTTAACCTTTGAAACATAAATTTGATTCGCGAAGCATACTTACAACCACAATCCTCTTTGATTCCACACTCTGCAAGGCTGAAATTTTCTGAAAACCATAACTCCATATAGATGGTCACTAGGTCCTGCCAATTGTGTTGCATTTCCAGCTGATACGGAAGGCCACATTGTTCATTTGCTTCACTTATCAACTGACATTTCATTTGTTCTGCTAGAAAAAGAGTATGAACATCATTCGGGCATTGACAACCGAAGGTATCAAGGTCATCCTAAATCTGTTCACAAGTTCCTTGAACAACAACCTCAACAATGTCATCATGATAATCAATAAACTGATCCTCCTCTTCTGTGATTCCATAAGATGCATAACTATCATACACCAGCCCTGGTTGTTCATAGATGATAAACTGAATGTCTTCAGAAATCTATTCGTTAGATGTTTTTACATCACAAATATCTATATCTTGGCTTTTGAAATCATCATCATATTCATCGAAAATGGGCTGGCCTTCACTTCTTAAATCATCATCCTCTAAATCCGCTTCATGTTTGAAAACATAAGATTATTCAATAGGATTATCTTGCAAATAAAAACTTTGACAAAATTTGGGGACCATAAAATTCTAAATATCACTATAAAGAAATAAGGCTTGTTGATTTTGAGTATCCACTGCTAGACGCTTTGAAGCAACAACCTTCTTTGAAACAAGATAATCACTATCATTTTTAGCATAATCCTTACGACAATTATTAGCACAATCAATTTCATAAAAACCATGTTTAGAAGAAGAAAAATCTGATTTAGCGATCTTAGGATTTGGAAAGCAAGAGAAATCCAAGAATAATATATCTGCATTTTGAAAAACATGAGAGCTCAAGGAAAAAAAAATTGTGGATAGTCTTGATCGTGTTCTTCTCCGTCCAAACCTAACCTTTTTGGTTCATGAGCTTCCTCTTTCAAGTCTTCATTACAAATCTGATCTACATACTTTCCACAAGATCGTAGGTTATCTTCTATTTCTTGGGCATCATTGAACATCTGCTGCAAAGTCGTAGACTTTCTCTCCATAAGAAGAAGTGCTAAATCTGGATGAAAGGCCATTGCATAACTCAGTCTGGCAGAAACCTCAGAAGGTTGGATCTCTTTAGGCATCTTGTAATAAAAACCTGAAAATCTCTTATTAAACATAGAAACACTTTCATCCTTCTGTCTTTTCAGAGCACGAAACTCTGAAAGTTATTGATCCAATGATTTTCTCTCACCCCAAAAATTTAGAGAGGCATACCTTAGTTCCTACCATGAACTAATTGACCCAGGATGCAAATGCCTAAACCATTCCTTAGCATCCCCTTACAATGACTGAGCAAAATCTCTCATGTAAACATCATTATGCTCAATTTCAAAAAGGTTTGGGAAATGCTCAAAGCCTTGATGTGTTTTTTAGTTGTAAGGTTTTCTCCATCAAACATAGGGAGATACTTGTAATGCTTTGGAGGAAAATCATGAAGAATATAAGGCAAATTAAGAGACCTATATTTGTCTTGGATTTTGGAAGATATAGGATTAAACGTAGGAGGTATGATATCATCCTTGGTCTCTTGAGGCTCACAGGATTGATCATATACGTTACATGGCTCAGACGAAGGCTCTTGGTCAAAGTCATCTATACAAGGAGAAGGTATATTCACAATTTGAAAGGAAGGGTATTCAAATGCATATTTTAGGTCATCCTTTGAATACAATAAACAATAGAAAATCCTTTTGATATGTTCTGGGAAGGACAAGAAGTAATTAACAACTAATATAATTACATCCTGGAGAAAACTTAAGCTGAATACCTGGTTGTTTCACAGTGTCCTTCCATGTTTCTGTCACTATGCCTCATCCTCCAGTGGAGTCTATGAATTTGCTTAGAGCTTGATTGGAGTCACCAATGGATCTCTTCCCATTGGAGTCACCATGGTGAAAATAATGCAGTCCCAACTGTGTAACCAGACCTTGTTCACCATCAAAGATTGGATTTGATCGTTGTTGTTCTTTCCCGGGGAAGATATCTTCACTTTCGTCCCCGACAGTGGCGCCAAAAGAAGTTATCACTAGAGTTTGCACCTTGACTGCTAGGTTCAAAGCCTAGAGAAATCTTAAAACTACTTAATGGACTATAGGTTTATAAACTGATGAATGTATAGGAGTATAGAGACCAGGCTAATATATATCATTAAATTAAATAGTGGATGTATGAACATGACAGACTAGGATAAAAGAATACGAGTATGAACTTATAAAAAGAGTGATCAAGTTCGCTCAGGTCATTAATAAGTATGTAAATTATTCACAAGAGTTCAGGCATAGAAAACATCTATCCATAGAACAAAATTATGAACGATCACACAACATTTTAAATATTAAACAAACAAGCTCATCTCGAAAATAATCACTTCAAAGCATTCTTTAAACAGAGTGAAAATGTAATGCATGCATGTAGAACAAAGACAATAGTCTGATCTCCAATGTTTCCCTCTGCACTCTCATCCCTCTTGGTTGGAACTCTCTCTCCTCTCAAAATGATAGAATTTGTATATAAATACATCTAGCTTATCGGAACAAAAGTCCAAGAATAAACTAAAAATAAAAGAGATCTCGAAGCAAATGGTGAGAAATTTGGAAATAATGAATTTGCTTCCTTAAAATCTGTCAAGTGTCCTCGAATCTGGAATTAATCATAACTACTGAATACTCTACCACCTGTCCTCTAGATGCCCTGTTTCCCTGCTGATCCAATGCCTGGAATATAGAGAAACAAGTTATGAAAATAACTCCTTTGAGAGGCTCGACACTTCACCTTACCAATTGTTGATATTTGTCAATCACTCCTAAAACTCTGTAAAACTCTGCAAAAGTGCCTTGTCACCATTTTCTGTATCTTATCCTCTATTAGTCCTTCGAGTTTGTTGACAGGACTTAGTGCTTAGCAAGCGATGAAGTGAAGTTAATATTTGTAATGTCTTATAATATGAACCCTTCACTATAATCTGAATGTGATACTGGGCATCATCAAATTTAACCGAATGATAATCCAGCTCAGATCCTTCTACGTGGCTATTTGTTTTCAGCTTAACGCTATCCAACACTTGGAATTTGTGTGATAACTGTTCAACCTTTGTTCTTCATGTGAGTGCTTCTTTGTGGTTGTTTGCATCGATACATATTCCTTTGTATTTGCAGTTGATTGCTCCAATTCAGATTGCTTTAACTTCACAACATATTATAGCATAAATCCTCAAGTATTTTGGGCGAAAAGTATTCCAAATCGATGAAAAACTTATTACACTATCCATGCATCCTTTAAATAGAAAATTGACATTTATGCCAGGATTTGAAAAAAGGATTTGCAACTTAAATCTGCGCTGGCAAAGCTAAATGGCAATGAGTGCTCTATTTACAAATTTGTTTGGATATCTTTCAACTTTGGTGCTATGACTATTAAGCCGAGCACTATCATGGCTTTCTGTACAACCTGTTCATCTGCAGTGCAACAATCATCTGTGAAAAGCATGATTCTGGCCTGAAAAACATTGCTTCTATGACCAGAATGAAAAAATAGCTTCTTAATGCAGCCCAATCCCAAATTATAATTTCCATGTCATCAGAGCCTGACCTAAGCAGGTCACCAGCCGGATTGAAATGCACAGTATTTACACATCCCTTGTGTTTTCGAAGGAAAGAAAGCTCGAGCTTGTTAATAAAATCCTGGCAACCCTTTCGGTGGCATAAAACCTGTTCCTCCTTAACACTCTCTCTCATCAATAATGACGCCCTCGATCTAGACTTGAGCTCATTCCTTTACAGCTGGTCTTTGTGTATTCTCGAATATTTAATATATAACAAAGGCTTAGTGCTCTCGACACTTGAGTGCTTGATACATGAGCTTGAATGCATGAATGGGCGTTTATTGATGGAGTGATAGTTATAACATAAGATGAATATGGTAATTTTAATGGAATCCATGTGGAGAATGGTGAGGTAGATGGGTAGGTGAAGTGAGATAATGAGTGGGAAAGATATGTAATAGAATGAGTGGGATGAGGTGAGTAGAAATATAAAATCAAACTTAATAAAATTATTTTATATTAAGAAAAAGTTAAATTCTACTAAATGAAATTAAGCCATGAAAATGGGTGAAAGAGAGACAACAAAAGATTTTATGGACTTTGTTGCATGGACCTCATATTTCAAAAAAATTGATCCAAGATGACACAAACACTGGGGACTTAGACAAAAAATGCAAGTGGATACTCTGGCAACAAGAACTGAGGTCCATCTTTACATAGGTGCCGCCGAAATTTTAAACAATTTTGCTGGAGTAGATTCTGGTGAGAACACAAATCATCAAAATACAATGTCCAAGAAGGACTATTTACAACTACCTTACTAGCTATAATATGTACATGTGTTTCATTGTTTACAGCATTTACATCATTCTTTGTTACAAAACCAGATTTAATGTAAGTGGAATTCGAAATTTCAGACTGTTGTTGTAAACCTGTAAGTGGAGAATTTTCAGCTTTCATGTTACAAAAATATTCCCCATGAGCATAATTTCCCATAATAGAGTCAGAAAACAACATCGGTTCATTGAGATCATGCAATTCAGTCACAGTGTGTTTCATATAACTTTCTCTTCCAATTTTAATCTGATTGGGCCACCCATTCTCAGGGAGCCACAAAGCTGGCCAATCAGTCGAGAAATACCCATTTAGATTATGAGACTAGTCACGGCTTAAAAACATGCCATAAGCATCTAGGATGTCAACAACCACGATGTCGATAAATTGGTATATTGATGGATTAATTGCTACCCTGACTAACACATCTTTTATCTCCCCTAGTACTCTTACATTCGACTGATCGAGCTGTGTGATCTGTGTATCACATGGAGTGAATTTTGCATTCAGCTTCTTTCAAACCGAACAAGGAATTATGTTATTTGATGCCCTGGAAACTACCCTACAATTATGGACGTTCTGATTATATATTTATAATGTGAGGAGGAACGGAGGAGTGTTAGATGTTGATCTTTTCCCAATTAAAGAGTTCTTATCAGCTACTATTTTCTTTTTGTCTTCTATGTTTAATGACTGTTTATTTGGACAAGAACTTGTATTATTTGAAGTGTCGGCACCTGTATTATTTTTGTTACTAGGAGTAACCGAGCTTGATATAGGAGTTATTATAGGACCACCAAGCATAGGGAATATTTGCAACAAATCATACATGCTGATGTTTGCATGTTGTTTTTCCAGGTCTTCAATGATATCATACTGCAGATCTAGTTTGTGTGAAATATGAGATGGCTGTGACTGCCTGGTGAGATGAGGATTACTGCTTCTCTTGTTTTGATTAGATTTTGATGTATTGGGAAACTCTATTGAGCCTTTGCTGCGGGTATTGTAAGTATGTTGTCCTGAGAAAATAATTTGGTTCTTAGTTTGTACATTATTACTTATGTTGTCCCAGAAATGTCCAACCAATGGTTGTTGGTCTTCTTGGTCCTCATCCTCCTTTTCTGAGTCTTCTTCCTTTTCTTGGTCATGAGATTCTTTATTAGAGGAGGATTCAGGCATAGAAAGGACAACCCTGATGGTGTTGAATATTTCTTCATTTACTTCCATATCGCGAGGAGGATTTGTTTTGTAGTTAAAATGAGGGGTCTATCTAAACTGGTTTCTAAAGTTTCCTCTGAATGAAGAGCCTTCTCCACTATTTTTCTTGAAGCCTATTATTTCATTTGTTAAGGATTTAACTGTATTTTGTAATTTTTCCACATCAAATGCTTGTGAATCCTTATTCAAATTAGATTTGGATGTGTTTTCATTTCTTTTGCGGATTGCGATGTCAATCTTCCCACTCCTCTCCGATTCATAGGTCAAGGAATTCTTTTCAACCTTAATGGATTCCTCGAAATTTTATACTAGAGCGCCCTTACCAGCCTATTTGACAAACATACCCATATATTTAGGCAACGCGGAGGCGTAATTTTCAATAATTATGTCTTCAGGAGGTTGGGAGGCAGCTGGTATTTCTTTTTTTAAAGTTAGGAAACACTGGTTAAAATCCTTGATTTGCTCCTTACTGTCGATTTTGATACAGGATAGTTCTAAGGCTAGGGCAGCTGGGGTATTTTCTTCTCCAAATTTATCAAGAAAATCCTGGCTAAAATATGTCCAATTTGTTATTGATCCTTGGACTAAGGAAAAGTACCACGCTGATGCTTTTCCTTGAAATGTCAGAGGGAAAAGACGACAGACCACATCCTCATGTTGTACATTCATGGTTTGAATAACGAGGATGAATTTATCGACGTGGTTTTCAGTTGGTTCCTAGTTATCTGGATTGAACTTAGGGAAAAGCTTATCCGGGTGCGCAGGCAACTGATGTTGCATACCAGGTACAACCACTGCGCTTGTTCTCAACCATGGGAGAGGAGGACTCGGAGGTGGATTTCCTGGTCCCCTTCTTGCATCTCCGACCATATCACCTTCTTCTGATTCTGATGAGTTACTGAGGTTAGAGGACCTGATACTATCAGGTGGAGATCCTAGGGGTGAGGGTGGCTGGATGAAACCGCCAAAAGCGATTAGTTTTCTTGAAGTGTTAGTTTTTGTGGTTTCCCTAGAAAAATCATTGGGTTGGTAATTAGGAGTACTGAGTCCTAACTCATAGGCTTCTGGTGGGGACTGATCTACCGTGGATAGCTGAGAGTTGTCACTATTTCGTCAGGTTAAACCGTAATCTATGGGTGGTATACTAGTATGCTGAGAGTAAGCCCTAGTGAGGACTCATCTCGATTCTTCTAAAACTTGGTCAATTTGTTCAGGAGTGTAGGGAGAGGTATTGTAATCTCGTTGTAAGATATTTCTAATAGTATTGATGAATGGATAATTATTGTTTTCATCTTGTAAAACAATGGATGAGTCTAAGGTAGTGGTGTTCTCACATTCAATGATAGGTGAATGATTTAGACTAGTTGTAGGATTGTTATCTACTTCTTCAGCCATTAATCGTTTTTGGCCCTCCTTCTAGTGCCATTTGCTGGCCATATTTTCTGTCAAAGGCCAACTATGGAGAGATATCCCACATAAGGAACTTAATACACCCCCTCCTGGTATGTTTAAAATAACTAACTCTCGCAGGGTATAGATCCTACTACCTTTATGATTTCTGCTCTCGAAAGAGAGCCTTTGGTTTTGTATTGTTTTGTGTTTTTTAAAATCCTAAAAATGTCACTTCCTATAGGATGACTACTAGGTAAACTAACTATCTTACTAATCTAATTAATTAAAATAATCTTAATCAATTAACAGTTGTTGACTATGACTAAAATTAACTAACGAATCTATGAACTACTGCTATCTATCTTGGACAGGAGCAATTTAATGAGTATTATTTTTTGATAATCTGTAAAATACTAAATGTTTAAGGTATGACATAATCTTAGATCAATCTTCAGAAATAAAACATAACCTCAAATTAACAAAAATAGCAATTACATATTCGAGAAACAATAATAATATAAACCATTATTTATCCTAGAACATGCAAATTACTATTGAAATAGCAAGTATTAACAAATTTAGAATTTGAAGCTTAATATTTTGATTACTTAACATAAAATCTACGCCAAACAAATATTCCATAACTAAATCATTCGAAATGTAATGTCAGAGCAAAAAAGACAAGAGACATTTTAAATGGATCATGTACTAATTTTGCCCATGCTCGAGCTTATAAAAAATTATCGATGCACTATAACCAAGTATAAGCATAGAATATATGCACAGAGGAAACTAATAAGGAGTTACATATATTTATATATTTGAAAACCAAATAAAAAAGATACCAGTTTTCAAGAAGATTCATAACAGTTTGACAGTGAGAACTTCACACATCAAATAGCTTAGTTTAGAATATGGAAATCTTTAACTCCACAAATAGTAACTTCAGCTATGTACTCGAACCCTTTAACATTGATCCGAACTTTGACTTATATAGCTAGTCTTAAATCCACAAAATTAATGACTCGAGGAATCTCATACAACTGTATCTCGAAATAGAATTATCATAAAATCATCATTACAACCATGAGTAATGAAACTTGATAGTTGTCATTACTCAGAATGATCAAATGAATGATCAGAGATCAGAGATCATTATGAACTGGTGAATTGACATTGTTGGAAGAGAAATAAGCAATGAATGGACTTACTTAGTGATCGCCAAGTGTGTCCACAATGCATAACAAGAGTTAAGTAGGCACAACGGATCAACATAAATACTATCCAGCAAGATAAGATTATCCCAAAACAGAAACAGGTACCAGGCCACGTAGGTGTTTCTCATTCACGAAATCTAGGAATGAAGTATAACCACCATATTAAATGATCCAAAACAATTTTCGATCCAAAATGCCATCTGCAACACAACAAAAAAACCATTGATTAATTGTTTCTATAATACTTATAAAAACAATTGAATGCAAAAATAAATGATAAGCACTCCTACAGAATCTATGATTATGTAGGTGTGCTAATAATAGTTATTTTATTTAAAAGAAATATTACATGTTGCGCTTCCAAAATTTACATGCTCGCATATAATAAAAATTGATTAAAAATTGATCAAACGAGTTCAAAACCATGATCTATGCATGGGTAAGCCGATACTTGGATTCGAGCAGCTCTTCTAGCTTCGACTAACCTGGCATTTAACTTCATGATCTTGATCTTATGATGTTCATCTTGTTTCAATAACCTTTTGATTTGCAGACATCAATCTCTTCTTAACAACCTTGTACCTATATTTCTTCATCTTCAAGTTTTTCCATTGATTAACCCATGATAACAATTTATTCTTTAACTTTTGAATCTCATCCCTCATAATATCTCTGTTCAATTGAGATTCCTTAAGTTCTTTTTTCAATTGAGTTATTTTTCTTTCAAAAGGAAGCTTGATGGACTGTCTTATGGTTTCCATAGCTTGGTCAAAGAATTGATCGCCGGCTAGTGATGGTTTTTGCTCAACCTCTTGATCAGGTTGTTGAAACGGTGATGAATTTCCTGCAAACTCATCTCTGGGGAATGTAGCAGAGTTATTGAACTCAATGCTCTGCTCTTGGTTAACAACTTCAAGTCGAGTTTCATGAGTGGACGGTTGATCTTCTGATTCACTGAAAATCTCAATTAAAGGAGGCTCCTTAACATGTTCAACGGTTTTAGGAATAGAAGCAGTAGCCATACTCCTCGTACATCTTCGGGTTCCTGAGTTCGACTTGACAGTGGTAATTTTTGAATGTCTTTGCTCATGTTTGGATTCAATATAATACTCGAGATCCATATCGTCTGAGTTTACTAAACCCTTACCCTTCTTTACAGACATATGACGATGCATATTGGACGAGGATGGATCAATAGGAATTTCAGGGACCAGAGGGTTATTGTCCTCGTCAATAACACATTTTGCAGCATTCCCCTAAATAGGGTTCGCGACATAAAACTAATCATGCATCAAGGTAGGGTTGAGCTCTTGGCTAGGGTTAGGAATGGAATATTTTCTTTGTTTCTGAAGAGTTTTAGGGAGAGGGGCGGCCAGAATTATGTTTCCCCAAAACCATTCTCCACTAAAAAATATTCCTGCATCTTTCCCTCCAAAGCTAAACTATGTTGAACTAAAATTTTAAGAATCCCATGATGAAACAGACTTCGATCGTGATCATCGATAGTGTTCTTGACAGTATTAGCCATTTTATTTAAAATATTGAGCAGAAAGAAAGGAAAATTGATCTTACAACCCTTAAAAACCATAAGCAGACAGAGATGGTACAAATATACATGAGAAAAAACGTCCATCACAAGTGATATACCTAATGATGATCTCGAGAAACGGCCACCATTGTTGCTTCCGGAATTTAGCAAGAAAATCGTATCTGATATTAGAATTAGCAGGTATTGAAAGCAAAAATGGCTTCCACTTTTTTCTCGTTCATTTTTTCTCCCTTAAATCATCATTCACCGATATAGGGAAACTTAGTGGCCTCGGCAATGAAATCTTCAGTCAATGGAAGTTGTAGGTTACGAATCTGGGCCACACTGTTTTTCAATAACAGGGAAAACTGTCTGGTGACTTCAATATTATGCCCACTAAAACACCTGAAAAATTACCCACATCCTATCTTCTCAAACCATTCAACAACCTCAGGTTCAACTTCGAAAAGGTCATCACCAAAAATTTTGAAGCAGTTGAGGGGTGCCATTTCTTTACTGTAAGGTTTTTGGATAGGATTGAGCTCAGGAGTAGTGGTAAAGATAGAAGGTATGGAAATCCAGGCTATCCCAAACATCTGAGAAATGAATCTAACCTTGTCTGGGTTCTTCATATTAATCTCACAGGTCAAACCCTCAAAAATCCAAACCATAGAGTAGTTTTTTCGAAACATGATGTGGGCGATTAAAACTAGGCATTTCAAATAATGATTAAAATACTAGTGGCATAAATTGAAAATACACCTCGTAGTACGACTAATCTAGATTTCCATAATATCATAACACTAATCATGATTTTTCCATAGTTCACAACATATGTAAAAATTCTATAATAACCACAATCATATCTTCTAATTTCGTTTTAGATATTCAAATATATTACAAAAATTAGAGCATCATCGTATGATCATCTGGGATTTAGGGGCATGATTATAGTTTAATAAGGGTATAGTTGAACCATGTGCTAATTGCAAAAATCATCCGTCCTTGATACACGGTCTTCACAAAGTTTTGAAACAATATATCGATACCATTTAAATGAATGATACACTTAGAAAATAAAACAAATGCCTTAGGACTTCCATGAAATTTGATGATTAGGTGAGATAGGATTAATAGGTTTGATTAATACCCTTTAAAATAAATCATCCCATCTTCCCTGCTATTTCCAAGGTTTTAAAATGATCAGAGAAGTATAATAGTTTTGAAGTGATGCCCACTATGGTTGACTTCGAAAAAACTTCATGAATCCAAAAGTATTTGAGGAATGTAGGAACTTTCAAGGCATATGCCTAGGCTTTAAAAAAGAAATTGAAATCATAAATTGTAACATAACGTGTGTTAGCAGTATGATTAAAACATGGTATTTAATAATATTAGGTAATGATAATATAAATTATATTACTCAAATAAATACTAATAACATTAATAACCTTTATAATTTAAATATCCCCCATATCTAAACTTGAACTGCTAGAATTTGAACCTGAGATTAACTTGGCCAATATAGCCTAGATTAATCTGGAAAGAATTATGAGAAACAAATTCCAAAAACTAAGCCATAAGAACCCATAATTTCGTAGCTGCAAAATTAGATAAGCATTATGATATCTATGAAAAATGCATTCAAATAGGATCCCAATTTGGTTCCAAGTTTGAGCTCTTGTGTTGAAGGTTTTCTCCAATTGGGAGTACCTTTAGAATCAAAGATTCTAAAAGCACTCCTAAATAATATTCCATATGAGAATATTTCTGTAGGATTTCATTATTTCTGATATCATCTTTTATTAAACGAAAAACAAAGAAAAGATGAGAAGGTTGTTGGCTGCCAACAATCTTCTAGCGTTTTGGGATTACAATATAGATTCATAAGTTTGTGCTTAATGCATATGGTGCTTTAACTTATTGTATCTCTTACATGAAAAATATTGAAAAGACCATCAATTCGACATTCAAACATATACAAGCTGACCATCGGAAAACATATGCAGATGGGACTCAAACTATTGGAAGACTTGGCAATGCTCTCTTGAATCTACAACAGATGTCTGCACAACAAGATGTTTACATCGTGCTCTCACTTCCATTGAATAATTCATCGAGGAAATGCATCTTCGTAAATACTTTTTCCAAAAACATTTTGCATTTATCCTGAAAAGACCAAAGCATTTGCAACAAGAACTTGATTATTCAAAGGATATCCTGTGTGCATCAATAATTGACTATTATTTACAATGCCTAGAATGAATTGAAGAAATATGCTTGCTTGAGTTTTCTTCAAACCACATAAAACAAAGAAATAAACAAAAACAAAGTGCTCGATCATGTGTCATAAGAAGCATGCACTACAATGGGCATAGAGACCCAAATACATATTATAGAGAAAAGTTAATTCTTTATGTTCCTTATCAGCATGATGAATCTGTTTTCAAGCAACACTTAGCGAGTTGGAAACAATCTTACTTAGAAATGGAAAACACAATACAAGAGCATTCCCAAATGTCAACTGGAAATCTAGTCAGATTGTTCGAAGACAATTCCTAATTCAAGTAGCCTATGTGAGAACAATTCATAGAGCTCAAGGTTTGACATTAGAAAGACTTTCATTTTACCCAATTGGCATTTCGACACATGGCCTAGTGTACATAGCCCTTTCATGAGTGATACCAATGGATTCGTTGTATCTTTTGAATAGAATAACCAAGGACAATTTCTCAGTTAGTAACAAAGTGCTCAATGAAATGATGTGTCTCTTGACACTTTCATCATGGACAATAGATCATTTTGATCAACCAATATCTTCAAAAACTGGTTTGTCAATTAGCACTTTGAACACATGGATCTTAAAAGTACATTATGTTGACATCTTGCAAGATAGTTCTCTATTGAACAATATGATTGTTTGCTTACAAGAGACTCAAACAAATTCACCAAAAAGCGACAATGGGTTTGCGAATTTCAATTTGAATTTCACATATTATGTTTATTATGTTCTCTCTCTCATACATAAAACCATAGAAATCATTCAAACAAGAAGTTTTTGTGAGAACATAGTAGAAATTTTTATGTCAAGTCTACATATGATTTATCCAGTTTGCTTAATGAACATATATGTTGCTCCAGTCAGACCTGTGTCAACAGTGATTACGACAATAGAAAAAGAAAAAGCAAATTGTGTGCGTGAAAATTGTCTCATTTTTATTGTTGGTGATTTCAATATTAACATCAATGTGAATAGTCGTAGAAGCAAAGAGCTTGTAGAATACATGCAATCATAGAAATTGCAAGAGATCACACATTGTTATAGATCAAAATCTATCATTGATCACATTTTGACAGCTTTCAATGGTTTGCACTGTGACATCATTGTACTAGATGCATACTAGACTAACCATGATGCAATTATGTGCATTGTTGCAATTCGTGTAGCTCTATGTGCAAATCGATAAAGTTAATGTACCTTATTCAATTATCTCATATTCTTTCTTGTGCAATTAGGCTGCTTTGAAAACATTCTCCTAAGAACACATCATCTGTTTGCAAGTGAGCATATTGCTATTTGGCAATGCACATTTGTTTCAACTTTAATGATTTCTTTAAGGCTGCAAGATTTTCCTTGCATGTTTCCATTTGCAATTGCACGTCATATTTTTTTCACTCCTTCTATGCTTAACTGGACTATGAGATACACATAACCATAATTTTCTAAAAGCTATACTCTGTGGCATTTTTCAAAATTGATGTGAAACTATTGCTCCATTCTATTGCTATTTTTCGATGCACATTTGTTTCAACTTCAACAATTTCTCCATGGCTGCTACATTTTCCCCACATGTTTCCATTTGGAATTGCACGTCATCTTTTTTCACTTGTTGTACACTTAATTGGATTGCAGAATAGAAAGATCCAGATCTTGCTAAAAGATATATTGTTTGCAATTTTGCAACATTGCTGCAAAAACAATTGCTCCATTTTCCTCTATGGAATTCGTTACCTGGTTGTTAAGCCTATGATTCTATGTTTCTTTTTTATGTCCAACATATTCCCACATTTAATAGGTAATGTTTTGTTCACCGGTATCATTATTACTTTGAGATTTTGCATACTATGCCATTTATTTTAACAGTCTTGCAATGTCATACAACTGGATTCAACAACAACTAATGACATTCGGGCATTTATCAGTGAGACACAAGAGTCCAATAGGTTTCTTTGTTTCCATTATTTTTCTTTCCTTTTTATGGGCCTTTTTTTGTCATTTTCTCTGATCTAAATAATACATATTCCTTTGTCCTATTTATTTTTATGTCTGAATCGTTTGACTTCCATAGTGAACAACAAAACAATTAAGCTAGCCTTTATTCTATTGGTCATTACAAAGTGAACAAAAAACTGCAACAATTAAGTTACATGAATCTTGTTGCTATACTAAGCTTTATTCAATGTATTCTCTTTCCCTTTTTTGAACAAATTGACATAGATGTTAATCTAATTTTCACATTCAATTGTACATAGTTTTCAATGTGGATTGTATTTAATGACTTTTCATCTTTATGCGAATAGAAACATAGAAATTGTTTCTCTGTCTTCTAAAGATGTCAAAAATAAATTGACAGGCTGCCCACTGCAAAATGATAACGTCGTTTCCAGCATTTAACAAATTTCATTTTAGTACTTTGTTCTTTGCTTCAATTAAATATTGACTGAGCTACTAGATTCATGCTTGAATTTTGTAACAACACTCTTCTTATTTGTTTTTCCATATTTACATTTGGCCTTTGATCTGACAGAAAATTTATATGTTCATTGCCATCATCGATTCTCAACTTTTCTCAACACAATTACACCAATGTATTTGAGGGCGATGTTCTATCCTTGTATAGGCCAACATGCAACAAAGATCCTAACTCACCTTAAAAAGCACAATTAGTGCATGCATATCTTGTAGACAAACATGGACAGTTAAATATTATTGCCAACATTGCAAACAATTTCATATCTCAAAAAGGGGTGATTCTGAGTACTTTTTACAAATCACTCCAAATAACAATGTTGAAACAATACCTCGTGTTTTCCATCAACACAAATTAGGAACAAATATCACACTCTAATGATTAACAAAATCAAGAAATAAGTATTATGTTGGTTCAATTGTTGCGATTATCACAGGATGTGAGGAAAATAGAAATCAATTTGAAGTCAACAAGACATTATTTTATGCAAATAAATTATTAAACTTTGAAGTCGACAAGCCATTATTTTATGCAAATAAATTATTGTTGCATAATACTCTTTAAAACAATTCCATTCTATTAAAAAAATTGTTCAATTTATTTCTTATTAGTAATTTAGTGAATATTTAGTAGGTGGCATAAGAGGTTATTTTTAGATGACAAATTTTTTAGAGGAACCGCCCGTTAAAAATGTCTTCGGTGTCATTTACTATCACAACTCTTTCAATGTTAGTGGGAGACCCTTGTTTTTAAACAATAATATCTTTTATTGACCATGAATCTAACAATTTATTTTTTGTTAACTTATTACAATAATATGTTCCTATCTACTCAAAATAAGACAAAAGTTAATGAAATTAAGTTATGTGATAGAGCCTATAGTTATCCCCCGCACCCACAAAAGGATCAATTCCCACATGAACCATAGTACCCTTGCCAATATACCAACTCAAATATTTGTTAATGCTTGGAAAAGTTGTAATGATACTTCTCCATATCAACGATGCATTCCTGAAGTGAGTAATCGAGTTCCTGATCCAAAGGAGAGCAGTGACAGTTTTTAAATATTTGGTCCTTATTACTGAGCTCCACAACCCAACATCAGTTAGTGCATACCACAGGCTTTTAGTTCTGAGCGCTTGGTTGAAGCAGTCAAGATTCAATAAGCCCCAACTGCTGATATTCTTTAGCCAAGAGTGATATTCCCAACTGGATAAGTGAAATTTGTTCTTGTGTTGATTACCTGCCCATATAAAATGGAATATATCTCTGTGAATTGCATTATGAATAGCCACTGGAACTTTCATAAGATCGAGCCAATAAGTCGGAATGCTCATTAATGTAGAATGTACTAGCACAAGTCTACCACCAATCGAGAGCCAACGAAAAACCCAATTATTGATCTTTCGATCAATTAGGATCCATCCCCAGTCTTCAATTTTGTAGTTATTGGGTTTTAGATAGTACCCAAGATACTTGAGGCCCTGGTCCAGTCTTTCCATTTTATAGGGCAGAAAAGTCTCAATATGAGCTAGACATTCAGAGTCCGAACAATTGTATAAGAAACTAGAATTTTGAATACTAATTGCCATCCCCGATGCTTTAAAAAAAACATCAAATATCTCCCTAAAATATTTCCATTTAGTAACAGAGGCCTCACCAAATATCAAATCATCGTCAACAAAGAGTAAATGTGATACAAAAAAAGATCTGGAAATTTTAATACCTGTAATTTTATTAGATTTCTTTGGTTCTTCAATAAGCCTGCTTAATCGTTCCATGGAAAGGATGAACAACAATGGCAACAAAGGGCATGATTGTCGAATCTCACTACTACTGGCAAACAATTTAGTAGAAGATCAAGATAGAAAAGGAGGCAGAAGAAACACTTTCCATTATCCAATTTGACACCTCAACATAAATACCAATCTGAATTAAGATCGGTCTTAGAAAGGTCCAATCAATACGGCCATATGCCTTAATGAGGTCCATCTTCAAAATTAATACTTGTAGATTCTTAGTTTTTATTGAGTGCATACCCTCTTGAGCAACACTCACATAAGATTAATTACCCCTATTATAGAATAGAACCTACCTTTATTAAGATAACATATCCACTTAAAGCAATGATCTCTTTCCTAAAAGACAACTCCCAGTTATTTATTTCTAAACCATAGTCAAATCAACATTGATAAACCTTTTTTTTAATGGATTTATTTTCACTAAATTGTGTGAAGTCACGAGTAACTTAGACAAATCCCACAACCTTGAAAAAACGAGCAAATCAAAGTGTGAAACCAACGGAGCAATGCCCAATTGAAAATGATGTGTTTTACATAAAGTTTATGATACAAAGGTGATGTTGACTTCATTATTTGAAAATAATAATAAATTCTTCGTTATTTACCATCCACAAATGTATTTTCCATTAAATTTATGAAAATGCTGTATTTAACATTTTAAGATCAGGAAGTCTCCCCAAAGATTGTCTTCACGCGGTTTTCGCAAGTCTAAAAGAAGAAAATGTGGCATTTAACATTTTAAAATTAGAAGATTTCCCCAAAATTTACCACGCGGTTTTGGCAAAATCTAAATGTTATTGATTTTCTATTTTATTCATCTTATGTGAGTGCGGTGATTTAATTTAACGGAGGTCTTGGATTTTACAAGATTAGTTCCCTGCATTTACGGTTGAATTTCTTTCTTGATCTATCTCGGCGCGTAATGAAATGAAAATATATTCTATTCTTTTGATTAATTTAATTTAATTTAATGGAGGGATTTTCTATTCTTTTTATCAATTTAATATATTCTATTATTTTCTATTCGATCTATCTCGGCGATTTAATTTAATGAAGGGATTTTCTATTCTTTTGATTAATTTAATGTGAGTGGGGTGATTTAATTTAATGGAGGTCTTGGATTTTACAAGATTTGTTCCCTGCGTTTACTGGTGAATTTCTGGATCCTTTTCGGCGAGTAATGAAATGAAAATATATAAATAAACTAATAAACTCCAACCACTCCATTCTCATTGCCATTCTGTTATGTTCTGTTGGAGGACGAGAAGATGGAGAGCTGTATGCTTGTTTTCTGCTTCTCTTTAAAAGTTATTGATTTTCTATTCTTTTGATTAATTTAATGGTAGTGCGGTGATTTAAATTTAATTTAATGGAGGGATTTTCTATTCTTTTGATTAATTTAAAGGTAGTGCGGTTAATTTAATGTGAGTGCGACAATTCTTTGAATTAATTTAATGTGAGTGCGACAATTCTTTGAATTAATTTAAGGGATTTTCAGGATTTTCGATCTGAAGGGATTTTCTATTCTATTATTTTGATCAATAATGTGATAATGTGAGTGCGGTGAACAAGATTTGTTGGAGGACGAGAAGATGGAGAGCTTTATGCTTCTTGCTTTCTGCTTCTCTTTCATTCTCTTTCCCATTCCATTCGTGCTTTCCACATCCCATCACCATCTCAACAACGCTTCTGATCAACACGCTCTGCTTGGATTCCAGTCTGCGCTCACTTCTTGGAATCCATCCACCATAAGTTCTTGGACACCAAATGTTTCATTCTGCGAATGGACAGCTGTCATATGCAGCCGGCGGAGGCAGAGAGTGGTTTCTATCAATGTTTCAAGCATGGGATTAGAAGGTACAATCTCTCCTCTTCTCGCCAATCTCTCCTTTCTTAGAATACTCGACCTTAGCAATAACAGTTTTAGCGGTCACATTCCCTATCAATTGGGAAACCTCTTTCGCTTGAAGATGCTTCGCTTAAAAATGAATCAACTAGAAGGTTCCATTCCCCACACTCTGGGTGGGTGCCGCAGTTTACGGAACTTGTCTCTGCCGCATAACAATCTCACGGGAAACATTCCCGCAGAACTATGTGTTCTCCCCAGCTTACAATTCCTTAACTTACCGGGGAAACAATCTGACGGGTACAATCCCGCACTGCTTGGGAAACATATCCTCTTTGGCCTTCTTAGACTTGTCTGAAAACAACTTTCACGGGAGTGTTCCTTCCGAATTGGGTATGCTAAGCCGGTTGACCTTTATAAATCTGGGCTTTAACCATCTGACGGGACAAATTCCATCCTCCTTGTCTAACTGCACCAATCTTCAAGTATTGGCTATTGTTGATAACCAGTTGACTGGACACATTCCCTTGGAGTTGTGCAGCAAGAACACACAATTGATGCAACTCTATTTAGGTGGAAATCAGTTGACTGGGAGCATTCCCGCTTCCCTCACCAATTGTACAAAGTTTCAATTGCTCGTCTTGTCGTTTAACCAGCTCAGCGGAGCAGTTCCCATGGAATTTGGTAAGTTGACACAACTCCAAATGCTTCATTTAGGCGACAATCGACTGGTTAGCGGCAGCACCACGAGCTTGCCCATTCTCACTGCTCTTACTAACTGTTCCGTCCTAAAATCAATAGATTTGTCCTATAATAGCCTCCAGGGGTGTTTGTCTTTTTCTATAGGCCGCCTCTCCATAGAATTGCAATCCTTACGCTTGGACCATAATGGATTAGATGGGGAAATACCTTCGCAAATTGGAAATCTAACTAGCTTAACATTGCTTGGGTTAGATAATAATATTTTTAGAGGGACGCTCCCATCTTCTTTTATTATGCTTCAAAACTTGGAAAGGTTATATATGGGAGCTAATCGTTTACAAGGAAATATCCCGGAGGAAATTGGGCAACTCAAAAGCTTAGGGCTTTTAACTATGGGAGGAAATAATTTTTCAGGAAGGATTCCTAATTCTATTGCCTATCTCCAACAATTGAGATATCTATATCTTGATAGGAATCAATTATCTGGTGAAATACCTACAAATCTAGGAAAATGTGTGAACTTACTGCTGCTAGACCTATCATATAATAGGCTTAGTGGTGAAATACCTTTAGAGGTTGCAAGTCTTGTAAATTTAGCTTTATTTTTCAACCTTTCAAACAATTTCTTGCATGGCCCTATCCCTATGGGACTTAGCAAGATGGCTATGGTTCAAGCTATAGATGTTTCTGCAAATCAATTAGTTGGTTACATTCCAAGTGCGCTAAGAAGTTGCAAAGAACTAGAATACCTTAATCTTTCTTGCAATGCACTTGAAGGTCCAATTCCAATGTCACTCGATGAACTTCAAAGTCTTCAAGACTTGGATTTATCATCCAACAATTTGTCAGGTGGAGTACCCAAGTCATTGGCAAATCTCAAAATGCTCAGCCAATTGAATTTCTCTTTCAACAACTTGTCAGGAGAAGTCCCAGAAGGCGGAGTTTTCAGAAAGGTTGGTGCCACAGCGTTTATGGGAAATCTTGGTCTATGTGGACCTTGGGTAAGTTTGCCCCCATGCTCTCCTCACAAACATAAAAGTGCTTCACATCTGAAAAGAGTTATCATACCTATTGTTGTAGTCACTATTGTATCATGTTTTCTTCTGGGATTCTTGTGGAGACGAAATTGCAAGAGGCATATTCCTGAAGGGGTTGCAGCGTCCTTAAATGTGGGACATCGAAGAATTTCCTATGGAGAGCTCGTCACTGCAACAGAGGATTTTAGTGATGCCAACTTGTTAGGAGTGGGTAGTTTTGGGAAAGTGTACAGAGGGGCTCTAAACGATGGCACTATGGTTGCTGTCAAGCTTCTCAATTTTGAAAATGATGGGGCTTACAAGAGTTTTGATAAAGAGTGCAAAGTTTTGAGTAGAGTTAGGCATCGAAATTTGATTAGAATCATAACCTCTTATTCAGACCTCCAAACCAAAGCTTTGATATTTCCGTTAATGGAAAATGGAAGCTTAGAAAAGTGGTTATATCCAAATGGCGAAGTAGAAAGTGGTTTGAGTTTGATTCAAAGGTTGAATATAGCCATAGACATTGCTCATGGCATGGTGTATCTTCATCACCATTGCTTCGTGCAAGTGATCCATTGCGATCTGAAACCCAACAATGTACTTTTGGGTGAAGATATGACGGCATATCTAATTGACTTTGGCATCGCTACCATATGTTTTGCAAATTCAGAGGATTTATCTCTCACTTCCACACAGGCACTCAAGGGATCCGCAGGCTACATTCCTCCAGGTATTATTTGAGCTAAATAGCATATTAGGCAGTGTCATGAGTTTTATATTGTTATTAAAATTTGTAAATTAGAAACCTTATGATGAGGATATTTGAATGCAGAATATGGTTTGGGTGGACATGCCACAACAAAAGGTGATGTTTATAGTTATGGAATAGTGCTATTGGAGATGTTCACCAGAAAGAAACCCATCCATAACATGTTTGTGGATGGAATGAACTTGCCGAAATGGGTGGGTAACAGTTTTCCAAATTATGTTTTGGAAGTGGTGGATAGGAGTCTATTGAGGACTAATATTGTCATTGAAGATAACAAGGAGCTTAATTGTCTCCGTCACCTCATAAGTGTGGGTTTGCTCTGCACAAAAGACTCTCCTGAAGAACGATTGACTATGCTCGACATTGTGGGCCAACTACAAAACATCAGAGAGACTTTTTTGGGAACTACTGGTATTCCAAAATTCCAATCAAATATAACACATTTGCTAGCGAGTACAAGCACTGCTCACAACAACACCGGTGAAGGGCAAAGTTCTTCAACATCCTAATTTAATGTAAAGGAGCATTGAGTGTATAACTTGACCATAAAGTTAGTTGAAATAATGGTCATTGATGCCATCTCATATATCAATTTTATTGTTCAATATCTTTTCACATTTACAATAAAATGTACACTTTACTTCAGTCTTTGATTTTTTTGTAAATTTTTCATTTTCTCATTTTAAGATCTATATGGTTGGATATTTTCGAATATTTAAAGAGTAAATCTTTGTATTGTGCTTAGAATGTACATTCTTTTATACAAATACAAATTTATATTTTTTTCTATTAATTTTATAAATAAGAGAGTGCATTTTACTTAATATCTTACTATATTTTGTGGATTGCAAAAAAACCAATAATTATTTAATATCAATGTTTTTTTTTTTCTAATTAATTATAAAAATATTTATAACGAAAACAATTCACTTCAAATTAGAATTAGGAAAAATCACTAACAACATAACATAGAAGCAAGCACTATTTTGAATATAGCATAAGAAAATGCATTAAATGTTTTGTTTTGAAAGTATATGGAGATTTAAAAGTCATTGTAGAATGGTTATGCAACACAATGCACATATTATCAATGTAGCTTGAGAAATATAAACAAGAAGACCCACAAATTTCACATTATCATTTTCACACATCATGGTATCACTTTCTAGATAAACAAACCCAAGTACACTAAAAACTAAATTCAATGATAGACAAATAGAAGTACACTCAAAACTAAATTCAATGGTAGACACTCGTGAAGGAAACAATGTTGCTGGACACTAGAGTGGAAAAATAATGGTGATTGATGCCATCTCATTTGAATTCTATCTTTATGCAAGTTATAGACATATCAATTTTACTGTTCAATATCTTTTTACATTTACAATAAAATGTACCACTTTGATTTTAATAATTTTTAGTTAATGAAAAATACAAGATTTTAAATGAATCTATAGAGCTAAGTTTTGGCCCTCAAAGAGGTTCTCAAGTTGGCACATTCTAAGGGTATCGACAAACTGCAAATTTTTAGTGACTCCAAGCTTATTGTCGATTGGATATCTAAAAAAGGGCCCCGAAGAACATTTTTTTGCAGCCCATATATGAAGAAATCATCCAAATTTTGGCCATTTTCCTTCTCATCAGCAGCAAACATATTTACTGTGAAAGGAACACAAGGGCTGATTCTCTCTCTAAAAGGGGACTACGATTGATAGAAGGCATCTCCTAGAAGCTATGGGAACATATCGTTGATAACATCATGGAAATGGATCCTAGATCTATGATTATTTAGGGGTCCAGATGGCCCCAGGGGTTGCTGCCCAATCCTATCAAAGAAAAATCTGTTACAGGGAAAGTTTTTACTGTTACAAGGACTAATATTTTGTTGATCATAGAATTGATCCAATTTCAGACATAGAGGAGTTGGTTGAATGATCTACCGGACAAGATATAATGATCTATGCTATATGCAATTTGTTTCAAATTAATGAATTATGAAAAAGAAAATGGAAAAAAAATTACTACAATATCTTATTTTTTGTGTTTTTTATTTTTATTTTTACTCATTTTAAGATCTATATGGTTGAATATTTTTTAATATTTAAAGAGCCATTGTATATGTTTTTTTATTTTATATTAAAATAAAAATAATTTATTGTTCATTAATTTACTAAATATGAGAATGCACTTTATTTAATATTTCTAACACCATACAACAACTACATGTGGCAAGCACTCTTTTAAATATAGCATGAAAAAATGTAGTACAGTCTTTGAAAGTATATGGAGATTAAAAACAATGATCAACCAACACAATGCACACATTATTTGGGCTAAGTCGAGGTTCGATTTGGGGGACTGCCACCATAACCTCAAGCTAAATATTTTTATTTAGAGCAGGATATTCTCATAAACATGAAGGTTCTGTTTTGTTTATCTTTCTCGTTCAAATTGGGATTTAATTTACTAATTTAATAAAGGCGTGCAACTAGCTACTCAGAAGGTAAAAACGTTCCATACGAGCAGAGAGAGGGAATGCTAAGCCAATGGCATACCATCTCGTAAGGTAGACTGTTCGAGCGATGTCCATTTGGATTCAGTGAAATGGAAAAAGATACAACAAAATTTGAAGCAAAATATTTGAGTACTGGGTCTCAAGGATTCATCGGTTCTCGGCATAAAATTCAGTCCCAAAAGCCCCTAACCCAACAACACAACGGTTCTCAGCATGAACCTAAGTCCAAAAGTCCCTAACCCAACAACACAGAGACATGATGGAGTTGCAAAATAAAAAGACACTAGCCACCAAACAAACGACGAAAAATCAATCACAGGGAAGCTAGAGTGAATCACTGGTCAAAATTTTATCAGAACCTGGAGATTTTTCCAAGAAATCCAAGCACAGTAGATGGCTAGAACGGAAAGGATCCAGGAGAATGTTGGAGGGCCATTCTGCTAAGCCTAATTCAGAGGGACGAACATGGGTGAAAAAACAATCACAAGTCAAAATGGGCTCAGAATCTGGAGGGTTTTGTTAGCTATCCAATTGCACAGAAGGGTTAGGATGGAAGGAAGCCACGAGAAGATTGAAGAGCCTTTCTTATAAGCGTAATTCAGAGGGACAAAAAACAAACAGTGGATGCAAAAACAATCATAGGAAAGCCATCGTGAATCACAGGTCAAAATGGGCTCAGAATCTGCACTATCCAATTGCACATAAGGGTTAGCATGGAAAGAAGCCACGATAAGATTGGAGAGCCTTTATTATAAGCCTACTTCAAAGGGACACATTATGTTATCCGATGAGCAAAAGATAGTTCTGGAGGCCGTTTCAAGAAGCCAATCTGTCTTTGTAACAGGCTCTGTAGGCACAGGTAAAAGCTATCTTCTTGATTTTGTAGTAAAAATCTTGAAGGAATTGCATGGTCCAGGCTCAGTCTTTGTAACATCCTCAACAGGGATCGCAGCATTCCATTTGAACGCCACGACTCTACATTCCTTTGCTGGAGCTCTACCACGTAAAACGACTAAGGAAGAACTGTTGATAATGGTTGAAAACAAAGAGAAAAGTGTTAATAGATGGTTGAATGCCAAGGCATTGATTATAGATGACATAGGCATGATTGATGGGGAACATTTTTATCAACTGAATTATGTCGCTAATGAGCTCAGGTGGCCATTGAACGGGAAATGGGTGTGCGGTGGGTTGCAGCTTGTGGTGACAGGGGATTTCTTCCAACTTCCACCGGTGATGCCTCCGAACCCGGACAAGTTCTTTGCCTTCCAGGTAGATTGCAGATTGCTGGAATGAGTATTTTGACAAGCAGATTGAATTAACGCATGTTTTTAGGCAGTCAGATAGGGAGCTAGTAGAGATGTTGTGAGAAATCAGAAAGAAGTCTATGGCACCAAGAAAGGTCGGCCATGTTGAATAACTGTAATGGTCCATCTATGACCAAAGACTAGATTGTATCCAAGGAGTAAGGATGTTAGGAGGGTAAATGATGAGAGACTCAAGGCCATCATTACTTTTATTGCCAAGGATAAAGGAAAAAAGGGTGCAAAGACTAAGCTGAAGAGTGGAATTGCTTGTGACCAGATTGATCTTTGCCTAAAGGCACAAGTGATACTTATGAAGAATATAAAAACTGGGATAGGACTGTATTGCCAAGGATAAAGGAAAAAAGGGTGCAAAGACTAAGCTGAAGAGTGGAATTGCTTGTGACCAGATTGGTCTTTGCCTAAAGGCACAAGTGATGCTTATGAAGAATATAAAAACTGGGATAGGACTGTATTGCCAAGGATAAAGGAAAAAAGGGTGCAAAGACTAAGCTGAAGAGTGGAATTGCTTGTGACCATATTGGTCTTTTCCTAAAGGTGCAAGTGATGCTTATGAAGAATATAAAAATTGGGATATGACTGTATTGCCAAGGATAAAGGAAAAAAGGGTGCAAAGACTAAGCTGAAGAGTGGAATTTCTTGTGACCAGATTGGTCTTTGCCTAAAGGCGCAAGTGATGCTTATGAAGAATATAAAAACTGGGATAGGACTGTATTGCCAAGGATAAAGGAAAAAAGGGTGCAAAGACTAAGCTGAAGAGTGGAATTGCTTGTGACCAGATTGGTCTTTGCCTAAAGGCGAAAGTGATGCTTATGAAGAATATAAAAACTGGGATAGGGCTATATTGCCAAGGATAAAGGAAAAAGGGGTCAAAAGACTAAGCTGAAGAGTGGAATTGCTTGTGACCAGATTGGTCTTTGCCTAAAGGCGCAAGTGATGCTTATGAAGAATATAAAAACCGGGATAGGACTGGTGACCCGCATTATTCTGGTAGGGACCGCATTATTCTTGTAGTGTCATTGTCTGTATGGGTAAGGTTTGCCCCTTCTTCGAGGCATATAAAGGTGGATTTGGTTTAACATTCACTCTCTCTTGTGTTGCTTAGAGATTTTTAAAGAGAGGGTAATTAGGAGAGTGCCATGGGCTTCAACTTATAATGACTTTAGTGAATGAACTCTCGTTGGTAGTCGTTGTAGACCTCCTCAGACATGGTCAAAATGCTAAAGCATAGCTTGTACCATTCACCCTCTCTTTTGTTGCTTAGAGAATTTTTTTAAGAGATGGCGATTAGGAGAGTGCCATATGCTTCAACTTACAATGATTCCAGTGAATGAACTCTCATTAGAAGTTGGTGTAGACCTCCCCAAACATGGTCAAAATGCCGAAGCATGAAGATATGCTTCAGCTATATGCTTCACTAACCCAAAATCAAAAGAAAAAGAATCAAGAGAATGTAAGTGTTGTCCTTTGAGGACCAATCAGTATGATTTCTGACAAGTCTGAAAAGCATCTTGATCAGTATATCAGTTAGAATTGGTAGTATAGAATAGCCTAATTACTTCTTTTTTTGTCCGCTATACTATGGTCTAGTGTTTGAGATAGGTCTCACCATGATGATTACCTAAGTTCAAACCCTGACAAGAATAGAGCGATGGAAATTATATTGTTGGCTGAGTTTGATGGTGTTTCATATGTGACATTAATTCAAAAAAAGATACCGCTTTGTATATTAGTTCCATAAGGCTCTATAGCATTATGAGTCTAAATCAAACAATGGTATTAGTTCCATAAGGTGCTATTGTTGGTTGAGTTTGACGATGTTTCATATGTGATATTCATTGAAAAAAAGATACCGCTTTGTATATTAGTTCCCTAAATCAAACAATGGTATTAGTTCCATAAGGCCCTATTGTTGATTGAGTTTGACGGTGTTTCATATGTGATATTCATTCAAAAAATGATACCACTTTGTATATTAGTTCCCTAAATCAAACAATGGTATTAGTTCCATAAGGCCCTATTGTTGGTTGAGTTTGATAGTGTTTCATATGTGACGTTCATTCAAAAAAAGATGCCACTTTGTATATTAGTTCCATAAGGCCTTATAGCATTATGAGTCTAAATCAAAGAACAATGTCCAAAGACAAAAAATAAGATTATTCATAGTTGACATGTTGCCAATAAGTGTTATGAGTCTAAATCAAATAATGGTATTAGTTCCCTAAGCCCCTATGACATTATGAATCTAAATCAAACAATGGTATTAGTTCCATAAGCCCCTTTATTATGAGTCTAAATCAAACAATGGTATTAGTTCCATAAGCCCCTATTGCATTATGAGTCTAAATCAAACAACAATATTAGTTCTATAAGCCCCTATAGCATTACTAGTTTAAATCAAACAACAGTGTCCAAAGACATAAAAAATAAGATTATTCATAGTTGACACGGTGCCAATAAGCATTAGGAGTGTGTTTATGTCTATGCGACTATGAAGTCGGTAGCTTTATGATTGTTCATGTCTCCATGTATTAAGACCCGAAATCTGAATGGGAGAAAACCACAAAATTTATTAAGTCATGCAGAGATTACATTCATGGGAAGTGTTACGGAGAAAAAATTCATATGGCTTGGGGCCATGCCCCCATGAAAGACTAACACTGCAAATACATGCCCGTAGGCATAGGATTCAAGACTGTGGGAAATGGTGGATTCTGGTAAAGACCATGACCTTGACTAGTAGGATAATATCATCCTCCAAATTGATTCATATACAAATGAACGGGTATTTGCATTGTAGGGACCCCTTGGGAAGAGAAAGCAACATTACAAAAATTTCCCATAGGATTGTACATGTTTCCCCTCGATGAAAGGAGAGGCATATATGCCCCCGACAAAGGGACTCCGAATGAAGGATGACCTATATTAAACAATACATTCACACCCAAGGGGGCAGACAAACTAAGAGGAGGATGCACCATCAGAAAGGTGTTTGTAAGGACTGGTGCAGTAGATGATATGTAGATGAATGGGATATATGGGAAGTAGAACCACCGCCTACGTGCCAACCTCCACCCACAAAAGGATTGAAACTGGTATTAGGGGCCGATGAAGGGGGAGGGAATCCCCCAACAAAAGGAGAAGAAGGAGGGATATGACCACTCTCGAACTGATATTCATTAAAGGGGGATGAGATGCCCCCAAACCCACCACCAAAGTTACTACTAGAAACCAGTATGGAAGATGAAGTATTGAACGAAGGATTGGGCATGCCAAAAGTGAATGGATTAGTGGTTTTAAGAATTGGTGAAGCGTCACTGCCCGATAATAATAAGGAAAAAGTGGATACATGATCCGATGACCAAGAATTCTCAAAAGGATTCGTTCTAATGGGTTGGGATGAACCAGCAACATGAGAACCAGTGAACACAGGAATCCTTGCGACCCATGACATAGAAGAGAAAGAAGTCCCATGGAATCCGCGACCCACTGCCAATGGAGGGGTCGAGGGGATCCCTGATGGATTGGGCACTGAGCTCATAGTGAGAATTCATTGAAGCTTGTGGTGTGACAAATAAGGGCCACCAACAATCTGTCTATGCCTCTTATGGAGATGCTGCAAAGGATCACTGGGTGGTAAACCCGCTAAGCGACAAGAATGTCGGATAGCCGGAACTCGATCCATGATGAATCCCAAGAGTCATAAAACCAAAATCAATCCCTAATGCCAACTAACCAGCAACAAGCACACTCTTAGAAAAGTTAATCCAAGATACACAAAAACAGAGAGAGTGGCTACGGGGCCTCCCGACACTATAGAAGGTGTGCCTCGCCCAGGAGGGGCTTGAAACTCCACTACTATAGCTGGAGTTAAGATAATCAGTTATAAGGTCCCTCAAACTTCAAAGAGCAATGCTATGTGTTTCCTAGCCCCTATGTGACTCAGGAAACTCACATAATAACCCCTACAAGTACGTTGTACGGTAACTAGGATAGGAAACTAATGTCATCACATATAACCAATTCTCATGCAAACAGTTGCAGGTCGAATCCACCATATGGGAAGGGTAGCTAAGTCTGAAGCTCAAGAATCACTTAGGTGCTTCCATAACCCCCAGATACGAATAGACTGGGATATATCTCCAACACTAGGAAGGTATTAGAGGGCTATATCCACAACCAACTTTCACGTCACCTCGTGCTTGACTCGTATGTAAGGTGAGGTTCCCGAGAACACCAATTATACCATGAGTTTCAACACTCCCTGGACAGACACCTAATGTTGAGTTTTATAGTCTTGGTGAAGTTTACTCACAAAATCCTATTTTAAGACTCTAAAATCTATATTTGTTTGTGCACCCTAGAAAATAAAATGTTTCTAATCAATTTTAAAGTTAAGTGTTAATTTTACTTGGATGTGCTTACTCAAAGGGATATGGTCGTGAAACTAATGATGTTGTGACTTAGCTATTAAGATTCGATATGCTAAGATAGATAACATCAATATTCAATTCAATTTCGCAACAATAGCATATACAGGATCACTGAAAGAAACACAATCACAAGATAGACATAGATTTATCCTAGGAAACCCTCTAGGGGAAGAAAACCCAACAAAAAATTCCTCAATGTAGATGATCAAAGTACAAAGATAAAACCCCAAACAAGTGCTCCTTCTCCTTGCAGATCTCTCTCTCTCTCTCATATGCGAATTACACAAGTGAGTGTGTGTGTCCAAATGAGGAGCACATCACTCCTATTTATACTTTATCTTCCACTTGACTTTATCACTAACTAGGTCGGCCCCAACAAATTTAACTAGGCCGACTTACATAGGAAGACTCAAAACAATATAATATTACTTTCTATAGGGTTCTATCGACCCGAATTACAAAGGAGGTTTTACCTCATGACTCTATGATGACCAAATACAATAATAACATCCCAACGGAGGAGTAAAACATCTCCGAATAAATAATAATAAAATACAATAGAATATTCTTCGAAGTTACAATATTTCAACACTCCCCCTTAACGAGAAGGGTATTCTATTGACAACAACAACATCAACTATAGGAGCAAAGAGAGAGAGCATCATCAACAACATCAAGGTGATACATCTATAAATCATCGGAAGTTTTCTTCAACAATATCAGCAATTGGAATAGTTACAATGTCAAATTTCATGCTTTCCTTTCTGGCACACATAGTCTGGATGAATGAATCCCAAGGTCTAGTGAGACCATTGAGAGCATTCATAACTAGCTCATCTTCATAAAGGGAGTCTCCAATGGCTTCTAGTTGCTCCTTGAACCGAGAGACCCTTGTGAAGTAGTCTTGGATGGATTCTCCTTGGCACATCTTGGTACTCTTTAATTGAGCTCTCAAATTCATCTTCCTATTGATGTTCCTTCCTTCATACATTATGGCTAGGGAATCATACATCTCCTTTGAGGTCTTCTTGGATGACACTTGAGGAATCAAGTGGTCTTTGACAGAATCAACAATGATCCTCTTTGCCCTAATTAGGTCCTTCTTGTGCTTCTCCTTAGCTTCATCCTCTTCAGGTTCTGCAACTTCTTCCTTGATTTATTTGGAAAGATCATTCTCTTCAAGAATGAGGCCAATCCTATATTTCCATGCTTGGAAATTCTCTATGCCTTCTAGCTTATCCTTAAGCTTGGTGCTTGGGGCCATCTTATCCAGGAGGTCACCAAAAAATGAAATTTCTCAAAATGAAAAACTGACCTTACCAGGAGATGCGCTTGACTGAGAAGAATTGACTGGTACACTTGGTTTCTGGAGATTCCAAATTTTCACCTCTCAAAATTGACTTGCGAAATTCTGATCTGCAGTTTCTGTAGATTTCTGGTTTTCTGGTTTTCTGCAGGTTTTTGGTCCAAAGTCAAACTAGGGTTTGAATTTCCTGGATATCTACCCACTTTAAAATTTCGATCTAGGGCTCAATAGATGCACCCTAGGGGGGCACAACTTTCTATGCAATCATATTTCCAAAATTCCAACTTTGACAGAAACCCTAATTTCTTGCCGGAGGGAGAAGAGAGAGAGTTTCACCTTGTGAAATTTGTCCTATTCAGGAAAGCTCTAATACCATGTTAAGATTCGATATGCTGATATATATAGCATCAGTATTCAATTCAATTTCAGAACAATAGCATATACAGGATCACTGAAAGAAACACAATCACAAGATAGACACAGATTTATCCTGGGAAACCCTCTAGGGGAAGAAAACCTAGCAAAAACTTCCTCAATATAGATTATCAAAAGTACAAAGACAAAACCCCAAACAGGTGCTCCTTCTCCTTGCAGATCTCTCTCTCTCTCTCTCCTATGCGAATTACACAAGTGAGTGTGTGTGTCCAAATGAGGAGCACATCACTCCTATTTATACTTGATCTTCCACTTGACTTTATCACTAACTAGGTCAGACCCAACAAACTTAACTGGGCCGACTTACCTAGGAAGACTCAGAACAATATAATATTACTTTCTGGAGGGTTCTATCAACCCAACTTACAAAGGAGGTTTTACCTCATGACTCTATGATGACCAAATACAATAATAACATCTTGACGGAGGAATAAAACATCTCCGAATAAATAATAATAAAATACAATAGAATATTCTTCGAAGTTACAATATTTCAACATCAGCGAGCATAAAGGAGCATATATAGAAACATTGCTAAGTACTAGTCTTGTTTTTCAAATGAAATTTGTATGCCACTAAATGAAAATGCACAATAATGGTCTCTTTCACTTTCAAATGAAAATGCAATCTTTCAAAATAATGCCTAGACTAATGCAACTTCAAATGAAAATGCAAGTGCTCAAGCAAAATGAAAAATGCAAGTGTTTTTGTATTTTCAAGATATATGGATGAAAATGGAAAATTGAACCATGGAATTCTTAGATTATACAACTAGTACAAGAAGACCAACCAAGCAAGACACCAAGAAGCTTGACCCAAGCAAGCAAAAGACTACTAATGAAGAAAAATGAAAAAAATCAATTTAATTAAAAAATTAATAAAAAGAGAGCTTCTAGTCACTATAAGGGCAATCAACAGACATCATAGAGACCCAAGAAGATTCAGCAACACTCAAAATTCACCTAGAAAACATCTAACTCAAGAAATGGGCTTAAAAGTGAGATGTATGCGGTTATTTAGCAAACAACAACGTATGTACACGGGCAAGACAAATTTAGGCGACGTGGGTACACAGGAAAGGCTCGGCCATCCTGCGGGGGTGGAGAAAAATACTCAAAAAATTAAGAATGAATCCAAATAAATCAGGATAAAATCAATCTATTTACTGTCAAGATACAAACGACACAAAAACTCAGAAAAACAGAGAGCAACAAGAAGGAAAAATCGCCCAAAAAGAACACAAAAAGGAGTATCCATAGTGGATTCGCCAATTCTGTTACTAAGAAAAACTTCCTATGGCTTGGGGTAGACCATAACATATAGAGTGACACCAGAAATCAACTCAATTCTCAAGTATGCTATATAAATGTAAAAATCCAACAACAAAGAGAAAACTCTTACCTCAACCAAATATTCGAAGAAGACCACCGTTGACCTTGCAATCCAATGCTCCTTAACTACAACTTGTCCTCAACAACAAATATATACGATCATATAGAATATATATAAATTGTCATCATATAAACTAGCATAATCCATTAACATATTGAACAAACATACCCAATGAGAATAAACATGTGTAACATGTATTGGACAATAAAAGAGTATTTCTATTAATGTAATGAACATAAGTACATAGTGACAACCATATATAGGCAACTTGTCAGAACCGAGAAACTAAGTTCCTCCACCTAGGTCTCCACTACTTCAATCCTCTGTGTAATGGAAAGCTCACAACTTCAAGGAGTAATTGGGTTCCTCCTTCACAAGATAGGGAAGAGCTTGAGAGATAAAAATAAAATGGTTCAAACAACAAGTACAAAGGGATGTAGACTCAAGTCAATGGAAATGGGAAAAAATTCCTCCAGAGTTTCCTTTCTCTCTAATTTCTCCTCCCTCAAATGCTCCACAATGGCTCAATATACAACCCTCAAAGGAGGTGGAGGGTTGAATCAGAGTGTTTTCCAGTGTATGTAAGGCCAAGGATCAACATGGTCGTTACTTGTGAAGGAAAAACCAAAATATTTTTAATTTTGAGCATGAAACCCGTTGTACATAGGATGTAATGGAGCATCCTGCGTATACGCATGTTGTAGTGCTGGTAGGTCGCGTACATCAACAAAAATGTGATTTTAAAGGGTTTTATTGAGCAAGAGGGACAATATGAGTCTGTAGAGGGACATGGTAGGCCATCAAGGCATGTTGCATAAGGTGTGGAAAATCATGCTATAACAGGAAGCACTGAATTCCTATGTTTTCCAACACCAACCAGATGGAGGCACCAACCTCCAGTGAGCACCGAATCACAAATTTCTGAGACACCAATTTGAAGTAAGTACCAACTCCTTGTGTTTTCCAACACCATCTGGGTGGAGGCACCATCCTCCTGCGAGCACCAACTCACACTCCTTTCCCCTTCCTTCCTCCTTGTTTAATCCTGTTCGTTTTGTCACACTAATGTCATATTTTGTTTTTTTGGTCAATCTGTTTCATCAAGCATTGTGAATTTGCACATTGATCTGCTCTATCCTTTTTCTTCCTCTTTTCAATTGCAATTTATCCCAACTTGATACTAGAATCTTCTTTATCCTTCATCTTATCTCACAACTACAACTTTCTGCCTTCTTCATTTATATCTCACAGTACTGCAACCATATACCCCCTTCGTCTTCATAATTGTGATTGTGACTTCGTGACTCCTTCATTTAGAGTACTGCGACCATGAAACCCTTTGTCTTCAAAACTGTGAATTATTCCAACTGCAACTTCGCGCTTCCTTTGTTCACGGTACTGCAACCATGCACCCCTTTGTATTCAGAACTGTGACTTATTCCAACTGTGACTTCACACTTCCTTCGTTCACGATACTACAACCATGCACCCCTATCTTTAGAACTGTGACTTATTCTAACTGCGACTCTGCAAAAAGCTTGGCTCTAGATCAACCAGTTATTGATCTCCTCAAATCCCCATATATTCGTTATTACATCTTTCAAATCTTCATTTCTCCTTACAATTGTATTCCTTTTCATAGCTTTTTCCTTCTTTCACTTCTTACCCAAATGAGGAGGGCGCTTCACTTATTTATACAAGTGTTGGATCATTTATGAATTGACAATATTACGGCAGGGCCAACATGAAATTTTTCATTTAACGGTCCTTTAGTTCGACTTGTCTCATCATTGGTATTGCTTTAAGTTACATTGTTATATCGGTTATAGACCATCCATAGAGCCACAATTTCCACTTCATATCCTTAATCTGTGTGAGAAAGTTCCCATGACTCGGTGGGACTTGCACACGTATTCACTTTGACAACCTTGTTCTATATACTTCTTCAAAATGGCTTGAAAACTTCATAGAGCATACATTCCAATCCTATTTGAAATTATTCCAATCCCATTTGAAATCAATAACAACATTAGGTCCAACAATCTCCCCCTCTGGCATTGATGTCAACACCAAGTAAAACATTGCTCTCCTGAGTGTAAGAGCTCTCCCTAAGTGTAAGCCTGATCAATTTTTTTTGTTTTTCTCCCCCTAACCATTCATTACTTTCTCCCCTTTGTTAATTTGTCCACCTTTGACATCAATAGAAAAGGGCTACTCCCCCTAAGCCTGCACCTTCTCCCTTATTGATCAATACCGAGTCAGAAAAGGTGTCACTCCTAGCTTTTGTCTTAAACTATCGAAGACCTCTCTGGGAAGCGCTTTAGTAAAAATATCTGCAACTTGTCCTTTTGTGGGTACATATTCCAGTTTCACAGTTTGATCTTCAATCTATTCCCTTAGAAAGTGATATTTGATAGTAATGTGTTTTTTCTTTGAGTGCATAAAAATATTCTTAGATATACTTATGGGACTCATATTGTTGCAGAATATTGGTATTGGTTGGCCAGACATTACTTGGACTTCCTTTAGAATTTTCTTCTTCCATACAGACAAATAGGGAGCTAGTAGAGATGTATTAGAGATGTTGCGAGAAATCAGAAAGAAGTCTATGGCACCAAGAAATTTCGACCATGTTGAATAACTGTAATGGTCCATCTTTGACCAAAGACTAGATTGTATCCAATTAGTAAGGATGTTAGGAGGGTAAATGATGCAGGACTCAAGGCCTTGGAGCAGGAAATCGTTACTTTTATTGCGAAGGATAAAGGAAAAAAGGGTGCAAAGACTAAGATGAAGAGTGGAATTGCTCGTGACCAGATTGGTCTTTGCCTAGAGGTGCAAGTGATGCTTATGAAGAATATAAAAACTGGGATAGGACTGGTGACCCACATTATTCTGGTAGGGACCGCATTATTCTTGTAGTGTCATTGTCTGTATGGGTAAGGTTTGCCCCTTCTTCGAGGCATATAAAGGTGGATTTGGTTTAACATTCACTCTCTCTTGTGTTGCTTAGAGAGTTTTAAAGAGAGGGTAATTAGGAGAGTGCCATGGGATTCAACTTATAATGACTTTAGTGAATGAACTCTCATTGGTAGTCGTTGTAGACCTCCTCAGACATGGTCAAAATGCTAAAGCATAGCTTTTACCATTCACCCTCTCTTTTGTTGCTTAGAGAATTTTTTTAAGAGATGGCGATTAGGAGAGTGCCATAGGCTTCAACTTACAATGATTCCAGTGAATGAACTCTCATTAGAAGTTGGTGTAGACCTCCCCAAACATGGTCAAAATGCAGAAGCATGGAGCTATGCTTCAGCTCTATGCTTCACTAACCCAAAATCAAAAGAAAAAGAATCAAGAGAATGTAAGTGTTGTCATTTGAGGACCACTCAGTATGATTTCTAAGAAGTCTGAAAAGCATCTTGATCAGTATATCAATTAGAATTGGTAGTATAGAATAGCCATATTACCTCTTTTTTTGTCCGCCATACTATGGTCTGGTGTTTGAGATAGGTCTCACCATGATGATGACCTAGGTTCAAACCCTGACAAGAATAGAGCGATGGAAATTTATTGTTGGCTGAGTTTGATGGTGTTTCATCTGTGACATTAATTCAAAAAAAGATACCTCTTTGTATATTAGTTCCATAAGGCTCTATAGCATTATGAGTCTAAATCAAACAATGGTATTAGTTCCATAAGGTGCTATTGTTGGTTGAGTTTGACGGTGTTTCATATGTGATATTCATTCAAAAAAAGATACCGCTTTGTATATTAGTTCCCTAAATCAAACAATGGTATTAGTTCCATAAGGCCCTATTGTTGGTTGAGTTTGACGGTGTTTCATATGTGATATTCATTCAAAAAATGATACCACTTTGAATATTAGTTCCCTAAATCAAACAATGGTATTAGTTCCATAAGCCCCTACTGCATTATGAGTCTAAATCAAACAACAATATCAGTTCTATAAGCCCCTATAGCATTACTGTTAATTTTTGAGCATTAATTCAATATGCTCTAGGATCTTTACTGAGAGACTAACATGTACAGTATATCAATGCATATCAATCATAGAAAGCATATCAATCATCACAAGAGGCAAACATAGAAGACAATAGACACACAGAGTTTCTGTGGGGAAAACCCTAAGGTGAAAAACCCCACAATTTCCTCAGAGATAGATAGAGCAATAGTACAACCAAAGTACAAACCAAGTACAAGAGATAGTCTTCTCTAAGCAGCTGATCCTCCTCCTCACATTTGCGCCACTTTCCAAGTGATGTAGAGTGAGATAATGAGACGATTAAAATAGAGATCGGGAGATCTCTATTTATACTTGTCCTGGCTTCCCAATAAACTTATGGGGCCGACTTGTCTAGCTTAGTACAATAACCCATGGTTAAATTAATCAGGGCCGACCCCACACATGGTGGTCTAATAACCCATCGGCAAGTTACGACACTTGCAACACTTGTCAATACAAATGACGACACTTCCTTATAGAGGAATAACACACCTCTGTAGGAGTACAATATACATAGATGAAATACATTCCGAAGTTACATATACATCAACACTCCCTCTTAACTAGGAAGGTATTTTTCGACACAGATCTGCTAGCACAAGTCTTTTTCTCTGGATCATCATCAGTGAATCATCATCCTCGAATCATTGTCATCGTCACTACTGTTGCTATCTCAGTCAATCTCTGAATCTACTTGTCATAGGAAGTTCTACAGAGCCAGTCCTTTTTCATACTGGGTGTAGGCCCACCACCTACAGGTCTTCATCATCACTGGCCATATTATGGAATCCTCGGGACTTATTACGTGCATCACAAAACCTTAAAAGAGTCTCTTGACTAGCAAGAACCCTAAAGAGCATCTGAGGCATTTTTCATCCTATCTAGATCTCCAGGACTTATTACATGTGACTATCACAAAACCTTAAAAGAGTGTCTTGCCAAGCAAGAACCCTAAACAGCATCTGAGGCCTTTTTCATCTTGTCCATATCTCCAGGACTTATTACATGTGACCCCCACCACAAAACATTAAAAGAGTGTCTTTCCAAGCAAGAACCCTAAAGAGCATCTGAGGCCTTTTTCATCCTCTCTAGATCGCCAGGACTTATTACATGTGGTCATGGCAATGCCTTGAAAGAGCATTTGAGGCCTTTTTCATCCTGTCCAAATCTCCCAGGTCTATTTACATGTCATAGGACAATGCCTCGAAAGAGCATCTGAGGCCTTTTTCATCCTGTACAGATCTCCCAGGTCTACTTACATGTCCTCCCAGAGCAATGCCTCGAAAGAGCATCTAAGGCCTTTTTCATCCTGTCCAGATCTCCCAGGTCTACTAACATGCTCATTTGCACAACCTGTCCACGGCCATAGAGTATCAACCTGATACTCACCATACATCATCCTGATGTACACATGATCATCCTAATCATCAGCACTGCATCATCCTGCTGCATGTCATCTGGAGAAACATCCTGAATCTCGTCATCCATGATCATCCTGATCATACAATGCATCTACCTGATGCATACACAGTATCTGCCTGATACATATCATCATACATGATCTACCTGATCATACAATTTATCCACCTGATACATATACAAATACATGATCCACCTGATCATACCTGATACATATCAACATACATGATCTACCTGATCATATAATGTATCCACCTGATACATACACAGATACATAGTCCTAGCATCCAACATGATGCATATACATATACATGATCCAACTGATCATATCCAACATCCAACATGATGCATATACATATACATGATCCAACTGATCATATCCAACATACAACATGATGCATACATACATACATACATATAAATGATCCAACTGATCATATCCAGCATCCAACATGATGCATACATACATACATATAAATGATCCAACTGATCATATCCAGTATCCAGCATGATGCGTACATACAGAGTAGTAACTAGAGCATCCTCCTGATTCTCATCATGCAGCGCTTACATCCACAGCCATGGAAGGATCCTCCTGTCACCATGCTCGGAATGGCTCCTGCAAATGTGTCCATCACTTCTTCCTCGAAGTGTCGTCGATCTGAAGAACACCAAGCCTCTCTCTGAAATACTCGAACTTCACCCTAGCTAGTGGCTTTGTCAGCACATCTACAACCTGCTCATCTGTCGCAACATATAGGTGCTTCACTTCTCCTCTCTGCACCCATGATATAGTGATATTTGATCTCAATGTGTTTCGACCTGTCGTGAAACACAGGGTTCTCAGATAGCTTCACACAACTCTGGTTGTCACAAAATATACCAGTGGCCTCCAGCAGGAGATCAAATAACTCAGACAATAGCTTCCGGAGCCATACTGCCTCACAACTAGCCGAACAAGCTGCAACATACTCGGCCTTGGTTGTACTCAGTGCTATGTAGGACTGCTTCCTGCTAAACCAAGAGATCACACCTGATCCCATACTGAAGCAGCACCCAGATGTGCTCTTCCTATCTACAACACTGCCTGCCCAGTCTGAATCAACATAACCCTGCAGGTTAAAATTTTGATTCGCATCATACTTGAGCCCATAATAAATTATACCCTTCAGGTACCTCAGAATATGCTTTACAGCAACCAGGTGAATACCCGTTGGATCCATCAGGAACTGGCTCAATGTGTTCACCACAAAGCAAATATCTGGTCTCGTGTTCGTCAGGTACATCAAGGACCCAATCATCTGACGATACATAGTGACATCAATCAGCTTAGATGAAGCATCACATAGAAGCTTCAGGTTTGATGCCATAGGTGTAGCCATGGCCGTGTAGTCCATCATCCCAAACCTCTTTAGGATATCTACTGCATACTTCCCTTGTCCAAGGAAGATTCCATCTGCACTCTGCCACACCTCCATGCCTAGAAAGTAGTGCATCATCTCCAAGTTCTTCATCTCGAACTCGGCAGCAAGCTTCCTCTTTGTATCAACAATCAATCTATCATCTCCTGTTACAAACAGGTCATCCACATACAGGAGTAGTATCACTGGATTGCCTTCCTCAACCTTGTAGTAAAGGTTGGAATCTGCTTTACTCTTGGTAAAGCCCAAACTAGATAGGAAATTGTCCATCCTACCATACCAAGTCCTAGGAGCTTGCTTCAAGCCATACAAGGATTTCTTCAACCTACACACATATGACTTCTTGTCATGTGTCTCATAACCAAGTGGCTCCTCCACATACACTTCCTCCTCGACTACACCATTCAAGAAAGCTGTCTTGACATCCATCTGGTGTATCTTCCATTTCATCACTTGCTTTATATTTCTCTATGATGCCATATGCTTGATCTTATATATCCACATGGAAGTCACAACAAATTTCCCTTTAGGTCTTGGGACTACATCCCAAACATCATTCTTCATGATCGACGGATCATGGCATTCTTCCATTACTTCATCCCAGATCCTGGGAACTTCAATATCTTCAATAGATATCTTTGTTGCTGGAACAACTGTTGTAGTCCTTCTTTTGTAGGTGATGGTATACAATCTTTCCTACAAAACAAGTTAAATTGCATGATTAGAAACATCTCATAGTTTTCAGAACAAATTCTTACACATAAAGAAATATGTCATATAGTCATGCAATTATTTTAGCCAATGCTTTAATACAACATTCATCCATATCCTATAACTTTCTAGATGCCTTCCAATCTCTACCAGAACATTGTTAAGAGTTTGCACTACTCCCAACATGTCAGCAAAGAGGTTTCATTCTAGATAAGTAGCAATGGAATGTTGTACAGTGCCATAGGCCACTTACCCATTACATGCATATTAGTAGTACACTGTTCATTAATGCAATTATTCTAATATGTCAAAATACACAGCCTAATTCTAGGAACATCAATATATATATATATATATATATATATATATATATATATATATCATTGAACAATATAATTTAAACAATCAAATATGCAAGAAATGATAATTCAAATACTTATCTTTGTTTGTTTGTTGGGTTGACTCCCTCTCAGTCTTTGCTTCCTTTCTGCAACTCCATTCTGATGTGGATTGTGAGAAGTGGTCAACTCCCTCTGAATATCTGCATCCTTGCAGAAACTACTAGAGTGTGCCCCCTCTTGATCTTTGCTTCCTGGATTACCTGTCCTTGAACTTATATTCATCCTCGATCACTATGCATGCTTATTAGTATCATTATTGTGTTATCCTCGAGATCTCATACATAATCATACATTCATTAGTATATTCTCAATACTATCAAAACACAATAATATTAAGCATGTATAGTCATGATCATTTCAAACAGAAATAATAAGCATTAGTATTCAAGGTTTATATAGGACTCTTATGGTTAGTCATATCATAAATTAAAGTAAGAAACATAATATGCCTAAACCCGTGATTACTCAAACCTATGACTCTTCTGGTTAGTCATATCATCAATTAAGGTAAGAAACATAATATGCATACACCCATGATTATTCAAACCTATGACTTCATGAATAATCATTATCAATCATGCCATGTATACTTATATAAGAGATCCTATGATATAAGAAAAACATACCTGGTCATCATATCTGCTAGTTATGTCTAGCAATGTTTTCTTGTTCTCTTCAATGACCTGCATAACTCATAAGTTAACCTTTGCAAAACCAAATTATACATACCTCCATGTGATCCATGACTATGGATGAATCTTTGTCTTCATGTCACCATAGCATGTTCAGGTTGTCCCTTCAATTTATACAATCCTCCCTCTTGCTCTCCAATCACCACTGCATCATCTATAGTTTTACCTTTTGGCCACATTAGGACTTGGCCATCTACAAATGAAACCATCATGCCTTTTGCATCCAATGCAGATATGGAGAGTAAGTTCTTCTTGAGACCAGGTACATATAGAACCTCTTTCATCTTCAAGGACTTCCCAGAGTCTAGGTTGTAGGAGGCTTCACCACTTCCTTTGATAGGATATTGATAGTCATCCCCAAGTTTCACCTTATGGGGTGACTCATGTTCAGATAGATTAGCAAAGGATTCTTTAAACCCAGTCATGTGTTTTGAAGCCCCACTGTCAATAAGCCAATCATTACAACCATAAGAGATAGTACCTATGAGAGCAGAGATTAGAACATACTCTTCTTTGCTTGATGAGTCATCATCATCACTTTCTGCTCTAGGCTTCTTCTTTGGAGGTTCATCATCCTAAGTAGCATGAGCATGATATCTCTTGTTGTTGTTGTTGTTCTTCTTGTTGAAGTTGTTGTTTTTCTTCTTGGGACAATCTGCAGCAAAGTGTCCCTTCTCATTGCATGTGAAGCACCTGAGATCTTTCTTCTCTTTATGTTGATGGTGGTGTGAAGATTTCTTGTTATAAGATGGCTCTCTTTTAGGCTTGCTCCTTTTAGTGTGAGCTGTGAGAGCTTGGTCTTCACTTCCCATCTTTTCTTATCGTTCTACAAGCCTTGCTTATTCTTGAGAGCATTCCTCCCATAGTCTACTGAAAGAGATCAATTTCTTTCTTGCACAAATTCTTTGAATAAAAGAGTCCCATGACCTAGGTAGGCCATTTAGAGTGGTCATAACAACTTCACCATTGTCCACTACTTCATCCACAACTTCAAGTTGTTCCTTGACCTGAGAGACCTTGGAGAAGTAAGATTGAATGGTCTCTCCATTCAACAGTTTGACCCCTTTCAATTGATTCCGCAGAGTCATCTTCCGATTTATGTTCTCTCCTTCAAATAAGTTGGTTAGGGAATCAAACATCTCCTTGGGAGTCTTCAAAGATGACACATGTGGTATGAGGTGGTCTTTGATAGAATCAATAATGATTCTCTTTGCCTTGACCAAGTTCTTCTTATGCAATGCTTTAGCTTCTTCATCCTCCGGGACGGGGACTTCAGAACTGATATATGTATCCAATTAATTTTCTTCTAGGATTAACCCAATCCTATACTTCCAGGCTCGAAAGTTATCAGCCCCTTCAGGCTTATCCTCAATCTTGGTGTGGTGAGACATCTTTAAAGAGTACTTCAAATGGAAATAGAAAAGATTTAGATCTTACCACTTGATTTGCTGAAAATTGGATCTGGTCCCGGATTAGGGTTTGTTAGAGAAACCCTAAAAATTCAAACTGTGAATTTCAACTTTTTGAAAGGATAGAAAGATGCGCCTTGATGAGATGATCATCCTGGTATACTCAAAATTTGAGTTCTGCAAAGTTTCACCCTTCAGAAATGCCTTTTAGTCTTTCCGGATTCACTAAGGAGGACCCTAAATTAGGGTTTGAGTTTCCCGGAGTTTTACCCAGCCAAAAATCTTGATCCAAATCTCTAAAATTCGATTTTTCCAAGGAGCTTCCAGCTGTGTCTTCAGATTTCAGAAATTCCTATTTTGGAGGAAACACTAATTTTTAGGGCCAAAACTGAAAGTGCTCAGGATTAAATTCTGATTGGATAGATAGATTCACCTTGCTACGGAGAGTCAATCTATCATATTGCTTTTCCAAAATCTGTGGAGAGAAACCCAAAAACAAGAAGCCCTAGCTTCTGCAATTGTACAGTGTCTTCTTCTCAGGTTAGCTCTGATACCATGTTAATTTTTTAGCATTAATTCAATATGCTCTAGGATCTTTTCTGATAGAATAACATGTACAATATATCAATGCATATCAATCATAGAAAGCATATCAATCATCACAAGAAGCAAACATAGAAGACAATAGACACATAGAGTTTGTCTGGGGAAAACCCTAAGGTGAAAAACCCCACAACTTCCTCAGAGATAGATAGAGCAATAGTACAACCAAAGTACAACCCAAGTACAAGAGATAGTCTTCTCTAAGCAGTTGATCCTCCTCCTCACATGTGCGCCACTTTCCAAGTGATGTAGAGTGAGATAATGAGATGATTAAAATAGAGAACGGGAGATCTCTATTTATACTTGTCCTGATTGCCCAATAAACTTATGGGGCCGACTTGTCTAGCTTAGTACAATAACCCATGGTTAACTTAATCAGGGCCAACCCCATACATGGTGGTCTAATAACCCATCCACAAGTTATGACACTTGCGACACTTGTCAATACAAATGACGACACTTCCTTATAGAGGAATAACACATCTCTATAGGAGTACAATATACATAGATGAAATACATTCCGAAGTTACATATACATCAACAATTACTAGTTTAAATCAAACAACGACGTCCAAAGACATAAAAAATAAGATTATTCATAGTTGACACGGTGCCAATAAGCATTAGAAGTGTGTTTATGTCTATGCGACTATGAAGTCGGTAGCTTTATGATTGTTCATGTTTCCATGTATTGTTAAAAAAATTCTTTCCATTAGTCCATTTGTCCAGGAAGGAGATACTCATTCATGGTTGACATGGTGTTGTTAGAGTAAATAAATCTCCTGGAGAAAATGACGATGGACAAACCACACCCAAATCCACTTCCTGAGTCGCCCATGAGACCAATACCTAGATTTGGGGGTGCCTTCCTTGGTTTGAGGGCGCATTCCCTAATTTGGAGGATTTTTTAAATGATTTAAGGAAAGAACATGAGTTAGAGCTAAATCTGCTCCAACGATTTAGCCTAAAATTAACTCTAACTGACCCTTAACACTCATTAGCACCCTAGTTATGTCAACAGTTTCCTTCTTGAGAGATTTTAGGGACATGCATGTTGTCATTTAGTTAACTGAGTGATCAGAGAGTTCTTTTATCAGTTAACTCAATCTAGGAGTGCATGCATGACTTATTGGGGCCATTTCCTCCCAGTTAATCCTGACTAGTCCTCTCTACATAGCATGAACCCTCTCTCCATCGCATGGACAATTCACACTGATCCTTAACGTAATTCAAACTAGTATCCTATATATTGTAACCTCCTTTCATTCTTTCATCACTCTGATAATAAATTCATTGTCTTCCTTCTCTTCAAAATTAATGTGTAATGATTCATATATATTATTGCACAATTGTTCATCCATGATTTAATTAACATATATTGTTAGCTTTTGCACCTAGATCTATGAATGCTCAAATCTTATAGGTGTCAATAAGCATCATGAGTGTGGAGTGTGTATGTGTACATTGTGACTATGAGGTCTGTAGCTTTATGATTGTTCATGTCTTAATTTCTAGTTAGAAAATTTCAATCATTCAATCCATTTGGCTAGGAAGGAGGTCCTTGCCAATTTTGTCTTGAGGTTGTGCTTGTTGTCTCAACTCACCACTTATCGTCAAGGGGAAAACATGTTTTTAGGGGGAAACTATGATTATTTTGGGAACTCAAAAGAATACTCAATGACTATGTGAACATATCAGTTATTGTAATTGATGAAAGCATGGTATTGTTCCAAACTCCAATTGGATGTTTGTTTGTATGCAAAAAAGTTGCTTTTCACAACCTAAGCATGGAAGTAATTAATCTTGTTATGAATGGTCTAAAAGGAAAGTATTGTTTTATCTTTCTCCTTGTACATGTACATCCATGAAGGCACAACAACAAGATTTGGTTGTACTGGCACTTCCTATATGGAAATTTGCATGGTGTACATAATGCAGTTAATATTAGGAACATAAAAGATACAATATAGTCGATGAACTGTTGATTGAATCATGTCCAAATCGTATATGTATTGATACAATTAAATACGATCAACTATGGTTGACTAGTTTATTCATAAAACAAATCATTTGTTTAAATCAATATTTTTTTTACTTTGGGATCCATGGTTATGTTAATTGTAGATGATGTGTTAATCGTAGACAATGTTATGTTATGTTAATCATAGATGATGTGTTGAAAATGTAATTTTTATTATGTACATTGATCATAATCAATTAGCACGAAAGCTTATGATTATAACTACAACTTTGTTTGAATTAAAACTATTGGAAATAGTGAGAGGGGGGGGGGTGAGTCAGTGTTTCACACTTTTCACCATTTCAAACATTAATTATATCATGTAACATTAACCATTCAAAACCATACACAATGCACTATAAATTTTATGTGGAAACCCGAATGGGAGAAAACCACAACATTTATTAAGTCATGCAGAGATTACATTCATGGGAAGTGTTACGGAGAAAAAATCCATATGGCTTGGGGCCGTGCCCCCAGGAAAGACTGACACTGCAGATACATGCCCGTAGGAATAGGATTCAAGACTGTGGGAAATGGTGGATTCTGGTAAAGACCATGACCTTGACTAGTAGGATAATATCATCCTCCAAATTGATTCATATACAAATGAACGGGTATTTGTGTTTTAGGGACCCCTTGGGAAGAGAAAGCAACATTATCAAAATTTCCCATAGGATTGTACATGTTTCCCCTTGATGAAGGGGGGGGAATATATGCCCCCGACGAAGGGACTCTGAATGAAGGATGACCTATATTAAACGATACATTCCCACCCAAGGGGGCAGACGAACTAGGAGGAGGATGCACCATCAGAAAGGTGTTTGTAGGGACTGGTGCAGTAGATGATATGTAGATGAATGGGATATAGGAAGTAGAATCACCGCCTACATTCCCACCTCCACCCACAAAAGGATTGAAACTGGTATTAGGGGCCAATGAAGGGGGAGGCCATCCCCCAACAAAAAGAGAAGAAGGAGGGATATGACCACTCTCGAACTGATATTCATTAAAGGGGGATGAGATGCCCCCAAACCCAACACCAAAGTGACTACTAGAAACTAGTATGGAAGATGTGGTACTGAACGAAGGATTGGGCATGCCAAAAGTGAATGGATTAGTGGTTTTAAGAATCGGTGAAGCATCACTACCTGATAATAATAAGGAAAAAGTGGATACATGATCCGATGACCAAGACTTCTCAAAAGGATTCATTCTAATGGGTTGGGATGAACCAGCGGCATGAGACCCAGTGAACACATGAATCCTTGTGACCCATGACACGGAAGAGAAAGGAGTCCCATGGACTCCTCAACCCACTGCCAACAGAGGGGTCGAGGGGATCCTTGATGTATCGGGCGTTGAGCTCATAGTGAGAATTCATTGAAGCTCATGGTCATGTGACAAATAAGGGCCACCAACAATCTCTCTACGCCTCTTATGGAGATGCTACAAAGGATCACTGGGTGGTAAACCCGCTAAGTGATGAGAACGTCATATAGACGAAACTCGATCCACGATGAGTCCAAAGAGTCGTAAAACTAAAATCAATCCCTAAGGCCAACTAAACAGCAACAAGCACACTCCTAGAAAAGCTAATCCAAGATACACAAAAACAGAGAGAGTGGCTAAGGGGCCTCCCGACACTATAGAAGGTGTGCCTCGCCCAGGAGGGGCTTGAGACTCTGCTACTACAGCTGGAGGTAACATAATTAGTTATAAGGGCCCTCAGACTTCAAAGCGCAATTCTATGTGTTGTCTGGCCCCTATATGACTTAGGACACTCACATAATAACCTCTACAAGTATGTTGTGCAGTAACTAGGATAGGAAACTAATGTCATCACATATAACCAATTATCATGCAAATAGTTGCAGGTCGAATCCACCATATGGGAAGGGTAGCTAAGTCTAAAGCTCAAGAATCACTTAGGTGCTTCCAGAACCCCCAAATACGAATAGAATGGGATATATCTCCAACGCTAGGAAGGTATTAGAGGGCTATATCCACAACCAACTTTCACGTCACGTAGTTCTTGATTCGTGTGTAAGGTGAGGTTACTGAATTTGGTTGCATTCCTTAGCCAGAATGTATGATTCAGGCAGTTTGGTTGCACGGTATTCTTTCCGAGTTTGGTTTTGGTGGCACTACTTCGACTGTCCTATTTTGTGACAATCAAAGTGCTATCAAGATATCCACGGATCCAGTTCAGCGGCAGAGGACCAAACACATTGAGATTCATATGCATTACATTCGACAGTTGGTGCATGACCGCACCATCATTCTGCAATATTGCCCTACTGATGAGCAAATTGCAGACATCTTCACCAAGAGCTTCACTGAGAAGAAGTTCTCTTACCTCCGTTCACTGTTGGGGGTGAGTTCCATCATGGTGGAGACAGATTGATCCATTACTATGCTTTAGCTTGATGGGGGGCTTTCTTCCCACTAGGTTTTCCCTCTTTCCTCACTTAGTTTATTTTCAACATTTTTTGGATTATTGTATTGGGGTGACCTTTGGTATTAGTTACCAGGGCCCCACATTATTTTTTGCACATCATAGTCTAGCTTGAGGGGGGGTGTTCGGATATCCACCACATCTTTTTCAGGATCTTGCATGCAATTAGGGTTTGCATGCAAATTCTAGGGTTTGCATGCATCCCAGTCACCAGGTTGATGCCTCCAGCACCTTAGCCACCTTATTCTAGCACCCGGGAGCCACTTACTTCAGAGTTTTAGCCCTCCTAGTATGGAAGGCGCCCACTTCTCACCTACTTCCAAAGAAGGGCGCACTTCTTCACCTACCACTGCAGTTCCACTTCAGTTACACTCAGTTAGCTCCGATTCTCCCTGATTTGAGGCTAGTTTCACTCCGGACTGACTGTTTCACTTCCGTTGGACCTCGAGATTGACTAGATGACTTGTTCTGACTTCAGTTAGCCTCCCACTCCCGAAGAAAGTGCAATGGCTGCTTGCTTTTTGCTGGACCAGCAAATAGCACCATGACCAATCATGAAAACATAACCGGAAGTGGAATTCTGATCGATGCTATCACCTGCCCAATCTGAATCAGTAAAACCAATGAAATCAAGCTCAGAATCTGCAGCCTAATGTATGCCAAACTATCTCGTACCTTGCACATACTGCAAGATCCGCTTGGCTTCTTGCCAATGAAGCTCATGTGGCTGCTGCATATATCTTGACACGGCACTCACGGCATATGAAATATCAGGCCTTGAGTGTGTCAACTAAAGTAGTGAACCAATCAACTGTCGATACATACTGCAATCTGCAAGCGGTGTAGAATCTCCCTCCTCAAGACTGATTCCTGAGAGGAATGGGAATGGGGATGCCTTACATTCAGCCATATTAAACTTCAATAACAGGTCAGAAGCATATTTTTGCTGAGATATAGTGATCCCATCAAAATTTTGAGCTATCTCCAAGCCCAAAAAGTGACTTAGCAAGCCCAAATCATTCATGTCAAAAGCTAGATTTAAGGCAATTTTTAGCTTGTTTATTGAAGTAAGAGTGCTACCAGTAATGAGAATATCATCAACATAAAGTACAATAACCAACAAATTACCTTTAACTTGCTGAAGATACACATTCGGATCATATTTGCATCTTTGGAAATTCTGAGAAAGAAGGAAGGAGTCCATCTTTGCGTACCAAGCTCTTGGGGCCTGTTTTAACCCGTACAAAGATTTCTTCAATCTGCAAACTAATGATGGATCTGATGTGTATCCCTCTGGCTGCTGCATATATACCTCTTCAGCAAGGTATCCATGTAGAAATGCACTCTTCACATCCATGTGGTGCACTTCCCAGTGCTTGGATGCGGAAATAGCCAAAACAAGGCGGATGGAATCCATCTTTGCAACCGGTGCAAAGGTCTCAGTGTTGTCCACTCCTTGGACTTGGGAGAAAACTTTTTCCACCAACCTTGCTTTGTATTTGCTGATAGAGCCATCAGCAGCAACTTTCGTGTGGTAGACCCATTTACACTTCACTAATTTTCTTCCAGGTGGAAGAGAAACTAGCTCCCATGTGTTGTTCTTTTGAAGAGAACTGTACTCTTCATCCATGGCACTTTGCCATCTCCGATCTCGGTGGGAAGAAAAGTATGATATGGGATCTGAACCAGCCATCAAATAAAAAATCTCAGGAAGTAATGGATCAGCAATAGAAAGAGCCATACCTGCTCTTTGAAAGTCTGCTCTTGTTCGTCTCGGATTAGCAGGATTTCCAAGGTTCGAACCAGTAGATTGAAGAGTGTTTTGGGCCCACTTTGGTAACTGAGGAGGATCATAATGGTCGGATTCCGAACCTGATATGTCATGATCATCATATGCTTCTGAAATATCAGAAATATCAGAACTCATACCTTCATTATCGCTGCACGGATCTTCTTCTGGTGAAGGCGGTGAATCGGCAGTCTCTTCCTCAACTAGTTGCAATTCTTGAAGCGGTTCTTCAAATTGCACACTGCGATCTATGAATATCTTTTTAGATCTGATATCCATGAGTTTATATGCTTTTAATTCTTCCCCATATCCTATCAGTATGCACTCGATACTTTGTGGATCCAAAGCTCGTCTTTTCTTGGAAGGAATTCTAGCCCATGCAGTAGAGCCAAAAACTCTCAAATTTGACACATCCGGTTTGTGCCCAAAGAATGCTTCGAAAGGAGTCATACCTTTCACGGATGAATGGGGAACATGGTTTTGTATGTATGCAGCAACATTGATTGCTTCAGCCCAAATATTTGCAGCCAAACCTTTTGATTCAATCATGCATGTAGCCATCTCTTTCAGTGACCGATTTTTCCTTTCCGCTACACCGTTATGCTGGGGTGTGTAGGGAACTGTATGTTGGATCTGAATTCCGCTTTGGGCACAAAGTTGTAGCAACTCGGACTTAATATATTCTCCACCATTATCAGATCTAAGAGCTTTGATCTTGCTCTCAGTGGCGGTCTCAACAGAAGCCTTAAAATCCTTGAATTTTCCAAGCACTTCTGACTTGTTTTTGAGAAAGAATACCCATGTTAAGCGGGAAAAATCATCAATAAATGTCAAAACATACCTTGAACCATTTAATGACATATGGGGCAGCGGACCACTGATATCAGAATGTATCAACCCCAAAACTGTAGAAGCTCTGCTAGCTTTGCCGCGGTCGAATCTGTGCTCGGGGTGCTTCCCAATAATGCAACCAGTGCATATTCCCTTCGAGGAACGGAGTTGTGGAAGACCATCTACCATGGATTTGTTTGATAGCAGCAGAAAATACTTATAATTAAGATGTCCAAATCTTTCATGCCAAAGCCTACTAACCTCATTACCATGTGTGCGAAGAGCAGTGAGCTTTGCAAGCGGAATAAAGTGTGAAAACTCATAGCATTTTGCAGTGTGGTTTTCCTTTCCGACTGCAACAAGTCTTCCACTTTTGATATCAGAAATTTCAACTGTATTAGGGATGAATGTAACTTGCTTCGGTTCACCAGTGTGTGTCATTTGATACACAGAAAGAAGATTTGAATCCAAGGAAGGCACATAGAGAACATTCTGAAAGCTTCCATGATCTACATGAATCGTACCTTTGCCCTTTGAAGAAATTTTTGAGTCATCTCCCAAATGGATGGGGATGGAGCTGTTTGGATCGAATGAAGAAAAAGAATCAATATTTGCAGCCATATGATTCAATGCACTCGAATCTATCAAGAGAGTAGTGGGCTTCGAAGCAGTTGCCATGAGTGCTTGTCCTCTTTCATGATCATCATTCCTATCCTTCTTCCTTGCACCGTCAGGAAGAGTTATGTTGTTCTTTTCCAAAAGGAGGACCATTTGATCTATAGTCTTCTTCATACATGAAATTTAGGGATGAAAGCCACAGTTGCAATAAGTACATTTATATTTTTGGTTACCTTTTTTTCCCTTTTGCTTGAACTTCGAACTGGATGGTGCATCCGTTTGTTTGCCTTTCTCTCTTTGCTTGTGAGGCTCGAATTTGGGCTTCTCCTTCTTTTGCTTTCCTTTACCATTCGGGATCTTGGGTCCTTGAACATATAGGGCTGAATCTTTGGAGCTTATGGACCCCATTTGAATCAACTTGTCATGCTCTTTTGTGACGGACTCAATGAAGGCATTCAAGGTAGGCATCTTCCAATTCGGGGTAGTTAGCCGACCGGAATTGAAAGTAGAGACAAATACAAAATAATCTTTACCAAGCTTGCTTAGAATGGAGAGGATCAATTGTTTATCCTCTTTGATAACTCCACTGTTCTTCAACTGCAAGTTCAAGTTCTTGAATTTTGTGAAGAATTCATTGATGGTCTCGAAATTCTCAGGACTAAGGGCAATCAATTCATTCTCTAATTGAAAAGCCCTAAGCTCATCTTGCTTTCCAAATAGTGTTTCAAGTTGCTCCCATATAGCTTTAGGAGTCTTCAATCCACTGAGATGGAAGTGAAGATCTTTGGAGATGGAGAGACAAAGAAGACCATAAGCTTCATCAAGCTTGTTGTAGTGTTTGGTTCTATTTGACAGATTGTTTGGCTCCAATTCAAGACCAAGAGTGACTCGGTAGTAACCTTTTGAACGTAATATGATCTCCATATCATCTTTCCAATCAAAATAATTGAATGGGGTGAGGATAGGCTTTGAAGAAGAGTATTCCATTGCTAGGAGCGAGTGCACACTGATGTAGAGGAGCTTGCATGCACAGTGTAGCGAATGCAAATGATGGAGACAATAACCTGCAAATCACAATAAAACCAAGATCAATGAGGTCGAACAATCCACCCTTTTAGAGTTGCATCACACCTGGGATTGGAGATCAAACAATGTTGAATGGGTCCAATGTATCAGATCCAGGAATTATGTGGAAACTCAAGCTTCTGGAGTGGTATTGGATGTATTTTCAAGCTTTGCATGCACAGGAGCGAATGCCCTTGAGATATTTCATGCCAAAACTTCTTGCAATTTTTGAGCAATTCACTCAAATCTTCTTTTAGAAACACCTGTAGAAAAGAGATCTTGTCCCTGCAATGGCTCTGATACCATGTAAAATTAGTCACAGCAGATCTAATGAACAAGTAAATCAATCACAACAATTGAACATAGAAAATATGGTGTAAAACTGTGTAAAACATGCACAGTGCTCAATATCCCAGTAAGGGTGAATAATTACAATACAATCTGACAATGTGAGTGAGCAATTCGAATTGCCTAAGAAGGTCATTCGAATCACTGAATGGAGTAGCTTGACTCCAACTAGGAGTCCTCATCATCAATCGGTGGTGGTCATCAATGCACAAGAACCAGTCAACTAGGTGTCAATCTGAGTCTAACTGAGTGTAACAAGTGTAACTGAAGTGTGTAGCACTGATTAAGGGAAGGAGGCTCAGTGGGGGGCACATGGGAGGCTAACTGAAGTCAGAACAAGTCATCTAGTCAATCTGGAGGTCCAACGGAAGTGAAACAATCAGTCGGGAGTGAAACTAGCCTCAAATCAGGGAGAATCGGAGCTAACCGAGTGTAACTGAAGTGGAACTGCAGTGGTAGGTGAAGAAGTGCTCCCTTCTCTGGCAGTAGGTGAGAAGTGGGCGCCTTCCAGACTAGGAGGGCTAAAAATCTGAAGTAAGTGGCTCCCAGGTGCTAGAATAAGGTGGCTAAGGTGCTGGAGGCATCAACTTGGTGACTAGGATGCATGCAAACCCTAGAATTTGCATGCAAACCCTAATTGCATGCAAGATCTTGAAAAAGATGATGTGGATATCCGAACAGGTGATACATCTATAAATCATCGGAAGTTTTCTTCAACAATATCAACAATTGGAATAGTTACTGGAACATCTTAATCATCTTCAGTATTGGAGCATCATCTTCTACAGCACCGAGTCTTCATCTTTAATCTTCATATTTTGTAGCACTCGATCGCTCGATCGTCTACAACAACACTTGATATTTCGATCAACAAAAACTCTTGATCATTCGATCAACAACAACATCATTTGCAGCAACATAACGTGCAACACACATGATCGAATTATGGGATGATCAATCCCTCTCACTTTAGGACATAAGTCCAAGGATGATGCAATCCTTACCACATCACCGAGACAAAAGTCTGAGGATCACTTTAGGACTAATGTATAGGAATGATACAATCCCAACCACCTCATGGAGACAAAAGTCTGCGGATCACTTTAGGACTAATGTCCAGGGATGATACAATCCCAACCACATCATGGAGACAAAAGTATGCGGATCACTTTAGGACTAATGTCCAGGGATGATACAGTCCCAACCACATCTTGGAGACAAAAGTCTGCGGATCACTTTAGGACTAATTTCTAGGGATGATACAATCCCAACGACACCACTAAGACAAAAGTCTGCGGATCACTTTAGGACTAATGTCCAGGGATGATACAATCCCAACCACATCACGGAGACAAAATTCTGCAGATCACTTTAGGACTAATGTCGAGGGATGATATAATCCCATTGCAACATCATCATCAGTACTCCCCCTTTCGAGGAAGGTCCTTTCGAACCACACCAAGATTTTCATGGAAGTACTCAAACTTCACTCGAGATAGAGACTTAGTCAACACATCAGCAACTTGCTCATCGGTCCTCATATACTAGAGATTTATATCTAGAGATTTATATCTCCCTTCTGTACCACATATCGTATGTAAAAATACTGTATTTCTATGTGCTTTGACTTGTCATGGAACATTGGGTTCTCTATCATCTTTATACAACTCTGGTTGTCACATAGAATCACCATGGTACCCAACTCCAGTTCAAATAGACTTGACATCAATTTTTGAAGCCATATGGCTTCACAACTAGTAGAACAAGCTGCTATATACTCTGCTTCAGTTGTGCTAAGAGAAACACTAGACTACTTCTTAGGATCCTAGACAATAACATCCACCTGAGGTGATCTTCTTGTCTTAGACACGTCTAGCCCAATATGCATTTGTATTCATGATCTCGAACATAGTATAGACCAAAGTCTATTGTACCTTTCATGTACCTCATCACATGCTCTACAGCTACCAGGTGAACACGTCTAGGCTCAACTAGATACCGACTCAAGGTGTTCACAACAAAGCATATATCTGGCCTGGTATTCGTCAGATACATCAACGACCCAATAATCTATCTGTATTAAGTCACATCCACCAACTCTGGCGATTTATCAGCTAACAACTTCAGTTTGGTATCCATGGGTGTGTCCATGGCTTTACATTCCAACATATCAAATATTTTTAGGATTTCCACAGCATACTTTCCCTGGTTGAGAAAGATTCCTTCTGGGTTCTTCCCTACTTCCAGACCTAGAAAATAGTGCATCAATCCAAGGTCTTTCATCTCAAATTATTCAAGGATCTTCTTCTTGCACTCTACAATTTGTTTCTCAATTCCTGTCAGAAATAAATCATCCACATATAGCAATAATATGACAGGTTCATCATCCATAACTTTAAAGTAAAGGTTAATCTTTACTTTTGGTAAAGCCCAAGCTCATCAAAAAGCTATCTATCCTTCTGTACCAAGCTCTAGGAGCTTGCTTCAATCCATACAGATCCTTCTTCAACTTGCATACATGAGTCCGTATGTATTCAACTTTAAATCCATGTGGTTGTTCTATGTACACTTCTTCCTCAATCACACCATTCAGGAAAGTTGTCTTCACATCCATCTGGTGTAAAATCCACATCATCATGGATGCAAGTGCCATGATGGTTCTAATGGAAGTGTACCTTTCTACTGCCACAAATTTCTTTTCATAATCAATTCCCTCTTTCTGAGAGAATCCTCTAGCCACAAACCTTGCCTTGTATTTCTCAATACTTCCATCAACTACATGATTTATCTTGAAAATCCACTTGGAAGATACCACACTTTTGCCTTGTGGTTTGGGAACTATATCCCAAACATCATTCTTCATTATTGATTGGTATTCTTCCGTCATTGCTTCTACCCATTCTTTCCTATGTATAGCTTCTTCATAACTGGTAGGTTCTTGATCTATAAGATCACACATCAAAGGCCATAATTGGAAAATGGATTTGGCTTCTTGCTTACTCTTGTGGAGCCTTCTGGAGCTCCATACTTCTCTGCTTTGCCCAAGCAGAATTTCTCTTTCATAACATATTCATAGTGGGAGGGTCTTGAGGTTCTAGCATATCATGGTCTTCTGGTTTTTCATCTTCAGGGGAGGGTGCAGCTTCTACATTTATGGGAGGTACATCTTCTTCATATACTTCTTCATGCTGACACTTTCTGGATCTCTTGAGAGCTGCATCTTTGTCAAATGTTACACCTCTACTAATCTCCATGTGATGGAATCCTAGAATGTATATTCTGAAGGCTTTGGAGACTTCACAGTATCCAAAAAATATTCCCTTCTTTCCGGAAGTGTCCAACTTGGTTCTCTTTTCTTTTGGTAAGTGAACATATACTGGGAAACCAAATATCTTGAGGTGGCTCACTTCAGGCTTCTTTCCTGTGAACATTTATTCTAGAGTCTTGAATCTAAGGGCACTATGGGTTAATCTATTATGTACATAAACTATCATCCTTGTTGCTTCATCCATAGATGCATTGGAAGATCTTGATCATGTATCGTTGTCTTCACTGCTTCCATAATGATCCTATTCTTTCTTTCTGCAACACCATTTTGTTGAGGATTGTAGGGAGTAGTTAGTTCCCTCTTGATTCCAGCTTCTTTACAAAAGGCTTCAAAATATTTTGAAGTATATTCTCCACCATTGTCTATTTTGAGTGTCTTGATTCTTCTTTCTGAATGATTCTCTATCAAGGCTTTGAATTCCTTGAATTTTCCAAATACTTCATCCTTTAGTCTTTGTATCACTCTTCGGAAATGGATTCTTGATATTCTTTAATTTTTCACATCCTTTGCAAATGTGTTCATGATCGATCTTCAAATCTGGTAATCCCGTCACTACTTTGCTCACATGGGGTAGTGATTTGTAGTTGATGTGAGCAAGCATCCTATGCCATAATTCACTTCGGCTAGTGGTCTCATGAACAAGGGTTGTTTCTGAATGTCCCTTGAGTTTATATAAGCATCCTTCTTCTTCACTAATGACAACTGCATCTTCAATTGATTTTCCTTTGGGGCACATAAGTACTTGTCCATATATGAATGCAACCCTATATCCTTTATTATAATACGCTGAGATAGAAAGTAGGTTCTTCTTCAAAATTGATACATATAAGACTTCCTTCATCTTCATGGGGGTTTCAGAATCAAGCTTGTAGCTTGCTTCACCAATTCCTCTGATAGGATATTGATAGTCATATCCTAATGACACCTTCTGAGGAGAGTTCTTCTCTTCAAGTTTTGACAAAGTTTTATTTTGCCCCTTCATGTGTTTTGAAGCACCACCATAAATAAGCCATGTATCTTCTCCAGGTGTCATAGACCCAGAGAGTGGAGAGAATAATACATACTCTTCTGCATCTTCTTCTTTTGCTTGTTTTCTTCAAGGTCCTTCTTCCTCTTCTTCTTCCTCTTCATCTTCAGCTAGGTGTGCATGATGTCTTTTGTTGTTGTTCCTCTTCTTGTATTCGTCTTTCTTCAATGGACAATTTCTAGCAATGTGTCATAGCTTATCACAATTGAAACATTGAAAGTTGGAATATTTTCTTCTTCGATTGTTTCCTCTTGTCCTTTGGAACTTCTTGGGAGGTTGAGACTCCTTTTGGATTTCCTTCTTGAAGTTAGATTAACTTCTTCCTATCTTGGTATGGGTGGCTAGTGCTTGATCATATTATTTAAGTAGAGCTTCTCTATTGGCTACTCTAGCCTCCTCTTGGATGCAATCTTCCCAAACAATGTCAAATTTCATGCTTTCCTTTCTGGCACACATAGTCTGGGTGAATGAATCCCAAGGTCTAGTGAGACCATTGAGAGCAGTCATAACTAGCTCATCTTCATAAAGGGAGTCTCCAATGGCTTCTAGTTGCTCCTTGAACTGGGAGACCCTTGTGAAGTAGTCTTGGATGGATTCTCCTTGGCACATCTTGGTACTCTTTAATTGAGCTCTCAAATTCATCTTCCTATTGATTTTCCTTCCTTCATACATTCTGGCTAGGGAATCATACATCTCCTTCGGGGTCTTCTTGGATGACACTTGAGGAATCAAGTGGTATTTCATAGAATCAACAATGATCCTCTTTGCCCTAATTAGATCCTTCTTGTGCTTATCCTTAGCTTCATCCTCTTCAGGTTCTGCAACTTCTTCCTTGATGTATTTGGAAAGATCATTATCTTCAAGAATGAGGCCAATCCTATATTTCCATGCTCGAAAATTCTCTATGCCTTCTAGCTTATCCTCAAGCTTAGTGCTTAGGGCCATCTTATCCAGGAGGTCACCAAAAAATGAAATTTCTCAAAATGAAAAACTTACCTTACTAGGAGATGTGCTTGACTGAGGAGAATTGACTATTACACTTGGTTTTTGTAGATTCCAAATTTTCACCTCTCAAAATTGACTTGTGAAATTCTGATCTGCAGCTTCTACAGATTTTTGGTTTTCTGGTTTTTTGGTCCAAAGTCAAACTAGGCTTTGAATTTCCCGGAGATCTACCCACTTAAAAATTTCGATCTAGGGCTCAATAGATGCGCCCTAGGGAGGCACAACTTTCTATGCAATCATATTTCCAAAATTCCAACTTTGACAGAAACCTAATTTCTTGTCGGAGGGAGAAGAGAGAGAGTTTCACCTTGTGAAATTTGTCCTATTCAGGCAAACGCTAATACCATGTTAAGATTCAATATGCTAAGATATATAACATTAGAATTCAATTCAATTTCAGAACAATAGGATATACAAGATCACTGAAAGAAACACAGTCACAAGATAGACACAGATTTATCCTGGGAAACCCTCTAGGGAAAGAAAACCCAGCAAAAACTTCCTCAATATAGATGATCAAAAGTACAAAGACAAAACCCCAAACAAGTTCTCCTTCTCCTTGCAGATCTCTCTCTCTCTTTCTCTCTCTCTCTCTCTCTCTTATGCGAATTACACAAGTGAGTGTGTGTGTCCAAATGAGGAGCACATCACTCCTATTTATACTTTATCTTCCACTTGACTTTATCACTAACTAGGTCGGCCCCAACAAACTTAACTGGGCCGACTTACCTAGGAAGACTCAAAACAATATAATATTACTTTCTGGAGGGTTCTATCAACCCAACTTACAAAGCAGGTTTTACCTCATGACTTTATGATGACCAAATACAATAATAACACCCCGACGAAGGAATAAAACATCTCCGAATAAATAATAATAAAATAAAATAGAATATTCTTTGAAGTTACAATATTTCAACATCAGCGAGAATAAAGGAGCATACATAAAACATTGCTAAGTACTAGTCTTGTTTTTCAAATGAAATTTGTATGCCACTAAATGAAAATGCACAATAATGGTCTCTTTCACTTTCAAATGCAAATGCAATCTTTCAAAATAATGCCTAGACTAATGGAAATCCAAATGGAAATGCAAGTATTGTTGTATTTTCAAAATATATGGATGAAAATGCAAAATTGAACCATGAACTTTTTAGATTATACAACTAGTACAAGAAGACCAACCAAGCAAGACACCAAGAAGCTTGACCCAAGCAAGCAAAAGACTACTAATGAAGAAAAATGAAAAAAATCAATTTAATTAAAAAATTAATAAATCGAGAGCTTCTAGTCACTATAAGGGAAATCAACAGACATCACAGAGACACAAGAAGACTCAACAACACTCAGAATTCACCCAGAAAACATCTAACTCAAGATATGGGATTAAAAGTGAGATGTATGCGGTTGTTTAGAAAACAATAACGTATGTACACAGGCAAGACAAATTCAGGCGACGTGGGTACACACGAAAGGCTTGGCCATCCCGCGGGGTTGGAGAAAAATACTCAAAACATTAAGAATGAATCCAAATAACTCAGGATAAAATCAAGTATTTACTGTCAAGATACAAATGACACAAAATCTTAGAAAAACAGAGAGCAACAAGAAGGAAAAATCACCCAAAAAGACCACAAAAAGGAGTATCCCCAATGGATTCGCCAATTTTGTTACTGAGAAAAAATTCCTATGGCTTGGGGTAGACCACAACAGATAGAGTGACACCAGAAATCAACTCAATTCTCAAGTATGCTATATAAATGTAAAAAAACCAGCAACAAAGAGAAAACTCTTACCTCAACCAAATATTCGAAGAAGACCACTATTGAGCTTGCAATCCAATGATCCTTAACTACAACTTGTCCTCAACAACAAATATATACGATCATATAGAATATATAAAAATTGTCATCATATAAACTAGCATAATCCATTAACATATTGAACAAACATACCCAATGAGAATAATCATTGGTAACATGTATTGGACAATAAAATAGTATTTCTTTTAATGTAATGAACATAAGTACATAGTGAAAACCATATATAGGCAACTCGCCAGAACTGAGAAACTAAGTTCCTCCACCTAGGTCTCCACCACTTCAATCCTCTGTGTAATGGAAATCTCACAACTTCAAGGAGTAATTGGGTTCCTCATTCACAATATAGGGAAGAGCTTAGGAGATGAAAATAAAATGGTTCAAACAACAAGTACAAAGGGATGTAGACTCAAGTCAATGGCAATGGGGAAAAATTCCTCCAGAGTTTCCTTTCTCTCTAATTTATCCTCCCTCAAATGCTCCAGAATGGCTCAATATATAACCCTGAAAGGAGGTGGAGGGTCGAATCAGAGTGTTTTCCAGCATATGTAAGGCCAAGGATCAACATGGTCCTTTCTTGTGAAGGAAAAACCAAAATATTTTTAATTTTGAGCATGAAACCCGATCTACACAGGTTGTAATGGAGCATCCTGCATATACGCATGTGGTAGTGTTGGTAGGTCATGTACATCAACAAAAATGTGATTTTTAAGGGTTTTATTGAGCAAGAGGGACAATATGAGTCTGTAGAGGGACATGGTAGGCCATCAAGGCATGTTGCATAGGGTGTGGCAAATCATGCTATAATAGGAAGCACTGAATTCCTATGTTTTCCAACACCAACCAGATGGAGGCACCAACCTCCAGTGAGCACCGAATCACAAATTTATGAGACACCAATCTGAAGTAAGTACCAACTCCTTGTGTTTTCCAACACCATCTGGGTGGAGGCAACAACCTCCTGCGAGCACCAACTCACACTCCTTTCCCCTTCCTTCCTTCTTGTTGAATCATGTTTGTTTTGTCACACTAATGTCATATTTTTCTTTTTGGTCAATTTGTTTCATCAAGAACCATGACTTTGCACATTGATTTGCTCTATCCTTTTTCTTCCTCTTTTCAATTGCAATTTATCACAACTTGATACTAGAATCTTATTTATCCTTCATCTTATCTCACAACTACAACTTTGTGCCTTCTTCATTTATATCTCACAGTACTGCAACCATATACCCCCTTCGTCTTCACAACTGTGATTGTGACTTCGTGACTCCTTCATTTAGAGTACTGCGACCATGAAACCCTTTGTCTTCAAAACTATGAATTACTCCAACTACAACTTCGCACTTCCTTTGTTCACGGTACTGCGACCATGCACCCCTTTGTATTCATAACTGTGACTTACTCCAACTGTGACTTCACACTTCCTTCATTCTTGATACTATAACCATGCACCCCTATCTTTAGAACTATGACTTATTCCAACCGCGACTCTGCGAAAAGCTTGGCTCTAGATCAACCAGTTATTGATCTCCTCAAATCCCCATATATTCGTTATTACATCTTTCAAATCTTCATTTCTCCTTACAATTGTATTCCTTTTCATAGCTTTTTCCTTCTTTCACTTCTTAACCAAATGAGGAGGGCGCTTCACTTATTTATACAAGTGTTGGATCATTTCTGAATTGACAATAATACGGCAGGGCCAACTTGAAATTTTTCATTTAACGGTCCTTTAATCCGACTTGGCTCATCATTTGTATTTCTTTAAGTTACATTGTTATATGGGTTATAGACCATTCATAGAGACACAATTTCCACTTCATATCCTTAATCTGTGCGGGAAAGTTCCCATGACTTGGTGGGACTTGTACACGTATTCACTTTGACAACCTTGTTCTATATCCTTCTTTAAACTGGCTTGAAAACTTCATAGAGCATACATTCCAATCCTATTTGAAATCAATAACAATATTAGGTTCAACAATCTCCCCCTATGGCATTGATGTCAACACGAAGTAAAACGTTGCTCTGCTGAGTGTAAGAGCTCTCCCTGAGTGTGAGCTTGATCAAATTTTTTGTTTGGACCTGCCTAACCATTCGTTAATTTCTCCCCTTTGTTAATTTATCCACCTTTGACATCAATATAAAAGGGTTACTCCCCCTAAGCTTGCACATTCTCCCTTATTTTTCAATACTGAGTCAGAAAAGGTGTCACTCCTAGCTTTTGTCTGAAACTATCAAAGACCTCTCTGGGAAGCGGTTTAGTAAAAATATCTGCAACTTGTCTTTTTGTGGGTACATATTCCAGTTTCACGGTTTGATCTTCAATTGATTCTTTTAGAAAGTGATATTTGATAGGAATGTGTTTTTTCTTTGAGTGCATAAAAAGATTCATAGATATACTTATGTGACTGGTATTGTTGCAGAATATTGGTATTGGTTGGCTAGACATTACTTGGACTTCCTATAGAATTTTCTTCTTCCATAAAATTTGTGTGCAGCATGCAGCTCCTGCAATATATTCATCTTCAGCAGTGGTCAAAGAGATAGAGGCTTCATTTTTTCTTATCCATGACACCAAAAAATTTCCTAAAAAGAATGCACATCCATTAGTACTCTTTCTATCATCGACACATCCTTCCCAATCTACAATAGAGTATGTTGTTGAAGTAAAAAATTTACTTTTGGGATACCACAAGCAAAATTCCAAGGTTCCTTTTAAATAACGAATTATTCTCTTTACTGCCTGAATATGAGTTTCTTTAGGCTCTGATTGAAATCTGGCTACTACACCAACTGTTTGCATGATGTCAGGCCTAGTCACAATTACATGTAATAAACTTCCTATCATAGATCTGTACAATTTTTATTTACTTTTGTAGATTCATCATCCTTTCTCAGCTTGGAGCACGTGACCATTGGAGTGCTTACTGGCTTGGAGTCCTCATCTGGAACCTTTTGAGAATATCTTGAACATACTTGGATTGAGATATAAATATGCCTTCTTTGACTATGTAATCTGCAATCCCAAGAAGAATGACAATTCTCCCAACATTGACATTTCGAACTCATTTTGCATGCTTTCACTTAATCTTTTGCTCATGTCATCAGTGTTTCTCCCAAAGATAATGTCGTTAACATATATTACTGTGATGATCATTTCATTTTCTTCTATTTTAATGTATATGTTGTTGTTTTCGGCTCCTCTTTCCTTGTTATCGTAGATATTTCTCCAGTCTTGCATACTAGGCTTTGAGTTCCTGCTTCAACCCATACAATGCCTTTTTAAGTTTACATACATAATCCTTATTTTCTGAAAGTTGGAATCATTTTGGTTGCTCAATATAGACTTCTTCTTCTAACGTTCCATTTAAGAATGCTGGCTTGACATTGATTTGATAAACCTTGAAGTTTATGTGACATGCCAAGGCTAGAAACATTCTTATAGCCTTTATTCTTGCTACAGGTGCAAATGTTTCTCCAAAATCAATCTCCTCTATCTGCGCATAGCCCTTGCATACAAGTCTTGCCTTGTTTCTCGCCACTTATCCAACTTCATTTTTTTTTATTTCTAAAAACCCATTTGGTCCCTATCACATGTTTCCCTTGGGTCTAGGAACAAGTTTCCATGTTTCATTCTTTTCAATTTGTTTGAATTCCTCATTCATAGCTTTAACCCATTATTTGTCATCACTTTCTTCTTCAAAACAACAAGGTTCTATCTATGACAGAAGAGAAAAATTTACTTCTTCGGATAATTTTATCATTTTTCTGCTTCTTGTTTCCACTCCTACATCTTTATCACCAATAATCAAATCACCAAGATGATTTCTTTTTACATTTCTGGATGGTGTTTTTGTAACCTTCCTAGTTTCTGGTTCTCTCTAATTTTCTTAATTTTCTAGTTCTTCTTCTTCTGACAAAACTTCTTCTATTTCCACCATTGGTTTTGATATGGTTTTTTATTTTCTAGATCTGTTGAATGTTTCTTCATCAACTTTTACATATGCACTTTCAATTATTTTATATGTTCTTAAATTGTAGCAAATATAGGCCTTGCATTGAGATGCGTACCCAAAGAAGATGCCTTCATCTACCTCGAAATCAAATTTTCCAAGGTCATCATTGAATATTTTAATATAACATTTGCTTATGAATACTTTGAAGTATTTAACTAACATTGGTCTTCCTTTCCAAAGCTCATAAGGGGTTGTATCACTGTTTACTATGAGTTGAGCCCTGTTCAATATTTGAACAATAATGTGAATAGTGTGATCCCATAAATCATTAGATAGATTTAACTTGTTAAGCATTGTTTTGGTCATTTCCTGTAAATTCTTTTTTTTTTTCCTTTCAATTACACCAATTTGTTGAGGAGTTCCAACAGTTGTATAGTGTCTTCTGGTCCCATTTTCTTCACATAAGTTTTCAAAATCATCTAAGACATATTCTCCACCATTATCTGAATGAATACTCTTGATATTTAAGTCTGTTTCATTTTCAACCATCTTCTTGAATATTCTAAAGTTCTTAAAAGCTTCAGATGTTTTCTTGAGGATACATACCCAAGTCATTCTAGTATAGTCGTCAATGAACAACATCAAATAATAATCTCCATTGAAAGTCTTTACTCTTTTTGGCCCACAAATATCGGTGTGTATCAATTCTAGGGGTCTTTTTGTTGAGTATTCTTTTGTTTTGAAGCTTGTCCGTTTCGGATTTCCATGTTGACAAGGTTTGCATATAGTTCTATCAGGTTTTATGATTTTAGGCATATCTCTCACAACTTTCTTCTTAGAAATATTTACTATATTGTTGAAGTTAATATGTCCCATTCTTCTATGCCAAATCCAAATTTCATCAACTAGTCCCATACAACATTCTTCCCTTTGAGTGGCATCTAACATATATACATTGTTGGAGGTCTTGGGTGCTTTGGATACCAATATCCCTTATTTTTTTCTTCTTATTTGACATTCTTTATAATTAAAAACTAGAGTATGTGCTTGATCGCATATTTGAATTACACTCAAGATGTTGTGTTTCATGTTCTCAATCAATAGCACATTTTGTGCTTCAACGTCCTTGTTTCCAAGAGTGACTGTGCCTCTTCCAAGGATTTTTGTTGTGACGTCTCCTCAAAGGTAACACTTATTGGTTTTCCTTTCTCAAATTTTATGAATTTGTGTTTGTCTCCAGTTGTGTGCTTGGAGCATCCACTGTCAACGTACCAACTATTTTCTCTGCTTTGAGCATGTAAAGCCAAGTCACACTTTTCAATATGTGGATTTTCTTACTTATGTTTCCAACTTTTTTTATCATCCTTCCCAAGTTTTGAAAAACTTCCGATTGATGCTAATTGCTTGAATGAATTCATTTTTAGTCTACAATTGAGGGTTGTGTGACCAAAATTGTTACATTTATAATTGTTAAGGTCGAAGTTTAGAGGTCCGAAGGAATTATCATATCTGCTTTTGAAGATTTTGACTGATTGAGATTATTCTCATGATAATTCTTGGAATATTCACTGATGACTCTATTACTTTCATATGCCCTGTAGTAATTTTATTTATGAGAGTGTTTTTTTCATAAAAAACAATAGCCCGAGAAAAAAGTTTATTGCCTTTTTACGATTGATATTATTTTTATTTCAGCTTCATTGTTTATGTCATTCTTATGAATTGTTTGGGTTTTTATCCTATCATTATCCTTCTTGAGTTCACTGTATTCAGTTTCCATGATTTTTTCATCTATGTCTGCATCGGTTTTGAATTGCGACATATTTACTATTTTCATCTTCTTTAACTCCTCGTCAGGGTTATACCCTAGTGTTGTCCTATTGTTGTATGGTTTTTTACTAGTCAGAATCTCCTTCAGTGTTTTGGAACTATTGTCATGTTTTAGCTGATAATTTAACTGAGAGTTTATCTTTTCGACTCCCTCTTTTAGAAGGACAATTTTTGTTTGTAATTCCCTTTTTATTCTCTCTTTTTCCTTCTCATAGTTTTGAACTAGTTTTCCCTCTAGTTTCATTTGAATACTAAACAACTGATCTGACACTTTAGATTTGTCTTCAATTTCTATTGATAAAGTTTATTTCTTCATTGTCTAAACAGCTGCATTATTTGCACCCTTTGGTCCTTATCTTCTTGGTTGCTTTGAATGCTTCTTCATGTCTTGAAGTTCCTATGCTTTTGTCTACCCTCATTGCATATGTCATGAGATTCCTTGTAATTCTTCCATGGTAAGTAGTTATAGGTCTCAAGATTCTTCAATGGCTGATACATTTGAGTCAAATTTCATTGGAAGAGTTCTGATACCTTTTGTAGGACATTTTTTTCTTTTAGTTCTTCTCCTAGTCCTATAATAATGCTTACTATTTTGTCGACACGAAGAAATTATGTGCGATGTTTTCCTTTTCAATCATCTGAATTTTTTCAAACTGTCCCCAATGTGTTTGCAGTTTTTATATCTTGATTCCATCGTCTCCTTGATATATGTTTTTGAGCTTATCCCACATTTCCTTTGCTGAGGTAATATGCATAACCTTAACAAGTTTTTCTTTTAACAAACTACTGAATATTGCATTATTATGATACAATTTATTTTCATCTGTGTAAGTAGGAGCATCTTGTGGAATTTTGTACCCACTGAAAATGGTGAGCCAAACCTAGAGCCCTAGAGACATCAAATGCGCATGCATCCTTACACTCCAGAAAGCATAGTTGTTTCCAACAAAGAGTGGAATTCTACTTGAGGAAATCCCTTCGTGTCTTTTCATGGATCTTCCTTTAAGTGGTTAAACTGTAATTTGAAGGAACCTTCTTTGATACCAATTGTTGGAAATACTGAGAGGGGGAAGGTGAATCAATATTTCACACTTTTTACCATTTCAAACATGAATTATATCATGTGACATTAACCATTAAAAATACCGTTCAAAACCATACACAATGCACCCAAAATTTGACGTGGAAACCCAAAAGGGAGAGAACCAAAAAATTTATTAAGTCATGCAGAGATTACATTCATGGGAAGCATCGACTTCCTGTGTTTTCTAGCACCAACCTCCAGTGAGCACCGACTCACAATTTTCTTAGACACCGATGTGAAGGAAGTAGCAACTCCCTCTGTTTTCTAGCACCATCTAGGTGGAGGCACCAACCTCCTATGAGCACAAACTCACACTCCTTGCCCCTTCCTACCTCTCTATTGAATCCTGTTGGTTTTGTCACACTAAAGTCAAATTGCTTTTGTTTGGTCAATCCGTTTCATCAAGCACTGCGACTTTACACATTGATATGATTCATCCTTTCTATTCATCTTTTCAATTGCAATTTATCCCAACTTTGTATTAGATTCTACTTTATCCTTCATCTTATCTCGCAACTACAAATTTGTGCCTTCTTAATTTATATCTCACAGTACTGCGACCATGCACCCCCTTTTACTTAACAATTGTGATTGCAACTTAGTGACTGTCACCTACCCAAATTTTGAGAATATTATTTTATTTTGAAAAATACTTTATGTTAAATTATAATTAAATTTTTTTGTAATTATGACCAAGTTTGGTCAAGGATGATTGTAATTACTGATTATTATTATTTAATAAATTAAAATAGGAGACAAACACCTAAGGGAATAGTTAAATGAGTGTTCACTGACCCACTAGGAGGAATGGAAGTTGTTAGAAGGTATGGGACAGATGGAAGCATTTGCACTCCACCACTAGCTGTTGGTTATGGGACAACTACCCCTAAATTTGTGGCAATATTCCCCAGGTGGGTGGAAGAGAGCGGGAAGCTCATTAATGACTAGTTAACCACTAAAAGGCCTAGGCAGCCTAGAAAAGGCAATTCGAATTGAGCAAGCAGCTCCTACAATATTTTCTGCATAAATATTCCTCAAGTGTATCAGGTGATCACTGAGAGATTCGAATAGGGAGGTTATGTGAGAGTGCAATTGTGAGTCTGCTAGTTATACTGAGAAGGAAATACAGAGGTGCTGGTGCAGGCCTCTTTAACTGCTGAGTCTTGATGACTGGAAAATCTATATTCTACTGCAATTTAATGTACTAAGGCTTCTACAGAATCTTCCTCCTGGTGGTTCAGTGAACAGGCTCGGGGGTCCTAAGGCAAGTAAGTTGGCTGTCTTCAGGAGTAGGTTGGGTGGAACAGGCTCCTTGGGTGGTTTTTTCTCCTACAAATTATCAGGTTCTATTTTTCTGTTGTTATTTTCAGTCAAATAAATTATGCATTTATCAGTAAGAAATTATTCTACTTTCTAACCTAAGTATTTTTTCTAAATGAAAATGATATAATAGATGAAATGATTGATAAAATTACTTCTGTGCATTTTTCCCCATGCTGGTTTCTGCATCGTACTCTAGTACAGGAAGTAGAATTAAAATCAGATAACTGATGGGAAGAATGCCAAGTGAATAGATAGATTGATACTGTAGTGTTCTTCTAAATTCTAACATTTACATGTTTAAACTCAGAAACATAATAGTATATAATAAATAGTTATAGAAAGCATTCTCCTGTACTTAGTTATAAAAGAGAAACAATTCATCTCTGTACAAAACTATATTTATATTTATCATTAACCATTATTGAAATCTATTACCATGTATTCTTTTGTAAAGATGTTATGACTACTAGATGTTACAGGCATTATTAATTCTAGATTTCTAACAGTTGCAAAAACTCTTGTAATCAGAGTTATTATATTTAAATAATAAATAGATATTTATCATTCGTAATAGTTCATATCACAAAATTTATTTCAGTGAATATATCTCATATTTCCATTTAACTACCAACTAGGGTTTCCTTTTTCCAAGCTTTCATCATAGTTAGAATCCAAACATTCTATCTTTTTATTATTCTGTTTTAGGATCAAAATCGGAACCCTTAACCTAGAAACAAATCAATTTCATTTTTCATGAAAGAATCAAAATTGGTTCGACGTTTGCAATGCTTAACAGTTATTGCAAAATCTCAGATTATAAACACATACTTACGAATTCCTTTAATCAAATAGAAATACGCATTCAACATCCTAAATATTTCTTGACCAAACCCTATGTATATTTTATTTTCGAAACAGTAACTGAGACTATAGATTCGGTTCATTATCAAATTTGTTACAGTAGAAAAATGACTCTCGGCCAACATCCAAAACTCTTGAAACATTAACACTTTTCAACATAACACATTGTTGTAAACACAGTATAAAACTAAGGGTCGAATCCTTCAAATATTATCCTGTTTCAAGTAAAAAACTATAGTTCCATTTTCCATTCAAACCCTAAAATCGCACAGACCATCTATTCTTTTCACAGAGACGATTCAATAATAATCTTAAACTTGTTATCAAAACAATCACTATTTATTCCACATCGACGATGGGGATTCCAAAACGTTACAAAGTAAACATTTTAGTTTAAAAATTGTATGTTCCATTAAAAATGAGGGTTCATCCCTTCATCAAATACATCTCCAAACAAGATACATTTCAACCAAAAAATTTAGAATAGACGTTGCATTAACCAGACTAGCCAACATCTTAGCAGCTAGGCACTTAGCATTAATGCCCACAAGTTACATTCAAAGGACAAAAACCGTGCCATAAATCCAAACACCTAGAACTTTGTCAAACATCATTCGTCGACCTCAACTAAACCAGGATGACCAACAAGGTAAGGAAACAACTGAGGCTTACCGGTGGAAAAGCAGAGCTCCTCCATAATTCCTTAAGTAAATGGTCCTCCGACGAAGGAAAACCTGTCACAAAAATTGCAAATGGTTAAACAAGTTACTAGATATAATTATGGAAGTATTTAAAATAACAGTAATGGGTTAGACGAATACATTACCTTCGCTTTGAGAGGAATTTCCCACAAACAAGGTTAATAAAACCACCCATCCAGCTTATGGAAGAGAGAGTTCCAGTTCTGAGTTTGATGGTTACCACGGCATTAAGGGTCGAAAACTGGTTCAATTACTTCAACACAGACCCTGGACTAACACTCTCTCAAGAATTACATAGAGAAATCATCTAAAGAATTGCCCCTTCGACGCTTTAGCTACTGTAAAAACTCTGCCAGAGGCTCGGCTTCTTAACATGACTTTCACTTGCAGGTTGAACGCACACAAGTCATGGGTTCAAGCTTGGATAACCTACAACTATAAAAACCCTAGAACCTCTCGGATTGTCGGCCTCTCCCCGAGACCATGACCTAGAAAAATGAATGCCGAGGAACGTGTTTCAATGCTGTTGTAGTATGCAGTTAGGGTTTTCCATTACAATCTCAAGAAACTTAGATCGAGCTTGACACAGCTCAACGATTTAGGTGCTCTTGGTGAAATCCTTCAAGTGCTACTCAGCCATGAGAGCATCCACATATAGCCACAATCAACACAGTAGGCAGAAGACTTGAATTTCAAGGTCATGCATATTAACGATGCTAGCAAATCTCGTACTCCAAGCTTTTAATAACCATCATTTTCACTTGACAGCATTTGAGCTTAGGGTTACACCATTTCATTTTATATCTAGTCTAGTGTTGCTAATAGATTGAACGGTTCATACATTTCATTACATAATTTAAATGAATACAAGTCGTATGCTGAAGTTAGGGAATAGCTAGAATTACATTGTTTACATAGCATAGTTCATTCCATTATATAAATAATGGATTGAAAGGGAAATCCATATAGTTTAGTAATTCCATATTAAAGCCATTATAAATGTGAAGGTAGGATTGTGATGATAATTATTTCAATAAATAGTTTGGTACATACAATTAGAAATGCATAGAAACTATAGTTGTAATTTCTATATTGGAAATATCATAATTATAAAAGTAGGATTTTAATGGATACTATTATGTGTGCTCATATATTTAGGAATGCATAATTATTTTAGTTGTTTTTCAAATCATTCATATACAATAAGTATTTTTCGATTCGATGATAATAAGACTCTATATAAAGTCAAAGTATTCATGACCTGTACATAGTAATAATACTTCTATTGAAATAAAAGATGACAATAGTATCATTCTAGCACTTAGATAGTGTAACCTATTACTTAGCCTAGAAATTTATAAGTACAAGCGAATCATTTTGACAATTTCACTAAGGATTGTAGAATAGAAATAGTTAATCACGATATCTAACTATGATCAAATGACACATCTAAGTTAAACAAAGATCCATACATGAAGCAAGGAAGAAAATAGATTTGTTTCCACCAAACATTGATGATTAAATGAAAATCATAATTGTTCTTAAATAGTTGTTTCGTCGCATTCTCTTACTTGAAATCTGAGCAAGAGGGACAGGAACAAATGCTTTAGCTAAACATAGCTAAGTAAGCCTTAGCGACCTCGTAGGACCCCTTTCATCACCATCCAAAAATAAAACTGTTAGCACATTGTCAAGAAAACATAATCGCATGATAATCGAATTATAGTTAACACAAGCAAAATCAATGTCATAAGCATGATAAGAGCAGTGTGACGTGTCGTAGTCATTAAAATGTATTTAGTTAATAGACTCAGTAATTAAATTTTTTTTCTTTTCTGTATTAATGACTTTATTATTCAATGCTGTCTTGTTAAGCATTTATTATTTCTGCATTAGCAATTTACTTTACATTTAATGTTGTTTTAAAATTTTAAATTTTTTATGAAAATAACGAGATGTTGCATGTGGTATTAGAGCTCATGTTCGAACTCTAGGCATCAACAGGTCCAAGGAACATGCAACCGAAAATTTATTTACAGCAGAAATATTATTAATTCAATTTAAATATTTGTGTTATACATAAATTATTTTTAAGCTACAGGTATGGAAGGATCAGCTGAACATATAGAAGACAGATTTTGACCCAAGTCATAGCACGAGACAACATTATGAAGAAGAAGCCCATGGCGAATTAAATGACAATTCGTCAGAATTGTTACGTGCATTTCAAGAGTTAAAAGCAGAAATCAGATCTGTAAAATAAGACAATGAGAAAATTCTGAAGGCACAAGAAGAACTTAATCAAGTACTGTTCGAAGAATGCCCAACTGATGAACAGGATAGAGAAATTGAAAATACCTCTAAGATTGAAGAATTACCTCATCAAGACAGGGGTAAGAAAAAGAAAACTGATGATGCAAACAACATTTCAACATCATCAGAAGCTACCCATGAAAAACGTAAAAAGAAACAAAATTATTCAAGTGATAGCAGCGAATGAGACTACAAACCTAAAAGAAAAAGTCACAAACAGTATGAACAGATTTTTGGAGAGTTCAAGAAAATCAAACCCCCAACCTTCAATGGTGAAATTGAGAAAGGAGAGATAGCAGAAGCATGGTTGTCCGGCATGAAGAAGTACTTCCAAATTTATGATTACTCAGAATCATTGAAGGCAAAGATGACAATATACAACTTGATTGGGAAGGCAGATATTTGGTGGAAGGACATCAAAAGAGTGAAGGGAATCAAAGACAAGGATGTAAATTGGAGCACTTTTAAAAGATACTTCAAGAAAAAGTTCTTATCTGAACAATACTATGAGGAAAAATCCAAGGAATTCTATGATTTAAAACTAGGCGGTATGAACATGAAAGAGATGAACAGTAAATTTCTGAATTTTTTGAGGTATGTGCCATACCTTGTGGAAGAAAAACCGAAGATTCAAAGATACCTAAGTTGCCTACCTTTCAACATCAAGGACAAAATAGAATATGACAATCCAAAGACCTTAGAAGAGGCCACGAGGAAGGCAAATTTCTATTATGACACTAACCGGAAAAGAGAAGGGATATCTAACTGGAAAAATAATAAACCCAACAATTTTGAGCTGAAAAAGAAAAATTTCAGGTTTAATGGAAATGGTGGTTTCCAGAAGAAAAATTTTCAGAATCGAAATTTTCAAGGAAGCAATCCCAAAAATAATCAGTAGCAGAATTTTACAGCTCCTAGAAATACTCCTAATGCTACCAGGACTAATGACCAAAAGGCACCTATCAAATGTTTTGAGTGTCAAGGTCCTCATTATGCATCAGAATGCCCCAAGAGGAAGAGGATAGCTAACAATATTCATTCCATACAGACTGAACCTACTGTTGGAGACTTGGCAAGGGAGATGCCTAGAATTAATGCATCTCTAGACAACAGGCAAGCAGAACATCAAGTCTCTATGGTAAAGATTGAAGGTATGCTACAAAACCACCCTGTTACTATTTTGATTGATCCAGGTGCTTGCCTGAGTTATATATCGACATATGTTGTAAAAAGTTTTAATTTGAAAACAGAAAAATTAAATGAATCTTGGTTAGTTAGACTAGCAACAGGAACAAAAAGGAAAGTATCTGATTTTATTGAAAGTTGTGCTTTATCCATGAATCATTTAAAGACACAAACCAAATTGAATGTTTTACCTTTAGGATCCTATGATATCATAATTGGAATGGATTGGTTAGAAGCCCATCATGTCATTCTGAATTGTTATGAGAAAAGTTTTACATGTTTAAATGATGAAGGAGAAATAGTAGAGGTAAACGGTATTCTAAGAAAGACATCCCTTAGACAGATTTCAGCTATGCAAGTAAAGAGAGCAGTTAGGAAAGGATGTCAAATGTTTGTAGTGAATGTAGTGAATGATGAGTTGATTACTAAAGAGGAAAAACTGAAACTATAAGATATACCTGTCCTAAAAGATTTTAAAGATGTTTTTCCTAAAAAGATTCTGGGATTACCCCCTAAGAGAGACCTAGATTTTACCATCGATTTAATATCAGGAGCGGTACCAAATTCTAAAGCTCCATATAGAATGAATATACTAGAATTAAATGAGTTGAAATCACAGTTGAAGGAACTGATTGATAAAAACTATATAAGACCCAGCGTGTCTCCTTGGGGAGCACCTGTTATATTTGTTAAAAAGAAAGATGGCACTTTAAGACTGTGCATAGATTATCGCCAGCTGAATAAGATGACAATCAAGAATCGATATCCATTGCCCCGCATAGACGATCTATTTGATCAACTACGTGGAGCAAAGATATTTTCAAAGATTGATCTAAGGTCAGGATATCATCAAGTTCGTGTGAAGGACGAAGATATTTTTAAAACAGCCTTTAGAACTCGATATGGACATTATGAGTTCGTAGTCATGCCATTTGGATTGAATAATGCTCCAGCTATATTTAGGTGTTTAATGAATAGTATTTTTCACAAATACTTGGATAAGTTTTCTTTTGTGTGAACATAGATGACATTCTAGTGTATTCTAAAAGCAAAGAAGAGCATAATGAACATTTGCATATTATCTTACAAGTTTTGAGAGATCATCGATTATACGCTAAGTTTAGTAAGTGTGACTTTCACAAGGACAAAATTAAGTATATAGGACACATAATTTCTAAGGAAGGAATCTCGGTTGACCCCGATAAGATAAAATACAGTAATGATTGGCTGGTTCCTAAGGATGTGTCGAATGTACGATCATTTATGGGTATTACTGGATATTATAGAAAATTTATAGAGGGTTTTTCAAAGATTGCAAACCCCATAACCTCTTTACAATAGAAAGGGAATAAATTTGTGTGGGATCAGAAATGTTCAGACAGTTTTAAGAAGCTAAAGGAATTACTAACTACAGCATCTATTCTGAGGATAGCAGATCCTAATAAGGATTTTATAGTATGCACTAATGCATGTAATGATGGACTCGGTGGAGTCCTAACACAAGAGGGGTATGTTGTTGCATACGAGTCTAGAAAGCTGAAAATACATGAGAAGAACTACTCTACTTATGATTTAGAGTTATTAGCAGTAATTCACGCTTTAAAAATGTGGCGTCACCATCTTATTGGCATAAAATTTACCTTGTTGACAAATAACATGGGTCTAAAATATTTATTAGATCAGAAAAATTTGAACGCTAGACAAGCTAGATGGTTAAATTTTCTAAGTGAATATGATTTCGAAATTCAGCATATTAAAGGGAAAGAGAACAAGGTTGCTGATGAATTAAGTCGTAAAACAAAGTTGAATTTTATTTCAGCCATCAGTACTTACTCAACAGATTTAGAAAATCAGATTGTTGAAGGAATTGAAATGGATGAAGAATACAAAAAATTACAATAAAAGACAACAAATAGCAATTCTGAAAATTCTATGGCAGATTACAGTTTAAAGGAAAATGGACTGTTATTAAATACAAAAACAGATTGTATGTACCCAACATACCAGAAGTAAAAATTTTGATATAAGATGAGAAGCACAAAAGCCATTATTCTGGCCATCCAGGTTATCAGAAAACCATCACCATGTTACGGAAAGAGTACTATTGGCCCATAATGAAAGATGAAGTAGCAGAATACATAGCTAAGTGTTTGGACTGTCAAAAAGTGAAGGTTGAACATCAACATCTGGTTGGACTGTTGCAACCATTGCCTATACCTAGCTGGAAATGGGAAGTTATAAGCATAGACTTTATTACCGGACTACCCAAAAATAAGAAACAAAATGACTCTATCATGGTGGTAGTGGATAAAATCAGCAAGGGAGCACACTTTATACCTGTAAAAACTACTCATAAGGCTCCAGACATTGCAGAAATCTTCATGAAATAGATTTTTCGATTACATGGGATACCAAAAGTGATAATTTCAGACCGTGATTCCAAGTTTACTGGAAAATTTTGGAGGTATTTGTTTAAAGGGTTGAATACAACCTTAATCTTTAGTACATCATTTCATCCACAAATGGATGGACAGACAGAAAGAGTGAATCAGGTATTGAAAGACTTGCTTAGGATGTATGTTAAGAATCAGCCTGGTAAGTGGGAGGACTACTTGCATTTAGCAGAATTTGCATATAATAACCATTATCATGCATCAGCTAGGCTTAGCCCTTTTGAAATTCTTTATGGTAGGAAATTTGATACACCTGTTTCTTGGAATGACCCAGTAAATAGAGTTATTTTAGGACCTGAATTGTTGCAGGAATTAGAACTAATTGTGAAACAGGTACAAAGAAATCTTAAAGCTGCCCAAGATAGGCAAAAGAGTTAAGCAGATCTTAGAAGGACTCATCAAGAGTTCCAGGTTGGTGAACATGTTTTCCTTAAGGTAAGACCGAAAAAGGGTTCATTAAAATTGGGAAGCTGTGCCAAGTTGGCACCCAAGTATTGTGGTCCTTTCGAAATATTGTCGAGGGTTGGACCAGTGGCATACCAACTAGCTTTGCCACTGAATTTAAAGATACATAATGTTTTTCATATATCATTTTTAAATAAGTATGTACACGATGCTACTCATGTTGTAAATTGGAATGATGTACAGGTAGGACAATACGACTATTTTCAGGTGGAACCAGACTGTATCCTTGAAAGGAGGGAAACTCTACTCCGGAATCGCACCATTGGGCAGGTAAAGGTGCAATGGAAGCACCTTAGCCCAGATAAGGCAACCTGGGAGTTGGAGAGTAGTATGTGGGCAACATACCCAACTCTGTTTCAGGAACACTCAGAGAGTGATTAACCAACATCGAGGACGATGTTGAGACTTAAGGGGGGGTGTATGTCACCTACCCAAATTTTGAGAATATTATTTTATTTTGCAAAATACTTTATGTTAAATTATAATTACAAAGTTTTGTAATTATGACCAAGTTTGGTCCAGGATGATTGTAATTACTGATTATTATTATTTATTAAATTAAAATAGGAGACAAACACAAAAGGGAACTGTTAAATGAGTGTTCATTGACCCACTAGGAGGAATGGAAGCTGTTAGAAGGTATGGGACAGATGGCAGAATTTGCACTCCACCACTAATTGTTTGTTATGGGAAAACTACCCCTAAATTTGTGGCATTATTCCCCAGGTGGGTGGAAGAGAGCAGGCAGCTCATTAATGACTAGTTAACCACTAAAAGGCCTAGGCAGCCTAGAAAAGACAATTTGAATTGTGCAGGCAACTCCTACAAAATTTTCTGCAGAAATATTCCTCAAGTGTATTAGGTGATCACTAAGAGATTCGAATAGGGAGGCTATGTGAGAGTGCAATTGTGAGTCTGCTAGTTATACTAAGAAGGAAATCCAGAGGTGCTGGTGCAGGTCTTTTTGACTGCTGAGTCTTGATGACTTGAAAATCTATATTCTGCTGCAAGTTGATGTACTAAGGATTCTACAAAATCTTCCTCCTAGTGGTTCAGTGAACGGGCTCGGGGGTCCTAAGGCAAGTAAGTTGGTTGTCTTCAGGAGTAGGTTGGGTGGAACAAGCTCCTTGGGTGGTTTGTTCTCCTACAAATTATCAGGTTCTATTTTTCTGTTGTTATTTTCAGTCAAATAAATTCTGCATTTATCAGTAAGAAATTATTCTACTTTCTAACCTAAGTATGTTTTCTAAATGAAAATGATATAATAGATGAAATGATTGATAAAATTACTTCTCTACATTTTTCCCCATGCTGGTTTTTGTATCATACTCTAGTACAATAAGTAGAATTAAAATCAGATAATTGATGGGAAGAATGCCAAGTGAATAGATAGATTGATACTGTAGTGTTCTTCTAAATTCTAACGTTTACATGTTTAAACTCAGAAACATAATAGTATATAATAAATAGTTATAGAAAGCATTCTCCTGTACTTAGTTATAAAAGAGAAACAATTCATCTCTGTACATAACTATATTTCTATTTATCACTAACCATTATTGAAATCTATTACCATGTATTCTTTTGTAAAGATGTTATGAATAGTAGATGTTTCAGGGATTATGTTTCAGGCATTATTAATTCTAGATTTCTAACAGTTGCAAAAACTCTTGTAATCAAAGTTATTATATTTAAATAATAAATAGATATTTATCCTTCGTAATAGTTCATATCACAAAATTTATTTCAATGAATATATCTCATATTTCCATTTAACTACCAACTAGTGTTTCCTTTTTCCAAGCTTTCATCATAGTTAGAATCCAAACATTCTATCTTTTTATCATTCTGTTTTAGGATCAAAATCGGAACCCTTAACCTAGAAACAAATCAATTTCATTTTTCATGACATAATCAAAATTGGTTTGACGTTTGCAATGCTTAACAGTTATTGCAAACTCTCAGATTATAAACACATACTTACGATTTCCTCTAATCAAATAGAAATACACGTTCAACATCCTAAATATTTCTTGACCAAACCCTACGTATATTTTATTTTCGAAACAGTAACTGAGACTATAGATTCAGTTCATTATCAAATTTGTTACATTAGAAAAATACTTAGATGGACTCTTGGCCAACATCCAAAACTGTTGAAACATTAACACTTTTCAAAATAAAACATTGTTGTAAACACAGTATAAAACCAAGGGTCGAATCCTTCAAATATTATCCTGTTTCAAGTAAAAAACTATAGTTCCATTTTCCATTCAGACCCTAAAATCGCACAGACCATCTATTCTTTTCACAGAGATGATTCAATAATAATCTTAAAACTTGTTATCAAAACAATCACTATTTATTCCACATCGACGATTGGGATTCCAAAACGTTACACAGTAAACATTTCAGTTTAAAAACTGTAAGTTCCATTAAAAGCGAGGGTTCATCCCTTCATCAAATACATCTCCAAACAAGATACATTTCAACCAAAATTTTTACAGTAGATGCTGCATTAACCAAACTAGCCAACATCTTAGCAACTGGGCACTTAGCATTAATGCCCACAAGTTACATTCAAAGGAAAAAAACCGTGCCAGAAATCCAAACACCTAGAAATTTGTCAAACGTCATTCGTCGACCTCAACTGAACCAGGATGACCAACGAGGTAAGGAAACCACCGAGGCTTACTGGTGGACAAGCAGAGCTCCTCCATCATTTATCAAGTAAATGGTCCTCCGACGAAGGCAAACCTGTCACAAAAACTGCGAATGGTTAAACAAGTTACTCGATATAATTATGGAACTATTTAAAATAACAGTAATGGGTTAGAAGAATACATTACTTTCGCATTGAGAAGAATTTCCTGCAAACAAGGTTAACAAAACCACCCATCCAGCTTATGGAAGAGAGAGTTCCAGTTCTGAGTTTGATAGTTACCACGGCATGAAAGGTTGAAAACTGGTTCAATTACTTCAACACAGACCCTAGACTAACACTTTCTCAAGAATTACCCAGAGAAATCATCTAAAGAATTGCCCCTTCGATGCTTTAGATACTGTAAAAAATCTGCCAGAGGCTTGGCTTCTTAACATGACTTTCACTTGCAAGTTGAACGCACACAGGTCACGGGTTCGAGCTCGGATAACGTCCAACTATCAAAACCCTAGAACCTCTCGGCTTGTCGGCATCTCCCCGAGACCATTACCTAGCAAAATGAATGTCGAGGAACTTGTTTCAACGCTGTTGTAGTATGCAGTTAGGGTTTTCCATTACAATCTCAAGAACTTAGATCAACGGTGAAGATTGCTGCCAACCAGGCACGTTGGAAAGTGGGAAACCACTGCATTCAATACTTCATTAATGTTACAACCACGACAATGCCAACTCCGCAGACCTAGGATCACGCTTGACATAGCTCGGCGATTTAAGTGCTCTTGGTGAAATCCTTCAAGTGCTACTCAGCCATGAGAGCATCCACGTATAGACACAATCAACACAATAGGCAAAATACTTGAATTTCAAGGTCATGCATATTAATGATGCCAACAAATCTCGTACTCCAAGCTTTTAATACCATCATTTTCACCTTCCAGCATTCGAGCTTAGGGTTACAACATTTCATTTTATATCTAGTCTAATGTTGCTAATAGATTGAACGGTTCATACATTTCATTACATCATTTAAATGAATACAAGTCGTATGCTAAAGTTAGCGAATAGCTAGAATTACATTGTTTACATCGTATTCATTTGTTTACATAGCATAGTTCATTCCATTATATAAATAATGGATTGAAAGGGAAATCCATATAGTTTAGTAATTCCATATTAAAGCCATTATAAATGTGAAGGTAGGATTGTGATGATAATTATTTCAACAAATATTTTGGTACATACAATTAGAAATGCATAGAAACTATAGTTGTAATTTCTATATTGGAAATATCATAATTATAAAAGTAGGATTTTAATGGATACTATTATGTGTGCTCATATATTTAGGAATGCATAATTATTTTAGTTGTTTTTCAAATCATCCATATACACTAAGTATTTCTCGACTCGATGATAATAAGACTCTATATAAAGTCAAAGTATTCATGACCTGTACATAGTAATAATACTTCTATTGAAATAAAAGATGACAATAGTATCATTCTAGCACTTAGATAGTGTAACCTATTACTTAGCCTAGAAATTTATAAGTACAAGCGAATCATTTTGACAATTTCACTAAGGATTGTAGAATAGAAATAGTTAATTACGATATCTAATTATGGTCAAACGACACATCTAAGTTAAACAAAGATCCATACCTGAAGCAAGGAACAAAATAGATTTGTTTCCACCAAACATTGACGATTAAATGAAAATCATAATTGTTCTGAAATAATTGTTTCGTCGCATTCTCTTACCTGAAATCTGCACAAGAGGGACAGGAACAAATGATTTAGCTAAACATAGCTAAGTAAGCCTTAGGGACCTCATAGGACCCCTTTCATCACCATCCAAAAACAAAACTGTCAGCACATTGTCAAGAAAACATAATCGCATGATAATCGAATTATAGTTAACACAAGCAAAATCAATGTCGTAAGCATGATAAGAGCAGTGTGACGTGTCGCAGTCATTAAAATGTCTTTAGTTAAGAGACTCAGTAATTAATTTGTTTTCTGTATTAATGACTTTATTATTCAATGCTATCTTATTAAGCATTTATTATTTCCGCATTAGCAATTTACTTTACATTTAATGCTGTTTTAAAATTTTTAATTTTTTATGAAAATAACGGGATGTTACAGTGACTCCTTTGTTCACAGTACTGCGACCATGCACCCCTTTGTCTTTAGAACCGTGACTTATTCAAACTGCGACTTCACACTTCCTTCGTTCACGGTATTGCTACCATGCACCCCTTTGTCTTCAAAACTGTGACTTATTCCAACTGTGACTTCACACTTCCTTTATTCATGATACTACGACCGTGCACCCCTTTGTATTCAGAATTGTCACTTATTCCAACTGCGACTTCACACTTCCTTTGTTCATGGTACCACGACCATGCACCTGTAATGTCCCCAATTTGACCCCCTTTGCATTAAATCATAAATGATGTAAATATTGTTATTTAATCATGGTGAAGAGCTCAAGGCCAAGGCCCCACCATTGATTTAGTGTTTTATGTATCGGTAATTAAAGGAATAGATGCCTATGGTTCTTGTGCTAGATAGGCACAATGTAAATTAAGACATCATGTAAATACGAATTTTAATGAAAAACCCACAACTGGCTATGCAATGCAACAAAAACATGGGGGCATGATTCTACAAGGAATAGGGAGGGAAATTATTCAAACCCTTGAGCCAATGGTGTTAATCCATGTGTCAATGAGAAAACCCATAAACCCTCAACTACCCATTTTGGGATATGGACCCAATCATTTAATTCTTCCAGAAATTGGTTGAGGCAGTTAATGCCTTGGGAATGAAGAGGTATGGAAGCCAATTTCGTGCATGGGCAAGCCATCAACCTGAGAATTCATATTTTTGCTTCTTGGGAAAGAAAACACCCACGAAATGGTGCCCAAAGCCATTCCTCACCCAGGGCTTTCATCCTCTCATGCAGATTGAGACTGCTGGAAGTTACATTCACGTTTTTCATAAAAAACGCAGGGTTTTCCTTGCCCAAAAACTCGTTTTTGGTTTTGGACAGTAGCTGGGAAGAAGGGGCTGCAATTTGGGACCGTATGGAGGTCGTTTTGTCCCAGAATTGCCATGGGAATTTTTCCTAAAAACGATTTCTGCTTCCTGGGGTTTTCCCAAAAGCTCCATTGTTCATTTTTAGCCTTCCCACGTTTTTCTGAAGCTCAGGGAATCATTTTCATGCTTATCACTGTATAAACGTTTTTCTCCTATCCAACCATTGTAGTTCGCTGATTATCTGCATCCCTGTTTGATTTGGAGACTGTAAGCAAGAGATTGGAGTGGTAGTGGATAGAGAGGGCTTGATAAACCTAGTGGGGGAGACAACCTCTCAAGAAGATCAAGAGGGCTTTGGCTACTCTTCTATGCACACCCTGAGAGCACTAGATGGGGAAGGTATGGCTTGAGGGACTGTACAGCAGTGAAAAGAATATTTCCTTGTGATGGGTGTGTAGGTATTGTGGGTGCCAAGCTAGATAGATCTTGTAAGATTATCCCTGGCTCTGTGCTTGAGCTGAGTAGCTTAGCAACTCTTTCTTTCCATTTCCTAGCAGCCTGATAAACCCAATTGTAGATTGGCTTGGCTCATCTTGGTGTATGCTTGGCTATGTGTGAGTCTGCTGTTCCCTGGTTCCTTGTAGAAATCATGCCTAGCTCGGGGGTGGCAGTTGTATCAAGAGGTTGATAAGCACAACTGGCCTATGGTTGGGTGGAACGTTACAGATGCATAACTGGTTGCTTGGGACTACTTTGTTAAGATAAGTATTCTCTTTTATAAATTCTGCAATGTCTTTATTTAATGGTTGTCATAGAAATGTTGAATGTATGTTAGATATTAAACATGATTTTTAATTCCGCTGTGTTTCTATAACATGCACATGTATATGTCTTTTTATCAATGAGTTTTTACTTAATGGATATGGGGCTAGATGCCCGGATTAGTGTCACGTCCTCTCTATCATGCTGGTATGATGGGAGGGGACATTACAGCACCCATTTGTCTTCAGAATTGTGACTCTATGAAAATATCGGCTCTAGATCAACTGGTTATTGATCTCCTCAAATCCCCATATATTCGTTATTACATCTTTCAGATATTCATTTTTCCTTACAATTGTATTCCTTTTTAGAGCTTTTTCATTCTTCCACTTCTTACCCAAATGAGGAGGGCGCTTCACTTCTTTATACAAGTGTTGGATCATTTCTGAATTGACACTATTATGGTAGGGCCAACTTGAAAGTTTTCATTTAAAAGTCCTTTAAGCGGACTTGGCTCATCATTTGTACTATTTTAAATTACATTTTTATATGGATTATAGGCCATTCATAGAGCCACATTTCCCACTTCATATCCTTTATCTGCATGGGCAAGTTCCCATGACTTGGTGGGACTTACGCACATATTTACTTTGGCAACCTTTTTCTATATGCTTCTTCAAAGTGGCTTCAAAACTTCACATAGCATACATTCTGATGGGTTGCAATTTTGCCTCATTTTAATCATGGTTTGAGCTTAGATTGATTATCGTTTTGCTTTCTACCTTCATTTTTTAGGTAAATAATATTGTTTAAATCATAATTACAAAGCATTTCAAAGTTCATCAGTATTTCTCAACTAATTGAGGTAAAATTCTTGAAGAATGCCGAGTCTTGAAGAATTGAAAATTGGCATCACCGTGCAAGACCAACCACCAATCCAGAACGTTTTAAGGAGAAAAATCAATTTCATTCACCAGATAAATGTGAGAAAAGGATTCAACCTTCTGTGGCAACTTTTATATGGTTGATATAATTTTAGACTATTTTATTGTAAGTTATTATGATTTCTATTTTAAAAGATTCATCTATTTTGACGAGAGTACTCTTGCGGAGTCTTGCCTCTGGGATGTAATTTTATTTTTTTAAAATTTAATTTTATGAAGTAGTATAATTTTAATTTTTATAAAAAAATTAAATAAAATTAATCACTATATAATCTCAAAATAAAATTAATTAAAATTTAACAGATAGCAAAACTTAAACTTTTGGTGATGGGTAAAAGAAATCTAAGTATCCAAACTTTTTGGTATTGAATACAATACGACACCCTTTGAGAGAGAGGTGCTCATTTACTTATGATTAACATTTTTCACTTTGTTCAACTTTTTATTATTAACCTTGTTTTATTTTGCAGTAAGTAAAATTGATAAAAATGCTTTTTATAAATTACGAGTATTTTATAAATCATGAGTCCTGGCCTTTTTATAAATTATGAGTATTTTATAAATCATAAGTCCTCCACAAAGGCCAAAGGCCATGTGGGATAAGCTTCTTTTAATTTTTACCAATGACTATCAGTTGTTTCAATTTTTTTAATAAAAAAATTATTTAATAATTTTTTTAGAGAACAATACAAAAAAATATTTAATAATTTTTTATAAAAAATAATATAATTAATGTTATTTATTTCACTATGTTTATGACTAATCAACAACCAACCACTAAAGTTATATATTTAATTTTATAGAATTAATCAACAACCCTAAGATCACAATTATGACCATGGACTTGTATGACTTCCAACATTTTGGTTATTCCACTAAAGTTATATATTTAATTTTATAGAATTAATCAACAACCATTTCAATTTGATTATTTGGAATGCAATGTTTTTCTTAAATTTTGTCAATTTATCTAAATTCTAATATTTTTAACATAAATTATGTTTTAAATATTTTCATATTTTCATTAAAAATAAATTTTTTGTCAATTTATCTAAATTCTAATATTTTTAACATAAATTATGTTTTAAATATTTTCATATTTTCATTAAAAATAAAAATTTTGTAGATTAAATTATGATTATGATTTTACATAAATTTATGATATTTTCCAATTTAATCTAAAACCTTTTTCACAATAACATAATAATTTGTCTTTTTTTTTTTTAAATCCACTGTCATACATCCCAAATTTTAATGAATAGTTTATATATCTCATATTTTAGAAAATAGTGGCTACTCTTGGGAATGCCATATATTTGGACATTTGAAAGCACGTCAATATTTCTATTCATTAAAAGTAAATAAAGAAAAACATTTATAAGTGTGGTTTGACCATTAAATAATTTGATAAGTTATTACATGTATGGTTTGCAAAAAGAAAACTTGTTGGAGTGGGTAGAGGAGTTGGTAGTCCATGTTTCTTGATTATGAGTTTAGTAATGTATTGGGTGACTTAATATATAACCTTATTTCATGTGTGTGTTGTGAAACCGCAAAGTTGGGAAACACTTTTTTGAGAAATGGGTGAAATTGACTTGTAATTTTGAATTTCTTCTTCGAGAAAAAAGTTAGAAAATTTTCTCGTTCAAGATATTTTAAATTTCTAAGTCGAAGTTTAATCATTATCATCTGAGAGTTTGGTTGGGTTTACCTTGGGTTAAAATTTTTCTTAGCTGCGAGTTTAAATTTGTCTCGGCCAAGAGTTTACCCAAACCTGCCAATCAAACTCTCAGTCGGAAAATAAGACTCTTTCTATACTCTCGGTCGATAGATGATTTGCTATATATATATATAAGCCAAAAAACGACTTGGCCCACGATATCATTGCACTGGCCCGCAACATCACCCACGAAATGACAGTCTATTGGCCCGCAACATCACCTACGAGACGACAATCATTTGTCTTCAATAGGTTTGAGCTCTATTCTTCGCCATCGTAACTATTCTTGAATTGATCTTCGTGATTGAATCATAAAAAATATAATACTCGAATTTAGATTGAGTTCGGGATGCTCTTCCCCATCCAAAATTATTGGATCGATAGGTGAGCTTTCCAAATCGACGAGGTTGGAAGTATTTCATTATCTCCTACAATTCCTTCACTGCCAAACACTATTTTAACCCTCCATAATCATTGTGGGTCGAAACCCTAACTATAGGACTACATATCCAAAGTTGTCTAGCCAAATTCAACTAGACAAACCCCAATAGGGACTCTAGAAACATGAATAGACTCAATTCCTATGAAAATCCAAACAAATGGAAGTTTTAACCCCCCTAAATAAAATCCAAAACCAAGAATTCTTTTGCTCCACGGTGAAAAGTTCTTGGTTACTTATAGTAGCCACGAGCCATGTAACCCTTGAGACACAAAAGTACTTGTTGAGAGTTGTTGCATTTTTTTCTGGGTACAGATGGTGCCATTGTTGGCTCTTTGTCAATTTCTCTCTACCTAGAAGCCCAAGAAAATCCCAAATCTATTAAATTGCCTCTTTCATCTACCTCATAGACCCCCAAATGTTGTCAACAAAAGTGATTTAGTGCAATTTCCTCTAGTAATTAATTTTGGAATTATGTTTGTTCTCTTGAGATTACTTTTGGATGTCACGTTTCATTTTAATATTTGTTGGGATGTACATGTGTTAGCAGCCTATGTGGCCATATCATTTATAAGATAGGCCAATTCTTTTTTTGTCTTGGTCCTTATTTTCCTTTCATTCTACTCATAAAGGCCCTATCTTTCATAATGCAAAGGTATGGTTGCAAATTTCGACAAGTCCTTTGTTTCACATGCATTTTACCCTTGTTACTTTGTGCAGAGTGCATAGTGTGGGGTCCACTCTTCTATTCCTTTGCATTCTCCAATCTCTGCATGCTCAAATCTCGACATAACTTAACTTTGTGAAGTGTAGAGTAGGCTCCACTCCAATGCATGCCTTTTCATCCACCCATATACTTTTCACTTGGTATATTTTCTGCCATTATTTTCCTAGTTTATGTCTTTCATGCAGAGCATAGATCTAACAAGCTCCTTCCAACTTGTCCATAACTTTGCATACCCAAAACTTTCACATGCATAAAAATTCTAAGTAATGAAAATAAGGCTTGGCCAAATTTTTAATGAATAATTTAAGACCATTCATCCTGCAACTTGAGCATCAAACATGAACATAAAATTGTAATTAAAGTAGCCCATTTTTTTTGTTAATGATCTTGTTTGGATCATGCCTCCCCATTAGGAGACTTTTGGTTTCCAAAAACTAAATAATCGAACATATATTGGAATCACATGGCCTCCACTTGTTTGTCCAAGTCCATCACTCCATTACATACGAAGGCTACTTGTTTTTGGCATGTCTCAATTAGTTTTCTTGTCTTCCCTTTCTTGTTATCACTTCAAATATTTTATTTCTCCCCTTATGTACTTTGATGATGCAGGGGAAACCTTGCCACCTTTAACCAAGCTATATTTGTTTTATTTCTTACATCCTTGTCCCATAAGTAAGAACTTCCAAATGTCAATCGACATGCATCAAGATGTTTTGTAGAATATTCTACTTCATCAACATAATTGATGACAATGTCAAACTTGCTTTTAAATATTCTATTATTTCTCATGGTAGATTTCTGTTGTATCAATCCCAATGAACACATTTGTACTAGATCATAAGTACCTAGACCAAGCTCATGAACAAAGGTTTCAAAAAAAAATTACAGTGAGAACCACTATCAAACATAGCATTTAACTTTAAGTTCTTCAATTGAAATTTGATTTGGAATAATGTGCTTATTTCTCCACTTGCGCTTGGTTGTTGTAGTGTGGTGCATACTTGGTTTTTATCCACATTAGAGGTATTGTGTACCATTATATATATGGCAGTCTCCATTCCTCTATTTGGAAATTCGTACAATTTTGGGTGTAGTTATGAATGATGCTTACAACTCTTCCCATTCGTGTGCCCATCCTGTAGTTTCTACTCTTCCCATTCGTGTGCCCATCTTGTAGTTTCTGATTCTTATTGGGACCTTTCCTTCTATGGGTTGTGGATGAAATCTTCTTTCTTTTATTTTTCCCGGTCCCTTCTGGGCCTTTTTGAGGTTACCACTTCTTGAATTACAACTGAATGTAAAGAGATTTCTTGCATGTCTCTTCTATGTTTTTCATATTCAACAACTACAATTTCCTTTAAATATATATGGTTGAATAGATAACAAAGGAATTTTACTACTACCCATGTTATTCCAAGGAGATACCCAAGGATTAACTCCCGCCTTGGAGAGTCTGTCCTGTTCAGCGAGGCTTCCTCGCATGCCAAGTGGTTTCCCGAATGCGTTTTTACTGTCACTCAAGGGAACATTTTCCCACCGAAATCTCCAAGGATATTTTCCATACTTCAAGTCTTAAATTCCAACTGACGCGTGAGTTACTTCCCATACTATTCGGTTGAGGCTCGACATTGCCACTCCTCTGATCTCTTACGAGATTGGCTGCTCAAAAATAATTTTAATCCATCTTTATAGGAAAAATGGCTGTATCAAATACGTATTAATGTATTCATTGCCTTCCCTTATTCCTAAATATCAAACTTTAGACTTATTTTCCCTAACTAGATAGGTGTATGTCACCATATCACAATTACTATATTTTGAAAATATTTACACATAATATTTTATACAAAAATATATTGTATCAATAATTTAGGATACTTTAATAATTAACCTAAAGTGATTATATAATATAGTAAATTATACTAGTATACCAATATATCAATAAATATAAATTTATTTATCTCCTAATATAACTTATAGTTAATCATAAGTATACTAATATAACAAATAAGCTAAGCTTCTTTTAGCTTTATTGTGTTCTCCATCATTCTCTGGTCGGAATAGGATTAATACTTATAATAAAAGTAATTAGGATATAATTATTTGGAAATCATCCGTAATACATAGCATCATGTTAATACCTAGGTCGTAAGTGTTTTCTATTTTCTTTGTATCGAAAAGCTATTGTCCTCAACCTAGGACGTCATATAAAAATTTTAAGGTAATAATCATAGATATACTCTTTAAACCCACAACCAAATAAATATGTTACCTAAAGGCATCATAAAGACTCCTAGACATCATCCCTTAGATTCTCAAGGCTTCCCTTAACCTTACCTCTCCCCCTAATGGATTCAGTTGCCCATCATTTAGTTTTGTCACCGTCTTTAGTCTCCTAAGTTTACAATAACATTTACAACTTAGGAAATAACATAACAATACTTTCAAGGTTCACTGGTGGGGCCTTGGCCTTGAGCTCCTCACCAGGGCCACATACATAGTTACAATTACATTTACAAAAATAATGGGGGTATAAAAGAGGGATATCACATCATATAACTAGGTAACCAGTGTATATACGTAGTGTACATATAATATACACCAATGTATATAACTAGTATATATACCTAGTATATACACTAGTGTATATCCCTAGCATATATACACTAGTTATACGTGTTAGGTATACACTAGGTATATATCGTAATACACCAGTGTATATATCTAGCACATACACTAGTGTATATAACCAATATATACACTAGCATATAACTAGTATATACATTAGATACTAGTTATATACACTGGTGTATATACTGTACTATACATTAGGAATATACACTATTGTATATATATTACAGCTGTAAACTTTTGGAATTTCCCCAGCAGATGATAATTGTAGACAACTCCAACATAAAGAAGATCACTGTGTATATGGTATAAAGAGAACACAACTCTGGTAACGATGTGCTATGTAGGAATTTTAGGGATTAGTGACAAGTCTAGTACAATTATGATTAGGTAGATGCTATGAATATCAGTCGATCCCCTAGCATCGTTCACTTGCTAGAGTTCTCCATACTCTTCTTACAAGTGTTCTCCATGCTCTTCTATATTGGTTTGAAAGAACTTGATAGAACTCAAGGTTGTTAAATTTTTTGATGATGTTTAGTGACCTTTGGATTAGTCTTTTCGTTATTTGGATTATATGGGATCCTTTGAGTAGATAAAACTCATATGACAATTGATGAATTGTTTATCGGACAATTCACTCGAGTGGACATGAGTCGGATCTCCCTAGCTCAATGCGAGTCTAAAACAAATCAGACATGCTACAAATGCATTTCCTAGATCTACTTAAGGATCAAGTACTAGATGTATTACCTTTCACTTCGCTATCCTTTCTCCTGAATGCTACTCCACGTCTCACGGTCGTCAGATCAAAGCTGTAAGACCTGTCAAGACAAGAAACAAGAGAAACAAGTAAAGGGCATCTATACAATAAGAGATCTACTAAGTGAACAGTTAAGCAGGTAAACTACTCAATATCATTACACACATGAACAATATTGGTGGAAAGCATTTGTATTACTGTAAAATAGGGAAGTACATAGTAGAGATATAGAACTACAACCGAGGCTTAACGCTGCAGCCCTTCTCCAACAAAGACATTTTCCATTTCCTCCTAAGGAAGCTTGAGTCTCTCAAGGATGAGTAGAGATCTCTCAAGAGTGATTTCACCAGCATGTAGACACCATAGACTTCCTCCTTTTGGAGAGGGGTAGAGCTTCTCTTATATAGGACTAAGTGGATAGGGTATGGATAGGATAGGTTGAGATATGGTAGGAGAGAGATAGGGGATCCTTCCAAGGTGTTAGAAATCGAGTACCAACTCCCCTAGAGGTCAGGGATAAGTCCCCAAGTCAGCAAGTTTCGAGGTCAGGGATAAGGCCCATTAACTGACTTTGTCGCACCCTGAAATGAAGCAAGTTGCGACGTCGCATGTTGCATGAGTGCAACCTGCGATGACCTCTCAAAACCTGGTACAACTGGGTACAAATCCTCCCAGGTTAATTACTCATTCAAGATATATTCAAGGGTGTATACACTGAATCTTAAGATGGGTAGATTTTGAGTGTAACAGAATGCCCCCCAAAGCATGAAGCTGTTGAAGATAGAAAGGTGAAGTGCTTTGATAGAAGAAATGGCAATAGACTTGTCGGACGAAGGACACTTCTATAGTACAACTGACTCTGAACTAAGAATCTCATATGAAATACAACATGGTTGCCGACCAATACAATGCAGATCCATGGTAGTAATGACCGACTGAACACAATCATGGCTACTAGACACAAGCGTAGATCCATGATGAGATGATAACATAGCCACGACCAATACAAATGTGGATCTATGTGATATAACTCAATACAAACTCCATCGCAACCTGGGTAAAACATGACTTCCTAGGGTCTTCAAGCTGAACCCGTAATGATACGAATCTATCCATGTGATTTCAAATGTCTTGATGTCGAACATGGTAGAAACCACTTGATTACCGGTCATTGATGTAAACCATTAACAAGCGTGAGGGAGATCACTATTGATGTCAATGATTCCCAAGGTATCACAGTACATATCATCGAGCGCGAATAAATGAGTTGAAGTCGAACGCAAGACGAAATATTTCAATCAAGAGTCAATAATGTAAACTCATGTTGCAAGCGAGGTAACCTGCCATTGAGGCATGCAGGGCCAAGGTACTTGATTGGTTTCTATATTCAATCCTTGAATGATGAGTTGAAGTCGACAAGGATGAATCCGTTGAAGGAGGGCCATGATGAATCCCCCATCAATCGACACGAAACATGACAAAAATGTATAGAGTAGATCGGATGGTACAGTAACATGCAAGACTGACTCAGAGGAGACCGACATAATCGAAGGTGTACTGAATGCAGATGATAAATGATGGACATATTCTTGAACATGGGTATGGCATGACTTGGCAATATTGACATGACGAGTGCGACACAAATTCCTCAGGCGACTGATGATGGAAGCTTTCTTTGAATGATCCAAAGGAGTAACAAGACTCAGGAGATAAGTGGAACTCGAGGACAAACAAATGATCCAAGTGCTGTATGGAAATGCAGATGAGTGCCATGTTTAAGAACGACTACATACTGCCACTAACAAGGTACGCAACACAAAATCTTTCCTTTTTCCCCATCATGAACGATGAGTGCCTCATGTGTTTTTTATGAGCTTGATGAGGGTAACCAGATGCTCGGTATAGCTCATTTCATAGATGAGTCCAATCCCAAATATTTTTCGAACCTGGGATAGGAGGGGTTCGTCCCATGGTGGGCCCTTCAATGTAAGAGTTTAACGAGTCCATAGAAGGTAAACTCGGTCGTTATTTCATGTTTAGAGAGTCTGAAAAGATCTAAAGAAGACTCCAATGGTCCTTTTTCGTAAAGTTAGCCTCATCGCCTGAAAAAGGGTAAAACAACGCGGGAGAGGACTCTTCCAGTCATGATTGGCTGGAGTATACCTTTTTCGTAACTAGTGCCCCCTGGTCCGAAAATGGGGTAAATCACCAGGAAGATGACCATTCAAACTCTTTTACAAGCGTGAACGCGACAAGTTCGCTTGGCAATCTTTTCGTATTTTGAGAGCCTGAAAAGAGTTTAATGATAGACTTCGGGGGGTTCCTTTTCCGTAGGAGTTTAATGAGCCCGGAAAAGTGATAAATTGTAACTCGGTAACGTATTCTCATAGTTTCAAGAGCACAAGAAAGAACAAAGAGTAAGCTCATTAATTGCAATCTATGAAAACATGGGTAAACGACAAAAACTCACAAGGGGTGTTCATACCTGAGATGACCATTCCAATATGAAAATGGCATAAAAAGGCACTTCACAACTTCTGCACACTCGAAAACTAGGTCAAATAGTCAACCTAACGTTCAAACACAATAAAACTGATCCAAACTATAACAAATAACATAACGGCATCAAATATTTGAAAAATGAATATTCCATTTGTTTTATAAATAGAAATAAAAACCAAATATAGTCACCATTGTTCTATTTATTTGGGAGGAATAGTGCCATTTGCTGCCAAATCTTCACTTAACGATTCCGGGAGCTGCCATAAACCATTTCACCTGCCGTCAGGAACACGTAACCCTAAACTTCAGCCAACAAAATTGTAGTGGTTTACAATTTTGATTTTTAGTCATTTTTTGGGTTTTGGGTTGATTTGGGAAGGGCTATTGCGCCCTCGGCTCGTCGCAGTTGGCCCTTTCGGGAACTGTGGCGAGAATGAGTCGTCGCAAATGGAATATACATGGAATGTGACGACATCGCCCTGTTTGCAAAAATGGGGTGCGACGACGGCGACGTCCATCCCCAAACTTAAACAAAACTCAAAAGAAGGACTTCTAGTGGGTGAAGCAAGTCCTAACATTGTTAAAAACTTCCTGTTGACAGGTTCCAAGCATCCAAAATGGTTTTGGAATGGTGGGAAAGGGAACATGAATTAGATGATGAACAAGTTGCAAATGATCCATATTGTGTGGAATCTTTGAGAAATTGTGGGATTCTCAAGTTCTTTCGCATTCAGGGGATCAGATCCCAACTTCCACTACTGATCCTCATGCTCCAATGTTGGGATGCATCCCAGTAGTACTTCATGGTTGGTGAGCATGAGCTTCACATAGATGTCGAGGACATCTATTTTCGGGGGACAATGTGACACTCACTGGATCACATGGGAGTGATCGAACCGTGGAAGATTTGATCCGACAGCATTGTGGTCCCAATGTGCGTGCATCTAGCGGGAAGATTTTCATTAAAGATGTACAGGAGCGCCCATTGCGGGCCATTCTATTCACCATTACGAGGATGGTGGGGAGTCAAGCTCCTCACCTAGCCACTAGAGCACATATTCTTTATGCGGAGGACTGTTTGTCTCCAAAGATATTCAACTGGTCCGAGGGGGTCCTCGCAAATGTGCGAGCTTAGCTGACAAAGTGTCGGCGGGGAGAGCTCAAACAGTTCGACTATGGTTCTATAGTGATCTCATTCTTGCTGGAATGGGTTCCCCTTTTGCGTCCTCAGGTACCACTAGAGGATAGGGACCTCAGAGATCCACACATGGCCAGGTGGACCGATGTGATGGCTCGCCATGGTGGGGGTCCTATCATCGGATTCCCTCATGATTTCTTCACTTGGCTAACAGGCCAATTATGGATGGTGGAGGACTTTCCATATAGTGGCACCGAATTCATAGATGACCCAGACTTGCCGCTGCCTGAGGGAGCAGCATGGGGAGACCTCGGTAAGAACAAACAACCCTTGAAATTTTTAAGTTTTGTGCATTTATGATTTTTTTGATATAGTGCTGACAGGTGAACATGTGTGTGCAGATGTGGGTCCTATACGACCATTGGGGACCTCTCTTCTGGCTAGGAGAGAGAGAGGAGAGGGAACGATGGTAGATCCATCTGTGCATGCTTCCATCATGGAGATGGACAGAGTCTATGCCAACCTGAGTGGGTTGAAATTGGCTATTCCTTAGCCAACGGTAGATGAGGTGCCGTGGCCCATGCAATTGCACACAGTTGGAGTGAATGCATGCTTCAACGCACTGCTTTGTAAGGTTGCGAGATCAGTGGACTGTTTCTAGACTAAGTCGACTAGGGATATTAGACCACCTAGGGTTGTACGAGCCAAGCGATAGGCCACATGTTGTCATTGTGTGTGTATTGAGAGCTTAGAGGACTCATATTTTGTACTACTGAAAGCTGCGAAGCTTCAGATTTTGTAGAGACTTACTAAAAGCTATCGGGCTTCATATTTTTGTATCAGCACTACGTTTTTGAGATTATATATATATACAGACAGTCTGACGATTTATACATTATGTGTTTAAAAAAATAATGATGTGATCTTGTTTATATGTTTGCTTCTATACAGTGCATTATTTACATGTTGTGAATGCTTTTACATGTTATGAGTATCATGTGTGTGCGATGTACCAATCTAGAATGAAGTTTGCCATCAAGTCAGCAACTGTGTTTAACTCTCGTGGAATGTGCAAGTATTGAATGGTTTCAAATGACCTTTCCAAGAGACAAACCCGTCTGAAGAGACGGAGTAGGGTAGGATCACGGATAGCGTAAACCTAGTTAAGATAGGAAACCACCAGTTGAGAATCCATGTGGATGACAATCTAGTTCATAACCAAGGAAATTGCATCGGTTAAGGTTCCAACTACCGATAGATATTATGCGGCATTATTGGTTGCAAATCCAAGGCAACTTCCTCCTGAACTGATGAGCTCACCTGTTGGGGAATACAATACCCAAGCTGCCGAGGCAAGGTTAAGGGTATGTTGGTTGGCGCCGTCCGCGAATCCATAGCACATTTCCATCTGCACATTCAGACAAAACATGGTATGAGAAGCGAAAACAAGATCTAAAGACACTAAAAAACAAGTGCGTCACACCACACAAAAACACACAAGCACGCCATGTGCAGTATATACAAGAAAATCTATGCATGAGAGGGTCAGGCGTAGTACCTCTTCAGGTAAATCCCATTACGGGGTTCACCCAAATATATTCCATCATGATCTTCAAGCTTGTAAGCTCCCTTTTCCAAAACATGTTTGACGATGTAAGGTCCGTGCCACATGGACTCGAACTTTCCTGCTCCTAGTTTGTCATGCTTCTGGTCGTATGTGAGGACCAGGTCACCCTTGTTGAATATACATGGTTCAATTGACTTGTCGTATTGAGCTTTGATGTGTTTCTTCTGTGCTTCATTAGCAAGAGCAGCATCTCGGCGAGACTCGTCAATTTTTGCTAAGTACAAGAAACGTTCTTCCCCGGCAGTAGTGTTAGGAAGAAGTTCGACAGCGAGTTGCAGAGATGGAATTTCACACTCTATAGGCAGGACAGCTTCCAATCCATACAGCAGTTGGAAAGGAGTGAAACCTGTGGCGGTTTTAATGGAGGTTCTCTAGGCCCATAATGCTGAAAAGAGCATATTATGCCAGTTGGACTTGTGCGTACCTACCATCCGTTGGACCATAGTTTTCAAGACCTTGCTAATGGCCTCGACCTGTCCATTGGACTGCGGGTAGTAAGGTGTTGAGTTTTCATGTCGAAAAACCAATTTATCGCTCAGTTCATCAACCATATGGTTCTGAAAGTGAGAACCATGATCGGTAACTATAGCCCGAGGAACTCCAAACCGCACTATTACATGATTGAACATGAAGAGTGCAGTGGTTCTGCCATCGTTTTGTTATGTAGGCATTGCGTCGGCCCACTTTGTGAAGTAATCCACAGATACGATGATGTAACTATGCCCCCCGGTCGAGGTAGGCTTATAATGCATAAAATCGATGCCCCATTTTTCAAAGGGGCCCACGGAAATAACCGGGTGTAAGGGGTGGGATGGGTGCACTTCTTTGTATGGAAGTGTTGGCATGGAGGACATATTTTCACGGCCTCAAAAAAATCTTTGAAGATAGTAGGCCAATAATATCCTGCGCGCAAAATCTTCTAGGCTGTAGCCATCCCAGAGAGGTGACCGCCACATGCCCCAGCGTGACAGTCATTCAGAACGCGTTCAGCCTCATTGTGAGCTAGACAACGTCGAAGGATGGAGTCGATGCCATGGCGGTACAAAGTATCATTGGTGATCAGATAATACTTTGCATGGTGACAAATTCGACGATGGTCATCGCGAGAGAGTTGAGGGTTGAAGCATTGGGTTTGAAGATATAAAGAAATATCTCCATACCATGGATCGGTCGTACTAATGAGAAACAATGACTCATCTAGAAAGGAGTCATTGTGCTCAACTTCTACATCAGAACGGGGAAAGTCACAAATCAACTTAGCAAACACCAAGGACTTTTTGGACTTGGCTTTCTCAAAAAGAAGATCGAATTCTTGTAGTATCATGATCCAGTGTGAATACTTGCCCCCAAGCACCTGACATGTCAATACGTGGTACATGGGGTTCGAGTCTGCAATGATGGTGGTGGTGCGGAGCAGGATGTAGTGTTGGAACTTTTGGACGGCGATGACCACCTCGAAAGCAAGTTTTTCGACATGTGAATATCTAGTTTCAATGTCAGTGAGACCCTTACTTGCATAGTATATTACATGTTCCTGGGTGTTTTGATCCTCCTATACCAAAACCATGGCGATAGTGGTAGTGGAAGCAGTGAGATATAATATGTAATCTTAGAAATAATTGGGTGGTTGGATTATGGGGGCATGCGTGATGGCATGTTTGATGTTGTCGAAGGATTTTTGAGCTTGATCGTCCGAAATGAACGAGACGTCCTTCTTAAGAAATCTCATGTACCCCTTAGTCTTTTCCGCAAAATTACAAACAAAACGTCTTAAATAAGTCGCCTTCCCTTGGAGACTTTGAAGTTCCGTCATAGTGGTGCGAGGTAGGAGGTTGACAATGGCCTCCACCTTCAAGGGATCAATGCGGATCCCATCCTTCGAGACTATAAATCCTAAGAGGCATCCGGATTCAATGCAAAAGATACACTTGTGAGGATTCAGACGGATGTTGTACCATCTGCATCTGAGGAAAATGGTCATCAAATGATCCATTTGGAACTCACGCTGCTTTGAATGAGCAGGGAGATCATCCAGGTAAGGTTCCACAAAGTCCTTAATGTGATGTAAGACATACGACATGGCTCGGTGGAACGTGGCTCCAGCGTTCTTAAGGCAAAATGGGAGTTTGTGATATGCAAACGTCCCCCAAGGATAGATGAAATCCGTCTTATGTTGGTCGGTTGGGTTGATCTCAATTTGGTTGTAACCAGAAAAGCCATCCATGAATGAAAAGATGACGCTTCCGGCACAATTGTCGATAATCTAGTCAATGAATGGGGTCAGGTAATTATCCTTTGGACAAGCCTTGTTAAGGTCTCGATAATCGACACAGACACGAATGGTACCCTGCTTTTTGTTCACAGGGATGACATTTGAGACCCAATCCATCAACGGGACGGGATAGATGAAGCCATCCTTTAAGAGCTTTTCAATTTATGCCTTGATCGCTGCAGTCTTCCGGGGGTGTATCGATCGCAACTTTTGACGTATAGGTTTGATGTCAGGATATTTTTTTATTTCATGAGAAACAATTGCGGGGTCTATCCCAGGCATCTCCTCATAGGACCAGGCGAATACGTCTCAAAATTGTTTGAATAAGGCCATACCAATAGCTATTTCTTCAAGGGAACACTTCTGGCCTATGCGAATGTGTTCCACTACACCAGGTTTTACTGAGATGTCTACCAGGGTGGTAGGCTCAATGTTGGCCAAGTTACCCTCAGTGACCGAAAGACATGTAAGTATGGGAGAATTAGGGAATGGGTAGATATCCAGGAAAAAGATGGTGTGAATGTTGTTCTCTATGTACTCCAAAGGTGGAAGAAAAGAGGACCTATGGTGAAGGTCATCCCACGGGCCATCATCAACATTCATAAATTCCATGATGGACTCATCTGAATGAAAAATCCGAAGTAAGAGGTCGGGTAGGGATGATTCCCATTGTAGAGAACAAGATGGGGAGGCCATGGTTAGGTGGTCCTCCGGTGCTGATTGGATAGCCTCGTAAATACGTTCAGCAGGTGAAAGAGGCATTGCGTCTCCAATCAGGTGTGTTGTGGCTTCGTCCGGTACAATCCAAGTATCAATAGAGCGAGATGAAATCTCCACAGAGATCATGTTCACCAAGGCAACATGATTAGGGGGGTCCGAAATGGGAAAAACTCCCATGAGAGATGAATCTTTCAAAAGGCCAACCCCTATACTCTCATACTGTTTTGACGTTTTTCCAATGGAAGGAACATGGTCACCAAGATGAGTAGTGGCGTCCGGCGTGCAAAAATCCAATTGGTCGATGGTAACAATTTGTCCTTGGTGGGGGAATTGCACTGTGCGGAAGATTGAAGAAGCTACCGCCTGCATGGCGTAAAACCAATTGCGACCAAGCAAGATATTATAGTCTATTGGCGCGGAGACCACTTCCACATTGATGGTTGCAGTCTTTCCACCTAGCTCAACTGTGAGAGCTTGTAAGAGCCCATGAGATTGAAATACATGCTCATCGAATGCTTTCAACATGGTGGGAGAATGATTCAATTCGGGAGAGCCGATGGATCTCCAACAGGCGATCGACATGACAGACGTAGAGGCACCTTCGTCCAGAAGGGTACGATGGACAATTTTCCCAGCGAGGTTCGCAGCTACTTGAAATGCGAGCTGATGGGAAAGCCTCAGCTTGAAATGGTCAAGTCAAAACATGATGGTATTCAAAGAATCAGGGTCAACTGCACCGATTGATGCGAGGAAAGTTTTGCGTTGATTGGGACAATTCTGCAAAACTTCGATCGTGGACATGGCGCAAGGGGCTTGTGCCAAGTCTTCTACGATATTTTAATTCTATGCCGCCCGAGCATTAGGATTAAAAACATATTTTCTAATCGTGCCCTTGGGCATTCGCAATATTGAATCGAAGGATGGCTTCTCAATGGTGAGAGAATTTAATGGTACAGTGACATCAGGTAAGGAGTTGGAAGATTTTTCAGCATTACTCCCAACAGGTTCCTTAGAAGGGACCATGTCGTATGATTGCGAGCGAGTGTTCAAATTGATCATCTCATTTCGCACCATGAGAACATGCGTGGTATTGGATGATTCCCCTTGGGCTGGGGGAGGTTGAGCAATCATCTGCTAGTTTTGAGCAGGAAACAGGTCGTTGAGGATTGCGGGAGTGGGTTTACCCCTAAGAAACTTTTGGACTTCGTCTCTATGGGGACACTCTTTAGAGAAGTGATCATCTCCACACATTAAAAAAGGATATTTTATCGATCCGTTTCTATTAGGTGTCATCAGGAGTGCTCTTTTGTTCTTGCTGGGCCGAGGATTTATTAGGTTTTCCCTTATTTTTCTTCTTACTGCCAGACTTCTGAGGTGAAGCTGATGAGACTGAATTCACTTCTTCAGTAGCAGCAGGAGAAAATGACTTGGTGGTGCTGAGACCAGCCTGTGTTGGTAATGGGGATGAACCCTGGGGGTTCGAAGAACCAACAATTTGATGAGGAGGCTAGGTGTGAAGGGATCCGATGATGCCATCGGCTTGGGGTCCCTTAAGTGGTTTCGTAGGATTGTTAGTGTCATGGGGTGCGTCAGGAAGAATATCAAACAAAGTGCCATATTGAGTGTAGACTAGGTCTAGTACATGGGCACTCGCAATGGCTTGTTCTTCGGTGACAGCACCTCGCATGGAAACATCTCTTGCTATGACAGGGATGAGTGACTTCGTAAACCAGTTTGCTAGGAGTTGATATCAAATGGGAGCTTTGATGAGACGACGTCTCCTTCGCCACTCATGGATATGATAAGAAATATGAGTAGCGGTATTCTGATGGAGCGAGGTTAAAAGCTCGATACCAGTTTCATACCGTATAGGCAGCTGGAAATGAGTCAAAAAGTTCATGGAAAGAGAGCCAAAATCAGGAAAAGAGTGGGGTGGCAACTCAATGTACCACTTGGCAGCTGAACTGGTGAGAGTCCTTTGAAACAATCTAAGATGAATCAAGTCATCCATTAAGGAATTAGATGAACACCATAAATGGTAAGTCATCACGTGGTTTTTAGGATCTTCACCCGGCTTGCCATCAAATTTTGGGATATCAGATGGAAGTTTTACCTGAATAGGTAGCCAATTAGTCCTGTGGTAAATGGGGTCGTTGGTTAAACGAGATAGGTCAGGTAGGTCCAAGGTAGCCAAAAAGGGAAGTTGTGGACTAGGCTATGCGTATTGATAATACAGATAAGGCATGTAAGGACCAGTATGACCGTAAGGTGTACCAGGAGGAAACTGGCCATAGGGGGGTGTGCCGCCCGGATCGTAAGGGGTTCTGCCACCATAAGATGGTTCATTCCAATATGGTGGGGGTCCACCTCCACCACTGGGAGGCTATGGAGGTCCACCACCACCAACGGGAGGAGGTGGGGGTCCATAACCAGAATAGGGTGGCCCACCACTGCTGCCAGAAGGATGGGGGCCCCCACCACCTCCACCGCCGGAAGGATGAGGATCTCCACCACCACCACTGCCATCATAGTAATTAGGTCCTCCACCGCCTCCTCCTGGAGGGCGTGGTGGACCACCTCCACCACTCGAAGGGAAATTTCCTCCTCCACCATAATAGGGTGGTCCCCCGCCGCCTCCGCCTGGAGGGGGCGGTGAACCATTCCCACCACTGTCGGAAGGGGGAGGGATATTGTTGGTAAAATGAGGTGGGCCTCCACCAAATTTAGATGAGGGCTTGCCGCCTCCAGCAGGAGGTGGGGGAGGACCGATCGGGGGTGGTGGTGCTTGAGCAATAGTTGGTGGGGGTCCATGTTGCAACACAGGCTATTTACCCCATAGAGTGTATGAATTCTCGGGATAAGGTATCCTGTATGCTGCGTTTCTGGGATTAGATTGGCCCAGTGCAGGGTTAACAGAACCTGGATACGCTTGACTCCATGAGGGTAGGGTTACATTGGATGGCCCCCCAACATGAGATAATCCCATGGTGGATGGTCTAGCGGTTTGAGAAGTTCCAATGGAAGTTCTGTTGGGGATTCCACCGCCTACGTTCTGGTTAGAAAATGGGGGTTTCCCCCAGCCACAACAGGCTGACCACTATTCAAAGGTTGAACCAATGTAGGTTGTTGATTAGCTACCGTAGTAATAACGTTACAAATGAGATAATCCATTGGAATGGAATATCCTCCCCTTGAATTTTGAGGTGGGGGAGGATCTGGTAAAGTAACTGTGGTAGTAACAGGTGTGTTGGACTGTTGTCCTTCCACCGGTTGGTTCACTTGAGGTGCAGGACTAGACTCTTGTGAGGGTTGACCAGTCTCATTAATGGTCGCATGGTGGGAAGATTTTTCTGGTGATCCAAAAGATATCAGATGAATTGAGGTATCTCTATACCCGGGTCTTTGCTCGAGACTTTGTCTTCGAAGTTCATTACCCTTAATACGTAACTGATCCAACCGTTCTTGAATAGGTGCAAAGATTTCGGCGGGGTCAGGCATGTAGGAGGGTCTAGAGAGCTCTGGAGTAGTCTAGTTGGGTGGTGATGCGATGGAAAAATGAGCCACTTGGTGACCAGTAGAATATGTCCAGTAAGCTGCTGAAGGACCAACAGCTACTGTAGGGTCGTCCTGGGGTCGGTTTATCCATTCCAATGATCTAGGTTCTCCCGGGATGGTGGGAGAAAGGTCTTGCGAAGTGGGGATTTGTGCTCCTTCATCTTTCGGGGGATGAGAAGAAGGTGAATCCGGAGGAGTTTGTGGAAACAAAAGTCCTCCAACGTTCAGGGTGGGATTTTCCACTTCATTAACTATGACCGTGTTACGTTGATCCATTCTTACCCTTGAAATAACCTTTGCATTAAGGGGATATTCAGGTGATAAGTTTAAGATCCTACGGGATCTTCGCAAGGGAAAATCCTCCAGAGCGTCAGGAAAGTCAGCTAGAGTGGCTGAAATAGCGTTTCTCCTAAGGGTAAGCTAAAAAGAAAAGCAGTCCAGAAAAACCTACTCAAACTAAGGCAACAAGAAGACTTATGTGACATAGTGGATTTAAAGTCTGGAACCTCACGAGATTATCAAGGCATCGCAAACCATGATATACTGCAGGATCCAACAATATGACGCGACAAGGAGGATTGGGACCGTACCCTTGCCTCCATACCCGATTACCTGGACAGTACGTCCATGCTAATCTCCCCGAATGCTGTTCTCGGTGTATTGCTTTGCCAAGATGGCCAAATGGTTGACTCAGTTGGTTTTAGGAATCCTAGTGGTGTCTCCCGATATACGCAAGGTATGTGGGAGCTCAAATCCGTAGTGGTGCTGTCTAATGCACAACCGTTCGGCAAGAGACCTTCTGATATACTACCGAGTACGTGATACACCCTTCCATATACGCCAAGTATGGATTATGGTACTTGGTGGGTACGTGAAAGAGCTCGATATACCGATAAGTACATGGAAGACTACAATACCCCTGGGATACAGTGCTGAAAAATAACGACAGCTGCCACGCTTAAGGACGCCGGAACACGTCTCTAACTTACACACAAGTTGCTAAAACAATTTCCTAGTTCTACCATTAATTTTATCTTAGACGGTTAGGTGAATGCATGAGGTGAGTACATAATCGAAAGCATAATGCAAGTCCTATCTACATGCATGAAATATTCTTTTCTTTCAATGAATTCTAGCTATGAGAAGGAGAAATCTTTTTATTTTCGACGAGATTGCCAAAACAACACAATCTAACAGTTCCTAATTCAAACAAATTTGACTATGAAAGTATTCTTTTCATTTTTGAGAAACACAAAAAATCACAACACTATTATCCAAATCACAACATTTTTTTTTCATTTTCTTTTCAAAACGAAAATGATACTAGGTAATGAAAAGAGAGAATTCTAAGATGGAGTATGCAAGCTTTTCAATTTCACTTTTAATGGCCTAAAAGCAATGAAAAATAAAAAAAAATGCACCTATCTTTCCCTAGCATGGAAATACTTTTGCAAAATTGGAAGTGTAGCTTGAGTCTTTTAAGAAGATGAGCGATTCATATTTCAATAAAAACACAAACGATCATACATTCATTCAATTTTCCAAAAGATTGATAAACGAAACATTCCAATGCAAGAACATTTTTCTTTCAAAAACACTCAAGAAATGATGGGAAAGAATCACTTTTTAATTTTTCGATAGATGCATCAAAGAATAAACTTGATAACAATTGAGCTTTTAGATCTAAATCAATGAAGAGAAAACACTACTTGCAACACTCGGTGCACTCAGAAAACTCAAGAAAAGACAAGCACTCAATCAAGCTAAAAGACACACTTAACTCAAAATCAAGTAGTAGCAAGAAAGCAAAGCTCAAAAATAATGTAAACGAGGTCTGGAAGCTGATCTAATGTAATGATCAGATCAGGAATGGAAGGAAGGGAATGCAAGGGTGAGTGGATGAAGGTGGAAGAGACAAGAGTACCCACCACTACTGGTCTTCAGACTTGTCCAAAAGTGAACCCAAAATCAATCCAAACAAGCCAAACACTCAATACACGAATCAAGGAATGGGATCTCTGGCTGGATCTTGCAGCACAGAGGGAGTTCATACAACAAACCAAATTTCAGAATTGGCAAATGGAGAGGGGATTCCTGCATGCCAACTTTTGACAAATCGACACACTCTGTGCTTGTACACAGTGCGATGTCGTAGTTCACCAATGCAGGAAGTGCAACAACGTCACAGTATACCAATGAAAAGGCTGCGACAAGTGACTAACAGGTAAAGAACATAGGCCATAAATGACACAGTGTCGCTCTGTTTCCACTAACCAAGTCCGATGGGTGAGATATAAGTTCAAAAATAAATCAGATCTCCAAGCAATGAACCATGGAATGGTTTGGAAATGAGTAGTATAAACTCAGAGGAAGCAGATCAGAGTCTTCAAGATGAAGATCTGATAGTGAAATCAACTCACGAAGCAAATGACAAATGGAAGGTTTGTGTCAAGCAATCAACTGAAAATGACTCTCAGGCAATTACAGAATCAGACATGTGACTCCCCAGTATGGTCTCCATATTTGTTTATCGGACAATCCACTTGAGCGGACGCGAGCCGGATCTCCGTAGCTGAATGCAAGTCTAGAACAAATAAGACAGGCTACGAATGCATTTCCTAGATTTACTTAAGGATCGAGTACTAGATGTCTTACCTTTCACTTCGCTATCCTTTCTCCTGAATGCTGCTCCACGTCTGACGGTCGTTAGATCAAAGCTGCAAGACCTGTTAAGATAAGAAAAAGAGAAACAAGTAAAGGGAATCTATACAATAAGATATCTAAGTGAACAGTTAAGCAGGTAAATTACTGTAAAAATAGGGAAGTACATAGCAGAGATATAGAACTACAACCGAGGCTTAACGTTGCAGCCATTTTCCATTTCCTCCTAAGGAAGCTTGAGTTTCTCAAGGATGAGTAGAGATCTCTCAAGAGTGATTTCACCAGCATGTAGACACCATAGACTTCCTCCTTTTGGAGAGGGGTAGAGCTTCTCTTATACAGGACTAAGTGGATAGGGTATGGATAGGATAGGTTGAGATATGGTAGGAGAGAGATAGGCGATCCTCCCAAGGTGTTAGGAATCGAGTACCAACTCCCCTAGAGGTTAGGGATAAGGCCCCAAGTCAGCAAGTTTTGAGAAGAACCTCGAAGAAGCTATTTTTGCCCATTAACTGACTTCATCGCACCCTGAAATGAAGCAAGCTACGACGTTGCATTTTGCATGAGTGCAACCTGCGATGACCTCTCAAAACCTAGTACAACTAGGTACAAATCATCCCAGGTTAATTACTCAGTCAAGATATCTTCAGTGGTGTATACATTGAATCTTATGATGGGTAGATTTTGAGTGTAACATGAATCTCCTACAATTGCGTGAGAGAGAGGGGTGGTTAGGGGTAGTGAGAGTGTGAGAGAGGCGAGGGAATTAGGGAGTCAGTGGAGAGAGAGAGGGTCTCGAGTCAACACATTCAGGGAAATCTAATTTACATATCTTGAATCACCATGACAAACCAACCATAAGGCCCAATTACAGATAAATTGGACGATATAATTTTTGACAAATTCAATGTGTTTCTAGAAAGTCATGACAAAACATTTCAAAAAAAACTTCCATATATACCTAGTGTCCGTATATGCGTTGCATATATACAGAAGCTTTCGTATATACAAGCTTCCATATATGTGCATATATAGAAGCTTTTGTATATGTGCATATACGGAAGCTTCCGTATATGCAAGATTTCGTACATGCGCATATACAAAAGCTTTTGTATATACGCATATACGGAAGCTTCCGTATATGCGCAACACATTTACAAAAGCTTTTGTATATGCGAAACGCATATACGAAAGCTTAATAATGTATATACGCAACTGCTTCCTTATATGAGCAAGGCATATATGGAAGTTTCCATATATGAGAAAAGCATATACGGAAGTTGTTGCGCATATACAGAAGCTTCCATATATGCACAACACATTACAAAAGCTGCTCATATACAAAAGCTTCCATATATGCGCAAGACATTATGAAAGTTGTGCATATACAGAAGCTTCCGTAGATGCAGAACAACTTCCATATATGCGCAACAACTTTCGTATATGCGCTGTGCATATGCATATATGGAAGCTTCCGTATATGCGCAACAGATTCTATATATGTGTTGCGCATATACGAAAGCTTCCGTATATGCACAATAGCTTCCGTATATGCCTTGCACATATACGGAAGCTTCCATATATGTGCAACAGCTTCTGTATATGCCTTGCGCATATACGGAAGCAACTGCGTATATACAGAAGATTTTGTATATGCGTAGCTGCTTCCATATATGTGCAGCAACGTAAGGCATATACGAAAGTTGTTGCATATATACGAAAGCTTCTGTAAATGCGCAGCGCATATACGGCAGTTGCACATTTATGGATGTTTCCATATATGTTGATGGCAATGCCAATAGCAATGAGAATGAGGATTTTATGGTGACAATAACAATGATCATTCAAGTAGACAATCAAGATCACTTATAATACTAATGGTCTCCATTAATTTCTTATGTGTAGAATAAGGTAGGAAGTACCTTACCTTTAATGAGTTCTTCCTTGGCATTGCTTGTAGTTGGAGGTTTGTACCAACAACTAAGTTTGTATAGTGGTACATACAAAATGAAATGGTCTATGACAGGGTAGTGGTATACTAATGCCTAGTGCACATTACAGTATATACACTGGTGTATATAACTAGTATATACAATGGTGTGTACATATACTATACTAGTATATACACCAATATATATAACTATTATATACACTGGTGTATATACTAGTATAGTATATACACTAGTGTATATGCCTAGTATATACCCTAGTGTATATATACCTATATACCCTAGTGTATATTAGGTCTATAGTTCGGTGTATATACTAGATATATACGCTGGTGTATATACTCATATGTAAATTCTAGTGCATATACACTAATCATATAGGCATACACTAGTGTATATATTCTAGTGCATATATGTATACGTGCACTAGTGCATATTCTAGTGTATATACAAATATTTGGTCTAGTATATACACTAAATACTTAATGTAATATAGAGAAAGAGATAGAGATTGAGGGGGTTAGGGGTTTGGGGAGGATTAGGGAGAGAGAGGGAGAGGAGGGAGGGATTAGTGATAGGGGGAGGAGTAGGAGAGAGAGAGAGAGATAGAGAGAGGGTGTGTGTGATTGTAGGGTAGGGGGAGGAGGGGTTTTGAGGTAAATAAAGAGATAGAAATCAAGGGGATTCGGTGTTTGGGGAGTAGTAGGGTAGAGAGAGAGAGAGAGAGAGAGAGAGATGGGGGAGGAGGGGAGGAGGGTGTTGATGATTAGGGATATTGGGATATCCTAACCCCCCCACTCCCCATATCCTCCCCTTACAACTAATCCCCCCTCCTCTCTAAACTTTATCTTGACAGGTCATTATAGCCTAGTGTCCTTGGAACTATCCACTTGAGATCAAGTTAGCCTTGTCATCATGATCTAAAAGAAATAATTATTGAGTCCATCATTCTTTTCCTTACACCTCCATTGTTTTCTTAGTCCTAGTAAATATCATTCCATATCCTTGTGTATTACATCATTCTAGCATTCAAGGATTCCCTTATACTTTGTTTCTAGTATATCTTCCCCCATCTATAGAAAATAAATTATAGGGTTTTGATATAGAGGCATTGTGTATTTTGGCCTCATTTTTCTCACTAATGGGTTACCTTAGGCTAGGTGAGGGGAGTCACCGTTTTCTCTTGAATTAGTTGAATATCATGTGCTCACATTCATGTAATTATTGCATTGTTGAGATTCATACACTTGAGTTGGTCACATTATATCATTTTGGTCAAAGAACCTAGATACATCGTACTCTTTTCAACCTAGATAGAGCTTTGAGGACGATGTTGAACTTAAGAGGGGGTGTTTGTAACCTACCTAGAACTTGAAAACATTTTATGTTGAGGAAAAACATTACTTTTAAAGTTATTGTAAAGTTTTATGTTATTGACCAAGGATGGTCAAGGATGACTGTAATTGAATATTTTTACTATTTAATAATTAAAATAGGAGACACCTATCCAAAGAAGACCGTTGAAGAGTGTTCATTAACCGACTAGGAGGAATGAACTTGTGTAGAAGGAAAATTGACAAGTGGCAGCATCTGCACTCACTTTCTAGCTATTGCAGGAGGAAACTTCCCTAAAAATGTGGTCATGTTCCCCAAGGAAGGTGGAACTGAGCTAGTGGCTCAATAAATGTAAAACTGACCCAAAGACCTTGGCAATCTTTATATCCATCAAATGAGCAGGAGACTCACTAGTTTTTACCTTGTGGATGGCTACATACTGAAAAGTTATGCACACAAGACGATTCGATGAGGGGAAACCTAAAATGAGTTGCTAGTGTAAGGACTACAAGTTTTATTCTGCTGTGTTGCAGAGAGTGCAACATGTTTGGACTTCCCACTAATGTTTTGGTACAAAGGAATAACTTTACCAAAAATTGATTCATTTCATGTGATTTTTATCTAAATTTTCCTCATTGTTGATCAACTTCAATACTTTATTTTATGAGAACAAAACAAGCTCTTTGGGAAACAAGTAATTTGTCTCCACTTCTTTAGGGTTTGAATGATTACAAAAAACTCTTGACCATATGTGGAATACTTATTATTGGAATTATTCAAGTCACTTAAGTAGGCTATTGGCCTTCCTCCTTGACTAAACATTACTCCTATTGATATCCCATTGGCATCACAATCCCCTTGGAATATCAGGATCAAAATTTAGTAAAACTAACGCTAGATTTTCACTCTCATTCCTTTTCAAGAGCTCAATATTCATTTGATTTTTGTTGGGTGCATTTGTCAATCCAAATGGCATGAATAACCATTCGTACAAACCCTCTTTCATATTGAAAGTGGTCCTCCACTCATCAATTTCTTCGATCCTAATTTTGTGATAGATTCTCTTTAATTGAATCTTGGAGAAATGCTTGGATTCTCTAGAATAGTGTATTCAGTGATCCATTCTTGGAAATGAAATCTATACTTAATGGTTGTTTTGTTGATGGATCCCAAATCCATGCACATCCTCCATTCCTTTCATTTATTTGGTTTTTGTGTGGAGAGAGACGCCTGTATAGATGAGGAGAAATGTAGAGTCAAGCCAGAGTGGTGGTGCATAAGGAGATGCGTGGAGTATTGTAAATATTCAGAAGTTGCTGTCGAAGTTTTGACAAGCTTGAGTATATTAGCATGGGTAATTCGGCTTGAATTCGCTCTATAGATAGAGTTGTGCTTTGTAGATGATCGAATGGTGGAGATTGGTGGAAGGCAGGTCAAGGGATGATGTGGAAGTCAAGGATCAGAGTTGAACGAGGCCCAATAGTGGAGATCACACTACAAAATTGAGTTTGGCGATGGATGGATGAGAGGCCATATCACAGACAAAACTTAGTGACTAGATAATGAGCCCTAGGAGTGCGATAAGGTCTTGAGCATGTTGGTTGGTTTTATGCTTAGCGCAAGAACCAAAGGAAAGCCTTGAATACGAGTAGAAGTCACATATGTATTGTGAAGTGAATAGATGGAAAGCACCTAATGTTCGGATATCCACATCATCTTTTTCAGGATCTTGCATGAAATTAGGGTTTGCATGCAAAATCTAGGGTTTGCATGCACCTGCATGCACTTGCATGCATCCCAGTCACCAGTTTGATGCCTCCAGCACCTTATCCACCTTATTCTAGCACCCGGGAGCCACTTACCACAGAGTTTTATCCCTCCTAGGCTGAAAGGCGCCCACTTCTCACCTACTGCCAGAGAAGGGCGCACTTGTTCACCTACCACTGCAGTTCCACTTCAGTTACATTCAGTTAGCTCCGATTCTCCCTGATTTGAGGCTAGTTTCACTCCCGACTGACTGTTTCACTTCCGTTGGACCTCCAGTTTGACTAGATGACTTGTTCTGACTTCAGTTAGCCTCCCATGCGCCCCCACTGAGCTTCCTTCTCCTTAATCAGTGCTACACACTTCAGTTACACTTATTACACTCAGTTAGACTCAGATTGACACCTGGATATCTGGTTCTTGTGCATTGATGACCACCACCGATTGATGATGAGGACTCCTAGTTGGAGTCAAGCTACTCCATTCAGTGATTCGAATGGCCTACTTAGTCAATTCGAATTGCTCATTGACAGAGTGTCAGATTGTATTGTAATTCATTCACCCTTATTGGGATATTGAGCACTGCTGCATGTTTTGCACAGTTTTGTACCATATTTTCTATGTTCATCTGTTGTGATTGATTTACTTGTTCATTAGATCTGCTGTGACTAATTTTACATGGTATCAGAGCCATGACAGGGACAAGATTTCTTTTCTACAGGTGTTCTACATAAAGAGAGAGCAATCTTTGCTCACAAATATATTTCAGCAGCGGCATGCAAAATCTCATGTGCATTCGCTCATGTGCATGCAAGGCTGAAAACGTAGTGTTTGTTTGTGTGTGATTTGCAGGTTTCTTACTTCCTCCATGTGCATTCTCTAATGCAAAGATGGAGACTTCTTCTTCACAAAATATTCTTACTCCATTCAACTATGATGAATGGAAACCAAAGATGATTGCATTCTTGAAGAGACAATGTCTTTTTGATATGTGCATTGGTAATACAAGAGTTTTTGATTCGGATGAAGAGGAGAATGATTGGCTCAATGACTGTGACAGAGCTTTTGGAGCAATATGTCTTGCTATGTCTCCTTGTATGCGCTACCTCAGTAAGACTGCTGAAAATCCAAGTGATCTATGGGTCCAACTTGACAGAGAATTTGGAAAGCAGGAAGAAGAGGATCATGCTAGCCTTTTGGAGAACAAGCCCAGTGAGATCTCCTTATGTGTTCTTTCCGATCATGTGTTGGCCTCAACAATTGTTCAAGATGAAGAAGAAACTGTAGATTCAACACTCATTCTCTCAAAGTCTTCTATTTCGAATTCTGAGCAAGATAAACAAGCTCATACTATAAATTCCGAAGAGGTTCTTGAATCCTCTCCTTCACATGAGTTTGTCGGCATGCAGAATAATGATCTACTTGATGTTTTGGAGGTAAAATCTGATTTTGGAGGTGAAGCATTCGCCCTCCTTGATTGCATGCCTTCTATAAACTTATGTTCTATCATTTGCAAAGTTTCTCAGAGTTTTAATGAAGATGAAGAGCACTACCATTTGCTTAAGTTCAATTCTCATGCACGTTTTGCTGATTTTGGTTTTGATCTCACCCTTGTTGGTTCAAAGGAGATCTCAAGAAACCATTCATCTATTTTTGGAGCTGATTTAACTTCTATTGATAAGAAGTTCAAGTTTCAAGATCTATTTGATCCGATTGGAGCTATTCCTACCTCACTTGGTTCGAATCACAGGTTCCAGGATCATCCTCATATTTTCAGATTTGTTCTCACCATTTTCGGTATGAAGAGCAAGTTCATAAAGTCTCCACATTCGCTTGCATCCACTGATGGAGAATTCAAGCACATGTTTTTGGAGCATGATCCATTTACTCCCAAGAGTAAGATACCTCCAGACATATCTACTTGATTTTGGAGCAGTTAAATCTTTTGGTGTACTACAGTCTATTTTGAGGGCGGGTATTTTTCCCATGAGGTTTTCCCCATTTCCTCGGTTTATTGACTGTTATTAGTTTGGATTATTATTGTATTGGGGTGACCTTTGGTCTTAGTTACCAGGGCCCCACATTATTTTTTGCACATCATAGTCTAGCTTGAGGGGGGGTGTTCGGATATCCACATCATCTTTTTCAGGATCTTGCATGCAATTAGGGTTTGCATGCAAAATCTAGGGTTTGCATGCACCTGCATGCACTTGCATGCATCCCAGTCACCAGTTTGATGCCTCCAGCACCTTATCCACCTTATTCTAGCACCCGGGAGCCACTTACCACAGAGTTTTAGCCCTCCTAGTCTGAAAGGCGCCCACTTCTCACCTACTGCCAGAGAAGGGCGCACTTGTTCACCTACCACTGTAGTTCCACTTCAGTTACATTCAGTTAGCTCCGATTCTCCCTGATTTGAGGCTAGTTTCACTCCCGACTGACTGTTTCACTTCCGTTGGACCTCCAGTTTGACTAGATGACTTGTTCTGACTTCAGTTAGCCTCCCATGCGCCCCCACTGAGCTTCCTTCTCCTTAATCAGTGCTACACACTTCAGTTACACTTATTACACTCAGTTATACTCAGATTGACACCTGGATGACTGGTTCTTGTGCATTGATGACCACCACCGATTGATGATGAGGACTCCTAGTTGGAGTCAAGCTACTCCATTCAGTGATTCGAATGGCCTACTTAGTCAATTCGAATTGCTCATTGACAGAGTGTCAGATTGTATTGTAATTCATTCACCCTTATTGGGATATTGAGCACTGCTGCATGTTTTGCACAGTTTTGTACCATATTTTCTATGTTCATCTGTTGTGATTGATTTACTTGTTCATTAGATCTGCTGTGACTAATTTTACACCTAAGAGTGAAATTGATTAGCTCTAGAGAGAAAAGGGTGCGGTTATATGTGTAGCACCTGAGTGACAGGTGTTAAAATGGAAGTGCTGAAGTACTTTTATATGAGAGCGATAAGCTCTTAAGTCTTGGATAGAAGTCATGATATGGTAAAGCGATTGGTAGCAAGAACTTGAGTTAGAATGCGATAGGCACTTAAACACATAAAAAAAAGGTTGTGCATGTATTGGGAAGCGATGAGTGCTGAAGCACTTAAGGTACAAGTGAACTAGGATGATAATCCTTTTGAAAGAGAAAGGGTTTGTATGTTAAAAAAATGAGCACCGAATGCTAATGAAGATATGGATGCCAAGCACGGGAGAGGAAATCCTATTGTAGGCTTAAAGAGTGTATAAAAAAAAATTGAAAGGTATACACTCAGAGAGAATGGGAGTTTTGAGATCCTCGGTCATGGACCAGGCTCTTGACTGGGTTTAGACAGGCCTAGCCTGGGGCCTGCCATCATTAAATGATGTGAACAAATTATTTCTTACATATTATCCATGCATCAATTACCAATTTTTTTTATATTTCTTTTTTTTCATAATGGTTTATTTAGAATTACCATACAATCAATGGATAATACACTTGTCCCATCCACCTTCAATCTAAGAAAAGCATAGATGGTAGTCCACCCCAAATCTAAGATACTTGTCCCATTCTCCTTCAATCTAAGAAAAGCATAAATAGTAGTCCACCCCAATTCTAAGATATAAAAACCTATTTACTATCTACTGCACATTAAATATTTCAATTTCAAGTGGAAATGTTTTTTTACCTTTTCTTATCTACATATTATTTATCGTCCGATTATTCTTTTATCAAACTTTAAAAAAAATAAGTATTATACAACTTTGCTACAAATTCCAGTTCATTTTGGTATGGAACCTTGGTCTATATATTCAGTCTCGATCCTATTCTGCATCTGTAGCATTCCTTGATTTCTCTCTCTCGTCTTCGTTGCCAATCTCTGATTTTCACATGGCTCTGGGTCTGCATGAAGCAACACTAGTATTGTCTCTTCTTCCCAAGGCCGCCCCCGACTTCATGCTTACCGAACACCCACCCAACTCGTCGCCCCCAAATGTCCAACACCACACCAATATTTATATCTCTCCAACATGGATGATCAAGGGATTAAGACTTCAGTGTTTTTTACATCTCTTTAATCCCTCCAAAAACAAAAACAAGATTAATTAAAAGGATCCAGTCAAAGTCATCAAAGAGGATCTCGCCAAGGTTCTGGTTCCTTACTATCCTTTTTCCATAAGACGAAAAAGCAAACAATGGTAAGCTCACAGTGGACTGCATTGCCGAAGGGATTCTATTTGTAGAGGCCGATGCAGATGTTTCCTTGAAAGACTTTGGAGATCTCTATCCACCAATTCCTAGCGGTGATGACTTTATCCAGAATGTTCCCAGATCATAAACGATCACAGATTCTCCACTTCTTCTTATTCAAGAAGTTTGTTCATGTGCTTTTAAATTTGTCAAATAAGATCATAATTAGTACATTTTAATCCCTAACATATGTATATTTTCATTGTATATAACCCTGTTCATGTAGACTATCAGATAGAATGTATACATTGTATGGATTGGATTGTATACATGGTATGGACTCATAATGGGTATACCTTTCAACCATTGCATGACTGATGGCGTTGGAATCAACTGATTTCTAAAAGATGCAGGTGAAATGGCGAGAGGGGCAAAAATTCTTCATCCAGTTTGGAATAGAGAAATCCTCCGACCCGGAGTGAAGCCTTGGATAAAATACCCCCACCATGAATACAAACCATGAATATGATTATGTGGAAGACAAACATGGAGAGTCTTGAGAGCATCTACGGGGGGGATGAATTTTAAATCATTCTTTTTTGGGTCAAAAGAAGTTGAAGCTTTAGAACGACATGTAGAATGATTCAAGTGTTTTGCATTCGAAGTATTATAGGGGCACCTATGGAAATCCAGAACAAAGGCAATTCAATGTGTTCTGCTCTCCATCAATCGCTTATGTTTGGTGTATATACTAGTATATACACCAGTGTATATACTAGTACATATACACATTGTGTACTAGTATATACAGTGGTGTATATACCAGTATACTGGTGTATACACTAGTGTATATACACCAGTATATACACGGGTGTATACACCGGTATATACATTGGTGTATATACACCCATATATACTAGTGTATGTATATACACTAGTGTATATACACTAATGTATACATCAGTATATACACTGGTATATACTGGTATATACACTAGTGTATATACCAGTATATACACTGGTATATACCAGTATATACACTGGTATATACACCAGTGTATACACTGGTATACACACCAGTGTATATTGTATATACACTAGTGTACATACTAGTGTATATACAGTGGTATATACACCAGTGTGTATACTAATGTATATATATACTAGTGCTTATACACTGGTGTATATAGCAGTATATATAATGATGTATATACACCAGTGTATATACACTGGTGTATATATCAATATATACACTGTGTATATACACGATTGTATATATTGATATATTGATATATACACTGGTGGATATACTGGTATATATACTGATGTATATACCAATATATATAAGTATATATACTATCGTGTATATATCAATAGTTGTTGTTGGTATACTGGTATATACGACAGTGTATATACTAGTGTATACTAGTGCATATACACTAGTGTATATAGTAGTATATACAATGGTGTATACTGGTATATACATCAGTGTATACCAATATATACATCAGTGTATATACTAGTATATACACTAGTGAATATACACGAGCGTATATATTAGTATATACACCAGGTACATTCACTGGTATATATACCAGTATACATCGGAGTATATACTGGTATATACATCGGTGTAGTAGTATATACACCAATGTATATATTGGTATATACATTGGTGTATATACTATATATATGTATATTGTTAGTAATATGCATTGGTGTATATACTGGTATATTGGTATATACACTGGTGTATACACCGATAGTTGTTGTTGGTATACTGGTATATACACCAATGTATAAGCACTAGTATCAAGCACACTGGTGTATATACCAGTATATACACTAATGTATATATACCAGTGTATACACCAGTATATACACTAATGTATATACATCAACGTATATCTTGGTATATACACCAGGTACATTCACTGGTGTATATATCAGTATACACTGGTGTATATACTGGTATATACACTGGTGTACTAGTATATACTAGTATATACACTAGTGTATATACTGGTATATATGCCAGTGTATATACTGGGCACCTAATTTGCATACTAGGCACCTAATATGCACCCCGTTGCAGACTAATTAATTCTGCTGCAGGGGCCTCTGACATTCCCTCACTTTCCGTGCATTTTATTTTACAGCAAAACTTCAGGCCCTTTTCCGTCGACTCGGCCATGCATGCCCACCATACTGCAAACCCATGGATCTATGCACTGATAACCATCATCCACCCATCCCATATGAAACGACATGCGCATGAAAGACTAAATACAGTCCGCATTAATGCCGCGATAATTTGAATTTTGAATTTTGGGATCCATGGTTATGTTATGTTATGTTAATTGTAGATTATGTGTTAATCGTAGACAATATTATGTTATGTTAATCATAGATGATGTGTTGAAAATGCAATTTTTATTATGTACATTGATCATAATCAATTAGTACCAAAGCTTATGATTATAACTACAACTTTGTTTGAATTAAAACTATTGGAAATACATAGAGGGGGGGGGTGAATCAGTGTTTCGCACTTTTTACCATTTCAAACATTAATTATATCATGTAACATTAACCATTCAAAACCCTACACAATGCACTATAAATTTTACGTGGAAACCCGAATGGGAGAAAACCACAAAATTTATTAATTCATGTAGAGATTACATTCATGGGAAGTGTTACGGAAAAAAAAATCATATGGCTTGGGGCCATGCCCCCGGGAAAGACTGACACTGCGGATACATGCGTGTAGACATAGGATTCAGGACTGTGGGCAATGGTGGATTTTGGTAAAGACCATGACCTTGACTAGTAGGATAATATCATCCTCCAAATTGATTCATATATAGATGAATGGGTATTTGCATTGTAGGGACCCCTTGGGAAGAGAAAGCAACATTACCAAAATTTCCCATAGGATTGTACATGTTTACCCTTGATGAAGGGGGAGGCATATATGCCCCCAACGAAGGGACTCCGAATGAAGGATGACCTATATTAAACGATACCTTCCCACCCAAGGGGGAAGACGAACTAGGAGGAGGATGCACCATTAGAAATGTGTTTGTAGGGACTAATGCAGTAGATGATATGGAGACGAATGGGATATATGAAGTAAAACCACCACCTATGTTCCCACCTCCACCCACAAAAGGATTGAAACTGGTATTAGGGGCCGATGAAGAGGGAGGCCATCCCCCAACAAAAGGAGAAGAAGGAGGGATATGACCACTCTCGAACTGATATTCATTAAAAGGGGATGAGAAGCCCCCAAACCCAACACCAAAGTGACTACTAGAAACCAATATGGAAGATGTGGTACTGAACGAAGGATTGGGCATGCCAAAAGTAAATGGATTAGTGGTTTTAAGAATCGGTGAAGCTTCACTTCCCGATAATAATAAGGAAATAGTGGATACATGATCCGATGACCAAGAATTCTCAAAAGGATTCATTCTAATGGGTTGGGATGAACTAGCGACATGAGAACCAGTGAACACATGAGTCCTTGGGACCCATGACACATAAGAGAAAGGATTCCCATGGACTCCTCGACCCACTGCCAACGAAGGGGTCTAAGGGATCCCTGATGTATCGGGCGCTGAGCTCATAGTGAGAATTATTTGAAGCTCGCAATGTGACAAATAAGGGCCACTGATAATCTCTCTACGCCTCTTATGGAGATGCTGCAAAGGATCATTGGGTGGTGTTAGCGACCAAAAAATGAAATGATATAAGACCACATGCAAAGGGCACCACGAGATGGAATAAGGGAGGTCGAGTTTTGGCTATGATTGTACAGATGTCTAAGGAGTTTCATTACCAGGTATTGGGCCACAAGGAAGAGCCACGAACATAGACAATGCGCAAAACTATGAAAAAGAAGATGATCTCGTGCAGGTATGGAGTATGGAAGATAGTGTTGTGGTGGCTTGGGGTCAGGGTCACAACTCTTAGGTCAATGCTGTTGTATTCGATTCATGTTGGACTTCACCTTGTTCAGATGGCACAAAAGAAAAAACCATGTACTGATTTGGATCAGTTGGTCCGGATACCCAATTACTTCTATGAGACTTGGTGATTGATAAAATTGTAGTGCCTATGCGAAGGTGTGCTCCAAGTGGCTCTCCTACATACAATACGAGCAGTCAGAAATTATATGCATCAGTACCATTGGAGAAAACGCATGCAGCCACTAGTCCTTGTAGTGGTAACGAAGTGACTGCAGAAAGAAATGCTTGATGGATTCGCAAAAATGGATGCATTTGCTGAGCATGGATATTTTCCTGGCTGAGCGTAAGGGTAAATACAAGTAATTGCCCAAATGTGGAAGCCATTTCTCCAGACAGTGGCATTGCCACAGGAAACCAAACACGCATTGCATACAGCATGTTGAAAGGTTAAAACATGGCTTGGGAAAGGAAAAGATGTCAGATTTAGCGATTGGAAGGCTGCCGAGGTTAAAACACCAAATACATTTCAGTTGCTGAGTGTAAAACCTATTGTTTACTTGATGGACATGACAGGGTTCCTTGTATTCCTTATGAATAAGCCTTTAGTTTGTATAGCAGCTAGGGCTCTCTATTCTGCATCTACGTTGTTTTTGCATAACACAATTTCTTAGGAGATAGATCTATTAAAACAAAACATGCATACGACTGAGATAATTATCTCGATATATGCTATTGATGTGCAATCTTTCAAGTCAACTACCTGTAGATCTTGATGCTCTGAAGACATATTATGTTGGAAAATATGTAGCAGACATACCAAAGGAATCATTTTTTCAAATTGTGAAGCCAGTTTTAAAATAGAGCTTTCGGTGGCTTGGGCGATATTTCACAATTATCATTAGCCACCGAAAGCAGAGCTTTTGGTGGGTTACAAGTTCGAATTTTGGCTCTTTAGCAACTAAAAGTGCAGAGAAGGGTAGAACAAAATCTTTTTGCACATTTCCAACTTTTGTCATTCCAAAAGGCATGAGGATGGTTTCCAAGTGAAGGTGATAATAAATAGGAGCTGTTTCAATGTGTTGATCCAGTTTTGGAGATGCCAGCAAGGTGAAAGAGATGAAGCTTCTTGTCTATCTTTGGAAAAAGATGACCTGTCAGTCCTCCAGGTGGCATTTTCAACCTGATTCATCAACCTTTGGAGGCCTGCTACAGCTGTCGAAGATATAGAGACTACCAAGATAGAGATTGCCCCCATAAATGGGATCTCTTCCTAGTTTTATGAAAACTGTTTTGACTTCCTATTATTGGCATATCAGATCCAGTTTTATAGGATCTTGAAATTGTTTTGTAAAGGCTATATAGCCTGAGATTTCTGTAGAATAAGAGGTGTGATTTTGGATATTGCACACTAATTGTACTTTCAGACTTCTCATAGCATATCATAATATAAGCTTATTTTGCCTATTATGTTCAGTTTCACCTCTTGTCCATTCTATGCTTGTATCTGAAAGATTTATTTCATTTCTTTAGCTGATCTAGTGTCTGAGAACTGTCATCTTTTCATTACACTGATTAACTGAACCTTACAAGTATTCTTTGCTTATAACATTGGCCATTCATATATATTGTTTATGTATGTTTCTGCTGATAGTATAAGATCTGTCCATCCATATACTTTATTCAAATCCTCTTAATAGAGTTGGTTAAAAGCATTGTCTATTGAATATGTTTATGCATGCTTTGATTAAGTAAACCTTGTGTTAGTCATCCGAATTGATCCAATTGTGATAATCATTAAGAGAATAGTTAATTTACCAAGCATCTTCAAACTACAACCTAGAAGAGTTTCCTGGAGTGATAACAGGTGGTAAAACCGCTAAGCAATGAGAACATCAGATAGCTGGAACTCGATCCATGATGAATCCAAAGAGTCGTAGAACCAAAATCAATCCCTAAGGCCAAATAACCAGCAACAAGCACACTCCTAGAGAAGCTAATCCAAGATACACAAAAATAGAGAGAGTGGCTAAGGGGCCTCCCGACACTATAGAAGGTGTGCCTCACCTAGGAGGGGCTTGAGACTTCGCTACTATAGCTGGAGGTAACAGAATCAGTTATAAGGGCCCTCAGACTTCAAAGGACAATGTTATGTGTTTTCTGGCGCCTATCTAACTCAGGACACTCACATAATAACCCCTACAAGTACGTTGTGCGGTACCTAGGATAGGAAATTAATGTCATCACATATAACCAATGTAAGTTTTAGGGGCGAAATTTCGCCAATTGGCTATTTTTTGGGGCTTTTTTCAAAAAATAATTTCGATATTTGTTAAGATTTAATATGCTAAGATAGAAAATAGCAGCATTACATTCCATTTCACAATAATAGCATATACAGGATCACTGAAGAAATAACAAGCACAACATAAACACAAGAGACAGAGATTTATCCTGGGAAACCCTCATGGGGTAGAAAACCCAGCAAAGCTTCCTCAATATAGATGACCAGCAATACACAAAGATGCAAACCAAAGATATGATCTCCTCCTCCACCATAGCAGACCTCTCCTCCACAAGTGCTCCTTTCTCAAGTGAGTGTATGTGTCAAATGAGGAACACACCTCCTCTATTTATACACTACACTGACATGTATTTTACACAGGTACACGTAGGCTCGTATTTAACCAATGGGTTAAATACCCCACTACAACTGACTGGGCCGACCCCTCTAGGGTGGTCTAATAACCCTTTGACCCACATAACATATACAGGGCCGACCCCCACTAGGGAAGTCTAATAACCCGAGTTACCACATTCCGACGGAGGAATAAACATCTCCCGATATACAATAAGATCTTCACGGAGGAATGAAACATCTCCGGAATAATAAAGTACAAATATAATATTCTTTGAAGTTACAATATATCAACACTCCCCCTTAACGAGAAGGATATTATAACAACATCTGCACAAGCAAGGAGTCATCAACATCATACATGATACATCTATAAATCATTGGAAGCTTTCTCAACATCATCAATAACTCAAGCAGTTACTGGAACATCTTCAATACTGGAACATCAACATCTTCAGTACTGAGTCTTTATCTTCTGCAGCACTCGAACAACTACAGCAACATCAACATCTGGATTCTCATGATCATCAGCATCATCATCTCACGATCATCAGCATCGTCATCACACGATCATCAGCATCATCATCAGCATCACGATCATCAGCATCGTCATCACACGATCATCAGCATCGTCATCACACGATCATCAGCATCGTCATCACATGATCATCAGCATCGTCATCACACGATCATCAGCATCGTCATCACACGATCATCAGCATCGTCATCACATGATCATCAACATCGTCATCACACGATCATCAGCATCGTCATCACACGATCATCAGCATCGTCATCTAGATCATCACGATCAGCAGCATCGTCATCTAGATCATCACGATCAACATCATCGTCATCTAGATCATCACGATCAACAACATCATCATCTAGATCATCACGATCAACAACATCATCAATACAAGTATAAATATCATTAATACAAGTATCCTCATCAATACAAGTATACACATCATCAATACAAGTATCCTCATCAATACAAGTATACACATCAGCAATACAAGTATCCTCATCAATACAAGTATACACATCATCAATACAAGTATCCTCATCAATACAAGTATCCATATCATCAATACAAGTATCCTCATCAATACAAGTATACACAATAGAAGCATACCCTGCAACACACAAGATCCAATTACGGGATGATCAATCCCTCTCACTTTAGGACATAGGTCCAAGGATGATACAATCCTGATCCGCTTATGGGATGATCAGTCCCTCTCGGTTTAAGACAACTCTCATGTCTATGGATGATGCAATCCAGATCAACTTACAGGATGATCAATCCTGATCACTTTAAGACACCTCACCATGTCTAGGGACGAGGCAATCCCAATCTATTTACAGGATGATTAGTCCTTATCACTTTAAGACATCTCACCATGTCTAGGGACGAGAAAATCCCAATCTATTTACAGCATGATTAGTCCTTATCACTATAAGACATCTCACCATGTCTAGGGACGAGGCAATCCCAATCTATTTACAGGATGATCAGTTCTTATCACTTTAAGACATCTCACCATGTCTAGGGACGAGGCAATCCCAATCTATTTACAAGATGATTAGTCCACTCAATCTCATTTAGGACTATCCTTCCTTTCGAATTACTGGATTTACTGTCCAAGGATGATTTAATCCACTCAATTCATTTAGGACTATCCTTCCTTTCGGAATTACTGGATTTACTGTCCAAGGATGATTTAATCCACTCAATTCATTTAGGACTATCCTTCCTTTCGGAATTACTGGATTTACTGTCCAAGGATGATTTAATCCACTCAATTCATTTAGGACTATCCTTCCTTTCGGAATTACTGGATTTACTGTCCAAGGATGATTTAATCCACTCAATTCATTTAGGACTATCCTTCCTTTCGGAATTACTGGATTTACTGTCCAAGGATGATTTAATCCACTCAATTCATTTAGGACTATCCTTCCTTTCGGAATTACTGGATTTACTGTCCAAGGATGATTTAATCCACAACCGTACATTTAGGACCACGTCCAAGGATGACTCAATCCTCAACCGTACATTTAGGACCATGTCCAAGGATGACTTAATCCTCCACCGTACATTTAGGACCTACGTCCAAGGATGACTTAATCCTCAACCGTACATTTAGGACCTACGTCCAAGGATGACTTAATCCTCAACCGTATATTTAGGACCTACGTCCAAGGATGACTTAATCCTCAACCGTACATTTAGGACCTACGTCCAAGGATGACTTAATCCTCAACCGTCCACCAAGGACTTCATTCTCGAAGACATACGTCTACGGCTCTCTTTAGGACTGAAGTCCAGGGATGATCCAATCCCCTCAAGTCCACCAAGGACTTCATTCTCGAAGACATACGTCTACAACTCTCTTTATGATTGAAGTCCAGGGATGATCCAATCCCCTCAAGTCCACCAAGGACTTCATTCTCGAAGACATACGTCTACGGCTCTCTTGAGGATGATGCAATCCTATCATGTCCACCAAGGACTTCATTCTCGAAGACATACGTCTACGGCTCTCTTTAGGACTGAAGTCCAGGGATGATCCAATCCCCTCACATGTTCACCAAGAACTTCATTCTCGAAGACATACGTCTACGGCTCTCTTGAGGATGATGCAATCCTATCATGTCCACCAAGGACTTCATTCTCGAAGACATACGTCTACGGCTCTCTTTAGAACATATGTTCAAGGATGATGCAATCCCCTTGTCACCTTTGACCCTATCTAAGGACCATCCACCAACCTCTTTGTCGGCATCACTAATATAGGTATCCTCATTATCGACCTCACTGTCGATGTAGGCAATCTCATCATGAGTTATCACATCACTCCCCCTTTCGAGGAGGGTCCTTCTGAACTATATTAAGTTTGTCTCAGAAAACTTTACTTGAGGTAGAGGTTTGGTTAGTACATTGGATCGGTAGAGGTTTGGTTAGTACATTGTTACAAATTCAAACTTTTGGTTCCTTTCTGCACCATATCGTCTGTGTATAGAAACAATATTCAACCTTGTAGCAAAGGTTGAGATCCTCATCACCCATGGTGATCGTTAAGCTCATCAATTGATTATCGATCCTGGGTACCCATACAGAACCTGATTCACACTTCTTCTTTAATTACACCATTAAGAGAATGGTCTTATCTAGCCACTTGGAGCAAACATCTTATCATGATTCTCTTCCTCTTTCTAAGAGAATTTTCTAGCCACAAGCCTTCTATAGTGTGTTTGATTTGTAAATCCTTTTGTTTGAACATCCATCGCTTGTTCAGTGTTCATCATTCATCATGATCTTTCCTACAAATAAAAATTAAGTACATGATTAGTAATACTTCATAATCATCAAATCATATTGACATGATAACCTATTATGCATACAGATATCATTTACATAGTTATGTAACTATTTTGACCAATACTTTGGCACAACACTTTCCCATATCCTGTATGCATACAGTGGCTATCTAGATGCCTTCCATCTCTACCAAAACATACTATTGAGAGTGTGCACAGCTCTCAGCATGTCAGCAAAGAGGTTTCATTCTAGACAAGCAACAATGGAATGTTTGTCCAACTTACCAATCATATGCATATTAGTAGTATACTGTTCAATGCTCTATGAATGTTTACACTCAGCATGATATATTCTAGGAATACAAATATGCATACAAGCAATATCATTTACTATTTCAAATAACATCTCAAATACTTATCTTTTATGTTTGTGTGGTTGCCTCCCGCTTGATCTTCTATATGTCTTTTGAACTTCTATTCATTCTGTACCACTGTGCATGCTCAAGTGTGCACTAGTGTCATCCTCATACACAGACATACATTCATTAGTATATTCTCAATATTATCAAAACATTCTAGTTCTAAATAATCTTTGAAAATGTATAGTCATGATTATAGATAATATTCAAGGTTTCAAGGAAGTCTTCTTTTACTTCTACATATTCTTGTTTGATCATAGTACTCTTCTGGTTAATTAGATCATCAAGATAAGAGACATAATATGCATAAACCCTTGGTTACTAACTTTATGAATAAGCATAACCAATCATACCAAGTATACTTATATAAGGGATCCTAAGGTAAGATTCTAACTTGTCATAGGAAAACATACCTGGATTAGTATATCTGCTTAGCTATGTACAACATACCTAAACAATCTCTTCAATGATTTAGAGATCCTGAGCTAGAACCTGCATGTCTCATAGGTTAAGCATAATATAACAAAGTCATACATACCTCGTAAGTAGAACAAAGATTATGGATGAGTCTTTGTCTTCATGTTGTCATGTTTTAAGGAGCTTGATTTGTCTTTTGTGATGTACCTGTATCTTGTTAGCAAACGACATCAACCTCATACAACACCATAATGCATTAGTACAATCATATAGCCCTAATCAATGAATGTCTTCGATCATTCACATGCATTCATACTATTACTAGGGTGATAAGACAATTCTAACATTAATCAAGATTGTACTAATAAATAACATGAAGACAAACACATTATGAACTTAATCAAGAATCAGATTTCAAGACATACCTGAACCTCAAGTCATACCTGTCGAGACTTCTTGTAGTCTTCTTATGTAAGGCCTTAGCCTCAACTCCCCCTGAAACTTGATCTAGAGCTTGATTAGGGTTTGCTAGAGAAAACCTAAAAATTCAATCTTTGACTTTCACACTTCCGAATGAATGGAAGGATGTGTCTTGCTGAGCTGATCAAACTAGCATACTTCAATTTTGAAATCTCCAAAAATTGACCCCTCAAAATTGCCTTTCAAACTTCTAGATCTTCTTGACAGGATCCTGAACTAGGGTTTGATGAAGCCCACCCTTTTTCTCAATCAAAAGGTTTGATCCAAGGCTCTAAACTCTTATTTTTCTGAGGAGCTTTCCGATTCCAAAAATTCTAACTTTCTCCGAAACCCTAAATTCTGGAAGCCATGAATAAAGGTGCTCCAAAAATAATTCTGTTTTGACAGAAATATGCACCTGATTGTTTCTGCTATAACTCTGAAATTTTTGCTCCACAGGGTCTGAAAACGTTTTCTGTAGTAGTCTGACCTGTCATCTTTCCATCCTGACAGGTCTGACCTCAATTGGATTTTCTAAGAGAGAGTTATGCCAAGTGTCGCAACGTGACCTGTTTATGGGATAAAACAGGAGAGCGAACTTGTACGGCATGCCACATGTCACTGTTTGACCTTCGGCCTCTGAAAACTTTTCCTGAGATAGATCTCCCTGTTATCGTTCTATCCTGACAGGTCTGACCTCAATTGGACTCTCTGAGAGAGAGTTATGCCAAGTGTCGCAACGTGACCTGTTTATGGGATAAAACAGGAGAGCAAACTTGTACGGTGTGCCACGTGTCACTGGTTCACCTTCGGCCTCTGAAAACGTTTCCTGAGATAGTACAGTCTGTGTACTACCTATCAATTTTTACGAAATTTCATTTGGAGCTTCCTAGCCCAAGTTATGACCTTTTTTCCAAGGTTACCTGATTTTGACTGAGATCTGGAAGAGGCAGAAACCCTAACTTGTACTGATCATAACTCATAAAGTACAACGAATCTGAGGGTTCCCTTTGTACACAAGGTACCTGGGGATGTTATCTTCGACCTGTAAACTTTTCAGACCTTGAAACTTCGCATAAATGGATTTATAGCGAAAGTTCCACGATGACTGGTTTTTGCTATGTAAAACCCTAACCTTCAAATTGTCATAAGTAAAGCAAGTGTCGTAAGTGCCATACCTTGCCTTCCTTCAGGTTAGCTCTGATACCATGTTAAGATTTAATATGCTAAGATAGAAAATAGCAGCATTACATTCCATTTCACAATAATAGCATATACAGGATCACTGAAGAAATAACAAGCACAACATAAACACAAGAGACAGAGATTTATCCTGGGAAACCCTCATGGGGTAGAAAACCCAGCAAAGCTTCCCCAATATAGATGACCAACAATACACAAAGATGCAAACCAAATATATGATCTCCTCCTCCACCATAGCAGACCTCTCCTCCATAAGTGCTCCTTTCTCAAGTGAGTGTATGTGTCAAATGAGGAACACACCTCCTCTATTTATACACTACACTGACATGTATTTTACACAGGTACACGTAGGCTCGTATTTAACCAATGGGTTAAATACCCCACTACAACTGACTGGGCCGACCCCTCTAGGGTGGTCTAATAACCCTTTGACCCACATAACATATACAGGGCCGACCCCCACTAGGGAAGTCTAATAACCCGAGTTACCACATTCCGACGGAGGAATAAACATCTCCGGATATACAATAAGATCTTCACGGAGGAATGAAAAATCTCCGGAATAATAAAGTACAAATATAATATTCTTTGAAGTTACAATATCTCAACAATATTTGGTCATTTTTAGTCTCTAATATCGCCTATATTTACATAAAATATGTTTTTTTATCATAATATTCGCCAAAATTTACAATTTTCAGTAGTAAATTGTATGTTTCATATTTAATATTCACCTACCTATCTATATATATGTTTTTTTCAATCCAAAAGAATCACCTAGAATACTACACTTAAGTATATTATTGAAATCCTTACAAAATACCCTGCATATAACCAATTCTCATGCAAACAGTTGCAAGTCAAATCCACCGTATGGGAAGGGTATCTAAGATTGAAGCTCAAGAATCACTTAGGTGCTTCTAGAACCCCCAGATACGAATATACTTGTATATATCTCCAACACTAGGAACGCATTAGAGGGCTATATCCACAACCAACTTTCACGTCACCTCGTGCTTGAATCGTGTGTAAGGTGAGGTTCCTGAGAACACCAATTATACCATGAGTTTCAACACTCCCTGAACAGACACCTAATGTTCAGTTTTATATTCTTAGTGAAGTTTACTCACAAAATCCTATTTTAAGACTCTAAAATCTATATTTGTTTGTGCACCCTAGAAAATAAAAATGTTTCTAATCAATTTTAAAGTTAAGCATTAATTTTACTTGGATGTGCTTACTCAAAGGGATATGGTCGTGCAACTAATGATGTTGTGATTCAGCTGTTAAGATTCAATATGCTAAGATAGATAGCATTAGTATTCAATTCAATTTCACAACAATAGCATATATAGGATCACTAAAAGAAACACAATCACAAGATGGACACAGATTTATCCTGGGAAACCCTCTAGGGGAAGAAAACCCAACAAAAAATTCCTCAATTTAGATGATCAAAATTACAAAGACAAAACCCCAAACAAGTTCTCCTTCTCCTTGCAGATATATCTATCTCTCTCTCACTCCAAATGAGGAACACATCACTCCTATTTATACTTTATATTCCACTTGAATTTATCACTAACTAGGTTGGCCCCAACAAACTTAACTAGGATGACTTACCTAGGAAGACTCAGAACAATATAATATTACTTTTTGGAGGGTTCTATCGACCCGGCTTACAAAGGAGGTTTTACCTCATGACTCTATGATGACCAAATACAATAATAACATCCCAATGGAGGAATAAAACATCTCTAAATAAATAATAATAAAATACAATAGTACATTCTTCGAAGTTACAATACTTCAACACTCCCCCTTAATGAGAAGGGTATTCTACTGACAACAACAACATCAATTGTAGGAGCAAAGAGAGAGAGAATCATCAACAACATCAAGGTGATACACCTATAAATCATTGAAATTTTTCTTCAACAATATCAACAACTAGAACAATTACTGGAACATCTTCAACATCTTCAGTATTGGAGCAGCATCTTCTACAGCATTGAATCTTCATCTTTTGCAGCACTCGATCGCTCGATTGTCTACAACAACACTTGATATTTCGATCAACAACAACTCTTGATCTTTCGATCAACAACAACATCATCTGCAGCAACATAACCTGCAACACACATGGTCCAATTATGGGATGATCAATCCCTCTCACTTTAGGACATAAGTCCAAGGATGATGCAATCCTAACCACATCACTGAGACAAAATTCTGAGGATCACTTTAGGACTAATGTCTAGGGATGATACAATCCCAACCACATCACGGAGACAAAATTCCGCGGATCACTTTAGGACTAATTTCCACGGATGATACAATCCCAACCACATCACGAAGACAAAATTCTGTGGATCACTTTAGGACTAATGTCCAGGGATGATACAATCCCAACCACATCACAGAGACAAAATTCTGCGGATCACTTTAGGACTAATTTCCAGCGATGATACAATCCCAACCACATCACTAAGACAAAAGTCTGTGAATCACTTTAGGACTAATGTCCAGGGATGATACAATACCAACCACATCAAGGAGACAAAAGTCTACGGATCACTTTAGGACTAATGTCCATGAATGATACAATCCCACTGCAACATCATCATTACTGCTCCCACTTTCGAGGAAGGTGCTTTCAAACCACACCAAGCTTGTCACATAAGTACTCAAAATTCACTTGAGACAAAGGCTTAGTCAACACATCAACAAATTGCTCATCAGTGATCACATACTGGAGCTTTATATCTCCCTTCTGTACCATATACCATATGTAAAAGTACTGGATTTCTATTTGCTTTGACTTGTCCTCGAACATTGGGTTCTCCATCATCTTTATACAACTCTGGTTGTCACATAGAATCACCGTGGTATCCAACTCTAGGTCAAATAGACCTCACATCAATTTTCGAAGCCATATGGCTTCACAACTAGTAGAACAAGCTACTATATACTCTGCTTCAGTTGTGCTGAGAGAAACAATGGACTGCTTCCTTCTAAACCATGAGATCATGGCAGATCCTAGACAATAACATCCACCTGAGGTGATCTTCCTGTCTTAGACACTTCCATCCCAATCTGCATCTGTATAACCATACAATTTGTAGTCATGATCTCCAACATAGTATACACCAAAGTCTATCGTACCTTTTAGGTACCTCATCACATGCTTTGCAGCTACCGGGTGAACACGTCTAGGCTCAACTAGATACTGACTCAGGGTGTTCACAACAAAGCATATATCTGGCCCAGTATTCGTTAGATACATCAACGACCCAATAATCTGTCTGCACTACATCACATCCACTAACTCTGATGATTCATCAACTAACAACTTCAGGTTGGTATCCATGTGTGTGTCCATGGCTTTACATTCCAACATATCAAATATTTTTAGGATTTCCACAACATACTTTCCCTGGTTAAGAAACATTCCTTCTGGGTTTTGCCATACTTCCAGACTTAGAAAATAGTGCATCAATCGAAGGTCTTTCATCTCAAATTCTTCAGTGAGCTTCTTCTTGCACTCTACAATTTGTTTCTCATTTCCTGTCAGAAAGAAATCATCCACATATAGCAATAATATGATAGGTTCATCATCTATAACCTTAAAGTAAAGGTTAGGGTCAGCTTTAATTTTGGTAAATCCCAAGCTCATAAAAAATCTATCTATCCTTATGTACCAATCTCTAGGAGCTTTCTTCAATCCATACCGAGCCTTCTTCAACTTGCATACATGAGTCCATTTGTCTTCAACTTCAAATCTCTGTGGTTGTTCTATGTACACTTCTTCATCAATCACACCATTCAAAAATTTGTCTTCACATCCATCTGGTGTAAACTCCACTTCATCATGGATGCAAGTGCCATGATGGTTCTAATGGAAGTGTACCTTTCTACTGGCGCAAATGTCTCTTCATAATCAATTCCCTCTTTATGGGAGAATCCTCTAGCCACAAACCTTGCCTTGTATTTCTCAATACATCAATCAACTACATGCTTTATCTTGTAGATCCACTTGTAAGATACCACACTTTTTCCTTTTGGTTTGGGAACTATATCCCAAACATCATTCTTCATTATTGATTAGTATTCTTCCATCATTGCTTCTACCCATTCTTTATTCTATATAGCTTCTTCATAAATGGTAGGTTTTTGATCTACAAGATCACACATCAAAGCAACATAACTGGAAAATGACTTTGGCTTCTTGCTTACCATTATGGAGCGTTCTGGAGCTCCATACTTGTCTACTTCTTGTATAATTTCTCTTTCCCAAGAAGGATTTCTCTTTCATGACATATTCATAGTGGGAGGTTCTTGAGGTTCTATCATATCATGGTCTTCTGTTGTTTCATCTTTGGGGGAGGGTGCAACTTCTACATTTCTTGGAGGTACATCTTCTTCATATACTTCTTCATGCTAGCACTTTCTGGATCTCTTGAGAGCTGCTTCTTCGTCAAATGTTACATCTCTACTAATCTCCATGTGATGGAATCCTGGAATGCATATTCTGAAGGATTTGGAGACTTCACAGTATCCAAAAAATATTCCCTTGTTTCTGGAAGGGTCCAACTTGGTTCTCTTTTCTTTTGGTATGTGAACATATATTGGGAAACCAAATATCTTGAGGTGGCTCACTTCAGGCTTCTTTCCTGTGAACATTTCTTCTAGAGTCTTGAATCCAAGGGCACTATGGGATAAACTATTATGTACATAAATTGTCATCCTTGCTGCTTTAGCCCATAGATGCATTGGAAGATCTTGATCATGTATCATTGTATTCATTGCTTCCATAATGGTCCTATTCTTTCTTTCCACAACACCATTCTGTTGAGGATTGTAGGGAGTAGTTAGTTCCCTCTTGATTCCAGCTTCTTTACAAAAGGGTTCAAAATATTTTGAAGTATATTCTCCACCATTGTTTGTTCTAAGTGTCTTGATTATTATTTATGAATGATTCTCTATCAAGGCTTTGAATTCCTTGAATTTTCCAAATACTTCATCCTTTACTCTTTGTCTCACTCTTCAGAAATGGATTCTTGATATTCTTTCATTTTTCGCATCCTTTGCAAATGCGTTCATGATCGATCTTCAAATATGGTAATCTCGTCACTACTTTTCTCACATGGGGTAGTGCTTTGTAGTTGATGTGAGAAAACCTCCTATGCCATAATTCACTTGGGCTAGTGGTCTCATGAACAAGGGTTGTTTCTGAATGTCCCTTGAGTTTATATAAGCCTCCTTCTTCTTCACCAATGAAAACTGCATCTTCAATTGATTTTCCTTTGGGCCACATAATTACTTTTCCATCTATGAATGCAACCCTATAACCTTTATTATCTACTGTTGAGAGAGAAAGTAGGTTCTTCTTCAAACTTGGTACATATTAGACTTCCTTCATCTTCATGGGGGTTCCAGAATCAAGCTTGTAGCTTGCTTCACCAATTCCTTTGACATGATATTGATAGTCATATCCTAATGATACCTTATGAGGAGAGTTCTTCTCTTCAAGTTTTGACAGAGCTTTCTTTTTTCCCATCATGTGTTTTGAATCACGGCTATCAATAAGCCATGTATCTTCTCCAGGTGTCACAGACCCAGAGAGTGCAGAGAATAATACATACTCTTCTGCATCTTCTTCTTTTGCTTGTTTTCTTCGAGGTCCTTCTTCCTCTTCTTCTTCATCATCTTCATCTTCAGCTAGGTGTGCATGATGTCTTTTGTTGTTGTTCCTCTTCTTGTATTCTTCTTTCTTCAATGGACAATTTCTAGCAATGTGTCCTAGCTTGTCACAATTGAAACATTGAAAGTTGGAGTAGTTTCTTCTTGGATTGTTTCCTCTTGTCCTTTGGAACTTCTTGGGAGGTTGAGACTCCTTGTGTCTTTCCTTCTTGAAGTTAGATTGAATTCTTCCTCTCTTGGTATGGGTGGCTAGGGCTTGATCATCTTCTTTAAGTAGAGCTTCTCTATTGGCTACTCTAGCCTCCTCTTGGATGCAATCTTCCCATACAATGTCAAATTTCATGCTTTCCTGTCTGCCACACATAGTCTGGATGGATGAATCCCAAGGTATAGTGAAACCATTGAGAGTAGTCATAACTAGCTCATCTTCACCAAGGGAGTCTCCAATGGCTTCTAGTTTCTCCTTGAACCGGGAGACCCTGGTGAGGTAGTCTTGGATGGATTCTGCTTGGCACATCTTGGTACTCTTTAATTGAGCTCTCAAATTCATCTTCCTATTGATGTTCCTTCCTTCATACTTTCTGGCTAGGGCATCATAAATCTCCTTCGGGGTCTTCTTGGATGACACTTGAGGAATCAAGTGGTCTTTGATAGAATCAACAATGATCCTCTTTTCCCTAATTAGGTCCTTCTTGTGCTTCTCCTTAGATTCATCCTCTTCAGGTTCTGCAAATTCTTCCTTGATGTATTTGGAAAGATCATTCTCTTCAAGGATGAGTCCAATCCTATATTTCCATGCTCGGAAATTATCTATGCCTTCTAGCTTATCCTCAAGATTAGTGCTTGGGGCCATCTTATCGAGAAGGTCACCAAAAAATGAAATTTCTCAAAATGAAAAACTAACCTTACTAGGAGATGCACTTGACTGAGGTGAATTGACTGGTACACTTGGTTTCTAGAGATTCCAAATTTTCACCTCTCAAAATTGACTTGCGAAATTCTGAGCTGCAGTTTCTGTAGATTTCTGGTTTTATGTTGTTTTTTGTTCCAAATTCAAACTAGGGTTTCACTTTCCCGGAGATCTACCCACTTACAAATTTCGATCTAGGGCTCAATAGATGCACCCTAGGGAGGCACAAATTTCTATGCAATCAAATTTCCAAAATTTGAACTTTGACAAAAACCCCAATTTCTTGCCGGAGGGAGAAGAGAGAGAGTTTCACCTTGTGAAAGATGTCCTATTCAAGAAAGCTCTGATACCATGTTAAGATTCAATATGCTAATATATATAACATCAATATTCAATTCAATTTCATAACAATAGCATATACATGATCACTGAAAGAAACACAATCACAAGATAGACACATATTTTTCCTGGGAAACCCTCTAGTGGAAGAAAACCGAGCAAAAACTTCCTCAATATATATGATCAAAAGTACAAAGACAAAACCCCAAATAATTGCTCCTTCTCCTTGCAGATCTCTCTCTCTCTCTCTCTCTCTCTCTCTCTCTCCTATGCAAATTACACAAGTGAGTGTGTGTGTCCAAATGAGGAGCACATCACTCCTATTTATACTTTATCTTCCACTTGACTTTATCACTAACTAGGTCGGCCCCAACAAACTTAACTATGCCAACTTACCTAGGAAGACTCAAAACAATATAATATTACTTTCTGGAGGGTTCTATCGACCCAACTTACAAATGAGGTTTTACCTCATGACTCTATGTTGACCAAATACAATAATAACATCCCGACGGAGGAATAAAACATCTCCAAATAAATAATAATAAAATACAATAGAATATTCTTCGAAGTTACAATATTTCAACATCAGCAAGAATAAAGGAGCATACATAAAAACATTGCTAAGTACTAGTCTTGTTTTTCAAATGAAATTTGTATGCCACTAAATCAAAATGCGCAATAATGGTCTCTTTCACTTTCAAATGCAAAAGCAATCTTTCAAAATAATGCCTAGACTAATGCAACTCCAAATGAAAATGCAAGTGCTCAAGCAAAATGCAAAATGAAAGTATTTTTGTACTTTCAAAATATATGGATGAAAATGAAAAATTGAACAATGAACTTCTTAGATTATACAACTAGTACAAGAAGACCAACCAAGCAAGACGCCCAAGAAGCTTGACCTAAGCAAGCAAAAGACTACTAATGAAGAAAAGTGAAAAAAACCAATTTAATTAAAAAATTAATAAAAAGAGAGCTTCTAGTCAATATAAGGGCAATCAACAGACATCACAGAGACCCAAGAAGACTTAGCAACACTCATAATTCACCCATAAAACATCTAACTCAAGATATGGGCTTAAAAGTGAGATGTATGCGGTTGTTTAGCAAACAACAACGAGTAGGCCAGCTCATTACTGAGACCTCCTATCCTTTAACTAAACTTCTAAAGGAATTATTCTAGTGTTCAAACTGACTTTATGAATGGAACAGACCAAACTGATTCTTCAGATTGGAAAACTGGCTTAAGAATGACCGACGATGCAGATTTGTAAAGGTTTAACAATATTACAAATTTGACATTAAGGGGTGGTTGTCTTCCGCCTCCAAAAGGCACTATTGGGGGAGGTTTTGGCTTTGGAGGCGGTCTTTCTAAAACCACCCCTAATAGCACTGACGCTAAAAGTTTTTACTTTTAGGGGCAGTTTTGGAAGAGATCAAAACCACCCCTGAAAGTGACTTTTGGAGGCGGTTCTTGTTATAGGTCAAACTTGCACCTCTCCGTCCGTGATCACCCTGAGCTGCTGATCACACAAAAGGACAACTTGGATGGAGGAGCATGTTGACCTTGGATGATATGACAACTCATTCCATTTCCTGACATTACTAGAAAAACACAAAAAATATCATTTTGAGATATGAGCACTACTCCACTTAAAGAGACTAGCGCCCATACGCTACTCCAGTGTATAATAGTAGCGCCCATATCCAAGTATACGCTACTCCTTCTCAGCAAAGTAGCGCTCGACATTTAAAATTGAATGAACGCTAGTTGTTAAACAATAGGGTAGCGCCCTATACGCTACTCCACTGAACAAGAGTCGCGTACATATTAAAAGATGATTAAAAAATAAATTAATTCATCAAGGAGGATTAGTTGATGGTAGTTTCCTAACTTCCCCAACTTCCTCCATCGACCTAAACTACTTCTTTAAACCTATAAATACAAAGAAGGTTAAAGGAGAAGGGTTAGAAATTATTGCTAGAGAATCTAGAGGATGAGTTGATGGAGAAACTTTAAGACATTGGAGGAGTTGATGTTGAAGACAGCCAAGCCAGAGAAGAGCCAGAGCCCAGAATCTAGTTACAGGAGCCTGCTTCATTATCAGGTATACTTGTACATCATTCTACTTTTGACAAATAAAGGTTGAAGTGTTTTTCTTGTTCCAATTTGAATGTGTTATGAAATGACATTTTAATTTGGATTTTTTTGGTCAATGCTGAATGTTAAACATTGTTTTTGTTTCTTTCAAGCTTTATATATTGCCCAAAATGTTTTGAGAAAGGTATTGTTATTGCAGGTTTACTGGAGGAAAGGTGGATTTGGAAGTTGAGCACGGGATCAAGTCAAGGCTAGGATCAAACTTCGATTAAAAGGTGTGTTCCCAAGATCTACAACTTCTTTCTTTTTTGTAAATGTCTCTGTAATAGCATCAATACACTTACCTGTCACCCCAACCAAGTTGATAGCATTAGTTTCCTGGCTATAGGGTAGAAATTCCCGCCAACAGACTGGCGACTCCGCTGGGGAAATAGAGTTTTTGGCTTTAGGAAACTTTGTTCTTGGGTGTCTTCCCAGATTGTTTTGACTTCTTAGATGTGTTAAGAAACTTTATAGGTATCCCTTGCCTGTTTCTTGCATGCTTTCATCATTTTTTTATACCTTCCAAAGTCAGTTTTCAAGCCTTTGAGATATGTGCGCTACTTTGCTATATATACAGTAGCGCCCATACGCTACTGTGCTATATATACAGTAGCGCCCGTTTCAGTAGGGGCACGAGTTTCTCTACTACACAGTAGAGTACACTTTCTGAAGCATTCTATTTTTGGTTTGCTTGTGTTTTAACCTTTTGGTGATTTGTTGACTTTGCTATAGGATCCCTTTGATGGTTGCATGTGGTTTTTAACTGTTGTTTAAGTCATAAGAACCTTCTCTTGAAGTTTTTCCCATCTTTTAAACCACTTGTTGACCTTTGGAACTTTTGGGACTTTTTATTGACTCTTTGGAAGACTTGGTGGTGTTTGGTGACGAACACTTTCACTTTTTTAGACCCTGACTGCATGTTGCCAGTTTACAAAGCTGCATACTCCTGTATCCACTGTTTGTGGCGAAGTTTGTCTGCTCTCTACTACTTCCATCCTTTGTTTTAGGTTTTGGTCCTTGGTAGAGCTTCTAGGGTGTCTTCTTTTTGGTCAAGTTTCATTCTTCCTGGACTTCTTGTCTTTTTGCTGGTTGCAAGTGCTTTTAAACAGCTGTAGGCTAGTTCATTTTCTCAGTTTCTTTGTGTTAGTAAGGCAGCTTGCTTGTCTACTTGTGCTTGGCATAGTGGTCTTGCTAGGGCTAGATACTTTAGGCCAGTCCTTTTGTGTCTTTCTCTTTTGTTTTCTTCCACTTTGTTCTCAAGTTTATAGGCTTTTTCTTTGTGAAAAACCTGTAGATCAAGTCTTTTTCGAGCTAGGGTTTCGACAGCTATAGGCCTAAGAACTTTTAGCCATACTTACACACTTTGCATATAAATTTTTATTTGGCTTTCCATTTTTATATAGTTCTTTTTTGTTTATTGAAAAAGCAAAAAAAAATTGGTATTTTAAGTTAAAATAGAGCTTGTTTTTGTCATTGCAAGATAACTTAGTATATTTTGTATAATTTCAAAAAAGAAAACAAAAATTTTAAGTAGGTTTGCTTAGATTTTCAGTTTTGGAAAGAAGTAAACGAAAAAAATGAAAAGAGCTTTGTTGTAGAAAGTTTGGATTTTATTTGCATTTTTGTTTTCTTGTTATAACCAAGCTCACACACCCACTACCCTTTTTGAGTAATAACAGCCCTAAAATTTACTAATAAAATGAAATAGAAACATTTTTCTTTTTAGGGTACACTACACCAACTAGTTTTGGTTAGGATCTTGGGTTTAAAACACCTTAAACCACCCAAGATCACACATTGCGCAAAAATCGTAGTGAGACTATCATAGGTAAACCCACCTCACTCAAAATTTTCCTGGGATCTATGCAGTAGGTCACTGCGAGATCAGTTTGTGGGAATACTCCTCCTACTTGCTGTTCGAGCATACGCCAGGATCGGATTGCGTATTGGGGACTCTTTCGAGTTTCGGGCTTAGCTACCCTGCCCACGCTTTCTAATTCGACCGGTGATTGTTCCCCCAGGAATTTTCGGTGTTGTGGTATCCATAGTATCATACTTTAGGTTCATACACAGGTGACAACAGAGGGTATATCTGCTCTACCTAAGACAGACGTGGGAGGAAACCCCTTGCAGGTCTTTGGGAGGGCAGTTGGGTGATTCCAGCGCTTGCACCCTTAGTCATTGTATTATGGACCCCGGGTAACTGTCTTTCTTCCTTCGTTGATCTGTTATGGGCCCTCATCATCCCAGACTCTTCTCCGGAAGGCACCTTTGTTTGACTGGTTTGTATACTTAGGAATTTTTTTAGTTGGTGTGCTGTTTGCCCCCTAGTTGTAGTGGCCACTAGGTTCTAGTCTGTTATTTTATATTTATAATCACGAAAAATCAACAACTCCGTAGATCGAGAAGGATTCAAAACCTTCCACCAGTTAGAACAGAACCTATACAACTAGCTAGAAGACAGCGGGTAAACCCCGGTATTTCTTCAGAAATTACTTCTGAAATAGAATTGCTTGAAGAAATCCTTGTAACAGAAAACCTTGAAATTGAGGTTCCTGAGGAACCACTACTAGGTACCACAGATCAGCAACACTTTAGTACAGTTGAGGTGGAAGATCTTACTTCCGCGGAGTACAGCACTCCTTTTAATCCTCCTTTAACCAATACTAGAATTCTGCTTCTGTCACCTGTTGGTTTCCAGCAGCCCCATTTCAGTGTAGATAATTTCTTTCCCAGACATCTGATGTCTAACTCAGGAGGTGAACAGGGGGTTCCCCAAACTCCCACTTTAGGTATGAACACCAACACAGTAAATCCTTCTTTTACTGCTACACCTAGTCAGGCACAAACTACATCTGTGCCTACTCCATCTTTCAGTTTCAACACTAGTACATTAGGTATGCCTAGTTTGACAACGATGGCATCTATTCCTACACCTACTGTCGGACCTAGCAGTATGGCCAACTGTGCAACACCTTCTGCTTCTCAACCATTATATCAGATTCCTAGTACTTGGGTTTCCACACATGTGGTAGGACCAAGTGCTTCTGCAAACATGCCAGTCATGGGCACCATGACTGCACCGTCCACATCAGCTTCTACTGGTTTCAATACCTTTGTAGGCCCTAACATGCCTGCAGGTAACACCCCTTTTTCCTTATTCTCAGGGGGAGGGGGTAACATCTTTAACCAACAATATGGCGGGGCTAACACCCAGCCACAGTGGACGAATCCGCAAAGCACTAATCCACTTTCGTATGGGTGGGGAAATTTTAATAACTCTTTCGCACAACAACAACAGATGCCAGGGGGAAACCCCTACCAACAAATATGTGGGGGCAACCCCTACCAACAGTTAATTGGGGGAAACCCCTATCAACAGATGGTAGGTGGCAACTCCTATCAGCACATGGTCGGAGGCAACCCTTATCACCAGATGGCTGGGGGCAACCCCTACCAACAATTCATGGGTCAAACGATGGGTGGTTCCCCTTATCAAACACCATCTTACCGGCCTCGTCTACCATTTCTGGCAACCTTAAATTTGCCAGATCTTTCTAAACTGACAAATGATCATGTGTGTCATAATGCCACATGGCCATCAGTTCCCACCAAATTACCTTCAGACATTCCAAAGTTCGAAGGCAAAATAGGTGAAGACCCTGGTGACCATGTCACTACATTCCACTTATGGTGTTCTTCCAATTCTTTAAACGAGGATTCCATCAGATTGAGATTGTTCCAAAGGACCTTAACTGGTCCCGCAGCCAAATGGTACATTGAGTTACCTGCGGCTACTTTCTCTAGTTTTGGGGATCTAGCAACCGTCTTTTTGAACCACTTCCAGCTTCCTGTTCGGTATGATGCCGGAACAGAACTTTTGTCTACTTTTAGAAAAAATAAAGCCACTCACTTATCTGACCACATTTAGGAGTGGCGAAGACGGAAGAGGCTCATAAAGGCCAACATTCCTCGAGAGTTCCTGCTTGAGTGGTACTTGAAATCACTCTTCCCTTATATTTCTAAGGAAGTAGCTACATCTGGAGTATCCAATGAAGAAGAAGCCATCTTAAGGACTCAGCAGCTAGACCTTGTGTACGCACAATCTGGGTTACTGTACGAGATTATACCTGACGCACCGAGATCAAACACTGATCTGAGTAGACCGAAACCTGGACCACATGCTGACGGCACAGTGGGTTCAGTTGACTCTGCAGCCTTCGAAGCACTGACCAAACAGGTCCATGCCTTAGCTGTCAAACAATCGACTGCAGATATCTCTTCTGTCACAACCTCTCCTTCTACTTCTGAGCCTATCAATCAGGTTCAGAACAATCAAAAGGGCCCTCGGTAGCCCAACAACAAAAAGAAGGGCAAGAAAGGAGAGGGGAACCAACAAAAGCCCAAAAAAGACAATGCCGAAGAGGGTAACAAAGAAGAAAAGAAGGTTAAGTTCCCTTGTAAACTTTGCAAGCAGAACCACCTTACTCATCAATGCCCTCTACTTGAAGAAGCCCAGAAGCTCTTAAGAGAAAAGAAGCCTGCCGTCCTGAAAGATCCATTTCCTAAAGGGCAGGGCTCAACTTCTGGCACCTCCAAAACTGGGGGCACTTCGCACGCCACGGTTGATCAAACGTTTATAAACATGGTTAATTCGGATGCACTTTTGCAAACTAGAGCCAGGAACTATACCCCGGAAACGCAGAAAAAGGATAAGGAGATTCCTGAATCCTCGACTCCACTCCACATACCTGTGGACCCAATGCCCAAGATTTCGAAAGGTGTCTTGAAGAGGGCATCGCACAATCCCAACACACGGGCTGCTTCTAACTACAACGTGGTTGAAGATTTAGCCCAGACCCCTTGTGCCATGTCTACTCTAGAAGTCTTGCAGAGTTGTCCTTTACAACGAAATGCACTTCTGGCAGCTATTAGGAGTATGGAGTCCTCCAACATGTCTGCGCGATTTGATATGACTGATGTCAAATACCGGTTTCCCTATCACGTTTCCCTTCAGATTGAGGTCGTTCATGGTCCAATGACCATCAGACGAGCTGTAGTAGATGAGGGAGCGTCGACTTGCGTAATGTCTATTTCCTGTTGGAAAGCTCTAGGTTCTCCTGAGTTAGCCCCTTCCAACATGCTGCTTACTGCATTTGATGGCAGAACTTTCCGTCCACATGGACTTTTGCCATCATTTGATGTCATTTTGGCCGGTAAGACAGTTGCTGTTGAGGTAGAAGTTCTGGATGCTCCGCTCGATTACAATATGTTATTGGGCAGGAGTTGAACTTATGCCATGCAAGCTATAGCATCGACAATTTTTCGAGTGGTCATGTTCCCATTTGAAGGTAAGATCGTTACTGTCGATCAACTTTCTTTCACTCAAGGAAAACACCAGACTTCTTCAGAAACCACAGTTCCTTTGATTGATCAAACCACCCCAGTTGGCGAGAGTTTAGGAGCAGGACTTTTCGGATCACTAATTGGCACTTTTGACCTACCCGCTCCTACTTTATTTGTTGGTACTGAGGGATGTTCATCGTCTGAAACTCCTATGGTTAGTTCAACAACTAATTCCGAGTTTCTCCCAACTAATACAAACCCCTCAGTGTCCACCCCTGTTGTAGAATTTACCCACTTGGATTCTCATCAAACTACAACAGAACATATGTCGACTAAATTGGTGTCCGTCGAGTCAAACATAGATTGTGCCACTACTCAGACACCTGACCCGATCCATTCTCTCGACAATTCAGGAATTACTTTACCTTCTGATGAGGAAATGTTAGAAGCCCTGACCGACCCGGACCATCCTCGTGAACATATAGATCCCGTGTCCTTCTTGTTTCCTTTTCTTAATTTGTTAGAGAGAGGTGAATTTTGTTCACCACCCGCTGAAAATACTGATCTCACTCCTTCACAAATTGCTATTGTTGAAGGAAATAGATTACATACCTCGCTGGTGAACATTTTCACTGGGGTCAACGGAAACATTTTCTTTGAAACAGGATGTTATCTCGATGAGATCATTCCGTATACCAATCTTTTCCGTGATTTCCATAACACCTTTGCCCGGCCTCACGATGAGGATCCAGGCATTGATCCTACCTGAAGAAGTTATTTTTGTAAAGCTAGTTTTGTTATGCTCGTTAGGTAATGTTATGTGTGTCTATCGTTTCGTATACCAGATGTCATTCGAACATTTCCTAGGATTTGCTGATGGCGCCAGTCGCCACACCTATCAGTTGGCTTCAGCAGCTTGGGTCATTTATTCACCCACTGACCAACTTGTCTCTTCGGGGGGGGGGGGGGGTTTGTTTGGGACCTACCACGAATAATGTGGCTGAATACAATGCAGTTATAGAACTTCTCCGAGATGCTCTCAGTCATGGCATTTCAAATTTGGAGGTAACGCTTGACTCACAATTAATTGTATTTCAGTTAACAGGTGTTTATCAGATCAGGGATCCAGGATTGCTACGTCAGTTTCTACGAGTTAGACTATTGGAAAGACAATTTCATTCTATTAGATATGAACATATTCCAAGAAGTTTAAACACTTTAGCTGATTCATTAGCAAACTATGTGTTAGACTGACATTTGCATCATACATTATTATAAACAACATTACACACATTAAATTTAAACGCATACACATGTAAATAACCGATACTGTATATAGCTGATACCGTATCAAAAAAATATGAGTTTTGAGTCATGAGTCGATCAAGTCAAGTCATAAAAGTACAAAAGCTGGGCATAGTAGCCTCAAAAATATATACATAGAATGTTTTCTTCTCCTATGGAGAAGGAGGGACCTCCTCATCATCTACCGCATTGCGATAGCATATCACTAGCCTAGCAACCCTCCACAGCAACCTAAGCCATGCTGGGGGCACCCCAACAACATCTTCCTGCATATCAACAGGTATCTGGTCCATACGGCATGCCAGGAATCTCATGAGTCAACCGACTCATTTTTCTCTCCAGGGTTCCCAACATAGCATCCGCTGCAGTAATATCTGTTGGCCTCACATAGATAGTAGGATGTCCCTCAGGATGAACAGGCCCAACATCTGCATATGACACTTGATTAGAACTTCAAAACTCATTCATAAAAATCAAATACTTGAAAAAGTTTGAAAAAATTAAATAAATTCTCAAAATTTAAACATACCAATATCTCCCCAGGCTCCACCTGGCGGAAGCACCAACTCTGGATCATGACGGAAATCCAATCCAGCATAGGGAAACTGATCAAAAGCGGGTACTTGCCTCTCCCACCACGCCCAGAAATCATCAGTATGATAACAATAGTGACTTTCCCCACCACCCTGGCGGAGGAATATGTCACCCCAACGGCCTAGTCTGGGCTCACGGGGGTTAACCTGTGGAAGAGGCATCCCCAAACTAATAGCAGGAATCCTCTCGAAGAAGAAAGTACACAAAATACTTCCGTACCCAAAATTCTTCATTGTGCCAGATTTGCAACCTGTCAATTGAGACTTCATGTTTGCCAACAAACTGGTACACCAATCATAAACATGACCGTGCAAGCATTGTACACCAATATGCATCGAATTCCTGGAAGCTAAGTGTTGTGATGCACTACCGGCTACTCGGTTGATCATGCTCACTATCACTTTCAAAGGGAGACCATCAATAGTTGAAATCAAGACTTGGCTTCCCGATTTTTCTGCTTCGGCAACACAGTATGTATTCACATATTGTTGCACTGATCGTGCACCTAAATGAGAAGACCCTTTCAGATTGATTATGTCTCCTCTCCTTGAGAGACCAGTAATAAAGTATATGTCCTCAACGGTAAGCTCAACAGTTTTCCCGCGGATGTTGAAGGTATTAGTATCCACATCCCAATACTGAATTAGTCTCCGAAACAGCTTGTTTAGAGCCCTCATGTTTACGGTTCGATAAAATTTCAACAAACCGCATCTTCGGAGTGCATGGAGGGTAGCCGGGTCTTGCATGGCTAACCTATCCATGTCTTCATGCTCCCTCTCCCTCCATTGAAGGACCATCCTGCACAAAAAACCAAAATTTTTTGAGTCTCGGCACTTGTAGGTAGCTTTGCAAGTATGTACGCTATTGTGTATACTACACAGTAGCGTGTAGGCGCTACTCTGTTGGAGCAAAGTAGCGCCCATCGATTTTATACGCTACTCCTGTGTTTACACAGTAGCGCCTGCGCATAAATACTTATGAGCATTGCGTTGCAAGCTATTTTTGCTCAAAAATTTAAAAACAAACCATGAAATTGCAAGTCAAGGAGATGTCAACTTACTTGGTGGAGGAAGTTTGATGGTTGGATGCTCGGTTCGATCGCAATGGAGATTTGAAACTTGCAAAATGTTGCCCCAATTTTTGCCCTACAACACAAATTGAAAATTGATTTTTAAACAATGAAATTATATATAAATTGGATTTTGATTTTTACCCATATTTGTTATTTTTCTATAGTTTCAAAATTTTCACAAATCCCTAATTAATCAATTGAAACACACAATACGGTATAACACTGATCCAATATCAATTTTCACTTAATTTTTGTCGGATTCGTCTCCTAAGCTCAAATTTCTTGATGATAGACCTTGTCAATTAGCTCAATATTCCATATTCGTATATCTTTCAAGATTTTTGCCGCATCGACTAATAGTTTGTTGAAGACCTAGTTTTGGCAGGGCATGAAGATATGATCCCAGAAGCTGATCTTTAAGTCATTTTAAGCTCTTGTTTGGACTATTTAAACCTAAACAAGATTGCCGAGCAAACTTGTCCTCTTCGAGCTCGTTAAAGTAATCGAAGGCTCATCCACTCAGGTATAGAATTACCCCTTTTCCGGGCCTCAGTGGATTAACTACGGAAAAGGTATACTCTAGGTATACTCCTGTATGCGCTAGAAGAGTTCTCCTTTCATTGTTTTATACTTTTTCGGGGGAGGAGACTAACTGTACGAAAAAAGGACCTTTTGGAGTCTCTCTTTAGGTTTTTCAGACTCTCTAAACATGAAAATACCAAGCGAGCATTCACCTACTCGGGCTCGATGTGAAATCCACGAGAGGGTATGTAGAGGACTGTTTAAGTTTTTCAACTCTATAAATAAGAAAACACCGCCGAGCACAGACCAATCCGGGCTCGATATAAAATCCACGGATAGGTAAAAAGAGGATTGTTTAAGTTTTTCAGACTCTATAAACAGGAAAACACCGGCGAGCATTAATCTGCTTGGGCTCGATACTAAAATCCACGAGCAGATATATGGAGTTATTGTTTAAGTTTTTCAGACTCCTTAAAATTGAAAACACCGACGAGCAAGAACAGATCTCGGCTCGATATTAAAATCCAGAGATCAATACTATAGAGTAATATTCTTTCTCTTCTTCGAACTCTATAAATTATGAAGAAGGTACTGAGTCTTCCTCCCATGGGCTCGTTAAATTTTTTACATGGTTGGATCTATTGAGTTTTCATTCTTTCTTGGACTCATTAAAACAACAAGAGGGGTATTCTTTTATCTAAAAAGAATAAGGGACGGGAAAGACATATCATATCTTCATTGTCAAAGGCAGTTTCAGTCAAGTTCTATCCTTGAACACAGCACCTACTTGAATCTATCTTGTCGGTTGGGTTTAGTTTTTGGCCTCAGGGTGAACCTTTCCTCCGAGTTATTTACTCCTCCGGTTGGTTATTCTTCCAACCATATGGAGGGTCTGCTAATGTCTCTTACATTTCAGAATTATTTACCCCGTTATGTCAGAAACTGCCTGAGTCACTTAGTTTCGTGCTCAATGTTCAAGGATATATCCTGTGTCGGCCATTCTGCAGTTTACCTTGACCTCATGTGTCGGCCTTCCTAGTGTCAGTTTTGTTATATATCATTTCATATCAGCTCTTACCAGTTGAGTGTTCCTCGAGTTGGATGATGGAGGATGCCTTAAGGCCTCCCTTCCAACGGACTTCTTCCCATCGACATCAACTCATTATTCTGGGATTGAAATTTAGAGTTTTGGTTAGTACCTTGGAGATTGCAGTCACCAGTGGCAATTTTCCTCGCTGTTGAATGATGAGAATACATCAATGTCTCTTCTTCGACAGGATTCCCAAGTGTTCGACTCCAGGTCCATATATTCACATTTGGCGAATCGTACTTGGTACCTTGGACCCCATCATCATTATCGGTGGAAGTCCTCGCATTTGTTAACGGTATACATCAATGACCGGTAATCAAACGATTCCCCCCATGTTCGACTATCAACTCATCTATTCACATGGTTAGGGTTTGTACCTAGGGTTGTTGTGGAATGAAGACCTTGGGATTTTGGATGACATTACCTCATTTTGTTATCACCCAAGTTGCGCAAGACTGAGCCTCACTTATATTCGGCTCTCCATGAGACATAGATCCAGTTTGTTGTTATGGCTATGATCTCTCAGTTTGACATGGATCCACGCTTGTATTTCAAGTGGCCATGCTTTTATATACATCTCCTTGTTATGTATCGGAGATCATGTTGTATCACACTGCACATCTATATGATGTCAACAATGTAATTGCTCGCTGACCTTGATTTTTGTTGCAGGTTCTTGTGACTTGTTCTACGGATCTTTGCTCCTCCTTTGGCTTTGGATTGTAATGTATTTTGGCCATCGTTTCCCTCTGACCTCACACATTAGGGGGCATCTGTTATAGGTCAAACTTGCACCTCTTCGTCCGTGATCACCCTGAGTTGCTGATCACACAAAAGGACAACTTGGATGGAGGAGCATGTTGACCTTGGATGATATGACAACTCATTCCATTTCCTGACATTACTGGAAAAACACAAAAAATATCATTTTGAGATATGAGCGCTACTCCACTTAAAGAGACTAGCGCCCATACGCTACTCCAGTGTATAATAGTAGCGCCCATATCCAAGTATACACTACTCCTTCTCAGCAAAGTAGCGCTCGACATTTAAAATTGAATGAGCGCTAGTTGTTAAACAATAGGGTAGCACCCTATACGCTACTCCACTGAACAAGAGTCGCGTACATCTTAAAAGATGATTAAAAAATAAATTAATTCATCAAGGAGGATTAGTTGATGGTAGTTTCCTAACTTCCCCAACTTCCTCCATCGACCTAAACTACTTCTTTAAACCTATAAATACAAAGAAGGTTAAAGGAGAAGGGTTAGAAATTATTGCTAGAGAATCTAGAGGATGAGTTGATGGAGAAACTTTAAGACATTGGAGGAGTTGATGTTGAAGACAGCCAAGCCAGAGAAGAGCCAGAGCCCAGAATCTAGTTACAGGAGCCTGCTTCATTATCATGTATACTTGTACATCATTCTACTTTTGACAAATAAAGGTTGAAGTGTTTTTCTTGTTCCAATTTGAATGTGTTATGAAATGACATTTTAATTTGGATTTGTTTTGGTCAATGCTGAATGTTAAACATTGTTTTTGTTTCTTTCAAGCTTTATATATTGCCCAAAATGTTTTGAGAAAGGTATTGTTATTGCAGGTTTACTGGAGGAAAGGTGGATTTGGAAGTTGAGCACGGGATCAAGTCAAGGCTAGGATCAGACTTCGATTAAAAGGTGTGTTCCCAAGATGTACAACTTCTTTCTTTTTTGTAAATGTCTCTGTAATAGCATCAATACACTTACCTGTCACCCCAACCAAGTTGATAGCATTAGTTTCCTGGCTATAGGGTAGAAATGCCCGTCAACAGTTCTAAACCGCCCCCAAAGGTGGATTTTGAGGGCGGTTCTAACCCCCCCCCCCAAAAGTTACTTTTGGACTTTTGGGGGCGGTTCGAAAATCCCCCCAAAATTTGTTTATTGACTTTAAGCGACGGTTGTCTTCCGCCTCCAAAAGCCACTATTTGGGGGAGGTTTTGAAACACCACCGCTAATAACATCGACGCTAAAATTTTTGGATTTTAAGGGCAGTTCTGGAAAAGATCAAAACCACCCCTGAAGTGACTTTTGGAAGCGGTTATAAACCTCCCCCAGAAGTGACTTTTGGACTTTAGGGGCGGTTCTAAACCCCCCCGAGAAGTGACTTTTGGACTTTTGGGGGCGGTTCTAAACCCCCCTCGTAGGAACCTACGGAGGCAGTTGAAAACCACCGCCAAAACGCTTTACAAACCTTTGGGGGCGGTTTTAAACCCCCCCCGTAGGTACCTACAGAGGGATTTGAAAACCCTCCCCAAAATTCTTTACAAACCTGTGGGGAAGGTTTTAAACCCCCCTTGTAGGTAACAACGGAGGCGGTTCAAAACCCCCATCTAAAAATATTTACAAAGCTTTGGGGGCATTTTTAAACCCCCCTCATATGTACTTACGGAGGCGGTTCAAAACCCCCCTGAAAAATATTTACAAACCTTTGGGGGCGGTTATAAATCCCCCTCGTAGGTACCTGTAGAGGTGGTTCGAAATCCCCCTAAAATTCTTTACAAACCTTTGGGGGTAGTTATGAACCCCCCTCGTAGTGACATATGATTAGGGCACGAAGGAATCGAACCTTCAACCTCTTGCTTGTAAATCAGGCACTCTACCATTGAGCTAGAACCCTTTAAGAATTGGGGAAAGGGGCAATCCCTGAGGCTTGTCCCTTACGCTGATTTGTTGTGCATTCCATCCGGATATTACACTGCAATTCCATCCATCCATATATACTAGGATGAATTCCATCCATATGAAAATAGGCATGGACAGATCAGATCTAGCGTCAAGAGGATCTGCGGTTGGGAATCATCTTTGCAAAATAAGTTGGCAACGTTCTAGGCGGGGGCAGGGTGCTAGCCGACGGGAAGATTTGAAAGTAATCAATGGTGAAAGGCTCAAAATCAATGGCTCACAATGCGATCGCAGATATAACATGTGCGGTAATGGTCATAATCCAAAGCTGCGAACTTTTCTTAAAGTGTTACACCTCCCGACGGCCCAGATCTAGTGGGGCCAAGATCTACAGTCTCAGTATTGTTCACATATGTTACTTGTGCGGAAAATCAATGGGCCCAAAATATGCGAACTGTTAAAGGGGTGCGCCATTGGATGGACATGATCCGAACAAGAACCAGATCAATGGCATGCAATATTTTTCGAAAGTCAAAACCGCTGGCAAGCTGTCAGGTGGTAGAGTTGGAGGCCATGAGGAAAGGTGGTAGGAAAGTCAAGAGATCTAATGCCAGAGGATCAAATCTAAACAATGGACGACCGATGTGGTCCCTCCATCTGTGAAGCTGGAGGGATGATATGGAAAGATAATATTATAAAATACCGACCTACACAGGGATTCACATGCATGTTGAAAGGTGAAGAAGATCAAACCGTGCATGACCAGGTCAACCAACCAGAAGCTCACGAGCTCCGCCCAAGTGTAAAGCATCCAGGTAGGCCACTCTTTTCCTCTATAAGCTTTTTTAAATGGCAGGCTCCATAGGGCCTCCCGTCTGTGAATCTTTGAAGACAAACAACAGGATATAGGACAAGGACAGTGACGTTATTGATACCATGTTGCTTAACAGTACCCCGAAAGCCACCAAAGAGAAGTTAGAAGTCTTGATAACCCAAGGAAAAGATATCCACAAGGTTTACCAATCTTTCTTTCACTTATTTACAACCAGTCACACCCCAAATTGACCTGAGTTCATATATTGGTGCTCCAGCTTTTATTCCCCTAGCCGTAGGGCGGTCATGGATGCCAAGAAATCAAATATTCTGTGTTATATAGATTCCTTGACCACCCGAAAATCCCTAGCTGTGCCTAAATATTTCTGCCAAAAGTCCTAGAGCTATCAATTAGAAGCCCTAATTCAACATTTCTGAAGAGACCCCGACAACCTCAAGCAGAGTTTCTACAATGCCTCTCTACTTCCGGATGCTTCTTTCCCAGCAGACTCTTTCCCTAGTGAGGCCAACATGTTCAAAGATGAATCCAGATACGTAATCTCAATGCTGTCCCAATTTTTAGGGTTGAGCACTGACCATGATATAACTGAACCCTTAATCAACCTTCTATTTGTTATCAGTACTTGTCCCCTGGAGCCATCAAACCCTAATTCACCCCCCTTGTGCGTCTATCTAAAGTTTGACGAAGCCCTAGCTGATAGCATCCATGCCCAACTTGTGGAATTTCCTAAAACTAGATCTTTCAGGTTTCAATCATATTTGTTAAAGATGCTCCTAGCAGCCAATAATGAAAACCTATAGACTCCAGAGATGCATATAAACCAAGAAATGTATTCTGACTATAAGATGTTCATGAACGACCTAATAGTTGAGGTTTATTTCCTGTTTTCCCAGAAAAGGCTACCTAGAGTAATCCATGAGATGAAAGATTTGTTGCAACCCTCAATGTAAAAAGGGGTAGGGGATTGGTTTTTGTTAAGGCAGGGCACTGTGATTAGAGTATATGTGTTTTCTCATGCCCCATATGAGCTACCTGCATTCCTCACCCCCAAGATACTCACCATGGATTTTGTAAGACAGAGGCTAACAGTTGAGTGTGAGCACTTCTTAGATGATAGAAAGGAAGCTGATATACATTTCCCATGGACAGTGGGGTCCATTATGGTCAAGAGCAGAGAATCCCTCTCAAGCCTTCAACAAATAATGAAAGACATGGGATTCCCCTCCAAGGAAACAGTGAATTATGACCCCCATCATATACTTTCAGAAAGGAGGAAAGCAACAAACAGGAAGGGGTATGAACATTTTGAGCTGGCTGGCATGGTTGAAAGAGAAAACTGGTTGGAGTATGTTGATCTGCGACAGACGGTCATTGACCCCTCCGAGTCTTCCCAAACCTTGGCATTTCTTTTTCAGGAGGGCTCATCTTCAGCACCTGATTCACTCAATAAAGTCCCAGCAGGACCGGTGGCTTTATCCCTGGTCACTATCCCAGAAAAGCCCAGTCAGCAAGAATTCAGTAGCCCCATGGATGTGGATAGTGACCCTAAAAGGGCCTTAAAGAGGCATAAGGTGGAGGAAGCTGGTAAACAAGTGGTAAAAGTTCAAGAAGAAAAGCCGAAGAAGAAATAGGTCAAGTTCATGATGCCCCACTTTGAAGTCAAAGAACATGTTTTTGGGAAGACACCCAAAGGGCCTACAACACTAAGCTCTAGCAGAGTTGAGCTGCTAGAAGGGTATGTGGAATATCTAAGCAACATTACAGTAGAGTAAAAATTATATGAAGAAGTAAGGAAGATATCTAAGAAGGACGTAGCCCTAGTAGCCAGCCGAAGCTTAGCCCATAATACTTTGATCCTGGCCTTGGACACTAAAAACAAAGCCACTGAACTTAAGGTAAATCTGCAGGTAAATCTGATGTGATCAACCTGCATAAGGAAACAGGTGAAGTTATATACAACAAATTACTGAAGACTGTCTTGGAATTGTCTAAAGTACAATCAAATAAATCGAAGCTTCACAACCAATTGAGGTTAGAGAAGATAGATAATAAGTCTTTAAAGGCTCAAGTGAAAAGGCACCAAACATAACGGTTAACTACTGATACTGAAGAGGACAAGAGAAAAAACATACAAGGGATGTTGGATGGAAAGGATCAAGAGATCCTGTCCTTAAAAAAGCAGTTAAAAATGCATGCTGCCCAATTGGTAAATGCTCCTGAGATGGTAGAACTAGAGGAAGAGAAATAAAAGTTAAAGGGAGAGTTGATTGACTATAAGGCCGAGATGGTGGAGCTCGGGGAGAAAGAGAAGAAGCTGCAGTCTAACCTCGCCACTACAGCAGCTAGTGAGAAATCATGGAAAGCCAAATTCGAGGAGCTGGAAAAGCGGGTAAAGGATAAAGAAAAAGAGCAAGAAATGGAGGTCACACCCTCAATTGAGACTGGAGACTTATCCTTAGTGGGATAGATAGCTAATTCCAGCCTAGAGGATGTTGACGTAATCAAATTGAGAAAAACAATTTCCAACCTGAACACTCTAAAGGACTTTGCAGAGAAAGCAAAGGAGGCTTGGGAAACCAAGTACCAGGATATGCAGGTGGATCTTGATAAGTTAAAGGAGCAAATGATAGGACAGAAGGTGCTACATGAGACTAAGAAGATCATCTGGGATGATGTCATCCAGCAAGCAGATGACTTAAGACCCTATCTGAACTTCATAGTTGTAACATCCCGAAAAATACCAAAATAAATTTTTTTTTATAATAGCAATAATTATCAAAGTCATTAATGCAGAATATATAAATTAATTAGATTTCTTAACTAAGATAATTTGTAACGATGACACGTCATACTTCTCCAATAAATATAGTATAACTGTATTTGCTATTTTAGATTTATGTGGATGTTAATCTCCTTAACGATAGATATTTTATGATTAGGCATACAAGTACAAAATACAGATTTGTTTAAGTTCTTGAATGTGATTACATGCTGTACTATTGCGATGTTTTGATGAAGTACTGACAGTTTGTTTGTATGAAGATGAAGGGGTCCTACGAGGTACCCTGGAGTTTAGTTAGCTACGTTTAGCTAATTCATTTGAATCTTGTTTCCATGTGCAGGCCGCAGGTAAGAAATCCTATCAGACAACATGTGTTAAGAGTACTTGTATCTTTCAATTCATCGCCAATGTAAAATTAGAATGCTAAGTACTTCCTTGCGACACAAGTTACTGGAGGTATGGATACATGGTTCAAATCCTAGTTTATGTACTGACATTTAAATTCTTCAGTGTTATCTTTTCACGTTGTCTAAGTGTTCTGTTATAATGCTACATATAAATCATCATATGACTACTGTCATTATCATGAATACAACGATACTGATATCTATTGAAACTGCTATTAGGAAACTTGCAGAAGAAGTGTTTATTCCTTTGAACTATCATTATGTTTTACGTCTACAGTACTCAGACTATTCTACGTCCTGAATTTATTATTTGATTATCATTACACAGTTAAAGTATAAGAACGTCTCGTGACTAGTGTTATGAACTCTGCATTGAAGTGTAATGTCACCTTTTAAACTATGCCCTTGGTATCATGTTTAATAATTAACTTTACTATACATGGCGTAGCATATTAAATGTGTGTTACTTAACTATACCTAGAGCATCACACTATTATTATGCATTGGAAAGTTATAGTTGATGTATGAAATCTATAATACTTTTAGTATCTAATACTATTTATGCATAGTTAGAAACCTAACCAAATCTATAGTATCCATTATCAATTGTTTAACAATATACATATATGGCTAGTTCTATTCTATATACATATATGTCTATACCCGAGCCTTAGTAATTGAATCGTTAACATCATAAGGTGATTATACAATCACACTATACCTTACCATATAATACCATATTACAATGCATAACGAAGGAATATAGAGATTGATATGAAATTTTATCAATGGTTATAACAATGCAATCAATTCTATATTGACAGGTGATAAAGCTCAGTCCTTAACATGCTTGAACTAGCGATGACAGGTCTTAGCTATTAATGTCAAACCACTCGATGGTGATGCAGAAACTCTACTATATGATCTTCACGTGCTTATGATCTCAACGATCGCCATGATGAGGTTGAGCTGTGCCATGCACCAGCTCTTGGCCCACTTACTTGGCAGTTGGTAGTTGCAGCTATTAAATGGTATTGATTGTACTGCAGGTTCGAATATCAACATGCCTTATCAACAATTGATCCACCATTGATTTTCCTTATGATATAAGGCTGTGAAACAAACCCTAAACTTCGTTGTATGTAATGGTAGCGAGTTTCCTGGTCTTCATTGTTACGTTAGAGTTGAGGCCAACAGGCTGCCAAAATGTAGGGTTGGGGAGAATTCCTCTCAGGGGTTTTGATCCTATGACATGTAGGAGGTAATTTTTAATAGTTGCAGGCTTAAGCTTCGTGCCATAGAGCCACGATACAGTCATACGAAGTGTGGTTTTCCTGGAAGCTATTGAGAGTGGTTTGTATTTGGCTTTCGATTCTTCAAAAGATGGTATCGTCTTCTGAGTCTCTGCATGTATGAATGCTGCAACCAACCTTTGGCTTCGTCTTTCTTGCTTGGAGTGAAGCTTTTAAAGGGTAAGTAAGTTGATACTGAATTTAATACTGTGAACTTACTTCTTGTTTGCGTTTGCATGCTTTTAACCCTTCGAACTTGTAATATTACAGGTACCCACTTCATAGAATGGTTCCTGTGCGAGCATGGAGAATGGAATATGCTTCTACTTCTCCTGGTAAGCTCCGGTGGTTCTTGAAAAACCTCGTAGGTGCCTTCGATGGTGTTTTCTGTGTGCCAAGAGTTGGAAACCTTCGACTTGTTTCAGTGATGGCCGAATGCGAAGTTTTAAGTTTGTCTTGTTTTGTTTTAAACTGTACAAAGGGTAACCTCTCAGTTTTTTAAGTTGCCACTTGGCTATTTGATGCCTGGTTGTGTTGTTTATGAGAACTTGGTTCTCGTTTTCATGTTGTTTAAGTCTGGGGAAAAACCCTGTGTAACTTTGTTGTTCCACGGCCTCGGCTTAATGTTAAAGATGATGAGGTAACTTTGTGTACTGTTGGGAAACTTGTAAGGCCGTAATGCAATTCTCTATTATATATTTTGAATGGAAACCAAGAACTGACGGTTCTTTTGCACTTGTAAACTATGGTTCGTTTCTTTGCAATGGAAATTTATGTTTTGAATAACAGTTGAGAACATTGTGTGAAAGCTGGTTATGGCGATGCCAAGCAACAATGGTTGTCTTGTGCTGAAAATTATAATTTGCATGACTGTAAAAAATTGTATGTCTGTGTTTCGTTCTCGTTGATGATAATCTTGTTTGGAAATAGATGAAATAGTTTTACTGTTAAAAAGTTTTTTGAAAAGGTTAAGTCTCCATGTTCTAGTTTTGTTTTACAATGGTTACCCTACCTATAGCTTACGATTTCTATCGGGCTTGTGTTGGGCTTTGTACCCAAGACTTAATATTTGTAAAAATAATTTCGGTAATGTATATGTGTTATTTGTTAGGGTTATGAGATATCAAAAATCAATAGTACCGAATCGTATTTTCTGATAAGAGATAAATAATGTCTTACTATTAGTCTTGGCATAAATCGAAGATAGTTGAAATGTTGTCTAGGGTTTAGTTATCAAGCTACTATAACTTCGACAATAATGTCTAATGTTGCCAAGAATAAGGTGTTATGAACTGTGTAATAAAAGAACGCTTAGATTCTAGGGTTTGTGATAGTAGGGTTTTGACACTACCGTGAAAAGATTTGTACTTTAAATACTGAAATGAAGGGATGATGAATTAATAGGTTTACAAAATAAATTTGTGCAGAGAATAGATTTTACAGATGCTAAAATTCTAGACTGTACTTTATTGGAAAACATTAGGAAAATAAATGTTGAATTGCATGATATTTCTATTTGAAAAAGATGTATTCAAAATGGAATATATAAACCTTGTGCAGAAATTAATTCTTGCAGGTGCTATTATTCTTGAATTACAATTGCTTGAAAAACATGCAATGTATAATATTGATGCATTTAATTTCTATCTACAATGAATAGAGTTAAGAGAAATATATAGAACTATGTAGAAAATAGACTATGTTTTTCTTTCCTATATTAATAAAAGAATTCTATGCTATTGTTGATGGTATAGTGTAATGTTTACTATGTTTAATTATAGGATGGAACTTTAAACCAGAACAGTACTGAAATCATTATTCCAATCATTGACATTCTTCCTATCTCTCATCTATCCTTAATTTGCTTCTCTATACTAGAGTATTATGTAGAGAATAGCATGGGGGGAAATATAGAGATGGTTATCAAATCAATTATTTCACAAAGCTTTATAATTCAGAATCATACATAGATCGAAAAGTAAAATAACTTCTTTTACATGATAGAGTTTAATAATTCTACTAAACAAAAACATTAAACTGTAAACAAAAGTAGGAACAGTAAAACCTGGTTAACTGTAGGGAAACAAATAGCTCAAGGAACCTATTCCACCAAACCAATTCCTGAAGATAGGCAAGTTACTTGCCTTAGGACCCCCGAGCCTGTTCACTGAACCACCAAGAGGAAGAAACTTAGAAGCTTAGGACCTCAACTTGCAATAGCAATAGTTACCTAGTCTTAAAAACTTAGTAGTCAAAGGGACCTGCACTAGTACCTCTGGTTTTCCTTCTCAGAATAATTTGCAAACTTACAGTTGCACTCTCACATAGCCTCCCTATTTGAATCTCTCAGTGATTTCCTGATGCACATGAGGAATATTTCTGCCAAAAATATTGTAAGAGAGCTGCCTGCTCAATTCGAATTTCCTTATGTAGGCTACCTATGCCTTTTAGTGGTTAACTGGTCTTTTAATGAGCTTCTTGCTCACTCCCACCACTTGGGGGATAATGCCACATTTTTAGGGGTAGTTGTCCCATAACGAACAACTAGTGGTGAAGTGCAATTGCTGCCATCTGTCCCATGCCTTCTAACAGCTTCCATTCCTCCTATTGGCTAAACAGGATAAACAGGTTCTAGCAATGGCTAATGAAAAGCTTAATAAGAAGCCCTTAGAGTATGCAGAAAATGCAATGGAATTTCTGAATGGTTTGTCAAAGGAGCAGGCTGATGCAGCAGGCGTCAAAGATAGAGTGGTCGCAATCATATGGGCCAAAATAATAATTAACAAGCATCGGCAGGTCAAGGTCACCCAGTCAGGGATAGACATTCTGTCAAATCAGCTGAGACTATTCAGAGAGGCGTTTGACCCCTTATTCAAGAAAGGCTTGCCTCTATTCTAGGAGGAGGATGGAACTATGCTGTCGAAAGAAGAATATAAGGTGAAACTATGGGATTGCAGGGTGAATCAGGAGGATTTCGCAGGCATGGATCAGCCTCTGACGGGCCAGATAGTAGCTGAAAAGTTGATGAGGGATTTCGAGTTGGCCTCAATGTTCGAGGGAGCCAGGACGCTTCACACTGGGTATTCCTACAGAGAATAGACCGAGCTGAGGGTGTTACTTAACGAGCTCGCCAGCCTGGACCTGCCTTCAGCTGACCAATGGAAGTTCATCGAGAAATATGGCAAGGCTAAAATAAAGATAGGTTCCTGAGGAGTTCGAGGTTGTTACAAATTCTCTGCTAGTGGGAACGTTCGTTTGATGGGACCAGCCAGCTGGAAGAGCATCTCCAAGACCATTTTTGTCTTTTTGTTAAGTATAGGCGGTCATGTAGTAAAAAACAACATGTAAATGTAAAAGGTTTTTGAGCCAATTTTGCCACCTCTAACTCATATCTGTAATGGCGAATATGGCTTGATTAGGTGTCAATAGGTTATAACTTTTTTCTGTTTAGGAGAATGCCGAGCCAGGGGCTCGTAGACATCTATAAATGAAATGTAATCAAAGGCATAAGGGTGGACGCCAAAGTGTTGATCTGTGTTGAACAATATGGAGGTTGTTTAATAAAATTTGGCAAAGTCTTGGAGGTGTTTTCTGTTTGGAGACTCATGTGTAAGTTGATTTCCGTTCTATTATTTCCCTTCCCATGTGAATGTGTCCCTTTCTCTGATAATTTGTTTTGTTTTTCTATTCGTGCTTGGTTTAGTGTAGTAATTGAGCAAGATTCGCGTTGATCATTCCCTGTTCCTTTCATTCCGAGCATTTCGCATTTTGTTTCTACTAAAGTCGATATAGAACTCATGTTTTTATGCTTTATGTCGATGGGCTATCTCTCTTTCTTCTAAATCACCAATTTAAAAGCATTTCAACTGTGAACACATGGCTTTCTTGCCTTTAAGTGGATGTGTCTGTAGAGCTTGTCATAATCTCCATTTATTATATGTTTTGACTCCAATTCCCAATGGTAACCAATGATGTTTTCAACCAAAACAATTTATCTTTTCAAAAATTTGACCTTCTGAATGTGTTTGATTGAATATATTAAGTAATTAATGCTGGTATGTTTTCTCATTGTTGAAAACCCTGATGATTTCTAGTCTTTCATAATTTCCAGAGAGATCCCTCTCAGACTGTGCTGGGTCATTTTTCCCTCTCCCACAACCTAGGGGGTCATTTTGGGTGCTAACAGCATCCATGTAAGAGTAGCCCTCTCTTAAAAACTTTGTCAGTAGATCAATGGGTTCTACAGGTAAGGTTTTTAATGTTCATTATGGAGGATGGAGAGCACTGATACCGATGAGCAAAGAAATAATGAGTGAATATGAGGAATTAATGGAGTCACAGTTGCCAAAAGTAGGAAAAATGGACAAATTTAGGTGTTGTAGCTGCTCGAAATAGGAAAAATAGTCACTTTTGGAGGTGTCACAGCTACTCGAAATAGGAAAATGGACAAATTTAGGTGTTGTAGCTGCTTGAAATAGGAAAAATAGGCACTTTTGGAGGTGTCGCAACTGCTCGAATTAGGAAAAATAGGCAACTACTGGAGAGGAGCAGAGAAATAATGAGTATTCAATGAGGAATTAGCGGAGTCGCGTTTTGCCAAAAGTAGGAAAAATGAACAAATTTAGGTGTTGCAGCTGCTCGAAATAGGAAAAATAGTCACTTTTGGATGTGTCGCAGTTGCTCGAAATAGGGAAAATGGACAAATTTAGGTGTTGCAACTGCTTGAAATAGGAAAAATAGACAAATTTAGGGAAAATGGACAAATTTAGGTGTCACAGCTACTCGAAATAGGAAAAATAGGAAACTGGTGGAGAGCGATGATACCGATGGAGAGCGTTGATGGAGTGCACTGATACCGATGAGCACATAAATAATGAGTATTCAATGAGGAATTGGTGGAGTCGCGTTTGCCAAAAGTAGGAAAAATGGACAAATTTAGGTGTTGCAGCTGATCGAAATAGGAGGGAGGGCAAGCTGGATAATTTAGCATCTCTGTTATCTCTAGGGCTAGATATTTCTTTCTCCCATGTTAAGCGTAATGGGAACAAGCTTGCGGACCTACTCGCTAACCTTGGGGTGGTGAATCACTTGTACCTAAGTTCCCAAACATGGGAAAATCTGCAGAAATCGGATATAAAGGATAGATGTAAGGATATTCTTTCCCGCTATATGATGAGTTACCATGCTGATGAAGGAGGGCGACGTCATGCGGAGGATCGTACTGCCACGTGATCCATTCCTACCTTGTTATTTCACCCTTCTTTTAAAGGATGATTGACGAGCAGTCTTTTCATCCCTTTCCCGTGGATTTTGCTATCTTCTCACTAACTCGGAAAGGTACTTCTACCATGATTACAGGAGGGAAGGATTTAAGTGAGGCATGATTTTCCATTAATGGAATGTGCAAAAGACCACCACCTTCAGTTGTGGTACAATTTTCCAATAATGGACAGTACTGGGTGGCGAAACTCTTTTTAAACCCAAGGAAGGTGGTAGACATGAACGTAGAGTTCAGAGATTTAGTTGCATGCACCACAGTTTTTTTCTGGTTGTGAAAGAGATTGAGATCTGTAAAAGGTTAGATAGTATGGGTGATCATGGTAATTGGGATAGACACAATGCCACTGCAGGCCGTTGTCATTCTTGAGTGGGGAGACTTCTCAGGGTGAATGCGGTGGGAATTTCTCACGTGCCCAGCAAAAGGCCCGTTGGGAATCCAGTGCCTTTGTTTGGAATGTCCCCCCAGATCTCCAGAAAGAGATTTGCACTGTGGAACGACAACTTTGGAACCAGCTTGATAAGGCAACTTTGGATGCGTAATGTCGCCAGACTGCATATTGGGTTATGGATCCAGGAAACACCGGGGGTCGTTTGAGCCTGTATGAGCACACCATTGCGCTCTATTGGGTCATGAAAACTCTTATGGGTTACACTCTTCGGGATAGGACGGAGCATCAGTTTGCAAATGAGATGTTGAGCTATGAAAGATGCATCTTGGAGGAAACCAGGGCGGTCCACCGCAAGATATATTTTCTCCTGCAGGCTATGGAGATTCAACCTCCTCCTTCGCATTCAATGGCTTCTGCAGTTCCTCCTCCTCGGCGCTGTCCTGATTTCCCTTACATTATGTTCTAAGCTAGAGTGGGGGATTTTTAGTGTTTGTTTTTTGGGTGTCGGTTTATCGTCTTTTATGTTTGTTTTCTAAGCTATCGGCTTCTTATGGTAAAGAAGGTCAATAATGTGGGGATTTGGTTTTCATTTCTATTTCAGGAGGTTTTGTTGTGTAAAGGAGTGATAACGGGAGTCAAAAGGCCTGCGTGCACGTGTTTTGTTTTAGTTTTGCAATATCTATAGTATTTGTCTCTGTAGTATGTATGGTTAGGCGAAGTCCTCTTCGAAGGTGATTTTGTTCAGTCAGGTGACTCAATGTGATGGCAAGGTTATGACCTTTTGGGGTTCAGTTGTAAATCTTTCTCTTTTAATATAAAGATCTCTCTTATTACTTACAAAAAAGAATAAGGATCTATACCTCAAAGTTTAACTCTGATGCCAATAACATCAGATGATCTTGTCATCCTCTATGCTTTACACAAATATGTCACACAAATTAGTTGTTACACCATCAATCTGCTATACTTATGCTTGTAATAAATATGTTCTAATTTAATTTGTTGTAATCAAATACTTTCAATATTGTTCATTACATTACCTTCCCGTTGTCAATAGCTATCTCGTAATCAACTTTTTTCCTTCAACAAATTTGCAACAAAATCAATTCATAAAATAGATAAGTACAACTGTACTTAAAACTAGGAACTGCACCTTGGGGTTTAATAAAAGAACGTCGTATTGCAAGAGCTTAACTTGTGGCTAGTTCTCCATGCATAGTTGTAGTTTGGTTAACGCCGTATTGCAAGAGCTTCGTAATACGGAAGTGTTGTTCTAGCATTTTTATCATAACATATGCCTTGGTCCAGCACACCATTTTCCTTCAAAATGTCAACTAAATGATGCCCAAATTAATCTTCAGCAACCTGTAACGAATGAAAAGGTTTTAATTGCATTGTCATCTAAAACAATAAAAAACTTTTAATCTGAAAACGTAACAACCGAGAGCAACAAATTAGGGATGCAATACAGGTTACATTTCAATGCATGCTAACAACGAAGACATGCTAGTACCTGAAAATGTTTAATATATAAGAGATAGCTAAAGTCGCATCCCAAATATTTATGAAGCAATAAATTGTTATCTCATTCCATCATTCCTAAATACCCCAGCTTTCATTATTGCTGTCTAAAAATGTTACCTGAAGCTTGTTGCAGAAATATATAAGAAACAAACAACAAAACAGAACTATACTATCCATATCCTTATTTTACGAAAACAAAAGTAGGACCCTACATTTTAGATACAACACTAGAGTATCTCCTTTACTACCTAAAGATAAGAAAAATGATCAATGCCCTCAAAATTGTTTAGGACAGCTCAGTTCTTAAACATTGATGAAGAACAACTTTATTTATGATCATAGCCTAGCCACATCAGTTCTAGAGCAGAAAATTAACATTTTTTGATAGAATTCTACCAATGATTATTTCTCTAATTTTAGTGGCAATATAATAAGTTAAAGAACATGACAGACTATGAAAGGCATTATATAAGGTATTTTTTTGGTAAAGTCAATTATACATTCTCATGTATTCCAACAACTAAAAGATATATTGGTAACATCTGCAGTGAACAAATAGATCAGATACATTTCAATGGCTATATTTCACGCCAAATGCAACACTAAAAGAAAAGAAAAAACCTTTATTCGCCGTTTGTTAATATTCCATTGAGAAGTAGCACAACAATTTACATATTAAACTCAGGAACAATGAAGAGACAAATCGTACTGGTCAATATACTCATATAGATTGAAAGACGTTTTTTCGTTATAATATAGATAAACTAAATTTAAATAAAAATGGAGTCTTAGCTTGATGGTAAAGAAAGGGTGTTTCATACTCCATTATGGCGAGTTGTTTCACTTGCACAAGCACAAGCAAGTCTACTTGTGGATGGAGTTACGTGCAGGCCCTGGGCGTAAATGGTGAAGTAGATTTTTGTAAATAATCTGTACTCAACTGTAATATGGAAAGAGTACTTTTGTTCCCTGGTTAGTTCAAAGCTATCAAAAAGGTGGAAAAAAAACTTGAAACTAAATTGAAAAGTCAGTCTTAATCCCTCTTCCTCAAAACAAATAGTAAAATATTAATAAGCTACGATTCACGAATACTAAGCCTAACCTCTTCCTTAAAACAATGACCTATTGGGGGTTCCACGTGCTTACCCAGACAATCCATGGACGGAATGACTCTGTTCGTCAGACGATTCATCCAACTGCCAATAGCCCCCAAAAAATAAAATTTGCAGAGTGCTTCTCAATTCTAGAAACGCCTTACAGCGTAATTAAGAAATCAACTCGTTATAATCAATGAAACGACAATAAGATATCTAATTGAGAAATTCGTTATGGTGATAACTTACAAATATGCATTAGAGAGCGATACAAATTGTCATTATATTGCTTTCCATTGCGAAGACTTGCATATATCATGACAAAATGGTATTTTCATATAAGCGATTGATAGATAGGTAAAAAAAGGCATAACATATATGAAATTCTAAAAAAATGAAATGAAAATACCTAAATGAGCTTCTCTTGGTTTCAATAATATCTTATTCTCTACTAAACAGGGCCAACCACGTGAAGGTTGAAGCTCATATGGCCCCTCCCCCCCCCCCCCTCACATCACTCTCAATTCCCCAGACCCAATCTATATACTGTAAAATAAATGAAAGTTACATAACACAATAATATAGATAAGAGGCATTCATAAACAGTAGCAAAACAAAAAATATTTACATGAAAGGTAAATCCAACTAATAATCTAAGATATAATTTTTCACAGATACAACTTAAATGAGAACTGATAAATAAATCATGCATGCTACTTACTTAACAACATCCAACCATGTTCCTTCACAATCTTGTCTAACATAATCCATGCCACCATCACCTAAAACTTCATCCTCTTTGCATTTCGTCCCTTCAAATTCTGCAACACTTGATAAATCTACATACTCCAATTCATATCTATTACAATTTCTTGATCCCTTCGGAGGACATGTCAAAACTACACACCAGTCATTCTCTGCCGGATCTTGTACATAAAATACTTGTTTCGCTTGTGATGCTAGAATAAATGGATCATCTTGCAGTCTATCCTTACTAAAGCATCTCTTCAGATTCACCATGGTGAAACCAATTTCATCAACTTTCATTCCATTTTTCTTGAGTACATCTATCCAATCACATTTGAACAATGGATACTGCACAAAATAGTAGTCCAAGAAGTTACATTATTTCTTGAATCACTCCATAATATGTTGTCGTTTGATGTATAGGGTTTTTATCCTTTGAACTTGATCTCATTATTGTTTGTGCATCTATGCACACACCACTATTTTGGGTGGCCCTGACATTTTCTATTCTTTTAACATGAAATCTACTCCCATTGATTAAGTAGCCATCATACTTAGTTTCATATTTCCTTGGGCCACGTGCCAACCATTTAAGGGTATCATAAATATTTTCTTTTCCTTCCACCTTGAAATTTTTAAATGTCATTAGAAAACCATGCAATTTCAAAATATATTAAAAGAAATTCACCTTCATACATCATAATAGTCTTGATCAATGAAGTTCAATTAATTCTGATATGAAGAACATATCATTACCTATTTTCTTAACCAATCACTAAATTGTTGGTTGTGGAGATTTTGTAGGTAGTGATGAGTCCAATTTTCAGGTATTTGATAACCCTTTTTCCCACAGTCAAGCTCAAGCAATGGCGAAGAAACACACTCAATTGTGGGAAAAATGTTTGACTTTAATTATTTAATGAAATTGTTTTGATGATTATTCTTGTATGTTAAAATGCATATTTCAATGAACTAATTCTGTGGAAACCAAGAGTGATTGAGTCGGTTCAGGGCATTAAAGGATGAACGCGTAGAAGACTGAGGGATCACCAAGCTCAGCACCCTGTTGCTGACTTATAGGGAACGCACTCCAGTTCAAGAAGAATCGGCATTTAGACAATTAGTTAGGATCAGCATTAAATCATATAAATATGGACCTCTCGGGTAGCGAGAGGCCCCGGTTGATATTTTGGAAAAACATTGTTTTAACATTTTCTGCCCTATTGAGATACTGCGAAGTACAGACCTTTGTTTTGACATGGATTATATATTTTAATGAGAGATTGATGTTAATTTCCAGCCAGCGTTTATAAGTTTCATTCTCTCCTAAGTATGGGTTGGAGAGGGCCCCTCCAACATGTAAGTCAGGGGATTTCTGTTTGCAGGTATTTTTCCAATTTTCGTTTTACATTGATGAACAGTTATATTGCATATGGAAGCGCTTGACTGATTTATTATTTCTAGTAGTTTATAATATGTTCTGTAGTACAGCAAAACGGTTTCAGTAGTCCTGTAGTTGCTTTCTTCCAACGCATATTTTAACCAACAATTACATGTGTATCAGCTTTGCTTTCAATATCATGGTTTAGATATGAGGTTCATAACTGTTTCTCATCGTGATTAATTTCTTCGACTCCTTAGTAATAGATGGATAGCTTGAAACGATCGTACTTCAATTTGAGTCTTGAGATTTAAAATGGTTTAGATCAGAATTCTAGTTTTAGGCATAAAGTAATTACAGACCTTGTTTTCTCCAAAATTAGAATAGATCTGTTATGGCATTTTCATTTTCTAGATTTACCATTCTGCATTAAGTAATTTCATAAGATTATCTCCTTCACTTTCAACATTTTAATTACTTAAAATAGATTTACTGCTTTTTGGTATCTTTATTTCTTAGAACAGATTTATTACTTTCAGCACTTTAATTCTTTTAAATAGATTTATTGCTTTCCGGTATTTAATTCCGTAGCATAACCAGTTTTACATATTTAGTAGGCAACCCTTAGAACATCGATACCGACATCCAACTGTGACAAAGATTATCCTATAAGAGCACAGATAGTGCCTGCACCTCTAAAGTTTGTACGTCCCCTGGGTTGACATTTAAAGTAGGCTCTTAGTATAGCTGCCCTCATTAGGCATCCATATTGGGAGCTCACCACTTTTTGGCGCAGTTTCCTAATACCAGATTTCACACATTCAAGGGAAAACTAACCACTAGATGGCTTGGACCTTACATTATTCAGAAAATTTATGAAAATGGGGCTGTGAAAATTATTACAATTGATGAAGAGGAGTTCCCCATGATAGTAAATGGGCATCGCCTAAAACTTTACAAAAAACCACAGTCAAAAGAAGAATTTACACAGGTACTCTACCAACAACAATTGATGCTGATAGATGATGTGGTAAGTCAGTAAAATTCAAATCATTTACAATAAAAAAAAGAGAGAAAAAAATGAAAAAAGAGAAAAAAAAATGAAAAAGAGAATGAAAATTACAGGGCCACGTATATCCCTACGAAAAATCCAACATTTATGTTGCAAAGAAAATTATCAACCACAATCAAGCGAGCCTGATATCCAGTCAAGAGAGCCTGCAATTCAATTCAAGCGAGGCTACCATTTATTCAAGAGAGCCTGCAATCCAATTCAAGCGAGGCTACCATTTATTCAAGCGAGCCTGAAATTAATTCAAGCGAGGCAGATACATTACATATCAGCACTTAAACGAGCCAGCCACATCTACATTCAGCAATCAGTCATCAACTACTACGGAATTCTTGAAGACACGCCATGCCATCCTTTTTCAACATACTCAAGCGAGCCTGCAAGTTATTCAAGGGAGCCAGTCACATACAACTATGTAATCATCCAAATACAAAGCATCATCACATGAGTTGTATCAACAACTGGCACAATTTTCAAAAGAACATACTTCAGCAAATTCAAACACGCATAAAGGAAAAAGCAGGCCACACACGTAACTACTGACATGCAGAAATCAACTACAGAATCCGCCGTGCATGAAAAACGCACCAGATCATCAATGCAGGTACGCATACATACCAAGGTAATCTATAAAATGATTTTATTTCATTCTTAAGGTAAAACATTTTCCCACAATACATTCGTTTCTAGTCAGCTGACGACAACTTCCATTTTAAATCAGCGGCATGGTCGAATCACCTTAATAACTCATGATCGCTACCTAAGTCCCGTCACCCTCAACAAATCATGATCACAACCTTCACCATATGAAGTACAGAGATCGATCATGGGAATACAGAGATCGACCATGAGAAAAAGGGGATCAAAAGAGGAAAGTACAGGAATGATGGAAAGGATAGGTGCAGGAAGACGGCAAGTAAGGCTGCATAATATTCCATGATTTTGCATATAAGGAACCGCTCGGAATTCTCGAGAAGCAACAGACCAAAGCTAGTGCGTTCACTCATCCAACATTGCAATCCTCGAGCCTGTAAGGAGAGCCCCGAGCAGTTGAAGGTATAAACCACATTCCAAAGTTCTGGTTTTTGTCTGATTATAAAGAAGATTCTAAAAATGACAAAGGGTTTTAAGAAAAGTGAACCGGAAGATCACAGTGCCATTTATCAAAGCCCGAGAGTCCTGCAGATCATTCGCAATTCAGGATGGATTTCATTTATCCTTGGACTGAGAGGATACGATACAGGGGTATCTCAGGAGTTCGCAAGAAACCTCAAACATATCAAAGATGAGCAGTACGTCACCTGAGTAAAAGGGTTGCGCATAAAATTCGACGAGGACATGATTGCCAAATACACTGGTCTTCCAATGGGCCTGCATTGGAGCAGCAATGACCGGGAGGAAAACCACATAGAAAAAGCAGCATTCTTTGAGCAAGGAGAGGTTTATGATGAAGACAAAAATAGAGTAAAAAGACCCTCCATGCCAGCACCATGGGATGAAATGGCTGCAATTGTCCAGAGGTACATTACATGCACTGGAAGATTAAGCTATGTTCCCATTTTCCATTTTTGTATTTTGGAACTTCTCAAGCACAGAAGTCACATTTCATCAAACAACAATATTAGCATTCCATTTTACCTGCTCCAATCCCTAGCAGAGATGAGCAGGAAGGTGGCTAAGGGAAAAGAGGATGCTTTCGCCCATCATGGGCTGATCAAACTAATAGTTTGTGAGGAGCTAAAAGCTCAGATTCCAAAGCTCTCTTGGGAGGAGTTCATCATGGTATCTGCTGAGGACGTTCATAGAATGAAGACTACTCCCTTGCCACCCGAATCAAAAAGTAAGACCACCTCTATATCAGGGGCAAAAATAAAAATTGACTTGGATAGTGTGGTTGACACCTTGGTCAATATAAAACACTCAAAAGAGGACTCCCCCAAATCAGACCCAGGTATTCCTACCAGTAGTCAGGGGTCGAAGAGTCACATCAAGAGATTCACGCAGGTATCTAAAATCCGAGTCTCCAAGGAGAAAGAAAGGGAACCCAGCCCCCTGGTTACCAATGTGTCTGATGATGACATTGATCCTTTTATAGATTAGAAGGATCCCACTACAGATGAAGAAGAGGACGAAGAAGAAAAAGAAGAAGAGGATGAAGAAGAGGAAAGGAATGAAGAGGAAGAACAGGATGCAAAAGAAGAAATGGATAAAGAAGAAGAGCAGAGCTTACAAGAGCAAGGCAACTTCCAGGAAAACCCTCCAGAACGTAATGAAAACCAAGAGGTCATTACCCAGCTCGCTGAAGCACGAGAAGAATTGAAAAAGCTCATAAATGAGTTGGAAACGTTAGGAATTGGGCCAGGAAGCTAGCCCACACCTCCCCCATTCTCAGCCGAGAAGACACAAATCCTGAAGATGCATCATGCAGAAGAGCTGCGGCTGGTTGAGCAGAAGAATTCAGCGCTGCAAGAAAAGTTGGCCGAGGCACAAAACGAATTAGCAAAGAAAGACCAGAAGGTTACCAAATTAAAGGACGTTTTGGCCACTACTATTGGCATATATGACAGACTGCAGGACCTCAGACCACCGTCGACAATATATGCAGTTTATATACAGGATAAATGGGGTGAATTCCAGCTCCAGAGGTTGAAGAAAGGAATCCCTATAGAGGTAAGCACTCCTAAAGAGTTTATTGATGCATCTTTGAACTCCACAGAGCTGGAGAAAGACCAATTGAGTGAGTTCTTCTTGCATAATTTCGTAGTTTTTGGTTCGCCCAACTGGTTGCCAAACCCATATGTGGGTGATTTCCAGTTAAGGGCATTGTGTTCGTGGATGAACCACGAAATTGAGCGAGCCTAGGACTACCATCTCTATGTTGCATCCAAATGGAAAACCCCATTAATGATCAGACCAGAGCCAACTCACCCTGAAGGGATAATCTATAACCACAGGATCCTCACCCAGGACAAGGAACTGATACCCATTCTCCTTGCAAAACAACAGGAGGCTGTGACTCATTTTGACATTACACTCTGAAGCACACAGAAGGAATTTAATGAGTCAATTAAGGAAAGGTGGAGCAGGGTTTTAAACGATCTGAAAAGAAGAGAACTCCACTCTCCCCTCAGGCTTGATGATGCTCTTTTCAAAACCACACTCTACAAAGAATCCCTGGCAAGAAATCAAGTCAGATGGATCGGGATGAGGCTGAATCCCCCATTCTTTCTTTCCCCAGTCATCAAGGTACAGATTAATGAAGAGGAAGAGAGGAAGGCATGGTCCAGGGAGGATCAGAATTTTGGATATCACAGGTAGACAGGGATACCTAAGGTGGTAGCATGGGATACCAGGGAGGTCATCGACGAATTGAATAGGTCACCCAAGGATGGGTGAATCCTTCAAGAAGGGGAGAGAATGATGAGTCCAATTTTCAGGTATTTGATAACCCTTTTTCCCATAGTCAAGCTCAAGCAATGGCGAAGAAACACACTCAATTTTGGGGAAAATGTTTTACTTTAATTATTTAATGAAATTGTTTTGATGATTATTCTTGTATGTTTAAATGCATATTTCAATGAACTAATTCTGTGGAAACCAAGCATGATTGATTAGGTTCAGGGCATTAAAGGATGATCGTGTAGAAGACTGAGGGATCACTAAGCTCGACACCATGTTCCTGACTTATAGGGAACACACTCCAGTTCAAGAAGAATCGGCATTTAGACAATTAGTTAGGATCAGCATTAAATCATATAAATATGGACCTCTCGGGTAGCGAGAGGCCCCAGTTGATATTTTGGAAAAACATTGTTTTAACGTTTTCTACCCTATTGAGATACTGTGAAGTACAGACCTTTGTTTTGACATGGATTATATATTTTAATGAGAGATTGATGTTAATTTCCAGCCAGCGTTTACAAGTTTCATTCTCTCCTAAGTACGGGTTGGAGAGGGCCCCTCCAACACGTAAGTCAAGGGATTTCTATTTGCGGGTATTTTTCCAATTATGCGTTTTACATTGATGAACAGTTATATTGCATATGGAAGCGCTTGACTGATTTATTATTTCTGTAGTAGTTTATAATACATTCTGTAGTACAACAAAACGATTTCAGTAGTCCTGTAGCTGCTTTCTTCCAACGCATATTTTAACCAACGATTACATGTGTATCAGCTTTGCTTTCAATATCATGGCGTAGATCTGAGGTTCATGACTGTTTCTCATTGTGATTAATTTCTTCGACTCCTTAGTAATAGATGGATAGCTTGAAATGATCGTACTTCAATTTGAGTCTTGGGATTTAAAATGGTTTAGATCAGAATTCTAGTTTTAGGCATAAAGTAATTACAGACCTTGTTTTCTCCAAAATTAGAATAGATCTGTTATGGCATTTTCATTTTCTAGATTTACCATTCTGCATTAAGTAATTTCATAAGATTATCTCCTTCACTTTCAACATTTTAATTACTTAAAATAGATTTACTGCTTTTTGGTATCTTTATTTCTTAGAACAGATTTATTGCTTTCAGCACTTTAATTCTTTTAAATATATTTATTTATTTCCAGTATTTAATTCCGTAGCATAACCAGTTTTACATATTTAGTAGGCAACCCTTAGAACATCGATACCGACATCCAACTGTGACAAAGATTATCCTATAAGAGCACAGATAGTGCCTGCACCTCTAAAGTTTGTATGTCCCCCAGGCTGACATTTAAAGTAGGCTCTTAGTATAGCTGCCCTTATTAGGCATCCATATTGGGAGCTCACCAGTAAGACTTCATCTTTTGGGGCTTGGATGTTACTATTGGCAATTTCTGTCAAGTGCATCCTATTTTCAATTAATGTCAATAAACAATTTATGAAAAAATTGTTATATATTATAATAAAAAATGATTTCATAAGTATGTGCTTATTACTTACTCTATCCAAGGTTGAATTTCATCTATGTTGTGCAAGACCCATCTGTGGGCTTGTAACAAACTAGTTTTATCTAATTCAATAGAAGTTCCACTAGATAAGGCCTTCCCATATTGTCCAACATCTTCATCTTCATCGTCCCAAGCTTCATTTCCATTAGGATTGCTTTCAATATAATCCATACCTTCAACATATCCAACACAAAATTTTATGGATTCCTCCAAAGTGTAGTTTTCAGCCATGCAGCCTTCGGGCCTATTCTTATTTTTCACATAACTTTTGAAAACTTTCATGTTCCTAGAAAAAAACACACAATTTGTAGAGAAATCAAAAGTATGAATAAAGAGTTGCTATTAATGTATTATTATTATATGCACATAAAATGTTGGAATTTATGTGGATTTGCACTTAATAAAAATTCACTGACCTTTCAAAAAGGTACATCCATCGATATGCAACTGGTCCACAATAACGTAGCTCTCGCACCAAGTGTATAGTCAAATGTATCATTATATCAAAGAATGAAGGGGGGGAATATTTTTCGAGTAAGCACAAAGTTTCCACAACATCATCTTGTAAATTATCAAGATCTGTTGGATCCACCATTTTTGCACAAATTCGCCTATAAATGAAGCAAATCCTACAAATAGTGTTTCGAACTGCTTTTGGTAGCACATGGCGTAATGCTACTGGAAGGATTTGTTGCATGAGAACATGGAAATCATGTGTTTTCTAGAGTTTGAACTATATCCACCTGGAACTTTTAACGTGAACAAAACACGACAAAGAATCTCTTTCTCCTTTTTTGAAAGAGTGTGTGCATGTGGAAGAAATATTTTTTTGACTTTTTGTTGTGGCCATGGTGACCTCCTTATACCCAACTGTTGTAATTCATCACGATAATTTTTCCCATCCTTTGATTTATCTTTTATATCTAGAAGGATTCCAAAAATACTTTCGCATACATTTTTTTCTATGGCATTAAATCTAAAATGTGACGCACTAGGAGTTTCTGCATCCAACCGTATAAAAAATCAATGAATTATAACATCAAAGGAAAATTAAACAATATATTCATATTAAACACAATGAAATCCTTCAAGCATCGTACATTTTAGGCCTTAAGTTAATGTGTGCACATACCTCCCAATATGGTAATTTGAATAGAATTGACCTTTTCTTCCACACGTCAGTCTTCGAATTTTCACCTTTTTTTAAATTTCCCTTTCTTTTTGTACTTTTAGTCTTTCCCCATTTCTCTTCCCTTCCTTTTGTTTCTATTAAAATATATGACACTTGTACAATTGTAGGTGCAATGAGATGCTCAGACTTCCCATTAAATGGTCCTTTTTGTGAACAATACTTATGATTTATTGGAAGATATCTCCTATGTCCCATGTACACACACTTCCTACTACATTTGAGATACATTGAATCTGTGTTCCTTCCACATATAGGGCATGCGCAAAACCCTTTAGTCGTGAAACCATCCATATTTCCATAAGCAGGAAAGTCATGGATTACCCACATCAATATAGCCTTCATATTAAAGAATGACCTTGAATGAGCATCGTATGTCCTTGCCCCTTCATCCCATGTTAGTTTTAGTTCATTTACCAATGGTTCCAAATAAACATCTATGTCATTTCGTGGTTGCTTGGGACTAGGTATTAACAATGACAACAAACAAAAGCTCATTTTCATGCATAACCATGGCGGAAGGTTATATGTGACTAATACTACTGGCCATACACTGTGACTACTACTCAAGTTTCCAAAAGGATTAAATCCATCCACTGCCATTGCAAGTCGTACATTGCGAGGATCGTTGGAAAAATCGGGCCATTTAGAATCTATAGTTTTCCATGCTGGGCTATCAATTGGGTGGCGCATTATTCCATCCTTACTTGCATTCTCATGATGCCACCTCATTTTCTGTGAAATATATGTAGAGCTGTAACAAAAACATAAAGAATCATATATGCATTGCACTACTTAGTAGATTAAAGAAGATGATTTTCTAGTAGGTTGGTAGTACATGAAGGTGTTTGATATAATGGAATTATAAGAGTTCAAAATCATACCTGTACATTCTCTTCAACCTCAGCACTATAGGGAAATACCTCAGCACTTTGGTCGGGACACCAATACGCACCTTTTCAGAACGAGCATCAACCTTCCATCTTGATTCGCCACATGTTTGGCATTCATTTTTTTTTTCATATTTTCCCCAATATAAAATGCAATCATTGTGGCATGCATGTATCATTTCATTGTCCAACCCCAATGATTTAATCAAACTTTTTGCAACATATGTAGATTCTGGAAATGTATTTCCTGTTGGAAGCATTTCTCTTTGCAACTTCAACAACTGGGTGAAACTTGCATCATACCATCCATTTCTCACTTTAAGGTTGTACAATTTCACAATGACAAATAGCTTAGTGAAACTAGTGCAACCTGGGTACAATGGTGCCTTGGCATCTTCAATTAACTTTAGATATTGATTGATATCATTTTTTTCTTCCATTGATTTTGCTTGGCCATTTTCACAATTCACATCTGGATTTTCATTATAATATTTATAAGAATCATTCACCATTTCAAACATATGATCGTCAACCATGGTTGCCTCGTTATGATCGTGATTCTCAAGAACTTCAGTATCATTTGTAAGCAATGTTGCAAACTCATCATTCTGATTATCATATTGATGTCCGACTATGTGTTCATCACCATGTGTAATTTCTAGAGGAAAATCATGTATCTCTGTTGTGTGGCATTTCTTTCTCTTGTCAAATAATAGTCCTGAGTAGGAACTCTCTCTCCATGGAAAAACCAAGTTTTATATGAACTTATTATGCCATGAATCATCAAGTGGTCTTGTACATCCTGAAACGTCAATACTGCAACAATGCAACATTTTTTACAAGGGCATCTTGTGGTGTTATTATCCTCTGAATGCCTTTTTGCAAACTCTATGAATTCTTCAACCCCGACTTGATATTCCTTTGACATCCTACATATAACCAATTTGCATATCCCGTAATAAAAAACCGCTACAAATTATAATGAAGACATATGTTATAAAATATCATATTGAAGAATCAAATATAAAAAGTATACCTCATTTTCAAATCTGTCCAGTCCCTTTTTTTGTCATTTGAAAATAAAACCAACCCAATTTCTCGAATTGGCTCCTCGAGAGTTGGCCTCTCAACTTCCTTCCAATATACGGTTAGGAATATTCATGTAGTACACCCATATGCTTTCCAAAATAGCCTTTACCAGCACATGACAACAATATATTACACCATACAAGCTTCCACCTTATAATAAACAAATCCAAACATCAATTACATAATATTTTGGATTTATATTAAAGACAAGATATTTAATATTTTAACCCATGAATATAAAAAAAAAATTTGCGAATTATCTTGTCTCGGGATGCAAATTCTCTTGCATATGATTTTGATTGGACTCCTGCATAGAAAATTCAGGATCCTAAAGAAGTGCAAGGTACGGTCCCAGCTACTCCCTTGCCCCTAAACGGTGATGGTAGTAGCAGATGGTCTCAGTCAGAGGTGGAGGATATGGAATGTGATGAACAAACCCCTAGCAAGAAGCCTAGGATAGACGTAGAGGAGGACGTAATCAACCTGGAGCAGGAGTTTAATTTTGAATATGATGCCCTCAAGAAAGTGATAAAGGAGGAGCTTGTTTCATTAATCCCTGCTCGGGTAAAGGTTTCAAATCAAATGGTGATCGCACAACCACTAGTAGTTGAAAAGCCAGCCACTTTACACTCAGATATAAACCCCCCACGAACCACACAATCAATGAAGAAAGGGGGTGAGGAGTCTCTACTAAATTATCACAAGTATTCTTTTTCCTCTGCTATTGAAGGGAAATTTAAGACTGAAAAGAAAATGTTGACCACCTATGGGCAGCTCAAAGAGAAATCCGAGGCTGAGAGTCAGAATCAGTCCAAGAAGCTAAGGAAGCTATCAGGCAGCAAAGTCTCTTTCTCTACTACTAGGAATCTTACAACAAACTCCCTCAACCTAGCTTTTAGCACCTGGATTGTGCTAATGGTTTTGGAGGGGTCGTGAAGGTAAGAGGTTCAAAATTCAATAAAAGGATTGATCATTCAAGACTCTGTGCAAGCAAAATAGAGATGTAACAACAATATGTGGAAAAATATAAAGTTTAAGTGATGAGCAGAATGTCAAATACAGAAGAATGCGCCCGTAACACATCGTGGCATCTATGGATGGCTGGGATAAAGAGTCATGAAGATCTACGGTCAGGAGCATTCATCGCGAAATAAGTTGGAGACCTTTTAAGCATGGGCGGGGTGCTAGCCAACGGGCAGGTCCAAAAATTAATCAACGATGAAAGGCACAAATCAAAGGCTCACGATGTGTTCGCAAATGTTACTTGTGCGAAAAAGGCCGTGATTCAGATTTGTGAACTTTTCTTAAAGCGTTGCGTTTTCTGACGGCCCAGATTTGGCGAGGCAAAGATCTATGGTCTGGGTGTAGTTCGTAAATATTACTTGTGCAGTAAATCGGCGGAAACTCTATTCCCACATTCTGGAAATAATTTCGCTGCGGAGGAAAGTTAGACAGTGCAGAAAGAGTGTGTTTCAGATATCAAGGGTTTTCTGATCTTAATTTTTGTAGCGCTAACAGTGAACAATAAATGCAATAGAGATTGTTTTCCATAAATAACAAAGAAAATAAACCCTAAATATCATATTCATATAACTTTGAGTTTACAATGACTGTAACAACAGTTCTAAGGTGCACAAACAAATCTAAAATTACTCTAACTCTAACCTGTAGCTTCCTGGTCGTGTATAATGATTTATGGAAGTGAGATGGCCTTCTTTGGGGTCTCAATTTTTATTTGGTGTCTGCCAGCTCCTCAAAACAACCCAAATTGTCTTCTTCTCAGACTCCCTTATTAAGCTGCAGCACCCTCCTTCACTAACCAGAAACATTATGCACAGTCGTAACAATAAGGAAGACTACAATGAGAGTACCCAACAACGTTGTAGTATATTCCTGTAGGTGTCAATATGGATTGAAGCTCCCTTTTTAGTTGTAACAACCATTGATAATGTCCCAGATGAAGCGTGGGGATCACTATAGATGTGGAACTGTAAAGATATGCGCCCAACATAAAGTAAATCGTCCTCACAAACAAGACTATGTCCTCTCCAGACGATGTCACGGCCCATGCAGTCCAAACTCATCCAAAAAATGAAGAATATGGCCTCCAGAAGATGAAATCGGCCCCTTTATTACTCCTTTTTAGTCAAAAACATAAAAACCAAAAAAGACGAAAAAGCGAATATGCATGAATCTATAGCATCTTATATCTAGATGGGCCTGAAAATTTGTTGTATGTATTACCATGGCATGAGCCTATAATCCTGGGTATAATAAAATATTGTTACTTGTAAGACTCATAGGAAGACCCCCATGGGCTAAACCTTATTATAGAATATGGTATGGGGATGGCGGTAGGGGGTGCTAGTTTCTTATAATATTCTTATTTTACTTATTGCATAATCGTTTCTAGCTTATATTCTATTGCTTGTCAAGGATATTTATAACTTACATCGTAGGGAGGCTCTATGGGTTAAATATAAATATGTTTCTAATGTGGAGATATCCCAACATTTAGACTAACTAATATAGAAAGAAAGAAAGAAAGAAAGAAATTTTATCGTTTGCGAGGCTAAAGATAGCCTATGGGACAGACTGTTTTGCCCACTGACTTTTGCATTTCCACCCTTTCCCTGTCTAGCTTGACGATGAGCTACCTAGTTTCACCACGGTCTCTTCACTGAATAAATTATCCCAAGAACTAACTACCAAGATATTCACATAGCTATCTCTGTTGTCCTTGAAGGCCTCACACTCTAAAATGAAATGTTTTTCTGTTTCCACTTTTCCCGAGGTGCAAAAAGTACACACTCTCTCTTCCCAAGCTTCCTTTGGTATTTTCTAGCGCCATGTCTCACACCGTAGTTGGTGGGAATTGGTTCTTAATTTAGAAATAAGCATTTTGTCCCTCCACGATATATTAGCCCCTATATAATATTTTTGATGATGGTTGTAGGTTGGATTGAACTCTTCAATATAGTACTTTTTCTTTCTAACTAGCCTTATGTCCCAAACTTGCTTGTGGAACTTGTCGATAAGAGAGTCCTTTATCTCTTTACTATTTGTAGGGCATGTGTTCAGGTAAATATCCCATTTACTAAGCCATTTATTGTTTTGCCGCATCCAAGTCTTCTTTCTTTTGTATAATGTGTCATTGAAGGCCACCTTAGGCCATCTGTCGTCTTCCATTTGCTCGATCTTTTTTAGATATCTTATGAGCCGCACCATAGCAATTGCTTCAATGGGGGTTGCCCCCACTTCACTAAGGATGATATCATAGGGGACTAAGCTTTTAATTTTGAACTTGTTGGTAATCAAGTGTTTTTTAATCTTCTCAAGTTGCTACCACTGTAAGTCAGAGGTACTGTTGTCCCACACTTCACACCCATATAGAACAACTGGGATCACTAATAGCCCAAAAAGAGTTTGCGTAGTCTTCCAATCCCATAGCTCTACTTCTCTACATCTATTTTGTAAGTCATAAAATTCTTTCCAACCTCCCAAAGTTCTTTTCTTTCTACAACCTTCCCAACTTAAATTTTTGTTGAAGTCAATCCCAAGATATTTGTAATCTACCACTTCTTCAGGAGTGTTTCCTTCAAAGTAGAACTTGTGTTGATTATGTTTTCTCTTGCTAGAGAAAACTACCACTTTTGTATTGCTAGTGTTAACTTGCATCCCCACTTCTCTACATAAGTGCTCAAGGGAAAGTAAGTTCTCTTGCAAGCCAAGAGCAGATTTAGCAATCAAAATAAGGTCATATGCATACAAAATAAGCCTTATCACAAACTCGCCCAAAAGAGCACCTTCCCCATCCTGTAGGTTTAGCCACTCTTCAAGTAATTTGTCAATATATAACCCAAACAGGGTAGGGGATCACAATGGGAACCCTTGCTAATTGCAGACCCCAATATCGCTCCTGAAACTTTCAGAGATCCCAGGTGATGTTCTGATTTTGAATTTAACCTCCTTGTATAATCTATGGACAACTTCTCTAATATGCATAGGAACCCCAAGTTCTTCCATTCTATGCCAGAGTTTATCCCTAGGGACCGTGTCAAAATATTTTTTGAAATCGACAAAGCAACGAAAGGCTTCCTCTTTATTCTCCCACACTTTCTCAATGATGTGTCTTAACGTTATACCGTGATCAACCATGGAGTGTTTGGGTCTGAAACCTACTTTGAAAACAGGGGATTTATCATGATAGGGATCATTGAAAATCGACCTAGGTACATCCACCTAGGTAGGAATCATTGAAAATCGACCTAGGTAAATCCACCTAGGTATAAATGCAGTAGATACCGACTAGAAATAATTCTATGTTTGGATGTAACCTCAACATCAAACCTCAGATGAAAATTCCATCCCTTATGTGGTAAGAAGCTAAAATAGATTACTAGTCATGCACTTGAATCCATTGAAACAAATTAAACTCACTGTCCCCATCCTTCTACAAATAAACCTCATAATCAATGCCTTAGAAGCCATGCTTATTAAAGGTCTAACAATGATGTCTCCAACCACCAAAGCTAACCTCTTGAGGGGATATTTGTCCTTATAATAGTCACTAGAATATGGGAATTGTTAAGACGTTTATGAGCATTAGGTATGGGTCTTGGGGCTCTAGACATGCTTAAGGATTGGAAACTGGGCCTTAGGACCTAAAGGAAGCTTCTAGGTATATATAATCAAGAATGATATGTTGAAAAACCACAATAGACCTTTCCACGGTATCTGTGGCCTATGAGTGGGGTTTTAATTGTGGTACAGTGAGAATTTTAAGACTAATTATAGGTTCCAACACCTTGGATATGGTTGGGGGAAAAAGAGTAGGACTTAGGTCCTAAAGGAAATTCCAGGCATCTTTCGCTAAGAACAATTCCTACAATCACCACACATGACCTCCCAAGAACATATTATTCATATAAGTGGGGATATTAGTGCCATTAGAATTTTTTGAAAACCTAGTATAGATATTGGGTTCCCGAGACATGCTTCAGGGAGAAACATTGGGCCTTAATCCCTGAAAAACCTTTTGAGAATCCATGGCCAAGAAGAACAACTTGAACAAACACAGATAGATTCTTGAGAGTATGATCTTTAGTGTTTGAGTAGGGATGTCTAAGTCATTGGATGGTTTTGAATAGTAGTTAGGGGTCTTGAGGCTCTACACATAATTAAGGAAGGAATCACATGCCCTAAGGCACTAAAGGAATATTCTTTGAGGTATCCAAATCCATGAACAATATTTTAAAGAAACACATATCACTATTCTAGGATATCTGTAACGTCCCCGACCCCCTCGGTGCCCTTTAGAGGTGATGGGGGAGATCCATAGAATACAACCTGCTAAATTTTTTTCTTACAAACTATGCACACAACCACAATAACTTGGTCTGTAATATGCATGTCGAAGTCGGAAGTCGGCACCCCAACGTGCCACTTCAAGAATCACACCTTTGGATTCCACAATCCACGATGCGGGAGTCAGAAAGTTGGAACGACAAATACACAACGTTGAAGAAATACACCTCCGACTTCGCACTCCACAATCCGTGCGGATGCGGGGTAGCAAAGTTGGAACACCCAATTCTCTACTTCGCCAAATCACGCCTCCGACTTCTATAATATTCCACGACGTGGGAGTCGGAAGTCAGAACTCCAAACGTCTCAGCTTCGCAGAATCACGCCTCTAACCTCCGTGATCCACAATCTGTGATGCAGGAGTCAAAAGTTGGAACTTCAACGCACCATGCTGAGAAATCATGCCTCCGACTGCCGAAATCCGCAATCTGCACTACGGGTTCTGAAAGTCGGAAGTCGGCCATATACCATTGTTACTGCCAAATTCTCAGGCTGATAGTTTTTTCATCCTAAGTCCATTTTTGGAAAACTTGGTATCATATATTGGAAATCTCTCAGAGATCCCCATGCAAGTGTTTGATCTTCTTCCAAACCTGAGAACTCTGAATTTTCCTTCTTCCAACCAAGGTGTTTCCCCAATCCTCATCCATACCTCTTTACCACTTTCTAAAGAGCTCTAATCCACTCTGCCATGTCTCCTCCCTTCATCTGACCCACAGAGGGAACATGAACACAAAAGGGGTTTCTATTTCTCCCCCAAAGTCATGACCGAACATTTTGAACCTATCGGGCCTCAACAAGACTTGGCCCTATTCATCATTGAACAAATTTATAAAAACACATGGATGCATATATTGCATACTCAAATAAGCATAGCTGAATGAAACATGAACAATTAAACATTTAGAACACATAATTCCCATGAGATGGAGTGGCTTATGGGTCGAGCAAACCGATCCCATACCCTGACTTACGAATTTCACGGCTACCTATACTCCATCACTCTCATGGACTGATTTTCTCACCCACTTCCTTACAACAGAATTAAATGATGACTAGGATAGTCAAAGGGGTTCTCAAGATGAATTTTGGCAGCCTAGGGTCCAATCCCAAAAATCCCTCACCTCTCCCTAGTGGATACACATAGCCCCCTCATTTAGTTGCATCCATAGCCAACCCCTTGGTATTTTGTTTTGCATTATAATCATCTACATGTTTTTACAATTTCCATGGCTTACTAGCACATGGATAGCACAACATAAAATATCATCCCTTTAAGGCCAATAATTAACTAGCAGGGGCTTGCCCTTGAGCTCCACGCTAGGATTAATCATACATCACATATGCACAATGTTTACATTACAAGTCAATACATCTGAAGGGTACCAGTTAGTATAGGTGGACTTGAATCTATTGAAACAAACTCATTGTCCCCATCCTTCTAAAAACAAACCTCACAATCAATGCCTTAGAAGCCATGCTTATTACATTATTTAACTTCATGTCATCGACCACAATAGGCTAATATTCCCCCCGCCAAAAAAAAAAACGAAATTTAATTTAAAAAAAATGGGACCCCTAACATAACTTTTCAAATTTTATCTACCGCGAATAGTTTTGCCAGGAAAGGGCCTCAGTTTCTTTTTGCACAGGCCATCATTTACTTGCTTTGATTGTGGTATTCAACACCACGAAAGTTGAAGCTTTGCTGTTGGGATATATTGAGGTGAACTGCGTGAGGTGTAACTTAAGTTTCACTGCATTCTTGCTCTGTGTTCTGCATTCTGCATTATTGCAGGTATTTTATAAATTCTTTCGAGAAAACTGAAAACATTGTTTGGTTTCTTTATGCTTTCTGTACAAATTTTGGTTTCCTCTAGGGTTGACCGTGGATTGTGGTGGCTCTTCATAGCTGAGACATGGACTGATTGACATTCATTTAACTGGGTTGTGATTGTTTTGTGACCACTAGAGTTGGACTGTACTTTCCCACTGTTGCAAGACCATTACCATGTTCATCTTTGGGGTTTCCTGTGTAAACCTTGTCTTGCTTGCATCCTTGTTGATGCCTCGGTTGTGCAAGCTAGATGCAAAAGGTTGCTGGAATGTTCCAAGACACTCAACAGAGAAAGAAAACTCAAGTTGAAAGGCTTCGAAAGACCCTACGCAAGGGCAATTCTATCCCCAACCTGTTTGGTATTGTAATCCCCCACGTATATTCGGCCTTCGCTGGCACTGTAAGAGTAGATGAGTTGACCTATAAGACCAGTTTTCCAGTCAAGGAAAACCAAGGTGTGGCTATGATAATAAAAAAGCTAACCTAAACTATTTTAGAAAACGGAAACTAATCTAAGTTAGTCCTATTCTAAAATGAAAGCTTGATCTTGTGCAGATTAACCCTGAGGTGTAATGAATAAGTGAATTACAACCTTTCACAAAAATGCTTTTAGTTGTTTCAATTATTAACTTAAATCACAATCCATTCATGAAAATTAAAAGACAATAATTTAAGTACTTAAGCCTATTCAAGATAAATCTGTAACCACTTTGCTAATTGAAAAAAATAACAATGATTATTGTGCTATGAATCACTTGCATAAATCGATAAAGAAAGTATTTAAATTGAATAAACTCAATAAACACTTCTCAGCATAAATCAATCATACAGGGACACCAATATAATAGATCCATACATTTAAACATATGCAAAAGATATCATGCAGTGTAGATGACAATCTGAAGTACACAATTAGTAATTCTCAAATAAACTTGAAGAATAACAAGAGATAGATCGAAAGATGACTTTATTGTATTAAAAGAGGTCTTGTACAGAAATTACAAAAGGCTATGCTAAACAGAGTATCTCCAGTCTCGTCTCCTGCTGATTTGTAACTCCAAAATTACCCACCCCTAACTACGAAAGGTATCCTTCTTTAAATAATTACAACAGAGTCCCAAAAATAGAGATCCCTAGAAAAGAGAGATTACAAAATCGGATCAAACTACAGATCCAAGAAATCCCACCATCTCTCGAACTACATGATTTCTTCCACCTTTCAAAAGGGATTATTAAATATATGTTCTTTAATTGAAAATATCCTCATAGCACAACAAGAATTCTGCCCCAACTTTCTCATTATCAGTAATAGATGATTCGGCTTGTAGAGAATTTGCCGCAGGAACTTCTAGATCAGAGACTATATTCTCAAAAACATAAAAATACATAAAAGAATTTATTTCAGAAGAAGTTGGCGAGGCATCAGGTTCTTGATTGATTATATAATCTCATATAATATCGTTGTCACGGTCAGCCAATTCCTTGGAAACTTTCTTCTCTTTCTTACCAGGGATTTGCATGCAAACAGACGGAGCGTCAAAATCTTCTTCACCACTATCGCTACTTAAATCAGGAACACCTGCATCAAAAGGTGGTGAGATAGGTTCTTGATAAAGTAAGGAATAGAGTTCTTCATCTTTGAAGTGGGCATTGGGAGATTCATGACCTGTCTGCATACTACCTCTATCAAATACGTTCAGAAGGAGGCTCACAAGACTATCATATAGAAATTTTCCCCTTAAAGAACACAAAGGACGAACTGAAAGTTTCATGTTTGTTTCCAATTTAAGGCCAACCGATAAGATACAGACATATGAACAGGACAAATGATAATAATTCAAATTATGCGATGAATTCATTTCAATTAACCAAACTGTGATGAGAGCGAGAAAGGACATGTGTTAGTTGGATCAAACATGAGTGAATGTACAAAATCAATCAAAACTCACACGTCTTAAACTGGTTCCGGAAACTGATTATTTCGAGTAATCTCACATCAGCAATCATGGCTTTGCATTTGTGACCAAAATGAAAATTATGGCTTGAAAACCGACTGCGAAGTGACTGAAACAAAATCCTGATTACGCAGACCGGCAATTCTTGCATACCCATCAAACCGGATTCGGGTGAGCAGATCTAAAAAAAATAAATGGAAGGATCTTTCAGACCGAAACAAGCATAATGGCATAAAATCTCAAGGAGTAGAAACAAATAACGAATAGGTGCCAAAACGAAATGAGACTGTCAAACACCAAGTGTAGCAAAGGCAGTAATCCAGCCAGAGGTAACGGAATATTAGTTTAAAAAATGTTCCCTGGTAAGGAGTCGACAATAAAATCCTCAGTGTGACGAGATAATTCTTCGAATGTAAAAATGGTAAAAATAAAAATAGAAAAATCCTATTTATTGAATCGACCAGATTAAAAGATGACCGTAAGATGAAAACAAATAGACGGCCGAGATTAACCGAAGCGGGATGCCGGGAAGCGCGAAAAATCTTATTCACAAAAAATTATTAAAGGATCCCGAAAGCCGCAACCCGACAATTGCAGGTTGCAGGTTGCGGGGTCGCGCAAATGGCAAGGTGGAAAAAGAGTGCCCGAAAGCTGAAAGACGCCATTGCGGGTTTTGGGTTTCGGGGATGACCATAATAAAAAATGAGAAACATGTTCTCGAAAGCCACAACTTGAAAATTGCAGGTTGCGGGTATCGGGAATGACACACTAGTAAACCCAAAAAAATACTTCCCGAAAGCCGAAAGCCGCAATTGAGGGTTTTCAGGTTTCGGGTTTCAGGATATTAATTTCTTGAAATTATTTATAAAGGAAATAACCCGAAGCCCACAACCGTCGAGTTGCGGGTTTCGGGTAGGTGAAAACCAAATCTTGAAAGTGAAATCCCGCAACCCGCAACTGTCGGGTTGCGGGTTTCGGGTCTCCTGGCTGTCGGGTTTCTGGTTGATGAAAACCAAAGGTAAAATACTCAAAATTTGAGGAAATTTACAAACCAGACAGGTAGATATCATCGGAAAGAGAAAAACATGCAAGACAAAAGTATGGCTGAGAAAACTAAACAAGTCAAAACTCAAATTCTCAGATTTGTGAAGTACACTCACCAAAATACCCTTGCGTTTATTGAAAATGGAGTTCACGTGCTTCATCTAAGCATGGGATCTGTTGTGGCCACAACAAATGGCGACTGGATGGGAAGAACCAGTTATCTCTGCAACGAAATTCAGCTAAATGAAACATGTTAGCCACATCACTTTTTCAACCTGAATTTTCCAAAAATTGATCACAAGAGAGACAGTTAACGAGCATGGAACATGAAATTAATAAATCCCCATATATGATCATGTTGAAAATAATGCAAATCTGATAAGGGGGTGGAAGAAACAACCGAGACCCTTCACCTTTATGTAATCATGGAGAAGCAACTTGTGTTGAACCTAGGCACATACTTGAAAATGCTCCTGGATATCCTAATTGCACATCACCTTGATTTATCGGTATTTTATTTACATGCATCATTTCATGAGATTCTTCTTTTTCATTTTTTTTTTTTTGATAAAAAATACTGTGTATATAAGACCACTTCCCTGACTTGGTGATCAGATATAAGCAGTGCCATTCACAAGTAAAATTCAGAAACTGATCAAGCTAGCTCGACAACGAGACTCCTTGTCTTCCAGTTGGAATACTGAAAGCAACTATCATGGCTTGGAGACCATATTGTGATAGTTTCAGTCCAAATAAAACCCATGATCATGGCAGGGATGGCTTGCGATAAGACCCCCTGTCCCTATATGCACAAGCATCTTTTAAAAAATGAGCAAACCAAATTTTATTAGGTTGAAAATTACAAGGCACTACCATGGCTTGGTGACCATATTAGTAGTGTTACTCACCGATGCTTTGCTGATCATGAATGGACCGACCTGTGATAGGATCTTCCAACTCCCAATAAAACTGAAAATCATCTTCCAAGTGTGGTAGCTTGATGTGAAGATGTCATTTTTCTTAGCACCTATGAACCTAATGGGACGGCTTGATAACAAGACCTCCCACCTTGTAATTTACATTTATTAAAAGATTTATTACCAAGGTGATTGTAAAAGGATCCAGAGAAGAACAAGCTGGGCAGGTTATTATGATATGCAACTTGAACCATGAAACAAGAGACAATGGAGATTCTGCTATTCTTCAGACCCTAATTAAACAAATAATACATGTGTAAGATAATGACCATTGTGGAAAGATATCAATTCGGGGTCCTGCAATCATTAGTTGTATGCCCTTTGTTAAACCATCTCCGGTACAGGAAAAAATTATGGCTGGAAGACAATTATAAAACCCAAGCTGAAATCATCACCAAGAGAGAAACTGATCAATAAATATCGCCAAATGTGTGGAGTTTTAAAAAAAACAACTGAAAACAAAAAAACAAACCAATCAAGAAAAGAAATAGCAAAACAAACCTATGTACAAGTACATCATCCTGATCAAACAAAATACTTTTTGAGGAGTGAAACATTCACTGGATAAGTGACCACAACTCCTTCCAGTGTCTATAATCGAATAGTACCATGACCCATATTTTCTGTAACAATGAAAGGTCCTAGCTAGAGGCGTTGAAACTTGGTATACTGGTTCTTATGTAAGAACCCTAAAATTATAAAAGCCACTAAATAACAATTAATATTAAATATACATGCAGATATCTCAACCAACACAAGGATTTGATAACACGTAAAATCTATAAAAACCAATATACAACCAGAAGCATCATGCAATGAAAGATCTGAAACAAAAGAGTGCATCTAATCAACAATAACTAAAAGATCTCCTCTTCCAAGATGGCCAAAGACAGAAAGACTCCTCTCTTCACTTCTTCTCCTCCTTTTATCTCCTCCTTCTCCCAATTTCTTAATTTCTTATTTAATGCAATTTGTTTTCCCTTATTTTCTTTCATATTCCCAATTATATTATTATCTTACATTATTTAATATTTATTATATTAAATATTCTCTATATTCATATATGAGGGTTGTTACATACTCTCCCCCTTCAAGAAAGTTCGTCCCGAAGTTATAATATTCAAGCAATAAATACAATACTTATTCAATCAATCAATCAAGTAAATACTAAAATATATAGGTAGCTAGTACTATTGTGAAGTTAAGATATTTATATGTGTGGCCACCACATAGAAGTCTCCAAACCACACTAATACAATCAAATGCCCTAAGTTACAACATGCTCTTAAGTAATTCCCTATGAGCTTAGTATGCAACCATATCAACAATCATGCATCATACATACATAAGCATTAGATAATTAATTAATAATTAATAAATGTGTGTTTGCTTACTTCCTCTTTCCTTACTCACCCTCTCCCTGAGAATCATACCATCCGATCAACCTCCCTACACCTCCCCTCCAACTCCGGATGGTCCCACTCGCCATGGCACGACCCTCTACTATAGGCATCATAAGTTCCCCGAGAAGTTACCGCGGCATTGCCACCTTCCCAACTTCTGGTAATAATACGGCCTCATCGGTAATAACCGGCATCTGGTTCTCGGTACCCCGATCCTGGGACCTGTGGGTTATGAACCCACCATGCTTCCACTATGCATATCAGTATCATTATACCCCAGGCATCATCATATAGTAGTCATCAGAAGTTATCTGGGAAGTTACTGCGGCATTTGCCACCTTCCAACTTCTGGTAATAGTACGGCCTCATCGGTATTAACTGGCATCTGGTTCCCAGTACCCCGATCCTAGAAGTTGTGGGTTATGGGCCCACCATGCTTCCACTATGCACCTCAGGATCATTATACCCCAGGCATATCGGAAGGCTAGCCTAAACATCCTCCACATCACCCTCAAGGCACTAGCCCCAGGCATCAGAAGTCCTTCTCCATAAACCTCCCTCCCGGTGAGTATGTCTCCAACCGTGGACTTTGGTCACATCAAAAGTTCTCCGGGAAGTATCTGTGGCATTGCCACCTTCCCAACTTCTGGTACAAAAGTCAAGAGCTGCTGGAATAGAGCTAATTGTTGGGCTTGTCCCCCAGCCCATAATATATTTATAGTAGCCATTCTCATTCGTGGTTATGGGCTCCCACGAAATCATAGAATACTTAGCCTCATCAGGATATTTGAGTGGATCACCTGGAACAACTGGCACTTGCCATAATGAATAATCATTAGTAATCATTTCTCAATATAATAATATATCATGGATCAACCTTGAATCATGTGCTAACAAGAATGTCTAGCCACCAATTCACATTACTTTGCATCATAAGCCATTGTCATGATAAGTCATGCCAAGTTTAACATCTACTACATTTTGGTACTTTTTGCTACCATTATAACATAATTTGTCATGATACTTTCATAATTTCACTAAGCATATCAATAATATGCCATGATAAGCTACCATATTTCAACATTAGTACTATCAACATGGAGTAACAACTCACATAATCCATCATCATATCAAATATGCATTCAACGGGGAGCAAAAAGGGTTAGCATGAAACGATATCATGTCATACCAAATATTTGATATAATCTCTTATTCTTCACTAACACATAACATAGTTGTAAAATACCAACATTAACCACAACATGCTTTCATACCATTTATGTGCCAAATGTCATTTATATCTAGATGCAATGATAAGCTATAATAGCATTTTATGTTTGCACGACATGAAATAACAGCAAGAAGTATCACATGCACAACCCATGGCTACAATTCTCATGGCTAGGAATAACAACATCAAATTTCACATGAATAATGCATGATCATGAATCACGTGTCTATAAGGCATCATTACCATATCATGTACCATATAACTTACATTTAAGATGCCATAAATAAAAGTATAATTACCAATTGAGTATCAATAATCAGCGTATTACAAGAGTAGGATTACAACTTTCAGAAGATGAGTGTGAAGTGCAAGCACTTTCTTCATCAAACCACCATGTAGAAACTAGATTTGGAAATTTAGAGGAAAAACTTATAGTAGATGATCATTTCAATAGAGTTCTGGTAAGGGATCCAGATGGAGAATATTTTAAGGAAATGCAACACTCAGAGAAATCACCAATTCCTCTTCTGAATGACCGTGCTAATAGTAACAATGGATGGTGTCTTACAAATTCTTAACAGAATCCACAGAAGTAATGATCTGTCATTGGTGCATTGATTATACTCATTGTTAAGAGACTAGACATGCACTAGGTAGCAAAATCGCTGCTTTCTCATAAAAATAACTTGGTTTTGTGATAAAAATTTTTTTTTTTGCATTTTCATTACTACATTATTCAAGAAGCAAATACTTACCATATAACATCGAATATGTCTATTTACTAATAAAGAATTGATCCTTCATATCATGAGTTAAAATAGAAGTGGTTATCAGCCAGATAAAATGAGAATCAACTTAGAAAGAATGTTGTTGAAAACAGTGTACATATTGACTTCTCAATCACCATCATGCAAGCCAGGTATTCAATTGACTTTTTAGAGCACACAAACAATCAGGGCTATATTTTGTGCAGCGGTTAAACCAGTACATGCATGATTCTCCACGTAACGCAAACAGACTATGATGAGTGCCACTACCCTTGCTAGCCCTTTTGCGGGTGCTTATATACTTATTCACTATGAAGAAAAACCAATGGCATGACCTAATAAGTAGAATTTTGGATTCAATAACCAACTCAGCTATGAATTGGGTGTATCTTCGCTAATTCAATGGACAAGCTTTGTCACCTACCCAATTTTTGAGAATAATTATTTTCTACTATTATCCTTTTTGCAAAAGTACTTTGTGTTAAATTATAATTACAAGTTTGTAATTATGACCAAGTAGGTCAAAAATGAATGTAATGACTCATTATTATTATTTAATAAATAAAAATGGGAGACAAACACTCAAGAAAGCTGTTACAAGAATGTCCACTGGCCTACTACGAGGAATGGAAGCTGCTGGAAGGATTTGGACAGATGGCAGCATTTACACTCTACCATTAGCTGTTGGTATGGGAAAACTCCCCCTAATTTTGTGGCATTTCCCCCTCCAGGTGGAGGGAGGTGAGCAAGTATCTCACTAATGACCAGTTAATTACAAAAGACCTAGGCAGCCTATAAAAGGAAAATTGAATTGAGCAGGGAGCTCTTACAATGTTTTCTGCAGAAACATTCCTCATGCTCATTAGGTGATGGCTGAGAGATTCGAATAGGGGAGGCTGTCGAGAGTGCAAGTATAAGTCTGCAAATGTTATGAGAAGGACAGACCAGAGGTGATGGTGCTGGTCCCATTGATTACTAAGCCTGTAAGGCTAGATATATATATTTTCTTGCTGCTGCAAGCAGAGACCCTAAGCTTCAGAACTTCCTTCCTCCTGGTGGATCAGTGGATAGGCTCGGGGGTCCTAAGGCAGACAACTTGGCTGCTTAGGAGCAGGTTGGGTGGAACAGGTTTCTTGAGTGATTTGTTCCTCCCATTACACTCAGGTTCTATTCTTTTGTGTTTTCTTTTTCAATCATATGAATGCCCTCAGAAAATGTCTTAGTATTGTTATTTAATGATCAATAGTAGTAAAATGTTAGGTCCTAATAAATTTAGATTTATTGAACTGATAAAATGACTCATATGCATTTTTCCCCATGCGTGGAGCTGCATCGTACTCTAGTACAGAGAGGTAGCATTAAATATGCCCAGTTAAAAATGAAACCTAGCATGCATCTAAATATCTAACCCAAAAGACCACCCATGCACAGACTTATGTTTATCATGCATCTTATATTTTAGCAGTTTTAGATTATATCCTTGCATGCAATGTTTTCACTGTTCAAATATGTATGTTGAATAACCTACTAGAAACTAGTCATAGTAATAGATTCTTTTCTTATTTCTAAAGGTGAACATTGTGTTAACAACTAGGGTTATTGGTCTTTAATAATTTCTTCAAAGAAGATAATACCATGCATTATGTTTAACCATATTCCCACTTTTCTATTTTTTTATTGTTCTTAGAATCTGATCGATCTTATAGCAAATATTGTCCTCATTGAATTATCTTGTATAGAAAGAAAGAAAGCTATTGTGTTATTTTATCCTTTCATCAGAGGTCCAAATTGGACGAATACAGGAATATATAATTAGAATAGAAAAACTGTTATATTCATAAGCAATCAAATTAACTGACGAATGCACTGTCATTTTCTCTTATTTTTAATTATCATTTGCATGTGATAGAATTTACATCACAGAATACCAAGTTATTAAAAGCAAGGACAAACATAGCATTATTTAATTGACAGAGCAGGTTACAAGTATCTCTACACCCAACTAGGGTTGACCTGTCTCATCACATTATTATTTACAAACATTTAAACAGCTGCCAAATCAATGTTTCATTACCATAGATGATCTAACTATAGAGTCAAGAGTTATTGTTCTTGTTCCCTTAAAACATCATTATAGACAAACAGACTTCATTTACATCGACAACCAGGGTTTAGCTTTGTCACTTATGTTTTCAAAACAAAACCAATTGCTTTCTATTCTCGGCTTAATCCATACATGCACAGACACAAAGTAAGCCAAGTAGATCGCTCTCGGCTTATAGCCACAATTTAATTAAACAACTTAAAACAGGATTTCATTTACAGATTCGAAAAATAGAATTAGAAAACGCAATACATAGCCATTAAACCCTAAATAATTATCATTCCATTTAAATTAACAAGGGTTGCATTCTACAAATTGTCACGTCCTTGTACTGAAGGTTCCAATCAAAACCTAATGCTAGTTATGCATACCGCAAATACCAAAACAAAATTATAGTCAAACGTATCTTTTCCCTTTAGCTTCACATTTGAGCTTCCATCAACACAGAAGTACCAAAATGACAAACATAAACATCTAACTGTAAGACTCGCTGTTAACCCGAGGGTTCAACCCTACCAAGCTCGCCGAGCCAAGGGATGGTCGGCCATGCATTATAAACTTCTACATTATCAACAAAGCTAAAACAGTAACATTTCCCCAAACGTTGCAGGCGAGACAAAGCCACTTCCGTGAAGGCATGCTACCAACACTTGCTCATCAAGTCCGATTCCAGGAGAACCACTAAGGAGGGATACAACGAAGCTTACCGATGGGTTCACTTAGTTCTCCTCCCCATCAACCATTCTAGCACCCTGTTGTTCGCTGAGGGTTACCTATCAACAACCATACACTGAGTTAAGTATCAGATCATGAGGTAGTAATGCATGCAACAAAGAATAATTTGACAACCCTTGCAACGTTACGATACCTGAGTCGTGACAAAGATTGGACAAAGCCAACATTCATCCACTACGAAGGAGAAGCAGTCAGTTCGAAGGCCACGATGTGGGATACCTCCCGAAAAACTTCACTCAATTGAAAATCCCAGACTTGCAAGCTACTACAACGCCACAACAGATGCACTCATCCCACCTGGAGATTGCTACACAAATCATTTCCAGACTTGGCCTCCATGGATAACAATTACTCACAGACCAAGGTTGTTATCGGTCTCAGGATCGAGCCTGAGGGAGGCTACAAAAACACCGAAACCCTAAGTGCCTCTCAGTCGGTTGGCCTCACCCGCCAAACCCTACCACCGAACAATGACCAAGAAACGTTACAAGAATCCATAAGTTACGATAGGTTTCAGCTCAATCCCAATACACAACGATCAACAACGGAGATCCATTTTCATTAAGCCATGTTGGAGGGTGGCAGGAGTAGCATTAAATTTCTCATCTACCTCCCAAGCCACGGGGTTTCCATTTTTGTTGACAGCAGGACAGGAGGCCGTTACAACTCAGCTTGCCAAACCTCATCACTCGCCGAATCATCCATCACAACTTACACGTAACAATATCCTTAACACGGTGGCCCGGCAAAAAAAATTGCAAACTCAATCATTTAATACACCCTCAACTTCGTACGCAAGGTTTGGTAGTGCCATCATTCCACCTGCCAATCCATACGAATCAACGTTAATAACATCAGCATATAAATATTATCAATGTATAACGATTCTGATAGCATATAACAAAGGTCTCATATGATTCTATATAATCAATTTCGAACACACTCATAGCATATGAATATCCACCAAGGTCGCAAGCAATCATAGGGCATGGATTGACTCCGCCCCCATCACATAAAGTCGACTATAAAGTTCATCTTATGGAACATTATAGAGCTCTTAAAGCTTGTTCACACCATAAGTTATATAAACACACCGTTAGGGTATGGTTTCCACCCAAGGACCCATCGCATACATTGCATGGTAAGGTATTAAGGCTTAAAGCATCACCATTTTATTTTCCCAAGTAATAGAGACCAGAATCACCTTAGCACTCATTTTATAGTATGCTTAGGACCATGTGCCCTTGTCCCAAACCTGTCACCGTCAACATTTATAAAAGAATTACTTTAACAACTGCAAGTCATTTATGGAATGACCATACGTAAAGTCATCAACACTTAACGGAAACATTCATAAAAAACACACCCTGAGTTGGACGATATCTACAGTCTTGAGACAGACAGGTTCATCTTACAGAATTGGAAGGAGACCATACCTATAGCATCGAAATTCATACGTAGTTTTTATTGATAACACAGTGATTAAACCCTCTGAATTATTATCACTCTCTCTACCTGCGAATCTATGCATGGAGGACGAGTACAATGCTTTAGCTGAATAAATAAGTAAGCCTCGGGGCAACCTCATGGGACCCATTTCATCATCATCCAGAAAAATTAAACTGTTAGTACTTGTCGAGAATAATTATGTTGTCGAAATGCATCCAAATTTTCAATCATTCCATCATTTAAATAAGAACATAATTGTTAATTGGTTTTCATGATGCCATCAGAAGACAAAAAGACACAACCATTAAATTTTTTCTACCAAGAGACACATTTATTAATTGTTGGTTATTGAATATTATTATTTCCGCATTTTACAATATTAGCTTTTATGGTGATTTAAAAAAATTTAAATTTTTATGAAAATATCGGGATGTTACATGTGGTATCAGAGCTCATGTTCGAACTCTAGGCCTAAAGACGGTCCAAGAAACACGCAAACAAAAAAAAAATTATGATTGTGAAATTTTTTCACTAACTCAAGTTTAAATTATTTTGTCCTATACAGAAAATTTTCTTTGATTTACAGATATTGAAGGATCAGCTGAACACATAAGGGGCATATTTCCACCAAACAGCCCAAGTATGGAACAACAATTCCAGGGAAATCGAGGTAAGGATTCGTCAGAATTATTACGTGCCTTTCATGAATTAAAAACAGAAATCCAATCAATAAAACAGGACAATGAAAGAATCCTGAGGACACAGGAGGAGTTGAAGCAAGCACTGTTTGACCAATATCCAAAATATGAACAGAACCTGGAACATACTTTTGAAACTAAAGAACTATCCCATGAAGGCAAGAATAAACAAACAGAAACAGCTGAAGAAAACAACAACTCAACATCATCAAGAGCTGCCAAACATCCACGTAAAAAGAAGCATAACTACTCTAATGACAGCAGTGAAGGAGACTGTAAGCCAAAAAGAAAAAGGAATAAACAGTACGAACAGATATCTGGTGAATTCAAGAAGATCAAACCCCCAACTTTCAATGGCGAGACAGAAAAAGGAGAGACAGCGGAAGCATGGCTATCTAGTATGAAAAAGTATTTTCAGATCTACGACTATTCAAAATCTTTAAAGTCGAAGATGGCAATTTATAATCTGACCGGGAAGGCAGATATTTGGTGGCAAGACCTTAAAAGGGTAAAAGGTATAAAAGACCGAGATGTGAGTTGGAATACTTTTAAAAGACACTTCAAGAATAAATTCTTATCTGGGCAGTATTATGAAGAAAAATCCAAAGAATTTTATGATCTGAAACTGGGAACAATGAACATGAAAGAAATGAACAACAATTTTTTAAGTTTGCTAAGGTATGTGCCGTATATGGTGGAAGAAAAACCGAAGGTCCAGAGGTACCTAAGTTGTCTACCTTTCCACATCAAGGACAGGATAGAGTACAATAACCCTAAGACACTAGAGGAAGCCATGAGGAAAGCCACTTTTTGCTTTGAATAGAATAAGAAAAGAGAAGGGGTACCTAGCTGGAAAAACCCAAAACCCAGTAACTTTGAACAGAAAAAGAATAATTTTAGATATGGCAGCAATTCCAGTTTCCAGAAGAGAAATTTTCAGAATCACAAAATTTCAGCAGAACAGAAATAATCAATAGCAGAAATTTACAGCACCCAGAAATGTCCCCAATGTTGCCAGGACCAATGAACAGAAGCCACCTATAAAATGCTTTGAGTTCCAAGGGCCCCATTATGCCTCAGACTGTCCCTCAGGAAACAGGTGGCCAACCATATTCACTCCATACAGTCTGAATCTACTGTAGGAGATGTGGCAAGAGAAGTACCTAGAATTAGTGCAGCATTAGACAACCGACAAGCAAAACACCAAGTCTCAATGGTGGAGGTCGAAGGTATGCTGTAAAACCACCCAGTTTCTATTTCAATTGACCCTGGTGCTAGTCTAAGCTATATATCACCAGTTGTTGTAGAAGGAATAGATTTGAAAACAGAAAAATTCGATAAATCCTGGTTAGTTAGATTAGCGACAGGAACAAAAAGAAAGGTTTCTGATTTTGTGGAAAATTGTGCTTTATCTATGCATCAACTAACAACGCAGGTTAAGCTAAATGTTCTGCCATTAGGGTCATATGACATCCTAATCGGTATGGATTGGTTAGAAACCCGTCGGGTCATTCTAAATTGTTTTGAAAAAAATTTCATTTGCCTGGATGATGAAGGAAAGACAGCAGAGGTAAAAGGCATCCCTAGAAAAACATCCGTTTGGCAGATTTCAACCATGCAAGTAAAAAGGGCAATCAGAAAAGGGTGTCAGATGTTTGCTGTGAATGCAGTGCATGATGAGATAAGTGCTAAGGAGGACAAACTGAAAATGGAAGACATACCTATCTTGCAGGATTTCCAAGATATTTTTCCTGAAGAGATCCCAGATTTACCTCCCAAAAGGGACCTGGATTTTACTATTGAATTGATACCTGGTGTTGTACCAAGTTCTAAAGCTCCATACCGGATGAATATACTGGAGTTGAATGAGTTAAAATCTCAGCTGAAGGAGCTGATCGATAAAAAATATATAAGGCCCAGCGTGTCCCCTTGGGGAGCACCGGTCATTTTTGTTAAGAAGAAGGATGGTACCCTAAGACTTTGCATAGATTATCGTCAACTGAATAAAATGACGATCAAGAATAGGTACCCGCTGCCCCGCATTGACGATCTTTTTTACCAACTACGCGGAGCAACAGTGTTCTCGAAGATCGATTTACGATCAGGATATCATTAGGTCCGTGTGAAGGATGAAAACATCTTCAAAACAGCCTTTAGAACTCGTTATGGACACTATGAGTTCGTTGTCATGCCATTTGGATTAACTAATGCACCTGATGTATTTATGTGCTTAATGAACAAAATTTTGCACAAGTACTTAGATAAGTTTGCAATTGTGTTTATTGATGACATTTTGGTATATTCTAAGAACAAGGAAGAGAATGATGAACATCTACGTATCATTTTGCAAGTTCTGAGGGAGCACCAGTTGTATGCAAAATTCAGCAAATGTCATTTTTACAAAGACAAGATTCAGTACTTGGGACAGATAATCTCTGAGGAAGGGATTTCGGTTGACCCCGCCAAGATAAAGGCCATTAATGAATGGCCGGTTCCTAAAGATGTGACAGATGTGTGATCATTTATGGGCATCATTGGTTATTATAGAAAGTTCATTGAAGGGTTTTCCAGGATCGCAAACCCCATAACGTCGCTGCAGAAAAAGGGAAAGAAGTTTGTCTGGGACCAAAAGTGTGCGGACAATTTTGTAAAGTTAAAAGAATTACTGACTTCCGCACCTATTTTGAGGATTGCAGATCCTAATAAAGATTTTGTAGTATGTACAGACGTGTGTAATAATGGACTGGGAGGAGTCCTAATGCAGGAGGGACATGTTGTAGCATATGAATCAAGAAAACTGAAAATTCATGAGAAGAACTATTCCACCTACGATTTAGAATTGTTAGCAGTAATTCATGCCCTAAAAATGTGGCGTCACCACCTTATCGGTAGAAAATTTACCTTGATGACGAATAATATGGGGCTGAAATATTTGTTAGATCAAATAAATTTGAATGCCAGGCAAGCCAGATGGCTAACTTTTCTGAGTGAGTATGATTTTGAAATTCGGCACATTAAGGGAAAAAAGAATAAAGTGGCTGACGCATTAAGTCGTAATGCGAGGATACATTTTGTTTCAGCCATCAGCACATACGCAACAGATTTGGAGGAACATATTTTTGAAGGAATTAAGGAGGATGATGAATACAGAAAATTACAGGAAATGACAGCAGAAAACAACTCTGAAAATTCTGTAACAGATTTTAGTTTGAAAGAAAATGGCTTACTGTTGTACAAAAACAGATTGTACATACCAAACATACCAGCAGTAAAAATTCTGATTTTGGACGAGATGCACAAAAGCCACTATTCTTGCCATCCAAGTTACCAGAAAACCATCACAATGCTAAGGAAAGAGTACTACTAGCCCCGGATGAAGGATGAAGTAGAGGAGTATATAGCGAGGTGTTTTGACTGTCAAAAAGTGAAGGTGGAACATCAGCATCCTACTAGATTGTTGTAGCCCTTGCCTATACCCAGCTGGAAATGGGAAGTCATAAGTATAGATTTCATCACTGGGTTACCAAAGAATCAAAAACAACACGACTCCATCATGGTGGTAGTAGACAAACTTAGCAAGGAAGCCCATTTTATCCCTGTCAAAACTACCCATAAAGCCCCTGATATCGCAGAAATTTTTATGAAGCAGGTTTTCCGACTACATGGCATACCCAAGGTAATAGTTTCAGACCGAGATTCGAAGTTCACAGGTAATTTTTGGAGGTCTTTGTTCAAGGGGTTAAACACCACCTTAAATTTCAGCACTGCGTTCCATCTGCAAACAGATGGACAGACTGAAAGGGTGAACCAGATATTGGAAGATATGCTCAGAATGTATGTTAAGGATCAGCCTGGTAAGTGGGAAGACTACTTGCATTTAGCAGAGTTTGCGTATAATAATCACTACCATGCTTCAGCCAAACTTAGCCCATCTGAGATCCTTTACGGAAGAAAGTGTAACACACTGATGTCATGGAGTGATCCGGTTAGCAAGGTCACCTTAGGGCCCGAATTGTTGCAGGAATTAGAACTAATCGTGAAGCAGGTACAAGGGAATCTTAAATCTCCCAGGATAGACAGAAAAGACAAGCAGACCTTAAAAGAACTTGTAGAGAGTTCCAGGTTGGTGAACATGTTTTTCTTAAGGTAAGGCTGAAAAAGAGTTCCTTAAAATTGGGAAGTTGTGCCAAAATTGAACCCAGGTATTGTGGTCCTTTCGAAATCTTGTCCAGGGTTGGACCTGTTGCATATCAAGTAGCCCTACCTTCAAACCTCAAAGTCCATAATGTTTTTCACATTTCATTTTTAAAGAAATATGTGCATGATCCTACTCATATTGTAAATTGGAATAATGTTCAGGTGGAACAAGGCGGCGATTTTCCGGTGGAACCGGACTGTATTCTCGCAAGGAAAGAAACTCTACTCCGGAACTACATGGTTGGCCAAGTAAAAGTGCAATGGAAGCACTATAGCCTAGCAAATGCTACCTGGGAGTTGGAGAGTAGTTTTCGGGTTGCATACCCAACTCTATTCCAGGAACACTCAAGGAGTGAATAAAGAAACATCGAGGACGATGTTGCGGCTTAAGGGGGGGTGTATGTCACCTACCCAATTTTTGAGAATAATTATTTTCTACTATTATCCTTTTTGCAAAAATACTTTGTGTTAAATTATAATTACAAGTTTGTAATTATGACCAAGTAGGTCAAAAATGAATATAATGACTCATTATTATTATTTAATAAATAAAAATGGGAGACAAACACTCAAGAAAGCTGTTACAAGAATGTCCACTAGCCTACTAGGAGGAATGGAAGCTGCTGGAAGGATTTGGACAGATAGCAACATTTTCACTTGTGATGTACCTACAATAATTAATTAATGCAAATACACGAGATATCAGAAATAATAGAACAGAATCGCTTTTATATTGATCACGGGCCACTTCGAGGGGGCAACCTCCTTTGAGCAAGCTCAATACAATTAACTTCATCATGCCTTCAATGACCTCAACACACACTTATATATTAAGTCTATGCCCACCACTATGAGTCAAAACCATGGGACATATAATACTACGGGACGACTTACAAAGCATATGCGTCCAATACTATGGGTCAATACTATGGGCTAATATAAACTATGGATCAACAAATACTACGGGACGACTTACCAAGCTTATGCGTCCAACAACAATATACTAACATAGTAAAGAGAAGGGTTGACATAGGTTCCTAACATCCCCTCTCCCTTAGAAAAAGCTTTGTCCTCAAAGCTTTGATTGGAGAAATTGCTGCAGAATCTGAAGGAGTGGTTTCCCGGTAGCATCCTCAGTTTGCATTTCGGGCCACTAACACCTTTGGAGTGTCAAGGAGGATTGCTTGGAAGGTTGTAGATGAAGAAGAACCCTGTCAGCTGCGTGGAAGATGCGCTCAGAACGGTGCTGATCGACTTGTTGTTTCAGGCGAATTCTGGCCATGTGAAGAGTGTCCTGCAAAATGAGAAGAATCTGATCGCGGTTTCGAAGAACCGAGTCAATTTCCTGAACTGGGGAGCTGCTAAGGGTGTATGGAAGAAGAACTGGCGGTGTTTTTCCATAGACTGCTTCATATGGTGTCCTTTGAGATGTGGTATTGTACCACCAGAGTGCTGCTAGGAAATCCATAGAAATAGTTGGCCAAAGCTGTGTAGGGATGGGCAAGGGTTTGAGCAATCCCGAAAGGAGTGTCGTTTTCCCCTTGTTGACTTGGAAAGTATCATCGTCAGCCACCATTTGTTGAATTGTCATTTTTAGTCCTGGCCAAAAGAAGTTACATTGTTCCCAGTCATACATTTTGCAGAACCCAGAGTGCCCTGTTGATGGAGAAGCATGGAGTTCATAGAAGAGATATCCCTGTTGAACATATTGCAACCAATTTGGAACAAGCAGAGAAAGAGCTGTAAGAGAAACTGGGTCATCAATTGTGCGAGAAGGAGCATCTTCCACCATATTGTCCTTACCCTTCTTGTAAGTGATCACATAGGGATAAACCATGAGTTGGATAACCCATTGCAGGTGTGTTGGGGAGGAGACCCATTGTTCCAGAAAATTTTCCAGACTCGGGAGATCAATCTTGATGCAGAAATAATTCCCTAATAGGGATGGCTGCCACTTCTGTACTGCATGCAAAAAAGCCATCATTGCTTGCTGAGAGGTAGATGTGGCTACATTCTGACCGGAAAGGTCTCTTGAAGGCAGCAAGCGCATTGGTTCAGCAAAGATACCTGCATATCTATCCAAGGAAGTAGTGGAGACTGTTGATGGTTGCATCTGAATGGAATTGAGCTGAGCGAGGAAACCATGTGAATTCTTCTTAAGGATTTTTTCCAGGCGATGTGAACTGATGATGCAGAGAGACCCTGGTTGTAAGCCCATAAATTTTTGTTGTGCCCCATTGAATTTAAACTGCATCCAAAGTTTAGCAAAATCCCATAAGATGGGGCCAAGTGTGCGTAACCATTGAACGCCCAAAACCACATCACATCCACCTAAGGACAAGGAAAACATGTCAGAGCGTAGGTTATAATCTTCCATAGAGATACGCACATTGTGACACTTCCCCTTGCAAGGTAAGGTGCCCCCATTGGCAACCATGACTTCAAAGTTGGAGCAAGGATGGACAAAACAATCTGCCTGTTTGGCAATCCGAGGGTCAATGAAGTTATGAGTGCTACCAGAATCAATGAGTATGGTAAGAGGGAGCTTCTTGAAGTATCCCCTGACCCGCATTGTTTGTGGGGTGGTGACGCCGGTTACAGCATGGAGAGAGATCTCGGGTGGGTGGTCCTGATATGGTGTGTCAACAAGCGGGTGTTGAATGTCGACCTGATCATCTACTGTATCTGTAGCTTCTTCACCAAGTTCTAAGGCAGGCGGAGAATCCACATCCAAGAGATAGAGCTTTTGTTGAACACATCTATGTCCCCGAGTGAATTTCTCATCACAATTATAGCAAAGCCCTTTTTCTCGGCGTGCCTGCATTTCTATTTCAGACAAATGCTTGATAGGAGTTGGTTGAGGAGCAGGCATAATGGGAGGTCGTTGGGAACCCATATTTTTGAAGGGAACAAAGGTGGGTTTGGAGCGTTGTTGTGCTACGATCTTGTCCTCGGCCAGCTTAGCCAACCCTAGGATTTCCATCATGGTGTTGGGACAAAACATTTTGACCTCTGAGCGGATTTCATCCTTGAGACCACTGATAAAACAACTCCTGTAGAATTCATCAGACAATCCTTCTGTGTGATTGGCTAGTTTCTCAAATTCCATCTAATACTCTCTCACTGTGCTAGTTTGGTGAAGTTTAGTGAGTGCTCCTGTGAAGTCGTCAAAAGCACTAGGACCAAATCGTGACAAAATGAGTTGGCAAAAATCTGTCCAATTTGGCTCGGGATGAGCGTTAATGTACCAATGGTACCATTGAAGGGCTTCTTGTTCCAAATGAAAGGATGCAAGTGGAACTTTCTGAACATCAATAGTATTATGCAGATTGAAATATTGTTCTGCTCGGTATATCCATCCAGTCGGATCAATACCATTGAAGCAAGGAAAATCAAGCTTCGACCCACGAAAATTGCTAGAAGAAGAGAACCCGGTGGTTGCAAAAGATTCTGGCTGTCTGGTATTGTTCATGGCTGAATGCTGAAGATGGAGGCTAAGAAATTTTTCATCCAGATCTTGGAGTTTGGTTTGGATGGCTGCAAGTGCTTCCTCCATGGTGTGTGCTCCTGCACGGGTGCTACGGCTCGGAAGGAATCTGGAACAACGTCGAATGGCTGGATCTGGAACGGCTTGCAAAATGGATCTAAAACGGCGCAGCAGTGATCGACAATAGTTCAGCTGAAAGTAGATATGGACCCCATGTATGTGCATCTTCCTAACAATTCAGGGTTTTCACTCGGCCACCAATGCTGTCTGACGGCTTGCGTATTGGGGCAGTACCCCTCACTCCACGGCTCAGGTAAAACTGATAACCGCTTTGCCACAAACGACAGCTCTTGGTTTACCTCACGGGTGGGAACTAGTCAATCAGGTAGGGGTCGTTGCCCTTTTCGCTTGGCAGGTCCTCTCAATGGCCAGCTACTTCGGGGTTCCTGTGACACTCCTCACAATGAGTTTTAGGGCTTATGCCCAAGTACTTCCCACAGTTAAGCGGATAGGGATTATTCCCAGATCCGAACCTGCAACAGAAAAAATTTGGGCAGAAATTCCACCCAATGTTCAAAAACCGGATCTATATTGCTCAGAATCGCAATTATAGCATGTTTCTGAAACTGGAACAACCACTCTGCTTCTACCCATGAAAGTGGAATAGAAATCTGGGCACTCGGTCAAAATATTTTCTCGCCGCAATTTCTGCGGCCGTCACCGAAATTCTGAAAGATTGCTGATTTTAAATCCACGATATCTCCACTTTTAGAACTCCAAATGAGATGATTTTTTTTTTGAAACTGCGTATTTTTGAAAGAGGAATTTAGATATGCAATCAGTTTCTTCTGATTTTGTGCAGAAAGTTTCAGAAATTGATCTGAAAGTCGCCGCCCAAAAAAAGAAAAAAAAATTTCCCACTTGTGCCAAGGAAAGTGCTCTGATACCAGATGTGATGTACCTGCAATAATTAATTAATGCAAATACACAAGCTATCAGAAATAATAGAACAGAATCACTTTTATATTGATCACGGGCCACTTCGAGGGGGCAACCTCCTTTGAGCAAGCTCAATACAATTAACTTCATCGTGCCTTCAATGACCTCAACACACACTTATATACTAAGTTTATGCCCAATACTATGAGTCAAAACCATGGGACATATAATACTACGGGACGACTTACAAAGCATATGCGTCCAATACTATGGGTCAATACTATGGGCTAATATAAACTATGGATCAACAAATACTACGGGACGACTTACAAAGCTTATGCGTCCAACAACAATATACTAACATAGTAAAGAGAAGGGTTGACATAGGTTCCTAACAGCACTCTACCATTAGCTGTTGGTATGGGACAACTCCCCCTAATTTTGTGGCATTTCCCCCTCCAGGTAGAGGGAGGTGAGCAGGGAGCTCACTAATGACCAGTTAATTACAAAAGACCTAGGAAGCCTATAAAAGGCAATTCGAATTGAGCAATGAGCTCTTACAATGTTTTCTGCAGAAACATTCCTCATGCTCATCAGGTGATGACTGAGAGATTCAAATAGGGGAGGCTGTGGAGAGCGCAAGTATAATTCTGCAAATGTTATGAGAAAGACAGACCAGAGGTGTTGGTGCTGGTCCCATTGATTACTAAGCCTGTAAGGCTGGATATATATATTTTCTTGCTGCTGCAAGCAGAGAACCTAAGCTTCATAACTTCCTTCCTCCTGGTGGATCAGTGGATAGGCTTGGGGGTCCTAAGGCAGACAACTTGGCTGCTTAGGAGCAGGTTGGGTGGAACAGGCTTCTTGAGTGATTTGTTCCTCCCATTACACTCAGGTTCTATTCTTTTGTGTTTTTTTTTCAATCATATGAATGCCCTCAGAAAATGGCTTAGTATTGTTATTTAATGATCAATAGTAGTAAAATGTTAGATCCTAATTAATTTAGATTTGTTGAACTGATAAAATGACTCCTCTGCATTTTTCCCCATGCGTGGAGCTGCATCGTACTCCAGTACAGAGAGGTAGCATTAAATATGCCCAGTTAAAAATGAAACCTAGCATGCATCTAAATATCTAACCCAAAAGACCACCCATGCACAGACTTATGTTTATCATGCATCTTATATTTTAGCAGCTGTAGATTAGATCCTTACATGCAATGTTTTCACTGTTCAAATCTGTATGCTGAATAACCTACTAGAAACTAGTCATAGTAATAGGTTCTTTTCTTATTTCTGAAGGTGAACATTGTGTTAACAACTAGGGTTATTGGTCTTTAATAATTTCTTCAAAGAAGATAATACCATGCATTATGTTTAACCATATTCCCACTTTTCTATTTTCTTATTGTTCTTAGAATATGATCGATCTTATAGCAAATATTGTCCTCACTGAATTATCTTGTACAGAAAGAAATAAAGCTATTGTGTTATTTTAGCCTTTCATCATAGGTCCAAATTGGACGAATACAGGAATATATAATTAGAATAGAAAAACTGTTATATTCATAAGCAATCAAATTAACTGACGAATGCACTGTCATTTTCTCTTTTTTTTAATTATCATTTGCATGTGATAGAATTTACATCACAGAATACCAAGTTATTAAAAGCAAGGAAAAACATAGCATTATTGAATTGACAGAGCAGGTTACAAGTATCTCTACACCCAACTAGGGTTGACCTATCTCATCACATTATTATTTACAAACATTTAAACAGCTGCCAAATCAATGTTTCATTACCATAGATGATCTAACTATAGAGTCAAGAGTTATTATTCTTGTTCCCTTAAAACATTATTATAGACAAACAAACTTCATTTACATCGACAACCAAGGTTTAGCTTTGTCACTTATGGTTTCAAAACAAAACCAATTACTTTCTATACTCGGCTTAATCCATACATGCACAGATGCAAAGTAAGCCAGGTAGATCGCTCTCGGCTTACAGCCACAATTTAATTAAACAACTTAAAACAGGATTTCATTTATAGATTTGAAAACGAGAATTAGAAAACGCCATACATAGCCATTAAACTCTAAATAATTATCATTCCATTTAAATTAACAAGGGTTGCATTCTACAAATTGTCGTGTCCTTGTATTGAAGGTTCCAATCAAAACATAATGCTAGTTATGCATACCGCAAATACCGAAACAAAATTACAGTCAAACGTATATTTTCCCTTTAGCTTCACATTTGAGCTTCCATCAACACAGAAGTACCAAAATGACAGACATAAACATATAACTGTAAGACTCGCTGCTAACCCGAGGGTTCAACCTTACCAAGCTCTCCGAGCCAAGGGATGGCCGGCCATGCATTATAAACTTATACATCATCTACACTATCAACAAAGCTAAAACAGTAACATTTCCCCAAACATTGTAGGTGAGACAAAGCCACTGCCTTGAAGGCATGCTACCAACACTTGCTCATCAAGTCTGATTCCAGGAGAACCACTAAGGAGGGATACCACCAAAGCTTACCGGTGGGTTCACTTAGTTCTCCTCCCCATCAACCATTCCGGCACCCTGTTGTTCGCCGAGGGTTACCTGTCAACAACCATACACTGAGTTAAGTATCGGATCATGAGGTAGTAATGCATGAAACAAAGAATAATTTGACAACCCTTGCAACGTTACAATACCTGAGTCATGATAGATATTGGACGAAGCCAGCATTCATCCACTGCGAAGGAGAAGCACTGAGTTCGAAGGCCACGATGTGGGATACCTCCCGAACAAATTCACTCAATTGAAAACCCTAGACTTGCAAGCTACTACAACGCCACAACAGATGCACTCATCCCACCTGTAGATTGCTACACAAATCGTTTCCAGACTTGGCCTCCATGTATAACAATTACTCACAGACCAAGGTTGGTGCCAGTCTCAGGATCAAGCCCGAGGGAGGCTAGAAAAACACCGAAACCCTAAGTACCTCTCGGTCGGTTTGCCTCACCTCCCAAAACCTACCACCGAACAATGACCAAGAAGTGTTACAAGAATCCATAAGTTACGCTAGGGTTCAGCTCAATCCCAATACACAACGATCAACGGCGGAGATCCATTTTCATTAAGCCATGTTGGAGGGTGGAAGGAGTAGCATTAAATTGCTCATCTACCTCCCAAGCCACGGGGTTTCCATTTATGTTGACAGCAGGACAGGAGGCCATTACAACTCAGCTTGCCAAACCTCATCACTCACCGAATCATCCATCACAACTTACACGTAACAATATCCTTAACATGGTGGCCCGGCAAAAATAATTGCAAACTCAATCATTTAATACACCCTAGACTTCGTATGTAGGGTTTGGTAGTGCCATCATTCCACCAGCTAATCCATACGAATCAATGTTAATAACATCAGCATATAAATATTATCAATGTATAATGATTCCGATAGCATATAACAAAGGTCTCATATGATTCCATATAATCAATTTCGAACACAATCATAGCATATGAATGATCCGGATCTTGGGGGCTGAGACCCGAAAGGCTTGAATGCCGAGAGAGGAGGAAATTAGGCATGCAAATCTGTCATAAAATTAACATGAAAACCCTAATATTGCATAAGAATAAGCATGAACAAAAACACATGTAGTCAATGGGAGGTGAGGCTCAAAGAGGAGCCCCACCTCTGAAACTAATTACCAATAAGTCACTCAATTCTAATTAATCTCACAATGAACAATAGAAAATAGGAGAGAAACCAAATGAGTAACTTGATATCATGAGAAGGCTTGCTAGGCCTTTATATAGCATTATTACAATGTGTTTTGAGGCTATACCATGGTCCAAAACTATGTGCTACTAAATACCATGGATGAGAGAGGGTGGCCTCTCTATTTAATACTTTTATGGCTTATACATTCGAATTTAGACCATATGCCCCCTAAAATTCGGATCATTCCTCCCCCCTTAGAAAATGATGGTCCCCATCATTTCATGCTAAAAAGATACCCATGATTACACTGTGCTAGCTACCAATGAAGAGAAGGGTTTTGTGTGGTTGACCCATAACCATGGGTTTTGTGAGGTTGACCCATAACCGTGGGTTTTGCAAGGGTGACCCATAACCATGATGGCAATGACAAGCTTGATTCCAATGAAGAGAAGAGTTTTGTGTGGTTGACTCAAAACCATGGGTTTTGTGTGGTTGACCCATAACCGTGGGTTTGATGTGGTTGACCCATAACCATGGTGGCAATGACAAGCTTGTTTCCACTGAAGAGAAGCGTTTTGTGTGGTTAACCCATAACCGTGGGTTTTGTGTGGTTGACCCACAACCATAATTACAATACATAACTATGGGTTTTGTGTGGTTGACCCATAACCATAGGTTTTGTGTGGTTAACCCATAACCATGGGTTTTGTGTGATTGACCCATAACCATGATTACATTAAGATTTTTAAAAAATCGAAAATTCATGATCTTTGGTGCAGTTGATGTCTTGTTGCAAATCCATTCATACCTTCTGATGCATGTACTAAAATTGAATTCCATTGAAGACCCATTTGAGATCTCGAAGAGACCTTTCCATCCATATAACATACTTGCTCTGGGGTGGCCAAGAGATTGAGAAAATGTTTGTTGAAGCTCAAGAGACGCGCGCACACTATTTTGCAGACATCTGTTGCTTCAATCAATGATATCTCTCAAACCAGAAAGCCAAATAAAAAATCGTGAAATACCCATTTTAGCTGACAGAAATAGATTTCCAATGAGCTATGGTAGAGACTCTGAAACGTTATATGGAGTCTATAGAACTTGTTTAAAGTGTTTGTACGTCCGGCCGCATTGTGTACAAACATGTGTTACTTCAAACAAACATATCTCACAAACCAGGAAACGAAATGAAATTCTGTGAAATACCCATTTTAGCAGACAAAAAGATCTTTCTAATGAGCTATGGTAGAGCCTCTAAGACATTCTATGGAGTTAATAGTACTTGTTTAAAGTTGTTGTACGTCCGACCGCATTATGCACAAACATATGCTACTTCAAACAAGCATATCTCACAAACCGGGAAACAAAATGAAATTCCGTGAAATACCCATTTGAGCTGACTGAAATACCTTTCGGATGAGCTATGGTAGAGCCTCTGAAACCTCCTGTGCAGTCCATGGAACCTGTTCAAAGTTTGCTGAATGTGAGAGTGTTGAGTATAGAAATGCCAAGGGTTTGTAGAGAAGCATGGGTTGTTGTAGAGGTTGTGGAACCTCCGTTGAACCCGCATAATCCTTCAAAATATTGTCCCAATAGAGAGCGTACCCGCTCTGATACCACTGATCCGGATCTTGGGGGCTGAGACCCGAAAGGCTTGAATGCCGAGAGAGGAGGAAATTAGGCATGCAAATCTGTCATAAAATTAACATGAAAACCCTAATATTGCATAAGAATAAGCATGAACAAAAACACATGTAGTCAATGGGAGGTGAGGCTCAAAGAGGAGCCCCACCTCTGAAACTAATTACCAATAAGTGACTCAATTCTAATTAATCTCACAATGAACAATAGAAAATAGGAGAGAAACCAAATGAGTAACTTGATATCATGAGAAGGCTTGCTAGGCCTTTATATAGCATTATTACAATGTGTTTTGAGGCTATACCATGGTCCAAAACTATGTGCTACTAAATACCATGGATGAGAGAGGGTGGCCTCTCTATTTAATACTTTTATGGCTTATACATTCGAATTTAGACCATATGCCCCCTAAAATTCGGATCAATGAATATCCACCAAGGTCGTGAGCAATCATAGGGCATGGATTGACTCCGCCCCCATCAAATAAAGTCGACTATAAAGTTCATCTTATGGAACATTATAGAGCTCTTAAAGCTTGTTCGTGACACCATAAGTTATATAAACACACCGTTAGGGTATGGTTGCCACCCAAGGACCCATCTCATACATTGCATGGTAGGGTATTAAGGCTTAAAGCATCACCATTTTATTTGCCCAAGTAATAGAGACCAGAATCACCTTAGCACTCATTTTATAGTATGCTTAGGACCATGTGCCCTTGTCCCAAACCTGTCACCGTCAACATTTATAAAATAATTACTTTAACAGCCGCAAGTTATTTATGGAATGACCATACGTAAAGTCATCAACACTTAACGGAAACATTCATAACAAACACACCCTGAGTTGGATGATATCTGCAGTCTTGAGATAGACAGGTTCATCTTAGAGAATTGGAAGGAGACCATACCTGTAGCATCGAAATTCATACGCAGTTTTTATTGATAACACGGTGATTAAACCCTCTGAATTATTATCGCTATCTCTACCTACGAATCTACGCATGGAGGACAAGTACAATGCTTTAGCTGAATAGCTAAGTAAGCCTCGGGGAAACCTCATGGGACCCCTTTCATCATCATCCAGAAAAATTAAACTGTCAGTACTTGTCGAGAATAATTATGTTGTCCAAATGCATCCAAATTTTCAATCATTCTAGCATTTAAATAAGAACATAATCATTAATTGGTTTTCATGACGCCATCAGAAGACAAAAAGAAACAACCATTAAATTTTTTCTACCAAGCGACACATTTATTAATTACTGCTTATTGAATATTATTATTTCCGCATTTTACAATATTAGCTTTTATGGCGATTTAAATTTTTTTAAATTTTTATGAAAATATCGAGATGTTACACGCTTTCCCTGCCATCTGACTCCTCATCGAATTCATCTCTCTGCTTAATATTAATAGTGCATAGAAACTTTTGCTGGTAGTCCTCTACTTGGCTTTTCTAATGGAAATATTTTGTCTTCTTACAGAACTATCAAAACACTACAAATTTTCCTCGCAATATTGATGGACTGCAATCAATGTTTCTCTATAATGTGGCTAATCACGACATGATTGTGATTTTCTACTTGTTCAATCTTATGACTAATAAGATCTATCAAATTACTTTTGATATCCTGATCTTCTTCATTTGCCACATGTGCTTTATTGGCTAGCTTCCCCACTGGGCCTCAATGCTTATGCAGGAGGCAGATGCTGAAGCATCTGAGCTTTCTGCAAGAAATGATGATTTGGGAGAACACTTATCAGTCACACAAGAGTAGCTACAAAGGGATAATGCCTTATTTAGACTTAGTGGATGCCCGTGAACAACCATTCCAAAGAAGAGAATCTGAGTATCAAACTTGGGTCAGTCTGCCTAAAATACTCCATTACTTACCGCTAGCCTGTCACCCAGTTGACAAAATTTTGGCTATCAATTACTGATCGCATAGTTTATGAATCTTTCATTTTTTTCTAAAGCACAATCTCTGTGTTAGTTGAGGTCTTTATTTTGAAGGAAATATCAATTGCAAGACTGGATTTTCATCTCAGCGAATGACTTCAAGGATTTTACAGTTTCCCATTTCTCATTGAATTTGGATCCTTTGGATTGCTACTTAAAGGAATTCCATCGATCATAACATTCTGTGATTGTTCATTTCAATTTTAGAATCGTGGATTTGTTGTATTGTATGAACATATTTGGATCTAGAATGACCAGCTACAAAAATGAACGCGCGCTACAAAATACTGGCGTACTTTATAATGAGATAACGAGAAACATTGCCCTATTTGGAAGGACAACCTATAGAGTCATTCCTGGAATGGCATTCTCTCAGCTTGAGATTTTAATTTTCATCAAAGTACAGAATTTGTGTGAATGTTGAATTCTCAAAGCAATGAATACTATTAGTCTATTTTTTTATCACGTCTTCTGTGCCTATTTTTAATATATGACAGGCATTGAAGTATAGTCTATTTATATAGAGAGCATTATAAGTCCTACCACTCCAGGGAAAGGTTCTTGAACCATTAAGCAGAAAGGCATTTAAATGCTCCTGTTTTTATTCATAGTTATTCATACATGATTTGTACCAAGCTTGAGGGACATTGCATTTCATATCCAATATGAATTGGAAAATTTTCATATATTTTATGTTACGTGCATTGTATGTTACGTGTAGACAATTTTTTATTTTTTATTATTAGTTGTTTCGATCAAATGCTTCCTTTGGCTATTATATATTGAAAATACGCCAATATAAAAAGAATGGGATGCAAGAGCATTCACCATAAGCTAAGAATCCCTAGATAGCTACATGTAGTCTATATGTCAAGTTCAATCATGGAAGATGAAAGTAATGGAACGCCTAGTATAGAGGATTGTTGCAGAATCTAATGAACACTGCTTTAGGACAGTAGGCACTTTTATTCGGATCGTTCACACCTGGATAGACCTCACTAGATTGCTCGAGTGAATTCAAGGTAATAGCACCAGGATTTGCTATGGAAATCCAGAGGCTTCTAGTGCCTTACTGAAAAACAACTGCTCAATAAACTGCTGCAACTTCAAATGATCTAACAAGCTCTGATACCATGTGAAATTCCACAGGGGTAGTCACTTAGCTTAAACAAACTTCACAATTTCACTCAGTTAATTGCAGAGAAGAATGAGCAAGAAATATGATGAAATTCACACATTAAACTCAAAAGATGTGAGAAACTCTTGTTGATACATTCATCAACTGTAAGCGGGAAAACATATGAAAATACAATAGAATGAATTCGAATACCCTAGGTAGGATTCGAATTCTCCTCAAGGCATGGCTTAGTCTGCTTTGGAACCATCTCCCGATAAGGTCTAGTGGGCATCGATAGTCAATGATCAATCAACTAGAGTAGAACTGAGCATAACTGAACCATGTGAGCACAAAAATAAGGAAGGAGACTCCAAGGAGGGCACATACTAGCTGTCAGTGGTCAAGGAGGGCGCTCCTAGTCTATGTAGCATTCAATCTAAGAGTTATAGTCAGTTAATTGAATAATCAATCCTCAAATCATGGAACTGATTGATGGATCTCCTAAATCTGTGGAAGAGGGCGCACATGTACTCCAATGATGAAAAAAGAGCACATCAGTGGCTAGGATGGATATTAATGACCAGAAACAAGCTCTAGGGGACCCATAATAGGGACTAGGTGCTAGGAGACTCCACTGTTGTTGACTAGATGCATGCAGTGCTGCATGGAATGCAAGCATTCATGCAGGATGCATGTAGTGCATGCAAATACAATATGATGATGGTGAGAATATTTCAACAATCCACTCCAGGAATTCCAACATGTTTAAGGATGTATATTCCAAGCACCCATTCAGGGACTGTTGGGCTAAGCTTTCCAATCGTTCCATAGTAACATCCCTTCCAACTATCATTAAAAATTTATCCTTCGCAATCTTAAAAGCTTTCTTTGAGCGACGAGCCTTTGCCCTTCTCCCAGATATTTTCTTAACCCCCGGACTATGAGGCTCCCTATCGGAGTCGAAGGATTCCTTCACCAAAGGGACTAAATCATGCCTAGGGCCATCCTTAACCCCCGAACTAATATTTTCTTGGAAAGCAGAAACCGTGACCGAAGACAGGGAATTTCGATGGGATTCCTTACCCTCAGAACTCGTCGGGAAGGAGGAAGTGGGAGAAAAGAACCTTTGGATTTTTAACCCCGGAGGCTGACCATGACTAGTTTGATCACGATGGTTGACCTTCAATGGCTTGGTGTAATCCCTTGGGGCAATCTCTTGATCGAAACCCACAGGTCGATGTTCCTCCCCAGGCTGGACCACGACCTCTTTGTCAATCAACACATGATTAGCATTTTGTTCCCAAAGGTCCCTTTTTGAGAAGAAAATGTCCCCTGCCAAGGAATCTCGACCACCATGTTCCAGCCAAATGACCATCTTGCCGACCATGACCTCTGGCATGGAATGACCATCAATCTCTATGTTTCCATCAAAATATATGAAAATTGAAATAATACTTATCGGCCTATAACAAGGCAGTATAAGCACTAACCAAAACGCCCTCAACTAGTCGGAATTCAGCAGAGCAAGAATAGCTGAAATCACAATTTTCAATGATCTGGATAGTTTTAAAATAGGGAATTTAGTCTAGGACATGCAATTACGATTGATGAAATTACAAAATTATGGAAATAGCAATTTCCAGGAACAAATTTGAATGGTTTTGATCAAAAATTGGCCGAAAAGTGGGGCAGTTTAGTCGTCTTTTATCCTACTCGCCTATAACAAAGAGATTTTTACTCTTCATTTTAGCCATTCAGTCTTTGGTAGGTATGTCATTCAGCGCAAAGGGACCGTCAAAAATATTCATTTGAGTCACTTTCGATGTCTGGGTAGGTGATTGATAATTTCAAAGAAGTTGGTAGATTAAAATTAAAACACCAATTGGTTAGAAACCATGAAGAGTAATAGGTTGTAGAGTTCAAACTACGAAACAACCTGTCAAATCTGTCATTTCATGGTTTCTAGACAGATTGTTTTATAGCTTCATCCAGAGAAGCATGAAGTGATAGGTTGGGTTGTTAGAAACTCTGAACCACTTTGCGTAATCTGTCATTTCTTGTCACCTTTCATTTGCTTAACTCGCTGACAGATTGTTGTCATGGTTACAATCTGTAAACCATGTTGCATTTTTTAAGTTCCAATCTGTTTAACTCGTCATTTAATAATTAGTCGTATGGAAATTAGTCGAATGGAAGACTTCCTCATAATTTCTCCATTTGCGGAGACTTCAAGTCAAGTGATATACTCGATTGTTCACGCGTTTTCACGGCATCCATGCTTTTAGATTCATTGTTTTCCAAAGGGCGAATTACTGTACTTCACGTCTACATAACTTCTCCATTTGATTGACTGCTGACTTTAATCTCGCGACAGAAGATGCTCGATTGACTACTCATTTCACGCCATCTATGCTGCTAGATTTTGATGCTTTTCCACAGAGGTGACTGCGGTATTTGAGATTTTAGAAAATATTTCTGGAAATTAGCCGAATGGAAGACTTCTTCATAATTTCTCATTTGTGGGGACTTCACGCCATCCGTGCTTTTAGATTCATTTTTTTCAAACTGCGAGTAAGTGCGGTATATATTTAACATTTGAGAGGGAAGGCTGTACGATAATATATTTCTGGAAATTAGCCGAATGGAAGATTTCTACATACTTTCTCCATTTGTGAAGACTTCAAGTCACATACTCCATTATTTAAGCGTTTTCACACCATCAATGCTTTTAGATTTGATTTTTTCTACACAATTTCTCCATTTGTGAAGATTTGATTTGATTTTTTCTACACAATTTCTCCATTTGTGAAGATTTCAAGTCAGATTGGTACTCGATTATGACAGCTATGTAATAAATTAATTACGCGAAGTGCTGTAATTGATGCTGATATTTTCTACAAGAATTTTCTGTTTGTCAAAGACTTCACTATCTCGAGTTTTCATCCAACGAATCATGGATGCTTTTCCGTGTGAAAGGGACGCCATCAATACTTTTAGAAGACTTCAAATCATATACGTACTAATCATTTGCGCGTTTTAGATTGATTTTTTCCAAAGTGCCAAGTGTTGTACTTTACGCGTTTTAGATTGATTGTAAGATTTCGGCAACATTTTTCTGTTTGTCAAAGGCTTCATTGTCTCCGAGTTTTGAAGCCATCGATGCTTTTAAATTGATGGAAGGCTGTTCGAAAATATTTCTGGAAATTACCCGATTGGAATATTTCTTCATTTGCACAATTTTAAATTATTTCATTGTCCCACCGCGGGCACATATGGTAATGAGTTGGTTTTAAATTATGTTTTATGATTAACTAAATTGTAATTGTGTTCACAAGTTTCAATTCTTTCTTCATTACAAATCTCAAGTTTTTGTATTCCAACAATTTATTATTATTAATACTCATTGTTATTTTTACAGATTATTATTGCCCTAAGGCCTTTTCATGCTCTCTTCCCAACGTGCTAAAAAGTCAAACCCCTATTTCTCCGGAAATCTTTTCCGTTTGCACAACAAACAATGTGGGGTTAACTTATTTTGCACGGGACACGATGTGGGGTTAATTCAAAATTTTGAATTTAGAAAAATCGTTGTTCTTTTCGTCTTTCCCAAAATCACTTATCAAACCAAGTCGTTTTCCTGCTTCAACGAACTCTATCTGTTACCAAAAGCTTAACTCTATTTGTTACCAAACCATGTCATTTTCCTGCTTGAACGAACTCTTTAAGAGAACCTATCAACAGACCAGGTGCGATCCCCTACTTGAACGAACCTAGTAAGAATAAAACCCCGTGAAAAAATGAAGTCCAATGCCCTAATTTAGATATCAAGATCAACAATTGGGTGAGGATCGAGATCAGGGTAATGATTAATTCGTGAGCAGCAAGGTGAGCGTAATGATTTGATAGGAAATTGTTATTTGATTTTTTGTTACAGTTTCTGTAGTGAACGAAGGGTATGCATTCACGTTTGCATGTTTTATGTTCTAGTCAGGGCACTTGCGTACTACATTTACTGATCAAGATCAACAACTGGGTGAGGATCGGGATCAAGGTAATGATTAATTCGTGAGCGACAAGGTGAGTGTAATGATTTGATAGGAAACTATTTTTTGATTTTGGGTTATGGTTTCTGGAGTAAACGAATGGTATGCATTCACGTTTGGCATCTTTTATGTTCCAGTCAGGGCACTTTCCTACTACATTTACCGGTGGATTGGAGGAACTTTCCAGGGATTCAGCCGATGAAGGGATATGAGCACTAGGGTTTGAATCAATTTTACCCTTTCTCATTTGATGCATAAATCTATTTGGACCATCTGTATACATAGATTCGAGCTATTGTTGAAAACCATTGCAAGCTTAAAAACTATGATTCCATGCTTGGTCCCTTTCTTGAAGTTTAACGGTTGTAACTGCTGAGAACCTCTATTTTTTGGTGTTATATTCTCAAAAGACCTGTTAATTTGGTTTTCTAATTTCTATTGTGCAATTTTTTTTGTCTATAAGTAGGCTTTAAAGTTTTTTGTCAAACACTGTATATCCGTATTAATCAAATTTACCCTTTATTATTTGATGCATAAATATATTTTGACCATCTGTTTGCAATTCTAAAACCTTGGTTGGAAGGAGAAAAAAATTAAAGTTCTTACCAAAGGTTAGTTACTATGTAGTTATTTATATTGTCCCTATATAAATACTTTGTTTTTTATTTGCTCTTTGTTTTCCAATTAAGAGATCTCATGTGTAACATCTATAGGCCTTTTGGGCATCCTACCACGATTGTAGATTTTTACTTTTTATAAATTTAATCATGTTCAATACAGACCCTAATCCATTGACACATAAAGAACGGAAGTCATTTCCGCTGGAAGTTGTCGAAGAAGCTTTCCAAATACTTGATGAAGAGGACGCTAAACGAGAAAAGAGTCTACAAATGAAGCAACAATTATCTATACATCGACATAAGTCATGACAATTATCTAGAATTGCAAATTCTGATTGTTTGAGTAACAATGATGTATCCAACAGTAAAGATGTCCATATCCAACCTAATGATAAGGAAATACCTTATCAAATCTGATGTCGTTTGTTAGGGGCAATGCTCCAAACTTTGATACAATTGCTATTTTCAAAGGAGAAAAAGGTTTAGAAGACATCATTATATGCAAAGTTATAGATGAGTCCCATATAGGAAACCTAGAATTGACATGTTTGGATCCTTGTGGAAATGATCATGTTCTTTACACTGTTGGTAACAATGACACATGGACGCATAACATGGATGATGGATGATGTTCTGCATGTTCAAATGGTGTATGCAGATGAAAGTGGCAAGCTTGTGTTGAACAATACTTCACCATCTCAAATAAAAACAGAGTTATTTTCAAGTGGGTCAGATAAAAATCATAAAAAACATTCCACTGTTGTCATCAAGTGAGGGTATTATATGGGATATTGTTCAGATGTGACTCCCTTATTGACTCAAAATGGTCATTTTGTGAAGATTGGTAGAAAGAAATTCATTCAAACGGATGGGATTTTGGTGCGCAACACAAATCCATTTGATTTTACCATAAAGACAGGCATGCATGTCCGTATTTATTATGAAAATTTTCCTGAAATGTCTGAATATGAGTCATTGAAAATTACATATCCTGTAGAAGTGTTGGACTCACAGACTTTGTCTCCATATTAGAATTTGCCTCCATATTAGTATCTATCAAAGGTTCATCAATGTCAGGGGTAATGTTCTGATTATCCACTTAAGTACTAACTATGTCTTGAGTAGGGTCACCATCTTCTGATGGTTCTTTCAAACCATGATTATGCAAGATGCCTTTTTAACACTCTAATTTCTTCCTCATACTTCTTGACTTTTCCTTTTAGGTTTCCAATCTCCACCTCTGCCATCACCAGTTATGTTCTCATATTGATATTATGAACATTCAAAACATGAAATTGATATTGTGAAAGATTTATTTTTCTTTGAATAATGTCCCTCAGACTCCTGCACTGATTTACGAACCTATTGACAGTACGTATCTGATTCTCTTGAATGTTATCTCCCCTCCCTTCATCATTTTGACTGACCATGTTACTCTTCCCTTTTGGGTTTCCCATATCACTCAACAATATTTATGCTAGGTTCAACTTCACCCAAACGATTAATGAAAATATTGATCCAACCAAGAGCTATCTCAATACTCTTCTACAAACCAACTACACTGTACAAATCAAACTAAAACTCTAAATTTTTTTCTTCCCGATGACTATACTAATCTGACAACTGTGTTTCCATTTCTCTAAAACCCAATAAATGAAGCATCATTATAGGAAACTGAAGGAGGTTTTTGTGAACAATGTAACTAGCTTCAGGCCTTGTTGATGCCTCGAAAATCATAGCACCAATCAACAAGGGATTCTCCTCGGTAAGCAAGCCCAATTAGATCACTCACCGTTTGGTGTGGAGAATCTGTCCAGTTAACTGTCTGGCTACTGTGTATGATATAAAGATTTGTTTAAATTTCACGGGTTGCGGCCCGATCCAGCGTTTATGTATTTTAATTTTAAAGATGATATGCAAGTGCGTTAATCTAAGTGCATGCAATTGAAGCAAATCTAATCTAAAACTGATTTAAGCAAATTTAATCTATCCTTGCAAAGAGCAAACTAAAAGTATGAGCAATAAACTGAAAGAAACATATAAAGATCTCACAGATAGCTATTTAATCATAAAGATGCATTTCCAGCAGAAATAGAAGATATCAAAGATAGCTTTGATTTAATTAAACATTTCATTACTCATTTAACACAGAAATTTTGTAAAAGGAAATAAAATCATTCATAGCAGAGAATTAGTTCACAATAGATAGGAAAGATCTCACAGAAAATGTATGAAAGATGCAGAAATAGTTTAGCAATTATCCAACACATTCCCAAGCAAAATACTACGCCGACTTCCACAGGCCAAAACGATTTTCTTATTCATGTAGCAGAAATAGTTCACGTAAACAAGAAGAGTGTCCTTTCACCTGCCAAAAGTCCCCTCTACTCTTCTCTAATAATCTATATATAGCTTTACAAAATGTTCCAAGAGCTACCACCTGTACTCTAGCGCCCAATATTCTTTTAATTTGTCTTTTAGTGCCCATTTTACAAAAAGGAATCAATCCCAAAAATATTACAAAAGAAGGACGGGAAGGAAATTCCAGCTGTCCTTTTAATATTTAAAAGATACAAAGGAAAAAAGAGAGCACTCTGGCTTCTCATTAGAAAATACGAAAGAGAGAGATTATCCCTAAGTTGGCGCCTCTACCACAGCTGGCGCCTCTGCTGAAACTTAAGTCACTGCTGCTGCTGGTAATTCTGCTGCAACTGATGCCCCTACTTCTGCCGCTGAAGCTTGGTTTGCTTTTTCTACTAATGCTTTGTTTGCTTCTACTATATGATTTACCCATATGCTAGTTTCTCTTATGATGTTGTTGGAGGGAATAGGGAGCATAATTTTTAGAGAGACCTCATGCTTGGCGAGCTCTTCTTCAAGGGAAATTACCTCTGCTGTTGCAACCTGGAGGCTTTCTTCAAGGAGATGCGCGTGAACAGCGGCCTGGTTGATACAATGGTGAAGATATTCAACGGTTAACACGTCCATTTTCTTCACATAGTCCATTTCTATACTTAACCCGTCCGTTAGCTCAGACAAGTGTTGGGCCTTGTCTGGAAAGTCTTCTATATTATGGGGCATCATCATTTGACATTTTTCTTGGGCAGTTCGTATCTTAAGGTACAAAATTCTACACTGTTCAAGAGTGACTTGGGCTACAGCGTTCAACTTCACTCCACAATCTTTGCAAAAAACTAAAAGACGTATATCTGCTTTGAAATCAGCGACGGATTTAAGAGGGAGGTTTTTTAGGAATCCCGACTTTCCTTATCTCCACTCAATATTCCTCCCAATGTCTTCACTAATGCATGCATATTTCATCTTGAGCCTAGTGGCTTTAACATTAATCTCTTTGACTCTGGCCACTATTTCCTTCAACTTGCAAACTTCTTTTGAGACGAGCTCCTGAATCTCGTGGATTTGCTTTAGTGTTTCACAAGACTGTTCGTGAAAGGGACTCAGATCAACAACCTTGCTGGTTGCAAGTTCTAATTGTTGTTCTTGCAATTCCTTACCATCCTCCAAATTTTCTATATTTTCCCTTAAATCATCAATCTGCTGAGTGGCATCAAATTTCTCAGACTCTAGCTGCAGGTTCTTAACCTCAAGGTCATTCTTTTCTCCTTCCAGGGTCATCATTTGTACCGCCAGAGCTTCCTTTTCTACTTCTAGCTGCTAAAATTTTCTTGTTAGCTCTCCTTGCTCTGACACAAGGGTATCCTATTTTTTAACCATCAAATCCCTATACTTCTGCTCTTTAACCAGGGTTTGTTGCAAATGGTGAGCTTTGTTTTTACCTAACTCCACTTCAGCCACCAGTTCATGGACATTGTCTGCGCTTTCCTTGGTAGCAGCCATAGAGGTGGATGCCATGAGCTTAGGAGTATACTGAGTGCCTTGCATGAATTTGGTTACACGCTTGGTGACGACATCTGGCTGGAAAGTTCTCTTCACACTAGTCACTATTTCTCTGACAATGGATTTTCTCTTCTTATTATAAACAAACTTGTCCCATTGGGACACAGTACTGCTCTTCGATGGGGTAAAAGGGAGGAGTGGTTGCTCTCCTATGGGGAGGTCTATATCTATGTCTTTCATGTTTGGGATTCTTGGTTCAACATCCTCCCTGGATTTGTCTTCCTCTTCCGCTTTTCTCCGAGATTCCTCTTTAAAAACTCAGTGTCTTCTTCCACATTCACCTCATAATAAAACTTCCCATTACATAGAATAGGCACACATGCTTATGTTATTGGAAAGCTAGCAATCGCTAGCTTTCCAATAAAAAAACCCTGGGCATGGTGATTGGTGGTTGTTAGCTTATACATTGAGCTTATGCCATGTGCTCTATTTTGAAAGAAGCACATGGCACAAGATAAAGGAAAGCTAGCGACTGCTAGCTTTCTTTCTAGCATAAGTATTTCCTTCTAGCATAAGCACACATGTGCTTATGCTAGAAGGAAAGATAACAATTGCTAGCTTTCTAATAGAAAAACTCTAGCCATGAAGGAAAGCTAGCAGTCGTTAGCTTTCCAATTGATAACATTGTCCGTGGTGATTGGTGGTTGATAGCTTATACCTTCAGCTTGCGCCATGTGCTCTATTTTGAAATAAACAAATGGCACAAGATCAAGGAAAGCTAGCGACTGCTAGCTTTCCTCCTAGCATAAGAATTTCCTTCTAGGATAATAACACATACTTATGCTAGAAGGAAAGCTAGCAGTCGCTAGCTTTCCAATAGAAAAATCCTGTCCATGGTGATTGGTGGTTGCTAGATTATACTTTGAGCTTGTGCCATGTGCTCTATTTTGAAATAAGAACATGGCAACAGATCAAAGAAAGCTAGCGACTGCTAGCTTTCCTTGTAGCATAAGAATTTCCTTCTATCATAAACACACATTCTTATGCAAGAAGGAAATCTAACAGTCGCTAGCTTTCCAATACAAAAAACCTGTCCATGGTGATTGGTGGTTGTTAGCTTATACCTTGAGCTTGTGCCATGTACTCTATTTTTAACAAATGCTACCTTTCCTTCTAGCAAATGCATTTCCTTTTAGCATGACACACATGCTTATGTTAGAAGGAAAGCTAGCAGTCGCTAGCTTTCCAATAGAAAAACCCTGGGCTTGGTGATTGGTGGTTGCTAGCTTATACTTTGAACTTGTATCATGTACTCTATTTTCAAATAAGCACATGGCACAAGATCAAGGAAAGCTAGCGACTTCTAGCTTTCCTTCTAGCATAAGCATTTCCTTCTAGGATAATAACACATACTTATGCTAGAAAGAAAGCTAGCAGTCGCTAGCTTTCCAATAGAAAAATCTTGTCCATGGTGATTCGTGGTTGCTAGCTTATTCCTTGAGCTTGTGCCATGTGCTCTATTTTGAAATAAACACATGACAAAATATCAAGGAAATCCAGCAACTGCTAGCTTTACTTGTAGCATAAGAATTTTTCTTCTAGCGACTGCACACATGCTTATGCTACAAGGAAAGCTAGCAGTCGCTAGCTTTCCAATAGAAAAATAATAAGAATCTCTTTAAGTTCACATTTCCTAAAGATTCATAATAGCCTATCCCATAGAGACCATCATTTAACTTGTTAGATGAATAACTTTTGGACATGTCAACATGAGAGAATAAGTGTTTATAAATGACAAGCTTTAAAAACTCAGCGTCTTCTTCCACATTCACCTCATAATAAAACTTCCCATTACATAGAATGCCAATCTTTTCTCTTGTTACATGAGAATTATGTCCAAACACAATGTATACTTCAATGCGCTTTGTGTCAGTGATTATTTTAGCACCCATCTGCATTTCATAGTTCAATACATCTTCCATCCTCTCAAATTCCTGGTGTATTTTCTCTATATCTAAAAAAATTGGATTTCTCTTTTATGATGGTCTACCTCTATACCAAGCCGGTAGATGTTGGAAGTTTGTTGAAATGTAGCAACAAGGGAATGCAAATTGTAATTATTCTTTCCACGGAACCTCTTCAAGAGACAACTTGAAGTTTTTATGATATCATCTTTACATCTTACCATGGATTTGGCATTAATGTTGTTTTCCCAGCACCATTTCTTCCTTCTGAATTTTCATTTATCCTCCCACTTCTTGTAAACTGAGAGAAGAGTAAAAAGGTCTCCATCGAGATGGAAGAAACAAAGTTTTAAACAATCAGACTCTGATTTTTCTACCTCTGTACCAACCTTAAATCGTGTACGAAAATAATTATTATTATTTTTAGTATTTTATGATAATATAATATTATGATCTATTTATTTTTAAATTAATATATATATTTTTACTGAAAATAAATAATATATGAGGTTGGTATAAAGAAAATTAATTAAGTTTTATCTAAATCATTAGGAAATCAAGAAAGAAGTTATTATATTGAAAATAGTGAAAATATTGCAACACTTATCTAATTTGTGTAGTTTTATATATATGTCAGTTTAAATGTTTTAAATTGAATTTGAACCGACATGTTTTTTTTATTATTTTTATTATTTTTTTATAAAGGATGCATGTCAGCTCCATGATGAGCACGGAAGGCGTTACACATCCCCCTATTGGGTTGTAGAATGCACCTCTTCGGATTATGGAATGAATGAATTTGTGGTATTGTGCCACTAAGAGGGTTGACAATGAAAATTATTTTCTCTTAGAATGTCATGTGTACACCCACATTAAATTGCAATTTCAATATTTGTTATAATAGTGATATTCTTAACTTTTTAACTTGTCGCAATTATGATAATTTAGGAATGCCTCTTTTAAAACTTTTCGAACATAAAAATAAAATTTAAAAACAAATAATTATTATTTACTATTTTAAAAGTACAATAAAATAAAATTGATTTTAATGAGAAATAATAACTATTATTATTATTATCAATAATAATAAAAATAATAATAAATTAATAAAATATATAAATAATAATAATTAGATAAAAACAATTGTGACACTTTACCATCATTCTTTAGCAAGCGGTAGTCATGCAAATCCCGACATGATTATGAGGAAGTGAAAAATCATATACCGTGAAAAATTGGAGAACTGAAGAAATAAGACCATGGAAAAAATTATTATACATTAATGTGTAGAGTGTAAAAATTTAAACCATTAAAAGATATTTGCTTTTTAATTATATACTAGATGAATTATGTTTAGAAACAATCATTGTTAATGTCAATTTTTTTTTTAAATTGTATTTGTATTTGATTTTTTTTAAAGAAATGATAATGATTCAATATCAATTTGAAATTAGGGGTGGCATGTGTAGGGTCATCTTTGATTTTGGTAGAAATGAAGAACTTAATTATGAGTGTGGTTTTGGGAAAATCAGAAATAATCAAGTAAAAATAGGTATTATTTTTTATGGATTAAAACTTGCATTTCAATCAAGGTAACTTTCCTCATAGCTATGGGGGACTCAGTTGTAATTGTAATTTGATATTTTAAGTATAAAATCAAAGTTACATCCGGTTGTGAAAGAACTAGATACAGTTCTGCATATACAGTCTAGCATTGTCCATAAAGGATAAAACCTACTTAAACATCTTAGAACTTTAGTACCATTCCAGCTTTACATTAAAGAAACAAAAAAGGTCTTCAATCTCCTCATCACGGGAACAGAAAGAAGCAGATAACCAAGTAAGCCCAAAAAAGATCCCAGTTCAGTCACCCTAAAAAGTTGGCATGTTGCCCTGATCAACAACCATGTTGTCCAGGTATTCCACATACCATACCATACTTAGCCAATTCGTGAGCCTCTAGTACAGTTTTGGAAACTGCTTTGCCACCTAGGGTTTTTTTTGTCTTTTCTTAGCCTTTTCTTTTTTTCTATTTCCGAATTGCCTCCAAGGCATTCGATTTTCTCCATGGAAGGTGTATAATATATTGTTATGATATTGATGAATAATATACAAAGTGATTTCCACATTTTATCTTCTCTATTCTTCTTCTCCCATTGTCTGAAATATTCCATGTAAACCCTAAAACCTTCACATAATTCCAATCAAGACGGTCAACGCTCTAAACAATCATCTTACCAATATCGACATTTCTCTAAACAAAGAATCATATCAAAGATGTTTTCGATAGAAGTTGATATAGGATAGATTGATGCTTCCACATTACATCAAGCTAACTCTGAGCTTTGATGATATTTTCATTTTGTTTCCTCTTGTGCTTTGAGGATGAGTCCTTCCTAGATGGGAGGGCATGTAATATACCTATTTATATTAATAATTATTATGTAGAGTCATGTCCATTATGGTAGTCATCTTGACTGCATATCACCATATCTTTTATCTTTTACAGTTATTATATATTTTTGTTACACTTTGGATTATATTGGGCTTGTGCCTCTACCAAAGAGTGCATATGGCATATTATGACTATCTCATGGAATGCCAAAAAAAATTCCATCTGATTGAATCTATCAATAATCACTTGCATATAGTCATTTCCATGTCTAGCCTTTGGAAAAACTCCTAATAAATCCATGGAAATACTTTTTGAGGGTCCTCGAATAAATAAGAAGCAAACTATATATAATCCTAACTTGTTATTTGTTGCTATTAAAATATTGCATATCTTAATTTAAAATAAAATTTAAATATCATTGCATGAGTGGCCAAACTTGGCTAAAGAAGATGTAGAAGTAAATATATAAAATGAAGTGATAATAAGTTGTGTTAATGCATCTTTGAAAACAATAAATTAAAATGTAAAGAGAGAGAGAGTGCATATTCTATGTGCCTAAACAACCTTGAGAAGTAGAAAAAGAAACATTGGAGAGAGCCATTTGTTGCTTAAGTGTGGTTAACCTAGTTGTAACAATGTTGAATATATTGGAGGATCTCATCTTAGGCCTTGGGATGCTTTTAGTTTTATCTCATGAGGAAATGAACAAGGGTTCGATTCACTACTTTTGTCCACCCATTGGTATGAGGTGAAATGTCGTACTTCTATATAGAGTTAGCTCTTTTTGGTTTTTAGGTTAGATTTATACTTCTTTCTTTTAATAGGAGTTGCCTTAGTTCTTCCACTTTGTGTTGACTTCATGGTACCACACAGTTCCATTAACCTACTTTTGTGATCATTTGATGGACATTAATAAAATTATCGTATCTTATCTTGATCAACTTCGTGTCAATCATGCCCCATAATGCCTTCTAGAAGTATACATCATGTCCCACAATGCCTTCTAGAGGTATCTTAGGAGTTTACCGTCTCTATTCATGATGACAAATTTCAGCAATCCAAAGTGTACCTAGGTGAGTTAAAAAACTAGGATCTTGGTTGTCTCTTGTCCAACGATGGACTTCTTGCAAAAACTAGTTAGTTAATCTTATTAAGTCGATTGGATACCATCAACATATAGTTGTTCCTATGATTGGTCTTTGGCAATCCTCGAGAAAATCATTGAGTTGTTGTCCCAAGGATGAATTACAACAAGAAATGGTGTATGCAAGATTAGCTTTCTATTAGTTGGCTTGGAAGTACAACACAACACACAAACATGAATTTGCTTTGGCAACATCAAAATGCATACTTTGCATATTCAATAGTTTCTTCACTGCTTTGAAATACCCTACTAATTCAGAAGTGTGAGCCTCTCTCAACAACATGGTTATACATTCACCACCTAAAATACACATTTGGTCATCCAGGTACATTAACATGTCTCATAGATGACAAACATGCTTCCTTTTTCCTTGTTGCAATGCCATCACAATGGGATGAAAATTCTTTCTCATTTGTATTGAATTTTTTTATCCTCCCTATTATTCCTCACATTGCATGAGGATTACATGTGTGATTTCATCATACAATTCAAACATTTATAGGTTAGTGGCATCATAATTTTGGTACTTCCATATCAAGACACTTAATTTCTTCTTCTCCAAAGATTTGGAGAAGAATGTTGACGAATGGTGGCAAGAACAACATCTAAAATTTGGTCACGTGAATTTGGTACCCAGGTAACAACACTGAATGGACTATGTAGGTTTTATTCCTATTTTATATATCTTTCCAAAATAAAAGAATAAATAAAGTCAATATACTCCGGTATTCCATGTTGTTCAGTAGCTACTAGTCTGGTTAAAAATAGGGTTTCCACTCTGAATGTTTATCTCTGTATAGCCATCAAATAACTATTAAGTGCTACCTACTTAAATTAGCCGCCTCCAGCCAGCCGGGACAATTATTAGAGTAATTATAACTTGCAGTGGATAGTGACATCCTAAAAGACTATACTATGATACGGTATATGACTGAGTCTCCTTTCATGAGAGCGCAGCGGAAGTAATATATCCATCAATGACACGGCGGCAGCAGCTGGACATCAGTGGTATTGGTATATACACCAGTCGTCGGTCGATCGATGGATTAAAGTCGAAAGAAATATTGATATCCATCTGTCAACTATGCTGGAACTGTCTCCGTTCTTCTCTTTGAGCTTCGATCGGGAACTGTCTCGTGCTAGTAACGATCCAGGCTACCAGCCACTATGCTGGTCACGATACTGTAATCAGGTCCTACTTGTGAGCCTCTGGGGAAGAGAGGGACGAAGTTGGGAAGTACCAAATAGTTGGCTCTACAGTGCCTACGCCATTTTCGTTTATCAGATGTCTCTTGAATTTTGATATGGGTGTTTTAGGGAGCCGATCATATATATTCATATATATATTCATGCTTGGGATGGCTATTCAATATTGCTTAATTAGCGCAGTACAAGATAAGTGAGAGCGTTACGGGATCTGCTAATTCTTCCTCCGATATAGAAATCGCCTTCGTAGGAAATTTAGCAGCATACCAAAAAGGGAAACAGAGCCGCTCATGCTTGAGGAGGATGCAGTCGAAACGCAGGTATTAGAATATCATGCCCCCCTATGCACTCTCATAAATCCACAGCTGAGTAGTTTTGCAGGTCAACTGGAAAGAGATATTTCCATTCTTGTTGAATCTCAAGATGAGATAATATTTCAAACTTTTGAAGATCCTTATGCTAATTTACTACGGTCTGAGGGGAAAATGAATTTTCTAACATTTGTGGGACATGAACTCATTATCAGAGAATGTTTGGAATGGTTTGTTTTCTGTCTTTCTTACTCACTCAAAAGGAATGCAAGCCATAGTCGAGCAGATGGTCAGTTATTAGATTGGCTTCATTGGCACTTTTGTGTCATTTGATTTAGCAGTCACGTTTCAGCAGAGTAGGGTAGGTAGGAGGAATAAGTTTGCCCGGCAAACATTTTTTTTCAGTATGTACAGCGTTGTTTCCAGTATAGTTCCAGCATATATGTTTTCGGTTTTCAGCAGTTATCGGTTTTCAGCTTCATTTTTTGGATGGAGGACTGGTTATAGGTTACAGTTTACAGGGTACAGGATACGGGATACAGGTTACAGGTTGCAGTTGTCAAGGTTGGGAGCCGCCCAGGTCAGGCACATGGTCTACGGTGTTCTTTGCTGCCTCGCTAGGAGGACAGCATCCCCAGTAGGAGCCAGTTGTTGACACTCAATAAAATTCTTGGTGAATTATCTTCTGACGACATTGATGGTGCAAAAATAGATCAGTTTGCATAAGGGAGGTCTCAAAGTTGGTCGAGAAAGAACATTTGTCCTCGAGTGTAGATATCAAAGTTACAAAAGGAAATATGTTTGAGAAAAGAAGGGAAGCAAAATCTTCATAAAGAGAAAAAATGGTTTTACTATACCTATAGGTTTGTGAACTCAACCTTTGAGAGACCTAGAAGATTTGCATAAGATTTTCATCTTTATGAAAAGAACATTGATTTTTATAATATGGCCTGCCCAAAAGCTTTATGAAGAAAAGGCTTTTAAATTTTCAATGATTTACCTAAGTATGGAGGGGAGTATTTAATTAACTTTTGGCCAAAGTTAAAATTTTATGAAAGTGAGGTTTTAATTTTATATTCTAGATTAAAGTCTAAATTCTATGAATATAACTTTGGTGAATATGCCAAGAATTTAATTTTAAAAAGGAGCAAAAAGAAAATTAAACGCCCAACACCGAGGGCTCACCACAAGACCAAATGCCAAACCAAGAAGGCCACATGTATCCTCCATCACTCTAGCGCCGAGGCTTAAAGCTTCCTATTCCTTTATTGCTTGGTATATATTGAAAGTTACGGGTATATAAACAATAGAAGGATCGTTTTACCATTATGTGTGTGATTGTTTTCAAAGGAACGAAAGGCTAATAACAATGAAGGAGAGATCTACGGTCCTTAATTCATCCCGCGTCGCTCACATGCTCAGGAGATAATGACGGTTGGTGGTCGCGGAATAAAAACCATCATCCAACGTGTCCACTTCTGATACATCCGCATTTGTGAGACGCTGTATTGAAAACCACTCCAAAGCCCGTGCGGATACCAACCATTGGCGGGAGTATAAAAAGGGGATGTGGTCTCCTCTTTTGGCGTCTTATCATTTGAAATAGAGCACCAAACCCTAACGCCATTCATCTGCAGTCGAGGAGAAGATGGCTATGTCCGAAAGCTAGGAGGATTCACCATTGAGTCGAGAGAGCTGGAGACAAGCGAAACAAATAAAGCTGTTACCATGTTTTGTAGTTGGAGAAGAAACATGCTTAACCACGCTGGGACTATTCTTGTCACTCGTATGTCATCAAATCGAAAGCTATCGAGACCCTTTTGTATTTCAATGAACGTTTGCCAGGAAAAGTCGCAGGTGTTGACAGTGAAAATAGCAGAGATGGAGTACTGTGGCACAAACAGTTACTTTATAAAGCTTCTTTTGGACAAAAAGTACGCTTTACCATATCGAGTATTGGATGTTGTTTTTGAACACTTCAAGAGATTTTTTAATGAAACACGTATCATGCCGGTGATATGGCACCAATCCCTTCTCACATTTGTCCAGAGATACAAGAATGAATTGATGAAGCAGCAGAAGGATGAATTGGAAAACTTGGTTCGACATCAGAAGCATTACTTGGTGACCCCTGAAATCCTGAGAGAATTGAGGAATAGTCGAAATCGAGGCGAGAAAGAAGGCGACATTCTCATGTCTACTGTTTCTCCAGTTTCTGTTATTAACAAAACAATAGAAGAAGATAGGTGGGATGTTCCAGAAGTTCCAATGGATGAAGACTAGTGGCCGAATATGATCGTAGCTCATTTTTGGGAGCACCTGTGGAGCCTACATTTTGAATTATTATATGTGATTTGTCCGCCTTATAGAGAAGCAAATTCTAAAATATGGGCACATGATATTGATTACCAGTGTTATTTAATTCCAAAAAGGAGGGTTCTTTGATTAGTGATTTATCCTTGTGTGCGCATTCTAATTGCCATTGTATCATAAAGTTTTGACGGGAAGAGTTGGGGCTGTTCAGTCTGATCTCAAATTAACTAGCATCATTTGCAGATTCAATTGAGTATAATCAGGGAAGCAATTTGAAAGCCCTCATAATCGGTGCAGGCTAGGTTTTCTTTCAGAAGTCGACAAGCTTGGTAAGAGACCATTGTTGATCACAGGTGTAAGCGGCATGGCGGTATCATTATTCTTACTTACAGCTTACTATGCTTTCTTGGGAATGCACCTATTGTGGAAGTAATTTCATTATTGTTATACGTTGGATGCTATCAAAGCATCTTTTGGTCCCATTGGTTGGTTGATGATTTCAGAAATTTTCCCACTTCGTACAAGAGGTCCAGGATTGAGTATTGCAATTCTTGTTAACTTTACTTCCAATACACTAGTTGGATATTGCCGAGGGCTCGGAGAACAGCTCAGCAGGTCAAAGATGAAATGGACGAGGGCAGTGGTTGACACATAAACCTCGGGGTTTCTTTGATACAGCCCAAGGAAAATCCGAGTGCTAACAACAAGAATGCCTTGTAGCACTAGGAGATAGGATGACATGGCAGAGAGATGTACCTGGAACTAATGTGGTGCTGTCAGGATGATTCATGGAGATGGATGAAACACCGAATGAAATGCTGCTGGCCACCCACGTTCGTGAAGGTTATTTCGGCCTGCCAACTCCTGTAAAAAATTCATTACACATATCTTGAGAGCTGGACATACCAACATAAGCAATAACAACAAATAATGCATACGCTGAGGCTATTTAGTTTATATACCAGTTGGTGCAAGGAGGAAATGTGAACTTATGAACTGTTGGAAAATCTTATGAACTGTTGCAAAATGCTCGCCGCCTTCATCATAGCCTTAGTATGGAGAGAACAGCATCCTTTCACCCATTTCCTTCTAAGAAACTTGCAAGCCCTGAAGGCGCTCCTCCAATGCACAAGATTTGAACTACCGAGTCCGGACGGTGAGTTTTCTGAGGTATCCTTGATGGATCTTCTGCCATGGCGAAGAATGGAGGAAATTGGTGAGGAACCGTCCTTTGGTAACTTTCGTGGAGCGCGGGCATTTGAGATTTGAAATTCAAATTCACTTTTTTGAACACCGTGTGTGAACATTGAAGGGACAGGATACAACACCAATTTATAATTTCAAAGGAATTTTATAATCAATAATCAAGAATACGATAAATCCAAGTGAACATGCAAACTATTTTCAAATTTTTTTCAATTTGGTTAATATGATACAACAAACAAAACCAAAAAATGACCATGAAAGCATTCAAAATACCTTTTCTCTCATAATCTATGCAATAATATACCACAAACATAATTGTTTAAACCTAAGATCAAGTAGATGGAAATTTTAAACATAAGGTACCACGCGCAACAAATACTTAGGTTAGAAAATGTACAAATTTTAGGTTTTATCAATGAGACCTCGATTGTTCCATGGAAGAACTGCAAAGCGTCATGGATTTTCTAAATAATAAACAAGGTTGACCACATATATTGATTATAACATGCATGAGCTGCAAGTAAACAATATTAAACAATTCTAATATGAAAAAAAATTGATTGTTGGGTTTTTTTCCATGTCTAATTATGTATTATGAAAGAAGTTCTACAACTTTTAAAATAAAAAACAAAGAAAAAACAAACCCAATACTTAAGGATGATTATGTATGAATCATCCCGAGTATGGTTTCCAATTCTATTGTTCTAAGAATCCTTACATAATCATCCCCGGTATGGTTTCCAATTCTATTGTTCTAAGAATCCCCTTGAGGTTGATTCTTTGGAGAGTGATAGTTGATAGTGTAGACTTCTATATTCTTTCCGTTGAATCTACATGCAACATTAGATGTCCAAATGAAAGAAAGGAAGAAAGAGGAGGAACACATTTCTCTTGGTTGTTTGATGTTCTTATGTGTGTTGGTCCTTTTCCTTATCACCAAGATGATGTACATATATCTACGCACATTTCAAACAACCTTTCTCAAACCTATTTTCATATTAGTAGCAAGAAATTATGTGAATTTAAACTACTTTAGGTAAAGCAATCGTATTCCAAATAACACCATTAAACACATGATAAATGACAAGTATTTGTGGGGTTGGGAATAATTTCAATATTATTGATGTGAAAAAGGAAACATTACATTAGTGTGAATACATGATTTCCATCTATTGTATCTCCTTCACTAGAGCTCTTGGCCCTTTATCATTTGCCACATGATTTAATCCTTTGTTGATGGTGATCTACAGTCTCTTGTGTTCTTGGAGATATGGATTGAGTGATCCTTGGGCTTACACTCATGTAGGGTTTCAAGGAAATTTGTATGTCATTACCAGTGAACACGCGCTTTCCAAATCCTATTATCATTTTAAGGTCAGGTTATTTGTAAGTACATGGATTATTCCTTCTTTTTGTGGAAGTTGAATGAGCTAGGGGAACTCCCCAAGGTTACATTGGGAATCCATAAAGGTTAAACTCCTTCCCTAGAGTATTCATTACTTATTGTTTCAAATTTCTCATTTAACCTCCATTCTTCTACATGGACTCTACTTAGCGTTTGTTCTTATGATAATGTATTGATTGCAGGATGATGGTAAAAGGACATTCTTCCACCTATTTTTTTGAAGTTTTTAATGAACAACACAAATAATGGCAAGTTCTTCATTTTCGTTTAGTCAATAAGATGGCATCACATCTAAATGCATAAATGAGTAGAAGAATACCACGTCATATGTTTTTTTTCCGGTAATCCATATCCAATTACGATGGTGACCTCTGGGATTTTTGATGATGAACAAGCTGTTAAGAACCATATACCCATAATTCTGTATTCCTAGGAAGAAGAAATTTTTTTATGTTCTTTCGCTAGTTGTTACATAAAAGACCTTTAAAAATGTAGTTCAATCTTGTTATATGTGTAGTGGTCTTTTCGGTTTGTTTTCATCTTAACTTCTTTGTAACTTGGATCAAATCCTAAGCTATCATGTTCAGTCTTCATTCAAACTTACATTATATCTATATGCAGATATATTTAGCATTTTTCATAAACATTAGTAAAATAAGTGAAACTCAGTCTACACTCTAACACACATTATTAGTCCCTTTCTTGGCAAGGGACTCTTAAAATCGATTTTCTGCTCTGCTACTACCCTGGCATGCTTCCCAAAATGTTTTAACCAAATTTTTCTAGTGCTTTTTGTCTTCTGGCCAATAGTTTGTTTAGAGGCCTTATTTGGCCTCTTTTTCGCCTTATTTGGCCTCTTTTTCGAGGCATTTCGGTACGACACGATACATATACGGTATACGGGTACGCTTGAGTCACCTACTGGCCTGACGAGAGAACACATGGTCGCTTGAAAACACCCCACACCACATTGAGGGAGAGTGGCATGCTCACCTGCTACAAATTATGCATGGAGGGAGCATGGCATGCATAGCAATGACACCTATGATGTATACAACTTAGTCTCGCTTGCAACAATAAACAAAAAATATAGAGTGTAGATAGGACATGCTTGCAATAGCAAACAAAAAACCATAGAGCGCAAAGATGAAATGCTTAATACGGTTTGAATAGTATTAGTCATTGGATAACATGGAAGGCCATGTTGAGGAGCTCATCAATAATATCCATCATCGACCCAATGCAACGCCCTGTCCTGCATCCTGGACGACACTTACCTCAATTGGGCCATGACTGCAACTAGAGAATCTAAACCCATATTCACTGTTAATTTTGCTACTATTTTTGCAGAACTCAGTCGGGAGGCACAACATGAGGCTCATTCTCAGGAATTCAGTAGGAACATGCCCACAGTGTCGAGCCATTAGACATCGATGAGACATGGACGACCAAGGAGATGTGAGTGTCTAAGAACCATTTCTCACAGAGAAACTCCTTACGGTATCACAAGGCTCATCCAATGTGGAACAATGATGCATGTAGAAACCGTAAAAGATGTCTAAGGTATCGAATCCCCTTCGGCTCCATCCTCCAAGCGATTTTCCTCTGTAAGTATTTTTAAACAATTCCAGTTATGAAATATCTAAGTATCCATTGGTATCATTCAGCCATGCCAGTCCTACTTTACATGACATAGAAAACGTTGGTTTGTTGTTCCTGCAGTATTAATGCGTCTCGCACATTCACTTTTGCTAACACCTAAATGCAATTTGAACTATCGTTGCAACTGAGAATAAATGAAACTGAAGGGTACGACATCATTTCTCCCTTCAAATCCTTAACTATTGATCATTTCTCTTTTCTTCTGAGTGTTGTACTAATTGTTCTTCATGTTGCTTTACAGTCCAATGTCAGGAAGGATGGATTATTCACATTCGAGGTGTAATCCCCATACTAATTGCAGATCTTCTTTCATTTTTTAAACTGAGTGCAATCCCTGTAAACCCATACTTTTCACCATATTTATAACGTGTAGCATTTTTTAAGGATTTATAATCCTATACTTCAGGATTTCATTTGTTGTGATTAAGTAGTTGCAACAAAACTTTAACAGCCGCAGTCACTCTTTCAATATGATAATGTGGTTGTTTTGTTTCACTTAAAGGACTAGATGTCCATCTTGCTAAAATGAAAAGGGTATTCGAGTAACAAAACTCATCCAAAATATTCATAAAAAATATCCCAACAAATGCATAGCACAATTGTCTTTATATATAACTATTCAGGATTACCCATGGAGAGGCATAGTGTTCCTCTTAATATTAAGGAAGTAATTTTATCTCAAAAGATGAGAAAGCATTAGTATTGCTTATTTATCTGTTATGATAATACTCTCATAATACTCTCCTTGCGACCATAAAAGTAGTGTAATTCGAAATCTTGTTATTATCCCATCAATATAATACAACAGCTCACCAAAGAAGTTATGAATAATAGTAAATTTAAATTGGTAGAGAGCTCAACTACTTTTAAAAAAAAATAAAAAACGTTGGTTCCTATTTCATGAATTAGAACTTGTCATAGAATCGGGGTGTCCATCCTCATAAGCTTGATAAAGTTTAAGACCTTGCCTATAATATAATCATGGCCCTTCATATTTTATAGTTTAATTAATTACTTCATTGAAGAGCAGTTGTGCTTATTGCTTAGTTATTTTATTGATGAGTGCTTTTCTTTAAAGGGGAAACATAGGATGGGTTGTGTAATCTGTTCTTGACTTATATAATTTTATTATTAATAATATAATTAGGTAAATTGGTATTATAATTTTTTTATAGTAATTTGATATTATAATTTTTTTATTTAAAGTTTTTTCTTAAAATTAAATAAATTATAGTTTTCATTAATATATATTAAAATTTTATTTAGATCTCATTCTATTCAAATATTAATATATAAACATAAACTAAATAACAAAATCGAAATGAAAAAAATTATATTATTACTTCTAGTGAAATCACTCACCATGTGGCACAATGTGAATAGTAATTTCTAGTTTCCAAGTTGATTCAAATTTGAATGTAAATTAACTTTGATTCTACTCGAATTTGATATTCACTTGTTGATTCAACTATTGATCTTTGAATTTGAACACAATCCTCAACTATCAAATAACTCAAGTTGAACAAAATAGTTATGCTTAATGTCGAAAAGCTTTGTCCTTCCATGATACTCAGAATATTTGAATGTGCAATGACACTATGACTATTACATAAGTTACAACAAGATTTACCATGTCAAGCTTTCTTGAGTTTGTATTGTCCCTTGATTTCAGTTTCTATGACCAGTTTAGAAGATTGCTTGTTAAAGGGAGGCTTTTAAGGGATTTCACCATAAATTTAAACTTGGTCCAATGGTTTTCTATATGTTGGATAAAACTTGTGTAGATAGACTAATAAGGATCTAAGACCAAATTTGCAAGTGAACATTTGGACTTACAACAACTTGCACTTTTTATATGTTGGATAAAACTTGTATAGACAGACTAATAAGGTCTAAGACCAAATTTGCGCTTTTTATATGTTGGAGAAAACTTGCGTAGATAGACTAATAAGGTCTAAAGACCAAATTTGCAAGTGAGCATTTAGAGTTACAACAACTTGTGCTTTTATAAAAGATTAATTCTATATCCTTGAATCCAAAAGTAAGATAACTTGATTTAGACAAAAAAAAAAAACATTGTTAATTAGTATGTCTCATCAAAGTAAAATGCATTAATATTTTATTAATAATAATATGAGAGATAGGATGCCTCATCCATACTTGTAAGGCTATATGATCATGTCTATAATTGCTAGCTCTTATTTTTTAGTCAAAGAAAGACAACGTGATTCATCCATTGAAACCTCTCAACTTCACTTTCACTTTAGTGGTTGATACTTAATAATTATACCTATTCATTTCACATACTTTTTTATTACTAAAACTTGGTAATTTGAAAGGTAGGATTAAGCTTGGGTTTTCAGCACCCTATTTATAAGTTTATAACTAACACCTTTTGAACCCTAAAGCTTTGATTACCATAACAACTATACAATCTATCCCTTAAACGTTGAAGGTCAATAACTTGGGTCCGAACGTTGGTCCTAAAGGTCACTAGAAGAATGCAACCATAATCAATGATCAAATTTGAAGGGTGGGTATTAATTTTTATTGGAAGGGCATTTGTTCCTTGAGTCCTTCAAAGATGAAGGGCAATTTAAATAATTGTAATTCAATTGACAAGTAGAAATTAACTAAACCCTTCCCCCCAAAAAATGCAAAACACAAATATTTCCCATCCAAATCTTTACAATCTTAAACAATTGAGCACTCGTGAATATCTACATGATAAAATGGTATCTTTTCAATAAAACCAAAATTGAACACATTAATTTGACATATATGTAACATTAATTTTACAGTTCATTAAAATAACAACTATTTTGTTAGGGGAGGCAGGAGGGGGAGGGGTGATCTTAAACCCCGATGGAGAACGAATTATTACATATTCATGGAACCTCGGAGTCGAAACCAATAATGTGGCGGAAGCTTTAGCTTTGTGGCAAGGACTAAATCAAGCTGTCAAGCATGGAATTCAGACCCTTTCGGTGGTTGGGGATTCGAGGATGGTCATTCACAGTTTAAATGCTCTGAACCTGCCCCCCTCCATCCACCTTAGGCAAATTCTCAGAAGAATCCTACTCCTCATCCCTCTTTTCCATGACATCAAATTTTATCATGTCTTGCGTAAAAACAACGCACAGGCTGATAAAGCCGCGAACGAAGCAATACCCCTTGGTAAAGGGACACTTAAAATCAACAATGATCAAGTCCTGGTCCCAATCCCGTAACATTATGGGTTCGACTATTAATTGGAAGCTACCCGCTGGCAGGGACCTCATGACAAGTGGGACGATCTCCAGGCGACGGATGGGAATCCTCTCCGCATGCGACGTGGTTAACCCAAGTGTGATGGTTGTTTCATGCCGTGCCACTCCTCCTCTCTCGCATCAGAACGTCCGCTCACCTCCCCTCAGAATGATGTCGTCCTCGTCCTTGTGGATGACGATCGGTACCATTCACAGTACGCTGGTACTGGAGCAGTTACGCAGAAAGATCTCCCATACTAAGGAAATCTCGCATCCTTCTCCCTTCAGGCGTGTGAAGTCAATTTCATATCAGCAAAGAGAATTAAGCTCCTTAGCTTCCAAAGGCTTTGGGCTCACAGGGCCTGCGATCTGTGACACGGACATTCAGGGTATTGATTACCATGCGGCTCCCTCTCTTTGCAATGAGCGAAGGTATTTATGGAACTGTACGGGAACCAGGAACAAGAGCATTAGCATGTGGTTAAAAGGGTCCCTACCCCGCTTCATCTCGAAGGCTCTCCATCTGCATTATGGCCAGAGAAATGAACCCAGTACTCTTCAGAAAGCGTTCCTCTGCTCACTTCTGAATTCGAGAGGCGATTCCACGTTGAAGGCGGTAGACTCTGGTCGGCACAGCTATTTGGAACTCTCTGCTTCCTGCAGTCTGTACCCTCAGGAAATCAATTGGAGCACGCTTGACAAAATGGCTTACTCAGGGGACTCGGCTGCATCATCCCCGGACCCGCTCCTGGAACTAGAAGCTGACATTAGGACCCTTCGCAGGCGTGTAAGAAGACAGGGGGAGTTCATGCGACAAATGGATGTGCAGGGAGGGCACCGACTGGACAGAATGGAGGACGAGATTAGTAGTTCGCGAGCAGAGTTTGCAGAAGCTCTTGAAACGTTGGAAACGAGGGTAACCGCTGCCATTGAAAGCATGAATAATAGGCTCAACAAGATGGAAGAAGTTCTAGCGAAGCTGTGGGACGATGCTGGCAAGGCCCACGACGAAGGCAACCCCTCCTCAAGGGGCTAAACAACGACACCATCAGTCTATCTTCTGACTCTGTTGTTTTTAGTATGTTTATTCCCCGAAAGTCCTGTTTTTGTTAATACACAGGCATTTGTTTTCCTGAAAGTCCTGATTTTGTCAAAACACAGGCATCTGCTGTTTAAGACATAACCTATGATAGACAGTTTACAGATTTTGAAGTTGTAATTTTGCTTGTGGCTCTGCCACCTTTTTCTAATACAAAAACTATGGTTGTAACAATAGAAAAACACTAGAAGGCCCAAAAGAAGGCTGAAACGTTGTGCCTACTACCTATGTCAACTTGGCTACGAATGTCCACTCGTTTTTTGTCAAAATGAAATTCAAATTGCTGCTTTGATGAGTCCTTCTCTACAAGACTTCATTTATTGCATGAATGTCACAGACTCACGACAACTCTAAACAACACTCAATGGCATGCAACTATAAATAATGGCATGCAATTAGAACAACAAACCAAGCAGAGGTTGATTTATGCATTGATATAGAGAGGTGGCACTAGGCACACAATATGGAGAAACAATGAGTTAGAAAAAACGTTTGGACCAAAGTACCACAATGGTTATTAATAAAATTTAAAAAAACAATTTTTGGCTCAGAAATTGTCTTCAATTTGATGAGTGGCATGATCATGATCATGTAATCTCCCTCCATCCTTCCAAACATATGTGGTTTCTCACCATGTTTCTCTTCGACACTCGCCAACAAAATACATATAAAATAACATGTATTTACATCCTCTTCCATTTAAATCCTTATCGCATCTAAGTCATAAATAAGGATTATTATGCATGCACATCCTCACCTTATAATATAAATTGGGTCAAGTCGCAGAGACAACCATAAATTATCAAATGTGTCAAGACGCAAAGAGTAAGAGACAACTATAAGTAAGTCTTGTATTAAATTTACCATATAAGTCTTTAATTGACACTATCATCTAAGATTTGACATGTTGGATTGTTGTGATCTTCTTATCACTCCTTACCAATGTGATTGTAAGGCTTCTTTGATGGTGAAGTCCATAATTTTAAGTCTTCTTCCTCATTCTCATGCCTTTTGGTAAGACAATAAGGAGGGCAGTGGCCCGCATCAGCATGGAAAACAGTTTCGACATAGAGGTAGATACATTAATTATTTCATTAAATAACTTAAATTTCATGCCAATGACTATGAATTCACCGAATCATGGATTGGTAAAAAACAAATCAAATTTTAGAGCCTAGAGCTCTTAATTACTCATGTATCTAGAATTTTTGCAAATCGAGCCATTAAAAAACTTTGTTTGTTGTTTTGGTTTAATTTAAAAGGTAGATTGTCGATACTCAAACATGTAGTGAGTCGCCAGGCTCCAGTTGACTTAGGCTTGATTCCATTTCCCCTCCATCCCATACCTATATGTTGTCGCGACAAGTCTTGAACAACAAAACTTGATGCCCATGCCCCTATGATGCTAGCATTGCTAACTTGCTTGGTATGGAGGATTTTTTTTAATGTTTTTTTTAGCTATGTATTATTTTTTCTTAGGCGCCTAATGTCCATCACTCTTACATCTCTCTATCTTGGACGATTTCCCTCTCTTCGCTTTGAATTAAGGTTTTGGTTGGTTTTATATGTATAGTTTGGTTGTAGGTTTATTATAGCCTCATTTTGCGTAGTGGCTTGTTTTTGTGCATTGTTAACAGTAAGTAATTTTCTCATGGTTCTAGTTTTATTTTAAGACTATATCTAGTTACGTCGTCTTGCACTATGCATACTAGATCATGTAGATGTCCCAATATGGTTATTGCATAGTCTAAGTAGTTTTTTGTATAATGAAGTGTGGTCTAACCCAAAAAAATACAACAAAACAATTGTTATTTTAATGATCTGTAAAATTAATGTTACATATATGTCAAATTAATGTGTTCAAATTCGGTTTTATTGAAAAGATACCATTTTATCATATAGATATTAAGGAGTGCTCAATTGTTTAAGATTGTAAAAATTTGGATGAGCAATATTCATTTTTTACATTTTTGAGAGACCATTTAATTAATTTATACTTGTCAATTAAAGTACAATTATTTAAATTACCCATCATCTTTGAAGGGCTACAATAACAAATGCCCTTCCATTAAAAATTAAGACCCACCCTTCAAATTTTATCACGGCTGGGAAGGGTTCAAATTTGAACGCTGGTCCATAATGCTCTTGCACCCATTGGGGTTTTTTGACTTAATAATGATCATTATTTTAATGCTTTGATTGATATAAAAATCAGGACGTGATATCATTACATGGACTCCACTATTTTGCAATCAACGGCTTGGGAAAGGTGTAGAGATCGATGTTCAAGGTTGGACCCTCGGATGTATCTTCTTGGATAAGTTAATCAAACCCCTTCATTACTTATGGCACTGCATTAACTCGGCATGAATACGAGACAGGACGTGATATCATTACATGGACTCCACTATTTTGCAATCAACGGCTTGGGAAAGGTGTAGAGATCGATGTTCAAGGTTGGACCCTTCGATGTATCTTCTTGGATAAGTTAATCGAACCCCTTCATTACTTATGGAACTGCATTAACTCGGCATGAATACGAGACAGGACGTGATAGCATTACATGGACTCCACTATTTTGCAATCAACGGCTTGGGAAAGGTGTAGAGATCGATGTTCAAGGTTGGACCCTCCGATGTATATTCTTGGATAAGTTAATCGAACCCCTTCATTACTTATGGCACTGCATTAACTCGGCTTGAATACGAGACAGGACGTATATGTTCATCCTCCACACTTGGCATTCATGGTGACATCGTTTTCCATGCTCAAATTCGTGGGTGGTAAATTGCGCCAATACACTCCTGCTGTACATTGCACCAATACACTCCTCCTGTACTTGACATCGTTTTCCATCGTTTTATTCTGATGGTTTTGTTCAGTGTAGTGTAGTGACAGACGCCCTTATTGTTGCAGGGAGAACCATTAACAGTACCCCATCCTCTGTGCTAAGGTAAATATTTAAAATTTCTATCATACTGGAATTTAATAACTTTCTTGTTCATTCGTCGTGGTTTTTAAATGCGGTATCTGGTTGTTGGGAAAAGCTTTCAGGTTGACAACTCTGGCAAGGCAGCTTGCATTTCCTCCATTACAAGAATTTTAGTGGAATCTATCACCGCCCGACCAGGTATGAGAGTTTATTGGTTTTAGGGTTATACAGATTTTCCGCCCACTTGAAACAAGTGTTTGTTCGTAACTCAGAACATAGGTTTTGGTTGTAAATATGGTGATGATGTAAATATAGTAATTGTATCTGAACAAGAACTGGGGTTTTGTTTCATGAGAGATATTAAGTTTTTGCACTTGTTTCCCGAATTGGAAGATCCACTAAACCCATCACCACGTGCACTTAGTCCTTAGGATTTGGTATTAATTGGGCTGGAGACATCCACCTTCCCTCGGGGAGTTGGCAGATTGACATATGGAGAGCCCCGCATTAGTTTGGCGGACTCTCCAAGAAAGGGAAAAATTGGACCGTCTTTGGTAGTGTAAATAGAGGGGAAAAGAATAGCTCGAGGAGCTCGAATGAAGCATATACTGGTTATTCATGCATTTAGATGGGTAGAGATGGGCTCAGGCATTCTGGTATGCCACAGAGGTACATCGCTGCACATTTTCCTTCCTTGACGGGAGTTACGAATCATGCTTGTGGGCATTGGTTTGTGAGTTTTACTTTGCTTCCCGGTCTATCTTTTTGTTATTAGAACGCTGGACAGTGGAACATTTTTTAAGTGTACTTTCTAGATCAAATGAATTTCTATAGTTTCTTCATCCTTCACTTGAAGATTATGGCTCTCTTTGGATGATGGGCTTCATGCAAATCTCTGCCATAGGAGAAAGAAAGCAAGCACCCTTTGTTCTTCACAATAAGGGACTGGTAAGCCATATCCGCCTTGTGTATAGTTATTTATTAATTTTTAACTCTGCATACTTCTGCAAACTGCTCGACATGGCCATAAGTAATCTCTAAATTGCGATTTGGATAGAGTTCTTCTGCACAAATAGATTATAGTATAACAAGCCCACGATCTGTTTTCTAACGATCGTATTCCATATTTCATGATTGATTTTATTTTAGACTCGGCTTATAGTAATCGAGTGGGTACTCGCTTCCACCCAGCGGGATCATTTTACATTCATTTTGGTATTCCTTACTGAAAGACCACTGCTAACCCTACGCACTCTCTTAGGACAATAGTTGCGGTCTCTACTTTAGAGATCCATTATCTCCTTTCTGAGCATGTTGATCACTACCTATGAAATCACTGAATTGCGAGGATAGGTTGTGTTATCTATTTTGTTTTTTCTTGTTAGAAACTCCATTGGATGCATTAATAAGGTTTCTTTGTGATCGTTGTTAATTGCATGATAGGCTAGGCTACCGAGGTAACTACTTATCTTGATAGAGCAGATTAACCCTTTTGTTGCTCACTTTAACCATTGTTAAACGCTGAATCCAAATCCGGATTTGTTCTGCTAAAATGTGGAAAGAATATCTTTGTTTAAACTCTGTTAAATGCTGAATCCAGACCGTAGTTGTTATGCTAAAAACAATGATTTTATTTTTTAAGATTCAGGTCTGAGCGTGTCCTAACTAGACTGTTGAATTATAACTATATTGTTAGATCGAAGCTCGATCTCTTGCTAAATATGAACGAATTCAGTAGATTGATTTCAGAATATTTTATCATATTTTGTTGTATTTATAGTATGCCTTTCCTTTGTATTCGATTGATACTGGATATATATTGTAGGATGAAATACGTAGACCATTTACTGATAGAGTTTTAAAATACTTGGTATAGTGTAAAATACAGAATACGGTCTTGGCATTTGGGAGTTGTGATTATGTCTATTAGAGCCTTAGTTATCAAACAACCCTTACACGGTGGATCTTTACTTGAATCATTTCGTGTTGAATGAATGCGTGTGTTTTTTTTGGTTTTTTACCTGCATTTTACATCTCTATGATTTCAATGTGTATTTTCATGCTGGATCCTCTTAGTGAGTTCATTTCTGTTGGTTGAATTATTTAATCCTATATCAGCTTTAGTAGTATTAAAGTAGTTATAATAATTTTTAGATCTATGTTGGAAGAACTACTCTAGGCAATGTCCATAGCTTTACTTCATTTAAGCTTTTGAAATTTAATATATAATTATATATATAATTTTTATATTATGCTTAAGAAAAAGGAAAGCCTCACTACACTTATTGAATGAAATAAATACTAAGGGGTACCTTTATCGAAGGAAAGAAATACCTTCATCACCTATAAGGATGGGTGTAAGTTTTAAAAGTGGGCCTCAGTATTTATAATATAAGTAAGTAAGGGAGTTTTAAATGAAAGTGTTTATTTCTCTTGTAGACATGATCCACTCTAAGTTATTGCTCTTATTTTAAATAGAGTGTTCCTTATCTCAAAAATGAAAGTGTTATGATCCACTAGGAACACTCTAAAATAAATGAAAGTGTTATGATCCACTCTTCCATGGCCTAGTAGGTACCATTAAGGGTTGTAAAAAAATAATAATTAGTTACTAGGTTTATTGGTACATTACGACATGCATCCTTGAATGAACCTAGCTACCCATTCCTAGACTTTGGACAAAGACAAATACAAGTTGTTACAAGTTGTGTATTTTTTATCCAACATGAAACTAACGTTTAAATTTGGAAGTATGGGATTTTATTATGATTTGTGATCTCTTACCTTTGGGAACTCAAAAATTATCCAACTTCTAGAACAAGGCATCTTGGAGATATAATCAACCTTGTTATCACCTTCCTTTTCATGAAGTACTTGGACTTGGAGTTATTGAAATATCTCCTTGAATTCCCTATCTTCTATGTATCCCTATTTGTATGCATTATTAATGAAAGGATCCATGTACATGATAGGAATAAAATATGTAATATTAGCATTCATGGTTTTGACAACATGCCTTCTAGGTTGTTAGTGTTGTCCTTATTATATTCAATGATGAGATGATGCGACTACATAAATCCCATCCATTTGAAATGTCTTTCTTGTAGAAGCTTACTCTAGGCTTGTAAATGTCATAAAGATATGTGATTGGTGTTGATGATGATCTCCTTTCCCATCAAAGAGTGCTTCCATTTTATAACAACTATCATTAAGGCATAGAGATCCTTGTCATATATGGGGTGTTATAAGACTACTCCATGAAACTAGAATTCAAAATGATAACAATCAAGCTTACCTACTTTCATGATGTTAGGAGGAGTTAGATATTTGATTGATTTACTTTTCTGACATTGGGAGGAGTTGAACATTTGACTGATTTAAGAGGATCTAGATTTAATTTTGTACACATTAATTATGAAGGAATTATTATATGTTAATCAAGTGTTATTAGTTGTATATTCTGGTAAAGATAATCGTACCTCATTTGCATTTATGGGTGTCCAAATGCTACATATGCATCCAATGGTACCACATATACTTCCATTGCATTAAAGGAATCAACACTAGTATAAAATATGATCTTGCCTCTCAACTCTGCATCCTTATTCACCCATCCAAGTCATTATGGAAGAGGATGGTCATAAACATCGTATTCAAACTTACTAGTGAAATCCTCTGCTATGAGGTTATCTTGTAGGATATGGCACAAATACCAAAGCAGATCTGCTCAGTCTCTGGGCTCTCTTACAAATATCCCATATGATGAGGATCCCCTTAGCCCACGTATACAGTGATTCTTAGGTAATCATCATTTGGGCTAAGGGATCAACTGCTCTCTCCCCACCTGCCCTATTTCATTGGTGTCGGGAGACTAAAAAGCTAGCCACTAGCTTCCAGGACCTGTCATTTTCTCACATCTACCGAGAGCACAACCAGACTGCTGACCGAATTTCAAAAAAGGTGCTCTCCTTTCCCCAATGGAAAGGTGTTTTGATGGAATATATAGAGAATCACCTGGTTTCTAAGGAATTCTTCTAGCTCTTTTGAGCATGATTTTAAAAGTTTTTTTCTGTTGGACTTGAAGTCATTGTGTATCTGAAGGGCATCTTTTTTCCCTTTCATGTAGATGTCTCATTTGCAAATTATAGTGCGTCTCCTTTGAACGCAGATCAGAGTGTGATTGGCTCTCGGTAGATGTGATTTTGTGGACAGTCCACATCACATAATGAGACAGTTTTCTGATGGGTTATTTTTTGGTATTATGTGCCTTTCCCCCTGTCTGGAACTCTGGACGAGTTGTTATGAAATGTCATGTTGAAGCAGCTGTATGTACTAATGGCCTTTGATTCTATTGAATAACAAGGGCAGGTTTTTTTCGCTTGAAAAACAATTGTCCTTTATTTTCAAATATGGTTTTATATTTTTTTTGAAATTTATAGTTTTTGATGTTGTAAATTTAGAATTAGCTTTATTTTAATTTGTATTTTAATGGTATAAATAGATTTAGCATTTTTTAAAAATTTCGAAACATCCAAAAATTCCACTTAACAGCTATAATCTAGATTTTGAAAAATTACAATAATTTTTTTTCAAAATAAACATCATTCTATTTAAACCTAAATAACTATTTTAAATAATTGCCAATCATTTATTTGAATGTTGTATTTCTAAATTTCATTCTGTAAACCTCCATGGTATAATCAACTCTATGAATGTATGTAGGATGTAATATATGGCATTACTTGTACATAAAAATAGCTATCAACTCTATGAATGTATATAAGTATATGGCATTACTTGTACATAAAAATAGTTATCAACTCTATGAATGTATATAAGATATAATATATAGCATTACTTGTATATAAAAATAGCTAAATAGCTCAGTAGTGTTTTTTATATTTAATTATTTGATATAAGTTTGTAACTTACAGATAGTTTCAATATATTGTATAGTTTCCATTCAAGTAGTCTTGGCTTCAGAGCTTCGAGATTATTGCCTATCAAAGAAGCAAGACCAACTAAGATGAAGATGAAGTTATGGGAAAAAGTGGCATTGGCATTGGCATTAGCTTTAGTCTTAGCCAAACAAAAAGTAAAGAAGAAGACTGGATTAAAAAGAGGTTGAAAATCTTGGTAAGTTTATAGATTTTTTTTTACTTTTACAATTTTGTTTATAGATTTTTTTTTTTTTTACAATTTATTTTATTTATTTTTTTTACATGGTTTATTTAGTTGTTTTTCTATTAGGTTGAGTTGCATTATTTTCATTTTAAAAGAAAAGCCTTTTCATTTATATGCAATATCTCATGTGCGCTCAAAACCGTCACTTTCTTTGATGCACACACACACACACAAGAAACTCTCTCATCACTCACTAAGTTCAAAAAAAGCTTAAATCTACTCACTTAATACCTCCATAGGAGGGCACAAAAGAATCTTGTATTTTAGGTAGGATTTTGGGGCTAGGCATCCAAAAACATAGTTGTTGTCCTTAGGGTGCTATAAAAATCCTTCTAAATCAAGTGGTCGTGTATAGCCACAAGGGGCAAGTGAAAGAGCGGCACCGCGCCATAGGACGTCAAACCCAAGGTTGTGGGTGTATGTTCTCTCAAGTGAGCTCACCACCACTTGTTGAAAAGGAGACGAACCAATACCGATCGAGGGATAACTGCTCTTTCTCCACTTGACGAAGGTGCTTAGTGACCAACTTAGGATGTCATTCCTTATAGGTGACTGTAGTGGAAGCCGACCGTACCTGAGACAGATTTTGTCACAAGATCAAGGAAAGCACACGTCACAAGATCAAGGAAAGCTAGCGACTGCTAGATTTCCTTCTAGCATAAGCATTTCCTTCTAGGATAAGAACACATACTTATGCTAGAAGAAAAGCTAACAGTCACTAGCTTTCCAATAGAAAAATCATGTCCATGGTGATTGGTGGTTGCTAGCTTATACCTTGAGCTTGTTCCATGTGATGTATTTTGAAATAAGCACATGGCAAAAGATCAAGGAAAGCTAGCGACTGCTAGCTTTCCTTCTAGCATAAGCATTTCCTTCTAGTATAAACACACATGCTTATGCTAGAAGGAAAGCTAACAGTCGCTAGCTTTCCAATAAAAAACCATGTCCATGGTGATTGGTGGTTGCTAGCTTATACCTTGAGCTTGTGCCATGTGCTCTATTTTGAACGAAAGCTAGCTTTTCTTCTAGCATAACACACATGCTTATGTTAGAAGGAAAGCTAGCAGTCGCTAGCTTTCCAATAGAAAAACCTTGGGCATGGTGATTGCTGGTTGCTAGCTTATACCTTGAGCTTGTGCCATGCACTCTATTTTCAAATAAGCACATGGCACAAGATCAAGGAAAGCTAGCGACTGCTAGCTTTCCTTCTAGCATAAGCATTTTCTTCTTGGATAAGAACACATATTTATGCTAGAAGGAAAGCTAGCAGTCGCTAGCTTTCCAATAGAAAAATCATGTCCATAGTGATTGGTGGTTGCTAGCTTATACCTTGAGCTTGTGCCATTTGCTCTATTTTGAAATAAGCACATGGCAAAAGATCAAGGAAAGCTAGCGACTGCTAGCTTTCCTTCTAGCATAAACACATATGCTTATGCTAGAAGGAAAGCTAACAGTCGCTAGCTTTCCAATAGAAAAACCCTGTCCATGGTGATTGGTGATTGCTAGCTTATACCTTGAGCTTGTGCCATGTACTCTATTTTGAACGAATGCTACATTTCATTCTAGCATAAACATTTTTTTCTAGCATGTCACACATGCTTATGGTAGAAGGAAAGCTAGCAGTCGTTAGCTTTCCAATAGAAAAACCCTAGGCATGGTGATTGGTGGTTGCTAGCTTATACCTTGAACTTGTGCCATGTACTCTATTTTCAAATAAGCACATGGCACAAGATCAAGGAAAGCCTTGAACTTGTGCCATGTACTCTATTTTCAAATAAGCACATGGCATAAGATCAAGGAAAGCTAGCGACTGCTAGCTTTCCTTCTAGCATAAGCATTTACTTATAGGATAATAACACATACCTATGCTAGAAAGAAAGCTAGCAGTCGCTAGCTTTCCAATAGAAAAATCATGTCAATGGTGATTGGTGGTTGCTAGCTTATACCTTGAGCTTGTGCCATGTGCTCTATTTTGAAATAAGCACATGGCAAAAGATCAAGGAAAGCTAGCGACTGCTAGCTTTCTTTCTAGCATAAGCATTTCCTTCTAGCATTTTTTAGAAGGAAAACTTTTCTTTTTAATGAGTCTCTATATTGTACAGTTTCCATTCAAGTAGTCTTGGCTTCATAGCTTCTAGATTATTGTCTATCAAAGAAGCAAGACCAACTAAGATGAAGATGAAGTTATGGGAAAAAATGGCATTGGCATTGGCATTAGCTTTAGTCTTAGCCAAACAAAATGTAAAGAAGAAGACTGGATTAAAAAGAGGTTGAAAATCTTGGTAAGTTTATAGATTTTTTTTTACTTTTACAATTTTGTTTATAGATTGTTTTTTTATTTTTACAATTTATTTTATTTAGTTTTTTTTACATGCTTTACATGGTTTATTTAGTTGTTTTTCTATTAGGTTGAGTTGCATTATTTTCATTTTAAAAGAAAAGCCTTTTCATTTATATGCAATATCTCATGTGCGCTCAAAACCGTCACTTTCTTTGATGCACACACACACACACAAGAAACTCTCTCGTCACTCACTAAGTTCAAAAATAGCTTAAATCTACTCACTTAATACCTCCATAGGAGGGCACAAAAAAATCTTGTAGTTTAGGTAGGATTTTGGGGCTAGGAATCCAAAAACATAGTTGTTGTCCTCAGGGTGCTATAAAAATCCTTCTAAATCAAGTGGTCGTGTATAGCCACACGGGGCAAGTGAAAGAGCGGCACCGCGCCATAGGAGGTCAAACCCAAGGTTGCGGGTGTATGTTCTCTCAAGTGGGCTCACCACCACTTGTTGAAAAGGAGACGACCCAATACCGTTCGAGGGATAACTGCTCTTTCTCCACTTGACGAAGGTACTTAGTGACCAACTTAGGATGTCATTCCTTATAGGTGACTGTCGTGGAAGCCGACAGTACCTGAGACAGATTTTGTCACAAGATCAAGGAAAGCACACGTCACAAGATCAAGGAAAGCTAGCGACTGCTAGATTTCCTTCTAGCATAAGCATTTCCTTCTAGGATAAGAACACATACTTATGCTAGAAGAAAAGCTAACAGTCACTAGCTTTCCAATAGAAAAATCATGTCCATGGTGATTGGTGGTTGCTAGCTTATACCTTGAGCTTGTTCCATGTGATGTATTTTGAAATAAGCACATGGCAAAAGATCAAGGAAAGCTAGCGACTGCTAGCTTTCCTTCTAGCATAAGCATTTCCTTCTAGTATAAACACACATGCTTATGCTAGAAGGAAAGCTAACAGTCGCTAGCTTTCCAATAAAAAACCATGTCCATGGTGATTGGTGGTTGCTAGCTTATACCTTGAGCTTGTGCCATGTGCTCTATTTTGAACGAAAGCTAGCTTTCCTTCTAGCATAACGCACATGCTTATGTTAGAAGGAAAGCTAGCAGTCGCTAGCTTTCCAATAGAAAAACCCTGGGCATGGTGATTGGTGGTTGCTAGCTTATACCTTGAGCTTGTGCCATGCACTCTATTTTCAAATAAGCACATGGCACAAGATCAAGGAAAGCTAGCGACTGCTAGCTTTCCTTCTAGCATAAGCATTTTCTTCTTGGATAAGAACACATATTTATGCTAGAAGGAAAGCTAGCAGTCGCTAGCTTTCCAATAGAAAAATCATGTCCATAGTGATTGGTGGTTGCTAGCTTATACCTTGAGCTTGTGCCATTTGCTCTATTTTGAAATAAGCACATGGCAAAAGATCAAGGAAAGCTAGCGACTGCTAGCTTTCCTTCTAGCATAAACACATATGCTTATGCTAGAAGGAAAGCTAACAGTCGCTAGCTTTCCAATAGAAAAACCCTGTCCATGGTGATTGGTGATTGCTAGCTTATACCTTGAGCTTGTGCCATGTACTCTATTTTGAACGAATGCTACATTTCATTCTAGCATAAACATTTTTTTCTAGCATGTCACACATGCTTATGGTAGAAGGAAAGCTAGCAGTCGCTAGCTTTCCAATAGAAAAACCCTAGGCATGGTGATTGGTGGTTGCTAGCTTATACCTTGAACTTGTGCCATGTACTCTATTTTCAAATAAGCACATGGCACAAGATCAAGGAAAGCCTTGAACTTGTGCCATGTACTCTATTTTCAAATAAGCACATGGCATAAGATCAAGGAAAGCTAGCAACTGCTAGCTTTCCTTCTAGCATAAGCATTTACTTATAGGATAATAACACATACCTATGCTAGAAAGAAAGCTAGCAGTCGCTAGCTTTCCAATAGAAAAATCCTGTCCATGGTGATTGGTGGTTGCTAGCTTATACCTTGAGCTTGTGCCATGTGCTCTATTTTGAAATAAGCACATGGCAAAAGATCAAGGAAAGCTAGCGACTGCTAGCTTTCTTTCTAGCATAAGCATTTCCTTCTAGCATTTTTGAGAAGCAAAACTTTTATTTTTAATGAGTCTCTACTTGTGCTAGATGCAATGGATTTTTATTTATCTCTAAGTATTTAATATGTTTCCATAACACATGACCCTTATTATTCTTGTGCATGTGAATAAAAGACATGTAATAGAATATTGTTTGATAATGCTCATTATTTTATGTATTTTTAAAACAATTTAAACTTATAGTCGACTATTTATTATTGTTTTTAGCAGCTATGGACTCTGGTGCAATGACAATTACAAGGAATAATTTGAAGAAAAAACGAATTGCAAGTGACACACAAACAACGTCTCCCCCATGTGGTATGGTGGTTTTAAATATTATTCTCTCATTTCTAAATGGTTAGACTAGAAGACTATATGGTAATATTTGTGATTTTGATTTCATTTTATTTATAGTAATAATTGCTTATTATTGTTTTTAGAAGCTGTCGTCTCCAAAGCAAGTAAAATGCCACAATCAGCATTCAAAAAACAAAAGCGTCATTCAACTCAGATTATAAATTCAACAATGGGTTCTAATTTTGAAATGATTAAAAAGTTCAAAACATCTGCTGCATATGAGTATGTCGAAGATTGGTATGTTGAGATTGAAAGTCCCATGAATATGTTTCCAGATATGTATCTATTTGGATCCATGGATGGAAATGATATACAAAGGCTAGGGATAATTGTTAGTTGCTATGCTCTCAATCATAGTCAGATCGATTTTCAAATGGAGGTAATTGAAGAAAATGAAGTGAAATTATTTTCTTGCCAAGTTGATTACACAAAATTTAGACCAGATTTGATTGATACTAATACAGAATTTCCAGAGTCAATAAAAAAGTCACAGTTTAAGTTGGACAGTTTTGAGAGCTTCAATGAATCTGGTCTAAAGAGTTGTGATGATCTTGTACAACGTATTACCAACGTTATGAAATATCGCTATGTGAGATGTAAGAAAACATCATCCGTGTTTCTTTATTTGCAACAAAGAGGTAAACTACTTGATAAAATACCAGATGATAAACTCGAGGCTCAAATGCTTGCTTTGAGAAGGGTATATTTAGCTGAGCTAGAACAGAGCATTAAAGAAAGTGAGTTCATGCCTACTATAGAGTTTGTAAAATCCCAAAAAGAAGACTCTCAGATAGAGAAGCTTGCTGACCAATGCGATGAAATCCATGAAAATTTTAAGGACAGTTATTTATTTTCAAGCTCTTTTACCATGAAGGTGGATGTTCGAAGATGTGTAGAAGCACCCAAGTTATATAAATTGAGATCACGGGATGATTTAAATGTTCGAGTATTAGTAAAATCATTCCTACAGAAATTTCAAGCATCATTACCTGATGCTCTTCTGATTCCATTTGACACAAAAGAGTCTGATCCGATTGGAAACCCTGTGAAAATCATGAATAAAATGGATATAAATGACAAGAACATCAATTTTTGGATAGTTGATGGGCAACACACCATTCAAGCAGCAAAAGAAATATTATCAAATCCTAAATTCAGTCTATCTGGGGAGGCAAAACAGAAGTACAAAGAACGTAATGCTCGATTCTTAGATCCATCTGTTGCTCCCAGTGTGGTGATTCGTATTTGCTGCCAGTTAAATTCTGCAAACACAGTGTTCTTCAAAACTCCATTCATTGATTCTGTGCGATCTGCAAGACAATTCCTAATTGCCACAAATAAATTAAAGAAACAAAAATGTGGGAATTCTAAGACGGCTGAAGACAAGGTATGCAATTTTTTCTTTTTGCACTTAGTTTATATTGTTATAACTAAATTCATGGCTATTTTATTTTTGATATCACATTGTTACTAATTTATATTTGTTATTTTTTAACAGGTTGATGATGAAATGTTGTGCTCTTTCTTCGATTGTCCACTAACAAACTTTGCTGAAAAAAAAGTCTTGTTATATCTTGATGATACTACTTGGGATAAATGGGAAGTTGTTTTTAATTGTTACAAACTAGGGACATTAATGTGTTCTCCAAACCAACCTAAGGATCCAAACTATAAGACAAATAGTCTGAACAGTTTGGTATCAAGTTCTTTCCGTCCCCTTCAGGGACTAACAGCTGAAGAAATGTGTTCTGTAGCAGATAAACTATTGGATGGAACTGTTTGGTTTTCCATTCCAGTGAACCATCCGACCAATGCCATAAAAATGAAAGATTATTGTTCACAATTGAAAACCAAAAGAACAATTTTGGAGGCAATGGTAACATATTGCAAAAGTCATGATAAGAATCTGAATGATAAGATTCTTACAATATCCAATATTCTTGAGCATTATGGAATTACTGATATCATATTTGCCAACTTCTGTAAGACAATGGAAGGGTGTAAATATGTAAAAGGATCACGAAATACAAAAATAGAGTCCCTTTCTCCACAAGCCTGTGTGGTCCTTGATAGAATAATTGATGCATCGACAGATATACAGGAAATTGAGAACAGTTTTGAATTCGGTTGTCATTATGGGGGTCCTAGCCTCTTGTCAACACTTTTGCACTCTTTTCCTTGTTAGTTTCAACCAATGTTATACACTGACTTTGTTGTGTTGGATACATTGGCTCTGAAAGATGAATCATTCCTTAAGGATCACTATATTGAATTGTTTCGATTTTTAATCGAAAAAAATGGGTTGAAAGATTTTACTATGATTATCTTAGTAGAAATTTGGTCTTGTAAGGATGTACGCCAAGCTCTAGAGATTGTTGTCAAGGACTCAAATGTCAACTATAAAATGGCTACCGGTCTTTATGAATATAAAGAACAAAATAACTATAGTTATGATATAGTTTTAACTATACATTTCTATAGTGAAGAGTCAAAAATTTTAGAGGCCTCAAGATACTCTCACAGTTTTAGAGACATATCTGATGAAAAGGAGAGAGATTTTGAATTCTGGGAAGAATTATTGCAAATGCATCAACAACATAGTGATCTAAATTTGATTATTTCTCTTTATGCGGGGACAAATTTACAGCAGGTTTGCTGTACATATGGAAGAAGAATGGCATGTGTCGTAGAAAACGAGTTACAAAGGACTACCATGCTGACTAATCAAGAATCCTTCCAATTGCAAAAACCAATGTCTAATATATTGCTGTTGGAATATCCAGGTATTGTACTTGTTTTGTTCTTTCTCTAGTGATTCTTTGGATTCTATGCTATTTATAAATCTTGATTAACAAGATGTTTACTATAACTACTAATGGCGGAAATTGTAAAGAAAACAACGACGACACATTGCAACAAAGCAATGACCAACATAGTGTGCACAATGTCGAAGAAGTTTTCGAGATGCAAATACAAGACGAAGAAAATACCATACCAGGTACATAATTTATTTTGTTTCTTTTGTTGTATTGTACTTGTTTTGTTCTTTCTCTAGTGATTCTTTGGATTCTATGCCTATTTATTTAATGAATTTCATTCGTTGATGCATTTTATAACATTTCATATGTTTATTACAGTGGCAAATGAGGAGAAAAAAGACAGTGATAAAGGGAATGTGACAGAAAGCCATAGTCAAGAACATGATATCATATCAGGTACTTCACATGTCTCTTATTTTCAATTAAACATAAAATATGTCTTATAAAAAAAAATTTGATTTAAAGAAGTATTATTGGTATTTGATTGAAGGTTTGTTATTTTGGCTCTAGGTTCTATGAAGACAATACAAGAGAAGTGTGGCTTATCAATAACTAGTACAGAAAATACTCAAAGTGAGTGTATTTCTTCAACAATTTTTTTTATTAATAATTTATGTAGCATGAATAAAATGAATTAACTATGATATCCATTATTGTTTTGCAGCTAGTATAAGTCAAAAGAAATTGGTTATTTTTGAATTGAATAACATTTTCTATCAGAGCATTGATGGTGATGCATCACAAAAAGAATTTATCAAGAAAATGGGAAGGGCTGCAGATTACACGATAGAGAAAAAATCATTTTGGTTTCGTCCACATGCAAAAACATTTCTTGAAATGTGTTCCAGAAAAGAATCTCTTGACATTGCAATTTGGACGACATCTTTGAAACAAAACACAACAAGAGTTATGAAAAAGCTGGTTTCAGAATCATTACAAGCTAAATTTTTGTTTACATGGACTGCTTCAGATTGCAAACAACAAAAGGGAAAAAACGACATTGATAATTCAACACAAGTTATATACAAAAAACATCTGAAAAAAGTGTGGAGAATGTATTCTCAATATGATGCTACTAACACTATTCTAGTGGATTGTTCAATGGAGACAAAGAAAGAAAATCCCAAAGAAAATGTGATTATTGCCCCTTCGTTTGATGGAAAGAATGAGGATAAATGGTTGATCGCTGATTTGTGGAGCTTATTGAATAGATTCTACAAGGCACCCGATGTTCGAGATATTTTGAAGAATCTTCAATGACTTTTAATAGTACATTAAGATGACTGTTATTCATTTCCTCTATAAACAAAATCTTGAAGTTTATAATATAAATTCTTGGTCATTGTACATTTGATGACTTAATTCTACATGTGATGTGTTATTACTGTGTTTTATTTTATTATCAATTTAATGTCAATATTATTTCATAATACTCATATAAGGATTGTTGTTGTGTCATTATTATAAATTAACATATTATTATTTTGTTTATTTATATTGAGATATTGAGTTATAAAAAGTTAGTGATTTGAATAATAGTCTTATGTGTTTGCATAAAAATGTAGTATTCCATATTAATTAAATAATTGTATTAGGTTGTATGTATAAATTAACGTACAATTACTATGTTTGAGCAATTGCAGTTTATTTATTAATTGCGTCTTAATTGATCATTATAACTCTTACAAATCAGTGATTTGAATGTTAGTTCAATGTTATCATATGAAAATTTCTTATTTTTTGGTCATTGTACATTTGATGACTTAATTCTACATGTGATGTGTTATTACTGTGTTTTATTTTATTATCAATTTAATGTCAATATTATTTCATAATACTCATATAAGGATTGTTGTTGTGTCATTATTATAAATTAACATATTATTATTTTGTTTATTTATATTGAGATATTGAGTTATAAAAAGTTAGTGATTTGAATAATAGTCTTATGTGTTTGCATAAAAATGTTGTATTCCATATTAATTAAATAATTGTATTAGGTTGTATGTATAAATTAACGTACAATTACTATGTTTGAGCAATTGCAGTTTATTTATTAATTGCGTCTCAATTGATCATTATAACTCTTACAAATTAGTGATTTGAATGTTAGTTCAATGTTATCATATGAAATTTTCTTATTTCTTAGAAATTAAAAAAATGGAAAATCATATCAGGTTGTATGTAAAAATTACCTATAATTAGCTTGTTTAGTTGAAATTTAAAAAATTGTAAATCTAGGTGGTGTGTATAAATTAACATATAATTGGTTTGAATTGGACCATTGTAACTATATTTTTAAATTGTGATTTCAATTTCATTGCAATGTGCTTATATGATTTTTTCTTATAATTTCTTGAAAATTAAAATATCGTATGAGGTTGTATGTAAAAATGAACATATAAATAGTTTGCTTGATTTAAACTTAAAAACTGTAAATTTAGGTAGTATGTAGATATTAACATATAATTAGTTCAAATGAATTCGACTATTGTAATTATATTTTTAAATTGTAGTTTATCTCATTACAATTCTTAAACATTAGTGATTTGAGTAGTAGTTGAATGTGTTTGTATAAAAAAACTATTCCACGGAAATTACTTTTATTTTTTTCATTAAGTTGTTTGTTTGGGAGTGGAAATAAATTGGATATGTTTTGATGCCAATAAGCAATGAAGTTTTGAAGTGAAAATATGTTAATGTTATATATGTTGTGGCAGCAATGCAGATGGGAGTTAATATCAGTCGGAAGATCTTGTTGATCTTTGAAATGGAAGGAGTATTCTTCTCGTCGTATTCCAAAGATGAAACGAGTTGTCAAATTCAAAGAAAACCAGATTGGGAGCTTGGTGATAGATCCTACTTTTGTAGGCCTTTTCAATTAGAAGTATTAAAATACTGCCTAAAACATTATGATGTTGCGATATGGACATCAAATGTTACTAACAAGGACATTCGACAAGTACTTGAAAAATCAAATATTGATACAAGTGACTTTGAATTCATATGGGATAGGTCCCATTGTCACTTGCAAACAAAATCGAAATCATGTAGTATGATACAGTTTTATGAGAAAAGGCTAAGCGACGTGTGGTCCCAATATGGAAATAAGTACACAGAATCAAATGTATTGCTAATAGATACATCAAAGCCTACTTCTCAATTCCTCGGATATCGGTCAAACTGTATCTTAATAAAGGCTTATATAGGACATGAACACGATACTTGGCTTGTGCAAGTTCTATTCCCCTTTTTAAAGACACTTCATCGTATCAAACAGAAACGCAACTACATTCGAATGTTCAATAGAACATTGAGTTCTTTGTATTAAGTGACGATATTATTTTATGGAAATTTGTTGATGATTACATTGCAATATTTCAATACAAGTTGGACACATTTTTTGGTGAATTAATTTGTATGATTTTATAACTTTTATAGATAAATGATAATTGACAATGATATATAAATACAATTATTAGTATTATTTATGATTGCTTTTAGATTGACAAGTTTTTGCATCATACAACACTTGATTTCCCCATTCAAAATATTTTCTAAATTTGTGCTCTTAAATCAACTATTTGTAATTTAAATCATCTCATAAAAGCCAACAAGGCATGCAAGAAACTCTCTTTAGTTTTATTTATCTATATGTATTAATACAAGTGCATTACAACACTTGATTTCTCTATTCAAAATATTTTTTAAATTACATACTCTTAAATCAATTATTTGTAATTTAAATCATCTCACAAAAGCCAACAAGGAATGAAGTTCTATTTAGTTTTATTGATCTATATGCATTAATACAAGTGACACACAAATTTTGAATTAAACCTCCATCTATATAAAAGCACATTTCTTACAAAAAATATTACTTCAATGATAATGAGTGCTAAGTGTACTAGAATTTAGATTAAAGCATGATGAGTCATAGATGAATGATTTTGAAAGGTATAGGCATTTGATTTCCCAATCTATAACTTATTGTAAATGTGTATTCTTAAGTTAATAGTTTATAATTGCAATAATCTCATATAAGCCAACAAGACATGAAATAAATTATTGACTGTTATTAGCCTATATTCATTAATACGAGTGTTAATGACTGTTATTAGCCTAAATTGCTAATGAGTGCTTTGTATTAAGTGAAGATATTATTTTATGGAAATTTGTTGACGATTACATTGCAATATTTCAATACAAGTTGGACACATTTTTTGGTGAATTAATTTGTATGAGTTTATAACTTTTATAGATAGATGATAATTGACAATGATATATAAATACAATTATTAGTATTATTTATGATTGCTTTTAGATTGACAAATTTTTGCATCATACAAAACTTGATTTCCCCATTCAAAATATTTTCTAAATTTGTGCTCTTAAATCAACTATTTGTAATTTAAATCGTCTCATAAAAGCCAACAAGACATGCAAGAAACTCTCTTTAGTTTTATTTATCTATATGTATTAATACAAGTGCATTACAACACTTGATTTCTCTATTCAAAATATTTTTTAAATTACATACTCTTAAATCAATTATTTGTAATTTAAATTATCTCACAAAAGCCAACAAGGAATGAAGTTCTCTTTAGTTTTATTGATCTATATGCATTAATACAAGTGACACAAATTTTGAATTAAACCTCCATCTATATAAAAGCACATTTCTTACAAAAAATATTACTTCAATGATAATGAGTGCTAAGTGTACTAGAATTTAGATTAAAGCATGATGAGTCATAGATGAATGATTTTGAAAGGTATAGGCATTTGATTTCCCAATATATAACTTATTGTAAATGTGTATTCTTAAGTTAATAGTTTATAATTGCAATAATCTCATATAAGCCAACAAGACATGAAATAAATTATTGACTGTTATTAGCCTATATTCATTAATACGAGTGTTAATGACTGTTATTAGCCTAAATTGCTAATGAGTGCTAAGTGGTATTAAGGGTAGTACGAGATTGGTCATAAGTGAGTGACATTGAACTATAAGAAATTTGATTTCTCATTTCATTTTTTTTGTAAGTTTGTATTATTAACTCAATTACGATTAATTGAAATAATCTTATAAAAGCCAACAAAGCATGAGATACGCTCTATCTTTTATCTTCTTGTATGCATTAAATGAATGTATAAATGTGATATGTATTTTTTGGAATAAAATACAATGTAAAAACATTCAACAAGTAGTTGAAAAATCAAATACCGATACAAGTGACTTTGAATTCATATGGGACAGGTCTCATTGTCACTTGCAAACAAAATTCAAATAATGTAGTGTGATACAATTTTATGAGAAAATGTTAAGTGATGTGTGGTCCAAATACGGAAATATGTACGAAGAATCAAATATATTGCTAATAGATACATCAAAGCTTACTTCTCAATTCCCCGGATACCGGTCAAATTGTATATTAACAAAGGATTATATAGGACATGAACCTGATACTTGGCTTGTCCAAATTCTATTCCCCCTTTTAAGACACTTCATCGTATCAAAGAGAAACGCAACTACATTCGAATGTTCAATAGAACATTGAGTTCTTTATAGTAGGTGAAGATATTAATTTTTAGAAATTTGTTAACGCGTACATTGCAATATTTCAATACAAGTTGGACACATTTTTTTATGAATTAATTTGTATGTTTTTAAAACTTTTATAGATAGATGAGAATTAACAATAATATTTAAATACAATTATTAATATTATTTATGATTGCCTTTAGTTTGACATTTTTTTGCATCATACACCACTTAATTTCCCCATTCAAAATATTTTTTTAATTTGCGTTCTTAAATCAAATATTTGTAATTAAAATCATCTCATAAAAGCCAACAAGGCACGCACAAAGTTTTGTAAATGTGTATTCTTAAGTTAATAGTTTATAATTGCAATAATCTCATATAAGCCTGAACAAGGCATGAAATAAATTATTGACTTTTATTTGCGTATATTCATTAATAAGAGGAGTTTATCAATGCAGTATGTAATTTTTGAAATAAAGCCCCATATAATTAAAGTTGCAATTGTTTAAAAACACAAAATTTATTGCTAATGAGTGCTAAGTGGTATTAAGGGTAGTACGTGATTGGTCATAAGTGAGTGACATTGAACTATAAGAAATTTGATTTCTCAATTCATTTTTTTGTAAGTTTGTATTACTAACTCAATTATGATTAACTGAAATAATCTCTTACAGGCCAACAAAGCACGAGATATGTTCTATCTTTTATCTTCTTATATGCATTAAATGAATGTATAAATGTGGTATGTAATTTTTGGAATAAAATACAATATAAAACCATATAATTAATTGATAATGAGTACTAAGTGGACTATTTAGACTCATTCGATATGTGCCATAAATAAATTCAAAAGAGCATGGGGTCATATATAAAGTTCAACTAAAAGATTTGAAAAATATGTTTCAACATCTATTTCTTCGACATTTAAAAATCTTATCATTTTCTTTGTCTTTTGGTGAAAGTAATTCTCGGCCATGATTTCTTAATTCAATTTCTTCACACTTTCATTGTGTATGTATAATGTTGCACCTAACAACTATCCCAATTTTGACGAATTTATAGTTATTATTTGGTTTGACATCAATACATTTCTTATAATTTATTTTATTTTAATTTAATATTGTGATTTCCTTCCAATCATGCTATATTATAATATGTTATTTAACAATAAAAATATTTAATATGATACTTTGTTCACTTCAAATATAGATAGAGATCTTCTTGTAATAAAACATGCAATTATGTGTGCAACTTAACTTCATTAATCCTACATTTTATATCTTCATGAATATTTTTTCTCACGATTCAACAAATTACAGATTTTCATATACTCCTCCTAATTTATGGCATACCGAACTAGTTATAAATCATACAACATTTCATTTTTTATGATTGTATATTAAAAACACTTGGAGTAAATAAAATTTGTGATCAATAAAAACATTCTTTCTAGGATTAGTTTTTCCAATTTTAATGGAATATTTCTTTAATGCATAATTTTTACAAATTAAATGAAATAAATAAAATGTTTACAAAAAAATTCAATGTCATAGAAGTCCTTGTAATAGAATTTTTCTAGATTTCTTGAAATATGTGTTAAATGCTTCCCCCTAGTTGTCGGATAGGACTCTTGAGTCGACATTTACATGCTGCAGGATCCATCCAATCACTTTCGAGCAAGGGAAAAGTTCTGGACGCGTGTCTGCTTTAGATATGCTAGAGCTTCTGATGTTTTGGTACAAGTATCCTTCTTCTAGGAGTGCCTCAGGTACATCTTGGTCTCTTATCATGCAGTATACCTCTCCTCATTTGACTTCTGGAGGAACGCCCATAATAGACTTGGTGTCTTCGAATTGAGTCTCTACTCTTTCTTCCATGCCAACTGATTCTGGCTTGGTCACCGTTGCCTTCCTTTTTCCACCCTTCGACATTACGTTTCAAACCTGTTTAAATAACCATGCATAGGTAGATATAAGATAAATTATAATGCAACATCGAACATTGGATTAGCATTCTAACTATAATAACATGGCTTAAGCATATTTCAGTCAGTGATATAGGAATGACAAATTCCTATGATAACAATGCATTCCGAAAACATAGATAGGCAAAAGTTATGGACACGTGGCTGCTTTAGATATGCTGGAGCTTATGATGTTTTGGTACAGGTATCCTTCTTCTAGGAGTGCCTCAGGGACGTCTTGGTCTCTTATCATGCGGTATACCTCTCCCCATTTGACTTCTGGAGGAATGGCCGTAATAGACTTGGTGTCTTCGAATTGAGTCTCTACTCTTGCTTCCATGCCAACTGATTCTGGCTCGGTCACCTTTGCCTTCCTTTTTCCACCCTTCAGCATTACGTTTCAAACCTGTTTAAATAACCATGCATAGGTAGATATAAGATAAATTATAATGCAACATCGAACATTGGATTAGCATTCTAACTATAATAACATGGCTTAAGCGTATTTCAGTGATATAGGAATGACTAATTCCTATGATAACAATGCATTCCGAAAACATAGATAGGCAAAACTCGTAACCAAATTTACACATTGTTTCCTCTTAAAAGTATGGATGGGCCAGCTTCGCGAGATATGATGTCACTGATTTTAGACTTGAGATAGTGGGACCAGGGCTTGCACAACGTAAAGTGTGAGAAGGGCGACGGGTGAATGTGACCGACCGACACCGAGCGCACTGGTTTGTGTGGACTAAGACTGGGTTGATATCGGCCGACGGGATGTGAAAAGTTATGCTATCAGCTTCAAAAGGCATGCTTAATTTATCCAAACAAAACCATAGGAAATGCGGCAAGGGTGACGACCAAACAAAAGAATAAACAACTCACTACTGAAAAGAAAGATAGAGCTCACAGAACCACCTACCTGGCTGAAACGGAATGGCTTCTAGGCCTCGAACGGAGTTTCAAGCAGACCTTTTAGCCAATGAAATAATGAAATACAACGATACCCAAATTCTATTTATAATCACCTGACACGTGTGGGCATTCAATACGGTGGGTGAGGTTTTTAAAAAATGGGGTTATGGCGAGTACGGCTGGGGTCACTTCGGCACACTTGGCATTAAATTTGACCGTCAAAATCAGACAGGATCGGCTAACTCACTCGATGGTTGCGACGAAAACTGATGAGTTTGGAGCGACGTTGCAGTGGAACTGGCTGAGTTCCTCCAAAAATAAGACGAGAGAAATCATCGCAAGGGAAAAGAGAGGGAAAGGCGAGACGTTTCGGGTGATTTAGGTGAGTTCGTGCACCATTGCAGAAACACTAGGTGAGTTTACCCGAAAGACTTCGGAAGAACTGGCGGAGTTCTTCCAAAACAAGGTGCCGAAAAGACTTAACAAATCTGCCTGTCTGTTGCGGCCAAACTTGCTGAGTTCTGCCGAAAAAGAGAGGGCTTAAAAACTTAGCAAAAGGAACCGCTCTTGCGGCTCAACTTATCCAGTTTCTCCATCGTTGCAACTCGAAAGGATGAGTTTTTCCCGCCGTTGCGGCTAAAAATGGTGAGTTTTACTTAGGTGAAAAACAACAACAAACTCAAAGGAAGAAAACAAAAAGGCTTTCTCTAGAAAACTAAGTAAGAAACGGTTCTTATGGGCTTGACTTCTAAGCAAAATTTTTTCTCTAAAAAATAAGAGGGGCCCCAATATTTACAAAATTTTGGGGGGATGTTGCAGCAACAACAATTGGCGATTTGCTGGCGAACACAGATCTTTGAAACAAAACTATCCTCAAGGTCAGAAAGCTTTACAAAATATTGGTTATATGTGCAACAAAATGTCTTCATAGTTCAACTTCTGAGAATGCAGTGATCACGTTTATGATAATGGTCATCAGGGAAAGGCAACCTTGACTCAGATTTCCTTTTGACTCTCTAAGGGCCAAAATGTGAGGTTTATTTTAGGAATCTGCCTTACAGAAGTTTCACTAATATCAGACTCCACAAGATTGTAACAATATCTCACAGACATATTCGTTTGTTCCTCATTCCCATGCTATCTTGCATCCTTTTTGGATGTTTCTTTTAAATGGCGACTTTTGCCGCTTTGAGCCTTCCAGAAACATATTTTTTTAGCTTTCAAAATTTGTTTAGGTTCTTCAATCCATAATGTCCTTTTGTGTGAGCGAAAGATTTATTTATTTGTATGCTTCATGGATGGAGAAGAACCTTGCTCGGCTGGTTTATTTGGACAGCTTCTTTGATTTGAAAGTTCCTTTGCTTTTCTCAACCATGCTTTAATTGAGGCGAGAATTTCTGGAAACCGGACTCTTTGATATAATCCTTTTGGCTTTTACTTGCAGCATGGGATCATTTTAAATACCATACAACTGTGAGACATGCTTCCTCTCCATGGTTCTGTCATAGTGAAATTCCTGAGACAATCATTAATGTTAGAGTGAATGGGGCCCCAAGATAGTCAGAAGGAAATGTTAAATCTTAGCTATTTGAAAGGGGTTATTTTGACCAAACAGAAAGAGGATCTGATCTGCATTCTAGGAAACCAATCAGTGAAAGCAAAGTCACACTTATACATTTCCTCTATCAGTAAGTTTATCCTTTACTAGCTTTTGAGTTTTGCTTGGAGGCTCATCTTTCAACTACGCCAAAAATTGAGTTAAGATTTATTTAAACAAAGCACTTAAACATAAGGGTAAAAACAAACAAAAGCAACAGACCAAGCTAACTAGCAGACTAAAAGGTGATCGTAAGTAACTCAAAAAGAAACAAAAGGAAACAACCAAGAAAAAGAAATAAACAATGCTTTATTTATGTACAAAAGTCCACCTAGGACTTATGCGAAGTATTGCTTCAAGGTGAAGCCGTTGAGAGGGAGATTTACTTTCTCTCCTTGCAGGTCTTTCAATTTATAAGTCGATGGGCCAAGCTTTTCGGAAATTTGGTAAGGGCCAACCCATAGGTGTTGAAACTTTGTGTGCATTCCCTTACCATCATGTTGGTGATCCCACGTCAAAACTAAGTCACCTACTTCGAAAATTATCTTGCCAAATTTCTTTTTTTTTTACTATGTCTTGGTGATGGTGGAATTGGTCTTTGGCTCTCTGCCGTGACTCTTCAATTTTTAGCAGGATATCAATTCTGGATTGTAGGGCCTGGTTGCTAGAACCTTGAGAGGCTTGGGCCAATTGCAAGGATGGGAGTAGAATATTCAGAGGAATGATGGCTTCCTTACCATAGACCAGGGTGAATGGTGAAACGCCTAAGGCATTCTTGGGAGTGACCTTGTCTTCCCATAGAGCATTCGAGAGAGCTATGTGCCAGATATTCTGATTTTCAATCACATTTTTCTTAAGGATTCAGATGAGATTTGTATTGGTAGACTCAGCTAATCCATTTCCTTGGGGATAGTAATTGGATGAATAATGCAGTTTAATTCCTTTCTCATACATGAATTCATTAATCTTTATTGACGAAAAATAGGGTTCATTATGAAAGATTAGGGAAATTCGAACCCCAAACCTGGTTATGATGTTTTCTTCCAGGAACTTGATGACTACATCTTCATTAACTTTACGCAGTGGGGTGGCCTTGGCCCATCTTGTAAAATAATCTGTAGATTTTAGAATGTACCGGTGCTGCAGTGATGAGTTTGGGTTTATCTCGCCAATAATATCTATGCCCCATTGTTCGAATGGTTCAGAGATGATAACTGGCTGCAAGGGCCTTGCTGCTTTCGGCAACTTTCTAGCACTTCTTTGGCATACATCACAATTCCTTGCATAGGCGTGAGCATCTTTGAAAAGAGTGGGCCAATAATACCCAGCTCTGAGAATTTTGTGAGCTGTAGTTTCTCCAGAATAATGTCCCCCAACATGGTCATCGTGTAATTCTTTGACCACTTTACTTGCATCTTCTTTCTCCAAACATCTGAGAAATATGCCATCATAATTCTTCCTAAAGAGTACTCCTTCAATGATTTGATAAGCTGCTGATTTCAAACGGAGTGCCCTTCTTTGCTTCAAACTCCAGTGCTCTGGCAAATAACCTGACTGTAAATAGTGTACTAGGTCCTTGTACCAAGACTCAGGAGCTGTGAAAACTGGACATGCATCTATCATATTAAGCTCGGCTTCACTCCTCCAATCTAGCTCTTCATTAGCTGGATTTTCAGTAAGCAGCTTGCATAAACCTTGACATTTGATAATAGTGGTTGGTTTGAATTATAAGTCATACTCTTGAAGAACAATGACTTAGTTTCCTCTCCTTTCTCCCAATTCTTTCTGAACAAAAAGAGATCTAACATCGGGATGAGGAACTATGACTTTAATTCTATTTTTTAGAATATATGGCCTGAACTGCTTTACTGCCTTGAATATTGCATATGCCTGCTTATCCACCATGGGGTAGTTCAGTTCAGCACCCTGCAGACCAGTGCTCATAAAAGAAATTGGGTATTCATCCCCTAATTTTTCCTTTTGAGTGAGCACGGCTGCGAGAAAGTTATCAGAAGCAAAGGTGTACATAATAAAATATTTATCGAAGTCTGGACTCCTTAAAGAAGGCGCATTAGCTATGGTAGCCTTAATTTCTTTAAATGCAACTTTCTCCAAGTTTGTCCACTTGAATTGTGCACTATGCTTTACCATTTGTTGCAAAGGTTTAACGATCTGAGCGAAGTCAGGCACAAACCTTCGAACAAAATTAATGGTGCCCATAAATAATTGCATAGACCTTTTGTTATGGGGCATGGGAATCTTGTTGATAGCATGCACTCTCTCTTGATCTATCGAGATTCCCTTCTTTGAAATGATATGACCCAAAATCTTGCCCTCAAGAACAGCGAAAACACTTTTCTTGGGGTTCAAGGAAATTCCATACTTCCTGCAGCGATAAAAAATCTGCTTCAAGTGGGACACATGGTCTTCCCTTTTCTTTGAGAAAACTGTCACATCATCCAGATAAACTACTACACATTGACCAACCAACCCTCGGAAAGCAATGTCCATGGCTCGCTGAAAAGTAGCTCTTGCGTTTATCAAGCCAAATGGCATTCTTCGATATGCAAAGGTTCCCCATTTTGTACAAAAAGTGGTTTTGAGTCGGTCTTCCTCCGCTACTAGCACTTGATTGTATCCATAGAAACCGTCTAGCAAAGAGAAGAGCTCTGATCCTGACACCATATGCAAGATTTGCTCCATTGGAGGCACAGGATAGTTGTCTTTATTGGAAGCTTTATTTAAGTTCCGGAAATCTACACACAGTCTGATTTCTCCCAATTTGTTCCGCACGGGAACTAAATTAGTTACCCATTCAGAATGCTGGACTTTAAAAATAATCTTTGCATCCAACAATTTTTTTAACTCTTTCTGAATTAGAGGCTCAAGTGTCGAATGCATCCTTCTTAATTGCTGCTAAAATGGCTTAACGCCTGCTTTCATTGGTATTACGTGTTGAATGATGCGAGTATCATATGTTTACAGATCGTCGTAGGTCCAAGTAAACACATATTTATACTGCTCGAACAGTTTGATGAACTTACTTCTCTCGCCCGACGTACAACACTTACCAAGATTAGCATATTTCGGTTCAGCCTCTGTGCCCAGATTTATTAACTCATGCTGTATGGATGAGCTATTAGTCTTAGCATTTACAGGTCTTCTGAACTTGCTCTGTAAATTGAATAATGCTTCAAGAGTTCTCACCCCCTTAGGCATGAAGTTTCCCTTAACAACATCTTTATTTTGCAAATCTGAATCGTGTTGTTCTTCATCTATTATAGCTTCTTGGAAGACAACTTCGTTTGTTAAGAAGCTAATGATCTGATTATCATCATCGAATACCCTAAGATTTGTAATGTTATCCAGAACAGAGGGCCTAAAAATTAATTCAATAGAGCATTTGTTATTAGTGGGCACTAATCTGGAAGTAGAGGTTTCTAACAAATTAGTTGCAGCATTCTGCAACCTAGGAATAGAATTAATATTGAAAGCATCAAAACATGAAATCAGATCTCAAAGCTCATCCTGATAACCTTTTAAGTGTGGTGAAAGGCAATGAATTATATCTCTTACTTACCTGACAACTATTTATGAATCACCAAAGACTTTCAAATATTTGACATTTAAACCAATAGCTTTCTTTAAACCATGGATCAGAGCTTCATACTCAGTAGTATTATTCGTACATTCAAATTCTAACCTACAAGATAAAAAATGTTTACTTCTTTTGGGGTCAATCAAAATACAACCGGCTCCTGATCCTTCTTGAGTTTTGGAGCCATCAAAGTAAAGAATCCAAAAAACATTTTCTTCTTTAACTAAGTTAGTGTCATTAACACCTAAGTCAGTAACTAATCTTACTATGTTACAATCGATGTCATCATTCCATGAAAAACGAAGGAGATCGGACTGTTCGTCTGAATCATGGCTAACATCTTCTAATTTATAATTTCCTGGTTCAATTTCTAAGAAATAATTTCCCAAAACTGAAGATGAGAAAGTTACAGCTTCATTATTTTCCTCTAACTGAGTGACATTTGGTTTCATGTGGGGTTCTCTTAGTATTTTGATTTGATTTTGCCTATTCTGGTAAGGTAACCACGAATGAGACCAATCTGTTGCAAAGTAACCGTTTAGTTTCGTAGACCAGTCCCTACTCAAAATTAAACGATAAGCCTCAGGAATATTGACCACCATTATATCAATGAATTGACACACTCTTGAATCAGCTGACAACCTAATAAGCACATCTTTTAATTCACCAATGACTTTAACATCAGTTCTGTCTAACTGTATGATTTGAGATGGGGAAGGGATTGGCTGTCCATTAATCCTTTTCTAAATTGACAAAGGCATGACGTTCGACCTAGCACCTGAGTCTACCAAACAATTATGAACATTATGGTTAAAAATTTCAAAAGTTAAAAGAAAAGGCAGAGTCTGAGATTTTGATTTCCCGCCAATACTGGCTTCATTTATTTCTGGGTTTTCTTCAGTGTTTTCTAATGAAGTTCTCATTTATGGGTCAAAAGCTTCCATCGTTTTCTTTCTCTGCTAGGGAAAACTACACATATCGAAAATGGAAACATTTTCCTTTGCCTTCTTAATATCTTCGATTATGTCATAACCCATATCACATTCTTTCAAAACTTTTAGTTGATTTTCTATTTTGTTCGAAGAAACTTTTGGCTGTTTGGTAAATTCCGTGCTTGGTTCTTTTTCTACTGCTGAATTTGTCTTGGGATGGGGTGGAATGACAGTGATGTGTCATTTTGGCATCTCTTTAGTGGATTTAGCTTTAGGCACATCTACTGTTTGATCAGGAAATGGACCGTTACTCCTAGTGGTGACATTAATAGATGTTGCTTGGACTTCATCAACAAGATCTTCAAAAGACGATTCTTGGGTAGGGGTCCAATCCCAAAGGATCATTGTGGTATCGGGAGTGGGTTCTTCCTGCTTAGGAATTTGTTCTTGCTGAGGATCTGTTTGCTCAGGAATTTGTGCATCTAACATTTGATTCATTACCAAACTCATTGAATTAATCCACTGTGGACAACTCTTTTCTGAGTGTTGTTCTTGATGGAAGGTACAGAAATGGTCCATGCCTATTTCATTTAAATTTAGCATAGCAGAATTATTTACTGGTGGAGTTGGCTATCCATTTTCTTCTCTTTTCTTATAGAATGGCTTGAATGGTTTCCTAGAAGAGCTATCTGCCTTGTCTTTCTCTAGATCTACAATTTTGTTAGAAAGTTTTGCATCATTTTTACAACATTTTCTAAATCAGCTGTTGGTTCTTCTTTATTTCTAGTCAATAAAAGAGGCTTTGTAGCAGCTGTTGGTTTTGCTTCTAGATCAAGAGAATGTTTAGCAATGCTATCTCCTTCTTCTTCTACCTTCTTGGATTCTTCGAAGTTTTCTATTAAAGTAGTTTTCTTCGTTCTTTTAACAAACATTGCTAAAGGGGGGTCAAGAGCTGTCGTATAATATTCCACTAAACATTCTTCAGCGGGTTTCATTGCATCACTAAATTTATTTAACAATGTTGTAAATCTTTGATTAAACTCTTGAACTTTCTCTTCCTTTTCCATTCGCATGGATAACAATTAATTCATAAGAGTAGTTACAATTTTCTGATTTCCATATTTCTTTAAAAAACATTTCTCAAAATCGTCCCAATTTGATATTGAACTAGCTTGTAGGCTAAAGTACCAGGAAGATACTTTGGGTTCAAAAGTGTAAGCAGACTACATCTTCCTGTTCTACATTAAGAAGATTCAAAGCTAGATAAAAACTTTTAATATGATCTTTAGCAGAAACTCCTTTCCCAGGATCATACTTAGGAAAAACCTTTTCTGGATTCTTAGGAAAATCATGGAATGGTCCAACTAAATTTAATGCTCCTTTTGCTCTCCATGCAGGCACATCCATGGATCTTGGTGGAGAATGGGGTGTATGCAGTGGAGAATTTCGAGGAGTATGCTTTGGAGCATGTGGTCCCTCTCGATTTGGGGGAGTTTCGGGTCTGACTTCGTTAAAAGGTTCAGTGATTTCTTCTAAAGATAAATCCAACAATTCTTCTAGACTCTGAACTAAAACGGAATCTCTTGTGTATTACATCCCCTTCCTAGGAGCTCTTATTCTAGGTAGCAAAGGAACAATAGTTAATCCTCCAAGACTTCTAACGTAAGAGCGGGTGTGTCTTCTGAAACAATTTACTTCTTCAAAAGGGACAGCATACAATGTTTCTTGTTGTTCTGTCTCAGAATTGGGATTTTCTTGATTTCTTGATTCCAGATCACAATTGTCTGGGATAGCTATTTCAGGTCGGTCTTTAGTGGAATTTTTTCTAATGGAAGAATCTCCTCTGCCAGCCATGCACTAGTGGTCCTCCTTCTAGAGCCAAAAACTGTTGATGCCTCGAAAATCATAGCACCAATCACCAAGGGATTCTCCCCGGTAAGCAAGCCCAATTAGATTGCTCACCGTTTGGTGTGGGGAATCTGCCCGGTTAACGGTCCAACTACCATGTATGATATAAATATTTTTTTAAATTTCATTGGTTGCGGCCTGATCCACTGTTTATGTATTTTCATTTGAAAGATGATATGCAAGTGCGTTATATAAGTGCATGCAATTGAAACAAATCTAATCTAAAAATGATTTAAGAAAATTTAATCTATCCTTGCAAGGAGCAAACTGAAAGTATGAGCAATAAACTGAAAGAAACATATAAATATCTCACAGATAGCTATTTAATGATAAAGATGCATTTCCAGCAGAAATAGAAGATATCAAAGATAGCTTTGATTTAATTAAAACATTTCATTGCTCATTTAACACATACATTTTGCAAAAAGAAATGAAATCATTCATAGCAGAGAATTAATTCACAATAGCTAGGAAAGATCTCACAGAAAATGTATGAAAGATGCATGAATAGTTCAACAATTATCCAACACAATCCCAAGCAAAATACTGTGCCGGCTTCCACAAGCCAAAACGATTTTCTTATTCATGTAGCAGAAATAGTTCACGTACACAAGAAGAGTGTCCTTTCACCTGCCAAAAGTCCCCTCTACTCTTCTCTAATCATCTATATATAGCTTTACAAAATGCTCCAAGAGCAGCCACCTGTACTCTCACCCCCAAGATTCTTTTAATTTGTCTTTTAGTGCCCATTTTACAAAAATGAATAAATCCCAAAAATATTACAAAAGAAGGATGGGAAGGAAATTACAGCTGTCCTTTTAATATTTAAAAGATACAAAGGAAAAAATAGAGCGCTCTGGATTCTCATTAGCAAATACGAAAGAGAGAGATTATCCCTGAGTTGGCGCCTCTGCCACAACTGACGCATCTACAAAAAATTGTGTCACTGTTGTTGCTGGTAATTCTGCTACAACTGATGTCCCTACTTCTGTCGCTGATGCTTGGTTTGCTTCTAATGCCAATGCTCCGTTTTCTTCTGCTATATGATTTACCCAAAGGATGGTTTCTCTTATGACGTTGTTGGAGGGAATAGGGAGCATAATTCTTAGAGAGACCTCATGCTTGGCGAGCTCTTCTTCAAGGGCGATTACCTCTGTTGTTGCAACCTGGAGGATTTCTTCAAGGAGATGCACGTGAACAACGGCCTAGCCGATACAATGGTGAAGATCTTCATCGGTTAACACGTCCATTTTCTTCACATAGTCCATTTCTGTACTGAACCCGTCCCTTAGCTCAGACAAGCGTTGGGCCTTGTCTGGAAAGTCTTCTATATTTTGGGGCATCATCATTTGACATTCTTTCTTGGGTTGTTCGTATCTTAAGGTACAAACTTCTACACTGTTCAAGAGTGACTTGGGCTACAACATTCAACTTCACTCTACAATCTTTGCAAAAAACTAAAAGACGTATATCTGCCTTGAAATCAGAGACGGATTTAAGAGGGAGGTTTGCCGGGAATCCCGAATTTCCTTCTCTCCACTCAATATGCCTCCCAATGTCTTCACTAATGCGTGCATATTTCCTCCTGAGCCTAGTGGATTCAACATTAATCTCTTTGACTCTGGCCACTACTGCCTTCAACTTGGAGACTTCTTCTGAGACGAGCTCCTGAATCCTGTGGATTTTCTTTAGTGTTTCACAAGAATGCTTGTGAAAAGGACTCAGATCACCAACCTTGCTGGTTTCGAGTTCTAATTGTTGTTCTAGCAATTCCTTACTATCCTCCAAATTTTCTATATTTTCCCTTAAATCATCAATTTGTTGAGTGGCATCAAATTTCTCAGACTCTAGCTGCAAGTTCTTAACCTCAAGGTCATTCTTTTCTCCTTCTAGGGTCATCATTTGTATTTCCAGAGCTTCCTTTTCTGCTTCTAGCTGCTAAAATTTTCTTGTTAGCTCTCCTTGCTTTGACACAAGGGTATCCCATTTTTTAACCATCAAATCCCTATACTTATGCTCTTTAACCAGGGTTTGCTGCAAATGGCGAGCTTTCTTTTTACCTAACTCCACTTCAGCCACCAGTTCATGGACATTGTCTGCGCTTAGCTTAGCAGCAGTGATAGAGGCGGATGCCATGAGCTCAGGAGCACTCTGAGTGCCTTGCATGACTTTGGTTACACGCTTGGTGACGACATCTGGCTGGAAAGGTCTCTTCACACTAGTCACTGTTTCTCTGACAATGGATTTTCTCTTCTTATTATAAACAAACTTGTCCCATTGGGACACAGTACTTCTCTTTGATGGGGTAAAAGGGAGGAGCAGGAGCTCTCCTATGGGGAGGTCTATATCTATGTCTTGCATGTTTGGGATTCTTGGTTCAACATCCTCCCTGGATTTGTCTTCCTCTTTCACTTTTCTCCGAGCTTCTTCCTCTTCTGCTTTTCTCTGCCTCTCATCTTCTTCAGCTTTTCTTTGCCTCTCATCTTCTTTTGCTTTTCTTTGCCTCTCATCTTCTTCTAGATTTTCAACTTCTTCCAATCTGATTCTTTCTTCCTCTCAGACTCTTCGAGCTTCTTCTTCTCAAAGTTCACTCTCCTTTGCTTTATTTTCTCTTTCATCAGCTTCCCTTTAGATTCTCTCAACTTCTTCCTTAATCCTTTTCTCTTCTCTGGAAGGAGATTCAACGGCTTCTAATGCTTCTCTTTCTTTCTGTTGTTCTTCTTCTTGGACAGTAGTAGAGCTAGAACTGGTTCCACCCTTGCTGAGACAGAAAATTTGTAGTTCGGTCATGTTACTGACCCCTCTATGTACTTCTTCGTCTTCATCATAATAGTGAGCAAACTCAAAGTGAGCATGAATTTCCCTGCAATGCTCAGCATCCTTGCCCCGCCTATCATTCTTTTGGAAGATCCTTTCGCCGAAGTGAAAATCCTTCAACTCCATAATAAAATCCTCAGCTGACGCAATGTTTGAGAACCTATAAGCTCCAACATAGAAAGGCAAAGGAGGAAAATAAGCTTTCTTCAACCTATTCAAAGCACCACCAATTCCATCAAGGAAAACCTGCCTCACTGCCTCCTTATGGACTATGTAATCAGTAGCATACCTGGGTAAGATATATGGGAGTTTGGAGCCTCCATACATTCTTATATAGGTACCATCCTCCGAAAAATAGAAATCACCATAGTTCTCCATGAATTCCATGGCATTCTCAGATAAGCAATTAGACTCTTCATTGAACATTAGCTCATACAAAGGTATGATGAATTCTTCACAGATGAGCTTGTAGTGCCTCTTGTAATTCTAAGCCCATAAAATCTTATAGGCAATGTATACTGGGGTGTCGGCCTGGATCCAAATGCATCCTAACTTTGGGAATGTAAGCCTTGACAGAATACAATCTATTAGATACGACGACATGTAAAATTCTGACTTCTTGGCCATTAGCCCTTCTTGCACGGCAACTATAGCTAATGACAAACTATCCGAGAGGATGTCTTCCCAGTTAAAAATCGTTCCTTTGAACGCCACATAATGAATTATAGGGACCCATTGGAGCCTATAAACAGTTCTATAATCCCTACCAAAGATTCTGCTTAGCATAAGGGAAATCATTTTGAAAGGGGGCCTCAGGTTTTGGACCTCGTACTCATCACTCTCCTTCTCCCTAATCTGCTTTGCCGTGATCAACAATTTTCTAGCCATCTCCAAATTATCCATCTTGAGTTGTCGGCCCCTAACCATTCGTCATTCAGTTGCTGCTGAGCACGAGGCAACTTATAATCCCTCACAATATAGGTTGGATGAAACGATGCAAAGGCTTCTCCCTTGCTATCGGATAGGACTCTTGACTTGGCATTTGCATGCTGCAGGATCCATCCAATCATTTCTTAGCAAGGGAAAAGTTCTGGACGCGTGTCTGCTTTAGATATGTTGGAGCTTCTGATGTTTTGGTACAGGTATCCTTCTTCTAGGAGTGCCTCAGGGACGTCTTGGTCTCTTATCGTGTGGTATACCTCTCCCCATTTGACTTCTGGAGGAACGACCGTAATAGACTTGGTGTCTTCGAATTGAGTCTCTACTCTTGATCCCATTCCAACTGATTCTGGCTCGGTCACCTTTTCCTTACTTTTTCCACCCTTCGGCATTACGTTTCAAACCTGTTTAAATAACCATGCATAGGTAGATATAAGATAAATTATAATGCAACATCGAACATTGGATTAGCATTCTAACTATAATAACACGGCTTAAGCGTATTTCAGTGATATAGGAATGAAAAATTCCTATGATAACAATGCATTCCGAAAACATAGATAGGCAAAACTTGTAACCAAATTTACACATTGTTTCCTCTTAAAAGGATGGACGAGCTAGCTTCGCGAGATATGATGTTGCTGATTTTAGACCTGAGATAGTGGGACCAGGGCTTGCACCATGTAAAGTGTGAGAAGGGCGACGGGTGAATATGATCAGGTGATGCCGAGCACACTGGTTTGTGTGGACTGAGACCGAGTTGATATCGGCCGACGGGATGGGAAAAGTTATGCTATCAGCTTCAAAAGGCATGCTTAATTTATCCAAACAAAACCATAGGAAATGCAGCAAGGGTGACGACCAAACAAAAGAATAAACAACTCATTACTGAAAAGAAAGGTAGAGCTCACAGAACCACCTACCTGGTGAGTAACAAAAGGCTCGAAGAGTCTGACAGTGATGCGTAGCTAGCTGAAACAGAATGGCTTATAGGCCTCGAACAGAGTTTCAAGCAGACGTTTTAGCCAATGAAATAATGAAATACAATGATACACAAATTCTATTTATAATCACTTGACACGTGTGGGCATTCAATACGGTGGATGAGGTTTTTAAAAAATGGGGTTATGGTGAGTACGGCTGGGGTCACTTCGGCACGCTTGGCATTAAATGTGACCATCAAAATCAGACAGGATTGGCTAACTCACCCGATGGTTGCGGTGAAAACTGATGATTTTGGAGCGACGTTGCAGTGGAACTAGCTGAGTTCCTCCGAAAATAAGATGGGAGAAATCATCGCAAGGGAAAAGAGAGGGAAAGGCGAGGCGTTTCGGGTGATTTAGGTGAGTTCGAGCGCCATTGAGGAAACACTAGGTGAGTTTACTTAAAAGACTTTGGAAGAAATGGTGGAGTTCTTCCGAAACAAGGCAGTGAAAAGACTTAACACATCCGCCTGTCCATTGCGGCCAAACTCGCTGAGTTCTGCCGAAAAAGAGAGGGATTAAAAACTTAGCAAAAGGAACTGCCGTTGCGGCTTAACTTATCCAGTTTCTCCGTTGTTACGCCTCGAAAGGACAAGTTTTTCCTTCCGTTGCGGCTAAAAAGGCTGAGTTTTACTTAGGCAAAAAACAACAACAAACTCAAAGGAAGAAAACAAAAAGGCTTTCTCTAGAAAACTAAGAAAAGGTTTTGATGGGCTTGACTTCTAAGTAAACTTCTTTCTCTAAAAAATAAGAGGAGGGGCCCCAATATTTACAAAATTTTGGGGGGGATGTTGCAGCAACAACATGCCTATAGATTTACTTTCAATTAATGACCAATGTACATACTGTGACGTGTATTTTACTAAGCCTGTTTTTGCAAATTTACACTTTGTTTTTCACACAACACTATGTAAATCTATTTTAATTTTGATTTCTCTTTTTACAGAATGTGCAAAGTTTGTGAAGCCCCTAAAACTTTAGATAGAGGTACAAGAATGTGGAAAATAGTTTCCCACACCATTTCCAATATAAATCGTTGAAAAAGACCGAATAATGAGGGTTGGGTGTGCATTTTATCCAAGTGGGTAAATATGGGCCCAAAAATGAAAACTTGCCATCTTGGTAGATTGATTTCTAGCAAATGAAACTACATTTTAGGAATATGAAAGAGGCTCTTGTGAACAATGCAACTATCTTCAGGACTTTGGTTTTAATTCCAATTATTTACCAATGTACATACGGTGGCGTGCATTTTACTAATCCATTTTAGCAAATTTACACCTTTTTTTTTTACACAACATCGTGTAAATCTATTTCAATTATGATTTCTCTTTTTTACACAATGTGCAATGTTTGTGAAGCCCCCCAAAATTTAGATAGATGTACAAGAAGGTGGAAAATATTAATCCACACCACTTGCAATTAAAATCAATCAAAAAGATCCGATAACGAGGGTTGGGCTTGCATTTTATCCAAGTGGATAAAGATGGGTCCAAAAATGAAAAATTGCCATCTTGGCAGATTGATTTCTAGCAAATGAAACAACATTTTAGGAATCTGAAAGAGGTTCTTGTGAAACATGCAACTATCTCCAGGATTGTGGTTTTACTTTCAATTATTGACCAATGCACATACTGTGGCATGCATTTGACTAAGCCCATTTTAGCAAATTTACACTTGACTTTTTACACAACACTGTGTAAATCTATTTTAATTTTGCTTTCTCTTTTTGACACAATGTGCAAAGGTTGTGAAGCCGAACAAAAATAGATAGATTTACAATAAGGTGGAAAATATTAATCCACACCATTTCAAATTTAAATAACCAAAAAAGACCCAACAATGAGGATTGGGCTTGAATTTTATCCAAGTGGGTAAAGCCTTGGGTCCAAAAATGAAAAATTGCAATCTTGGTAGATTGATTTCGAGCAAATGAAACAAAATTTTAGGAATATGAAAAAGGTTCTTGTAAACAACACAACTATCTTCAGGACTCTGGTTATACTTCCAATTATTGACCAATGTACATATCATGGAGTGCATTTCACTAGGCCATTTTAGCAAATTTACACTTGGCTTTTTACACAACACTATGTAAATCGTTTTAATTTTGATTTCTCTTTTTTACACAATGTGAAAAGATTGTGCATCCAAACAAGAATAGATAGATCTACAATAAGGTGGACAATTTTAATCCACACCATTTCCAATTTAAATCACTGAAAAAAACAACATTTTAGAAATATGAAAGAGGTTCCTGTGAAAAATGAAACTATCTTCAGACTATGGTTTTACTTCAAATTATTGACCAATGTACATATTGTGGCGTGCATTTTACTAAGCCCATTTTTGCAAATTTACACTTTGTTTTTTACACATCACTGTGTAAATCTATTTTCATTTTGATTTCTCATTTTAGGAATTTGAAAGAGGTTCTTGTGAACAATGCAACTATCTTCAAGAATCTAGTTTTACTTCCAATTTTTGACCAATGTACATACCCTGGCGTTCATTTCACTAAGCCATTTTAGTGAATTTACACTTTGTTTTTTACACAACACTGTGTAAATCTATTTTAATTTTGATTTATGTTTTTTACACAATGTGCAAAGTTTGTGAAGCCCCCAAAAATTTAGATAGATGTACAAGAAGGTGGAAAATATTAATCCACATCACTTGTAGTTAAAATCACTCGAAACGATTTGATAACGAGGGTTGAGCATGCATTTTAACCAAGTGGGTAAAGATAGGTCCAAAAACGAAAAATTGCCATCTTGGCAGATTGATTTGGAGCAAATGAAACAACATTTTATGAATATGAAGGAGGTTCTTGTGAAAAATGAAGTCTATCTTCAGGACTATGGTTTTAATTCAAATTATTGACCACTATACATACTGTGGCATGAATTTTACTAAGCCCATTTTAGCAAATTTATGTGTAAATATATTTTAATTTTCCTTTGTCTTTTTGACACAATGTGAAAAGGTTGTGAAGCCCCCCAAAAATATATAGATGTACAAGAAGGTGTAAAATATTAATCCACACCATTTCCAATTTAAATCACTAAAAAAGACCCAATGATGAGGTTTAGGCGTGCATTTTATCCAAGTGGGTAAAAATGGGTCAAAAAATGAAAACTTGCCATCTTGATTTCTAGCAAATGAAACAACATTTTAGGAATATGAAAGAGGTTCTAGTAAACAATACAACTATTTTGAGGACTCTGGTTTCACTTTCAATTATTTACCAATGTACATACCGTGGCATGCATTTCACCAAGCCATTTTAGCAATTTTACACTTCATTTTTTACACAACACTGTGTAAATCTATTTTAATTTTGAGTACAAGAAGGTGAAAAATAGTAATCCACACCACTTGCAATTAAAATCACTCAAAAAGACCCGATAACGAAGGGCTGGACATGCATTTTATCTAAGTGGGTAAAGATGGGTCCAAAAATGAAAAACTGTCATCTTCACATATTGATTTCTAGCAAATGAAACAACATTTTTGGAATCTGAAAGAGTTTCTTGTGAACAATGTAACTATCTCTAGGACCGTGGTTTTAATTCCAATTATTAATCAGTGTAAATACTGTGGCGCGCATCTTACTAAGCCCATTTTATCAAATTTACACATTGTTTTTTACACAACACTGGGTAAATATATTTTAATTTTTCTTTGTGGTTGTGAAGCCCAACAAAAATATATAGATGTACAAGAAGGTTTAAAATATTAATCCACACAATTTCCAATTTAAATCACTGAAAAAGACCCAATAATGAGGGTTAGACGTGCATTTTATCCAAGTGGGTAAAAATGGGTCCAAAATTGAAAAATTGTTTACTTTTCATTATTGACCAATGTACATACTGTAGCATGCATTTTACTAAGCCCATTTTTAGCAAATTTACACTTTGTTTTTTACACAACACTGTGTAAATTTATTTTAATTTTGATTTCTCTTTTTTACACAATGTGCAAAGTTTGTAAAGCCCAACAAAAATTTAGACAGATGTACAAGAAGGTGGAAAATAGTAATCCACACCACTTGCAATTAAAATCGCTCAAAAAGACTTGATAAGGAGGGTTGAGCTTACATTTTATCCAATAGGTAAAGATGGGTCCAAAAATGAAAAAATGTCATCTTGGGAGATTGATTTCGAGCAAATGAAACAACATTTTAGGAATTTGAAAGAGGTTCTTGTCAACAATGCAACTATCTTCAGGACTCTAGTTTTACTTCCAATTATTTACCAATGTACGTACCGTGGCGTGGATATCACTAAGCCATTTTACCAAATTTACACTTTGTTTTTTACACAACACTGTGCAAATCTATTTTAATTTCTCTCATTTTTTACACAATATGCAAAGTTTGTGAAGCCCCCCAAAATTTAGATAGATGTACAAGAAGGTGGAATATAGTAATCCACAACACTTGCAATTAAAAGCACTAAAAAACACCAGATAAGGAGGGTTAGGCATGCATTTTATCCAAGTGTGTAAAGATGGGTCCAAAAATGAAAAATTGCCATCTTAGCAGATTGATTCTATTCAGCCACACATATGATTCAATTCAAATGAATAGTTTAACAAAAATCAAACTTTATATGAGATATGCATTGATGTTCTTCACTTCATGACACACAATAAATGAAATACATTTAAAAAAAGTCATTTAGCTTGCATTGGTCTTTGTGCATTCCTTATCGTGCATTCCACCCTCGTGTGCAAAATCTGTACTGAATGGGATTTTGCGTGATTTTAGTTTGGAACTTAGATAACCATGACCGCATATGAATTAGGGGCATCCTCTTCCACGACCGCAGTTGAAACAGGGGTGTGCTCTATCGTGGCCATAGTTGAAACATGGACGTTCACCGGAAAAAAATTCCAGGAGTGTGATGGTGCATGGAGAGATGAAAACAAATGGCCAACATGTATGCAAAATATCCTCACGAAAGATGAAGTGTATGTTTTTTTGTTTGGACAGATTAATTTTGTTAACGGGGAGATAGATGAAAGCCATTTTTAATTATGATGCTGGGGCCATGGAGTTGAAGATATTTGAGAAGAGGGTATATTTGGAACCTGATTTGGTTTCCAAAGAAACCAAAATTCCACACAGAGGGGGAGCCATGTTTAAGTCTAGGAAAGCACCATAACAGGAGAAGAAGGAGATGGAAAATGAAATTTGTGGGAAAAATGTATTTGTTCCCAGGAATGGTTTAAAAATGCAGGATGTCCCTCCCAGACTATACAAAACCTTGATTCAGATCATCCTTAGGACCATTATGAATCATCACAAGCATGATATTTTGGGTGAGTGTATGAGGCTACTCATATATTGGTTTGAAGAAAAACCCATAGATGTTCCTCATCTATTGGCTAAGAAAATGCATTCTTCCTTACAAGAGAGCCAATCGAAGAAGATTAAGTTCAATTTTCCTCACACATTGCAGAAAATTATTGATCCATATCGACGAAAACCACCTGTTTCTAAAACCTACTTCAAGAAACGTATTGAGAAGGGAAACAATGAGGAAGTGCCAGTACAGTCTCATGAGCACAATGAGGGAGTGATAGTACAGTCTTCTGAGCACTATGAGGATGGTTTGGGCATATCCATTGACATTTTGGGCAGTGATTTTGTCACCTGTGATGAAGTTGTTACTACTACAAATTTAAATCAACTAAATGAACATGAAGTTGAATCTCAGGGGAAGGAACCAATGGACAATGGCATGGAACCAAGTAATGATGCCTTTTCTTCTCCTGGTAAGAGTATTTTTCATAGAATTCCTCCAAAACGGTTGGCACATGAGTACAATGTCAGTCCATGTTGTAATTTAGATGGTATATTTCTATTTGGCATTTATGATAAAATGGTGCATTTCAAATAACAAGCTTCAATGGAGGTTGAGTCATATTCTATAGAGAAATTGGAGAAAATGTGACAAGTAAAGGATATGAATATTGCAGAATGCCTCAAGGAGATTGCACAATTGCAAAAAACAATTGTGCAGAATCAAACGGAGGCAAAAACAATTATAAATGCAAAAGTTGCCACAATTGCAAGATTTTCCATCTAGGTTGATAAAATTGTTGAAGATGCTAAAAAGGATATTGAAAAACTAAATGATAGCTTTCAAAAGGCTTTGGAACAATCTAGAAAAGAAAATGCTAGGATTACAAAAGAGTTGGAAACAAGACAAACTGTTTTGAATATACCACCATTAAAAACAGAGATTGGTCTGGCAGCCGAATTGGAGAATAAATTGAAAGAAAATGAAGGATTAATAATATAATATGTTTTGAAGTTGACAGGGGAGCGTGTAGAGCATGCACAAAAAATTGCACAATCAGATTCAATAATTTCCAAATTGAAAAAAACCATTGACAGGCAAAGTAAAAAGTTGTTACGGAACATGTTTCAAGCGATCTCTGTAGCAATGGAGCTTAAAGAAAGAAAGAAAGACAAAGTTATTGATAGTAGAGAATATGGAAATGATATTCATAGTTCTTTCAAAGAGCAAGAAAGAGCTTGAAAATTCGAGACAAGCATTTGTAGGAATGCCTTGTAGCAATGAATGACAGAGGAAGAGCAGGGGAATACAAAAGGAGAGAGGAAAGATCCAAGGTAATCGTGGCAAGTCTAAAACAGGCAGATCCAAGTCCAAACTGGGAAAGATAGATTGTTGGAACTGTGGAAAGAAAGGACATATGAAGAAAGACTGCAGATCTCTAAAGAAGAAAAGATATGCATAGCAGGAAACTACCCAGGAAGCGAATGTAGCAGGTGATGTGTTACAAGATGCTTTGATTCTTGCATTAGATAATACTAGTGATTATTGGGTAGTAGATTCAAGGGCTTCATGTCATGCTACACCCCATTGGAAATATTTTCATGATTATGTCCGATGCGATTTTGGACATGTTTTATTGGGTGATTATGAGCCATGTAAAATTGTTGGAATGGGTAAGGTATGGATAAAATTTAATAATGGAACTAATTGGTTGTAAATTGATGTTAGGAATATTCCTGCTATGAAAATAAATCTGATCTCAACAGGGCAGTTGGGAGATGGCGGCTGTCTATCTACGTTCGGAGAAAAGTGGTGGAAGATCACTAAAGGATCAATAGTGATAGCAAAAGGAGATTGGGTAGGTACGTTGTATTTATGTCCTCATAATACTGACCATTCTATATCTTTAGCTTCAACGGGAACAAATACAGCATTGTGGCATCATAGGCTTGGCCACATGAGTGAGAAGGGGATGCAGAGTCTCCACTCAAGGAAGTTGCTGCCAGATTTGAAGTAGGTAGGTTTGGAACTCTGTGAGAACTGTGTTTATGGAAAACAGAAGAGAGTCAGATTTCTCAAGGTTGGGAAACAAAAGAAGAATCAAAAGTTAGAGCTTGTGCATACAGATGTATGGGGACCGGCTCAAGTACAATCTCTTGGTGGCTCTCATTATTATGTTACATTTATTGATGATGCAACTAGGAAAACTTGGGTTTATTGCATTAGACAGAAATCTGATGTGTTTGCTACTTTTAAGAAGTGGAAAGCTTTGGTTGAGAATCAGATAGGAAAAAGGTTGAAGTGTCTTAGATCTAATAATGGAGGTGAGTATTGCGACAAGGAGTTTGATAGTTACTGTTCATACCATGGGATTCATAGAGAGAAGACGGTCCCAGGAACACCACAAGAAAATGGTGTGTCAGAAAGGATGAATAGAACGATCATGGAGCGTGCAAGGTGTATGAGATTGCATGCAGGGTTTCCCTTACAGTTTTGGGCAAATGCTGTAAATACTGTTGTTTATTTAATAAACAGAGGGCCTTTAAGTGCTTTGGATGGTGGTATTCCAGAGGAGGCATGGACAAATAAAAAGGTAAACTACTCATTTCTGAGAATGTTTGGTTGTGAAGCATTTGTCCATATTGATAAAGAAAATACAACAAAGCTTGAAGCTAAATCCAAGAAATGTACCTTTATTGCATATGGGGTTGATGATTTTGGTTATCGCTTGTGGGATTCTGAAAATCATAAAATCATTAGAAGTAGAAGTGTAATATTCAATGAAAAGGTCATGTATAAAGATCAGTTCCAGGGAAAGAAACAGGAAAAAGAAAACACAGAGTACACAGTACTTGATGAAATTCAAGAGAATGAAGTTCCAAAGGTTGTAGAAAATCAAGAACAGCAGTAAGTACTTGAAACTCCTGCAACTGCAAGAAGATCCACCAGGTTAAGTAGTTTCCCTGAACAATACTGTCCTTCAATGTATTATTTATTGATGACTGATGCTGGTGAACCAGAATGTTATGAAGAAGTAATGCAGGTGGAAACTAGAAAGAAGTGGGAGCAAGGCATGAGTGAGGAGATGGACTCATTGGTGGAAAACCAGACTTGTGATTTGGTTCAGTTGCCTACTGGTAAAAGAGCATTGCAGAACAAATGGATTTAGAGGTTGAAGGAAGAAGAAGGAGGCAAGAAGCGGTACAAGGATAGACTTGTTGTAAAGGGGTTTGCACAGAAGAAAGGTATATATTTTGATGAAATATTTTCTCCTGTTGTTAAGATGACTTCAATTAGGACTATTTTAAGTCTAGTGGCGGTAGAAGATTTGCATCTTGAACAGTTAGATGTAAAAACAACCTTTCTCCATGGGGATTTGGAGGAAGAGATATATATGCAGCAGCCACAAGGGTATGAGGTCAATGGTAAGGAGAACTTGGTATGTAGGTTGAAAAAGAGCTTGTATGGCTTGAAGCAAGCTCCAAGGCAGTGGTATTTAAAATTTGACAGGTTTATGACAGAACAAGGTTATAGTAGATGTCATTCTGACCACTGTGTTTATTTCAAGAAGCTAGATAATGGAACATATATTATCTTGTTGTTGTATGTGAATGACATGCTTATTGCATGGTCTAACATGCAGGATATAAATGTGCTCAAAAGGAAGTTAGCTAATTCATTTGTGATGAAGGATTTGGGTGCTGCAAAGCAAATCCTTGGTATGAGAATAACAAGAGACAGGAAAAATCACAAATTAACATTGTCTCAGGGTGAGTACATACAGAAGGTGTTGGAGAGGTTCAGAATGCAGAACGCAAAACCAGTTAGTACACCTTTGGCCAGCCATTTCAGGCTAAGTAAGGAAATGTGTCCCAAGACATAGGAAGAGACAGATTACATGTCCAAGATTCCCTATCAATCAGATTACACGTGGTGTGCACAAGACCAGATATTTCACATGCAGTGGGAGTTCTGAGCAGATATATGAACAATCCAGGTAAAGAACATTGGAAGGAAATACAGTGGATTCTCAGGTATTTGAGAGGTACTACCACTCAGACATTATGTTTTGGAGGTTTAGACATTGTTTTACAGGGATATGTTGATTCAGATATGGCAGGTGATAAGGATAGCAGGAGGAGCACCACAGGGTATGTGTTTATTGTAGCTGAAATAGTAGTAAGTTGGATTTTGAGACTGCAAAAGGTTGTTGCACTTTCAACAACGAAAGCAGAGTATGTTGCTATTACAAAGGCTGGTAAAGAGATGATTTGGTTGCAAAGGTTTATGGAGGAAGTGGGTAAGAAGCAGAAGGATAGCAGGCTGTATAGAGACAGTCAGAGTGCCATTCATCTTGAAAAGAACTCAACATTCCACTCCAAAATTAAACATATACAGCTCAAGTACCATTTCATACGCTCTGTTCTGGAAGATGAACTGTTGAAGTTGGAAAAGATACATACTAGCCAGAATCCTGCAGACATGTTCACAAAGGTAGTGACTAGAGAGAAACTGAGTTCCTGCTTGGTTTTAGTTGGCCTTCTACCATGAAGGTGAAGATGAGAAATTTTCCAAGTCCAAGGTCCAGCAAGTGCAGCAACGGTGGAGTTGTTGTGATCAGTCTCCAAGTGGGATATTGTTGGTTGTGGAGCCTGATCTCCAGATTCAGAGATATTATTATACACCCGTGTTTGTACCCCGGTTTTATATGATATGTAAAAGGATTGTACACTCACCCCAACGGGGGGGTGGGGGGCTAAGCCTCCCCCCACCGGGGTCTAGGGGTTATAACCCCTAGCTGGGGGGTTTGGGGGCAGCACCCCCGAAGGAAATTTTTGGGCTGTTTCGCCAGCTATTTTCGAGCCCATGGTTTTTTCCATTATATTTCCCTTATAAAAGAAAGACATTGTAATACGGCTAGGAATGATGTATTAGGTTTTATGCATTGTAAAGATCTCTGAGATAAAGAAGAGAGACTGTGAGACAGTGAAGAGGAAGTGCAATGATTGTGCTGCAGGTTGTATCCCTACACCTTGTTGGATGGTATAATAATAAGGACTGTAAAATTTCAGTGTGAATATAGCCCAAGTTGGGTGAACCACGATATATCTGTGTCTCTCTTGTAATGTGTATGTGTGATTATATTTGCATTTCTGTTTATTGTTATTGCTCTGGGATCCTGTTTTTCTAACAGTGGTTTCCCTAGAAAAAACACTAAGTTGATAATTCAGAGTACCGAGTCCTAACTCATAGGCTTCTGGCGGGGACTGATCTACCATGGATAGATGAGTGTTGTCATGATTTCGTCGGGGTAAACCATTGGGGTCTAATTCTAAGGTTGTTGGTTGAGTTTGCTTCAAACCACATAAAACAAGGAAAGAAATAGAAACAAAATGCTCGACCATGTGTCATAAGAAGCATGCGCTACAATGAGCATAGATACCCAAATAAATATTATAGAGAAAAGTTAATTCTTTATGTTCCTTATCGACATGATGAATATGTTTTGAAGCAACACTTAGCAAGTTGGAAACAAGTTTACTTAGAAATGGAAAGCACAATACAATGCAATGAAAATAATTTCACATATAGAACAAATGTTTCATGGGGAGACCTTGATGATGCATTAAGTAAACTTTGAAAGTACTAAAGAGAAACTATTTAACATATCTTCCATTGAAGAACACAAATCATTAGATAAAAAAACTCATCGCATGAATGCAAACATTATGAACAATATGAAATAGATGTTGATGTTCAATTTCTTGAATCTGTATACAAGAAAAATCCAATAGTGGAGAGACCTTACCAACTTGTTAAGAAACCACATATCTTAGACAATGTGGCATTTTATGACATGAGAAGACAATTTAACATTGAACAAGCATAAACAACTTCAGATATATTAACTAAAAAGAAACTGCATTTGGATTTTCCATTGCACTTCTTCTTGACACGAGGTGTAGGGACTTGAAAAATTGTTGCTGCAAAATTGCTCTTCCAATCTCTTTTCTGCATGTACAATTGTATACTAGAATATGACCCTACACAATTAAAAGGAATAATTGCATATTTTACAGGAAAGGAAACTTTCAATGTAGGTGGTGTGACATTCCATTCTTCTTTTCATATGTCCTTTAATAAATTAGAATATATTCCCAGTGAATAGTGAGAAACTGGACACATTGACAAAACAATACCATATATTGTGTGTGCTTCTGATTAATGAAGCATCGTTTATAGGTGCAACTTTCTTGTATCGGCTTGATAAATGCCTGCAACAAATAAATCATGCACCACTAGCATACTTTGGAAATGTTGACATTATCTTTGTAGGTGATCTCTACCAAGTACAACCAGTAAAAGACTCATGGAATTTTGAGGCTCTTGTTTTACAAAAAGAAAAATTGTCATATCGCTTTTGGCAAGAGGAGGTGAAATGCTTCCATCTACAAACAACATTGTGCCAAACAGACATGGAATTTGTCCAAATTTGAACAAAATGAGGGTTAACCAACAAATTGATGAATACATAGCTTTCATAAATTTTCATTGATATAGACCACCACCAGCAGATCCTCTACTTCCATACTTGTTTTAAAGAAACAAAGATGCCAATTACATAATGACAAAATGCTTTCGATTGTGAATGGAGGACTTATATTTCTTGAAGCTAGTGATGAACACGAAAGTGATTAGTCATCTTTCAAACATTATGATAGAACTATTTTTTTACCATAAAAAATCCTAGTAAAACAAAATGTCATGGTTGAGCTATATGTTGGAAACTACAACAAAGAGGATGTTCTTGTAAATGGTGCAGATGGAACATTCAAAGCATATACATGGAAAAGCAAATAATTCGATGTTGTTTGGATAGATTTTTACCACCCATCATTTGGAAGATTTCAAAGGAAAAAATTTCATGAACTCTATGACAAAGACACCCCGTTAAAATGGATACCTGTGTTGCGGATTACAAGAGCATTCCCAGATGTCAACTGGAAATCTAGTCAAATTGTTCGAAAACAATTCCTAATTCAACTAGCCTATGTGAGAACAATTCATAGAGCTCAAGGTTCGACATTAGAAAGACTTGCATTTTACCCAACTGGCATTTCGACACATGGCCTAGTGTACATAGCCCTTTCATGAGAGAGACAAATGGATTCATTGTATCTTTTCAATAGAATAACTAGGGACAATTTCCAGGTTAGTAACAAAGTGCTCAATGAAATGATATGTCTCTTGACACTTTCATCATGGACAATAGATCATTTTGATCAACCAATATCTTCAAAAACTGTTTTGTCAATTAGCACTTTGAACAAACGGATCTTAAAAGTGCATTATGTAGACATATTGGAAGATGGTTCTCTATTGAACAATATGATTGTTTGCTTACAAGAGACTCAAACAAATTCACCAGAAAGCGACAATGGGTTTGCGAATTTCAATTTGAATTTCACATATTATGTTTATTGTGTTCTCTCTCTCATACTTAAAACCATAGAAATCATTCAAACAATAAGTTTTTGTGAGAACATAGTAGAACTTTTTATGTCAAGTCTACATATGATTTATCCAGTTTGCTTAATGAACATATATGCTTCTCCATTCACACCTGTGTCAACAGTGATTACGACAATAGAAAAAGAAAAAGAAAATTGTGTGCGTGAAAATTGTCTCTCTTTTATTGTTGGTGATTTCAATATTAACATCAATGTGAATAGTCGTAGAAGGAAAGAACTTGTAGACTACATGCAATCACAGAAATTGCAAGAGATCACACATTGTTATAGATCAAAATCTATCATTGATCACATTTGGACAACTTTCAATGGTTTGCACTGTGACATCATTGTACTAGATGCATACTAGACTAACCATGATGCAATTTGTGCATTGTTGTTGTAGCGCTATGTGAAAATTGATAAAGTTAATGTACCTTATTCAATTATCTCATATTCTTTCTTGTGCAATTAGGTTGCTTTGAAAACATTCTCCTAAGAACACATCATCTGTTTGCAAGTGAGCATATTGCTATTTGGCAATGCACATTTGTTTCAACTTTAATGATTTCTTTAGGGCTGCAAGATTTTCCTTGCATGTTTCCATTTGCAATTGCACATCATTTTTTTTCACTCCTTCTATGCTTAATTGGACTGCAAGATACACATAACCATATTTTGCTAAAAGCTATACTCTGTGGCATTTTTCAAAATTGATGTGAAACAATTGCTCCATTCTATTGCTATTTGTCGATGCACTTTTGTTTCAACTTCAACAATTTCTCTATGGCTGCTACATTTTCCCCACATGTTTCCATTTGGAATTGCACGTCATCTTTTTTCACTTGTTGTATACTTAATTGGATTGCAGAATAGAAAGAACTAGATCTTGCTAAAAGATATATTGTTTGCAATTTTGCAACATTGTTGCAAAAACAATTGCTCCATTTTCCTCTATGGAACTTGTTACCTGGTTGTTAAGCCTATGATTCTATGTTTCTTTTTTGTCTCCAACATATTCCCACATTTAACAGGTGATGTTTTGTTCACCGGTATCATTATTACTCTGAGATTTTGCATACTATGCCATTTATTTTAGCAGTCTTTCAATGTCATACAACTAGATTCAACAACAACTAATGACATTCTAGCATTTATCAGTGAGACACAAGAGTCCAATAGGTTTCTTTGTTTCCATTCTTTTTCTTTTCTTTCTATGGGCCTTTTTTTGTCATTTTCTCTTATCTAAATAATACATATTCCTTGTCCTATTTAATTTTATGTTTGAATCATTTGAATTCCATAGTGAACAACAAAACAATTTAGCTAGTCTTGATTCTATTGGTCATTTACAAAGTAAACAAAAAACTGCAACAATTAAGTTACATGAATCTCATTGCTATACTGGGCTTCATTCAATGTATTCTCTTTGCCTTTTTTGAACAAATTGACATAGATGTTAATCTAATTTTCACATTTAGATGTACATAGTTTTCAATGTGGATTGTATTTAATGATTTTTCATCTTTGTGCAAATAGCAACATAGAAATTGTTTCTCTTTCTTCTGAAGATGCCAAAACACAAATTGACAGGCTGCCCACTGCAAAATGATAACGTCGTTTCCAACATTTAACAAATCTCATTTCAGTTCTTTTTTCTTTGCTTCAATTAAATATTTACTGAGCTACTAGATTCAAGCTTGACTTCTGTAACAACACTCTTCTTATTTTGTTTTTCCATATTTACATTTGGCCTTTGATATGACAGAAAAGTTATATGTTCAATGGCCATCATCGATTCTCAACTTTTCTCAACGTGCAATTACACCAATGTGTTTGAGGGAGATGTTCTATCCTTGTACAGGCCAACATGCAACAAAGATCCTAACTCACCTTAAAAAACACAATTAGTGCATGCATATCTTGTAGACAAACATGGACAGTTAAATATTACCGTCAACATTGCACAAACAAGCTCATATCTCAAAAAGGGGTGATTCTGAGTACTTTTTACAAATCACTCCAAATAGCAATGTTGAAACAATACCTCGTGTTTTCCATCAGCACAAATTAGGAACAAATATCACACTCTGAGGATTAACAAAATCAAGAAATAAGTATTATGTTGGTTCAATTGTTGCGATTATCACAGGATGTGAGGAAAATAGAAATCAATTTGAAGTCAACAAGACATTATTTTATGCAAATAAATTATTAAAGTTTGAAGTCGAAAAGCCATTATTTTATCCAAATAAATTATTGTTGCATAGTACTCTTTAAAACAATTCCATTCTATTAAAAAAATTGTTCAATTTATTTCTTATTAGTAATTTAGTGAATATTTAGTAGGTGACATAAGAGGCTATTGTTAGATGACAATTTTTTTTTTAGAGGAACGACCCATTAAAAATGTCTTCGGTGTCATTTACTATCACAACTCTTTCAATGTTCGTGGGATATCCTTGTTTTTAAACAATAATATATTTTATTGATCAAGAATCTAACAATTTATTTTTTGTTAACTTATTACAATAATATGTTCCTATCTACTCAAAATAAGACAAAAGTTAATGAAATTAAGTTATGTGATATATCATCTTGACAACTCTCAAGTAAGATATAAAAGCACCAACCACTCTAAAATCCAACTTAAACTAATATAAAATATATATACATTTTTTTCAGAAGAAAAAAGGCATAAATTGGTATTTTCTTTTTGAAAATCAAAGTTACAAACATACTTCTCAGCATGTCACAAGATGACCCTAAATATCATATCATCCTGCATAATACTACAATCACCAACCCTCACAATGTTCCAAAAACATACAAGTCTAAAACACCAAAGAAACACTATAGGCACATTCTCATACTATAGCCATGTCAGTTAGCACCATGCCAAAATAAGGAGTACAAAAGCCAAAAAACTAAATGGAAAATATACTTTCATTGTCCACAATGATATCCGACCAACCCATTCCTCAAAAGAAATGGAGCCATCCAAAGGTTCAATTGCTTCCTTTGACAATTTGTTCACCTCCTTGTTAATCTCCCCGTAAACATGAAGAAATGAGATCTCACCAAAGGATTTAATGAGATGATCAGTTTGCTCTAGCCATGGAAGCAGATTTAGTGCATATATTTCAAATTTGTCAGCTACACAGTCAATAATAACTTGAGAATCTCTAAATATATTGATACATGAAATCCCTCTTTTTAAAGCAAACCAAAACTGTAATCCCAAAAGTGCTAATAATTAAGCTTTCATATTGCTTCCCTTCCCCACCCCCATATTAATAAGTAGTTTTTGGTTTGTTTTAACCCATAAGACCAATCCATCGCCACTTATTCCATTCTTACCTGCTCCATCAAAGTATCCAAATGAGACATTATTACTCACTTTAGGATATGTTAGGATACCCTTACGTTGAATTTTTTCAGAGATAGGATATTCATTCAAGTAAGTTAAGACTTTCCTGTAAATGTAAAATATAGAAGGGTCAACCGAATAAAAAATTAGCTTATTTCTGCTTTTCCAAGTCTCCCAAATAGAAAACAAAGGCATCATTTTATACTTCACTTTCTTTTGAAACCATCTAAGAAAGCAGTCATTAAATGACAATCCGAACTAGCCATCTGAAGTCCCCAACATACGTTGAAGTTCAGACCAAACCTTTTCAAAGAAAGGGAATTATATAAATAAATGTGAAATATCCTCCTCATCAGTATTGTACATAATACAGACATTAGGACCATAAAATCCCCTCTTCATCAGGTTAGGCCAAGTAAGAATTTTGTTCTCAAAACATAGCCAAATGAAACATTTTATCCTCATTGGAATTTTCCATCTCCAAATCTTCTTATGCCACGATTTAACATCTGGAAGTTTATGGTTTCTAATGATTATGTCATAAAACTTTTTTACAGTAAGACAACCATTTGCATCCTGACAGTCCCACACAAGTTTATCCTGATCATTTATAAAGTGAAATACCTGAGAGCTTAAGATTCCTGATAAATGAATCCCATTCTGAAGCATAGCTATCAACGAGCCGTGATTCCTCAACAGAAATCCAATGAGGATTCATATCATTGTCCCCTTTAAAATAGACTTAAGAAAGACATAATGTTTTTAGAATGGATCTATGCCAAAACTTGCTGCAAGAGCTTGTAGTTATCCCCCGCACCCACAAAAGGATCAATTCCCACATGGACCATAGTACCCCTGCCAATATACCAACTCAAATATTTGTTAATGCTTGGAAATTTGTAATGATACTTCTCCATATCAACGATGCATTTCTGAAGTGAGTAATCGGGTTCTTGATCCAAAGGAGAGCAGTGACAATTTTGGTCCTTATGACTGAACTCCACAACCCAACATCAGTTAGTGCACACCACAGGGTCTTAGTTTTGAGCGCTTGGCTAAAACAGTCAAGATTCAATAAGCCCCAACCGCTAAGATTCTTTAGCCAAGATCGAGATTCCCAACTAGATAAGTGAAATTTGGTCTTGTGTTGATTACCTGCCCATATAAAATGGAATATCTTTCTGTGAATTGCATTAAGAATAGCCACTAGAAATGTCATAAGACCGAGCCAATAAGTCAGAATGCTCATCAATGCAGATTGTGCCAACACAAGTCTACCACCATTCGAGAGCCAACAAAAAACTCAATTATTGATCTTTCAATCAATTAGGATCCATCCCGAGTCTTCAATTTTGTATTTATTGGGTTTTAGATAGTGCCCAAGATACTTGAAGCCCTGGTCTAGTCTTTCCATTTTATAGGGCAGAAAGGTCTTAATATTAGCTAGACATTCAGAGTCTGAACAATTGTATAAGAAACTAGAATTTTGAATACTAATTGCCATCCCAAATGCTTTATAGAAAACATCAAATATCTCCCTAAAAGATTTCCATTCAGTAACAGAGGCCTCACCAAATATCAATACATCATCAACAAAGAGTAAATGTGTTACGAAAAAAGATCTGGAAATTTTAATACCTTTAATTTTATTAGGTTTCTTTGCTTCTTCAATAAGCCTGCTTAATCCTTCTATGGAAAGGATGAACAACAATGGCAACAAAGGGCATCATTGTCGAATCTCACTATTATTGGCAAAGAATTTAGTAGGAGAACCGTTAATCAAGATAGCAAAGGAGGCAGAAGAAACACTTGCCATTATCCAATTTGACACCTCAACAGAAATACCAATCTGAATTAAGATCAGTATTAGAAAGGTCTAGTCAGTATGGTCATATGCCTTAATGAGGTCCATCTTCAAGATTAATGCCTGTAGATTCCTGGTTTTTATCGAGTGCATACCCTCTTGATCAACACCCACCGCATCAAGAATTTGGCGATTGAACAAAAAGTCAAACTGTTCCATAGAAATATGCTTAGCTAGAACCGGTTTGTCCTTATTCAGAATAAGAGTGATATAAGTAGAGTTGAGCTTCTCTGGAATATAAGCCTTCCATCTAGATTCTTCCACTGCCTTTAGTATATCCTGCCCAAAAAGATTAAAAAAATGAGAAAACATATTGATTACCTTATTATGGAACATGCCTTATTAAAATAACATGTCCACTTAAGGCAATGATCTCTTTCTTAAAAGAGAACTTCCACTTATTTATTTCTAAACCATAGTGTAAACAACATTGATAAAACAATTTAATGGATTTCTTTTCACTAAATTGTGTGAAGTCACGAGTAACTTAGACAGATCCCACAACCTTGAAAAAACGAGCAAATCAAAGTGTGAAACCAGCGGAGCAATGCCCAGCTGAAAAGGATGCATTTTACATAAGGTTTATTATACAAAGGTGATGTTGACTTCATTATTTGAAAATAATAATAAATTATTCTTTATTTACCATCAACCAATGTTTTTTCCATTAAATTTATGAAATTGTTGTATTTAACATTATAAGATCAGGAAATCTCCCCAAAGATTGTCTTCACGCGATTTTCGTGAGTCTCCCCAAAGATTGACTTCACGCGGTTTTCACGAGTCTAAGAGAAGAAAATGTGGTATTTAACATTTTAAAATTAGAAAATTTCCCCAAAATTTTCCACGCGGTTTTGGCAAGTCTAAAAGTTATTGATTTTCTAAGATTTGTTCCCTGCATTTACGGTTGAATTTCTCGATCCTTCTCGGCGCGTAATGAAATGGATATTAACATTTTAAAATTAAAATTTCAAAGAGAAGAAAATGTGATATTAACATTTTAAAATTACAAGATTTCCCCAAAATTTTCCACGCGGTTTTGGCAAGTCAAAAAGTTATTGATTTTTTAAGATTTGTTCTCTGGATTTTACAAGATTTGTTCCCTGCATTTACGGTTGAATTTATGGATCCTTCTCGGCGCGTAATGAAATGAAAATATATAAATAAACTAATAAACTCCAACCACTCCATTCTCATTCTGTTCTGTTCTGTTCTGTTGTGTTGGAGGACGAGAAGATGGAGAGCTTTATGCTTGCTTCTCTTTGCTTTTCTTTCATTCTCTTTCACATTCCATTCGTGCTTTCCACATCCCATCTCAACAACGCTTATTATCAACACGCTCTGCTTGGATTCAAGTCTGCACTCACTTCTTCCAATCCATCCATCAATTCTTGGAAACCAAATGTTTCATTCTGCGAATGGACAGGTGTCATATGCAGCCGGCGGAGGCAGAGAGTGGTTTCTATCAATGTTTCAAGCATGGGTTTAGAAGTTACAATCTCTCCTCTTCTCGCCAATCTCTCATTTCTTAGAATACTTGACCTTTTCAATAACATTTTTAGCAGTCACATTCCCTATCAATTGGGAAACCTCTTTCGCTTAAAGATGCTTCGCCTATCTCGGAATCAACTAGAAGGTTCCATTCCCCACACTCTGGGTGGGCGCCGCAGTTTACGGAACTTGTCTCTGCCGCAGAGCAATCTCACGGGAATCATTCCCGGAGAACTATGTGTTCTCCCCAGCTTATAATTCCATAACTTAGGGGTGAACAATCTGACGGGTACAATCCCGCACTGATTGGGAAACATATCCTCTTTGGCCTACATCTCTTTGTCTCAAAACAACTTTCACGGGACTGTTCCTTCCGAATTGGGTATGCTAAGCCGGTTGACCTTTATAAATCTGGACCTTAACCATCTGACGGGACAAATTCCATCCTCCTTGTCTAACTGCACCAATCTTCAATCATTGGGTATTGCTTTGAACCAGTTGATTGGACACATTCCCTTCGAGTTGTCAAGGAAGTGTTTAACATGGGGCTCACGTTCAGTAGATCCTTTTCTCAGTTTTAGCACGTCTCTTTGGTTTGATGAAGGTCTAGTATGATCACGCCAAAACTTTTGTACTAACTCCTTAACAACATCAATTAGCTTCCTATCTGCACGAGGCAACCTACCAACAAAAGCCCAACAATCGTTTCCACCCAGAGTGTCAAGATTTTCTCTTATAACAGAGTACTTTTTAATAGTTTTTCTATTTAATTTGAGTATGTGAGAAGTGTGTGATAGCAGGCGACGTTGCCTTGTGGACTTGCTTACAACTGATTCCGTTAAAACACAACAAGCCGCACAAAGATATTTTGTACGAGACTTCTTCCCAATCGCATTATATGCAGATTGGAGATTTCTAAAAATATGACTGTTGGCCTCTGAACTTTTAACCATCTTTATGCCCAAAATTCTCCTAACAACAGCGAAAGAACATGACTTTAACAAACATAACAATAATTGACATTTACCTACATCACCTTTGGATTCAAAATATTCTTTGACAATTTTGTTGCATTACCATTCGATAGTGCGTTTTGGAAACTTGCCTTCAAGCCCCGACATAGCACTCTCATCCACATGAATATGTCTAGGAGTTCTTCTTATTGCACTGGACAATCGAGGTAGGGAGGGTGGACATGATACATGAATACCCGAGCTTGTTTGTTGTGGTGCTTTGTTCATAGATTGGGCCATAGTGGGATTGTAGCCGACAGGGTTGTGGTCTTCTTAGGGAGATTGCAAATTAAGCAAGGCTTGTATGTCCATCTCTACACATGTAGCATCTCCCAAAATTCTTGTGTCGTGAGGAACTTCAGAATGACTCGTTGATGGATTGTTGGTTGGAGATTGTGTTGATGTTGGAATTTGAGTTGGGTTCGTTGGATGCGACCGCTTTACCCGTGGTTCTAAACAAGAGGTTGTTGTGTCAACAACTGTGTTAGGATTAGTGGCATGATCCGGGGCAATGATAGGACCATGTCTCAATCTTTCCATTCCCAACCTGGCCTTTTCTCTTAAGTCATTAACCTTTTCAATGGGCAGATTCCTTCTATTTTTTTTTTTTTTTGTGTTTCGTGGGTTTCCCATCTCCAAAAGTCTCTTTAACACAACTATCAGGCCTACCCCTGCAAAAGAAACAACAAATAAGATATTAGTGCCATTATACAATGAACCTGACACATTCCAACATAGCTTACCACTTTACAAATTAACATATACAACTACAGACTATGTTGTTTTATTTGTGTTCGAATAAACATCATTATCCCTTACAATTCCAATCAATATAGATGATGTTTGGTCAAGTGTAGAGAGGAGAAACTAGTGTCTTTCCTGGCCATGAATTCATAAAAATTATGGTAGTAACACCCTACAACATAGATGGCTAGAGATGCCTTGGGAATAGTTTGATAGTTTTTCTACATCAAATGAGGTAACCTTAATTAGTTGCATTTTTTGCTTTCTCCCTTAATGTTATCAATTCTAAATTTTGCACCTAGTTTGATTGCTTTGTCTTCCTAATGGAATGGTATATCCTTCCATTTGAGGCAATGTCCTTTACCATCGTAAATTACTAGGTTATATAACACATTAAGGAGTTGAAGAAACAACAACAAACTATTTCCTTAGATTTATAAACCTTGAGATGATAGAATGTGATTTTGAGTTTAAAATACCCATGGTTGAATTCAACAATGCATCACAATAGAATGAATGTATACCTTGTTTTGTGCAAAACCTTAAGGAGGATGCAAAGGTTTCTAACAAGGATCATGGTCTTGGGAAGGGTGATTAGGGGGAATATAATTTGACCTTTCAATGTGCAATATCTAGGGTGGGGAGGTGTTGGAGAGTGGGGAACTAGGGACTATACCAACAATCATCATGTTGAATAGAACATGAAGTGGGAAAGTCTTGGTTTTTGGAAAAAAAATCATTATTAAAGGTGAGGGGATATTGTAAGGATGATAAATATGGATGAATATTGTCATATTTGGATTCATAGAGAAAGGAAAGGTGCATATACTTACAGATATCCTCATTCCATACAATGGTATTGAATAAGAGATGAGAGAGTTGAGGTTTTGTGGATGATTTGAAGTGATATTTTTAGTTATGTTCAGTGAGTGTGTGGTTTTTTTTGCTAGCATAATATGAGGTGAAAAGAACAAAATTAACTTGGGAACTAATTACACAATGAGGAGGTTGCATACTTCATCTTGTCTAGTGTTCATATGAGTTTTTTTAGATGTGAAATTGGGAAATCTTCTTGTCAAATTCATTGTTGTCTATGCATGGATATTGTTGTGGGAATATGATAAAAACAAAAAGGCATGGGCTCATCTCAAATATTGTGAATGAAAAGACTCATTTACAATTCACCATACCTCTATAGAAATGATCTCCACTTGCAATGGAAACTGGTAGCTTGAATGAATCCACTAGATTCCAAGACCACTGAAGATGTTTGATAGATTCCAAGGGTGATTTTGTGTCCAATAGATGAAAGAGTGTCCAAAATATCAATGAGTGTGAGCCAATGATCAACCTGTGAGAGCTTGAAACCCACGGAAGAAGTGAAACCTGCGTTTTTGGTAGAATTCCCAAGAAACGGAGAACTCTGTTTTTTTTAAACTAGTAACAGGGCCGTGCACGCGTGTTTTTCGCGCATACACGTGAGGAGCGCGCATGCGCCCATACCTATGCACGCGCCCCTGTATAACGTTTAAACCATTTATTCCCCAACGTTTACACCATTTAATGCCAAACCTTCCCCCACTTCGAA